>CM076604.1:32977500-35477500 GCA_038502835.1 Octonoba sinensis
ACTTTTTTTTAAAGATGAAGAGTGATATATTTGAATTCAAGATTACTTGATGCCTTCTAGTACAGTCGCTTGAAATTTTATTTTTTAGACGCTACTCGAACTCCGCTATCCATTATCAAAAATGACATTCATTAACTTAAGAAAACATAATGTAACCTACCCTGATATAGTAAAACTAATTGTTCTGTAAAAAAAAATATATTGTTACTATTTATTATCATTATTATTTTTATTTCTTTGTTTGCTTATTTATTTTTTCATGAACTAATAAAAACACAACCTCTTTTTTTTTTTTAATTATTTCTTTCAATTGTTAGGGTATTTTGTAAAAGTTTCTTTTTTTCTTATCTTACTTACTGTCTTTAGAAAATATTTTGCTCAATACTTATGAATGCGTAGCTTTGTACAAAATAACACATAAGTATATTTTGAAAAAAAAAAAGAAAAAAAAAGAAATATTTTCTGTATATGCAAGCTTCTGAAAAAACATTTTGGTGAGGAAAAAAACGAAGCAAAAAGTCAGAATAGTAATTAATATATTTTACCCTAAACTTTTGTTTGTTTTCGAAACTTCGTTTTACAAGATTCTAGTTTTAGAAGATTATAGAAATAAAATATAGCATTAAACAGTTTGTTCGTTCGAAGCTAAAAGAGTATTTTTCGCGTGTGATGCAACTGTAAATATATTTCTTTTTGAATTGGATTATATTCCAAATTATTTCAAACACAACTTTTTATCAAATGAAGAAAAATGTATCAATATAAAATTTATCTCTCTTTAGTAAAATGAAAACTATTAGGTACGTAGGAATGAATTCATAAGTATTGAGGAAAACACATTCATAAGTATTGAAGAAGATATATTCTAAAGACAGTAAGATAAGAAAAAAGAAACTTTTATAAAATACCCTAACATTTGAAAGAATTAATTTCAAAAAATTGAGGTTGTGTTTTTATTAGTTCATGAAAAAATAAATAAGCAAACAAATAAATAAAAATAATAATGATAATAAATAATAACAATATATTTATTTTACTTTTTACGGTAAAGTAAGATAAAAAGGGATCATGACTCTCTTTAATTCACTAAAAGTCATTTCTCGACAGTAATATTTTCAATGGGTGGGGATTCAATGATAATTTCAGCAATAAGCCTAAATCAAAAATTTATATCACATATTATTTTTAAAGGGATTAATAGAGTTATATAAAATACAACTCAGTGGGAATTATTATTGGTGCTGCCAAAAATGATGGACTTGTAATACATTGCTAATATTCAACAAGAATGATTTTTTACAATGAGATTTTTCGTAACAAGTCAGTTGCAGTGATTTTTACGGTGGGATTTTTCGCGACTTTTAAAAATGTTTGTATCCTAACGAATATTTTTACCTTAAAAGAACTAAAAACTTTTTTTTATTAGAATCGTTGATTGAATTAGATATCTCGTATTGAGAATTTGTAAACCCTAATATTTTTCTTTCTCTTTTTACGTATTAGATTTTTTTTTTTCTTAATTTTTAACTTTTACTTTTTTAAGTCTTAAAACGCCATTGCTCTGGTAAAAGAGGAAGGGCAATCAAATAAATTGTAAATTTTCAACTTCGAGCCGATTGTGCAATTAAGTTGAATAGGACAATGCACAAGAAAAAAATGTTTCCATTTTGAAAACTATACACCCTTGTTTCGGAGTAATATGTTTTGGATAAGCAAATTTCCAATCAAGTGATTGTTTTTACTTATATTTTCAGTACTTTTTAAATTTTATTCCTAAAATTTCGTATTTATTTTCATTTTAGGGGTCATGCTTCGAGTGTGGTGTGTTCTGGTGCTGATGGGAGCTTTGGCTCATGCTGCGGCACCTTCCGCATCAGCGTCCACTAGTACAAAGAGGGAAGACCCAAGCTCAGGGCAGGGAGGAGCTTCTGGGGGTCAACCAGTCTACTCTCCATCGGCCTCCTCTAATAGTTACAGCAGTGCCGCTTTTGATGCTTCAGATGCCGGCAATGCGTATAAAGCGCAACAACAATCTCAAGGAAACCTGTACTATTATTACTACCCAGTACAAGAAAAGGGACAAGACAATGCCTACGCCAGCTCCTCCACCCACAACTATGCCACTGCACCTGCTAATGGCAATCCCTATGAAACTCAGGATTCATCACAGAATAACTACCATGCTGCGCAAGCTAGCGATGCCTACACCTCTCAGGATGCAGCTTACGCCGGAGCCCTTAATCAGTTAAGCCAATATGGTCTTGCTAATGGCTACAGCTTAGGCGCTGGAGGCCTAACTGCTGCTTCTGGATTAACAGGAGCTAATGCTTTTGGAGCTTACGGAGCTGGTCTCCCGTCTGCTGGTTACGCAGCAGCAGCTATGCCAGCAGGTTATGGTGCTGGAAGCTATCCTTCTGGCAGCGCTGCTGTAGCTAATTACGCCCCACAGAGTTCTACTCTTGCCCAATATGCTGCTCAGCTGACTGGGTACGGTGGTGCAGGACAATATGGCGGAGCTTCTGGTTTTATGCCTCAAGGTTATGGCACCCCAAGCAGAAGATACGGTTTGGGAAGCTTGATCATGCCCATGTTGGCACTTGCTGGACTGACCATGTTGGTTCCTACCATCACCAGCAATCTTGGAAGCCGGAACAAGAGGTCTACTGACTCTCAGAAGCACCCATTGACCCTCATCACTGAGTACAAGGACAAACTGGAGAAGTATTACTCTTTGTACAGAACCGCTGTTGAAAAGGAGGAATGCATGAACAGGATCATCTGCGAATTTGGAACTGCTGTCAGCGACGTAAAAGGAAAAGGAGCTGTTGTTCTGTAAGTATGATTGGAACAATGTTCTTTCTTAAGAATTAAAATCGCAACATTTCTCTAGTACTAAAGTAATTTTAAAATATTATTTCCACTTCTGCCACAATTGGTCAAAAATTTTAGCAGAAAAACTAAGCATTTAAAAAAGAAACACAAGCAGAGAACTAGCTTATTATTTATCATTCATTACTTTTTAAATAAGTAAACACCAAAACAACAACAACAACAACAATAATAATAATAACAATAATAATAATATATGCTTTTCCCCTGTTACATTAAATATCTTGGTGTATATTTTAGTCTAAAAATAAGAAAAATGCATTAAGGGCTCACACCGCTCTTCTCTTTTTTATTATAAAATATTTCGTTGTGTTTCTCCAGACTATTTGCTCCTTTTTCTATTTGTTGTCTACTAATCTGACTCAAAAATAAGTTAGCTATACTTTTTAGTAGTGGTGGGTATAATCGAGAGACTTGCATAATTGAATAATCGTGATTTTGATTACCGAATGTTTAGCATTTCAGTGAATATCTTGGGTGGTTTTATAATCAAATAAATCTCTTGAAAGCTTTTCGGAGTTGAATGAGCTTCTCCAGCCATTTTATGCAAATCTCCCGATTATATCTATAACTACCTTTAATGATGAAAGACGCATGTTTTTTCAAAATATTTATTTGCTTCTATTATCTTTCCAGTGTTCTTGAAAAACTGGTTCCCAAGCACATGCGACCAAAAATGAATGTATTCAAAGCCGGCGCTCTCTCCACGGAAATTGGAAAATGCAAAAAGCTATTCAAATGCTGAAATCCACAGGTAGTTCAGATGAAGCATCGAAAAAAAATATAGAACTGAACAAATCTTGTGGAAGTCGCCAAGCTCCGGCCAAGAAGACAGAGACAATCATATTTTGTTTTCTCATACAAAATGGCGACCAATGCCCCACGTGTTATTTTCTTTGTCTCTTCTTTAACTTCTGTGCGACCTATGTCTTCCAGCCATTGCAATACCAGCAGAGCGTATAGGTGACGCTCTAAGCATCAAGCGACCTGATCTAAAGCGTTTAGCTCCTAAGGCATGTGACCTTAAATGGCCGACAGATCCTCGAAAGTCTAGTTTCGCCGCTAGAGGCACTGCATGCCTGGAACACTGGACTCTTCTTCTTGGCCGAGATAGTATATATTTAAATACTATTTTACATTCAGTGCAAGGTTTCTGGGGCAGCTATGATTTCGTAATCAAAGTTGTATTCTATTTGGTGTGCGAGATCATACCTCCTTTTAAAGAGTGATCGTTGTGTACGTATTTGTTCGAAATAATGAACATTTTTTTTTATGTGGCTATATTTTAAAGATTACTAGTTGTTTTTTAAGTAATATTTTATTCGTTACTACAGACGATGATTTCCAACGGTGAATTTACACAAGTCTTGTTGAACAAGATCAATGAGCTATGTAAAAATTTTGTAAAGTTTCCAGTTAAAAAAAAAACTTTTATATATAATTTTACATATATATATATATACATTTATATTCGTCATAAAAAGTTTTTGTGCTAGTAGTTTTAACGATTGATATCTGGTCCATAGGGTTTTGAAAAGTATATTTATGATAAATGTGTGTATATCTAATATTTTTCAGGAATTCTAAAGTTCCTTTTTTCAGAATCAAATCATTTTTCGAGGCACACAGAACTTTTTAAAAATTATTTTTAGATACATTTTGCTTTGAAGCATATGAAAAAAATATCAAAAAGTTACGTTTTACTTTATTTTTACATTTAGCTGAGTGAAAGGTTATAATAATGGTTATTCAAGGATATACTTTCCTTGAAAACATTCAGGGGTTTAGTTATTGAAATATTATATTGATTTATTCAAACATTTTTTACACCATAACTATTTTTGCATCTTTCCATTACCGCAGTACTTAATACAGTTCGATGAACCACATTATTGGTGAATTTAAAACAATAATAATAATTTGTTGAAGTATTTTATTACTTTACGCAGATAATATGTCTATTAATAATATATTCTAAAAAGCAACAAACACGAAAAACAGAGCTTTGATAGTTTGAAAATATTTCTTAAAATTGCCCATCGCTTTCATGTTAACGAAAGCTTGAGTACTGCGTTGTACTATTTATTCTATTTTCATTTCATTACTTCTTTTGTGTATATGCTGTTTGTATGTTTTGTTCGTGAAAAATAAAACTTTTTAAAAATTCGGGGTCTTTTTTTGTTTTACATTACATTTATTGTTTCTTTAAACTGCAGAATAACTCTTACCCATAATACTCATTTCCTAAATTTTAAATGTGCAAATAATGACTTAAAAAATTATAATCTTGAAGCATAAAGCACATGAGTGGACAAAAAAGGAAGGAAAACTGCCACTAGTTATGTAATGACCTTTTTTTTTAAAGTGAAATTCAAATTTTCAAGTGAAGCTATCGTCATCAGAACAGAATTATTTTTTATTTATTTAGTCATTTCATTTCATCTCACATTGCAATGATTTAGATATGTCAAAATACTTATTATATACCTACATACATACATACACACACACACACGCATATACATACATGTAGTACTATATATAACCCTTAATCTGTCACAAATCTAAAAATATCCAAATAAAGTTTTTAAAGAAGGGGGGAAAAATCTTTTTTTTAGTATTTTGTCATTTTTTTAATTCTTAACAATGGAAGGGAAAAAAACGCTTTATTCAAAATATATATATTATATAGCTTACATGCTTTTCTTTCTTTGTTTTTGATTTAAAAATTTTTCAGAGCACATAGCATTGCCCGAAATGCGATTGTTTATGTAGCTTAATTAGTTTTGTCTTGCCTAGCTTGATTACAGAAAAAACGAAACAACAGTAATAATGATTTCTGGACATGAAATAACTGATTGTTATCAAATGAATTTTGAAAAAGAACGGGGCTCTAGTATTTGCAATATCGTAACAATTGAACTTCTCAGCATTTTAAATCACTTATAATATTAATAAACGTAATAATTTGTGGCTGCAATTCTGCCTTAATGATTATACAGAATTTAACAGATATTAACAGAGCGAAGTCAACTTTTCTGATTGAAGTTATCATCAAGTGGATCCAAAAACGAAAGTTTTGGGGAAAATATCAGCTTCAAAGCAGTTCAAGCGTATCATCGAAAATAAAGTTAACATTCTTAGAATCTTTGATTTTCATTATTTTAAGTGACTTCTTCTGTGACTAGAATGCGTTACAACAAAATTCCGGGCAACTTTATATTGCATTATCAGAACGCTAATGTAAAACGCTACGTCCAAAGATTGATATTCATTTTTCACCATTTTGCTTGGGCTAGCATGCGATACGTACATCAGAAACGTTGGGCAAAGTTTTCATTGCATTAACCATAACGCTAATATAAAACACTACCACTTAATAGATTGATACAATTCATTTTTCATTATTTCACTTTAATGAAATTTCTCCTATTTCTTTCTCTTTTTTATTTTTTTTTTTTGACTGAAGTTCATTGAGCGAATTTTGTCACTGATAAATTGGACACGTTTTATTGGTGCCCTTGTAAAAACTGTTTTGTTCCATCAATAGTCAAGTTTTCATTATTACGTCTTCTACGCGAAGTCGGATTTCTAGGAGGTAGATTTGACAGTATCCCGTGGATGCAAATTTTTATGCGCTAAGAGTTTTGTTTTTTGATGAATTTTTTAACTATTTATGAAAACAAATCATTAGTAAATTTTTGTTTTCTGCTTAACATGTTTTTCTTTTATATACTAATTTCTGCTTAGTTTAAAATAATAATAATAATAGCGTGCAAGAAGGCTTAAAGTATAGTAAAAAATATTAAAACCATTAAAAAAATCAAAAATAAATCAATAAAACAATTTAATGAAGATTGAGAAATATAAAATTTGAAAGGAAGGTTCTGAGATGAGAAAATGATGGGTCACCCGTTTGTCTGCCCTCTAATAACTTTGGAATAAATTCGAACAAAGCTTTTTTTCCCCCGAAAGATCTCAACGGGGTTACCTCCTTCTCATACTTTATTTTATTATTTGAACAATTTTTTATTTAATTTTGAACGGTACAAAAAACTTAAGATTAGCGGCTGTGGGGAAATTTGAATACTATTTATAAATCCTGATCCAATAGATGGAGTTGAGCAAACTTCATCGGAACGATCTTATGACATAGAACATGTACATTTATTTATTCATTTGGTTTTTAATAATATTTTTGAAGCATTCAAAAATATTTAAAATTCACGCTTACGTGAGAAATTCAAGCCTTTTTATATAACTAACCAACATAGGTATTTTTCAGTACCGAAAAATATGAAAATTAGAGATTCTGAATGTATTTTTAACTTTTTCTTCTCAGAAAATAGAAAAAGCTATTAATAGGAACAAAAATGCAGTTTCTCGTTATCTAATGTCGTTATCTAATCTTATGTCGATAATGAGTGTTAGGTATTGACGATTGAATCAAAGTGAAGTGAAATGAAAGCTCTTGATAATCATTTAAAAGTTAACGTTGCAGACAATTTTCCTTCTTTTTTATTAGCCTATGAAAGATGGTTTAATATAAATTAAAGATATCATTATAGAAGAAAATAAATTAAACAATTAAATAAAAATTCGGAAAATAAAAAAATTGAAAGTAGGGATAGGAAAAACACGTATACAAATACAAATACAAATACAAAAGTGACGACCAGCAACAGGCTCAGGGCCCAGCTAGGCTGGTCCTAGTTAATTTAGCAGTCCCCAATGAACATCAAGAGCTTTCTTAAAAGTTTTTACCCCACTGCAATTAACAGTCGCTTCCGGTAAACTATTCCAACTGCCCACAACCCTATTGAAGTAGTAGTTTTTCCTAATTTCAAGATTAGGCTGAGATTTGAAAAGTTTAAAACAATGACCTCTGGTTCTACTTTCAGCACATAGCTGTAGTCCATCAACATTTCCCGTTTTAATGAATTTAAACAACTGAATCATGTCCCCTCTGACTCTCCTTTGCTCAAGACTATACATATTGAGCCTTTTAAGCCTAACCTCATAATCTAAGTCTAAAAGACCACTTACCAATCTTGTAGCCCTCCTTTGAATCCTTTCCAATAAGGTAATATCCTTTTTTAGGTACGGAGACCAAAACTGAACAGCATACTCCAAATGAGGTCTTACCAAACTTCTGTATAATGGCAATACAACTTCCCTAAACCTGTTCGAAATAGCCTTATTGATAAACCCAAGCATCCTGTTAGCTTTGTTACTTACTATGCTACACTGCTGACTGGACTTGAAGTCATGACTAATCAATACTTCTAGATCAACAACTGCTTCTGCTTCCCTAATGACAGAACCTTGTAAATAATAGGTTGCATGTTTATTCCCATGACCAAAATGAAGCACTTGACATTTCCCAATATTAAAAGACATACCCCACTTAATTGCCCACCTAGAAATTTGATTCAAATCCTCTTGAAACTGATTGACTTGTTCCTCCGTGTCCACAATTCCCATTATTTTGACATCATCAGCAAAAATATTGATGTTCCCAGAAATACTCTGAGTAATATCATTAATAAAAATAATAAATAATATTGGCCCTAGAACTGAACCTTGTGGAACCCCACTCAAAACATCAATCCACTGGGAATAATTGCCCTTCACTACTACTCTTTGTTTTCTCCCAGTCAGCCAATTTTTAACCCAAATTAAAGTTTTTCCACCAATACCAATATAAGCAAGTTTGCTAAGAAGAGCTTCATGCGGTACTTTATCAAACGCTTTCTGAAAGTCAATGTAAACAACATCTACGCACTTTTTATTATCTAGTGCCATGGTAACCTTGTCATAGAAATGCAACAAATTAGTTGTACAGGACCTACCCTTTCTAAAAAGATACTGAAAATCAGTCAACACTCCATTAGCCTCCAGGAAATTCACTATTTTGATTTTTATCAGAGTTTCAAAAATTTTACAAAGAACGGAAGTAAGACTCACAGGCCTATAATTTCCTGCCTTAGTTTTAGACCCTTTCTTGAAGAGCGGCGTTATGTTTGCCAGCTTCCAATCCACTGGCACAGTCCCCGAGTTATATGAAGATATGAAAATAGTCAAAACAACATCCACTAATTCCTCTGCACATTCTACTAAAATTTTTGGATAAATATTATCAGGTCCTGGAGCCTTATTTGCTTTAATCTTTTTCAAATGAAACAACACATCATCCCTAGAAAATACAAAATCCTCAAGCTGTGTATTAGCTTGCGTCTCTCTTATGTCAACTGTTGAGAAACAGTTTCTGTTAAATACACTGGAAAAAAAATTGTTTAGAATATCAGCAATATCTCCCTCATTTTGAATCAAGTTCCCGTTCTCATCCACTAGTGGGCCTACCTGAGTAATATGAGCTTTCCCTGAATTAGCATAAGCAAAAAATTTCTTAGGATTCCTTTCGATGTTATCTGCAAGCTTTTGCTCCAATTCCCTTTTCTTACTCCGTACCAAATACTTGAAAGTACGTCTAGCTTCACAATACAAAATCCTGTCAGCATGGCACCCAGTCTCTTTTAGTCGCCGAAAAGTGGCTTGCTTATAATTGAGAGCTTTTTTCACCTCCCTAGCGAACCACATGGGCCAAATTTTCGTGAAATCCCCTTTCTTTCTAAAAGGAACATAATCCATCACTGTTTTCTCCAATTTCCCCTTAAACTCTTCCCACTGAAGATCAGCTTCACTATTCTCCAACCCAGAAGAAAAAACCTCTTTCAAACCCTGCCTAAGTGCAACATAATCAACATTTCTGAAGTTAGGTACAAATCTGAAATGCTCACCTTTGTGAGCATCGAAGCTGGTCCAAAACCTAATAGTATTGTGATCACTATCTCCAATATGTTCCCCTATACTCAACCCCTGAACAGAACTTTCGACATCACAAAAAACTAGATCCAAGACAGCACCATGCCTAGTCCCCTGGGTAACAACTTGATCCAAAAAACAGTCCCCAATCACTTTCAGAAAATCTTCTTCCCTACCATTGCTAGTGTAAAAACTATTCCAGTCTATGCCCGGGAAATTGAAATCCCCCATCATGATGACCGAGCCCTTACCAGACATGTCCCTAATAACACTATACATCTCCTCGTCCTGATCCTGACGAGGCCGTATGTCGATATGTCTGCCCCCCCCCCCCCCCAATAATTTTGAGGGGGATTGTCCAATTTGAATTTTTCTTCTTGCTATCTAAAATCTCAGCAAGTACATCCCATTTCCATATATTTTTTTTATTATTTGAACAATTTTTGTTCAATTTTAAACAGTTCAAAAGAGTTTAACATTTGCTTCTACGGGGAAAAAATTTGTATCCCATATAAATACTGATCTAACAGATGGGTTTGCTGAAACAAACTTTATTGGGAAAAGCTTGCGACGTAGAACGTGTACAGACGAAAAGTTCATCTAGAGCAAAACAAGCTTATATTCTTATGAAACTTTTTGATTTTTTGAGGATGGTTTTGAACGAACGAATGAAATAAGTTAATGAATGAAAGAATGAATGAATAAGTGAGTGAATGACTGAATAAATGAGCAAATGCTTGAAGAAATAAATAAATGAATGAACGAAGATATGAACGCATGGATAAATTAGTAAGAAAGAAAAGCAAGTAATATTAAAACAATCTTCATAGGAAGAAGTGCATGACATAGAACGTGCGGCAAAATAGTTCATCCAGAACTAAACGAGAATCTCCTGAAATATTTTAATCAGAATATTTCTGAATAAATGACTGGGTGAGTGCATGAAGAAATTAACGAATGAATGAATAAATAAGTGAATGAAGAAGTAAATGAATTAATGAGAGCATAAGAGAAAGGAAAAAAGAAAAGAATGAAAACTTGGTTCTTCAATACAATTAACATAGAGGAAAATTGTAGATTGGTTGATTGAACCGAATTCAGTAGAAATCAAGGAAGCGCTTTATTTTGCATATAAAATAAATATCCGTAGACGATTTTTGATGCAAATTGTAATAAAGATGATTTTTTTAATGTTTAATTTTTAACAATAAAATTTTTTTGGCAAACGATTAAAAATCAGACTTATTTCTTTCTTCCTTGTGGAATAAAACGATTGCAGGTTATAAGAGATAATATTTTTTCTTTTACTTTCTCCTTTATCCAATATATAGAAGAAAGTATTGTTTATTAAAATTAATTTATTATGTTTGGATATTAAATATATTAACAGTTAAAAAGGTGTATCTGAAAATTTGAAATAATGAAGTATTAAAGCAAAAGGAGAGGAAGATTGACAAGTTGTATGCTGGCACACGGGAAGGTAGGCTATTATAGTTCTTGACGGATTTTCTCTTGTTTTTTTTTATATGCAAAGGATTATAGAGATAAAAACTTTTTATTTTTATTCTTGATTTTTAATATTAACACATATTTTATGATTTGTTTAGTAACGAATAAAAACCATACCTTCTTTTCTCTCTAAACTCAATGCAGACTTAGCACTGAAGAAAATCACTAAGAATAGGTTTAAAATGCTTCTTTCAGACCCAACTTCAACCATCCCCTCCTCCTCGCGAGAAAAAATAAATAAATAAATAAAATATCACAAATCCCTTCCCTTTAATTAAAGTTTTTTTTCTTTTTCTTCTTTCTTGTTATTTATTTATTTATTTATTTATTTTTCCTTTTTAGAGCCTGGAATTATTAACTAAGTTCACATAAAGTTCTTTATCTTGTCTTTTGTAAACCATTCATAAATAAGTAAAATCGTGTGATACATTTTCATGAAAATAGATAAAGTTAGAACAAACATGAAAGTGTTAAGTTTAATGGTTAAAAAATTGATAATTGTAATTTGAAGAAAAAAGTTACTTGTTCATTTAAGTTTTTGAATGTGATTTAAAACGAAAACTTTGCTGTGGCTCCAGGTTCCACTCTAGTTTCGAGCAAAATGTCATTGCTCCACTGCTCCACGCAACTGCTCCGGAAGGTACGTACATCAAAACATGCATTTAAAAAATTTTTTTTTTTTCATCACATTGTTAACAGTTAAAAAATGACATAATGCTGGAAAAAAAAAAGATTTCTAAATATATCATTTACTTTTCTTTTTACCCCAATTGTTATTACTTTTTTTTTTTTTAGTTTTCAGATTTGTGACGGAATGACACAGAAATATATCCATAACAAATCTAACATGAAAAAAAAAATTTTGTTTGTTTGTTTTAGTTTTGTTTTGTTATCTTTGAATTATTAATAATGAGATGTAAGGAAGGAGGGAGGGAAAATTATGTTCTGATGAATACAACTTCGTTGTAATCACTTAAATTTTGCTTTTTAATCTTCAAAAATGTAATTCTTTTCTAATGCAATTGTCCAATTAGGAAATTTTAAAATGCTTTGCACTTTTGCAGTTTTGTGACACGTGGAAATGACCCGTGTCACAAACGAGTTCAATTTTTATTTTAATTTTATTTATTTATTTATTCATTTATTTACTTATCTTATATTATATCTATGTTTGGTTTATTTATTTTTAGTGGAGGATGTAAATTTTTTATTTTTCAGTTATACATAATCATATTTATCAGTTATACCATGGGAGAAAAAATTGCGGCGGGAACTCGAGATGTGAAAAACCGAGGAATTTTGAGACGGGGAATTAGCCTAACAATTTTATGAACGTTGCAAACTAATTTAATCGAAAGAAATCTCACTGACAATGCTTACATTTACTTTAACAGCAACAGGGCAAGATTTACATTTTGAACCACTATAGGCACAACTCATGTTTGGGGGCTCCTCACGCAACAAAAATTTTTTAAACATAACATTCAGTATGTGTTTGTAAAAATTGCCGGCCACACCAAAACTTGGGGGCCCCAAAGCGCGAAAACTAATTTGTTTTTCAAATGCCAAAGAGTCAGACTAGCATTTGGGAGCCCCCAAAGTGGAAAAGTCGTTTTTGTTTTTCAAATTTCAAATTGTCAGACCAAAATTTTGGAGCCCCCAAAGTGAAAATTCCTTGTGGCTTTAAAATAATTTAATAATGCAAATTTTCTGTGAAGCAACAGAACACTAACAGTTTGTTTTTGAAAGATGCTATTTTTAACTTTTTCTAAAAAAAATTAAATCACAAAAAAAAAAAAAAAAATTATAATAATAATAACCAAAATTAGGGGGCCCGGGCCTAGTGGTAAATAAGGCCCTGAACATCAATACTTATTGTCAAATATCAAATGATTTCATTCACTGTTGAGCTTTATGTGCTGCCATCTATAATTCATAAAACGTAATATAAACTAAATATGAATGCCATTGCATTCATATTTGGAATTCTTGTTTCTGTTTATTTTGGACAGGAAGCAGTAAAAACTTTCTATGGAGCAGTTAAAAAATTCAAACAATTGAAAAGCTTAAACTTTCACAATGGATCTTGTTAATACATTTATTTCACTATTCTGATATTTATTAAAAGTTACGTCCAATGGCAGTTAAAACTAAGAAATCCTGCTTTAATTTTAGCTGCACTGATTTTCCGAATTAAATACCTTCATTATTTGTCGTAGCACAGGAGTGGAAGCAACTTTTAAACTGATAAGGGATTGATATGACCGACGACAGCTGTTATTTATATCTGAATAAAGTATCCACAAACATCATGATGCAATAAAAATCTTTCAGTTACAATAGGGGGAGCTGAAAACCTCAAAAATTGTTTTTTAAGTGACGTGATACCTTGGAAAAGTTGCGAATTGAGGGGCGAGGACTAAAACTGATAAAAGAAGAGTAAAAGCGGTTTTTCATCTTCTGGTCGCACGCACAGCTTGAAATTTGTAAAATCTAATTAAAGCAAATATGTTTTTAAATGTTACTAATGACCGTAAAAAAAATATTTTCAGCCATTTTCACTTCAATAATAAAGAAACAAAAAACTGAGTATTTAATAAAGAAAAAACAGGGAAGTTGTACCTTCTTTTTTTTTTTGAAATACCATTAAATTTGAAGGCAAAGCCATTACCGCAAGATCTTGATGGATTTAAATAAATTTTTAATATTACTTTCTCCTTTCCCAGTGAGATTGTTTCTTCTTTTTAATGGGGCTGCGTAGGTCACTAGCTTTTGCAGACCTAGTGCATTCTCCGGATACCGGCATCCATTCTTTCAAGTTGAACTACTATCGGCGGATGCCATTTCCACTTGATAATTTTGACGCTCTGTTTCCCCATATATGGCGGCACCTGAGCTGCATATGATGCGAAACTGCTCCAGGAATATAATTTAGCCGAGAGTATCCAAGTCAAACAGATACTCAAGGGATCTTTACCATGCCGCATAATCATACGACATGGCGCTGTCGATTTTCTTCCTCAGGAAGATCCATTGAGTTGGGCCAGGTTTCATCCTGCGAACGAAGGCCCCAGTGCCTTGCCACTAAGCCACCACGCCGGCCTTTCTAGTAAGATGTTAATTTCAAAAAGCTCAAAATCATAATAAATTTTTGAAAATGTCGTCAAACTTTTGAGCACATGTGCGATTGGAAGATAGTTCACCAATTTTACTTCTTTTTTTTAAACTCCTTTTTAGTCTTCTCAATTCACAACTGTTCTGCGGCATTACAACTTGTTTTTGTTTTCTTCAGTTTTTCGGTTAATAATTTATATACAATACAAATACAAATACAAAACTGACAACCAGCAAACAGGCTCTCAGCCCGATACAACATAAACTATACTTTCTGTCTTACTGTTTTGTTTCACCATGTTTTTAAATAAAAAATATGTTTCCGATCTGACATGCAGGATAAGGAACATATGGTCTGGATTATAACTTTAAAACTAAAAAAAAAATTAATAAAATAAAATGCTCAAAATTTCATGCTTCGTGTATAAAAAAAAGTGTTGCTGTAATATAATTTGCGACAGAGTAAAAATTTGCGACTTTTGAACTAATAGTATTACAATCTGCTATAGATGAGGAGTTTTGCTATTCGCTTTGCATAAGAGACCGTTCATAAATGATGTCACGCTTTTTCCCCACATATTTGAGCCCCTTTGTCACAAAATGCCATACTTCAACAGAGACCCCCCCCCCCCCCTTTTTTCACATGTCACGCAATGTTGCAGAAGCAGGGATGTTTTTTTATCCCTTCCCTTGTCACACTTTGTCACAATTTCACGAACCCCCTCCTCCCTATAACCGAGATATTATTTATGAATGATTCCTAGCTGGTATTACGATCTGCATAGTGCTTTACCTCACAGTTTATGCTCAGTAAACTTTGTAAAACGTACCACAAATTCATCTACAAATTCACAATTTCCAATCTCCTATTTTTCTGTAAAGACAAAAAAAAAAAAAAAGACTTTCAACATAAAATGACGAGATGACCATAAACTTGTAGTGCCAGAACTTGCGTAGCATTATATTATAAAAGGCAATGACAAGTAGTTTTTTTGTTTTTTTTAAGATGAAAGCTGTGAAATGAAACAATGCTTTTTTTAACATATTCTATCAAGCATAATGCTTTCTCGTCAACTTTCCCAGATGGGGTTTCGTGTCATCTTTTTTATTAAAAACATTTTGAATAAAAACTTAACAGAGGAAATATTTACTAGATTAGCCGCTAGATGGAGATACTAAATCTTCAAAACGTCAAAGGGAGGAATTATTAGTTTTCGTGAAAAAAAATTTACTTTCAGAATCATTCGCAATCTGAGCGCAAATACTCATTAATATTAAAAGTAGTTAATTTATGTTAATTGAAGTTGAATCATTGTTGAAGAAGAAAAAGAAAAAAATGAGTTTGGCAACAGCAAAGTTTTGATCGGTGCAAACAAAGTTTTGTGACTTCTGTGCAGCGTAGTTAGTGTAATAGTGGGAATGTGTTGTTTTTGCCGTTAATCCCATTTGGAATATAAATTTTTGTAAGTTCAATTTTAAATTACTAATAAATGTTTATTAAAATATGCAAAACCATTAAAATTATTGTAAAGCTCAGTGATAATATTGAAATAACTCTATAATTTACATAGGTATAATTTACATAGGTGGGTGGGGCGCATTAGGGCGATCTATTCGAAATACGATGTATTTATTAGGGATGTAACGAATATTCGGCCACTATTCGATATTCGTACTATTCGGCCCTTTGGCCGAATATTCGGCCTGGCCGAATAGTCATTTGATCACCTAGCCGAATATTCGGCCTGACCGAATAGTCATTTGATCACCTAGCCGAATATTCGGCCTGGCCGAATAGTCATTTGATCACCTAGCCGAATATTCGGCCTGACCGAATAATGGATAAGGTCAAATTCGGGCTGGCCGAATATCACTGGACTATTCGGCCGAATAGTACTGCTGCAATAGAAATACAAAAAAATAAAGAAATTAGTAGATTTTAATCATTTAAAATTGTATTATAATTATTGCAAAATAATACACTAGTATATAGTTTTAATAAATAAAAATAATTTAGAAAAAACTACTTTTTTTAAACCTTGTTTTAAGTTTGACTGAACAAAACAGATTTTAAAGTTTTAATATTGTATTTTTATTTAGCATTTGCTTCCTAAAGCTGGCAGTAGTTAATTATGATGGAGACTATAAGAAATTTATTTTGTTATTATTAACAAAGTGGAAGTCGGACTTTGTTAAGGGTAGACTGATTTATTGTGAATATTGGTTGAGAGAGAAAAATGAAAAGCCTAGAATGCATCATGAGTATTTAGATAGCATAAGTTATTGGGGTTTTTGTTTTAAAAATAAGTATGTAAAAAAAAAAACCATTGTGAATATTGGGTGAGAGAGAAATGTGAAAAGCCTAGAATGCATCATGAGTATTTAGATAGCATAAGTTATTGGGGTTTTTGTTTTAAAAATAAATATGTAAAAAAAACCCATAAAATAAAAATATTAACTTTTATAACTTTTAAAATATCTTCATAAAACAGTTTTGAGCAAGGTAAAAGTTCACTAAGCAATAGTAGTTCTTTCATTTGAATTAAATAATTAGTAAAATAATGCTAATGCTTACTACCATAAAACCTGTCATTTATATTCTACTTGTGGGTGAAATTCTTAGTTTTACTATATTCAAAGCAATAGAGAAAACAGATTAATTTTAAATAGTTTTAAATTTTTAACAAACATAATTAACTCATACATCATAGATTGTGTGTAATCGGTGTTTGACTTTGTGAATAATTTTAAATTTGACAAATACTTTCTACTACAACGATTTTCTAGAAATTTTAATATTCGGCCGCCGAATATTCGGTATTCGGCCTAAGACATTGCCCGAACATTCGGCTTCGGCCTATTTGGCCTAACAGAAATGGCCGAATATTCGGCTTCGGCCTGTAAGGAATGACCGAATATTCGGTATTCGGCTATTCGGCCAAATCACTATTCGTTACATCCCTAGTATTTATGCATATGTTTTTGTATTTTGTTGTTTTTATTTTTTGAATTGAATATATGGGGGATTCTACAAATACGGGAAGTTTGGGATCTGTGTTTTTCAAAAAACTAATATTTTAAAAATCTAAAAAAATTAGAAAAATGCTTTTCAAAGTTTACAAATCTAAAATACGGTATCAGCAGAGCTCAACTAGTTGAATTTTATTGTATTTTTGCATTCATGTTTTCCGTGCGGTTTGAGAATGACATGCTGGATATGGTTGTACCAAGGCCGTATCCAGAGGGGAACCGGGCCAGCCCTCCCCCCTCCCCGAAAAACAAAAATTCCGGTTACGGCCTTGGGTTGTACACGTTGAGGACGGCTCAGATTTCTGCTACCTGTCAAAATAAGCTTTTTAATTTTTCAGTAAAAGTTATTTTTAACACAATGATTTTTTTTTTTCATAGTACACGCCGCCAGATGAACCATTCGTGTGTGAGTCACCAGTGGTACATGCCGCCAGATAAACTATTCGCATGTGAGCCACCGGTGGTACACGCCTTCCTCAATCTATTAATGGTAATGTTAGCAGGGGTCGATCTAGCATTTTCATGGCCCGTTGTTTGTAAATTTTAAAGATTTTTGTAAAAAATCAAATAATTTTGAAATTTTAAACACATAAGGATGAAAATTTTATTATTATTTGCCGATTTTATAATAAATAATGATGTGCAAAGTACGATTTGGAACCGTAGAATTTTGTGAAGGGTCTGTTTTAATTGATTTGAATTTTGTGAAGGATCCGTTTCGATTAATTGGAATTTTCTGAAGGGTCCGTTTTGATTAATTGGAATTTTGTGAACGGTCCGTTTCGATTAATTAGAATTTTGTGAAGTGCCCGAAAACGGACCCGAATTTCTTCTGACGCACCCTGATTAGTTATATTTTTTAGCATGTAAAAGGAATATGGATTTATAAATAAGACATCATTATTATATAACCGGATGAATTGGAATAATAAATTAATGAATCAAAAGACGGTTTTTACACATAACAGAAAATATTCAGAAATAATCATCCAGAGCGTATAGTGATCAGGAATCATATATACATTAACAATCATCATTAGTTCATTTTACATTGTGTAATATGCTAAAATAATTCACTATTGAAACAGAATGTAAGACACATACACAGCCCCAACATGGAATTGATGAACTAATCTTGATCATCACCTATTGAATAATATGCATATGGGTTACTAAAACGCAATTAATATTTTCTCAACAAGTTACTTGTGAAGCTTTATCGGATTAATTTCTATCAGGAAGTTATTGATTTATCACTGTACGTGATCAAAATTTGTTTGTATTTACATTTTAGTTGCACGGTCACTTAGAGGGCCAAAACCCGGCCCGATGTCAATCGGCCCAATAGGACGCTCAGAACAGCCGACGCAGATTAAAAACACTCATCTTAAAAATGAGGTTAAAATTTTACAAACCAAAAGAATATATTTTTTACGGGATTGCGTATGGTCATCAACCATTGCGGACCTAGTGCTTCCCCCCTGAAAGCGGCAACCATTTTTTCAAGTTGTGCCACTATCGGCATCAAAAAAGTACTTCAAGAATATAGAAATGAAACTTCAGTCTAAATGAACAAACTATTTTCGAGTTATGTTACTATTTTTTGAAGCAAATTTTGTGATTTTTTTTTTCCATTTCAGGCTTGGGACAATTATGCATTTATTTTTTGAGATTACATTTTCACTCTTTTGATTTTTTTACGATTAGGGGTCGTAACACGTATACATTTAATTTATATTTAATTTTAGAAGAGGATAAAATATAGATCTGCAGCCATGAACCATTTCAAGTCCAGAATTTTTAGAATAGCTAACTTATTCATTAGTAACACCAAATATTTATCGTGTTTCATCTATATGATTTCTTTTCTTATACTTTTCAGTAAAGTAATTTTGAAAATTGAAAACTATGCCTAAGAATAACAAGAAAAAAATGGCTTTTAATATTGTAAAACATCAGAACTGTACTCGACTAATTTAAAACACTAGGAAGCAAAGAAAATGCATTTCTCATCACAATTAAAAAAATAATAATAATACGGTTCATTTATTTATTTATTTCATACCAATTTTGGTAGGAAAATTGTTCGGTTGGAAATTGAAAAACATTGAAAAAATATTTATTACTGTTGTTATTTATTTATCGTATCAAACTAAAATGATAAAAGATTATTTAGCATAATCGAAATTGGAGAAAATTCTGAGTTTTGCTAGCGCAAGTGTTAATCCTATCCTATTCTGTTAAAAACGGATAAAAGTAATGCTAAAGACATCTATGTACCCTTTTTGAAATTACTGCATAAAAAGAAAATAAATACATAATCGCACAAACATATTTTAGTTAAATCTTTTTTTTTTTTTTTGTAGCTCTATATAGTTTACGCCCATCTGCTTCTAACAACGTGCACGTATTAAAATGCATCAGTTGGGATTTGAACACAGATTCCCAAATTACTTTATAAATGACTTTTAAAGAATACAAAAATTCTATACTGCAAATTAACGTTTGATAAGCATAATTTCTGCGATTCTCAAAGTGTGTACTAGCCCTGTTAACCCATTTGTGACGACAATTTTTTTCGAACACGGTCCCCAGCAGCGAAACATTTTAATTAAAAAAAAACATGTTTACTATGGAAATCCCCAATTGGTAAGTGAATTCACATAAATAAGAGCATTGCACACCGTACAATTTTCCTGTTCTTCACAGATTTCATTAGTTCAAGAAAAATCTTATTTCGACGACTAGTTGACTCAGAATAACTGATAATTGCGCATTAATGTTATTGTACACAAGGTGTGCAGGCCGTCTTATAGTCTCGGAAATCAATTGCACACACGGTGTGCAATCCGTCTCGAATGGGTTGAGTGCTGAGTTAATGAACCACACACGATACCAGAAAATATTTTTTTTAATTTTTTTTAATTTAAAATTTAAAGTTCAAATCTATGATGAAATAAAATACAAAGGCTTTGAAATAAATCATTTCTGAAGATTTGTGGGTGTATGTCACGTGTTCGGTCGTGCTTGTAGACGAAGACACTGGTTCCTCCCAAATAGAAGATGTCCGGCCCTCGTAATTTTTATAAATCTATAAAATTATATCAATCCTTGAGAAATTTTAAGTAGGTTGTTGTAGTGTACGCTTTAGTTTTGCCACATGGTTAAATCTGGATTTAAAAATAAAAAAATGTTCTTTTCAGGTCCGTCATTTCAAAATTTTCCGGGGGGGGGGGGAGGAGGCCAAAAGTTGTATAATCAATGCATGTTAAAGGTAAAAAGCAACAAAATACATAAACACATGTATAAATACATTGTATTTCTAAAAATGGGGGAGCAATTGAGCCTCCTCCTGATCGAAAAAATGAATCCAGTGGTTCTTTTCTTGTCACTGATAATACGCACCCAACAAAATCAATTTCTAGGTACTCCACTATTTTGTTCTTTTATTACGTTGATTTAATCATTTGGTTGCTTGTAGGTGCAATTGTAAGTAAGTTAATTATTTTTATTCTTTTGAATTCAAAGCTATTGCGTTTTCTCCATAAAGTTTAAATGTTCCAAATGTGGATTTTTTTACTCGGAATTTGATAGTTTCATTAATACGGAATCTCAAGTAATAATGCAAAATTTTTACAATATGTCTATGTGATTATTTATGAAACTAAAAAGAAAAAACCCTCACGATGAAAAAATATTAGCCTTATGAGTTAACAAACACAAGAAATAATGCTCATGTGAGGAGAAAAAATCTCCCGATGGAAAATTAGTGGGGGAAATGTACGCCAGATCCTAAAATAGAAAAGAAAATGAAATGATTTTTTCCCGCTCCGAACATGTCAAGTTGAATTTGCAATTTAATGTCTCACTTTGTCTTCTGGGCTCTACTTTTTCTTTTATTTTCTGTTTAACAGAGAAAAAAACACTTACAGCATTTTGAAGAGTTTTTAGCGAATTTTTTTTTTTTTTTTTTGAGTATTAAGGCGGAAATGTAGAGGAAGTGGTGTTAATATGGAATACCCTACAGGTATTCTATATAATTCCATGTATTTCCACGGGTAGAACCCCTTAATATCATATATATTACTAGTACGCCCGACAGTCATACGAAATGACCGCTGTTCTAGATATTATAAATTGTAATTAAAGTGATTTGTGCAAAGGTGTCTGCTCATTCAAACTGAATTACCCAAGTCAGGCAGCAAGGACGTCCCTTTGCATACTGCCCCACACTACTATATATTTACTTTATAATCAAGTTGTTTGAAAAATATATATTTATCATCGAAATAACTTATTGAAAATTTTATTATGCTTTTCAAAACAAAAGTTTTAACGAAACTGGGCAAAAAGAGCGCTGCCACTCTAATAAGAAAAATAATAAAGCGCAGACGATAAAGAAATAAATTAAAAAGAAAGAAAGGATTAAATTAAATTCGCGTATGCATTCATTTTTAACGGAAATTGAAAATACAGCGAAGCCTCACTCAATATGCTAGATGAACGTTTTGATTATTATTAGTATATTTGTTACATTTGTTAAATGGCAACTGCATTGATTTGTTTGTTCACACGGCAACTGTAATTATACTGTTGGAAAACGACAGCAACAATGCAAAAATAAAATAAAACGGGTCAAAAAAAAGCATTGAAAAATTTTTAAAAATTAGTTAAAAAAAACTAATTGAGTTGCAACTTTCATTTTTGCGGCGATGCGTTTCTCGGGTCGTAAACATTAACCGTGCCGAATGTGGTCCCGATCGGTAAAACGGCCTAGGATCTTATAGCGGACAGACACAGACAGAATAAGCCGCTTATATGTAAGATTTCTGAAAGCCTTCTTTTGGTCGGTACGCCATAATTTCCTTAATACTTCTTCAAATATCGTGAAAGAGGCATCATTTTAAAGCTTTCCTTAACCGCTACACCGGAAAAATATACAATTATACGGAAATATATAAAAAAAAAAATATACCGAATGCCGAAAATTACATAAAGTAATCCTTTTCTATGGGAAGAAATTGTCACATCCTTTCAAGCTTGATACCATTGAAAAGCGCATAAAACACTACTTCAGAAAGAGTTTCCTGCTAAGTGATAAAATTCGAAGTCTCTAAATTAACTAGAAAATAAGTTATGAGCGTTTTTCACTGTAGTTCGAAATTATTTTTTCACGGTAATGAACTTTCACTTTATTTGAATTGTTACCATGCCGACTGACTTATGAGCCTCTTCTTTTTTAGCGAATTAAAATTTATTTCTTGCGGTTTTTATCATTTTGAGGAGCAGCCGATTTATAAATCATTTATTTCTTCTTTTTATTATTTTGATTATTCTTTTTTTTAAAACGAATTAAAATAATGCACAGGGTTTTTTTTTTAAAGAAATGTTAGCCTTTATAGCGATTTTTGTTATCATTATATTCATTATTTCACAAAGCCTTTTTTTTGTTCGGTACGCCATAACTTCCTTAATACTTTATCAAATTTCATGAATGAGGCACCACGTTAAAGCTTTCCTTAACTGCTACACCGCAAAACTAGACACGCGTTCTAAAAATGTACCAATTTTCCTAAATTTGTAGTTTAAAATCCTTTAAGAAGAGGTCCTTTAATGGATGCCAAGTTGGTGTTGTGTTCGCTGGTTAGAGGCCGAGTGGTCAGGAGCGCAAGGCTGGTACACCCAACACCCATAGTTCGAGTCCCGCATTTCGTTTACGTTCTCTCCAATTAATTGTTTCGCTGGATCGTTGATTTATGATAAACTAAATTTAAAAAGGGCTCTATTATATTTTATTTAGTGCTTTTATTTTCAAGCATCAAATTTAAAAATAGTAGAAAATATGCTATTAAAATTATTTATTTAGAATTCCGCACAGGTTGAATAGTATTGCCTGAAATAAGCAATGAGTTATCAGTATATATCTCAAACTGTAGCTAGATATCGCCAATGTGCGGGACATGTAGTTGGTCCAGTTACCATAATGTGTTATATTGGAAAGTTCATTTTTTTAATATAATCTAACTATCATATTCAATGCTTTGAGAAGGTAAGCCCAAACTGTTATTATGGTTCTGTTAGCAAAAGGAAAAGTCTTAGCACTTTTCAATCAATCTTATTATCATTGATCTGTATTTATTTTCCATGTAAAAATAAACAAATAAATAATTAAAAATAAGTAAATTAAAAAATATATTAAGGGGTTCCATATTACCGCGTCACTAATTAGAGGCACCACTTTTACTTTTTTCATAAAATTTAAATTTGCTCCTTTGGTGGTTGGAGGAAAAAAAGTTGGAGATCATTCATAAATGATGTCACGCTTCGAGGGGGGAGGGGGGTGCGTGAAATTGTGACAAAGTGTGACAAGGGGAGGGGAGGGGGTAACAAGAAGTGTGACATCATGCAGTATGCAACATAGCGTGACGCGTGACAAAGGGGGGGAGGGGGTCCGCTGAAGTGTGACATATTGTGACAAAGGGGGGAGGGGGTCAGATATATGGGGAAAAAGCGTGACGTCATTTATGAACGGCCCCTTGGAAATTCATTTGTATGGCTTAATGTAGGCTAGCAATTACTATATAGGACGGTATATTTTTTTGTAATTTCTAGCACTAGTAAGTCAAAAACAAAGCAGGTACCATCTACCACCCCTTCCGCTAATATCTGAAATACACATTTGGAACATTCAAATTTCATGAAAAAATCCTAACAACTTTGAATTCAAAAGGTAGAACGAATTAATTTGTTTGCAATGGCACATAGTTAGTAATCATTGGTCAGCGTAATAAAACTACAAAATACAGTGGTGTACACATGATTTAGTTTTGCGGGACTGTTATCATCAAGGACAAGAAAATAAACATTTTTTTTTATAATTCAGATTAGATTTATCAATAATTTAAAAATAATGACTTAAATAAATTTTATGTCATTATTTGTTTCTGTTAATAAGGAGGCATAAGCAGGTACTAAAGATTTTTGAAAGTAATATTTTGAGACATTTTACTTCTTATTACTTATTATTTCGGATGATTTAAAATTTTACTCCTTGCTTGTATTCATCTTCGAATTGGTACCACTTTTCATGTTTATGAATAATTGCTTTTTTTTAAAATAAAGATGGTGAAGTAGAATACCATTCTTTTCTGAGTATACTGGTTTAAAATTTACTTACAAAATATCATTTTACCTTATAATTTATTAAAAATTCTTGAAGTACTCGCAATGTAAATTTTCGCTTGAAGTTAAACAGAAATAAATACTTTTTCTAGGAAAATGAAAATCATGTGTGTTTACCTTTGTTATGAATTTTTGGTAGCTTGAAAAAAAATTCTGTTGTTTTTATGTAGTTTTATCAAACCCTTCTTATATTTTGTGAAATATAAATTTATTTGGGGTGGTGCTTTGGAAGTATACAACAAATTATGTAGTATCCATTATTACATACTTATAAAATAACGTACTTTTTTAATTACAACTGTTGATTAAATATCATTTCAAATCATTTCACAGTCTAGTTTCACAGTAATACTGTACCATTTAGTTTTTTTGAAAATAATAGCATAAATTACTTTCCTTTAATAAACGTTAATTTGTAGTTCAAACGATCAAAACGAAGTTCTTTCTTTGCATTCGAAGAACAATGCTGAATCACGATAATGCTGCATATATATATATATATATATATATATATGTACGTACGTAAACAACCAATGACATGTTTTCACTATGCGGATTCCTTTATGCAAAAAAATTTTTAATTTGCAAAAAGAAAAAAAAAATCAGAATTTTACATTTTCTTTTAAATAAATATTTATTTGTGATAATGATATAAAATGTGCCTTAAAAGTATACGGAAAAAATCATTATTTACCAAAAACAATTTGTTTGAAAAACAGAAAGAAAAAAATAGTTTGCTAGGGGTTTTTTTCACTGAATAATTAATCGCAGCATACTTAAAGGATTATTTAGTTGATTAATTGATGATTAATCATAAAATATTCGATTTTTTTCAATTCTAAATGTTAATTTTTGTCCTTTATAAAGTCTAACGTCTTTTGTAAATTGGCTTCTGTGTTTCTTGATACAATTTAACACTTCAGATACTTGAGACAAAATGTATTGCAAAAATATTGTTTAACAATCTTTAGAGTTCCTTCTAAAAACAACCATTTTTCTAAGATCTGAAGTTTCATGGCAGGAGATTGAAAGGTGTATCTCATAATGATAATATTTATGAGACATTGAGGACGCTAAACTTCAAAATAAATTCAACACATATCACAATGTTACAAAAATATTATTTATGCAAAATAATCAAAATGGAACTGATAAAGGAAAAACTCAATATTTACACACAAACAACTAAACTTCGCGCTTTATTTTAGTCTTTTTATTTTTTCCATTAAGCAGAGTTTCATTTCGATATCAATGTGTGTTTAGGAACGCTAATAAAATTTATTACAATAATATTTTTTTAGGTTAAGTTATCATACATTTCTGTTTACGAAGCAAACTGTTCCGAATTTCGTCCACAAATAAAACTTCTCGTAATGTATCACGCAACAACAAAGGAACTTTCGGCGCAATCCATCTTTATCAGAAAACCGTAAAGTCAAAGAATAAAATACTTAAGAAAATTCAAAAAAAGGAGGAGGGGAGAAAAACTATTAAATTTTATGACTGGGACGTTGGTTATCTTTACGAGCTGTGATGAGGAGTGACGTAGTTTCTTCCGGGGTCGAGGCCTGGGATAGTTTTGCAATTTGTAGTCTTTGTAATTTTGCCTTCTTGGGGTAATTCTAGATTAGTCTGGCACAATTTGGGAAGGAAAAAAAAAATAAATAAAAGCGTCGGGTGTATGCTAAGTCTTCTAACCGTGCTAAAAAACTAATAATTATTTATTTATTCATTTTTCTTTTAACATTGGTTGTTCTTGTGTTCAAAATACAAATACATGTACAGGAAAATCTTGTTCCAACGAACTCCAAAGAACCGGGTAAATATTTCGTTGCAATGAAATGTCCGTTATCCGAATGACGTTGAAAGCGGGACTAAACAGGCATTCCCTATATACATTGAAATCTCGTTGTTATAGCGAATACCGATGCAACAAAATATCTGTTGCAGCGAATTGGATATTTAGTCCCGTTTTGAATCCCATTAGGATAACGTAAATTCCGTAATAACGACCATTTTATTGCAACGAAATATTTTCCCGGCCCCTTGGGGTTCGAATGGAATATGTTATAACGGAATATACGTTATAATAATGACGTTCAAAACGGGGCTAAACATGCATTCCCTGTAAGTATATATACATTGAAATCTCGTTGTTATAGCGAATACCGATGCAACAAAATATCTGTTGTAGCGAATTGGATAATTTGTCCCGTTTTGAATCCCATTAGGATAACGTAAATTCCGTTACAACGAGCATTTTATTGCAACGAAATGTTTTCCCGGTCTTTCGGAGTTCGAATGGAATATTCGTTATAACGGAATATATGTTATTTTAATGACGTTCAAAACGGGACTAAACATCCATTTCCTATTAAATATATACATTGAAATCTCGTTGTTATAGCGAATACCGATGCAACAAAATATCTGTTGTAGCGAATTGGATAATTTGTCCCGTTTTGAATCCCATTAGGATAACGTAAATTCCGTTACAACGAGCATTTTATTGCAACGAAATGTTTTCCCGGTCTTTTGGAGTTCGAATGGAATATTCGTTATAACGGAATATATGTTATTTTAATGACGTTCAAAGTGGGACTAAACATCCATTTCCTATTATATATATACCGTAAAATCTCCTTGTTACAGCGAATACCAATGGAACAAAATATATGTTGAAGAAAATTGGATATTTAGTCCCGTTTTGAACGCTGTTAAGATAACGTATATTTCTTTATAACGAGCATTTCATTGCAACGGAATGTTTTTCCGGTCCTTTGGAGCTCGTTGGAACGGGATTTCACTGTATATCGAGAAAAAAGCCTGCTGTAGTCATGTTTCTTCTCAAATGTCCCGTTTTTTCCGACCGATAGAAAGTTTTATGAAACAATTTTGTGTGATAGTTTTACATCCGATCTTCGACGGGATTTTACTGAAAGCTTTAAAAAGCTTTGTTGTTGTTCCGAAAGTTTTGCTGTTGTGCTCCGACCTTAAACAGGATTTTACCTGAAAGTTTGTTAAAGCACCAACATGTTTTTTCATGGAATATGGCCTGTTTTATGCACAAATTTTGTGACACAAGTGTCCCAGTGTCCCACATTAAATTCTTGTAGTGCGTGAATTTTTAGAAATTTTCACAAAACAAAATTTACGCATTTGCGTTATCTCAAACGCCTCTGTTTCATTTATCTGACGTTAGAACTTCCGTCCACAATTAACACACGGCAGAGAGTCGGCAATGTTGCTATAACAACGTACTCTTTAACAAGAGACTGCAAGCTGCCAGCAATTTTAAAGGATTTCCATCGATTAAAATTGAAGAAATCGTCAGGAAAAAGGGAAAGCAATTGGTAATGATGGATTTTTCTGATTTGGAAGAGAAGAAATGAAAGAATAATGCCAGAAATGACGAATCACGAATGGAAAGATCTTGTAAAAGTAGTCAGTTACGAAGAAAAAGACTTCTATTTATTAGAAAAAAAGCGTGTTATTAAGAAAACACACAAGAATTTGTAGGTTTTTGCATTGCAACTTGACTCGAATGAAGAACAAAACGGACAGATAAATAAGGGCAATAAAATAAATAAATAATAATAAATCTGTGTTCCAAAAAAATCTTCCACTGAACTGCGTCATTACTGTAAGCACAAATTACATAAATTTTAAAAAATTATTATTTATGCTATTAATATGAATCCATAATTTTCGCTTCTTTAAATTTCTTAAATTCTTCTTTGCTTTGATTCACTTGAAGAGGAGATTAGTAAACAGTGAGGCAAATTTTAGAAAAGCATGGATTGGGAGTTAAATACAACTGATCGAAGAAATTGCAATTCTGCAAAAGGTTTTACAGTATTGGGTTTAGAAAAATATATTTAACGGTCTTAAAAATACATCGTGAAAAATAATCTCTGAATCAAGAAATAAACTTCAAATTGATTAAATGCTCAAAACATGTAAGTGCAGGCTAAAACGCCACCACCCCTAACCGTGATGGCACTCCAAATGATATCGAAATTTGAGTTTTTCTTGTTCGAGTAATTGTTGTATTCGTAGTAATTTGCGTTTCCTTAGTACATGAAACGAACTATATTGTCGTGTTCTGTAAAAATCAGTATGTCTGTCTTAAGTAAAATCATTTTACAGCACTCTAACTCCTACAGTAAGTTTACATATTTAACCTTGAAATTATATTGTTAGCTTATATCAGGAGGTAACTACTTGCAAATTCTAATGCATTGACCCGTAAATTATTTTTATAATTTATAATAATAGTTTTTGTAGCTTTCGTGACTTGTACCAGAACGCATACTATATTTTCCAGCATACCTCTTTTAGTTGTTTTAATATACAGATGGTAAGGAGTTTCGAAAATGAAATTTAAAAATATAGTAAAATTTTAAAAGTTCAATTACTACGTGTAAAAGAAATCAATTTCTTTTCACATATTTCTTTGAATTTATTTAAAAATATGCTTCAAACTATGTTTTTAAAGATGTTGATTTAAAAGAAAGCATCTAATGAATTATCACTCTTCACAGCAGAATGGCAGATCAAAATTTTCTCTTGTTCTTAAACATTTGTTTCTAAGGTTTCCCCCTTTTTTTTCGAAAAAAAAGGTAATTACTTTTGTATTAAGCGGGCGGAATACTAATTTAATACCTTTCATTCCTTAGATTAACTTCCTTGGAGTATAAAGCAATTTTGCAAACGGGAATTTGAACTGGTTTTTCAGCACTCTCTTTATTTATACAAGTTATCACTGAAACTTCATATAAAATTCGTGTTACAATGGTGTGCAAAACAAAAGAATTCGCTTTTCGTTCAAGTGACGGAAACCTCTGTTAAAAATTTTTTCAAAGTTCAGATCTAGAAAAAACTGTTGATCATCCTTTTTTCTCTTTTTTTTCTTTTCATGTTTCATCGTTTTTCGCCATTACACAAAAATTGCCAAAATCGATTAATTTCATAATTCATAAGCAGTTTGACGTTAATTAATTAGCGTTATTTTTAGAATTCGGAAACGGTAGTTTATTTGTTTACAATATGGCAAACAACACGAGTCAAGTTGGAATTCAGCGCTCTCGTGGTTGTTTTGATTTTCACATTATTTTTTCTTTTCCAATATTGTTCTAGGATTTTTATACAAGTTTGATCTCTTTTCTTATGTTATAAGTAATGAATAAATATTTTAAAGTCTATTTTTGTGTAAGTATAGCATTGTTCTGCTGTAGTTATGCCCTCAGCATACATTCAAATGGATGTGCCCCACAGAAAAATTTAAAAATTCAAGTTTATTATTTTTTTGAAAAACATCACCTTATGCCCAATTGCTCAGAAAAACTTATAGTTGAGAGAATATGTGTATTTTATTTTGCTTGGGTCTCAGGAGGACATAATGTTGATGCCTGCAAGCCATTATTTACTTAGAACATAATTTATTCCTGTCACCTAAGCAATGTATATGTAACAAATTTCATGCATTATATTTATTTTGAATCAAACTTCTGATTTCATGTCAGCTTTTCACATGATGCCACAACAGTTTTCCTCGTTTTGCTTCTTCTGAAATGAGAATTCATCTCACAATGGGGGGGGGGGGGGGCCCAATGGCGGGGGGAGGAGCCCAATGCATTGCAAACGTGTCTATATAAATGTTAATGGCGCACTCGGAATGAGATTTACAATAAATTTATTTGTTATGATAAAAGAGTTGTGTCAGAAGAACTCTATTTGACATAAATGTAATTCACGCCGCTTTGATGAAAAATATCTCTTAGTTACTAATAACTGTTCTTTAACAATCTATTGAAACACGTTGTTAAAGGAACATACTGTACAAAAAATATTTATTCAAGTAAGGACTGTAAATGAAAGATAGCTTCAAATAAACATCACATCTACGTTCATGATGAAAGAAAGAAAACTTGAAATCGATCCGTAATTTTGAGCGAGAAAAAGGAATTGAAAAATAATTAATTGCATTTGCATTAGCAAGCAACTTCTCTCTCAAATTTATGAAATATTGCTATTATTTGACTATTTGTTATTCGATAATAAAAATAAGAAGAAAAGTAACAAAAATTGTATGAGTAATAATAATAATAATAAGTATTGTAATAATAATGATAATGATGATAACGATGGTGGTGGTGGTGGTGGTGATTATGATTGTTGCTGTTGGTTGTTGGTATTGTTAAAAACATTCATTTCGTACAACATATACAGGAAAACGACTAATGCGGGTTGGCAAACATCAAAACGGTACCGTTTATTTGCTAAAATAAAACACTGTGAAACGATATATGCGGGAGCAATAGATCAAGGTTCTACAGTATTTTTTTTTTTATTGATTTATTCTTTAAGCGATATTTTTACAATGCATTTAGCTTTGTTTAATGTTTTTTTAATTATTTATTTATGCGAGAAAAGTGAGATGAAAGCTGTATAAAAACAAGAAGGAAACTTAACATTATTATTATTGTTGTTGCTGCTCTTAACACAACAGGGCTTAATTATCATGGGAGTTCTCGAGAGCTCATATCCTGTACTGCTTTGCTGTTTCAGTGAATCGCTTTGAATGAATTTGCTTTTTCAGTGCCATTCTACGGAATTTCATAGGATTTCATAGAAATTTTCCGTATAATTCCATTCTACGGAAGTTCTGTAGAATATAAGACTTATAGACATTTTTTACGAGAAATGAAGCCCTAGTTGATAAGAACTATAATAATAACAAGAAAATATCATAAGTACGTTTAATTTTATAGCAATTAATTTTATAATTATGCTTTAAGGAATATTATAACTGCGCAATATTAATGTTGACGTTTAATAAACATTAATTTTTTACCCAATGAAATGCTGATGTCACTTCTTTCGAAATACGTCACGAAAACAGTTCAACCAACAATCCCACGAATCGTGAGTAATTGCTTCTGAAATAACCTTCTGCTTCAAGTAAAGCAATTTTAATTCTACTCCCATGGTGCCGTTCGTTGTGCGACGTAATTCTAATCCTTTCCGAGGGGATACACGTGTAGTAATTTTATCTCGAATCTTTTTTACATCATTAAAGCTTTCCCCATTTTAAACTCGAATTTACGCTCATTTACGCCAGACAAAATGACAGTCCCCTCCATCAAAAGGGAGAGACTCACCCTGAATGGAAATCTCCCCCCAATCGCAGATAAGATCTGCCGTCCGGAATTAACCTCTATCTCGTGTTCTGACCCCTCTCGGCAATTATTCATTCAATGGAGTTTATGGGCGATGCGGAAATTCAACCGCACGAGTCAGTAACGAAAAGGACAAAACAGCAATGAAGATGGGTCCAAGGTCTGGTGACGACATCCTCGGAAATGGTGCCTCTTGACTCCCACACGCGTGAAAGGGAAAAAAATATAAGTAAATAGCAAAATGGATCAAAAAAGATAACTGGAATAATCTCCCGTATAGGATGGGAAGTGAAGTAGAAGAAAAATCTGTGAGAAAAGTGTCTGGGAATATCGAGTTTGTTTTGCCATCGAATTCCACCTACACTTCAAGATAAATGGGACAAAGCGAAGATGAAAGTGATTCAAGTGGGAAATTGTTATGCACAGTCCTACCATGTTAATATGAACAGTTAAAAAAGCATTGTTTATATCATTCGAGATATTAACTATACGCACATGCGTAATGGGAAGCAGTTTTAAGTTTAAAAAGTTATGCACAGTCCAACCATTTTAATATGAAGTTAAAAAAAAAAAATCGTTTATATCATTCGAGAAAGTAATTATACGCACATGCGTAATGGGAAGCGGTTTTTTAAGTGGAAAAATTTATGCACAGTCCAACTATTTTAACATGAACAGTTAAAAAACCTTCGTTTATATCATTCGAGAAATTAATTATACGCACATGCGTAATGAGAAGCGGTTTCAAGTGGAAAGAGTTGAAGTTCAAATCATAGGCAAAAAAAAAAAAAAAAAATCAATAAGGTAAAAAACAAAAGATAAATAAGATTTTTATATTGTGTAATGGTTAAGTGAGTAAAGTTACATTTTATTTTATCTTTTCGAGAATAATACTTTGTTTTAATTAAAGAGAATTGAGAATAAATCTTTCTTCTGTTCTTTCAAAATTTTCTTTACAAAAATTTAATGCCTCAATAGAGCTTACCATCAAAAATGAATGTTGTAAATATAAACTAATGTAACAAATCTGAAAAAAAAAAGATGTAAAACTTTTTAAGAGGATTGCATCTCCTCGCTTCCTATTCTTCTTTTTCTTTTCCGTTGTTATAAGAAGATTTTTTAAGATTGTATCAAAGAATAGAGTATTTACGAAGGGGAAAAAGAGAAATCAAAGAATCGGCGTAGACTAACTTACTTTAAAAATCTGTTAATTAAAAATGTAAAAATTGTTCTTTGGAGACCAATATTACATTATTTTACTTTTCATGTTTTACTACGTAATTTATTCCGGCACTTGTGGTTTACATAGTGCTCAGAACAATGATGATAGCAATTTTCAAGCTAAATATTTCTGTATAAAAAGGTAAAAACAAACATTTGTTATGCTTAACATATTAACCTAATATAGTAAAATAAAAGTGTGATTTTTTAAAACTTGTGTACAAAACTTTGAACAGCCACATGGCTGAACTACTTTCTCTGTATGTACCTGTATTCTTCTCTAAAAATAGCTTTACAGGTCTGCTCTAGAGTTAAGAATAAAATATATGCAACGAAATAGCAAAATCGGGCTGAAATTCAAATAATACTTGTCTCGCCTTTACTTCAAAGGCAGTATGATCATTTTCAAGTGTTTAAGACGTTTAATGAAAGTTCATTTTGAGTCAATCTACTATTTTGAGTTAAATTTTTTGGAGCTGATGAGCCACGAAACCTAATAAAAAGTTTTCACAGTAAAACTGTTTCCTGTATCGCTAAAGTGACTCAAATTTCACTTTAGCAATACAAGAAATTCTATTATTTTGAGTTCAATTTTTTGGAGCTGGTGAGCCACGAAACCTAATAAAACTTTTCACAGTAAAACTTTCCTGTATTGCTAAAGTGACTCAAAGTTCACTTTGAGTCATCTATTATTTTGAGTTCAATTTTTTGGAGCTTGGGAGTCACGAAACCTAATAAAAAATTTTCACAGTAAAACTCTTTCCTGTATTGCTAAATATTTGTGGCAGCTGAGAAATACTTGCTGGTTTAAGCTGAAACCGCATAATATAAAAAATTCCCGGAAAAGATAAAATATAAGAAATCAGCTATGACCGCAAAGGCCACGTCATTACGCGAAACCGTATCATAACCAGAGATACATAGCCATCGTGACTAACTTGGATGACATGAAAAAGTGTTTGTAATAGTAAAGTTAATTGAAAACGATGAAATAAGTTTCATATAGTTTTATTTGATTCCTAATAGACTTTTTGCGGTTTTATTTTATTTTATTTAGTTATTGCTACATTTTTTTGTGGATGAAAAAATAAAATAAAATAAATATGGTTTTAGTTGAAGAGTAAGAAAGAACAAGAAGTTCCGTCTAGAACCATACGAGCCTACTTTCCCGTATACATCAATATCAAATTAATTGTCTATCCCCCCCCCCCTCTCTCTCTCTCTCTCTCTTTCTCTTTCTCATTTAGCTTTAGTTCTTGATTACTTCAAATGCAGCTTTTCCAAATTATACATATTCATTCACTTATTCATTTATTCATTCATTCATTCGGAAGTGTCCTTAAAAGTTCCGATCAAAAATTTTTTCGACAAAACAGGCTCGTTTAACTCTGGATAAACTTGGTGTGTGTTGTTCTCCATGTTTTTTTTTTATTATTATTATTATTATTTATTTTTTATTTTTTTATTTTTTTAATTTAATTTTATTTATTTATTTATTTATTTATTTTTTTGCATGTTATTTCGTTTTAAGTTGTACCGTTTTTGGAAAATACCAAATGATCTAAAACGGATTTTCAGCTCTAAAAATGTGCTAGCATTCTCCTAGCTAGAATGCGATTAAAATTACATAAAGAAGAAACGGTTAAGAAGTTCATTTTCGATTTATTTGGTCTTGTAATAAATTAGGCAAATTTTAATTTCCCTTTTTCTTTGTTGATGTTTCACTGAAATTTTTAGAAGCAGGTATCGTATGACGGGAAGAAATAATCAAAGGTACATTTTTAACTTTTAACAAACGAATGCCGCCATTCTCGCGACATTATAAATATTCTAAAAAGATCGAATACCACCCGCCGTACAGGCGGCGTGATATTTTGGGAAATCTCTTAGGTTTGGCCTTAATTATGCATCTAACAATTACAGGCGAATATTCTTTCGAATGGACATATCTGTTCATATAACACCTATTATTACTGTAAGTTTTCTTAATTTTTTTTTCTTTCTAATGGGGCTGTGTATGGTCATTACTATTGCAGACCTAGTGCGTGCCCCGGTGATCGGCATCCATTTTTTCAAGTAGCACCACTGTCGGTGGATGCCATTGCCACTGAGAATTTGGACGCTCAGTTTCCCTTAGATGGCGGCACCTGAGCTCTCATTGGATGCGAATTGCACTAGGTATTTAATTTAGCCGAGAGTATCCAAGCCAAACGGATACTGAAGGAATCTTTAACATGCCGCACAATCATGCGACATGGGCGCAAACGATTTTCTGCATCGTGAAAATCCACCGACTTGGGCCAGGTTCGAACCTGCGATCTTCTTAAAATTCAATAAACCGATATTAATTATGAACCTTTGATCGCTCTGGAAATGAAGCACTTACTTTCTTAAAAAATCCATTGACCTACTGGTCATTGTTTTAGAAGAACGCGCCCGTTCGTTAAGGTTAATAGTTAAAAAAGAAAAGAAACTTTTTCCTTAACAAAACTTATGCAAGCATTAGCAATTCATTGAAACTTTTGATTTAAGTGAGAATGATTCAAATAAACTAGACGCTAGAATCGCCACATTTGATGAATAATACTAATATAATCTATATCTTACCGTTTTTAAGTCTAAATGTCGTCAGCTTTTAAAATCTAATCCCTTATTTTTCTATTGTTGTATTGTTATTTATGCATCACTGTAAATGGATTTTTCTGTAGTGTGCATGTCTCTTTCTCTCTCTTTTTTTTTAAATAAATAAATAATATATAATTATTTAAATAGCATAATGTTTTCAATGCTAAACTTAATTATTACGGTCGAATTTCGACTGTTGAGCGACCTCTAGTTTCAATAAATACTAAAGCAGTTGCAAGTTGAAGGTGAGAAAGAGTGTAGTCATCCTGAGTTTGAACCAATTTAATTAGTTGCACAAAAGTTAAGGTATTTGAGTGCATTTTAACATTTGAAAATTTGATTTAGATTAAATTTCAAAATTGATTTGGAACTTAATCTAAACCTTATCACTGAAAATCGACTCAACTCGCTTTCAAGCAAACTCCCAACATTCTCTCGCAATCAAGCTGAATGTGCGCGTGACGTCACGGATTTTCCTGTCGCTGCCATTCTCTTCTTGAAAGAAGTCTTCATTTCAGTGCATTATGGGTCTCGTCATCCATTTATATGGGGAAAGTGTCCCTTTCCCTTTATCTGACATTTCCTGACTCACTCTCTGACTCAATGGACGTCGAAAGACAACAAAGCTCATTCAATCTATACAAGTTATAGTCTCTCTTATATTTTTACCACGTCTTTCTTTGCTAAGTGCTACAGATTTCTGAGAAAAAAGAATGAGCACAGTTCTATGTTTTTTTTTCTGAAAAAGAATGTGAGTTTGAAATGTGGTGGAATTATATTTTATGAGACAACCACTTTCTTCGACTTTAGTACAAAAGTGTTTAAAAATTTTGTAGTGTCATTCTTTTTGAAACAATGCCTTATTCTGACGACTTCTTTGAAGGAAAAGATATATGTTGACAAACTTTTCCGCTTAATTTAACTTCTAGCATTGTGAAAAGAAAATAATAATAATAATTTAAAAAACGATTAAGACAAAATATTAATAAAGGTTGCTTTTCGTTGATGTCTTAACACGGAAGAGCTCTCAACTTTTTTTTTTCATTTACTTATTTATTTATTTTTTGGCATTGAGAGAGGTGTTCTATGCAAACCTGAAAATTGCCTACAACTTTTACTGTTATTTAGTGCGGTTGTAAATGTTGTTTTTTAATTAATTTTCATTTTTCACACAAAAGGTAAACTACCATTTTTTATGCCATTGTATGAAAGCACTCTAATTAAGGTTCAATTTTAAAATCATTATTTCTTCATATTAATAGTAAAGACGAGATATATAATATTGTTAAAATATAGAACTTTCATTTTTTATTTTAATGAAGTAATTTAAAACATACTTTACTTGTTGTTGTAATATTATTCCATAGTAACTTTACAAAAGTGGAAAAAGATTTATGATACCCTCCCAAGCCATAAAATTCATATTAAACCAACGAACGATAAATTTGACTTTTTAAAAATTTATTCATGAAAAATGTTGTTATGTGTACTGTATTTGCATTATTGAAACTCTTAGATTCAAATCATCTCCACCTCACTCTTTATACATATATATACTAGTAAGCCCCGCGGTCACACGAAATGACCACTGTTCTAGATATTATAAATATACAATTCTCCCAGTAACCAGAAATGCACATCAAATCAAAGAGATATTTATCAGGTAGAACAGTAAAGTTTAATGAATAAATAATAAACATATAATAATTTTGGGAAAAAATATTCTTACCGAAAAAAACATCCAAGTTATAATAATATGTGAAATAAAAATATTATTTACTATTTGATCAAATTGTTTGCGAAAATATTTATTTATATCCAACATAATCATCGTGAAAACAATAGTTTTAACGAAACTGGAAAAAAGAGCGCTTCCACTTTAATATATATATAAAGCGCAGACGATAAATAAATTAAAACAAAGGAAGAAGGATTAAAATAAAATCGGGTTTACATTACTTTTTAACGGGGATTGTAAATCTAGCGATGCCCCGCACAAAATGCTAGATAAATGTTTCGAATATTAGTCGTTTTCATTATAGAAACAATTGTGCAGATGGCAACACGATGCAGTTTTCTCGGAGTAAGAAATTCGTAATAAGCTATCGGCGACAACAGACACTTAAGCGCCATACATATAATATATATATATATAAATAAATACATATATACATACATGCATACACACACACACATATATATATATATACATACATATATATTCATAAATAACATTTTTCTTCGGTAAAATATTCTTATATTTAAAATATGAAAGGAAAATTTCGATTAATATCCGTATGTGTAAAGGAGAATATGTAAAATGATTCCCCTCGAAAAACGGAAACAAAAGATTTTCTTTCCACCTTAACACCGGATCTTGTAGGGAATAACATCACATTTGAAAGAGAAAAAAGCATTTTCATCTTAAGACATGTAGGAATTGATTCTTTGGACCGTGAAATGAGAACGGCCTGGAGTGGGGATAGATTTGAAATGTTTAAATTGAAAATTCTACAGGAACTCTAATTTGAGTGATATTTCTCTCCACAAAAACTCGAAAATCAATCTATCCCTTTTTAAATGTGCTTTTTGAGAAGAGCATTATATTTTTTTCGTCGTGAAATTTTCTGATGTATAGAAATAAAACATTTTTATAGTATCCAACAAAAACTGTTCTGGCTCTGAAAGGGTCCTATATAAGGATTCTGTGTTGTAACGACTTTTGAAAAAAAAAAAGAACCAACTGAATTTCGTTCATTAATTATTTTTCTTTTCACATTCCATACAACGAGACCTTAGTAGTATGAATGCCTAGACCTATATAACAGGATGGGCCAAAACCCCCCCCCCCCAAAAAAAAAAAAAAAAAAAAAAAAAAAATTCGATTCATCATACCACTGAAAAGTTGCGGATTTTGAAGACTAAAACAGGTTAAAAAAGAAATCAAATCAGTTTATATCTTTTGATTGCGCATAAACTCTAAAATTTGCCGAAATTTGCAATAATTTCTGATAGTTTTAAATTGACCTCTTATACCTAGAACTACAGAAACTAATACTAAAATATTATTTCAATCTATCAACATCTTCCTAACGCGCATTACCTTCGAATTTATTGAAACTTTCGAAAAAAATTCAAAATATGGGTAGGAAGCAGTCCCAAGAAAAAATACCAGAAATTATCCTTTTTTTCCTTCTTCTTTTATTTAGTATAAGCAAGTTTAAATGCTTGAAATCAAATTACTTTATCTCATTACTAATATTTATAAACTTATTTTTTATTGATAAAACCAAGTCCTTGAGTAAGGAGACCTAAGTTAAAGAAAATCATGTTGAACAATTGGGGATCTTTGTTTGTACATAAGAATTTGTTATGATTGTACATAATTTTTGGTAGTGACCTCTTGCAATGTGCAGTAACATACTGCAAGAGGTCACTATCAAAAATTATTGCACAAATGAGAATTTTTCCAAATTCATGCACGATCGGAAAATGTAAACCTATCTGATTTTTTAACCTGTTTTAGTCTCTCCAATTCGCAACTTTTCGCGGTATTACCAATCGAAAAAAAAAATCGAGTTTTTTCGATCCACCCTATTGTATAACGAGCAAAATGTGGAGCTTATCGTGAAGCAGGAGAACGAATAGTAAAAAATGTGCTCCACTGCTTTGATTTTTTATAGTTAGAATTAAATTCAAAAAGATATCCAATAGACGAAAAATTGATGTAGTTTCTTTTTCTTCTTATCTTTTTTAAAATTAGTTTTTAAATTTATTATAATTTCAGTTCTTGGAGGTTGAAATGGGATCAAACAAACTGATTTTGTCGCTTAGCACCATATGCTATTTTAAAATTTCCCCCGAAATCCTTTTTCGAATGAAAACGATCCGATTTGATTCCTGTTAAAGCTATTTGGAGCACGGAGCACAGTAGGAGAAAATACTAAGAGCGGAGCAGCTCAGAGAACTCTAGTTTCAAGCTCCAGCTTTTCTATATTTTTTATTAGGATTTTGAAAATCAGTTTTGAGTGAACAAATGCGAAGAAATGAAAGATAAGTTTCAATCTTTAATTTTATTCAAATATTCGAAGACGAGGATGGAAAAATATAAAATACATTTTTTTAATTGATAAAAGTAACGTGAAGGAAATTAATAAATTAAATAAATTTGATAAGTAATACGATTCCTGTTGAAATTATTCGTAATACAAAAAGTTGTTTCTTCAGTTCTATGGTTTTGAAACTCCAGTCTTACACTTTTTATAATTCAAAAGTTTCTTGATTATCAATTACTATTAATGACCAATGACAATGTTCATAATTCTTCAGATAAAGTGTACCTTCAACGGATAACTTTTAAAAGTCTTCCTTTGGCTTTGATATATTCGGAGGTGCAGTTTTTCTAACTGTTGATATGAACAAGCAACTTGGACTATCGGAATTTGGAAAAGGTCCCTGGGAAAGAGACAGCGTAATACTTGGTTAAATTTCTCTCCCTCTTTGCAATTTTCATCCGAGAAAAGTAAAGACAAGTCGACATCAAATACTGTTAGGAAGGCAAGGACAAAAATAAAGGAGAGGAGAAGAGAAAAAAGATGAAAAATTCAATGCTGTGCCTTGCTAAAGGCGTCTCCAGACCATCACGTCTCCCGACTGCAATAAAATCGTCTGCGGCAAAGAGAGAAGTGGTATAAAAAGGGCTGTCATAAAATAAAGTAAAAGAAAAAAATGCGGGGGAATACCCTTTCCATTAGGAAACTACGCACTTCCCAATAAAACTCCATCACATTTTCCCTTTCTTTTTTTCTTTATTTATTTAAAAGATGTTATTGGCAACAAAAAATTCAATGTACTCCCTTTTAGTTGCAATATTGATTTTGGCTAATGTTCAGATAAATTTTGTATATTTAGAGTCACTTCGGGGAAAAAAGTTTCGACGTAGTTAAACTTAGTTACTTGCTAATAATTGGGTTCTTAAAATGTATCAGAAAGGAAAGGGTTATACTTTGTACGTGCAGAGTAAATGTTATAGGATTTGGGGGGAAAATATCTTGTTTGTAATTAATTTTCTTGCTAATTTAGCACAGCGATTCCCAATAATAATAATAATATTAATGATAAATAAATAAAAAACATATTTCATCACCTAGTGCAGTGTTTCCCTAAGTGTGGTACGTGTACCCCTGGGAGTTCGGGAAGAGTTTGGTGAAGAAATTCAGATGCACCAGACTGAAAACATCGCGTGCATACATGTTTTATCATTAAACTCTTCAGACCCCAGACCTACCCAGAACTATGCACAAACAATTTTGACGCAATTTTTTGGTTCTCTGATTTAGAAAATGATTACAAAACAAAATAACTAAAGAAATTTTTTTTAATTCAAAAACAATTGGGTGTTTTAGCTTTCAAATTGCAAACAGTAGTTAATAAACAGTACTTTAAAATGTACCCAATTGGGTACACTTGGAATGAAGAGGTTAAAAAAGTATTAATTTTTTATTTAAGTATTTTTTAAAATCTTTATATATACATATATATATACATTTTTTTTTTTTTTTTTGACAAGAGGTACTCAATTTTACTAAAATTATAAAAGGGGTACACCAAAGTCGAAGGTTTGGGAAACGCTGTCCTAGTGAGTTGCAAAGGAATAAAAGACTTGGAACCAGTTAAAGTTAACTAACTAGACATCGGCATATACAAACTGGGTACACTACACTGTAAAAAATTCTAGTTCAACCTTTCACCAAAAAAAATGGTGAAATTTAGTTGCAACCAACATTAGGTACTGTTGACCCCTTTTAATGGCTCCTAGTTTCACATTCATGGTAAAACTAGGGAAACTACACCATTTTATTGGTTCAAAGTACAAATGTTGGCTGCAGCTAAATTTCACCTTTATTTCCATTTTTTGATGAAAGGTTGAATTAGTTTTTTACAGTGTAGTTTTCATTAAAAAGTTATGCAATACTTTCACATTGTCAAAAACACTGCAATGGCTAGCTGCGATTTGCAATACTGCTTCTAAGCATTATGTCTTCTTGTTTATGTCTGCATGCATCGTCTGTAGGTTTGAATGCCATTATAACGGTGTTATTTACCTCCCATAAACTCACGCTGTTTTTTGGTTAATAAGTGATTTGGGCTAAATGTTATCCTAATGGAGGCAATTCAAGCAACGTCATTGGTCACGTGGCAGCGATGAAAGCAATGTAAACAAAGGAAGCCGTAGCATCGCTTTACTTCGAGCTCGACAAATCTAATTAAAAACTAGGCCTGAATAAAGTTCTTCTACATTACATAAAATTAACATTAAATAAAACACTACAACTATTGTAATAATTAATAAATTTCTTTTATACTGATTAAATTAAACGTAAATACTGGGTTATAATCAGAAAAAGCAGTGAAAATAGTCTAATTAATTTCAAGATAACTAATTTCGCCTCGTGAATTCCACGTAGAACTCAATTTAAAACGTTTGTAAGCGAAGAGCGGATATCACGTGACAACGATGATCGCTCATGAGTCCCTCTAGCGGTGAATTGCCTCCATTGAGTATGAGAACCTCAACCAACCCTATAGCTGGGAAGACACGCCAGTGAAGCAGAAATTAAAGTGTATGACTTCAACTATTTGTTTATTTATTTTTTTATTTAGAGAAAAAAGTTACCATTTGAATATTTATTTCGTAATGTTAAAAGGGCAAAATTTTATTTCCCCTTCAAGCACTCTAATTCCGTAGGGCTCCTGCAAATTTAGTGCCCTAATTCTGTACGGCTCCTGCCCAACAATACGCGATCACCATTCCGTTTATTTCAGTTAGTATTGTAGGCTCTAAATGTGCTACATTTAAACACAAATTCACTGAAATATTTTGGTATTCGAAATAGTCGTCCGGAAAACTGACAGCAGAATAAGCGGTCTTCGTTCTAAATTGAGTATTCTCTGACATCAGTCGGCGCGATGACGGCCTTTTCAATCTACTGGCTCCTCTGGAGGAAAGATGGCTGAATGCGTTATAAATCAATTGCTTTTCAAACGCGGATGAAATATATGGGAATATTTTAGACGATGTGTCGCGAATTTTGAATATACTTGCAGTTCAGTGGCATATAGAAATGCTTTTTAAATATGTTCCTTTTTCTGATTTTCCGTAAGAGCATATACATTTTCTCACACATATGTATGTTATGTTTCTATCTATAAAATTTAAGCATTTAAATTGTTAAAAAGCTCCTCATACGATAGTTCTTGTTTATTTCAACATTTAATTATTATCATTAGGTTTAATATTTTAATAACTGCTAAGTTAACGGGAAAATGGTAACGTTAGTAATAGGAAAATTATTCAATCATACAACAAAGTTGCTGAACGTTAACTTCTATGTTAAAAAAGAGAATTCACTTTGCTTACAGCATATTTAGAAAAGAGTAAAAACAAAGTTAAATGGCGCAAGTATAAGTCAAAAAGGATTAAAACAGCAAACCAATTTGAAATAAAATTAGCCACCTTCGTCAGTACCGAACGTAATGATGAAATATTATTGTGTACACTGTACAAGAAGTTTAAATACTTAAGATATGGAACCTGAATAAATCAGGTCTCAGCATTTGTTAAAGCACGATTGGCTTGGGAGATATTAGAAAATGCAAATTAGAAACCATTTAAGAGAACAGAAGAAATTGAGGGTAAACAAAAGTCTGATTACAAATACTATATATGTATTTATTTATTTTTGAAAATAGAAGGCTTCCAAAAAATCCAATTCTTCGATAGTAGTAAGTCGGAAAATTTTTTAGCTTCAGACAATTTTAATTTATGATCAGCGTCCCAATAATGTTTAGCTATTGATGATTTGGTAATTTCTTGCTTCTTTACGTGATTTTCATGTTCTTTGAGCCTAAATTTTAACGAGCGCCTTGTCTGCCCAAAAGATGGTTAAAGACGCCAGCCTTTGTGTGCTCCTAATTGTTAATAACGATAGAATAAATATATACAATATTTAGAATTATTATGTGTAATATATACAATATTTTATAATGCATTAGAAATTAGCTGTGAGGCGGAATTGAGCGATCAATTGCTGAGTCTGCAATTTAAAACTACTCCACATCTGAAATCTCTATTTAGAAGCAAGGAATGTAAGGCGGAATTGAGCGATCATTGCCGAATCTGCAATTTAAAAGTACTCCACATCTGAAATTTATATTTAGAAGCAAGGAATGTAAGGCGGAATTGAGCGATCATTTCCGAATCTGCAATTTAAAAGTACTCCACATCTGAAATTTCTATTTAGAAGCAAGGAATGTAAGGCGGAATTGAGCGATCATTGCCGAATCTGCAATTTAAAAGTACTCCACATCTGAAATTTCTATTTAGAAGCAAGGAATGTAAGGCGGAATTGAGCGATCATTGCCGAATCTGCAATTTAAAAGTACTCCACATCTGAAATTTCTATTTAGAAGCAAGGAATGTAAGGCGGAATTGAGCGATCATTGCCGAATCTGCAATTTAAAAGTACTCCACATCTGAAATTTCTATTTAGAAGCAAGGAATGTAAGGCGGAATTGAGCGATCATTGCCGAATCTGCAATTTAAAAGTACTCCACATCTGAAATTTCTATTTAGACGCAAGGAATGTAAGGCGGAATTGAGCGATCATTGCCGAATCTGCAATTTAAAAGTACTCCACATCTGAAATTTCTATTTAGAAGCAAGGAATGTAAGGCGGAATTTAGCGATCATTGCTGAATCTTCAATTTAAAAGTACTCCACAACTGAAATCTCTATTTAGAAGCATCAAATTTATAACTCCGTCATGTACCTTTAAACCACACTCTTCTCTTCTTTCCTTACATAAGAAATTAGTTATTTATTTTTCAATTTAAAATACAATGAGAATGTAATTTTACTTAATTATCTTTTCGAAAGGATACTAATGTTCAAAATTATTTCTTGTTTGAAAAGCAAGAGAATGCTCCCTTCCAGGGCAAATATTTTAATTTACTATTTGGGAAAAAAAATTATACTCATTTCAAAGGCAGAGATGTTTGACTGCAAAAATGTTCTTGGAAATGAAAGTTAAAGACCTTCAGCACCGCAATGGTCGTTGGCCTTTGTTGAAACAGATGCTTTTCAGGGTTCACAGGATTCAGTAAACTAGTGGGAAAATAACAGTTCTTGAAAATAATGAACTAAAACCGGAAATTACATCTTCATTTTTTTAAAGATAAATATGAAAGATTTCTGCGTCATTTTCATTTGAAATTATAGATTGTATGTGCGGTATAACTTCAACCAAGGCGTACTGTTAACAAGAAATTGAATAATTTTTCTGGATCCTTGAAGATATTTTACAAATTTCCTATCTTAAAGGGCGCAATTAGAACTCTTAAAATGCTCAATATGTATAGTCTAGAGCAAAGGCGAGTTAGAGGGGACATGATTCAGTTATTTAAATTCATTAAAACGGAAAATGTTGATGGGCTATAGTTATGCACAGGAGGTAGAACCACAGGTCATTGTTTTAAGGTTTTCAAATCTCAGGCTAATCTTGAAATTAGGAAAAATCACTATTTTAATGGGTGGTAGGCAGTTGTAATAGTTTACCAGAAGCGACTGTTATTTGCAGTGGGGTAAAAAGTTTTAAGAATTTTCTTGATGTCTTTGGGGATTCTGAAATTGACTAGGACCATCCTTGCTGGGTCCTGTGTTTGTTGCTGGATTTTACATTTTTATGCTTGTATTTATATTTAAGTTGCGAAAAGAATAAAATGTAAACTACTGAAAATTTGCATTCTAATCACTATTTAGACGAATTAGTAATTCTTTTAGAGGGGTATATAAATTATTATTTATAGGAGGGGAATTTCTATGAAAAGTATTGTCTCTGTTCTATTCTTTTTGGTTAATTTGGAGGGGTGACTATTGTATTTTATTTGGCTGTTTGATTACAATAAACTTGAGTTAGTTAGATGTGTTTTGCTCAAATATTCAAAATATTTTTTTATTATTATAAATTTTTAACATTAGATATTTACATTTCTCTAAACTTATGAAAATACGTTCACTTTTATGCATAAGTTATGTTCTTATCGTTTAAAAAAAAACAATGTATTGTCCGAACAGTATATCAAAAAAAAAGTATTGTTTTCTCAGATAGTACGAATTTTGGTTTGTACGAAAGGTTTTAGAATCTTCTATGAATTCGTTTTCACGAGGGGTCGTTAGGACGGCTGGCTCAGTGCGCAGTAGGCTTTTAATACTATTACAGCTATTAAAAACTGAATATCGAAATTCTGCAATTGCTATTAAAAGGTTTAAAATAAAAAAAAAAACAATTAGTGCTTAATGATATGCTTAATATACTGAATAAAACAGAGTTGAATGCATGAAGTTTGTTCTTATGAACGTTTCATCTTATGAAGCTGTGAAAGTTTAAGGAAATATGTGTTGCCAAATCAGTTCTGTTAATAATTCTAAAATCAGAGAAATGTATTAAACTGGACTAAACTTCAAAAAAAAAAAAAACTTTTTAGTCGTTTCTTGCTCGGGTTCTCTTTTTTCTGTTTTAACAAGTGCAATAAATCTCTGCATTTAGTTTGAAAAAAAAAAAATTCCGTTCGTATGGTAACCAAAATTTAGAAGTGAAACATGTTAAGCTCAATTTGATAAAAGACGAATCTTTTTATTGAATGGAGGAGACCGTGTTTTACTCATTGAAGAATAAAACATATCTAAGTAGAAACGAAATACGCAATTTTAACTCTGTATGGAAGCATAAAAAACTTATTTAATGTGAAGTCTTTCAAGCAACAATGGCATAAAGAGGCAAATGTCATTAATAATGTAAAATGTATTCACAACCGATCTATTTATATTGTCTTAAAATAATAATAATAATAATGATGATGATGATAATAATGATGATGAAGATGATGATAATAATGATAATGATAATAATATTGATGATAATAATAATGATGATAATGGTAATTATAATAATAATGGTGATAATGATGATGATGATGATGATGATATTATATAATAATAATAATAATAATAATAATAATAATGATAATAATAATGATAATAATAACTAGTCAACCCGTGCAGAATTCCGCCATAATTTAGGAGAAAAGACATTATGAAGAAGAATAGAAAAAAGTAAACGTGTGTTGGTACAAAAGAAAACATGTAATTGAACACATCAGTACAAATAGCTGTTACAATTTTTTTCCACTACTATTTAATACCTATTAGCTAAATTTAATTATCTAAAATAATCACAATAATAATAATTTATTAGTAGTATACATAGTATTAAAATACAATAGCGAGACAGTTCCATTACATAAACTATAGTTACTGTTGGTTAGTTAGGCTCTACGCATTCATAATATAAATGAATGTTTAGAGGCTAACGGTTGAATAAATTTAACACAGAGACGCAGCTAAAACTGTCCAATTTTCTACACAATAAAAACAGAGTTTCTTGTTTATTTACTTGATAACAGATGGCGCCAGCATACACAACGTCTATTTGGCATCCATTAAAGGACCTATTCTTAGATTATTTTAAATCTCAAATTTAAAAGAAGATGTAAATTTTTAGACCGTGAGTCTATTTTTCGTCGTTTGCCGGCACGATAAGTTTTAACATGATTGGTAAATCATGGAATTTGATAAAGCAATAAGGAAGATATACCGGAGTGACAGAAAACAGGCTAGAGAAATAATACATATAGATATATATTGCTAATAATAATAATAGGTTTTTTAATTTATTAATCTTTGTTATAATCACTTCTGTCTGAGAAGAAAATATTTATTGCTTTCTCAGTTTTCTGAGCCTTTTTGGAATAAAATTTATAGATACTAATACGGGACGAATAAATCCATACTTCTATGCATAATAATAGAGTTATAGATTTTATTAGTGCACTATCACAACTAATTACTCAAAAAATGAAGTCGAAGCAAAAGTAATTAAATTTTTATATATTTCTTGTTTCTTTTGTTTTTAAATGATTTTCTGGGAGGGGGGACTAACCATATTGTAAAAAAAAAAGAAATTGTGTAGGTAAGAATGATAAATAAATAAAGATGAAGAAAAACTGCCTTTTTTGTTATCTAATCTTGTTTAAGATTATAAATTAGATTTTGAACTGATACTAAAGTAAACTAGTCCTTATTTTCGGTTAGAAATTTTTTATATTCCAAAATCAGAAAATTTCAAATAACAAAATCTGATAACATTACTCACATAGCTTCATTTTAAAAATGTTACTTGTTATTTATTTTGTAGTCTCTCTCTATTCAAATTTTTCTTCAAATAATCTAGTAATTCAAAACCCGACTTCGTTTTGAATGGCAAAAGCGTTTTTCGAAATTCTTCTAAGGAAAGTATCAACCCTGTTTTGTAAAAAAATATACATTTTAAAATATGGTTCTTTCAAAGATATTTATTCTCAAAATTACCTGTAAGCGTTTGCTACAGAACGTATTCCATAAAAATATATTTATTGAAGTTTTTTGTTGGTATTTTATAAAACTAAAATCCTAAAGACCTCTCTTCCAGACAGTTTATATTACCATTACATAAAAGTCAGAACTATTTTTTAAGTCGCGTTTGCCATAGCATACTAGCATGCTTAAAAAACACTATTTTCAAAGGAATCATATTTTTATTTTGTATCCCACCTACCTCAGATTTTATCTTTTAACTTACTGTCAACAATTCGAAAAGTATAAATTCACTGCTTGATATTTTTCAAAACTTGCATCAACGTTTCCGAATATTTTTTTCCTCCGCACAACATGGGATCTGAGTGAAATTTGTTGAGGATTGATATATCTGTTTATACATCGATTTCTTAAACAGAATTGCTCCGACAAATTTTACTTAAAAAAGGCAATTTGTTAAAAGTGGCAAATTATTTGTTGTTTTTTCTATGTGCAGTAAGTCTATGAGAAAAATTTTGTATTTTTTTCAATATATTTTGTATTTCAATTATTTCACTGAGTGTGATACATCTTTGCATTACTCTTCGTTAATTATGGTATTTAGGTTAAAATACATTTTTGTTGCTTGCGGATTAATCTAATTGTTCTTGACGTTGTTAACATCCAGAAAAAAATGCTTAATTATATTAGTAAGATGTATAAACAGGGGTAATTCACTAATTTGGCGAAATATGCGCAGGTGGTCGCCAAATGGGCGCCAATATACCTAACTATGGAGTTGAATTGGGTGGGCAATGCCTTTGGGTGAATTTCGGGGAAAGATCTTCGTATGGAAAGCGACTAGAAATTTGCCTGCAATTGAATCAAAATCGCAGTTGGGCGATGTTAAAACTAATTCTAACTTACATTTTTATTCTTCAAAACGAAATCATATTTGGATCCTGTTGAGCAAAGTTGTATTTTATTTCGAAGCATCAATTAAAATTTAGATTATTTTCATTAATCGCAAATTATAGACTCTTTGATGGAATGCGAAAACTTAAACTAATTATCTTTTCTTCCTCTTTTTTTTCCCTCATCTAAATTTCGTCAAGCATCGAAAAGAAAATTATGTAATAAAATTTTGTTTTTTTCTTTCAACACTTTTTTTGTATGTGAAAGAGAGATGCTACATATTTCTCCCTTATAAAGGGAGGGGGGATTGTACAGTTATAATTTAGTTTTCGAATGCGGAACAACGGCAGTATTACATCTCTGGGGAAGGTTACTGCTAGTAGCAAAAAAAAAAAAAAAAAACCTTACTATGTCTACAAAATTACAGGGAAACCTTCCTTTTTGCAATTGACACACTAGAAACAATAAAACAATATAAATAATTTAGTACTTTTTTTTTAAATATAATGTACGATTTTATTCATTTATTTGAAGGGTCCATTGGAAAAACGACCTAAGTCACATACTACTTGATGAACTCTGCTTTATGTTTTATTCATTCATTTTATAACATAAACGTTAATTTTAACTACACCAGCCTACTTTCCCGTAACACCCAAATTCAAATTTATAATACATATATTTATAATACGTAATTTATATTCATTTACAATACATAACTTATAATAAAACATAAAGCAAAGTTCATCAAGTAGTATGTGACTTAGGTCGTTTTTCCAGTGGGCCCTTCATTTTGTTTCAGTATTCGTTACTTTACTTTAATAACGTCATAATTTATAATAAAACATAAACCTAAGTACATCAAGTAGTATGTGACTTAGGTCGTTTTTTCAGTGGACCCTTCATTTTGTTTCAGCATTCGTTACTTTACTTCAATAACGTCAATATTATAAAATGCTGTCTGGGACTTGTTTGAAAAGACAAATTCAATCTTTTTGCATCAATTTTATTGAAACAGATTTATTTATAGCAACTCACGGGTTGTAATCGTTTATTTGAGTAAAGTAAACGTGCATCTTCCCAAAGCGTTGTTATTATTTCAAAAATGTTACTCAAAATAACTTTCAGTTTATGATATTTTAGTTGGGAGATTCAATTAACTCTTTTTTCTGTCTCAAACTTTATTTAAACAATTGTAATATATATTTACTCAGTTAACAATGTGTGTGTGTGTGATTTGAGCAAAATTATGTTCGTATTTCCATAGTATCGCATAAAAATATTTCAGCGATGTTATTAATAGCAACTCATAGCTTATATTGTTTTTTTTTTTTTTTGAGAAAAATAAACTCGTTTTTTTCGCAATTTTTATTACAATATTATTTTTATTTATAATTTCTTATTGTTATTATTACTCATTGCTTTAAACATTTTATTTGTGTAAAGTCCATTAGGTCTTTCCATAGTAAGAATTATTTCGACAATGTTTCTTATATGTCATAACTTATGATGTTTTATTCGAGTTGAATGCGTTCGTTTACCGTGGGAAGTATTATTTCCAAACTGCTTTTGTAGCCTTATGATGTTTCATTTATTACTCACAATATATGATGTTTTATTTATTATTCGCAGCTTATGCTGTTTTATATTTGCATAAAATGAGTTCGCTTTCCTTAGCTAATATTATTTCAACAGCGTTTTTTACACAGTTTATATTTGGATGCATTTTATGAAAATGAATTTTTTATTTTTAACAAGTCTTTACATCTTATTATATTAGTAACATAAAGTGTTTTCCAAGACCGTCATTAAAAAAAAAAAAAAAATTTTCGGGTTAGGGGGTTATAAACCAGAGCTCGAAAAATCTTTTAAATTTTACATGCTCTGCCGGGCATGTTTGTCTGAAAAATACATGCCCAAACAAAATTTCTAAATGCCCAGAAGTTCTTTTATTACATGTTGATGGAAACATTTGAATTTTTCGTATAACATTAATCAGAGAAAAAATAAAACTAATAGCGTTATATCTGAACCAAGAATTATTTTAACGTTAATCTAAATCATTAAAAAATTACATGACAAATAAATATTACATAATAAGTAGTTACAAGTCAGAACTTGCAAAATTTGAAATTGTATTACCAATTTTATTGTTGACATGCATGTCCGTCAACATGTCTTGTTCCCTTGGTGTTGTACAACCAGTGTTCAATTGACGCTGTATGCCCAAAATTATCTAGTTCTACACTATGAATGGCAGTTCTCATTACACGGCTGATTGTCTCTATACACAAACTGCAACGAAGAGAGCTTTTTATTCGATTCATGGCAATAAATCCCTCTCGCATTCAGATGTGCTAGGAGAAATACAGAGCATAATCTCCACAAGTAAGAGAATATTTATAAATAATTCCTGTTTACTCCTTAAAATATATTTTGAGTTGCGGTAAGGATGACGGTGGTTTTTCAATAATATACGAAATAATAAAGTTTTGGAAAGAAATATTTGATGAAAAAATTACAAGCCTTGCCGGCCATGTAAGGGTAGAATATTCATGCCTGATCGGAATTTTACATATCCCGGGCATGTCGGGCAATATAATTTTTGGGGCCTTCTATAAACTCAATGTATATTGGCATTAAAAAAAAACAACAAAATACATGCACATACATATAAATACGTCATATTTCCCAAACCAGAGGGGGCAATTAACACTCCCTGACCCCTTTAAATGACGGGCCGGGTTTTTTCCACTTGCAAGAATCTTAAACACACGTTATGGGAAAACTTTAACACTAACCTGCACTGTTAAAAAAAAAAACCTGAATTTTCAGAGTGTTTTTTGACTGATTTTAACGGATGATTTCCGTAGTGCTTCATACATGATTTTTCCTTCCAAAAACGGCAATATCACGTCCTGAAAATACGAGAACGGAACTTTTCCGTTTTACGGTTGCTGTATTTTCACAACCTGATTTGGATTAACGGAGAAAAACTGTAAAATCTCGGGAAAATATTATCAGAAACGGACTATTTCCGGCAACTCTCCTGTCGTACTTTTTCCGTTATTTTCAGGAAAATTTTTTTACAGTGTGTTTTCAACTACAAAAATATCGCGAATGCGCTTTTACTACTGATTTTCTTTTGCATATACAACTAAAAAAAAAAAACTTCAGGTTTCAAACCAAGTTTGGCATATATTTCCTTTGCAGTTAGCTTCCTCAAAGAATCTTTATCCAATTTTCTTAAGTGACGCATCGCTTCTCAAAACAATCCCAACTTTTTTTTTATTCAACCACTTCCGCCTGCTGTTTCACGGGCACACATTTCATTTTTAGTTCTGAATCAACATCGTTATCCGCACCAACTCTGACGCATCCTATATTATAAGTTAACGCATAGGCTTGTGAATTGGCTTAATTTTCGTAAGTGAGAAGCACAACAAAAGAAAAAAATCAAATAACGTAATATCCGCGAATAAAACCTGGGAATAAGTCCTCCATTGTCAAATCATATTCCTAAATGACGAGAGTTCACCCAACAGTCGAAATTCGACCGTAATAATTAAATTTAGTGTTGAAAACATTATGCTAATTGTACAATTATATAAGTATTATGTGTGTATGTGTGTGTGTGTGTGCATCAAATTTGGCAACTATAACGTCGAGTTTATTTTGATCAGCTTGACTTAACCTAGTTCTTGATTTAACCTAGGTCAAGTTTTCTTATCGTCGTCCGCCTTGAGGCGGAGTTGGGAATTAAAGGGTTAATTCCGTACGCCCGCACCTTCCACTCATGGTGACAGGTATGGGCGGGACCACGGATTGGAGAAAACTGTGGTTAACCTAATTGGCTCTTAATAACTCAGTAACTCCGCCTTCGTATTGACGGATTGGCGGTTTCTACTACGTCAGTAAAAGTACCAATCAGTGAACACGAGGATGGGTTAACACTATTTTCTTTATCGTCGTCCGCCTTGATGCGGAGTTGGGCATTAGAGGGTTAAGGCAAAACTATAGTAAATCATTGCCGCCTCAGGGCCAATTGCGTTCATAAATGTTGCCGCTTGTACTTCTGCCGATTTCGTCCTAAATTGAGTGACAGTTGAATGAAACTTAAGTGTCTGCTTCCATAAATTACTCTCATTTTTCATTCCATTGTTTCACTGCCTTCATTCAAACTCTCATTATAATTGCTTTTAATAATACTGAGCAATGGCAACAAAGTTTTTTGAACATTAAGTTTTATATTTACTTCCTTGTAATTTACTATTGCTTGAGACAAAAAATTTAATGGTGGCCAGTGGCGAGTAAACCCAAAAAAGTTAGTCGCCACTTAGACACTGTTGGTCGTCACTTCGAACCATGTTGCAAACTAATTACCCTTCCCAACAGGGGCCTCATTTTGCATGCAAAGATGAGCATACTATACCTTAAAATACACTTTGCCACAAAATTATGCAAAAGTTGTATTAAAGAAATATAATAAATTGCAAACCTTTTTAAAAAATTAAATTTTTCATCTCCGTTGTTAACTATAGCGTGAAAGTTGTCTTCTAATATTTAAAAAAAAATTAATTTCATGAAGTATTTTAGAAAAGGTTTGTTTTTGCATTTGCGGCTTTAATTGATCGCCATTATTAATGGCCAAGTGATAATAAAAAACTGCAAGTCGCTAGCTTTGGCTACCGACATGACATTTTGTGGTCGCCCAATAAAAGTTGTTAACCGCCAATAGCGAGTAGCGCGACCGCTAGTCTCTTTAATTAACCAAGATATGTTGCCACCTGATATCTATAACATTAAAACTATAAATGAGCCTGGCCTGACAAAAGAAAAGGGGAAATAATTAACTAATTATAATCTGTTTCCAAGTTTTTTTAATTGATATCACTAAAACTCCTCAATAGCTACTACAAAAAGTAAGAAAAGCGGTTGAAAAGCAGAGGAGAAAATGGCTCTTAGCTATTCTGTAGTTGCCTATTTATATAGATTACAATCGAAGAGCTGACAATTCCTCTCCTTAAATTCAAAGATGTGTTACTATATTTCAATACCGTTTTTTTTCCCTTATTTTTTCATGATAAAAATATAGTTGGGATCATTCATAAATGATGTCACGCTTCAAGGGGGGGAGGGGGTCGTGAAATTGTGATAAAGTGTGACAAGGGGAGGGGAGGGGGTAACAAGAAGTGTGACATCATGCATTGTACAACATAGCGTGACATGTGACAAAAACAGAGGATGGGGGGTCCGCTGAAGTGTGACATATTGTGACAAAGGGGGTAGGGGGTTAAATATTTGGGAAAAAGTGTGACATCATTTATGAACGGTCCCGTTCTAATTTTTATGTGGATATTTTTTATTGCACTTCTGCGTTATTTCAGAAAAAACTAATGCAACAGTATTTAATATTTTCCCCATCAGGGGCCGTTCATAAATGATGTCACGTTTTTCCCATACATTTGACCCCCTCCCCCCTTTGTCACAATATGTCACACTTAAGCGAATCCCCTCTCCCTTTCGTCACACGTCAAGCTATGTTGCATAATGCATGATGTCACACTGTTTGTTACCCCTCCCCTTGTCACACTTTGTCACAATTTCGCGAAAGCCCTCCCTCCCTCCTCGAAGCGTGACATCATTTATGAATGATCCCTTAGATGTTTCTCATAAGAAAAATACTCACAAAACATTTTCATGCGTTCTAAAACTTTGAAACTTACCCTTTTTTCCTCCTCATTTTAGACTCTGCACTTGAGCACTTCCACTGATTTTTAAAACCCAGTGCATTATGTGGTATTTTCATAACACACCATATTTTAACACCTTATAATTGCAGAATAATAAATTAGAAAAAAAAAATCTACGAGAGAAACTACTTGCAAGAAAAAAAAGAGAAGATTAGAACCGGCGCTATTGAAGTTGAAAAAGAAAAACTGACAAAAGCAAATATCACACGTGAGAGGTAAAAAAGAAGCTTTGAAAAAAAGAAAAGAATAAAACGGTTGAAAGCTTAAAGTAAATTATAAGAGAAAAGTACTTATTAACACCAACGAAAAATAGTTTCTTTTCTTATTATCAATGCCTGGAAGTTGTATCAAATTCATGAACAAAAGAATAGAACGATTTCCGGAAACGTTTTCTTTGTAGAATATAATGAATAGATCGAACTTTATTAAAGCTAAGTTAACAAGATAGTTTTTATGCTCGGATATTTCACAGTCAAGCCAAAACTTTCCGCAAGTTTTATTTCTTAAGTCAATAATATTAATTAAAAGCGTAGCAATTCTATTTTTTTTCTTCCGTGTGTAAGAAAGATGAAATTACCATTCCGAATATTTAGACATTGTTAAATCGAAAGTTATTAAAATTGCATGCTACTTTTAAATCGAGCATCCGCAAAAATGTCCTTATTCACACTTTTATTCAAATTTTGTTTCTATTCTGATTTTACTCATTTTAAGCAGAATCAAGCTATTTAAATAGGTTTAAATGTTTTATTATTTTCTTTATCATACCTGGGAAAACCATTCAACAATAGTTAATGTTCTAGATTTAAAAGTTAGCATCAATACTTTGTTCGATGAAAAACTGTTTGCTGTGATTCTAAAATATAAGTATTTCTAAAACATAACTATCACTTAAAATGTCCTATTCGCTACTATTAATCTTTCATGGGAATCAAAAGTAAGAAATAAAATCATCAATTTACAGCAACAATTTATATTCGCAATAAATATCTAATAACAGTTTTGCAGTTGACATATTTCAATTTGTCAATTCGTAACACTGTAGCTGTTTTAGAAATATTTTCCTAAGGGTACAGTTAGATTTTCTTGAATTTGGGCAGAAAGTTGAACACTTGCAATTTTGAAAGACATTCAGTTTCATGACTAATTTTAGCATAGCTCGTCTTCGATAAATACGGTGATCTTAGATCTCAAAATCAGTCACGTTAATTTTTGTACGGGGACCGCGCTAGAGATTTCAAGAAGTTTTAGCCTAAAAACTGAATTTTAAAAAATATAATGATGATTTTTTTCCATAGAAAACTACAATCAGAAGAAAAAATATAATTTTTTAAACAAAATACAATCACTAACTTATTATTATTTTTTTTTACCGATTTAAATTATGGAGAATTTTCCGTTCGCCAATACTTTTGCCAAGTCAGAATTTATTTCGCCAAACTTACAATTTTATCTAAACGGTTTCAAGTCAGTATGAGCTAATGCTGTTCGTTTACAAAAGCCGAGGCTATCCGTCGGGAAGGATTCTATCCGGCGAAGGAGTTTAAGAAAATCAGACAGTAGTTTTCATTTATGATAAAGCTGATGCTAACACGTTTTGACAATAATACCTGTAGCATTTTAAGCTATTACCTTATTTAAAGAAATTAATTTTTCAGTTGTTTGATGCCTAAGAACTGTATACTGGCCTGTGGTACAATACACAGTTCCTAGTGTGGTACCAACTAGGTTGTTACACTCATGCGATCTATTGCTCTTTCCACCATACTTCCACAGAGAGTAAAATCAATATAAAATCAAGTGTTCTTTTTAAAGAAGTTGAACATATTAGTAATTATTTATCTCTTCTTTTTGTTATTTTACTTAACTATTAAAAATCCCATTATATAAATGATAATTTTTCTTATGTAGTAAAATGCACATAATTCTGAAGTTTTCCTCAGCCTATAATAGAAACATACTTCAACAAATGCACGTACCTAACGCGAAAACTGAGATAATCTGTTTACGTTTCCTTCATTTAATTTTTTTCTACTGTTATTATAAGAGAAAAAAATAACTTACTTAACTTTTCTTCTTTTCCTGTAGTTCATTTTGTTTATTTTTCTTATTTCGAAATGAGCACGAGAAAACAGCTTCTTCTCGCGCGAGAAAAAGTGCTTCCTGTCCTAGTTCATCTTTCTTTGTCAACGCATGTAGCAAAAGCAAAAATACTTATTAAATTTTAATAAATACATAGAAAGCAAGTCTCGTACAAATTGCAACTTTCACCGAAGTTGATATAATATATCGGCTCTGATAGAAGGTCTGACTTATTTTTAGAATACGTAAGTTTTAAAATTTTATCCTTGATTATCTAAAAGCTAATAAATCTATAGACTTGTTCCACTTTAACTCTGAACGCCTCATATGTAGATATGAAGGGCGTTGGTGTCCATTAATGATTATATAGGTTATTTATTATGTAAGTTGTTTTATTATGATTATAATATATTAAACTACAAAATTAAATTTAACAAAGTAGAAAAGAAAGATAAGTCCAATCAACGTATTACCACTCAAGGTAATTGGCTGCAAAATTAATTTAAAACGAAACAGACTGAAGAAAAGCCTGATCAAGGTGTTGCCAAGTCTTATGTCTAAATAAGGGCCGGTTTCTGTTTCCATAAAAGAAGAAGAAGTAACATGTTATTTTCAAGCTGAAAATTCGCAAAAATACATTCACCGCGTAACAATTGCAGTTTAAATATAACGGAGTAGTTATCATATTATTGCCCATCAATCTTCAATATCGATGCCAGCAGTGACGCAATCAGAGGTAGTTTTAGTGTCAACTCTCCCCCTCCCCTCAGAACCTTGAGTTATGTTGCTAATACTAGTAAACATATAAAGGTAAAATGTAACATATAAATGTAAGGATTGATATGAATCAATATTAAATCCACCTCCTCCCAGGAAAACATTTTGGTTACAGACATTTTCAGCTCTTATACTGGGGAGAGTCATCGAAGGCATCAAGAAGGGTGGGGAGACTGAAAAACTGGACAGCTTGTGCCTTCAGTATAGATTCAATAGAAAGTATTACGGAAATATTCCGAACTCTCATTTAAAAATACGCTGGAAAAATTCACATCAAAGTGTTTTTCAATTTTATTGAAGAATTTCAAATCATAATTTCAATTTATTTGGGAAAAGGCTTCCCTGAGACGTAATTTTCATACCCTTCCATTAAGTTTGCTTTGAAAACCATCTTCTTACGTCACTTGAGGATTATGTCGATTTAAAATGTTATCCGAGCTTGCCATTTTCAATTCCCCGATCAAATTAAAGTTGCATCATTTCATCATATTGGTTTTATTCTGAAGTCAAATATTTTTTCTAGTTATAAAGAGATGAATGACAAAAATTATAGTTATTTAGATAGAAGAGATATTGCGCTTAGTGACTGAAATTTTAGAGAAAATAAATAGTAATCAGTATTGAAAGAAATTTATTTTTATAAATATGAAATATATTTACTCTTCGCTAGCTGTTATAATGGCATCAAATATGGCAAAAAGAAATTTAAAACTTTCGTTTCTCATAAAAATAACAAAATTGTTTGTTTTGAAACGTTTATGTTCTTTACTAAAGTAGTCTGTTCGACTTTAAAGGTGTTTAAAAAGTCTTCTTTAGAAGAAATTTCATGTGTAAAACTTTATATTGATATTTGGAGCCGTTCATAAATGATGTCACGCTTTTTTCCCATATATTTTACACCCTCCACCCTTTGTCACAATATGTCACACTTCAGTGGACCCCCCTCCCCCCTTTATCACATGTCACGCTATGTTGCATAATGCAGGATGTCACACTTCTTGTTACCCCTTCCCCTTCCCTTGTCACAACTTATCACAATTTCCCGAACCCCCCTCCCCCCTCGAAGCGTGACATCATTTATGAATCATCCCTTTGCTATAAAATGAATAAAAATGCTTCTTCGAAATCACTTTATTTTTCATGCATTTTCTATTTCATAATTATTTATTTATATTTTTATCTATTTAACTTTAATTAATTATTTTATTTATTTATTTATTTTGCTTTAAAAGAAAAGCATCTTACTCTTTACAAACATATTTTTTTGCTTCAAAGCTGATATATATCTCTTCATCATTATTAAAAATGTATTACTTATCTTGTTTTTCTCTGTTTATAAAATAATTTCAATACTTTGAGTGAGATGTTTCTTTAAGATAACTCTTACTAACTGCATTATTTCACAAGAAATGTAGGTTCGAATTTTTTCACCTCTGAAAGAATCTTTTTTATTTTTTTTTTTTACTAAATATGAAGTGAAATTTGTCTCCTGAAAAGTCATAAAACGTTTCATTTATAAAATTTGATGCTTAAAAAAAAAAAAAAAAAAAAAAAAACGCGCAAATTTTACTCAAGAATAATTTAAAATTTTCTCTTCGCAAATATTATTCCATCATCAACTGATTTTGGTAAAGCTTTGGTTTGACTGGTAAAAACTGATTTTTTTTTCATTTTTAGAGACAAATTGTAAAAATAATTATTACTAATATTTTTATGTTGAACGTTAGAATCTAACTAAATATTGGCAATGCGATTTACAGCTTTGTACGAATGAGTCAATCAAAAATTGGTTCCACATATATTTTTTAATTCATTGACGTTCATTCAAAAACTCAAAACTTTCATAAATTTATGAAGCCTTGGAAGCACGCAGTATGTAATTATTAGAACAACTTATTAATTTGGAAAAGTATTTTAAAAAGTTCACAATCTCTTGCATGAAAAGTTAAAGTCTTCATTTTTTCACAAGCATACACAGTAATTGAAACCTTCATTTAGCACACAAATTTTGCAATAAAAATGAAAAAAGAAACCTCCCTATTTTGTTAGTTTTAAATTGAAAATGTATTGCGTATAAAAGTTACTGTATTATTTTCCGTAAACTGTAGACTTGCAATTAAGACAAGCTTCAACAACAAACATAATCATTCGACTATTTGCGCAATTGTAGCAGAAGATTTAGAAGCATTTCCTTTACAAGCTTAAATGAATAATGAAGTTTTCAACAAGAGAAAGAGTTCTTTTTAAATGCGAGGCGGCAAGAACCTTCAACTTGGAAATTTCTTTTGAATGATTCAATGAACAATAAAACCTTCAAACAAATTCCATTCGAAAACTCGAAACTTCCGCAAATTTACGAAACCTTGACAACTGACTAGAGCGTTGCTGCAAAATCAACTAAAGAAAAAGACGCAATTAATATATTTATTCCATTGAAGTAAGGCATAACAATGAAAAAATATTGCGTAGGTGATTAAAGAACAGAAAAAGTCGTCTGATAGTTGTACCAGCTAGTTAATGATGCAGTTATTTTCATCACACTTATTTCCGTCGTCTTCCGCCAAAATTTTTAACGTCTGCTGCCTTTTTCGCCAAACAAGCAATTCGTTCATATTTCTGGTAACCCACTACACAGCACTGCTTTCCGTTGGATAAGCAAGATTCAAATATTTGTCCGCTTCGCAACGAAGTTATGAGCGGATGAAAGTGAATCATGTTTCGTGCAGAGGAACGTGACGTGCATCATGAGAGAACAAGTGTCCGCGTCGCTTTCTGTTTCGAGTTCGATTTTTCTAATTTTTTTACGAAAATGGAATTTAAAGCACTGAATTAATATTCTATGCATACAACATATTTTACCGTATAAGTTATTTTTTAATAAGCAAGACATAAAAAAAATATGATGTCGGATGTAATGGAGTATCAGAGAGCGGTAGGAAAACTGAATGCATAAAATATATCGTGCATAAAATCATTACATTTAATGTATTATAATTGTTTTTCAGCAGTAAACAGAAAGGTTGGTTTCAATTTAATGACGGACGGTCTAAAAAACTAAGCGATTTCTCTTTAAAAAACATATATAATTTCAAAAACGAAAAAAAAAAGAAGAATTAATGTGTAATTGTAAAAAAAAAAAAGATTAGTTTTTAAACTATTTTAAGTAAAGATTTGCTAAAGATTTTAGTCGTTTTTATTGGTTTCACGAGCACTTGACTAGGAAAGGAGAAAAATAACATAAAACAGTGATTTTTTTCTAAAAAAAAAAACAGAAAGAATAAATAAATACATAATAATAATAATAATAATAATAAAATATAATAAAAAAATAATAAATACAAATGGCGTCGTTATTCGTAAGAAAAGCAGACAGCAGTGCAAGGGATGCAAGTTTATTCGTATGCGACGAAACAGTTTCAAGTTTATTTAAAATTGAATTCTCGAATTGAGAATTGAGACAATAAACTAAGTGCACTCGACTTGCGTTATATCGACGTCATCTGGATTCTAACAACAAGGTCGTTACATCAAAGGGTCACTGTTCCAAATGAATTGATTATATTAGAATGATTACTTTAAATTTGGTTAGAACGTTACTTTCAAATAGCACAGTAAACATCCATAACTATATACTTCCCTTAACGTGGACCAGTTACGATTAAGCTCTACGGTACGATACGATATATTTATATTCATACCTCAATTTTTAATTTCGGATTATTTGGAGTGGCAACACTTTAATTTATTTATAACCCAGCGATCTTTTCTGAAGCCTTTCAAATTTTAAAGCGTTTTCTAAGTATTTTCATATTCATAACTCAATTTTTAATTTCCGATTCGTTGGAGTGGCGACAACTATTTTTTTAATACTATAAACAGAATTAGGTGTTTGTTCATATCATTCCCAAGTTAAACGTATAGCCCGCTTTAAATTTTTACTTTACGGAAAAGTTTTGAATGTCAATTTTTAGTTTGGGACCAATATTATCGGCACTACTTTCACTCAGTTTACTTTTTACTTCAGAAGACAAGTCTTCAAATTTTGTTTTACACATTACACTGCTTCGAAGTTCAACTAATTCTGTTTCTAAATTATCGATTCCCAGCCACATAAATTCGGTTAACTTCATTGTTTCTAATTCTGTTTTGCATGGATATCAAATAAAGTGAAATGTATTTTCCAAACTTTTAAATTGATTGAATCTCTTCTTGTTTTATTTCCTTCATAATCATTAAATATTTTTTAATTGCATTTTCTTGAATGTCAACCGAGTTTTCAAAGATTATTGCGTTTTGAAAATGTACTTGTAATTGAGGAAAATATTTCATGATTTTCATTTCCAAATCCTTAGTAAAGAGTTAAAGTTTTGTTATAAATATTTTTATATTTTCAAACATCGTTAAAACAATTAGTCCATGCCTTTGATGTTTTTTATTAAGTTTATTAAAATGCTGAGTATCACATAAAAACATTAAATCATTCAACCAATGTATATTGGATGAAAACATAAGGTTGCCTAGCAATCGTGGGTCAATTAAAAATCTTGCGTGGGTCAGTGCATGACCCACGGATCATAGGTTCGAAATCACAGCGACTAGTGCTTCGTAAAAATGATAGTCGATAGCCAAACCGCGTTCCATTTGCACATTTTCATGGATACTTCTCGAATGTTAATCGTTACTAACTAACAGGATAGTTAATATAGTTTCTGTCTATATCTCTGCAAATGCCAGGCATCTTATCACTAACGGAAAATACGCTTAATGACGACGAGGCAAGTGCTTTCACGTTGTGAAAAAAAAAAAGAAAAAGAAACCTGCGTTACTTTTTTCTTTTCTTTCTGTCTTTCATTTCGTCTTTCCGGGCATTTTTATGTTTGCATACAGAATTGACAGATTAAGATGTTATTCGTGTGCGATTCAGAGAGGAATATTAGCTACTGGTATTTTTAATTCTAAGTTCAGGTTTTGTAGCTATAGAAATTTAAAGAAAAAATGTTTGCTTTCAGCTATTTATTAGGAAGAATGAATGTGCTTTTTTATTAATCTGCAATACCATGATCAAAAGATATCTATTCACGAAATGTGCATATTTGTTTAATAACTATGTTCCCGATTCAGGAATCTCTTCAGGATAAAGAAATTAAAATTATAATTAATAAATAAATAAAAAAGCAATTAATAAATAAATGAAATTAAATTTATTATTTAATATTATTTTCATATTTAAAAAATGTAATATTAATTTAAATTAGGTATAAAATTAACTGATAGTATTAAAATTGATTCAATAATAATAAAATTATTAAATTAATTGTAATTATTTTAACAATTAAAATAATAATAATTAAATGAAGGAACAACGAACCTCTGATTAGTAGATTGATATAATAAGTAATCAAAGTTTTACCAAATGCAAACAAATTGTTTTTTTATTCAAAATATAATTTAAATATTTGAGAATAAAATTCATATTAGAAGCGCAGACGATACCAGCAACAAATTATTCTAAAATCTAAACAGTTTAACAATGTTCTTTCAGTCCTTGAAAGAAAAGGTAAAAACAGCATAGTATCCTGAAGAAGGTGAGTAATATATAGTGTTCAGCTGAAAGGAGTTTCCACTTTTTTTGTGTATCTGAATTTTCTTCCGGTTAAACATTTCTGCAACTACCCCTCCGGCACCCAAAAAAGGTGGGAAACTTTCTTGCACAAATCTTGGAAAGTAAAGTATACTATTGCCCACGATGTAGAAATAAGGGACAATACCGTGTAATTGTCCTAAGTAGAAAGACGAAGCTACAGCTACAACTTAGGACTGCAATAGGTCGGGGGGCCTTGTAAAGTTGCACCTTACCTCACGGGATGTTTTTGCCGGAATTTTGAGCATACTTGTACATTCCTAGGGGACTTTAACTTTGAGGTCTGTCTATAGCTACAGCAATTAAAAAGAGTTAGCTACTTAGTATGTAACAAGAGAGAGAAAGAGAGGCATTAAAAAAATATATAATCACTTCAGTCGAATTTTGAAAAATCCAGAGTTTTGTTTTTTACACGGTTTTATTTAACTTGATTTGTCACGGAAGTTTGTTACGCGGTTTTTAACCACTATTACTGCATAAATTACCTTCAAACCTTGCACATAGGCTTATCTAGGCTTATCTTCCGATGACAATACAATATTCCATACCTTTTATAATTTATTGTACCGTTAATTAGGAAAAAAAATAATAATTTGGCTCTGAGGAAATGATCAGAATTATTACTTATCGAATGGCAACGATAGTTTTCTTTGGATTCGGTCATATTATTTAACTTGATTTGTCACGGAAGTTTGTCACACGGTTTTCGACCACTATTATTTAAATAAAACCGTGTAACTTAAAACATTTTTGATCTTGATTTATTTTCCCTCATAACTGTTCAGAAAATTTTACCTTCAGAAGTGCGAAAAATGGCCGACTGTTTACGGACAAAGGAAAAAAGTGTCACCAGGACGTCTTATATATTCTTATAACAAGGGAAAATACCGTATAAAACGAATTTATGGGAAAATTTAGCGATTTAACTACCAATAAAAAAAATTATGCGGAACATCCGATAATATACGGACAATTGTGAATTATGTGGGTTTCCGCATCTTTGCACAATTTATTTGGCTCTACCAATAAAATATGAGCACAGTTTCCTTGTCTTCAAAACGCCTGTCACAAGTTGATGTATGTCCTTGCATTTACCCTTGAAACGGGTTGCTTATGCACGAGCTTCCACTTGCCTCTCTTTCCGAATAACTCGGTGGTTGGAATAAGATGCGGAAATGTTCTAAAAATAAACATCCAATTAGTGGTGAAAACAGTTTAAATTTATTTTTAGAATTCATTGCTTTTATTTAATTATTTTTAATAGCCAAGGCTTTTGTTCATTAAATTATACTGTATTGATTGTGTGAGCGTTAGAGTTGCGTCGTCGATGACGAAACTATAATGATCTTTCAAACCATAAATGTTCGAAATTAAAATATCAGTGACAGCAGTACTACATCGACCAAAATCATCGATCTTTTGAGCCAGCGATGATTTGAGAAACATCGATTTTTTAAAAATATGTATACGTACATGCAGCTCTGACAAATATTCCTGCATAAGGTTGGATTAAATTGTTAGTAGAAGTCTTTAGGGTTTCTGGGCGCACTATTACTAACTAATAACTAAAATTTTTGAACTGTAAAAAATTAATATGAACTAAAAATATGTTACTTAATTAGCGAAAACAAATTGAATATAACGAATAACTGACACTATACATATACAGGATTGTTATGATTAAAGTTTAGACTTACGAATAGCTCGTTCTAATCAACATATCGCCGTTTCGGAAGAACAGTGACGTAAATGCAAAAACTTCAATTTTACAGGAGAGTAAAAAAAGATTTGCAGTTGTGTAAAACGTATAATTGAAAAGGGTGTAAGTGACAGAAAATAATGGTATATTGAGAGTAACTGTGTTGGATATATACTTAACTTTCATTTACCAGGGATTAGGATTTAATCACCCTAATTTCAACCCCTAAGTGCAGTTAGGCATTGTTTCTCTAAAAAATGTTCGTTGTTCTGGAAGACACAAACTATCGTTCTACAGTTACGTCCATGTTCCTCTGTGTAAATGAAGTGTTTCTGATATTGTCAATGGAATTATTTGCAGTTGACACATTTTTGCAGTTACGTCATTGTTCTTCCGGAACGGCGATATCTCATTGAAACTTGGATAAATGTTAAATGTTAAATAGGATGTTATACCGGCAAGTCAGGGCTTTTTAGCTCTTCTATCAATTGCAATGAGAATCCAAGCACAGTGTTTGTGTTTCAATTGCAGCCAAGTTGCTGCATTCGTAGACACACTGTAAACACGCTATACATGCTTTGAATGTGTAATAGACGAAAATGGAATGAGCATTAAACAAATTTGGTGATAAAAACGAGGTTTTATGTATATAAATATTATATATATATGTGTGTGTGTGTGTAGGTGTGTGTGTGTGTAAGTTTTTGAGCTAGTTTTTCTTCCTTTTTGTATATTTCTACACCTCATGGTCCATATAAGATCTGTATCAAATTTCAATTACATGTGTCTATTAATTTTAGGTTATGCTCGTTGAAATAGCAGCAGTGAAATTGCATAATTTAAATACATGTATTGAAAAAAAACCCCTCCTTTGCTCATTTTGGGTGTCACCCCTCTAAGGGTGTCACCCTGGGCGCACCTCCCCCTCCGCCCGCAGTAGTGACGTTACTGGGCTATAAGCGTATTATGGTAGGTCTAAGTGAACGAACTGTCAATCGCTAGGACGAAAAAATAAATAAGTAAATTTAAAGAAATCTTGCATAAAGATATATGCAGTCGATCACACAAATATGCATAAACAGATCCATTACGAACTAATGGTTAGGAAAATACAATCTTTTTAGCTCTCTCACCCTTTATGGGTATTTCATAAAAATAAATTCAATTTGTAAATACGCGTTCAATTGTTTATCATATTTTCAAATTTTAAAGTCAAGTCGGGTCATTACTCCTTCCGGGAAAGAAAAAAGACAGCAGTGAGATTACAGTGTTTAAAGTAACTCCAAGAACAGCACGAAGAGAAGTATGAGGCATACAATTAAGTCGCTTTCGGTATACAAAAATTTCCGGAAGCTGCTGTACTTTTTATGCGTTAAATAAGCAAATACCCTGTAGCACTTCGACTTTTACAACATCCGCGTTCATTCAGAACGAAATGGGGGTCAAATTGCATGTGGATGGAATGGAGACTAAAAGAAAAAAAAATGAAAAAACAAAACAGCTTCAAAAGATTTTAGTCCGACAACTTCAAGGTCAAAGTAACTGGCTTGAACTCTAAAGTAAATTTTCTTCATATTCTTGAAGTTTATTTTTGACTTTTTAAATGAAAATTCCTTCGTTTTGTCTAATATAAATTAGCTCGAGAGGTAATATATAACATTGCCAAGTCTCATAACACCGGTTTTCCCTTCAATTAACTCCAGCTACCTCATTAAAATTATTTTAATTTCTTTCAAAATTATTTATGAGTCTCTTTATAGCTCTAAAGTAATAGAAATGAACTTTAGACGTACAAAAGTTGTTTCAAAATGCTTACAGCTTCTGGAAACAGAGATAACGGCCTTAATTATGTGCTTTTTTAAATATGTAAATGATATGAAGTTTAGAAAATTCACAGGGCGTAAAACGAGTTATAAATATACAGGAAGTGTTATTTTATTTGGTAGGAGATTTAGAACATTAAATGCCATGCTAATTATTTTTAATAAATGAAGAAATTTTCAGAATTTTTCTGAACTCAAACTGGCAAATTATTTTCTTCTAACATTTTTTCTTGCCTTCGTGATTTTAATACCTCATTAATAATTAATTTATTTTGTAAAACTATATTTTATCTAAATTTATATTGAGATTATAAGTCTTAAATATGTTTTCTGTTTTAATTTTGAAATTTCGACAGCTTTTCCTTAAAAAGTAGAAATTATTCAACTTTTATTATTCTTTTTTTTTTTTTTTTCAAAGCTTATAAAAATGCTGTAAACTTTATAAAAATCCTTGTGAAAGTTATTCTAGAATTTTTTCTAAAACTCTCGCTCAAAAGGGATGAGACTGCTACTGTTTCAGTCGTTAATAATAATCAGGGATTGATGCAGCATTTTTAACGGGGTCCGTTTTTTGTGAATTTTAAAAAGATTTTGTTTTTTGAAAATGTGTTTTATGAAAATATTTTTGTGAAAATTCAAAAGTTAAACATATAGAGATAAACAAATTTCAATTGCTTTGCCACTTATTTAATAAATAATTCTGTAAAAAGTATGATTTAGTACTTCAGAATTTTGTGAAGGGTCCGTTTTGATTGATTGGAATTTCGTGAAGGGTCCATTTTGATTGACTGCAATTTTGTGAAGAGTCCGTTTTGATTGATTGGAATTTCGTGAAGGGTCCATTTTGATTGATTGCAATTTTGTGAAGAATCCGTTTTGATTGATTGGAATTTCGTGAAGGGTCCATTTTGATTGATTGCAATTTTGTGAAGAGTCCGTTTGATTGACTGGAATTTTGAGAAGGAACCGTTTTGATTAATTGGAATTTTGTGAAGGGTCTGAAAACGGACCTGGATTTCCTCTGGCGCAACCCCTGATGATACTAAAGTTTTTTAATTAGATTTTTGTATATATGTCGGGGAGACCGGAGCAGTGAGCAACTCTTAGTAAAATTTATTTCTATCCAATTATTTTTGTTCATATGAAGTCTCATAGACGGTAGTATTCTAGTTACAGTCAAAAATAGCATATTATGGGAAAAACTTAGCTATCCATTTTGCGCAGATTTTATGTTTTGAGCAGCTCAAAATAATTTTCCACCTTGAAGTTTTTTAAATTTTATCAGGACTGAATTAATGTCTATGTGTAATAAATAGTTCTTATAAAAAGGTAAAATAGAGCTGTTCTAAAGTTCATAATAATTATTTCAGGTTTTGAGTTCAAATTCAGTGTCGTTATTTGTTTTGTTTGAACCTGTGGCACAGTGAACTACCTCCACATGGGGTACAGCGCGCAGTCATTAAACGTGTCAAAAAATAAATTTAATTTAATTGTTTATTTATTTCACTTAAATCTGCATGTACACATGTAATGCAAAGTGTTTACCAGCTGAAAATAATTAATAAAAATAATGCATTTCTGAAAATGAAATAAATATTTGAATAACATGGGAACATTAAAGTTAGTCGCTATGGTAGTTTTAAAATTTTAGAAAAAAAAAAAAAAGAAAAAGGGAAATTGTAATATATTGAGTTGGTTTTTCAAAACACTGATGAGGCTCGTGCTCACATTAGATTTGTGTAGAAAAAGTTAACTGGCAATGATTTAAATCCATCAACATATTCCAGTGGTGTACTTCCTCCAAATTTAATGAAATTTTGGAAATCAATCACAAATAAAGGTAGATAACAGTTTTAAACTGGAAAATATACGACTCACTTCCCCGTTTCTTCCTGACAACAGCATTCAAAAACATTATTTTAAGGCAAAAATGATATTTATGAACATTTTTAAAATCAGATGTTCCCACACTTAGAAGAATTTTAGAGTACCTGCATGACCTGAAGATGTCAACTGATTTTATTTCTTTTTTTTTACCACTTTTTAGTTTCCCTAATTCGTAAATTTCTTCGGATGACGACTTGGATTTTTGAAAAAGTTTTTTGGGCCCACCCAACTGTATATATGATTAGTTTTAAATTCGTACGACTTCGTGAGAAATAAGAGGTTCTGTAGTGAAAGATTCACAACAGTACGAAATGAAATTCTTTTCCATTTTCATCTGCAAAGGGATTGGAGAAATGTGTTATCTGGTTTCGAAGCGATTCGTAACGCTTCAGTGAAGAGTAATAAAATGATTTCGAAATGGCAAATTTAACCTCTAAAAATAATTTAAGTGTCATGTATAACGAAAGGAATAAAAAAATGCACGTAAAAGAGGGTCATTGCTAGTGAAAGGATAATAATGCATATCGAAGTCGTTTTAGAATTTTTTTAGAAAGATGATCTTCAATTAGATTTTTGAAAAGGGATTCGGTTCTAAAAATTAAATGGGCAAAAATGTTAGGCAGTGGAAATGCAGATATCCTTTTAGTGCTGCAGAACGTAATAGCTATTTTTGCCTTACCCCATGATGAATGAATGAAATAACGTGAGATGTTATTTGCATTCAGAGTCGAAAACCTGAATATTAATCTCCGTACTTCATTCAGCCAAAATTCGATTCAGATTATTAAAATTCTTGAATGGAGTTGTTTCTTTTGTAAGAGAGAAAAGTTTTATTATTTTTTTTATACGTAATTTAAAAAATAAATGTTTTAAAAATTATCATTAGAAAACATAGGAAAAAGAAATATATATTGACAATGAGAGATAGTTTTAAGTTTTTAGATGGTAAGATCTGGGACTATGGAGGAGGAAGAATCCTGCATTTATAAATCTACAAAGCGAAACGAAAAAAAAAAAAACTTCAGAAGTTCCGCCTAGAACTATACGAGCCTACTTCCCGTTTACACAAACATTAATTTATATATTAGTCAAGCTATCTCTCTCTCTCTCTCTCTCTCTCTTATTTAGCTTTAGCTCTTAATTACTCCAAATGTACCTTTTTCAACGGTTAATATTTATTTGACATATTCATTCCTCTATTCATTCATTCATTTATTTATTGATTCATTCAATCATTCATTTATTTATTCATTCATTTACACTGTCAAAAATTTCCGTAAGAAAGTAGTAAAATAACCATTTATTTGATTGTTATTTTACCATATTTAATTACATCAGTTGAATAACCATTAAAAAGATGGTACTCAAACCGCTGATTGCGAAAAAAATCGTTTATTCTCTGTTTATCCTAAAGAACATTTTACTATCCGTAATTTTCAAGCGCTCAATAAGAATCGGGCGTCCATCTTGGTTGCGAAACCATACCGGTCGTACGTTGTTTTAAAATATGAATAAAGATTTATCAGTTCAAATCTGCATGTGTATATAAAAAAGAAGAAAAAAAAGTGGCTTAAGCAGCAGTTACTAAATAGAAATACATACACACGTACATCAAACATTGGAGACATCGGATTCCCGAACTGTTTGCGAATGAGCGAACGCATAAGGTAAGCTGATGAAGTTTGTTTTTATTTTAATTTTTGCAGCAAATAAAGTGATTTTCGTCAATATACAGTAAATTTAGACTAAAAATGACTTTGGATCCAATCAAAAACTGAAATCTCAATTTTAAGGCAGTTTGCCTGTTCGAAGATTCTGCGCCCCGTAAAAATTTTGTTTTGAACCCATTTTTAAATGGTTATAAAACCGTAAACATTTGTATTTACGGCTTTTTAACCAAGCTGATTGGAAATGGTTAGGTCCCGTAAAGATAGAAAAATGTTCCAAGCCATAAATTTAACGGTGAATTAGATGGACAGACTGCTGCCGGTCATTTAACCGTAATTTCACGATGAAATTTCCAACAGTGTACTCATTTATTCATTCATTCTTTCACTGATTCATTTATTCGTTCATTGTTTCATTCAGAAAATTCCTTAAAAATCCAGATAAAAAAGTTCCCTGAGAAAGTAGGCCCATTTAGTTCTGGATAAACTTATTTGCACATGTTCTGCGTCATAAGCTCTTTTCGGTAAAGTTTGCTCCAATCCGTCGTTTAAATCAAGATTCATATACACTGTAAAAAAAATCCAGTGAATTTTACAGCAAATGTGCTGGCACCGTGACTGCCAGCAACTTTTGCTGTAAATTTCACAAGGTGTTGTTTCTGACAGTGCTGTAAAAATTACAGCATACTGCTGTAAATTTCACAAGGTGCTGTTTCTGACAGTGCTGTAAATATTGCAGCACACTGCTGTAGATTTTACAAGGTGCGGCTTATGACAGTGCTGTGAATATTACAGCACAGTGCACTATTACAACACATTACTTATCTTAATAAGTACTAGTTAAATACGGGTTACATTTTTTATTTCGAAATTATCTAATAAAAAATATTTCACTTTTTTTCATGTTTATAATTATGCTGTCAAGTTGCCTATACATATTTGGAATACAGTCCAAAGTTGTGAGAGAGAAAATTTGAAGAAAATTTCGAAATATATATTGCATGTGTTTCGGCATTATACACTCTAAAAACTGTACCACTTAAACAAGTGGCACATTAAGAACAATTTTGCCTCTTAATTTCAGAGGCACATTGTGCCTCTGATTTTAAGAGGAAAAAAATGTCATTTTTGTGCCTTTAATTTTAAGAGGTACATTGTGCCTTTGAATTTTCAAATGCAAAAATTAAATATTTTTACCTCCTAATTTCAGAGACACGTCATGCCTCTGAAATTTTAGAGGCAAAAAGTGGCTTCGTTTTACTTCGAAATTAAAACTTTTAAAAGCACGATGTGAATCCCGCATTTTACCCTTTGCTACAAAATATAATATGTGCTTTTCAGCATTCCAAATTGTTGTTTTCTGTCTTGTCCTGTACGCAAATGCAAACCTATGTTTTACTTAAAGGAATCTATCCTAAAAGTCAATCAAAAACGAATGCCTTAAGTATTCACGGTCAAACGTAATCAAAAGACCATTAGGATCCCCCCTCCCCCCGTTTTTTTTTCAGTCCAAGATTACAAGTCATATATCAGTACATTTGTATAATCACTTTTAAACAAAAACAATTTAAGACCTTAATTATATTTTTTTCTTGAAAAATATGTAACTCAAATTAGCTTATGTGTCATTTTAAATAAAGATGAAATTTCTGATAATAATAATAACAGCATTGTCCTAAGTGATGTTCAGTAAAGTACTTTGATCAAATTTCTAAAAATTGTCTACACTAACACCACTCTGCCTTATAACAGATAGGGGGAGTGGGGGCTAATGTGAAAAGTACTATGGTATGAAAATGTATTTATATTTAAAAAGGAACAAATGCTACCTCTTCTAGTTATGTCTTTTTAAAAAGCCAATTTTCTCTCTTTACGTACATAAAATAGTTGTACAGAAATTCGTCAAGTTCATTTTTAGTTAACAATATAAATATTGTTTCATCAGCCCCCCCCCCCTCTCCTATTTTATAGCAGTAAAAAGTGAATCAAAAATATCACTAGTGTATTAAACTTATACAAAATATTATTTAAAGCTATACAGCAAATCAGTATATGGAATGGTTAAGATAAAGATAAAAATTCAAGTTTTTATTCAAAAAAAAAAGTGATGTTTAAGTTATAACATTTTTGGCTAATTTAAAAGAAAAAAAAAATTCTCTAAATTCCCTCAAAAACATCATTTGATAAATTATGTTCATTAAAAATAAATTCACCATGAACTTAGAACTTATTAAATTATGGTTTAATTAGTCTATCATTTCCATTTAAAAATAAAGTATTCAACAAATTATTAACCTTCATAACATATATATAAACATACAAGGCAGTGGAAAAAACGTTAACATTTTAGAATCCTCCTAAACACTATTTAATAAGTTCTTAGTACATGTTTGATCTTAATGAATAATTATATCCCCAATTAAACTTAGATATGGTTTGCATTTAAATTTACATCGAACAGCTTGCCATTCATATCTTTATATTGTTAGTAATTCCAATTTTGCCTCGCCTTGAAAAGCCTTTTTTTAAAATCAAATAATAAAACATATAATATACTTTATATAAAAAGAGTTTACTTACCATCTTTCTACGTGTTTTTAATGTGTTGTGTCGTCGCATGTTCTTATCTCTCAGGAAAACACAGATTTGAAGACACAATATTTAATGATAGCTTGATATAAAGACATTTTAAGCATTTTATCAAAAGCACTGGCACCGAGGCGATGAGGAAGTATTTTCATTATAAAACAGTTCAAAAGTCTACAGTTCGCAGAAACTGCTTTCCTATTGGCTCTGATGACACACGTGATAAAAAAATCTGATTTCACAGCAGAAAGTGCTGTGAAATGAGGTTACAGCAGCCGGAAAATACAGCAAAAGATGCTGTAAAAATTACAGCATTTTTTTACAGTGTATGTTTGAAGTTTCTCCGTAGGCACTAATGTTAACTTTTTTGGACTGCTCAAAATTGAACGAAAAATTGTTCGAATTCAAAAATAACCTGGTGTACTTTTGACACATACTTTTTGCATATGGCTCTTAGAAATTGTTAGTTAGTGTTACAAAGAAAGCGTCAAACGAAAAATTAAATTAAAAAATTGAAAAAATAAATCGTTTTCTTTCTTTCTTTTATTTATTTATTTCATTTTTAAATTCCTCCTCATTGAACGGGAGCAACTACTTTGTTTAGGTTACTCTCCTCCGACTTCTAATGTTTGCTACCAGGGCCGGCGCTAGGCTGAGGCGGTGAGGCGCCCGCCTTAGGGCGCGTCCTTCTTAGGGGTGCATTGTAATATTGACTGCATCGCTTTAAGTAACAAACAATAGTTTTTATCTCAAAAAATTAAGCAATGTTTAAACGATTTAGTTTTGCAAATGATGCATCAAAACTTCATCTAATTTCATTTTTGCATTAATATATATTACACGTTTAAATTTGATATAATCAAACACAGAAACACGTTAGAAACATCTTGAAACATTTCCGTTTCTTTCTATCCTTTGTTGAAAGGATGTATATTTTACTGGGTAATTCTTGTTTTGCACACTATCCTTTTCTTCTCCACAGCGATAGGCGGCTTAAATGTATCCGCAGGGGGTGCTTTATAAGTGTTTGCAGTTCCAGAAAGTGTCTTCTCTATTTTATAAAGAGCAAAACGCAATCTATTGCTTTTTCTTTTTTTCTGTTTTTTCATTTTTCCTTATTCAGTTCATTCTGATCAGAGATTGTTTTCCTTCAGATTTTTGAAAGTTAAAATATATACAATTAAAATTTGTATCGATCATTTTTAATCTCTAATCCTTCATAATATATAGTAGTGGCGGAAAAAAGTTTTTTGCCTCAGGGTGCCATTCGTGCTAGCGCCGGCCCTGTTTGCTACCGTTATGTGCTCCCAATACTCTTGATAAGACTCATATTATTTATAATTTTTATTCATACCCATAAGCGAATTTTTAAAAAAAGAACAGAATATTAGGAAACGAAATAATTATAGCAGCTCATCACAACCATCAAATATTCAATAGGCAATAAATTGAAAGCAGATTAAAAAAAAAAAAAGCCTCTTTCGTTTATTTTTCAGTTTTTGAATAAAATTTTTAAATAAAGATATAAATATTAAATCGCCAAAAATGTTTTAAGTTACATGGTTTCATTTAAATTCAAAGCATCGTTGCATTATCCAAACAAAACTATCGTTGCCAAACGGCAAATGATAATGCTGATAATTTCCACAGAGCCAAAATTATTAATTCTTTTTCCTAATTAACGTTATAATAAATTATAAAATGGATGGATTATTGTATTGTCATCGAAGATAAGCTTGTGTGCAAAATTTGAAGATAATTTATGCAGTAATAGTTGTCGGAAACCGCCTTACAAAATTCCGCCACAAGTCAAGTTAAATAAAACCATGTAAAAAATGCAGCTGTGGAGCACAACTTTACTTGCTCCTATTCTGCTTCTGTTTCGAAAAAAATATCTGCTCCGCGTTCCTGCGCCACGCTCCGCTGCACATCCTTGTTTTTCTAACCCCTTAGCTCATTTGCACGTGTCTGACACGGGCGAAAGTTATCAGCAACTTTGCATATGCCCGTGTCTCGCACGGGCGATCTTGTATCTCGCGTTATTTTATTTCTAATACCCGTCTGAGATCCGTTTGCACTTTGTGTGAAAATGTTTTTCTAAATAACTTTTACCCCATCCCCCGCTCTCTAGTCCCCCTACAACTGAAATTGTCAAAAACAATTTATACTACACATATATATTCAGTTTCTGTCAAAGAAAAAAAAAACTCGATCATTTTTTACCAGTTTTTCCGGAAAAAAAAACACCCGTGCTTCAATGGGTTAATCATTTTCTTTTCTTTCTCTCTTTCTTTTTTTTTAATTTTTAATCAGAATTATCTGCAGTCTGTTATCTAATAAATCAAGGATGTAACTTTACAGAAGAAAAAAAAATCGAAATTTTTGGGGCTGTTGGGGGGGGGGGGGGGGTTGATACCCAAAATGAGATAAAGAGTTTTTGAAAAATACTACATGTACATGAGTTATACAATTTTACTGGGGCTACTTTAGTATATCTGAAAATAAATGAATAAATCTAGTCGACTGAAACTTGCACCAAGTAAATAAAATGGAATTCCTTAGATTTTTTTTCACTAAGGTCTAAAATAGAAATAAAAAGGAAAATAGTCTAAACTACAAAACTACAAATTTATGCCCCGCGTGATTTTTTTCTTCAGGGATTCCACAAATATCGCCCCGGGGGACACTCACGCTAGGAACGCCACTGGAACCACTTTATTGCAACATGGAGCGAAAAGCAATATGCATCGCAAGAACGATATTATTGTATGAATAAGCGATAAACTTTCTGAAGTTTTATTTTTCTCTTTATCCCGCAAATTTACGGTTAGCAAACAAAATTCCTCCTTCAAAAATAAGACACTGATTCGCAGGTGGCGAAGTTGTTTGTTATTTTCACTCCACTGGTTTTTCAAAACAGCATAAATCGAATTGAGAATCCAACATTTATGTAACGTTCAAGAACATTCCGAGCGCTATTTATCCCAGTTCGCAAAAACGCATCGAAAACTGTCAGAACATGGTCACATTTGTTTGTATTCTCCGATGCGGTTAATAATGGTTCAGCTACTTGCATGTGCGCTACGAGTATGGCAGTAATCTTTTCCGGCTTTTAACAATAGCAGAATTTTCGATGCAAAAATGAGATACGGCGGCTACGTGCGTATACTTTTTTCAGGTCCAGCATTGACCTCTTTTTCGAAATCTGCTTAGATCTCTTTTCCTGTTGGAAATTTTTAACCTTCCGTTAGATTTTTCACTCAAATTTACATGGGTTAAGAATACCAACTGTTTTATCTGAAATTAAATCTGATGGTTACTTTGAAAAGATCACGGATTGTAGGAGCATTTTCATCATCATGAACTGTAGCAAACTAGCTTGATTTTGGTAGTGAGTGCGGTTTTGACTTCTGAACATCTTAACCCTTTATTGAGCCATTATTTTGTAGTATCGGTATACTAAAATATTTTTCTGCTTTTGGTTCGTTTCAAAGAAGAAATTCATATAAGACATTAAATAAGATTAACATGATTTGTTGTACCTCCCCCGGGGGGGGGGATGTTCTAATATGCGAATATTGATGCATGTGGTGGTAAATATGCTTCCAAGCGTCTTTTCAAGATTCTACCAATCAGAAAGGGTAAAATAGCTTACTATAAACATCTATAACTTGATGAATTAGGCGGGAAGCATACTTCTCACCGCCTTATAAAGGGTTGAACATTCATTTTTTCCCATCAAGAAAAAAAACTGGTAGTTTTTTTTTTTTTTTTTCAACATTGAGGCGCTTGCCTTGTCGACATTCACCAAAGCCACGAGAACTGCTGGCCATTCGTGAAAGGTCACCTGACAGATGACCAACGTTAACCCTAACACGCTTTAGTAGGATGACACCAGATGGCGCCCCCTCCCTCTTTTGGACCTGAGACCAAAGTGGAGGGAAATTTTCTCCATCCTCCGGTACCCTTGGAACTGCAGGGTTCACGGATTTTTCATGCACCTATCCCCAGTGTGAGTGGTAAGTCTCCATCGGGCCGGGTTCCGAACCCCAAACCTTTCGGTTCGAAGAACGATGCCCTAATAACTAGGCTACCACGGCTTCAAAACACCTAATCAGAAATGTGCAGGAAATGTAATTCCAGTGTGACGTAAATAAAATTGACAACGAAGAAATTGAGGCATTCATAAAAATTGTTTTAATACTAGAGACGTTTAAGAATTATAGCAATACTTTTTTTGTTTCCGAAATTTTCATGCCAAATGTGTTTCTGTGATTACATATTTTGCGAAGGTTTCATTTTTACATTCACAAACTTTAGTGTCCATTTTAGGTTCTGGCTAAAATTGTCCTAAACGTGCCCGGGATGTTTTAATTCTAGAGACGTTTAAGAATTATAGCAATAGTTTTTTGTTCCCGAAATTTTCATGCCAAATGTTGTTCTGCTGATTACATATTTTATGAAGGTTTCATTTTTACATTCACAAACTTTAGTGTCCATTTTAGGTTCTGGCTAAAATTGTCCTAAAGTACCCGGGATTTTTTAACCCTAAATGACAGTAAGTTTTCAAACAATAATGCTGAATGTGATATAGACATAATGAACTTTGTTCCTCTTAATTACATTTAAAACTCTTTTAGTACGCTTAATTTTTTCATTCTTGGTTTTAATCACATGGAGATTTTTAAAAAACAATGAAATAAAATTTAAACTGCATGCAAATAAATATTACTGCTAACCATTTACGCCAATCTTTATGCATGGCATGTCAACAGATGCTTCGTATGGAAATGAGGACCCCAGTGCTGAATATAACTGATTCAAACTGACTTAAAACTTCAGCTTTTACAAAAATCCAAAAGTTCGTATTAAGAGTTATTAAAAAGTTCCTACCATTTTGTCTTTAAGAAATGCATGAACATGTAATATTCCGTAATTATTTTTCTATGATTAGCCCTATCTGTTAAAACATTTCAAATGCGTCATAAATTCTAAATTTAGTATATAAAAAACTGGCTATAAAGTAATGTCAGAGTGATTTTCTCCCTGAATTAATTCTGTATTTTTGATTAGGTCTCGGTTCCAAACCTGAGAGTCAAGAGGTTCCACAGCTATAAAATTAGATCAACAGTTTAAACTTCTATAACATTAATTTATTTTTTAATGTTACGAATTGGAACTTAGTCTCCATAATAACACAAAGTAAAATACAACGCATATATAAATATTCCAAAAATAAAATAAATAAAATTAAAATACAACTAATAACGTTAAAACGTAAATGATAGTACATTAGAGCAGGGAAATTAAAGATGGAATGCATAAAATGGAAAGAGTTTGTCATTATGTGTTTATAAAACAAATAAAAATAATTATAATTACTGAAAGAGAAAAAAAAAAGAATAAAAATATAAAATTGTAGTGAGAAAATACACTTGACTGAATTTGTCGCTTCTTAACCAAATTAATATCTTGTTAGCAAAAGTTGAGTTAAATGTTCTTTGAAGGTTGTTACATTTTTTTAATATTATCCAAAAATATCTAGAGGCTCTATCTAATAAAATGCCGGAGAAGAAAAATAAGTTGGCATTGGAGGTAAGTTGTTTTCCTTGCAAAGTAGTAAGAGTCTCGTTTTGCGTACGATTCTCGCATGACCATATCAATAAATAAATAAATAAATAAACTCGTTTTGTATTCATATTTTCCGACTGTGTTTATATTATCTGATGTTATTAAAATTTTTAAAAACATTTAACTCCACGACTGGATGTTGGGAGAGGCACATAATTGTGCATTATAATTACTATTAAAATGCTTTTATTTCCCGAATGTTACGACATTTTGGTGTAAGTGCGTACCCTCGAAATATGCTCCAAAAAATTAGGTTTTTCTCTTATTCATTACAAAACCCAACTTTTAGTCGCTATTGCGTTTTGTTACTTAAAAGAAAAATTTTTTCACTGCAACCTACTCTGCAGTAACATAGTTCAGCAATGGAGGCAATTCACCGCTAGAGGGACTCATGAGCGGTCATCGTTGTCACGTAATATCCGCTCTTTGTTTACTAAGATTTTCAATGGAGTTATACGTGGAGCTCACTAGGCAAAATTAGTTATCTTAAAATTAATTAGACTAATTTCACAGCTTTTTCTGATTATAACCCAGTATTTACATCTATTTTATTTTAATCATTATAAAAGAAATTTATTAATTATTACAATTGTTATTGTGTTTTATTTAGTGTTAATTTTATGCAATGTAGAAGAACTTTATTCAGGCATAGTTTTTAATTAGGTTTGTCGAACTCGAAGTAATACGATGCTACGGCTTCCTTTGAAAACATTGTTTAATCGCTGCCACGTGACCAATAACGTTGCTCGAATTGCCTCCATTCGTCAAAAATCGTTCCTCCTATTGGCCACCTTTACACACATGCACTAGTTGAAATTTTTGATGAAATAAATGCATTTTACACTGACTTTGACCTATGACATTTTAACAATTAAATCTTCTTAATTTTTGCTTTTCCACCCTCATATAAAGTATTTTTTAATTTCTATTGAGCTGCTTAAAATAGGCTTTTAACCGTTGCAGACCTAGTACGTTTCCAGAGATTGGTACCAACTCTTTCAGCGGCACCACAATGAGTGTGGTACCATCCCTTTATAAAAAGTAAGATGGGCTGTTTAATTTGAAAACTCATTTACTTTTTAATCTTTACAAAACAAAAAATAGTTCTTGGGGGCGGAATCTCGTCGTTTATTCTTCCAAGCATGATAATGTTGAATTAGAGGTAAGGTTTATGTTAAGTTGAAGCTAAAAACGACATTGGATTTTTATAATCGATAGGAGGAGCATAGATCAAAAACCGTTTTATATCCGTGTAAAAATAGTGGTCAACTTAGACAGGTGGTCAACTTACAGAGGGTGGAGATTTTCTTTTTCTTTATTTTTGTCATTTCTTACACTATGCAGTTATTCATTTGTAACTAATTAAAATATAGCTTCATGTATTAACGTTACTTTAAAATTAGCAATTAGCTATTCTTTCACAATTATCTGAAATATCATTAGATAAATTTAATCTGAATGACTTACAATGCATCCTATACAACTTTAAAATTAAAGCACTTAGTTAAAATAAAGCTAAACATGTTATTAATTATGAGAGTTACTTATTTGATGATAAAGATTCCCTAAAGATTCATATTTTTTCAAAATGGCTAGATCAAGTAGAAGAAGAAGGAGAAACCTATTTAAAGAAAAAAGAGGAATAGTAGTTTTCCCGTAAGGTTAACTTACACAGAGGTTTGCAAACTTTATATTGGTGTTTCATCCATCCAGACAAATACTGATCTAACATTATAGCATAAAAAATATCCTGGAGAAGTTTTTTCAATCTTTACAAAAATAGATGAACAAATAAATATAGTAATAATTTGGTGGTGTGGTGGTTTTGGTGGTTTTTGGTGGTAACTTACAAAGGCTTTTATAATACTCCCACCCAAATTTGGCGTACATAAGTGGTCAATATAGACAGGTGGTCAACAGGGCCGGTGATAGGCTGAGGCGGTGAGGCGTCCGCCTCAGGGCGCCTCGTTCTTAGGGGCGCATTGACCACAAATATTGACTGCATTGTTTTAAGTAACAAACAATAGTTTTTATCTCAAAATAATAATAATAATAATAATAATATTTAAACTATTTAGTTTTACAAACGATGCGTTAAAACTTTTCAGTTTTGCATTAATATATATTACACGTTTAGTTTTGATAAAATCAAACACAGAAACGTCTTGAAACGTTTCCGTTTCTTTCTATCCTTTGTTGGAAGGATTTTTTTTACTGGGTTACTTCATGTTTTGCACATTATCCTTTTCTTATCCACAGCCACAGGCGGCTTCAATGTATTCGGAGGTGGCGCTTTATAACTGTTTGCAGTTCCAGAAAGTGTCTTCTCTATTTTATGACGAGCAAAACGGATTGTTTTTTCTCTCTCTCTCTTTTTTCTATTTTTCAATCCATTCTGATCGGCGATTGTTTTCCTTCAGTTTTTTGAAAGTTAAAATATATTTAATTTAAGTTTGTACCGATCATTTTTAATCTCTATTCCTTCATAATATAATAGAAGGGGCGGAAAAAACCTTTTTGCCTCAGGGCGCCATTCGTGCTAGCGCCGGCCCTGGTGGTCAACTTAGGTGGTCAAGTTACAAAGGTTTCCTTATATTAAATAATATAGGACTCATTCTGTTCCTGACAAAGTGGTCAACTTAGACAGGTGGTCAACAGGATTTACCGTAAATACTACTAATATTTTTTCCTCTTCTGAAATAAATGAATAAAAATAAATAAATGAACAACTTTATGCTTTAATGAATTCATTTTGTCGGTGTAATGCTGGATTTCCACTGGAAGCGTAAGCAACAAAAAATTTTTCACCTACGTGTGCACTTTATTGGAAAAATTAAAAGGATCTACTTGAAAAATCTTGTTAAATAAATGAACACTATTTTAATTTAAAGAAAATGGATAGTTTGACACACCTGCTGACTCATTACTTTTGTATGAAATATCTTTATGGGGAATTACATTCTTACAATTTCGGAAGAAGCATCAAATTCGGAAGCAATTTAGATTTGGTGATAACTTTTTTTGGAATTAAGTAATCAATCCAACCTCCCCCATTTTTCCGAATATTTCCACATTTCTTTTTCTGTTTAAGAAAGAAAATTTTAGAATTATTCTTTTTAAGGAAGGGGGAAAGGAAGGGGGGAAAGTTTAAGAATTTCAAAAGAAGATAATTATCTTTGCCACTCCCCCCCCTTAAAGGTCGACTTTAAGCCAGTTGTGAGCACACTACTGGATTTTAAAGCGAAGGAAATATTTTATTCTTAAGCAAAAATTTAATTAAAACTCATAATGGAATAAATTTTCTTTCACTTTTTTTTTTCGTTATTTTCAATTAAAAAGAAAAAGCTTTATGTGAAGTAAGCCTCCGAAACCCAATTTACATTATTTGACATGATTATTTCTTTATATGCTAGTAATATTTTCCCTCCTCCGTCCAACAAAAAATACAAAAGTAAAAAACCACACACACGCGCTCATAAAATCCTTCTGAAGGTCACTATGGCAAATAAAAATAAACTCTCCCACTCGAGTGAACACACGCCAGATGTGGCAACCCACTTTTGGCGCACAAGCGTTGGCGCGAATCGGCCGGCCGGCATGGCAACCTCCTTCTCCATTCTGCCGCTGGCGTCGCAACGGCTCTCACTGCCTCATGTGTCTGTTGTGCGCGATGAGCGGACGCTGCTGAACAATGGATATCTACCCGAGCGACAGCATTTTTAGTGAACTGAAGTCCGTCCATGATACAGGGTATTTCAACGCACAGCTTTCCCTCGAAGACCGATGGCAGCAGGTACTTGAAAAAAAAATCCCTTCTTCTCCTATAAAGTGGACCTTCCCACTAGTCAACCCCTTCGTTTGATATCGGGGAAAATTCCCCCTCGCTCTCTGTGCGCCCGGTGTTTCCCAGCGCGTACTTCAAAGATGAGAAGATCAAGTGCTCTTTTGCTCATTGCGATCGGATTTATAAAATGTCTCTTTAAATATTTTCTTTCCGTGTATTTGCTCGTTATTGGGGGAGTGTAACTTGCTCGCAAATATTTGTATTGATGGTGCGTGGATATTGTTTAGATTCGTTTATTTTTGATGTTTTTAACTTTAGTTTTATAGGAGAAATTCCTCTACCTCTTTTTTTTCCCTGCTCCGGGTTTTTCCGAGCGCAGATGAGGGGCTCAAGTGCTCTTTAAGTATTATCGCTTCGTTTACTACAAGAAGAGCAAAATCTTTATGAAAATTGTTTGTCTCTTTATTTTTTTTTCCTAAACTTAATTATTCAGGAAAATCCCACCTCCCCGTACTCTATGCGAAATAATTTAATAAACGTCTCTTTAAATATTTTCGTGAACTAGAAAAAAAGTACGGTTTCTTCCTTCATATTTTAAATGATTAACGAAAATATTGTTTAGATTTATTTATTTATTTATTTATTTATTATTCCTTTTTTTTGTACAAATTTGAACAGGGAGAACAGCCCCCTCCCCCAACCCACCCCATCTGTGATCAAGGTTTCCCAGAGCGAGATGAGAAGATAAAAAACTTTTATATTGCTAACTGATTTATCTCTTAAAAAGTTTCGCTCTTTTTATTAGAAGTGTAAACCACTGAAAAGTTTCTGCAATCTCTGAAAAATATTTTAATCGTAAAAGTATTGGTTAGATTTATTTATTTGTTACTGTTGTTTCAAATCACATTTTATTTGTTACCCCCTCCCCCTCTATGCACCATTGTTTCCCAGCCTTCAAAGATGCCATCAAATGCTCTCTCCTTTTGAATCGCAGTCATAAAACGTCTCTAAATATTTTCGCTTTGTTAAGAAAAAAAAAATTTCTAAGTAAATACTTTAATTGATTGCGTGTAAATATTTATTTTCATTTATTTATTTATTTATTTATTTTAGATTTATCTGAATATTATTTTTGAGCAGTTAGCTCCGTTAAGTTTTCCGTTAAAGTTAAGTTTTCCGTTTTTTAAGAGATAAATCAGTTAGCAATATAAAAGTTTTTTATCTTCTCATCTCGCTCTGGGAAACCTTGATCACAGAAGGGGTGGGTTGGGGGAGGGGGCTATTCTCTCTGTTCAAATTTGTACAAAAAAAAAAGGAATAATAAATAAATAAATAAATAAATAAATCTAAACAATATTTTCGTTAATCATTTAAAATATGAAGGAAGAAACCGTACTTTTTTTCTAGTTCACGAAAATATTTAAAGAGACGTTTACCCAATCGTATTCTACAATGTGCGGCCTGTTAATTTTATAAGCAAAAATCTCTCTTTTTGCAGTTCGTATAAAAATTCTAAGTGTTTAAAAGCATTTAATTAATAAAAATTAACTTGTTTATTCATGCATACTATCTGAAAAAATATTTTTATTTACGTCACGTACTTACTACTTTGTAAATCATCAAAGTTTTCAAATGATATAAATTTTTTTTTTAATGTGTTTCTAATTCTACTTAAATTTTAATGTGATATTGCAACACTTTAATGACAAAATGTAATGATAATATCTGAAATCTAAAATTATTTCCAAAGTCATCTGTAAGCACGTGTCACTCTTAGTATCTAAACAACAGCCTGCATTTAAAACTGCTATGTTCTGTAAGTCATCTTAGGCACGTGTCACATTTAGTCTCTAAAAACATATCTTGAATCTAAAATGACTATATTTTTTTAAGTCATCTGTAGGCACGTGTCACTCTTAGTCTCTAGAAACATTAACTTGAATTTTTTTGTAAATATGATTTTGGGGGTTTTTTTTAAAACGAAATTCAGTGGAACCATCGCAGTTTATGAATATTTTTGCTAAATAATTAATATAAAATGCGTAAATGTTTTGCGAAAAAAGCGTGATGTAATTCGTAAAAGTTTTCCTCTCCTCTTTTTCGTACAACCAAATATTATTTTAAAATTATTTTTACTGGGGATTATCATTTGCTGGGTTGCTATTTCAGTGCGAAAGAAATAGTAATCTTAAAATAAAAAAAAATGGAACGTTTTATTGTATCATGCTTACTGGGACACCGGTCTGAAAGTTCTGTTAAACGGTTTTTTGACATAATACGTCGTTTGTTTGTAAAATGAATAAGGCATGCTATTTGTTGTGTTTTATTTACAAAATGCTTATAACACATTATTTATTTATTGAAACAAAATAGTATACATTTTTGCAATGTTAACTTTATCTGCGAAATGTTTATATATAACACATTGTTTATTTAATAAAATGAAATAGGTATCTTATTTCTTGCGCTAACTGCGAAAGATTTAGCTGTAACACCTTGTTTATTTAGTGAAATGAAGTTGGTATATTATTCCTTGCGTTAATTTTGTCTGCGAAATGCTTATAAATAACACATTTAGTGAAACGAAATAGGTGTTTTATTTCTTGTGCCGTTAGTATGTTTCCAAAAGTGATCTTTTTAATGATACATAAAAACTAGAACAGTACCGTAATTCGGAGGGATTTGCGTAAAATTTAACCTTGCAAAAGTATTGTATTCACACATTTCCCGGCAATATATTGGATCGACCGCACCTTATAACCCCAGAAATATTTTTTCTGTTTATAGCTGAGTCAACCTTGAAAACATTCTTTGGCACTCTCAGGCAAGTTTAATGAGAAAAGCGTGTGTAAACATTAAACGATCATTCCTTCTCCTATCAAGCAAACGATTGCTTTCAATTACTATAACCGGTAATAGTTAAAAAACGACATAAGTATTAAAATTGACGTTTTCAACTAATTTTCTGCCGAAATTCGTGTATTTTGAGTTTGTGAGTGTTGAGTTTTAATAATATAAAAGTTGATACTCTGGCGAAATATTTGTTTTCAAGTGGAAAAACACTTAAATGTAATGATTCACCGATCGTCATCCCACCCCCAATATCTGCGATTGCAATCCCAACTATTCATTTCCATAACGATGACGTAAAAATTTTACCCTTTGTATAAATATTTATACTGTGATTGCAGCTTTAGATCCTTGCTACTTTACCTATCAAAGTTTTCCAACCTCTGTACTTGAAATGATTGTTCATGATTATTGAATACTTAGCTAGAAGAACATAATTATATTAGCAAAGAAATTGTTTACATATCATATAGCGAGTTTTTTGAATTTATTTTGAATTACTAGTTTAGTTTTCAACTAAGCGCCGTATGTTTTCCTAAAAAATAATCATATAAATATAATAATAATAATTTAGTTATCATAAATTAATAATTTAGCTATCATTATTTAATAACAGTTTAATACAAAGTTAAAAAAATATAATGTTCGCATTGTATGTAATTTTTATTATATTGACGTAAAATTGTTCCCTCCACATAAATATTTATACAAAAGTTACAGCTTTAGATCCTTAATAGTTCTTATATTAATTATCATAGCTTTGCAACCTCTGTATTTAGAACGTAAAATATTTAGTTAGATGAAAAGAATTTGGTAAGCAAACACATTTTTAACACCTCCTTTTATTTAACGTAGTGCGTTCATTGAAAAGAAAAAACCAATATTATTTATATAATTTAAATCTAATAATAAGTTAATTAATGTTAATTTATTCACAGGCAATAATCTTAAGTTCAAAAAACGATTAAATGTACGATATTTATCTAAACAACGGAAACTTGACTTGAATATAAATGTAAGCGATTTCCTGTTTTGATGTTTTTCGGAATTTAAATCGTTTAACTAATTCTGACTTTTAAATTGAAAAATGATGAATCTGTGTTTTAATTGATTTAAAAGTAGGGCGCAAAGTTAGAAATTGTAATGATGATCAGTGGTAACGAAAATAAAAAACCCTAGATGCATTGATAAAATCATCATCCAACTGGTTTCCTGAGGATTTACAAACTTCATCTGCTGGTGAAATTTTGCCGCGGGATTTGTTCCACTTCAATTGCTAACTTGGCGTTGCGTCCACCGACGGCCGTAAATGAGTGATTGATTGTTCACAGATATCAACAAAAATGGTCAAGACAGGTTATAAATTATCTTAATTTTGGGCACTTAACCCAAGTAAAACTGGTTATTTTCCTCGGTGGGAATCAGTGTCATCTTTGTTTCAGCAATACGTTTGATTTTCGCAATCCTTTTGTAAGTAAATAGAAATATCACGTGTTTTGAAACATTCAATTATTGTGTAATGTTTCAAATTCTCATGGTATATTGTTACAATGCGTAATTTATGCTTTAGATATTAAGTTGGTACACCATATCCGCAAAAATACCAATCCCATAATCGTATATCATTTTCTCTTTCTCATTAGTGTTTTATATTATTTTCAGAATTCGGCTTTCAATTCCATTTTCTCACGTGACTCATTCTAATTTTACACATTTAATGTTTCTTTATTTGGATTGGTCGCTTTTGCGATGTTAAAAAAAATCGAATTGCTTGGAAGGATTTGGGGTTTGCTGCTTTTATTTTGAAATTGGCTTATTTGGTGGACAACTTATTAGTAAAATATGTGAGATGATTTTTTTCATGTTTGAAAAGAAAAGAAAAATGTATTAAACAAAATTTTTTCTGGAAAAGTATTCGACCGCTAATGGGATTTGCAAAACTTTATTTCAGGTTTTGTGTTTATAGTATCATCATAGACATTTGTTACATTTTAATTGATTTTGTTTCTTTGCTTTAGATTTAAAAAAAAAGTCTTTTTTTTTAAACTAAAAACATTTCTTGATTTCTAAAGCGCAAGTTAACGAAGTGATAAATTAAGAACATAGTAAAATTAAATTTTTTTTTTCGTTTTACTGAGAAAGATTTATTGCCGAAGATAGTTTAGAGTAGCTGCATTAAAAACATCTCTCTTTGACATAACTATTACTTACGGGAATATTCCGTTAAGTTTTGGGAAAGTTTTTGCTTGAATGGAAGGAGGTGGGGGGAGGGGGAGTATTTTAGAAATAAACATTATAAATTTATGAAAAAAAAAAAAAATCTGTTAGCATTAACATACGTTAGCAGCAAAACCCAAGCAATTTAAATTGTGCGAATAATTGATTTATGGGAATGAATAAACCATTCAAAAACGCTAATAACTTTAATTTACTAACACAAATTACAAAATTTAAGATTAAAATAAAACATCCCTTAATTTTAATCTTTCCGAAAAATACTTTTACTATGTCTAAGAAAAAAAAAATCCGAGTTACGTCTGTATTGATAAAGAGATATTTTCCCTAGATTTTATTTTTGCATCCTGAAAAACTCGCCAAAAACGATGCCAAGCGTTGGAAAATTCCCTTATTAGGGAAAAATACACTTCACAGGAAACGCGCCAAAAGTCAAGTGACGGTTGAAAGAGAGCACAGAAACGATTGCTTTTCTGGGAAAACGTGATGCGATTTTTTTCATTATTATTCATTCTTTCATTTCTCGCGTTGTCATATGCGAATCTTATTTTTTTTTTATCTTCAACCAAGTATTTCTTCGCGCGTTTCACAATACAAACGGTCTGGAATTTTCGAAGAAATCTTTTTCGGGCTTTATTATAATTGAACTTTACACACCTGCTGAAAGAGCGCTTTTTATGTCCGACTGCCAAATGGGTTTCTAAATTTCTAATTCGGGCTGAATGACAATGTTCTATAAAAAGTGTCTGATTTCCTTTTTTACATTTATACATACATTATATTTTTACTTTGTTACCTTCTTCTTTATATTGCTACAACGTACTTCGAAGTTAAAATGTTTTTTAGTTTTAAATCATCTTTAAAAAACTGAAATGTTATGATTAATTTCGTAAAAAAGAAGTTGGTACTAATGAATATTTTCTTATCGTTTCCATGCCATTTATTATAAATACTTGGTATTTTCTTGATATAAAATAAAATGATTTGTAAATATTGACTGTAAATAATAAATGATAAATGCATTAAAATAGAGGACAGCATCAGAAATTGTAATGGTGATAATAATAATAATAATAATCACTATACGATTTGGTTGAATTTCTTGTAGCTACTGCTTTATTATTATTGTTATTTTTTTTTTTTTGAAAAAGTTATTTTTATGTTTGATTTCTGTGCCATTCATACTGTAGGACTTAATTGTTATTATTATTAATACGGAAAAAATTTGCATTTACGCTATAGTTGCATTTATCTTTAGTGGGGATGGGCAAATACAAAAACTTTCTTTTAACTCTGCCATTAACGATATATAAGAGAATAGGTATAAATTTTATTTTTAAAATTTATATTCTATGCCAAAATCGTGGAATTTTTTTTTCTAAAAATTTGTATTTCTGCGGAATAGTTTTTGTACCGCCTTGGCTTATTGTATTCTTATTTCGGAATATAGCTTTGAATTTTCTTACGCAAAATTACGGATTTAAATGGCAAAGCCTCATTTTAAATGAGATTTTCACGAACCTGATATGCAGAATTAACATAGAATGTAAAAATAAACGAATAAATAACAATAAATAAAAGTAAAATAAAGAAATATAATATTTAATATTGGAGTAAAATGGAAATTGTACATTGAAAACACCGTTGCTAGTTAATTTACAGATGTTTACTAAATGCTGCCTTAATTCTTTGATTTGTCGTTTCATCTTGTAAAAAAAGAAAAAAAGAGTAAACAAATAAACAGTAAGCATTTATTAGTGGTGCGTTGGTGTCAAGAAATTTTGTTTGACGAAAAGGTTTTAAATTGTTTCTTTCACAAAAGAAAAAAAAAAAAAAAAAACTCATATTTCTTAAGAGGGTACGCGGGAAAAAAAAAAAATACTTGACGCAAACTGAAAGAGTTAAACGTAATTAAGAAGCATAAAGTGGAAACATCAGATTGTGTATTCGTTAGAGTAGTTCGGTGCTTTTTAGTAAAGTTTGATTATTTATAAAATTTACTTCTCAAACTAACAACGGGAATACAAACACAATTCTATTATAGACGAATGTTGATTCAAAAAACTTTTTGCTCAAGTGTAAAAATTTTAAATTGTTTAAATAAATTGCATTAATAAAAATTTTGAAACTAGAAATTATGTACTCCAACGTTCACATTAATATACTCCAGTTTATATAATTTTAATTCCCATAATTTTAGAACTACGAACAAGTTCTGAGATAAAAACATTTTTACCGGACTCAGAGCTTATGCGATGTTGTTGAATGTTTTCTTGATGCTTCGGTAGAAAATTCTTAAATATTTTGCTAACAATGATTTCTTCTTTTAAATGATAGTAATTTCGTAAATAAAATTATTACATTTCATTGAGCGTAGCAAAATGTGTTTTGAGTATAATTATTTTCTTAAGAAGAAATATATAAATACAAATAAATCCAAATGCTACGATCAGCGTTTTTATGAAATGATAATTCTTTCTTTCCGAAACAAACGCTTTATATCCATCAAAAGCTATTGTTAGAAAATAAACGAAAAACAAAAAGAATGAATAAAAAGAAAGAAAAGAAAAAAAGTGCTTCAAAACTATTTTCATTCCATAAATATCTTTTATGATCAAAACAGATGTTTCAAAATAAGCAGCGCGAAATTACCGGTCAAAGTTCTATTTTGGAGTCAGAAAGTGAAAGTTATTTTTGATTTTCACATCTTAAAAAAATAATAATAATAATAAATGCAACAATAAATAACAAACGATAATTTTAAAAACTTTTAACGGTTTTTCGAAACAGAATCCAGTTGAATTTTTCGTAAAGAAAATAACTCGACGAATTATAGTAAGGCTTCTTGGAATGTACATAACAAAATTATGATGCATTCGAAAATCTCCAATAAACTAAATGCAGCAATTAATAACAAACGATAATTTTGAAAAGTTTTAACGGTTTTCCAAAACAGAATCCAGTTACATTTTGCGCAAAAGAAACAAATAACTCGACGGATTAGAGTAAATCTTCTAGAATGTACGTAACAAAATTTTGATGCATTCGAAAATCTCCAATTGCTCACATCGGAATGACGAGGAGAAGCGGGTATGTCTGACCGTCCGTTCTTCTTCGCTCTTAATTCGAATTCATGTGTAGTACTCACTTTCCGTCCAAGGACATATCACCATAACCAGGAAATATGGTGCTTGAGTAAGACAAGATGAAAATGGATTGGATGGCAGAGTGACTCAGTTTCTAGTTAGGTTATATCTTGAAGAAAGCTGTCATGAGCTTTCTATGTGCAGCTCTTGGTTTCCTATGCGCGCGAAAACAGGTTATAAAATGTTTTCTTTATTTTATGGTGTGTGACATCAAATGAGTCAAATGTCCCGGGAAATTTTGAACTATTGATCCTTTGTATAGAGCAGCCGTTCCCAATCTTTTTTTTCGCGCACCACCATTTTACTTGAAAACTATTGCGTACCACTACGAATATAACTTTATTATATAGAATAGAATATTAATAGATTATAGAAATTTACTGGGATGACTAAATACTATAAATTACACCATTTTTTAATAGTTATTAAGGCAGAGAAAAGCGTTTATTAAAATAAAGCTGCATACATAAAATAAAATATATGAAATATATTTTATTTCATATATAGTGCCTGTGATTTAGTGAAGTCGACCACCTTGACAGATTCTTGTAAAACACATTTAAATGGCTCATGTATACCCATTGCTGCTAACTGATGTTTATTAATGCTGCATTGAGCAAAAGTATTTTTCTGTCAAAGATTTTATTTTGGCAAAAACTCCTCCATGTTTCCCTGTCATTAACGGAGCACCATCAGAACAGAAAGCAACGCATGCTTTCAGTCTAGTCTATGTCTTCTCTTTTTTTACCTATACGCGTACCACCTGGAGAGGCTTCGTGTACCACTAGTGGTACGCGTACCAGCGTTTGGGAACCGCTGATATAGAGCCATCTTTTAAGGGGGAGGGGTCACAGGGGTAGGGCATGAGCTCCCGCCTCCCCACTGGCTTGAAAAATATAATCTGTGTTCGACGAGAGAAAATCGTGTCCATCTTCTGACCCATCACAAAATTCTAAGCTACCAAATCTTATTTTTCAGAGTATTTATTAAATAAGAGGCAAATAATAGTATTATTATTTTTTTTCATTTGTTTAAAGTTTGGGTTTTCACAAAATTATTTAATTTTTTGCCTTGTTAAAAATGCTGGATATATCCTGATAATGTATAAGTATGTATGTGTATTTATTTTGCAGCTTTTTAAATGCAAAATGCATCGACTTTACATCCTTTGCCCAGCGCCCCCTGGGAGATTGTGAAATCACTGGCCTCTCTTTATATCAATAACATTCCATTATCGTCATCTTTTTCATAATGTGTTATTCCATCGTTTCTGATTTATCCGATAATGTTCGTTATTTTAAACTGTGTAATTAGAATTTAATTACAAGGTCAGCCATTTTCTCAGATATATTTTTTAAAGATGCCTCAGATTGAATAGGAGGAGTGATATAGCAGAGTACGAATATTACGATCGCTTTGTATGACGTAGCTCTCTCGTCATCATCATTCTTCGATATGACAGAATTCCATCATCGCTATTTCATTACATGTGAACGTTCCATCATTCCATTTCCTATGATAGAATTTCATGCATATGTCGCCGTTTTAACGTTAGCAATCCATCGTAACTATTCCATTATTTGTCAGAATTTCATCTGTTGACCTTCTAACGAATTCTTATTTACGTAGCAGTCCCATTATCACCCCTCAACCGATCTCGTGTGTTGTAACATTTTCTCTGTACTCGATAGCTTAAGAAATGATCTGCTCTTGGAAAATTCTTTCTTTGAAAGTACAGTAGAAAAAACTGTAAGCCATTTGGTTCCAGCTCAAAAATTCAGTCTTGAGAAAATTTCGTTTTACGAAAATTAGAGATTTTTGCAGTTATTTAAGTAATTGTTACAAACCTTTAGATATGATACGCTCAATAGTATTTAATTATGACTCATATAACAAAATTCTATTATTATCCTAATTACCCTAAAATTCCGTCATCCCATTTATACGGTTAAATCCTCTAGGTGAATTATTATAATAGAACAATTCCATAATTATCCCATTTATGTGATACAGTTCCATCATTATCTCATTTGTGCGAAAGAATTCCATCATCGCTTCTCACAGTTATGTGGTAAAATTTTATCATTGCTGTGCAGTTATGTGGATTTCCGTTAAAGCTTTCTCTTTTATTTGAAGTAATTTAAATATCGCTTTTTTGTGTGAATAGTTTATTGCCCCCCTCGAAAAAGTGATTTTCGTTTAGAAAATCACTAATTTCCGCTCTTTATCTAATCTAATAGCAAAGTGAGATAAAAGATTGCAATGTTTAAAATAAAGAGGAAGTGACTCAGTTTCTTCCAAAATTCATTCGTAAAATAATACTTTTTTGTAGAATATTTACAAAACATTATTACGTACAAATGATTTTAATGCTTAATTTAGAGCAATCATTAAAATACTTTTAACTTTTTTTTTGTTCTTTATTATTCATAATTTAAAATTTAATTTTTAACTCTACATACTGTTACTTTTTAAAAAAATATTTTTTAACTTTGTAGTTTTGGTACTTATAGTGTATTTTATATTTATGAAACTGTTTAAAATAATTTTTCTAATCCTCATGCTTTGAAATTTCATTTTCTACAATCGCATTTGCGTCTTTTTGCAGTATTTCAGCTTCCCATCCATTTTCTTTGACAGTAAAAGGAAATGTAATGTGCTTAAGCGTGCTGTCTTTTCCTTCAAGGATATATATTTTCTTTGTTGCAACTCCATACTGCATTCTAGAAGTTTCAAGTTATATTTGCGTTTAACAGTCTCTCTTTCCTTAAAAAAAATTATATTAGTATAATGCTACATAAGAATGTGTTTGATAAAAAACACTTTAAAATTACAAAAATATTTATTATTAGAGAAAAAACACAAATAAAAAGAGCAAGGTGAGAAATTCATGAAAATTGATAATTTCACAGCGTCGCTGCTTGCTGCAGATGAAACATTTAATAATAATTTACCAAAATATAAAATGTTTTCTTTTTTCTTTGCAAATAACACGTCTCAAAAATATCTATCTCTTTTGTATGCGTGTCCGTCAAATTCAAGATTCTCTTGAAATTTAGTACTAAGTGCGATAAAATTAGTTCGGAACATAAAGTATGCACCTCGAAGCAAAATTTAAAAAAATAATTTTGTAAGCTTTTTTTTTTCTAAGTTCATTGTTAAGCCATTTATTCAGACAACTTCCACGTATATAAGGGACCGCTCCTAAATGATGTCACGCTTTTCTTCGATATATTTGACCTCTCCCCCCTTTGTCACAAAATGTCAAACTTCAATGGACCCAATCCCCCTTTGTCACATGTCACGCTATGTTGTATAAGCCTGATGTCACACTTGTTGTTACACCCTGCCTCCCCCTCGTCACACTTCGTCACAATTCCATGACCCCCCTCCCTCTCGAAGCGTGACATCATTTATGAATGATCCCTAAAGAGGGAAAATAATTTTTTTTGCACTTTTAACATTTTATGCTATTTTAAAGCATGTAAAGAGTTACTAAAAAAAACTGTCCCAAGTTTCCATGACGATTAGCGCATTTGTATTAACTGAAAATCCGAGATTCACTTAGATTTCAAAAAGCAATCCGAGACAAAATAAAACTCACACCTCTTGAGAAAAAAAAATTCAAATTTCACTAATGCGTTACGTTTCCCAATTAGGCAATGCACTTAAAAATTCAAATTTCACTAATGCGTTACGTTTCCCAATTAGGCAATGCACTTAAAAATTCAAATCAATGCACTCTCAAAAACGCATGCTCAAATCTCACGAAACTTTCGTCGTATTTGACGAAATGGCTTCGTGAAAAATTCTCCGAGTAACCCTTTCGTCAAATTGCCGAAATTTGTGTGGTAACTTTTTAAAGTCACGTGATCGCGCGAGGAAAGAATCGTTATACGACGAATCGTATATGACGAAATTTTCTTGACGTTTGAAGAATCGTCGAAAATGAGGATTCTATTTTTGAGAGTGTGAGGAGAAAATATCTATATAATATCTAATTATTTTTATATAATGCCAATTATACATTCAGAAGGCATGCAAAACTATAATTATTACCCCGTACTTGAAAATGCGTTTAAAACTTTAGAAGTATTCAATTTCTACTAATATCTAACGGATGAGTAAAAATCTAGGAAATAGGGGACAATAATGACATTTCACCATCACTTTATTCTTTTTTAAAATGTAAATTAGTTTTAATTTGTGATTTCAATACATTTTTATTGCCCTTGTGAGTATCTTGAATAAAAGTCATTAAATATTATCAGAAGAAATATTTTAATTGAAGATCATTACTAGAAAAAAGAAAAGCGAGAAAGAATAACATTTATATATGTAATTCAATTTATTTTCTCTGCTAAAAATACTGACTTAATTTTGTCGGCATGGTTACAAACTGCATAAATAAATTTATTTCCTTTGTAATTGAATCCATTGAGAAATGTGTTTAAAAAATAAGAGTGAATTTAAATTATCTTTAAAGAAGCTTTTTAAAAATTAAAAGACGAAGCGGGATAATTTGTTGCAAATTAAATAAGTAACGATGTATTTCTTAAGGAATGCTTTCGTATTCATTATTTTCTCTGAGAAAAGTTTCAGTTGCTTTTTATTGATCATTAAAATTATTATAAGTTCATATTTTTACGTTTACAAACTTTTGGCGAATCATTATAGCTTATGAGTTGATTCAACATAATATTTTGGATCAAATATTCTTTATTCTAAAATGTAAGTTTTATCAGAATTAATCAGTTTATGCCGACGATTTGTAATTCTTCCTCATCCAATACTTTTTTACCTTTTTACTTTATTGATTCACATGGTTATTTAGAAAAGTTCTAAGAAATTTTCCAAGAAAATACATAGCAGGTTTGTTCTGAATTTTATTTTTAAACTTAATTCTTCCTTCAAGAATTGAAAAGAATTTTTTATGATGTATGGAAAGCAATTGAATTTTTCTTTTCTAACGAGTTACAAACTTCAACGTTATTTTGCGTATTTAAGAGTGCTATTTCAAAATTTTACTCCATCTTTTCAGTAAGTTCAAGTTTCTTTAAAATTTTGATTTTATGATGGAGAAAGTAATTGTAATTAATGGAATATAAACTTCAATATCATCTTGCGTAGTCAATTTGAAAATTTTACTCTATCGATTTAGTAACATAACATTTTCTTAAATTTGTTGATTTTATCATGGGGAAAGACGCTGAAATTATGGAAGTAATCCTCATTAATTAAAGACATAAAATGACTAACCAAGCTAGTCCCCGAGGTCGGCTGGCATTTTTTATATATATTTAAGCAATCACATAAATGTTTTCTCCGGGGATTGTATATATTATTAAGGCAATCAGTTTTATGCCGATATAATGTCGATTATATGCATTTTTGTTTTTGTAATTGATGCATTTTAGTGATTTCGTTCAACGATATTACGTTCTAAGCAAAATGAAATATTCAGCTTTGCAGGCGATAGAAATTGACTGATGCTGCAGGTTTTAGAATGTATTTGGGATTTGTTAAAAAGTTGAGAGAGAGGAGGTGGTTATGTAATTTATGTATTTATTTATTTATTTATTTATTTTTTTAAGTTTCTTTCCAAATAAAATGAGCTTGCGTTTTGAAGAATTGAAGGTATTTTTTTTCATTGAAATATGTTTTTTAAACTGAAATATAAACCATCTGCACCATCATAGTAACATTTTGAAAATGATACAGAATTTTAAAAAATATAGAATACTATTATTACTATAGCTTTATTTTTTTTTTTTTTTTTTTGCAATCATATTTTTTCTGTAACATACATTTATAAAAGTATAAAAAATATTTCTTCATTGGTTCCCGTTTATTCTTTACTATCATTAATTTCCCCTTTTTCCTGTTTTTTGGCATTTTAAGCACTTTGAGATATGTAGGTTTTTGTAACAATATTGAATAAATAAATGGATTATCGAAAACATCCTTTGCAAACAATGAATTACGTTTGATTACTCCTTTAATGTGTGCCGTGGCTTAATTGACTACTATCTTTGGCTCGGTGCCAAAACTTGCTTAATTTTTCGCCAGACCTCGAGTTGTGATGTCGGCTTCCTGTTTGTCTGCAGCATTAAACCAACCATGCAGGCGTTAAGTTTCAGCCGACAATTTATTTACCCCAGAGTGGCTGGCTTCACTTCAGTTATTTTATGCATGCGGAAAATTTGAACCACTTCTTTTTCCCTTGTGTGAAAGTTATTCAGCCCGCTTTTGAAGTATCAATGAATGCTTTTATATGAATAATGTAAATATTTTTGAAATAAATCTTCCATTTATTATTGTTAGTAATTGAAAGGATGAACTACTTTTTTTCTTACTTGAAACTCAACAACTAGTATTTGGTTGCACCTCCGTCTTGGTCGGATTTTTGTTTTTGTATCTGAATCAATTTCCAATGTTTTGGTTATGAAAAACGTACCCATAATGCAGTGTGGATGTTTAATATAAATCCTGATCAGGACAAAGGTTGTGTTTGAACTTTGGGAAATTGTTGTTCAGAATGATACAATGGATAAATTATTATCTTTGAAATTTCTTAATATTTGCTATTGATAAATTATTATTTTTGAAATTTATTAATATTTACTGAATATTTTTACTCTGCAGTATCGAATGGCAGTGACCCAGCATGGGGAGATGTTAGTGCAGTAAGCATTTGCATTTTGAAATATGTTAAGACCTCGATCGATCGTTTTTTACGGGATCGTAGTGCAGTTGGCATTTCCATTTTGAAACGCAGCAGAACCTCGATCTATTGTTTTTCTTGGGATCATTCATTTCGAGCGATAAATACGGAAAAATGACGCATACAACTAGATCAGCGTAACTCGACCAGATCAGGACGGTACATAGGGGGAAACTATAGATGCGGGAATGATGGATTGAGGTTCTACTGAAAATATTTTTCTTCTTAATATTTAAATTTGGAGCTAAATTGAATGTTCCTTTCAAAAAATGTGCATTTGCTTTTTTTTTAAAAAAATTTTTAGCTCCACTTTGCCCAATTACGCAGGAAACCTAATTCTAGAATTGGGGAATCGAAAGAAATCCGATAAACATTCCAGAATCCTATAGAGTAATCCTTTTTGATGGACATTTCTTAGAATTTTCTTACAAAATGTTATGAAAGAGAACTTTTTTCAAATGTAAGCGCTCTGCATGTTGACTTCCTTTCTAAGCCCTGCAATTGGTAAAAAAAACATCTTTACACTTTAAAACATGTAGCATACAATTTATTCATTTTAGCACATTATAACTCTTTCTCTGTCGGAAGTTAATATGGAAAAAGTAATTCACAGTGAAATACTTTTAGTTTTATTTTAAGAGTTTTTAAACATGTACATGCTTCTGACTAAATACCTTAAAATTTATTATACGTAACTAAATCTAAATGTAGATAAATCGAATATAGAAAACTTAATGCAAAGTACTAAATAAAAAAGTTCCTAGAGTTTAAGAAAATAACGTCTCACGTCATAAAAAATCTTACCACGATGTGTCACAAATAAATAAATAAATAAAAATGTAAAAAAAGTAAATAAGTACAAGTAATATTTAGTTTTAAAACTCTTTCAAAGAATCCCTAATTATTTTTTTTTCTCAAAATCATCCAAGTTATATAGTCAGATGTATAAGGGCGAATGTCGACAAGGCAAGTTCCTCCACGTCGGGAAAAAAATAGTTAGATCGTCATACACACACGCAAATTATGCATATTTTTAACGTGGACGTAAATAGTATGAAAGCAAAAACATTTTAGTGTTGTTATTGTACAGACTAAAACAGAGAACTTGCCCTTTTTTTCAATACGACATTTCTATTAGAAATGCTTCGCATGTTCAATGCAGAAGATATTCCCCCCCGCCCCTGTTGATGCTACGTACCTCTACCGACCAACAAAGAAAACAATGAAACGAAATCCTATTAAACCAAGAACATGCCTTTCAAAATTCCCGCCGAAGCAGAGGATGCTCGATAGTACGTTGAATTCGCCCTGAGGGCGCTACGGTCACGCTCGGACGCCCGCGTTCTACAATCGTTCACGTGAGGTTCTCCCTCGACCTTCGATTTCATGTGTGTGATTGTACAGACGACGAATAATGGCCGACTAGGCAAAGACAAAAAAAGGTGGTTTGTGTCGTTTAACTTGCCGCCGAACAGACGCCCTCTGAATCGATCCTTTTTTCGAAGGGCGGCCCTAAGCCCCGGTGGTTTCTTTTTTGGGACACGTTGGCGTTGAGCCGTGTGGAACTATTCGTGGGAAAATGCTATTATCGGATTTAAACTACGTGACTGATTTATTTCTTTTCGAAAACGCTTTTGTTTTCTGTCTAAGCGATTTCATTCTTTTGCGTTCTTGTAGAAATCGAGAACAATCAACTTTTGAATTGTCTCTTCCAATCTCCGCGAGTCATGGGTGCTTTAATGCTATGCCAACCATCATATTTGAGCAATTCATCAAGATGAATGTTTTCATAAATTCGATAATATTCTTATAAATCGGAAAAATTCTTTTTCGAACGCTGTCAATGGTGGGAATGAAATGGTTGAGTAGGAGAAATTTAGATGGCATCATTGGAACATAACTTCTCATGTTGATTTATGTTAGCAATCTACCAACATTTTGGTACAAAGGAATCCCTCTTTAATACTTGAAGAGTTTAGAAGTCTGTTACGTTTGTTTAATGAGAGGAAATACGGTCTTATTGTTTCAGTCACAATTTGTGTTCTTTAGTTACAACATGGTGGATTATTTAATTCTTCTTATTTAATTTAATTTTAATTTTTGTAGTCTTGAATGTTCTCTTTGAACTTTCAGCTTTAACTTTCTTTAAACAACTGGTGCGACATGGCGCATAAACGACATCATCAATAGTGGCATCTGTTCTGAATTTAGAACAACTTGAAAACTGTAATTATACACTATTAATTTAGACTATAAAAACACAAATTATCATAACATACTTAAACATGCGAAGCATATTGCAGTATTTGAGCATAAACTAATTAAAAACAGCGTAACTTTACTTCGATTTTCTGCACTGTTTTCCTTTTCTTTTTTTCCTTTCTTTCTTTTTTTTAAGATGTGTCACTATTATAGTCGAGAAGTGATACATTCGATCATTAAGTATTGATGTGAATTAGAAGAAAACAGACGCACCGGCGGGAATCGACGAATGGGGCCGTTCTCCACAGAATGTATCCGATATCCGGTATCTTTTAAATATCCATAATCGCATCCAACCATTGCACTAGAGATCCGGTTATCCGACTTGTCAAAATGGATATCCGGAGAGGAGATGCAGACTTGAAGTACGCTTTCAACCGAAAATTTCTGTTTCTTAAAGTTTAATTTATTAGGTTGTTTCGAAAATGTATGTAAACCAAAATCTTACAACGAATTGGTAGCTTTGGGATGTTTGTGGAAGACACTTATAGGATTTGAAGGTTTCAAACATCAAAGCCGCATATCTGGTACTCATCCAGAAAGGGACACCGGACCGGATCCGGATATCACCGGGCATCCGACCGGACCGGACTCGGACATCTGATATTCGGCAAAATCAATATGAGTGAATCCTTAACACTGAGTTTGGCCCCCTCCCCCGTCCACCCTAAAAGGGGGAAGCAAAATCCTTGGTGCTCTACTGCAAGAAAAAGCTCGCTTCTAAGAAAATCATGGTTAACAAAATATTTTAAAGCTTTAATATTAAAGAACCGTCTACTTTTACTCAATTCTTGCGAACATGCGGCAGCATAAAATATTTCAATTTACGCAACCTTTCCTAATCTACTTTAGCTGAAAGCAGCAAAAGCGTCCTTTCTCGAAGAAAATGCAATTATTTTTCGTAATCACGCTGTGCGCATTCAGCTTGACATTTTCTTGTGCACTCGGGTTACTAACATCCAAACTGTTCATTGTCACAGAGTAGGCTTTGCCTTATTGATTACTTAGTTCTCATAATTAGATTCATTTAACAATGGCGAGGCATTTCAGGCAGTTTTTATATCATTATTAATATTTCGCTGTCTTTGCTCTTTTTCATTATTTACCCCGCATTTATTCTCCATAATTATTATTACTACGTTTAAATAAAACTCGCTTGAAAGATCCATTTTTATAACCGCTCTAAATGCGGTTTATAAGCATTTAATATTTCATGCGCAATGCGCTGCCGCATTGAAGCGTACTCATCTTTATGAATTGTTTATTTATTATTATTATTTATTATGTTATTTTACTCTTATGTACCTTTTTCCGTGATGCAGAAAACTTATTATATGAAAAGAAAATTATCAAATATAACGTAATTTGTTTATAATCTATATTTAATGTTTTACTGTAACAAAATTAATGTTTATGCACATGAACCAATGCTCTGCTTTAATATATTTTTACAACAAAATTACATCAGGGCAAAAATACAATTGTTAAAACCAATAAAATCCCAGTCCTGGTTTAGTACACAATTTGTATTTTACATTCTTGAAATCCATTTGAAATGACAATGGCATGTTTTTCTCGTAAGAAACATGAATAACTCTTGCTACAAAAAGTGCATTTGTTAAAATAAAATGTCTGTTTTTATCTTTTCAAAATGGAAAGAAAATCCTTTAGCGAAGAGTTTTGAGAAAATAAAAGTTCCTTAAATCTTGCTGTTGTGTAAATCTAAATGCAGTTTCGCTCAAATTCAAGAAAAAAGCGGAACGTCTTTTTGTAAGCAAAGAAAAAAACATGAATTTAATTCCCTTTACAAAAGCTCTATTCAAAAATAACTTTTTTTCGTTTACTTTGGGGCTTGAGAGCAAAGTTCCGGAGTCTAATTTAAGTGGAGGACGAACCAGTATCCGAAATTAGTTAATTCTTTCCGAAGCCAAAGCAAATAATATCTGCATCAGTGACTCGCCAAATTGAGATCGGGCACTGAGAAGATTTGAAATGGATTCATCATTTTGTCTCGGGATAAGACCGTGCGTTGACCATGGAGACGCAATTTGAAAGTCATTAGCATTGTTTCTCGGATTGCCCGCTCGAGAGCTTCATTTGAAAGCAATTAATTCTTGATTCTTGATCACTTGACTTGTTTTTTTAATTTTCTTAGATGTCTCTGTCTATGAAGGAATTGCGATCTTGATGGCCTGTTGGGCTTTTAAGGTTGGGAATCGTTCTAGATCGTAATTTTCAGATGAATGGTTAATTAGTAAGACTTTTTTGCTTCGTGTGCAATGGAACATCGTTGGGAAAAAATCGAAGAGAAGAGCAAAGTTTTTTTATTAACTAAGAAAACATGTACTTTTCGTCTGAATATTTCAAAATTTAAAACTCTTGTACACCCATACAGAAGTAGTAGATTCGTGGCACAAAATTTTTTTGTTGTTGTTTCAAATAGGGCTGCATATGGAACTAACCATTTTGTAGACCTAGTGCGTTCCCCGGTAATCAGCATCCATTCTTTCAAGAAGTACCACTGTCGGTGGAGGTCATTACTACTCTGAGAATTTGGACGCTCAGTTTCCCCTAAATGGCAGCACCTGAGCTCTAATTGATGCAGATTGCACTAGAAATTTAATTTAGCAAAGAGCATCCAAGCCAAATGTCTGCTCAAGGGATCTTTTATATGCCGCATAATCATACGACATAGACGCAGACGATTTTCTGCATCTTGAAAATCCACCGACTTGGGCCAGGTTTGAACATGCGATCTTGGGCGTACGAGGCCTGCGCCTTACCACTACGCCACCCTGTCTATTGGCACAAAACTTTTAGTGTTTGCTTTTGATACATAATTAAAATACTTGCTCTTTATTTGAATGTTAATTCTTGCTTCCTGAGAGCTCTGAAAATAAAAAAGTTTTCCTCAGATATATCTGTGTAGGAAGGAATTACGATTTTGATGGACTGTTGGGATCTTAGGCTTGGGAATTATTATAGCCCATAATTTTCAGATGAGTGGTAAATTTGTGAAACTTTTCTGTTTCATGTGCAATGGAATATCGTCAGTGTAACTTTGAAAAGGACGGGGAAAGTTTTTTTTATTAATTAAGAAAAAATTGTGTTCTTATTAATTAAGAAAAAAATGTATTATTCTTCTGATTATTAAAAAAATAAAAACATTCATCACGATGCATCAATCATACAAAAGTTGTAGATTCATAGCACCCAAGTTTTATTGCTTTCTTTTTAGATATAAATAGAATATTTGTTCTTTATTTGAGTGCTATTAATTCCTGGTTCTTGGTCACTCATATTTTATCCTCTCGATATCTCACATTCTTGATTGAAAACTATTTGATAAAAAAACATTCGAATTTAATTTATTCTGAACAATATTCAGATACATTCCACATAGTAAATGGACATATTAAAAAAAAAAAAATTCATAGCCAAAGCGTCAAAAAGTTTAATATAATCCGTGCTCAAGTTTTCTTGTGAGAATAAATGTTGCTCCAAATAGGAAACACAGCATCAACTTTGTTCGGGCGGGAAAAAAAAAAAAAGAACGTTCTCGTTTATCGACCACAAGATAGCGCTGGAGTTTAAGGTCAAGGGTGTTAGCCTCTGCACCCACATGGAACGAAAATTCTGCTTTGAGTACTAAGATAAAACGCGTTTTGAGCAGAGGCATTGTTCCCACGAAATACATATTGCTGTGATTGTTTCAATCTGAAATTTCTCGGTGCTTTTATCGTTCCAAATGGATTTCTAAAAAAAAGAAGAAAATTCTTTCTCTGTTTACCTTTTTGTTTCGTTTTTGTCGAGGGTATTTGCAGTGTTGATTTCTGAGTTTCGGCTAAAAAATTTTGCAAAATGGGAAATTATCTTCATTAGATACTTTGCAGACAATCGAAATCAGTGGTTCCCAATCTTTTTTTCTTCGCGTACCACCGTTTTTGTTGAAAACCATTTGCGTACCACTGCTGTATATATAAAATAAAATGTATGAAACTTATAAAATATATTTTATATTAAATATATTAAATATTGTACTTCCAAAGCAACATTTGGAATACATTTTTAAGTACAAAATACCTATCGCGTAAAAAAATGAAAAAAAAAAAAAAAATAATAATAATAATGGGAAGGTTGCTGCTGCATGGCAGATACAAACGAGGTGATATCTATTTGAGTAGAAGTTAGTTTTAACCTCAAATTTATGTCAACAGTTAATTTGTTTCTATATTTATTTTTCATAAATGCCTGCATGCGTACTCACTGGATAGGCTTCCGTACCACTGTTTGGGAACCGCTGATCTAAATTTAAGGTACTTTTATAGTAGCTAAATGTCTAAAAAAATACAAATGTCTAAAAAATGAATATTTAATCGTAAAATTCAGTGTACATTAATGCAAATCTGCATTTTTTTCGCAGTTATGTCTCCAGTTTCGTGTAGTTGCGTGAACTTTTAATGTTAAAAAATACTGTAGAAACTCTTGGTATAATACTTTGATGAAGTCTTGACGAACACATAACTAGTTTATTTACAATACATTAATATACACATTATATACAACCTATACGTACAGCGTAACTTTTGCATTCGTACATCGAAGGAGAGGGGAGGGGAAAGTAATGACAAACGATAAGTAAAAGTAGTAGCATTAAATTTATTAAAAGTTAAAGTATTTATTTTAAATATTAAGGGGAGTCAGCACCCAAAAATGTCGAAAAACATTAAAGATATTTTTATTAACTTAAGTACTAAAATTAATCTTTAAAAATGTTCCCTGAAAGTTCCAAAAAAAAAAAAGCAATACTTGTTGATTTATCATGGATTTTATTACAGTGTGATTAGCCACCTTTTCATTCCGAAACCGAAACTGCTGAAGGTAAGCCACATATTAACTTTTTTAAATAAAATGAGCGAGAAGACGAAATTTCATTGTGACTGTAACTGAAAAATAAAAGTTCCTTCCTTGAAATTTTAGTAAATATATTGTAAACCGAAAAACCTCAAATCCTGTTTTTTCTCGCTTCGTTTTTTGCGCATTTCATCTGAATTAAAATGCAAAGGCTTTTTTAAATTTGTATCTATAATGTGGATTTTCCCCCTCATGTTCCTGAAACTATGCGTAACAAATTTATGCTTTACTTGGTACAACTAGAGGTTGTTTCTTGTTTATGCATGTCGAACAGATGTCAGAGTCCATATCTCTAATAATGTCTTTATGAAGTGAAATAAAATAGGTTTTAATGTCTTCAAAACTGGCAGAAATAATGATTTATTCCACGCTTTCCGTCAATTCCGTCTAACACACTTATTTAATCATGTGTCATTTCAAGGGAAAAAAGTTTTATTTAAACATTATGCTCTGCAAAAATTATTTAGAAAGCAAAAGTTCGCCGTGGTTCACTATTTTCAGAAAAATCCGTGGTTTCTAGTGCGGGTGAACTCAACAATTTTCAGAAATGAAACCGAATCCCTATTATGCTCTATTTTTCGCGAGTGATGTAATTAGAACTTATAATTGACTGCTCCGCATCGTATCGGATTAGTATTAATCGGATGGTTTACATTTTATTAGTCTGAACATATAGGCAGGCTAATAAAAGTTAATTACAATTGCTAACCAATTTTTCCCAAATAATGCTTCGATTTTGAAGGCATTTCCTTTGAGTTAATATCCTTTTTAGCTTCATGTCTTTTTTTTATCTTTTTTTTAAAAAATGGAGGGTGAAATGAATATCTGCTGCTGTTGTTGCAAATACATTTAAAATAAAAGTTCTAAATCGACAATAAATGAAGCCTCGCTTCAGTGTAACTTCTGTATCTCGCAAGCATTATGTACATCCTTATTCTACGTGCAAATTGGTAAGTAATCACGTCGAAAAATCATTTTAACATCTACATTTCATTGAACTAAAAACTTTTAGCTGGCGCGGAAACTATTTTTTTTTTTTTTTGATGGAGTGCAGAATGGACAACAGAATAAGGCCCTTAATGTGCGAGAGATATTTGCTGAAAGGATAGTTCTTGGACCAGACTGGTCCTTTTGTTTTCCTAAGTCATAACAAATAAAGAGTTCAGTACTCGTGTTCTTTACTGACAAGTAAACGTTGGCTTCCTTGCTTGTGAATGATTGCGCTATTTTATGTCCGCATACGAACCAAGTATTGTTTTCTTTCAGCAAGAATCCACCACCTTGTATAAAGTTACCCTCACCTCCTCTTACCTTTGATACAAGATATTATTTTGAGGATACAAGACCGAAGAATATTTTGGGGATAGACGATTACAACTGCGATTATGCAGAGATTAATTATTGTTTTTACGATTATCAGACACAATAAATAACATTATAACTGCTTTTGGCATCACTAACAATTAAAAGCATTTAATTAATTGTTTTTAATTCGACAATTGAGACTATTTCAGTTATACAATCAACGGAAAAAGAATCAAATTGGGATTGCGGCTTGACAAGATCTAGGAATAGGGTAAATGTTAAATGAAAATTAATAGCTAGAAATTGTAATCGTTTATAATCGATTACTTGATCGGTTTCTTCCCGAATAAATGTAAAAATAAATCCAGAATAATTAAAAATCTGGTGATGATTTCAAAAATCATCACCAGATGATTTTGTTCTTACTAAATGAAGTTTCCAGTTTGCTTATTTGAAGCTCAACTAAGGGATCTTGTCGATAACGATGAAAAAGACATGATATGTTTATTCTTAATAAGTGGATGATCTTGTTAACTTTTAAATTTAAAGTTTAACAATGTAATATTTTCGATTACACAGAATTAGAGAATTACGGTAAAAAGCTCTTTGAATGTTCCTGAAAGTCACAAGCTGGTAAAAAAAATGGTTAAATTCTTTTGATGTAAAATTGTACAAATGTTTTTCTGCTCACGTTTAACACCTAATGTAAGTTTTGGGGGAAATTAAGCAAAATGAGCCATTTTTCTTTTTTAATACATATTAAATTTCTTTCTCTCTCCCTGTTTTCTTTTAAAATGTAAAATCTGCATTTCTCGAGCATTTTGTTCTTAATTATTTTTATGAAACAACAAGCATCGCTGCGAAATGCGGATTATGTTTAAACAACAAATTCCCAAATCTAATTTACGAAAATCATATTACGAAACATAAATCTTAGCATTTCATGTAAGTATTTTTGTTCTTGAATATAAATTCTCGGTTTCATTTCTGAAAATTGTTGAGTTCCCCCGCACTAGAAACCACGGATTTTTCTGAAAATAGTGAACCACGGCGAACTATTGCTTTCTAAATAATTTTGCAGAGCATAATGTTTAAATAAAACTTTTTTCCCTTGAAATGGTGGCTTTCTTCTAAATAAAAAGCCTTTTTCAAAGAAAGAAGCATGTTCACTGGGAGGAACTTCTTTTTCACCCCCATCTTGTTTCAGACCAGAAACCATCAAAGTACTCGCATGATCAGCCGTCTCCAGAAATAGCAGGTTCTTCAACGTTATTACAGCAGCTCTCGCGGAAGAATTTTATTTATTTTTCTTGGTCGATGCTCTTTTAGTTTAGGGAAAACACAACTGGGAACGCGCCCGTCTGTCATTTGAAGTTTAAACAAAGTACCGTTTTGCAAACTGAAGATTAATATATGAATTTCCACGCTTGCCTATTCTCAGTCTTGCGTCTTTGAGGAAGAATAGCGCTTGAAATGAGAAGATGATAGATTCATGTATACGAGTAATTTATTGTTTTTGTGTTTCGGAAATATTGGCAATTTGATCAAATACAATGCAGCAAATGATTTTTTTTCGTCTTGATGTTCCGCGTTTTTCATAGACAAGAAGGTAAGGAAAAACAATCGTATATTCAAGAACTTACCAAAGAAAAGATACATCAAGAGTTACCAAATCGTGGTTACCAAAAAGACTACTAAGAAGGAACCCCGGGACTATTGGTTGCTGAATCGCTACGATGTAATGATTGTGGTAAACAAAAAAAAAAAAAAATTAATGGCACTCTCATTTTTTCAGGATAACATTTTTATTTTAAGAAATACATATCATTTGCATAATAACCTCATCAGGACGTTTTCCCCACTACTTTGCCTAAATAGCATTTGTCACTCTATAGAATGCCTAGAAAAAGTATGTAATACTTCTCATATTTCTTATCTTGCCTAAAAACGTCCGCCATTATATACAATGCCTAGGCATTCTATAGAATGCCGGCGTTTCATACTTTGCCGATAACATATATGTATATGTATATAATGTAATACGTTCGTGTAAAATAACTCCCCGGAAAAAACATTTAACAAAGAAAATATCTTTCAAGGTCATGGAATAAAATTTTTTTAAAATTATTTTTCTGAAATAAGACTAACTGAATAATGTTACTTTGATCATAATAACCCAATCCATGTATTTATACGATTAAATCCTCCCTTGCAAAATGGTTTAATATAGTATTAAATTGCATTGCTCTATCATTACATTCACGGAAGATTCACTACATCCGTGTTTAATGAGTCATATCAAAATTCATGTCAAAATCACCATAAATTGAATGGCGTAACTTTAGAATATTCGTGATGTGCCTAATCATTCATGTTAGAGCGAGTCAAACTAACTAGTTCGTATTTAGAGTTCAGTAGCAGAGTGCCAATTCGAATAGAATGTTGTATTGGATTTTAAAAGGACGAAAGGTTATGTTGAATTATTTGGCAAGAGGGAATTGTAATTGCTTGTCAATAATCTTTGTATGGAATATTTATTTTTAATTTCATATACTGGATGAATATTATGAGAATTCATCAGATCAGGGATCTAACCAATCAGTTTTGAATTGCTCCGCTCCAGCTCCGTTCAGACTTCTAAATACTTACTCCGGCTCCGCTAAAGCTCATTTCCGTGCTCCGAATAATTTTAACATTTTAAAAATTCTTTATCTGGTTTTTTGTTTATTTTTTTATGTGATAAAAAATTAATTAAAGTAGAAAAAGAAAAAAATAGGAGCAGTGGATCACAACAAATTTCTTTGCTCCGCTCCGCTTCAGTTCTGGGCAACATCTTGTTGATCTTGCTCTATGCTCCGCTCTAGATTCTTGCTATTCATCTTGCAAACTAAGTTATTTTCTGACTACGATTTACAACATACTGCTTTTTCTCCAATTCAGAGCAAAATCTCGTTGCTCCGTGCTCCTGCTGCATGCTCCGCTCTAGATCACTGCCATTTTTCTTACAAAACTAAATTGCATTATGACTAGGTCTCAGAAGATATTGTTATTTTGCGCCAGTTCGGGGCAAAACCTAGTTGCTCTTCTACCATCCTCCGCTCTAGATCCTTGCTATTCTTCTTGAAAAACTAAATTTTGTAGTGACTACCATTTATAAGATGTTATTTTTTTGCATTTGAGCCCATAACTCTGAAATAGTAACCTTATTCTAGCTCTCGCCAACTTTTCAATTGTCATATAAAACATCTATTAAGATAAAGGAGGAAAGAAAATACAATTGGTGAAAATTATCAATTGCGAACTAAAGACATTAACTATTACAGAGGATGTCTTTGTCAATTTTTTAATTATTTATACACCCCCCCCCCCTCTTCTTTAGAAATTCGAATGTCTGAATTTGCAAGTCGGAAAACTTATGTATATATTTGTCTAACTGGTATTAATATTTATTGAAAATGGAACAAATGCTAATTTATTTTATTTTCTTAACGTCCCAAATCTGTCATTTCTATTTGGCAAAAATACAATTCTTTGTAGCATATTGCTCCTCTTCACAACAATACTTTTGTCTTTTCCTCTCAGTCGGAAATTCCAGACATAGATAACGCTCATTTTGTTTCACTGAAACGACAATACACCAGTGACACTAGCCTAGACATCAAGGATAGAGAATTTTCAAAAAAAAAAAAAAAAATTTTTTTCAGTTTTTGCGCAAATCTGGTATCTAGAGGTTTGGAATAATGAAAAGAAGGAAGTATTGAAGGAAATAAATCCGAACAGTAAACATCTTAACGGAGGAGTCTTAGAAGATTTGTCCTAGGGATTTGTCGCACTTGCATCAGTCAAGTGCTTGTGGATGGTTGCCGGTGAGGAATTTTGTGTGTGAACGAGAAAAGTTTATATGTATCGGCGGTAGCGAAAATTCCACTTTCAAAGCGAAATTAAACGCGTCTTAGTTTTGTTTTTTTGCTAAATAAAAGCTTTTATCTGAAACAGTTATAAAATTTTTCAAATCATTTCAAACATCTTATAATATATAAGCGGCTTAGGTGTCTGTTTGTCGCCGATAGCTTATTGGTTGCTTGCGTAACTGTAATGCAGTTGCCATTGTTGTAACGCATGTCAAATATACTAATAATCAAACATTTCTCTAGCATTTTGAGTGAGGCATCGCTAGATTTGTAATCTCCGTTAAAAATTTATGTAAACGCGAATTTAATTTAATCCTTCTTTCTTTGTTTTAATTTATTTATCGTCTACGCTTTTTATATATATTAAAGTGGCAGCGTTCTCTTTTCCAGGGGGGGTTTCGTTAAAACTATTGTTTTGACGATGATTATATTGGGTATAAATAAATATTTTTCCCAAACAGTTTGATTATATAGTAAATATTTTTATTTTACAGATTATTATAACTTAGCTGTTTTTTTCGGTAAGAATATTTTTTTCCGAAATTATTACATGTTTATTATTTATTCATTAAACTTTACTGTTCTACCTGATAAATATCTCTTTGATTTGATGTGCATTTCCGGTTACTGGGAGAATTGTATATTTATTAATATTTAGAACAGCGGTCATTTCGTATGACCGCCGGGCTTACTAGTAAAATATAACTCGTATTTGTGATTTGTAGTGGAGTGCTGTTAGTGTTTGAGTTCAAGAAAATGCAGTTGAAGGAATTTCGTGAAGTAAACTTTAGCTTTCTATAAAAAGTGCAATGCTGAAAATTCTTCTTTCTCTCTCTCTTTTTATTAATTTTATTTGTTTTCTTTTCATTTTACTGTTTTTTCATTATACACATTAGTACCCTCTGAGTTTTTTCAAGGTGACTGAGGGCAGAGGGTAGACAAAAATAAAACCATAAGTTGCAAATTCTTTGCTAAAAATTAAATTCTGGTTAGTTCCCTTCCCATTTGCTGTAGTGACAACATAGCTTATTCGTGTTTATGGTCTTTTATCTAATGCGATGGTTCCTTTTCATAGAGCCTCTTTATCAAATACTGTTTTTATAGCACATTACCTCTAAACGTTACTTACATCGCACTTTATTTAACATCTCATATTCTTAATGCAGAGTTTCAAAACTTGCATTAAGCTATAGCTCAGTTTATGAGCTTCGTATTGAAAATGCTTTTTACTCGGAATGGCGGATTTGCCACTTCTCGGAAAGGGAAAGTTCTAGTCAGCGAAATAAGTTTTATAACATGATAAAAAAACCACGTTATCAGTTTAAAATAAAGAAATGGCAACAAGCAATAAAGGCGGCTAGACTAAAATAATCAAAATAAGTGTTCGCTTGAGTCTTCCGTATAATTGATTAGAAGCATAACAGACAAATTAATATTTTTTGTTAAAGCTGCCTCTACCATTTCTATTACTTGTCGTAAAATTAAAGAAAAAAAAGAAGCTTGTTCTTAAAGAAAATGAAAAAAGTAAGTTCTGCAATGTCAAATACATAAATTGATCGTAATGCACGCCTACTAAGTATCGAAAATTTAAAGAATCATCAGTATAGCAGTTAGAGAATAAATATACAGCTGAAGTGGCTGTAACAGTTTCAGCATGTAGATCTTTTGAAAAAAAAAAGGAACGCGTAAAATATATTTAGTATTTATTTTAATGCTAGTTTGAGTGTCTGGTAACAATTTGAAGTGTGTCTAAAATTTTCAGTCATGGTTTAAAAACACAGCCCGTTTACTATGTCCTTTATTCTTTTAACTTTTTCGGATCGTCTGGCTGCAATTTTGTGCTGCTACAGAAGTATTTTTCTGCTATTACAGAAGTGAAATTGCAGAAATGTAATTCTTGCTCAAAAATGTGAATCTTTTTTTATCTTTCCTTTTATTAGGGACAATGGTATTTTTGTGTTTGTTTAAAATTTTTCATAAATTACTCTCCTAAAATTATTAAAATCGCCTTGAGCATTTCTTCAATTCCTTCAGAAAAAATCTGATCGTGGAAGGGTTCATAAAAAAATTAATTTTATGCTGTTCGATTACGAAAGTCGCTCTTACTGCTTGATAAATATTATATTCCGCAAAGCTAGCAATATGTTGAACTGAACACGTCCCTAAGTTTTTGAGTGTACAACATTTGTTTGTTGCATTTTTCGATGTTTATATCTCTTTCTTTTACGGATTTGAATTTTAAGCGCGATGTAAAAATGAAACAGGTATCTTAATCCTCATTCAAGAAAAGTAAACACTTCCCATGTATAATCTCTCCGTTCAATAATACGTTGATGAAATCGAAGCAGCAGATCTGACGCATGCGCAGAAACCCAACTGGTTTCCGTGAATGAAAACATAGTGTAAAATAATTTCTATTCACTCTACTGCTATTATTTGGGAATCGTACTATATCAATATTTTCTTACTGCATACTGCATTTTCATCTAATTTGAAATATAGATGTATTAGCTATTTACAAAACATTTGTAAACCGACATTAGAGAATTCTTCTTTAACTACAATTTTCTAAATTTAAAACAAAACATTGCCATTTAAAACGTATTGGCATACAAAGTATAATAAAACGATAGCATAAAACCAAAATTTGAACCAAATTTTAGTTTATTAAACTTAGAACTGGAAATTATAAGGCCATTTATAAAATTCTATCAGTATTAAAATTTGGAATGTGCTTGATTTCTGCTTTGATATATTTTACTTGTTCTATCGTGATTCATTGAAATTTAACAGAAAACTACTTATAGCTTTCTGTGCTCCCTGTCGCATTGAAAAAGGGATTCCAAGCAATGCCGAAACATATGTCTGCATTTTAATGCTCATTTGTGCTTTAAAACAACTCGAAATTATTTTTTATTGCTGTTTACTTGCACAAAGTTAAATTATTATTATTCAAAGAATGTGTTTTAACACGCATTATTTAACTTTAAACAGTTGGACTTGAAGAAATAATCGCACGTTTTTCAGTTCCAAGGTAAAAAATATTATGACACATAAATGTTGCTAGAATTTTATTCTTAAAAAGGACTTTATTTTATCGACATTTTGAGCTGCATCAGATTGGAATCACTGTCGATATTTTTCCAATCTTTTCTGTCCAAGACATTTCTTTGACTACCAAAAGGAAATAGGCATCTAGTCAGCTCCTCTCCGAAGACGTTAAAGCTTGGCCCTTATCGAAATGTCTTGGTCAGGACTTGATGGACATCTACTGAAGATTTCCTATTGAATGATGACTTTCTTTCTCAAACTTTTCTGGAGCTCTAGGTCGATGACTGAAATGCTCCCTAGGTTTCCGGATGCGTTCCCATGGCAACTACGACGTCTGTCCTCCGTCTCGACCTCTACAGCAGTTTTCCCCTGGATCGATGGAACTCTGTGAAAAGATCCAATTTATTGTGGATTTATTTGCTTTTTATTTCTAGGCACCCTCATGCCTTCGGAGTCATCTAATTTTATAGATCATTTGCAGACGAAGTGGTCAGGAAATGGACGGTAAACACCAACAAGTTACTTAAGAATGCTTTTCGGAATAAGAAATCGAATGTGAAAAACATGACAGAAAACCACGTGCTCAAGAAAGCCGGTTGAATTGGATATGATTTTTAAAAAATCGTTTGCTGAAGTACTAGAGCAAAGAAACTACTTTCAATTCAAAGACTTAGAAGGGAGAAAAGTGCAGGGCAACGTTAAGGAATTTAGAAATGATACATTCGAAGGTATTAAGATTTTATTTTGTCTTCTACGTTTGGCAATACCAGAGCCAGAAAAAGTTTTCCCTAAAGACAAAGTTATCTGTTGGAAAGTGCACTTGCATTTTCTATATTTACAGCTGTAAATTTGAAAATGCATGCAAAAGAGATTTGACCACAAATTGGAAGTTTCCCTGAATTAGAAAATTGAATTATCAATGTACGAATATTGATTGTTATATAATCTCATACAGGCTTCCACTACGTTAAAAAAGGTATTTTATGCTAGAAAACCGTTACCACGCTTTTTTAAAGAGGGAATTATGCTGATTGCCGCCAAAAGCATGGCTCCATTACACATTCCAGCTCAAATTCTTCTTCTGGTGACGCAAGTAGCAATTCCATTGACAACATTCGGTAATTTATGCACTATTATGTCGAATTTATTCCAAGTATCGTACACATTTCCATTGAGTTACGTTTCGCACTCACAACTTTATTGCATAATAATACATCAGATCAAATTCATTCATCAAATTTATACTTATTACGCAATCATGACTAATTCATTCAACCATCGCACGTGCCGCAATTCCATGAACTACTCTACTCTAGTCAGTAGTAATGCATCAGACCAAATTCATACGTCATTTGTATATTTATTACTCAAACATGACACATTCATTCAATCAGTGAACATTTCGCAATTCTATGAGCTACTATCGTTGCCAGTTGCAAACTTCTTTTCGAATTCATCCAATTATCCTTCGTGCCACGAATTTGGTAGGTAAAAACAGTATCTATCACACGCGGAATAAATTCATACTGTTTTTGCGCGCTCCGGAATTACATTGACTACACGCATAGTTTATTACGCATTCCAAGTCGAATTCTTTTAAACCGCATATGCGTTACAAGGACCAATGGGAAAAGGAATACACATTAAGAAAACTCTGGTTCAAAATTTTACCCCCACGTGAAAAAACGGCGCATGAAGATAAACGCATAAATTATCAAAAGAAAAAACTTGATTTTGTCTCAGAATTTCTCCAATTTGCATTCCATTTGCATCAGTCAAAGCGTGTTATACTTGGCGATGAAAATTGCAATTGATTGAAAAGCAAAAAGTCTTCACCTGGTAGTAAAAAATTTAACTATTATTTTCGAATTGTAGCTATATTTTTTCGCAAAGTTTCGCATAACGTGCATGCAAATTTTAAAAGACACGCGTCTATTAGAACTTGTCTACGTAACTGTAGGAACCAGGAGTCTGGAACAACTACTTTTTCGAGGAGCTCCGGTCAGACTAATTTCAATAAGAATCAGACTATTTATCTGTTTTTTCTAGTTAATTTACTAATAGTTACATATGTGATAAACACTTTGAAATTTACGTGCTGAATTTTTTAAATCAATAAATATATAATGTTTTACACTGTTGCGAATATATATACATTATTCATTTATTTTTAAGTTTATGATTACAAAAAAAAAAAAAAAACGTAGCTGTGGAGCACACACAACATTTTTTTTTTTTTGCTCCGGCTCCGCTCAAGTTTCTGGCAAAATGTCATTGCTTCATGCAATCCAAAATCCTGATCTTAACCACGTTGCATTACCTATTCCTGATCAAATTCATATTGTTACTGCTCATGCCATAATAACATTGTATGATTGTTGTCACCTTTCAGGCCAAATTCATATTGTTACTGCTCATGCCATAATTAGATTGTATGATTGTTGTCACATTTCAGGCCAAATTCATATTGTTACTGCTCATGCCATAATTAGATTGCATGATTGTTGTCATATTTCAGGTCAAATGTGATTCATTCAGTTTTAGAACATGCCACAATTCCATTGACAACAATCATTACCTTTTGCACACTCCATGTTAAATTCATGCTTTCAATCGCTTATGCCAGACTTTCATTACTTACAATCATCCCCAACTACACACTCCAAATTCAATGAGTTATCGCGCGCATGGCAGAACAACTCTCTAACAGGCGGTACCAAATTATCATTCTCTCAATCTACATCTTAATTATCATCCACCGTTTTATTGAATCTTTATCTTTTTCTTACAATTAATTTTCGTCTTTTACAAAAGAAATTTAAATATTAAGTAGCTCATCTCTTTAGTATTAAGTTCCGGTGTTCGTCGCAGCGTGAGAAAACCTAATTTTGTTTTAGAATAACGGATAGAGCCAACGGGAAAGGGCGGGGAAAGAGGAATTGATGCAGATGAAGAAGGATAATGGAAGGGAAGCGTTGGGGAATTTCTTTACGACCGGAAATCTCGTTAAGATCAGATGAGGGTGATTCTACCATTTTTTTCGGACCAGTAATTTGCGTATAATGGTTTGCCACGTGCTGCGATGCTGTGCATGTAATTGTGTATTTTATGGCGATTCTTACGGTAGTAAATTTGAGCAGAAATCATAATGATCGATTTTTTTCTTCTTTCTGGTGGGTTTTATCTGATGAGAAAGCACGTTTTAAACCTTGGGGGAAAAGTATTGTTAACCACCATTATCCGAAAGTGATGTTTACATTTAGTAATTATTAAAATGATAATAATATATCGAACTAAAGCATCCAAAAAAATTTTAATTACCAGAAAAGGTCAATACGATTGACTTATGGGCAAAAAGAAAGTCGAGCATTAGTTTCTTGGGAACATCTGTGAGTGTAAAAAAAATCTTAAATTTTAAAGTTCGTTTGTTTGAATCTTTGCACACATGATAAAACTGACTTTTTTTCCCCTCTTTAATTGGGAAACATTCAAAAGATATCAACAAATTTATGACTACCAAAATACAAATTAGATTTTCTTTTTCGAAAATCCGAGATTTTGAATGCAGATATAAATTAAACGAATCATGAGTTGCAAGTTGTTTCGAAATTAAATTCTTGAACAAAGAACTTCCTTCGTTGTTGTTGATACAAATCATGAACTAACTACACGCAACTACAAGAACAAATCTGTCAAGAATTCCAGGGATTTTTACTACACGATTGTTGTTCAAAAGCGATTATAAATGGTCTTAAAAAATTTAAAGAGCGCAGTACCTCAAAATCGTTCAAAATATCGAAATTGTTTTTACTACGTATTTCGATAGATAAAAATGTTTTAAAGCCTCATGAAAAATTTCTTTAAATCTTTGACTTCCAAATCAAGGTCTAATCCAAATCATGGATTCCAAATCATGATCTAAACTTCCCAAAAAAAAACAAAAGACAAACTTTCTTAATATGGTAATAATTTCAGGAAATTTTAAGATTTCCTTTCATGATCAAAGAAAGTGGGGAGAAAAGAGGTGGTCAAAACTAAAGAACCCCGGAACTGATTCAACGTAATTTTATAAATTGTAGTGAAATTTTTTCGAATGTGATGAAGCTAAAACCGTAATAATATTCCAACTTTTCTCTGCAACAAACTGAAATAAATTCTTAAATTTATAGATTTAATTGTACAGTGCGTTAACATAATTATGATTGGAAAATGAGCCTGTAAACAACTTTTTTTACTCAGAGAAATGTTACTGCAGCGAAAACATTGCACAGACAATAATACACAGTGTCATTCAAAGAACGCTTTAACTTATCTGTCACAGAAAGAGTGCTAACATGTGCTCGAGATTTTTCTCCTCCAGAAAAATTATTGATTGTGATTAGAAATTGCGAGTTAACGAAAATTGGGTGCGAAAATGTAGTGAAAAAAAGGCTTGGATAATGACAAATTGAAACACATTAGCTAAATTATCTAGAGCTTTCATAAAAGGGCACAGCACATTTATAATAAAGCAAATGAGTGATCTTTGTTTTTCAACCAAGTCTACCAAAAATAATAAATTAAATAATGTTCCTTTTTTGTGTCTTAAAACTAGTCGACCACAAATGTTTTTAGTGTAGCATATTGGAAAGGGACATACTTGAGCTGTAATCCCATTTAGATTTTCTACTTGTGTTTCAGCAAATATTGTTGGCAGCGTTAAGTAAATAAATAATCATTTTGTTTGTAAACGTGCTCTGTAGATTTCGTTTGGCATTTTTCCAAAATAAATAAATAAAAACGATTTGCGATAATTGTGAAACGCACATACAATGGTAAATTTGAACTTTAATGTCCAATGAAATGACTTTGAGCGGGAAAAATTGACAATTTTCAAAGAGGAAAAAAAAGCGTTCCATTTTGTCTATAAAAACTGATATATTACCGCACGCATACGAATATATTTCTGTAATCTCTTCCCTTCACTTCTCTTGATGCAAGAATTGATATCCAATGCTCGTTTTTTACGAGTGAATCGTCTGCTGAATTCTTTTTCTCGCCAGCTTGTGAATGACAATTAAAACCATTACAGCTCGCGTGGCAACTTTCGAATAGGGGCGGAAACACTAAAATTATCCATCGGGGCCGGTAGAAGGGGGGGAAAATGAGGCCGCAAAAGAGCTAGTTCTTCCCTAAAGATCATTTAGCCTCGTTCTCAGCTCTTAGATGTGTACTCGCTTGTCAGAATATTTCAGATCGCTTCTTCTAAATGAGCACTTGAATTCCATGAAGGCCTGCTTATGCCGGAAGAGGTGCATTTGTACTGGGACTGCTCTTTAGAGAACAGGATCGATTTCTGTAATGGCGTGGGGGGTCGATCAAAGAAACTAAGTACCATATGGAATGATAGAACCCCGAGAGCTTATAGGCTGCTTCTCTTTTCCTTTAGTTATGGAAGCGCTTTAAGAAACGAAGCCTTGTTGTACTTCCTTTTGTTTCAATTTGCTTGCTACTGAACGTAAAAAATATCAGCATTGTTTCAAACCTTTTAAGAAGGGACATTTTAAAACGGCTGATACTTCTTTAGTTATAGCTTTTATAGCTGAAGTTATTCTATTTCATTTCTCTGTACTTCGTGCTTCAAAAGAAAATAAAAAGAAAACTTTTAAGCGTTATTGTTTTTTATTATTATTATTATCGATGAAGTGCATACAGACTTTCCACTGTCGGTGTTCAGGTAAAAATCAAGTCAGTAATTCCAGTTTTGAGATACTGTTAATTTAAAAATTCAACCCATTTTGAAAATCGTAAAAATCATTTTACAAATCCCTAATTTCTACCATTGTAACCGTTTCTCAACAAAATCAACGCCGGCTAGCTCTAAATTGTCTATTAAACAAAACATTTGAACTAACAGAGCACAGAAATAGCTACAAAGAAAACAAATTAAGGACGGGACAAACATTTTACTCTAACGTAAGGGCCCGGAAGACCTATTTACAACCTAACTTGCTCGAAGCTGGAGAACGACTGCCGGTAAACTGTTTTTACCGCCAGAAAACGGCATTAGGTGAAATATAGTTCTGTTACACCATGAATATATTGATATAATTTTTAAATTATGCAATTAGTTTGCATCATGAAGTAACTAATTGCAAATTATTCTTCACTTCATTAATTTGCCAAACTTTTCTTGCAGCTCAGTGACTTATACTGGAAAGCCGACGATGTAAATAACATATTTACTGACTCGGCTTTCGTAAGCTAAAAATCAATTTTTGTTTTGCACTTGACTGAGAATAAAAAGATTGTCACGATAAATTTTAATTATCTTTTTAATAATAAATAAAGACTGTCAGCTTAAGCTTCTAACGAACTCTGTTGGTGTTGAAAACATTCAGTGTTTCCGCCGTTTTTTATTATTTTTTCCATGAAGTGTCACTTATAATTAATTGACTCCTTATAGTAAAATAAAGGTTGTTTTATTCTACATAAAATGTAACAAACGAAATGGCTGTTATTTGATCACCGTTTTTATTTTCGGTTCGAATCCCTCTCACCTTTTCGCAATTTGCCGTGCGTATTTATTTCACTGTAGGCTTTTCGGCCCATTTTCGAATTTTATTTTATGTTGAACAGATTGGTTAGTATTAAGAATTTATTTTATCAGGGGTAATGGAAAGAGCTTAACCGCTCTTATTTTTTCCCTTCACAATTTCTTTAATTTTGCTTTCCTTTTAAAAATTTCCGAAAAATTACTCAAAGATCTTTAAATTTTTTGTGAAGGTCATTAAGCATTTTGTTCAGCAAGAAAAACAAAGAATTCAAAATATAGTTTATCAGTCAAACCAAAACGAAAATCTTTTTTTTTTCTCTTTGTTATGTTGAAAAATCTATGTTAGCTGTCGTGATAAGATATTTTCACTCTCGTAAATGCTATCCGCGGACCGTTTCCGCCAGATTGTTTATAAGTTTTAAACTTCAATAACCTATTTATTGAGTTCGTTCTAATATTAAAAATACAAACTATTAATCATTCGTGTAAACTTTTTCCAATGCATGAAACATTGCCTTTTAAAACTTGCAAATTTGTTGCTATTTTTTTTAATTTAAAATGAATTCAAACCCAAGAATTTTTTTGCGTTATTTTACGAGACTAATCTTTCGTCCATACTACTAATTTTCGTACTGCAATACTACGACTATTTCGTCGTACTCGTGTTCTACGACAGTGTTAAATATTTGTATTAAAAGAGCCTTATGAAGTAAGTATATGTTCGAATGTCTGAAATTTTTTTACAGTATTGTAAAGGTCGAGACTAGCTGTCGTCACTTGCCATTGGCGACTATAAATTTTTATTTGGCTACCACAAAATGTTATGCCTGTTGTCAAAACCGGCAACAAGAAAAGGTTTGTAATTTATTATTATTTTTTAAAAAAAGGGCTTCGTGTAATTTTGCGACAAAGTGCAGTTTGAGGTATATGTATGCACATGTTTGTACACAAAAGGAAGCCCCGGTTGGGGAGGGCAGAATCAGTTTGAAACATGGTTCAAAGTGGATACTAACAGTTTCGAAGTGAGGACTAACTTTTTTGGGTCTACTGGCTATTGGCCACCATCCAAGTTTTTTTAGTCTCAAGCATTACAATATTGATAGAGTTGTGTATACTCAGTTGAACATTATGAAACTTGTCAAAGCTTTCAACAGTTGGTTTAAATATTTGTCGTAAACGATTTTTTTTAAAAATATTTGTCACCAAGGAAATGTTAGCATAATGTTGCCTCAAAAGTATGAAGTACAATTTGTTTCACACATTAAAGAGGCACAGTACCTCCTTTCAATTTTTTTTTGGCTTAACAATCAGATAAAAAGTAATGCATGCCTTTAATTCCAATTATGATTAGAAATGAAATTTGGAAACAGAACCTCCTTGTAATCAACCAGTAATTTAAAATTTAATTTTTTTTTCAATTTAAAATTTTTTATATAACTTTCTCAATTACGTACCTTTTGAACGGATATTTTCTGAATAATACTTCCCAAACATTCTGGAACAGAGGTTCCCAGTCTTTTTATTTTCGCGTACCACCATTTTTCTTGCAATCCATTTGCGTACCACTACGAATATAGTTTTAATACATACGGCCTATGCCCGAAATTGGAGAATGTCGAAAATCACCGGTCTGATAGTCGGAGAATGTCCACATCCACCGGTGATTGTCGACATTCTCCGATTTCGGAGATTCACCGTAACATGTATATACAATAGAATACTAATAGATTATATAAAAATACTAGGGTGACTTTTCTCCACCACCTGTTAGCCGAGGCCTTAGGATTGCTTACGCACGGGGAGAGGTAGTGTGGTCTACGGATTTTACATGCACATATCCCCAAGTATACATGGTGGTCTTCAGTGGGTATCGAACGCGCGACCTTCCAGGTGGAAGTCCGACGTGCTAACCACTAGGCTACCACGGTCCTAATACTAGGGTGACTAGGTAATATAAATTATACAATTTTGGCTAATTATTAAGGCAGAGAAAAGCGTTTATTAAAGTTAATCTGCATATAAAATAAAATATATGAAATATTTTTTTAATATATTTCATTTTTGGAAAAAAAATCCTCGAGCACCATCAGAACAGAAAGCAACGCGTTGCTTCCCTGACCAGTCTTTCGCTTCCTTTTTTAACCTGCACGCGAACCACCTGGAGAGGCTTCGCGTACCACTAGTGGTACGCTTTCCACAGTTTGGGAACCGCTGTTCTAGAATAAGAGAAAAACTTATTCCGTCGAATGCACATACGAAGTTTCAAAGCTGTATGTTTAGCTGGAAAAAAAAGCCTTAGGGGATTTTACTGCAATTAGTCAAAAGTACAAAGTAGAGAAAAATGAGCATGAAGGTGCTAAGTACAGAATGAAAACAACAAAAGTCATTTACCAAGACCGGAATATCTTTTAAAGAATTGCTCACGTAGGTTTAAAATTTTACATGAGGCTTTAAAACAGTTTTATCTATCGAAATACGCAGTAAAATAAATTTCGATATTTTGAACGATTTTGAGGTACTGCGCTCTTAAAATTTTTTAAGCGCATTTATAATCGCTTTGAACAACAATCATGTAATAAAAATCCCTAGAATTCTTAACAGATTTGTTCTTGTAGTTGCGTGTAGTTAATTTCCGATTTATATCAACAACTAGGATGGAAGTTCTTTGTTCAAGAATTTAATTTCGAAACATCTTGCAACTCATGGTTCGTTTAATTTATATCTGTATTCAAAACCTCGGATTTTCGAAAAAGAAAACCTAATTTGTATTTTGGTAGTCATAAATTTGTTGCTATCTTTTGTGCTTCCCAATTAAAGAGGAAAAAAAAAAGAGTCAGTTTTATCATGTGGGCAAAGATTCAAACGAACGAACTTTAAAATTTATTTCGTGAGCTTCAAATTCACACGCTTTGTAAGTTTAGGTCGAGATGGCCCCGAAAACAAATGGAAATAATTTACCGAAGTCTAGTTCAACGAAAAACAATTTATCATGATACCCATTTTTCATGGCCACTTAACTCTAAGTAATTGCAACTAAAAAAATCCAACAATTGTTCTATCGTTCTTTTTTTTTTTTAAAGCTTGAGAAGAAATTTTGTTACTCATTTATTGTTGCTTGTTCGAATCATTTACAAAACAGGTGTGTTTATTATCTTGTAAATTTAGTTATAAAAAAAGTTGTTTTGTTATTCGTAATGGGAATTTCCTTTGAATTATTCTATATATGGACGTTGTATCAATGAAGTCAGTATTCTTAAAAATTCAAATGGTGTTTTATTACCCACTGGCAGAAAATTTCTTTATTGTAGATTCAAATGCTTCTCATGTATGTATATTTTACTGTTAAAGTAATTCATCCTGTTATTATTGATGTAATAACCCTTTGTTTTTTTATTCATCGTATTTATTTTTAATAATATCCAATTAATCATCTTGTCTGTAATACACACGCACAAACGCATACACACATGTATATAAGCATATTTTTTGGAGCAAGAGCAATTTTACACTCTATTTAATACCCAGTTTTAGCGAGTCATTTTTAATCACGAAGCCCTTCAGTTTTAGCAACACTTTGTTTCAGAAATTCTTCTGAGCTTAAAGTAGTTGCATCCCCTGGCCACCCCTCTTTCAATTTTTTCTTTTCCTTTTGTACGAACTATTATTGTGAGTTGCTTTTATAAGTTGTTCTTATTTGAAGCTATGGAAGTATTAAATTTGACTATTTAATATCTTCATCAATTTTACTATGAATTTATGTTCAGTATTTTTAATTTAAAGGTCACTGCTTTAGAAGCATGGAAGTTGAATGGAATTTCTGCGTAATGATTAAATGTGTGCGTTTCTAAACGCATTTCGACCGATTCGAAATAATTCCAAGTCTCGGAAATTTTTTAAAAGCTCAATGTTTTAGTAAATTTTTCTCTTCCGAGATAAACATTTTTATTCCCACTGCGTAAAGTATAACAATAATTTATCATTGTAAATCGGGAAAACTTGCACTCTTTCTTTTAATGACATTCAAGAAAGTCATTGAAAAAGCAATACAATTTTTAAAAAACTTTGTGCCTCTTAAAATTAAAAAAAAAATATCTTATGGCTTAATCTCTTTTAAAAACGAAGTTCAGGAACCTTATATTCATACCTAAATCGTCTGATTTCGGTCTATTGTGTGTAAAAAGAAAACATTTGCAAAAAGAAGAAAAAAATACAAAGCGGGACTCCCGTGAGTTCCCATGCAAATTAAACCCCGATAATACATAAAATGAATTACATTTTGAAACATGCATAGTAGTAGATGGCATGAGATAAAGAAAAATAATTAAAGTATTTACAGTTTTGGAGATTATCGTTTTCTATTTTTAAAGTGTAAAGGATATTTTTTTCCAACAATGAGCTTTGTTCAAAATTTTCACAAATATTTTCAAAAAATGCTAAATATAAGATTTTAACTTAAATTTTATAAAATCATTTTTCAAAAAAAAAAAAAAAAAAAAACAGTAAAAAGTAATTTTGAATAAGAATTATTGAGCCACATAGCATTTGGAGAAGAAAATGCAGAGCGTAATCCATTCCAGACGCATCAAAGTGGTATCTGTCTCCCAGCTTAGCCCGTAAATCTAGTTTCACTACAGATCAGCAAGCACGTCAGTGGAGCAGCATTCTTCGCTAGCCTTTCTCTAACCCAGCGTTTCTTAATTTCTTTGCGACGTGGAACTCTTTTTAAGGCCTTCTATTCTCACGGAACCCTGCTTTCTCTCATAGTATGGTATTAATGTAACATACTGAAAATATATAATTTGTTATAGAAATGGCAGCTTGGTTCAAATGATATTTATTAGCTGAAAAAAAAATTCATAAATTAATAGTTTAACCTCTTCAGACCCCAGAACTAAGCACAAGCAACTTTGACGCAATTTTTTGGTTCTCTGATTTAAAAAATGGTTACAAAACAAAATAACTAAAAATTTTTTCTTAATTTAATTAATAATTAGTTTAAATAATAATTAATGCCCGATTTCCATGTTTAAAACGAAGTAAACTATCTGTTGATTAATTTCAAGAACAATTGGGTGTTTTAGCTTTCAAGTTGCACAAACAGTAGTTAATAAACAATATTTTAAAATGTACACAATTGGGTACACTTCGAATGAAGAGCTCAACAGAAAGTTCTTAGAGTGACTTTAAATAAATAATATAATAAGTTAACTTTGTGCTGCTTTTTCAATTTTTTTTTTTTTTTTGCATCTAGAAGCTCCTTATCGCATTGAAAAAGGGTTTCCAAGCAATCCTGAAACATATGTCTGCATTTTAGTTCTTATTTGTGCTTTCTTGACGTGAAAATTTTTTTATTGCAGCTTAAATAACATAGTCAAACATGAGTTTAAAAGAAAAAATTTTAGTGATCTGAGTGGGGGGGGGGGGGATACACTGATTTTTTTAATAGCAGATATACTTCACATTAGGCTTTATCTATGAAATGAGGTGCTAAAAATATGAGCCTATGTAGGCATTTGAACTGAGAATTCCATCTCGGACACATTTTCATCGACCAGGGCCGGCGCTAGGCTGAGGCGGTGAGGCGCCCGCCTCAGGGCGCGTCGTTCTTAGGGGCGCACTGGTCATAGATATTGCCTGCATCGTTTTAAGTAACAAACAATAGTTTTTATTTCAAAAAAATGAAATAATATTTAAACTATTTAGTTTTACAAATGATGCATCAAAACTTCATTTAATTTTACTTTTGCATTAATATATATATTACACATTTAATTTTGATAAAATCAAACACAAAAGCACATAAGGAACATCTTGAAACGTTTCGTTTCTTTCCATCCTTTGTTGTATTTTTTACTGGTTTATTTCATGTGTTGCACATTATCCTTTTCTTCTCCACAGCGACAGACAGCTTCAAATGTATTCGGAGGGGCGCTTTATAAGTGTTTGCAGTTCCAGAAAGTGTCTTCCCTATTTTATGACGAACAAAATGCAATCTATTGCTTTTTCTCTTTTTTTGTTTCTTATTTTTCCTTATTCAGTCCATTCTGATCAGTGAGCTTTCCTTCAGCTTTTTGAAAGTTAAAATATATATAATTAAACTTTGTATCGATCATTCTTAATCTCTATTCCTTCATAATATATAGAAAGGGCGGAAAAAAGTTTTTTGCCGCAGGGCGCCATTCGTGCTAGCGCCGGCTCTGTCATCGACTATCTAAATTACTAAATGAACGTGAGGGTCAGTTATTCTTTTTTTATTTAAGAGGTATAAGGAACCGTTCATAAATGATGTAACACTTTTTTTCAATATATTTGACCCCTCCCCCTTTGTCACAAAATGTCACATTTCATCATACCCCGTACCCCTTGTCGCTTGTCACGCTATATTACATAAGCATATGTACTTACAGTTCAAAAACAAAGCACTGCGCTATAAATGACGTTTCTAATTTTATTTTTGAACATTTAATGACATTTGGGGGGCATAAAAATCGTAATGATGACATGTGTACTTATGACACATGTCATAATTATTTTTTTTGTATGAAAAAAGGTTAAGGTTTACAACACAAAAGATAATTAGTACAGAACAGTAAAATACGTCAATTGTTTGAATTCCGAAAAAATGGCCCGCGCAATTTTATTTTAAAAGTAAATGCCTCAGAAAATTTCCTTTTGAACTGTTAACAAGAAGTAAATTTAAACCTTTATCAGCATCATTCCTTACGATACAAAATGATCAATGAAATTATGGTATAACGATCAATGAAAAATGAAAAAAAAAAAAAAAAAACTTTTTAAATAAAGTTAATTTGCTAATTTTCAATATTTTTATAGACGCCAAAATGTGTAATGTCGCGCTTCTTGTTACCCCTCCCCTCGCCACAAACTCACAATTTCTCGAACCCCCCTCCTTGAAACGTGACATTATTTATGAATGGCTCCTAACGCCTCTGCAAAGTTGAATTGCTTTTTTAATAATTTTCTAGAGTGTTATGAAAGAAAAGAATGCGAGTTTCATACGGAACCCTTGAGAGATGCTTAAGGAACCCCAGGGTTCTGCGGAACACAATTTAAGAAATGCTGTTCTAACCGAATCAATCCTAAGCTGTCAGATTATTGAAATATTTCGTAGTTATTTTCCTGAAATGTGATATTTTTTACCCGACTACATATATCTACATTTACATGGGAAAGAGATCTTTCTTAGAACAGTTCTTGTTTATTTTCTTAAAACCATTCAGTATATTTTCGAATTTGGAGTGATGCTTATCGCGAAAGATAGTAGCCTCAAAATCTTTTCGCACAGTGCATAACATGCAACTTGATCTTGAAAAATAAGATAATTTATCTAATCGCCTTGTTGATGATAGCTGTCAGAAGGGTTTCGCTCGTTTCGGAAGAAGTTCCATTTCATATCTAACTATATCGAAATATCTTGTGAGGCTGTATTTATTTCGGACTTGATGAGTCATTCTTCAAAGATGGCGTTCATCTGAACTCGGTTTTTACAACATGCTACTTCATTTATTAATCGTGTCATCTTGAAAAATTCTAAATAATAACCGGTTATAAAATTATTATACATACTAAACAAGTTTCAGTTCGTTCGTTCGTTAATTTTTACTTTTGTTAGTCTTTAAGGCTATAGGTACTACACAAGTGTATAATATATTGTTAGTTGTTTCTGTTTTTCTTTTCTATATTAATTTTTATGTTAACTTAAAATACCCATTGAAATTCATTTCTTGTTTAATTTTTATCTGTGACCGTTTTACTTTCGGAGATATGATATTTCTATTTAGGATCAATGCACTATTTCACTTACTCTCACATCGTGTTTATTATCATTATTATTCATTTTTTTAACATTGCAAAAGTTCTGTAAATTACTATATGGTATGTGTTTGTAATATTGTTAATTATAATAGTTTCTTGGTTAATAATAAGAGTTTGTTTTTGAAAAATTGTTGTATTTAATCATCTTTGATTTTGGTTACAACTGATAAGATATATGGAATAATGTGGTTCGTGGTAATTCACTTTCAGGCTAAGTGGTCCACAGACATCTGCGTGTTGGGAACCACTGCTTTTTATATTAGTTTGCACATATTTACTACTTTCACGCATTGAGTTGTATACCCTTATTCAATCATAAGTTAATTGGAATGCTTATGATGTTAGTTTTCACACCAAATTACTTATGTTGTTCATTGTTTATTTATAGTGGTTCGTGTTCTATAGTATGTCTATTGTTTGCTCATATATATGTTCAAATTTGTTTATTATTTATCGCTACATTAACAGTATACATATTCATTGCTATTTATGCATTGTTATTTGTTCATTGTTCAATCATGTACTGCTTCGTTTCCTAGTTCCCGTGTGTTCGTTCGCTCATATATTAGTTCCGATTTGCTTATTTTCCGTTAGTATATATTGATACGTACAAGTACATGTTGGTTACAAATTCATACATGAGTTCGCTTGAGGGGGGAATCGCATACGTAATTGTGCGTATTCTGAAAATTGGAGCATTCTCGATTATCCGAAAATTGCGATCTTTCTAAAGTGGTTGGCCCCAATTGCTTAATCAAAGTTCTTCCTAATGTGCTGTAAAATTATAAACAAAAAATTTAAAACTTTATCTAGTGCATTATTAATTACATTAACTTGCAGTAGCTGGTTTCTTCATTGGAGAAAGAAATGTAAACACATTCTCAGTAAATGAATATCTCCCGAGTTTTTCCTATTCAGAAAACCATGTTCCAGATTTTTTGTGTGTTGCATCCAAATTGCAGAAAATATCCGTAGGTTTTGAGGACGCCCACGCGCCTTGGTAGCACGTGATCACCGTTTCCGGTCCGATCGTGACTCACTTCCTTCATGAGGCTCATCTTCAGGAAAAAATGGACACACAGAACGCGGCCAGAACACCAATTTAACTTGCTCTCCTGATTGCGAATCCCGACAAAGAACTGTATATGCAGTTTCCTTTTTTAACCTCCTTCGAACACAAGATGTTTTGAAGATGAAGAAAGGCATGCTATTGGCATGTGTGAGTGACTCAAGTCTTCTTTTTTTTTTTCCTCTCTCTCGAGAAAATTAACCTCCTTCAGAAATTAGATTATCATTTGCATGGGGGCTAAATTTCCTCAAGGCTGCTTTAATGAGCCATATTTTACCATTTTACGTTTTCGGAAGAAGTAAGTGATGCCATTTTTTCCTTTCAGAATTTAATTTTGTCATCTTCCATTTTACGAACTAAATTTCGCCGTCGTATTTTGGAATTTCCAATAGGCTACTTTAATGATCCACCATTTTACCATTTTACATTTTCGAAAGAAGCAGGTGACGCCATTTTTCCTGTTAGAATTTATTTTCGTGATCTTCCATTTTACAATTAAATTTCGTCGTCGAATTTTGTAGAAATTAAATTGTTAAGAATACATTGTATAAACAAAATTATGTTAGTATTCCAGTCAAGAACACTTTTATCTTTTCGTAATCTAAATTCCAATATCGTAGCTCCTTATGAAATTAGATTCTCCATTGCATGGGGTTAAATTTCCTCATGGCACTTTAATGAGCCACATTTTACGTTTTCGGAAAAAAGCAATGACACCATTTTTCCAGATAGAATTTAGTATCGTCATCTTTCGTTTTACGAACTAAATTTCGCCTTCGTATTTTGTGGAAATTAAACTGTTAAGAATACATTGTATAAACAAAATTGTTAGTATTTTAGTCAAGAAAACTTAATCCTTTCGTAATCTAAATTCCAACCTCGTACTTCTTTTTAGTTACATCAAAAAAATTCACCATGTTGAACAATCTCATTATCTCATAAAATCTTTCACCAGTTTACTTTTTAGTATATTATTTTCTTTGTGTATTCTTTTCAACACAAAATTTCGCAGGTATTCTTTTTTCTTTTCCTTTTCTTTTTTAATGCTTTTTTTAAATAAAAACTTTTTTCTCCCTCTTGTAGAAACAAAAATTTTGAAGTGCCCTCATCAATATTGCTCCTTTTACTTTTTTTTCATGAAAAAAATGTCTACGTCATATCATTTATATAAACTAAAATTTCACGTAGCCTTTTTATGTATCAAATTTGTATCACTATTTTGTAAAAAAAATTTTTCAATGCATCGTTTAGTTCTGACCAAAAGTAAACATATGCATTCAATACGGAGTCGATAAATTGTTATTAGGGTCATAATGGTACTGTGAAGAGGAACCAATTTTAAACTAGTGTATCAGATCATTATCTCAAAAGAAAAGTTTTCTTGCGTATACCAATGTGTTATGAAATGTGGAAATGTATTTCATAACACAGTGTGTGAAGTGAAATAAATTGCCGCAATTAGTATTGCATTGGGGAAAAAATGGTATGCACGCATGTTTTGTGTGTATTTATTTATGATATATATATATGCATTAGTTGTAACTATTAAAATTGACGTAGTAAAACCTCGGTCGATCGTTTCACTCGAGACCATCCATCTGCTGTAAGTATTAAAACTGATGTAGTAGAACCTTGATCGATCGTTTCGCTCTAGACCATCCATCTGTTCCAAGTATTAAAATTGATATAGTAGAACCTCGATCGATCGTTTCACTCGAGACCATCCGTCTGTTGCAAGCATTAAAATTGATGTAGTATAGCCTCGATCGATCGTTTCGCTCTAGACCATCCATCTGTTGCAAGTATTGATATAGTAGAACCTCGATTGATCGTTTCTTGCGAGACCATCCGTCTGTTGTAAGCATTAAAATTGATGTAATAGAACCTCGATCGATCGTTTCTCACGAAACCATTCACTTCGAACAGTGTATACAGAAAACGATGAATGCGGGTCAGCCTAAAGCTAGACGCTAGCGGTAAACGGTTAAAACACGACGAGGGATCGAAAGATGCGGAAATGGTGGATCGAGATTTACCTGTATATTGAAAGAATTATAATCAAAAGGACAATTGAATCCGTATTGATGCTTAAATAGCCTTTGATGAGGTTAACAGATATCTTTGAAGACACTACTGTGATATGCCATTCGAGTTTTTTTGCAATTTTGTAAGTGGAAGTTTTACTTCATGGCTTGTAATGCGTGGAAGATAGATTTTCAAGAACAAAAATTAGGATATAAAATGTTTCGCGCTACTGACCTCGGGCTTGTTTTAGAACATAAAGAACGTTTCTACTTTTTTTTTTTTTTTTCTTTTTTCATCGCGCGTGTAGAGTTTGAATATTTAAGAGAAGCTGTTTTGGAATTTTTCTCTCATATTCAGTAGCAATATTCGTTATTGTTTAACCATGAACTTGTCTTGTTTATGTTAAGCCTATTTGGAGTTGTTTTAGTGCCATGTTTATGACTCAGTCTGTCAGCGCTGAGGCGGAACGGTGTGGTTGCGTGCAAAAAAAGAAATGGCGATTTTTTTTTTTGCATTTTACGTCTGCTTATAGGTTTTATAAGGCTTCTATGAGGTTGTTGCTTTTTCTGGGTTATATTAACCTTATAGTGGAGAGACGCGAAAATTTTACTACGCTCTGTTGTGACATTAACGGCTTTTTTGGCGTTTCGAAAGCGAAATTTGTATTTTATAATGATATTACAACTTCATTGTTATTCGCTCCGGAGAAACCTTTTTCACCAGTCAAGGTTGAACTGACCGTGAAAAAACTAGACATATTTTTGCCAAGTTATTCTACGAAACAGTAACAGTTATCAATGGAAGTAAAATTGTTTACGTGGTTTAACAAAATAAATTAAGAGAATTAATAATAATGAAATGGAAACCTGTATGTTCATGTTACTACTGTAAAGTTTTGTTTGTTTTTTTGACTGAAATATAGAACATTTTTTCGTGTTTTTTATTTTATTCGTAGTATCGCTATAGTCCCAATAAGGTCAATATAGTCCATGAGGACTTAATTTGATAACTTGTTGGATTGGTGGAATAAATTACTATGAAGTAAACTGAAAATAAACAATAAAATATTTTCTTTGGTTATAAACTAGCCTTGGGAAGTTGATGAAAATGCATTTTTTCTGCATATTTCGAAGTTTTTCTTGTTTTGGAACATTTTTAAAAGATTTTTACCACATTTTTAAAAAATACTTAAACTTTTTTTTAACTTTCTGATTAAAATTCGATTTATGCATTAAATTTTATCAAAAAAAAAAAAAAGGAAATTAAAAGGTTGGTAAGCGGTAGAATTGCAAATCTTTAGCTACAAAACTGAATGGAGGATAACAAAGAATTTTTGACACTGATAAAAGTTGCTGGTATTTTGAAAAGAGGAGATTTAGTGGAAATTTAAGAAAAATATTTCTTCATGAGTGTTTCTGTTTATTTATTTTGAATTTGTCTCAACTATGTATGTCTGCATTGAAAGACGTTCTTCAAAATATAAAAACTTACTTTCGGATGTGGTTTTTTTTATACATTTTTGGAGCATATTTAGGGATTTTTTAGGTCATCAACTTCCGGGGATTGATTATAAAGTTGTAGTAGTAACAGACGTGTATTTTCATTTTAGTCAGATAATAAATATTGCAACCTAATTTCGATTAAAAATTGATAAGTTTGTATTGACGGAAATACCATTGATATAAAGATACAGATACTTTCTCCCCCAACCTCCTTCCCTGTTAGCACTAGGACTTAGGGGCCGTTCATAATGATGTCACGCGTTTTTCTCATAGATTTGACCCCCCTCCCCCCTTTGTCGCAATATGTCACTTCAGCAGACTACCCCTCCCTCCTTTTGTCACATGTCACGCTATGCTGCATAATGCATGATGTCACACTTCTTGTTACCCCCTGCCCTCAACTTGTCACACTTTGTCACAATATCACGAACCCCCTCCCCCCTCGAAGCGTGACATCATTTATGAATGATCCTTTAGGGATATGCCTCCCCGGGGAGCGAAGTAATTGGGGTATTGGGGTTCACAGATTTTAAATGCGCGTATCCCCAAGTGTTCACGGTCTTCAGCGGGTCAGGTATCGACTACCAGAGCTTCCGATTGGAAGTCCTACATCCTAACCACTAGGCTACCACGGCCCAAGATACAGATACGGGATCATTCATAAATGGTATCCCGCTTCGAGGAGGAGGGCGGCTCGTGGAAGTCCGACATCCTAACCACTAGGCTACCACGGCCCAAGATACAGATACGGGATCATTCATAAATGGTGTCACGCTTCGAGGAAGAGGGGGGCTCATGAAAATGTGACAAGGGAGGTGAAGGGTAACAAGAAGTGTGACATCATGCTTGTGCAACATAGCTTGATATGTGACAAAGGGGGATAGGGGGGTCAAATATAAGGGAAAAAAGCGTGACATCATTTATGAACGGCCCCTACTGAAAATACCGCTGACCCGAAACTTCTTAATATACACATTTTGGTTGATTTCGAAGCGGTTCTAGAATTTTATATCTGTTGTCATCGAGTCACTGGAGAACAATTCGACAGCATTCTGAATCTGCCGTACTTTTTCTGAAAAAGCGAGGACATGTTTATGTCTGTTTACCTCTTAAACTAAAGTTACGCTTTGTGGCAAAGAATGATCGTTATAAACGTGTATACAAATAAAATTTTGCGATGTCTCTGGAATATACAATGGAAATTCCTTTGAGGGAATGACTTGGAAAACTGTTTATTGCTTTCCTGATACATAATCAGATGTCACGTATGGGATGTCACGTTTCAATGTGTGCACCTGGCGTAATACATCACTGACACACAGACGACTTCCTATTTGGCATTTCTGAATAACAGTTACATAAATTTAACTCGACAGATTTTGCTGAATGTTTGCATAACGTTGTTATAAATTATGATTTAAGATACTTTGCTTTGGGGATTGAATGTTCGTGTAAATGTGTTGTTAGGTGTGTGCTTTCGGCGAAAGAAATTTAGTTTACTGATAATTTAACTTGGTACAGCTTTGGCGATTGTTTTATTTGGCGACAAAAAATGTTGATTAAAATTAGTTGTTTTCGTTTTCAAATTTGGTACTGCGGTTTCGTGAGTGTTATTATGGTGCTTTCACACCAAAGACAAAAACATGTATTTCTCATTTGCGCAAGCGCAGAGCCTGTTTTTGAAAACAAAAGTATGCTCCGCGCTTGTGCAGATGGGGAAAGATAAGTTCTTAATCTTTGTCGCCTTTGATGGGAAAGTACCCTTAATGGTGCTTTCACACCAACGGCGGCAAACACAATATTCCTGTCATTTCGCATCTGCGCAAGCGCAGAGCATATGTTTGCCTTCAAAAATATGCTCTACGCTTGCGCAGATGATAAAAGACAAGTTTTTTGTCTATGTCGCGTTTGGCGTGAAAGCACCCGAATTGCACCATAGTTTTGGTGATATTTTTTTGTCATTAATCAAAAAATTCGCAATTGACACCCATAGACTCGTAAAAGCTGTTCCTCAAGTTGCATACAAGCGTTATTAGCTCTCATGGAATGTTTTCTGCATTGCTTGAAAATATATAAAAATGAAAAACGCAGCAATATGACGAATGTCAATCCCTGAATACCTGTAATGCATGTTTCATTTTCTGAATAACGGTTCTGGTTTCAGTTATCAGCTTATTTTTTTAATTGAGGAGTGATTCGAGTATTCTTTGAAAATTATAAACAATAGCACACATAAGAACTATTACTAGTTCAAATGCAATGCATGTCAATCAAATAGTATGTGCTTTGTTTCTTACAATTACGTTCTTATGCTTTTAAAATTGTTATCTGAAATTAAGATGTGCTTGAAATTGAAATATGCTTTATCTTTTTTTACAGGTAAGAATCAAATACCTATTTTTGGTTGTTGAAAAACTATTTTTGCTGTCTTGCAATGAGTTGTTTTTGGAAAGGCTGCTTTTTCACAAATACGGTGTTTCGAGTAAAGTAAGAGATATATTTTTATTTTATTATCACTTTTTGTAAACATTAACAATTTGTGAACTACTTTTCAATCTGCTACATGAAATTATCCTAATGCACTAAAGGAGGAAGTTTATTACTTTTTTATTTCTAAAACGGTTTTGGAGACAGTAACGTTTGTATAATTTATTACAACAGACGCGGAGTAAAATCAAATATGTAATAAATTTAAGGCAATTGTTGAAAGTTTTAACTAATTTTTGAGAGATCCATTAAACCTTACATATTTTATTTCGTCTTCGCCAATATTAATATATAATCTTTTAAGAACTGTTTTCTTAAACCTAAATGCTTTCTTGAAAATAACTCAAACATCCTGGCGAAAAAAAAAATATAATTTACAATGTTATCGTTCGGACACTGCCTCAGCACGATCAGGAGTCGAGCCACAGGAAATTCGGGTCAGTTTTCGGACCATTTACTGAATTCCAATTAATCGAAATGGACCCTTCACAAAATTCGAATGAATCAAAACGGACCCTTCACAAAATTCAAATCAATCAAAATGGACCCGTCACAAAATTCAAATTAATCAAAATGGGCCCTTCACAAAATTTAAATCATTCAAAACGGACCCTTCACAAAATTCCAAGCTTCCAAATCGTACTTTTCATACCATTATTCATTATAAAAGTGGCAAATAATAATACAATTTTTGATCACTACATGTTTAAATTTCCTTATTATAAATTAAATGATCACTTATGTTTAAATTTTCAATTTTAAAAAAATTATTTAATTTTTCACAAAAATCTTTTTAAAAATCACAAAAAACGGACCCTGTTAATAAAATGACCGATCGACCCCAGACGATATATTTCTTAAATATTTCCATCAATTCTCTGCAATAGGAATATTTGCAGCAAATGAGTAATTTCGCGAAATTGATTCAGTTTTTATGCATTAATTCCTAGACATGAATGCATATTAAATTCTCAAGCAGAGTGGCTAAATTATGCGCAGCCGCATTTCCCATTCAAGCTGAACTCAAGCGAGTAGTACTCCAGACGAAATGAAAAACTGTGAACGTGAAAACGAATCTCACGTGATCCGATTCAAAAATTTTCCAGATGCGATTGAAGAGAGAGATATACTATCCCTTCCAACTTTTTCCAAAATAACTAGAGAAGCCGGGGGGAGGAGGAGGAGGATGCGTGGTTCCCGGTTGCCATGACAACTTCCATTTTGGCAGAGTGCCAAGGATTCCAGAGAGTATTCGCACAGCTACAGCGGGATTGCTTTTCGATTTCGAGTAACGTTTTGGTGTAGTTGTTTGACACAATGTAACTAGATTCTGCCGTAAAACTTGCGTTTTTAGATCGTTCTTTTGCAGCAAAAGATAAGAGATCGTTGAGCGCCATTTACCCTATCCTGAATTTTTGATTCCGCAAATGGTTTTAAATGCACGATTTAACTTAACTCTTCAGAGAAAGGAGAAAAGATTTTTTTTTTAAACGATAGCATCGAAAATTTCTTCAATATTCGGCGTTCTCTTTCCGAACATTGAAAGAAAAATGTTTTGGAAAGAGAATGTTGGAATAATAATTGTTCAAGAAAAAAATCCGAGATTTTACCGCACACCATGATAATGTGATGCTCTTATTTAGGAGGCACAGTACCATTTTTCAAATTTTCTTTAGTTTTACAATCATATGAACAATAATGCATGCATTTAATTCTAATTATGATCAGAAATGAAATTTGAAAGTAGAACCTCATTGGGATCAAACATTAATTTATAAGTTTTAAAAAATCAACTTTATTTCAATTTTTGAAATTGCTTTTAACTTTCTCGATTATATCTTTAAAAAAAAAAATATTTATAATTGTTCCGACATGCTAGCATGAAATTAACTATCTGAAACTTAGTTGAATTTTACTATTTTTTTTCGTTAAAATCTCGGAAAAAAAATCATACTTAGCAATTAAATAAAAACAAACTTTAAAGTCGAACTCATGCTAATAGTTATTAAAAATAGTCCGTGGAATGCACGTACAAAGTTTCAAAGCTGTATCTTTACCTGGAAAAAGGTCTTAGATTACTTTCACACCAAATATTCCTGTCTTTATACAAAAGACAGGAATTTTGTCTTTGTAGCCTTTGGTGTACAAGCACCCTTAGAGATATTACAGTTGATTTATTTTGTGTTACCATGAAGTCAGTGATAAGGTTTCGGTACATTCAATTTAATCAGCATCAGTGTACATAAGTGCGTGTACATATGTGCATTGGTAAAACAACATTACAACGGTTTATAAGACCTACATCGTTGGTCTTCTTGTACCGAATAGAAAAATATCGCACAAAACAAATCGCATAGAAAAGGACCACACGAACACAGTTGCACGAAGAAAAAAACCAGCAGACTTGCTAATGTATTGCACTTTGAAAAGCCTGAAATATTTTTAATTGTGAAGCCTTATTTATATTTGAATTCGAATTAAACTTATTGGTTCGAATCATCAAAATGAAGTCGGTAAATTTTCGTTTCTTAATGAAAGTTAATATTCTAAGGCGTGTTCAGGTTTTAGATTTGGAGTGGATTAGTGTGCCTGGGGTCAAGGAGTTCAGATTGCATCCAGAAGAGGGCGATCCCTCCCTACGGAGATTCCGTAAAATTAGTCAATCTCTAACTACATTTGAGGCATAAATTAGGGAATCTAAAACAGAAACCTTTTCTATGAGCTGATGTGGATATTAGAGGGCACTTACTGGCCTCTACACATGCCGTTGCTACTATGCCGTTTTCTATAACATTTTTAAACCGGAAAAGACTGCATTAACTTGTTTTGTCTAAGAAGTTCATTGCCGCCTGTAACAACTTGGACACTGGAAAGGAAGAGAAAATAATGTTGCTGTTCATTCTCTTGCAAACGTTCCAAAAAGGAAAACTACATGGTTCGCTTGTCCACAGTGTGCGGCTTCTTGTAAATTACATCAGTTTAGATCGGAAAGGAAGATACTTTCTTTATACGGTTTCTCAAGAGGGCTTTTAAGGGTTTTCTACCTCTGCTAAATTCAACAAGATATTTACTGCTTTGTATAATAAATCATGATATCATAAGGTTTATGAAACTTTTGCGCATCCAGCGATGCATAAAACTTTTTCTATCAATGTTTCGTAACCGGTGTTATAATGTAAACATGGGCATGAAATTTCCTTCCAATAGCAGTTATTGACCTCCTTCATTATATTAATTAGCTATATAGACAGTAGTGAAAGAAAAAAAAGTGGTAGTAACAATTCATATGAAGTAATTGTTTCTAAACTCTAAAGAAATTAGCTTTTCATCGAAGCATGGATTGTCCATAACCTTTCAAAACTAGATATGCAACGAAATTTGTTTGTCGTAACAATTTGGTCTCCTAATTTTCTGCAAATAAAAAAAAGTTAATTCATAATATTTGTTGCTAAAATAGAGGTATGCAAGAAAATTCATCTTAACAGTTCGTTGTTTCCACAACCACTGCAATTCCGATGAAAAAAACGAATGAACGAAATTTCTTATTCTAGTAACTCCATGTTCTTGCCATTGCAACTCATGGCACCTATAACCGTGCACAAATTACTTAATGTGAAAAAATTGACTGTAGGACTTCTAAATGACATAGCATAATTGTTTCTCAGTGTGAAAGCAAAAAATTTGCTTACTGTAGCAGTCCATGACATCTCGTGAGGTGGCTGTAACAGCTTTATTCACCAACCGATGCGAGCCCTGTCAAACACTCAAACCACCTATTTGAGCTTTCTGATTGGTTGAGGAAATCTCTGATCAGCGGTTCGAAGGTTCAAATCCGCTGGTGAATAAGGCCGTTAACAAACTGGAAGTATGAAATTCGGCCCTTACAGTCGTCCAGCTCTTGTATAACTATTTCTAAACACGAAACGGAGGGGGAGGGCTGTATTCATGCAGTTCATGGCATCTCGTAATAGATTACAAACTGGGAGACAATGCTAAAAATTTTGATTGTTCATGAATTTTCCATAACCGTTCCTAAACTAGAAGAAAGAAAACGACTGCTTATCATTGCAGTTCACGGCCTCTCACAACCGTTACCAAATTAGAAAAGAATGCAAGAAAAATTCCTTCACTTGATGCAACCGTTGTAATTTATCTTGCTTACGGACTTTCTACAAAACGAATAAAGAACCCAAATAAAGCCGCGTGAACAGGTGATAAAACATTCACGGCAAGAAGCATGGACAAAGGTAATTGAGACAGCTACTTGGTCGTCAAAATTGATTTAAGCCTCACCAGTGTATCCAAGTATCTTGATTGTCATCATTACGGTGTTTGATGAATGCTTCAGAAATCGATATGACTGTCTGAGCGAACGCTGTAACTGCCGTTCCTTTTGTCTTGTGTGTCTGAGCTGTTTCGTTTTATTAGCTTAATGCCGAGAGGGGAAAATAAAAAAAAAATCGTTTTGCCAATGAAACGGCAGATAGAGCGAGTCGTTTTGTGTCGATATTATTCTCTAATCCTTCTGCATTGTTAAAAAGTAATCAGAAGAGACGAATATGTTTGATTTTTTTTTTTTAACGAAGGTTGTTGTTAGAAATCAAGCCTGATTGATGTTAAACAGAATAAATAAATAAAACTTTGAATTTAATTGAAATGAAGGAATGTATTTATTTTTCCAAGCAGCAAATCAAGCATGATTGATGTTGAACTGAATAAATAAATGAAACTTTGAATTGATTTGAAGTGAAGGAATCGGATTACTTTCACTTAGGAATCACAACGGTCTGATGAATAAACAGGGATTCCTTGCAATAAGAAAAAATATTTTTAAATCAGTTTTTTGCAATTCATTTATCAATAGTTAATGATATTATCGATAATTCAACGATTAATCGACAAAAGAGTACTTCTTCAAATATACCTCTCCAAAAGTAATGTATCTGAAGAAAAGTTTTAAAAGAAGTTAGTTCTTCTAAATTTTTCAGTTAAGTATTCTTCATTTTTGTCAATGACTTAAAACAGTATTAAACAGGTTAAATGCTTATTTATATCAAATGAAAAAAAAAAATTGTTTAAATTAAATAGGAAAAATTACTAAGAACTGCTTATATCGAAACAGCTTTAACATTGAAATATATTTATTACTTGCGACAGTTTAAAATATTTAAAATGTTAATAAAAATATTTAACATTTTAAATATTTTTTTTTGCTTTTGAATTAAATATGAATATTTATGTGCCCAAAAAAAATTGATGATAATGTGTATTTCTCATACATTGGTTTATTTAGTCTAATTTTCTGCTAGTATTGTTTTTTTTTTCCAGAATGCACCAATAAACCTATTAATAGAAACATAGAGTAAATTTATTGCTTATTGGATACTAGTAAGCCCGACGGTCATACGAAATGACCGCTGTTCTAGATATTATAAATTGTAATTAAAATGATTTGTGCAAAGGTGTCTGCTAATTCGAACCGAATTACCCAGTTCAGGCGGCGAGGACACCCCTTTGCTTATTACCCCACACTACTATATATTTATTTACTATATAATCAAATTGTTTGTGAAAAATATATATTTATCATCAAAAGAACTTATTGAAAGTTTTATTATGCTTTTCAAAACAAAAGTTTTAATGAAACTGAGAAAAAAGAGCGCTGCCACTCTAATAATAAAAATGTAAAAATGTAATTAAAATTTAAAAGAAAGAAAGGATTAAATTAAATTCGCGTATGCATTAATTTTTAACGGAGATTGCAAATACAGCGAAGCCTCACTCAATATGCTAGATAAACGTTTTGATTATTATTAGTATATTTGTTACATCTGTTACAACAGTGGAAACTGCATTGATTTGTTTGTTCAGACGGCAACAATGCAAAAATAAAATAAAACGGGTCAAAAAAAAAAAAAAAACATTGAAAATTTTTTTAAAAAATAATTAAAAAAAAAAACTAATTGAGTAACAACTTTCATTTTTGCAGCGATGAGTTTCTCGGGTCGTAAATATTAACCGTGCCGAATGTGGTCCCGATCGGTAAAATGGCCTGGGATTCTATAGCGGACAGACTGATCGACAGACAGAATAAGCCGCTTATATATAAGAAGATTACTTAAACGGATTTCATAGCTGTCTTATTCACAACTTATTACTGGTATGCTATTTGTTTACTTCAGAGGTTTTTTTTTTTTTTTTGTTCCTTCAATGGTTTGCCAGTATACGCCTTCATGGTAGGCCCACCTCGCAAATTAACTATTAAATTTGAAGGGCGTACCGAGAAAAATCTGAAGTAAAAGAGTGTACCAGTAGCTAAAAGGGTCAAGATGACTTCCCGTACCAGCCAAATTAATTTAAAAAGTAAGTAGTATAATAAATAATCTTCTGCAGTTGACACGTGATATACTCACCGGCTAACTTCGGAAGTTTATCAATGAAAATTATCAGTTTTAAGCCTTTTGAATGGTTATTTCATTCAAAGATGGTAAAAAAAAATTTTCTGATTTACTTATTTCGGGAAGTTTGGTTTATTCAACAGATTTTTTTCAATGACATTGAACTATCTTAAATTAGTAACGATTCTTTTCATTCAATGACGACGGATACTTTTTTGATGTGTTTACTTATACTACCGCGTCAAAGGTTTTTAAATTTTTTTTCTCTTAATGTATGTAGTTCTTTCTTTTTCTCTCTCTCTCATTCTTTTTATTAGCACTTATGTATTATCTTAATTTCATTCAACGACGATAATTACAGCTATTTGCTTTTTTTTTTTAATTTTTATTTTTGTGTGATAAGGGTTTAACTCAACTAAAACAACTAGCACACATCAGATGGATGACTTTATCCAATGATAAGTGAAATTTCCTTTCTCTAAAATTTTGTTTTTAAATTGATTGTGACTTCATTTGCGGTGATTAAACACACGTCAGAAAACAACCTTCACAAATTTTCGTAAATGTTCCATCAAAATCAATCGAAAGCTATCGCTTCCTCTGATACATTTTGGTCAACAAACTGTCAAAAATGCGCGAAAAATTATTTGCTGAAGTTACGCATCGGCTCTCCTACAACTAAACTCTCTCCCAACGAACGTGCTGCTCTTGTTCGAAGGTCATTTCTTCTCCACATCCAAAGAAGATCATGGCGACAACGTGCAACGATAAGAATGACGGTTTTAAAAGCGGAGCTGACTGAGATTAGTAAAATAAACCTTTAGAGGTCATATTTCAAAACACAGATAACGTGTGTGTAGTGACGAACATTCTGATATCGGTTAATGAGGTGGAAGGGCGAGTTTGAAACTCTTCTGATTCGTATTCATGCCATTTTGAGTAAAAGTAGAAGTACTTTTTCCGGTGCTTTTCATCACTACTATTAGTTTGATAAGACATATCAAAAAAGAATTTTTTTTTTCAGAAACTACATCGAACAAAACTAACTGTTTAACCTTTAAAAAGGGCATCATTTCAAAACTTCAGTTAGAATCAAACCTTTTAACGTACTTTATATTTATTTTTATTAATTTAGTCGAACATTTTTCAAGAGTATCATTCCTCTATGTAGTAATGTTGAAAACACACAGCAGAGATCGCCCTTGAAATAAAAAAGGGCCTTAGCTTGGCTCCACAAAAGGTCATCTTCAGTTTTGGAGGGCACTTAATTATTACCGTATTGTCAAAATTTATTATATAATAATTTTATCTCCAACTCATATTATTTCATGTTCGATTTGATTTCAGATGATATGTAGAATGATTGTTTTTATGAATTAGACAGCAAATTAGCCAAAAGGTTATTTATTAAATTGACTTCTGTGTTTTTGCACAATGTTATTATGTTGACGAATCAATTACATTTTTAAAATATTTATTTAAAAAATGTTTAGATATTCTCTCCAAACTAATGATTCCACCTTATGGTATTAATTTCAAGAAAAAAAATACGTTTGATGTCATAATGTCTAGTTAGAGTAAGTAATGACGTTTTGGTCTGTTAATTTAAAAAAAAATTTCATTTTATGCATTTACTGGTTATTTTTTGGAATAAGACGGCAGTTTTTAAATGCCTGTAAGATTTCTCTGATTGCGTGTCTCATCGGCAGCAGATACAAAAAAATACATTGAGTTTGGCTTCAAAATGCCTTGAAAAATAAATAAGTGATCGTCCATAAATGATGGCACGCTTTTTTCCCATATGTTTGACCCCCTTCCCCCTCCCCCTTTGTCACATGCCACGCTATGTTGCATAAGCATGATGCCACACTTCTTGTTAACCCCTCCCCTTGTCACAATTACATGAACCCCCAACCCCCTCGAAGCGTGATGTCATTTATGAATGATCGCTAAATAAATAAATAAACGCATTGCATTCAAGTTCATACATAACATGAACATTGAATCACCGATAGTTTTAAATTAATGTTGACTATCGTTATCTCTTCAATGTTCATGTTATGTATAAACTAACTACTACATTAGAACTTCGAATATCCGTGGTAATGTGTACCAAAGGTACTTCTGATAATCGAAAACTCGGATAAGACGGACTCTGTCCAAATCTAGACGGAAACGTAGGTAAAATGAATGAAAGTGTCGTCAAAGAGGTAAAAAAAGGCATTTACTGTACATATTATGAAATGAAAAAATGATGTTACATGCATACAAATGTTTAATTGTACATACATACAGGCGTAGAGTACATATTCCAGTTTAAAAAGTTATTTCTTGAAGAAGTTCTTAAAAGTTTTCTGTTTGGCAGGATTGCGATTGGCTCGCAAAAAAAAAAAAAAAAAGGCCCGCACTAAAGACGCTTTTTTCAATTACTTAATGCACCTCGGTTAAACAAGAACTCGGTTAGTCAGGGCTCGGATAACCGGGGCTCTACTGTACTTGAAATATTACTAGATTTCAAAGTACCTTCAGAGAAGCATCCTTCTCGAATAGGGCCTTGCATATCATCCATCACTTAGCGGTTCTCGATCCCACAGTGAAGTGCCGGCCTCTTTTAATGACGTCAGTTCTTGTCGATGATCCTTAACGCGTAACAGAAACGCAAAAATAAAATTACGTCCTATTGTGTTCACGTTTTGGCTCCATTCGTCTTCTATCGTTTGTGCTCTCGTGTGCACGCAACAGGAGTCTTTAACTTTTGCTGTTTAGAATGGATTGGATATGTCTGAGTGTTTCGCACCAGACATTTCTGGTCTGATACCAAAGAAGTGAAGCTAGTTTTCTCGTACTTTGATTTATGAAGTGATTTCCCACCGGAGCTGTGTCAAATTTACTCCTCCAATGAACACTGGTCGTAGAATAATGTGACCAGACGTCCCGTTTTTAACGGGACTGTCCCTTTTTTTGATTACGAGTCCCGGTGTCTCCAAAAATAACACTGGGACACAAAATTGTCCCGTTTTCGGAAACCTCGCGAAAATGGTGCCAAGAGTTTTTATTCTTACTTAAAATCCTCACCATCTGTATTAAAGCAAATTTGTTCCTCTGATAAATATAAATATAACTGAACATTTTCAATATATTTTTTAATTTGTAATAAAATAACAGTTAACTTTTTCTAAATAAATAACTTTAAAAAAGTGTTTTTTTCCCCAATGACTGCCTGTTTAATTGACCAAAATAAACAAATGTCCCGTTTTGAGTCAAAAAATAAATGGTCACGTTATCGTAGAAGCTTCAGTGGGAAAATATAAAGTGCAATAATTGCCATTAAATTATAATTTATTTTTTTCGAAATAATGTTTTGTCGAAGTTATGCTAGCTGTTTTTGTAATTTTACTTATATCGTAAACTCTCGATTATCCATAGAATTGGAAGTCACGGGTACCGCGGATTCTGAAATTCGCGAATAACGTGAAAAACGCCAAATGTATTCTTGCATAAAAACCTGATTGTATTGCATATAAAACGTGAAAGAAACGGTGAAAAAGTGACAGTAAAAAGTATCGGTATTTAATTTTATAAAGAACAGCAATAAGAAAGTAATTACAATGAAAGCTAAGGTAAACTAATTTACACACTGAATTAAAAACTTCCTCACTGTATTATAGTAGTATTGTTAAAAAAAAAAAAGCGACTGAATCCATGAGCTCGCCCTTTTGCTTTAAAATGCGACAGCACTTTTTTTTTATACTTCAGATCTTATTTTTCAAATAAATTTGCTCCTATTGCTTCTGAATTTCTCTTTAGTTACAAATACCAGAAAAAAATGACATACTTTTCGAAAGGAAGAAGTTTCCTCGAAAAAATATTTATATTGAACGGGTTGTGGAGCAATACTACACGGAGATGTCCACACGGAGCAGTGAAGCAACGAGATTTTGCTTGAAACTAGAGCAAAACAATTTGCTGCACTGCTGTATTTTTTTTTATATATCTTACATTCAAGTTAAACAAAAATGTGTTTTTGTGCATTTTTTCTTTCTTTCTTTTTCTTTTTTTGCGACACAATGCATGCAAAACATTAAACAATTTTTATTGATAAATAAAGAGTCTATAAGTAACTTTTTACTTTTTTCATCACATATATACCTACTATTATAAATTAACTACAAAAAAAGAATAAATAATATAGTTCCTATTAAAGCTATTTGGAGCATGGAGCAGTGCTGGAGTGGAGCAACCCACGAAAGTGACGACTACAGATAACCGGTATTGATAAATAAGTCTATAAGTAACTTTTTACTTTTCCCATATATATCCATTAGCAAATTAACTGCAAAAAAAAAAAAAAAGCGATAAATAATATTGTTCCTATAAAAGCTACTCGGAGCATGGAGCAGAGAGGAAACGGAGCAACCCACAAAAGTGACTGCTCCAGATCCCTGATATTGATAAATAAAAATATCACTTTTTTTTTGTCACATATTTAACTATTAATAAATTAACTACAAAAAAAAAAAAGAAAACAGATAAATAATATGGTTCCTATTAAAGCTATTCGGAGCATGGAGCCGAGCTGGGACGGAGCAACCCACAAAAGTGACTACTCCAGATTCGGAAAATCGATAAATGAAAAGTCTATAACTTACTTTCTTCATTTTTTAATCACATATTTACCTATTGATAAATTAAAAAAAAAAAGCGATTAATGATATGGTTCCTATTAAAGCTATTTGGAGCATGGAGCAGAGCTGGAGCGGAGCAACCCAAAAAAGTTACTGCTCCAGATCCCTGATATTGATGGATCAAAAGCCTATAACGAACTTTTTGCATATACCCATTAATAAATTAACTGCAAAAGAAAAAAATGATAAAATAATATGGTTCCTATTAAAGCTATTCGGAGCATAGAGCGGAGCTACCCACAAAAGCGACTTCTCCAGCTGATCCCTGATATTAAATTAAACGCCTATCTCTAGCTGAAATCTTTCCCCGTGGACAAAGATGTCGTGCGTGTCACCTGTCACTCAAAACCTTGTTTCACCTGTGCCTTACCTGTCGGCCCCCACCCCATGATTTCCCCCTACCCAAACAGGAACTCCCTGGATGACTGGATGAAGTTTGGTTTTTACAGACGCGTGTTGTCGTCTGGGGGAAAGAAGGCAGGGGGTTGCCGAGAGTGTATTGAGTCATAATGATGCAAAAGTGGTACCACGGATCGATTGATTTTATTATGATTCGCCCTAGGGGGGGGGGGGGACTGTAGAAGTTTTATTTTGCTGCATTCGATTTCTCCCCGAGGACACTGAACCTCAGAATTTTATTTTGGGTTGCATGCATGTTTAAAAATGGGAGTCATATTAAAGTGTTTCGTATTGTTTTCACTTGAGGCTAGGAAAAGGCTGGAACCATTTTGGACTCGGAATAGAGTTGTATGATAGAGAAAACAAAGCGTACGCGGAACCAGGGCTGTATGGGAAGGTTTACGGGCGTAAGAGTTCTGGTTTTGTTGCAAAAGAATAAAGTTTATTCTGTTTTTTATGTTTGGATATTTTTAATTTTATTTTGGTGTGATTTTTAATTCTACGTAAATAAAAAAAAGTTGCACAGCACACATATATGAATTAAGCAGTATTAAAAAACGTTCGAAGAAGGAAACTTCCATCAATGCGTCTCACCCTATAATTTAGGAAGTATTTTTAAAAAATAAAATTTCTTTGGACCTATGTTTTGTATTTCAATCTAGATACCTATTACTTTCCCTCAAAAATTTCAATTATTTAAAAATCCCCTAATTAAAAAAAAAAAAAAAAAACGATATACCTTTTGCTACGTTTATGCCAACAACCAAGTGAAAATCGGGTGTATTCCTTTTCATTTTGTCGGAAGTTAACAAATAAGATTCAGTTCTCATTTATTAAAAATTTAAAATGTATACGATAAAATAAGCAAATAAATAAATAAGCTATTCGGTTTTAAAACAGAACATCTTTTAGTTGTATGTGTATTTTCTTTTGCTTCAATTTCGGTTTCACCCAGTTTAGCACAGTTAGAAAGTCGGTTAATTGCCTGAACTTAGACTTATCGTCGAAAGTTGTGAACAAAAATTGAGCAATTTGCAACCTTCCGCCTTTAAATTACTATAATTCTGTGATTAGTCAATCGTGAAATTGTAACTTTGGATTCATAATAACCTTGATCCATTTATGATCAATATTTTCAAATGTTTGAGAGTTAAATTTACTTTAACTAAAAAGAAAGTTATAGCAAAAAAAAAAAGATTCTATCATGAATTATATTTATTAATAACATTAAAATTTGACTCTACTCAATGTAATGTTGGCATCAACTGCGATTAAAGGTCATGCATTGCTCGAATTTTTTTTCATTATGCCTCATAAAAATTGCGTCGTAATTTTGAAGCAGTTCTTAAAAATAACATTTTTGTCATCTATCATTAGCAGATTTTAAAATAAATATTTTTCCTATTAGTTTATAACATCTAACTGACCTTTAAAATCCTCAAAAATCGTTATTTATACTTTCTTCTCTTCTCTGATGTACTTTTAGCACTGCCAAGAATTTAAATCAAACATTGAATATATTAATGCTCGTTCAAAGACTCATCTGAGTTTCTGAGGAAGTTTTTCAGTGAAAAAAGTAGTTCGTATACGGTAATATCACTAATGCTATAAAGTTAATATAAGGCATTTAGGTAGTTAAGTTAATTGAAACAAATATATAGATAAAAATTTATTTATATACAAAATTGTCTTACACATATACAGCATCAGATTTTTTCTTTTCTTTTGCGAATTATTTTAAATTTGTAACTTCCCTTTCGTTTTTGAAATCATTTCAAAAAATCTCACTCGCTTTAATTGAAACTAGCTCTTGGTTCCTTTCCGAATGTCTGCCTGTTTTTTATTAGATTATTATATTAGATGTCCTAGATTGAACTAAATTCTGATATTTCGAGTGAAAAGTGTAACTAGCGTATAATTTATTTTCAGAAACTAGCAAATGATTCAATTTCTTGCTATTTTGTATTTTTGTACCTAAAATATCAGTTGTAATCATAATTGTATTAAAGAAAAATAACATAAAATACCCGAAATATTGAAAATTATCTCCACACTTATGCGTTTCTGAAAGAATTAGTTCTTTTAAAGAATTTCAATATGATAGATTGTAGCACTGTCGGGGCCCGCGTCACATTTGCCACTGCGCCAAATGCAACAAAATTGTAAATTCGGCAAAATAAATTCTGACTTGGCAAAAGTACTGGTGAACGAAAAATTCTCGAAAATGTCTGTTGGTAAAAAAAATATAAGTAAGCGATTGCATTAAAAAGTTTTTTTTTCTTCTGATTGCAGATTTCTTTTCGGAAAAAAAAAATCATCATTAAAGCTTTCTAAAGTTAGTCTTTGGCTAAAACTTTTGAAATGTGGCTAATAATTTTAAAATTTGGCGAATTTAAAGGCTAACAGTTTGAAATAATTAGCGCGATCCCTGACTGCATTTTATTTCCACTTTCAAGAAAAGAAAAAATAAGTAAAGTGAAGTTCTAAGTTCTATCGGAGCACTACAGAAAGGCTCAAAGAATGCAGAATCGTTAACTTTATAATGAAAGAGTGTTATAAAGAAAATTGATAGGTGCTTGGCGTGTCCATAACCCAAAATTCAATTGCAGTGCTCGCGCCAAGTATCAATAAAAGTTGGCCAATAAATGTATTTATTGGTACTTACTTTCGGAGCGCAGATTGAATTCTTGGCTCAAAATAAATCGATATTTTTATTGAATATAGGTATCGAAAAATTTGAAATGGATTCTTTGTTAATGAGAGCGAATTTGTGAATGTGTTAGAAAATCGGTAATTGAGGAAAAGTGGTAGATAAATCAGTAAATAGTGGTGGAAATAGATATCTTTCATCTAGGCCAAAGATGGCGAACCTATGGCACGCGTGCCAGTACCTGGCACGTAACAGGCATTACTGTCGCACCCGCACAAAATTACTTTTATTCGCTCTCATTCACAAAAAAAGAAGAAAAACATTTCAAAGGGGGAAAAAATCCAGGTCTATCGGCCACTTTGGAAAATGGCATATCCTTAAAGATGATTTTTAAATAGAAAGATAAATGGCACACTGGACACCTGATAATAATAAACTTAAATTTTACTGGTACATTAATTAACAAGAAGTTCCGTCTAGAACTATACGAGCCTACTTTCCCGTATACACCGAATTCGAATTTATAATCTATCTATCTCTTTCTCTCTCTTTCTCGTTTAGTTTTAGTTCTTAATTGCTTCAAATATACCTTTTTCAACGGTTAATAGATGTTCATTCAATCATTCATTTATTAAGTCATTCTTTTGCTTATTCATTTAATCATTCATTGATTCAAAAATATTCTTGAAAATCCCGATCAAAAAATTTCATAGAAAAATAGGCTCCATAGTTCTGGATGTACTTTCTATTTGTACATATTCTACGTCATAAGAGCTTTCCGATAAAGTTTGTTCCAAGCAAATCGGTCCGTTAGATCAGGAGTTATATAGGATTGAAATTTCCCCGTAGGCGGTATGCTAAGTTTTTTTGAACTGTTCAAAAATGAACAGTAATTGTTCAAATTAATATTTCACGCCAAGAACTTCTTCCAGTGAGCTTGTTCATTGGAACTTGGATCTTGTACATAAAGTTTACATAATTTGCTTCATTTTCACCCATAGGCGATAATGTTAAAAATTTTTTGAACTGTTCAAAATTGAACAAAAAATTGTTCAAATAAAAAAGTAAAATATGGAAATGAGATGTCCTCGCCGAGATATTTCGAATGCAAAAAGAATTTTTCGAATTGGACAATTCGTTCAAAAGTTATTAGGGGGGGGGGACAGACCGACAGACAGACAGACAGACCGACAGACACACTTTTTCCCCATCTCAAAACCCTACTTTCAATTTTTTTATTTTTCAATCTTTATTTAATTACTTAACTTATTTTTGACTTTTCTTGATTTTTAACGATATTTTCACGATACATTAAGCCTTCGTTCATGCTTTATTATTATTTTTTTTACTTTTACGTTAAAGTAGGCTAAAAAGGATTTCACACATCCCTGATTTAGGCACTACTGGTGTGTATATTGTAAGTTGAAATTCCGGATGGCCACGTGATCCTGTTGATGGTATCAATCGGAAAAAAAAGTGCTTTATTTATAATATTAATTGCTATGTAGAGAGACTTTGCTTGGACATTACAGCTTTCTCAGTGTTCTTCGCGAATTTAGTCCAATTAATACTTTAACTGGTTGTTCATTTGTTATTATTATATTTGAATAAAAAAATTCAGAAGATAAAGATTTTAGAAGTAATTAAAGAAAAAAATAATTTGAAAAAGCACAAAAGAAAACTATTGCTGCTCCAACTGTATAGGCTACAAATCAATGTATATTATATACTCTTTTTTACACTTAAATTATTTATTGTTCCAAAAGTCTTCAATCAATTACCCAATAAAGGTTCCTTTTAACAAAGAACAAAAAACACTTGCCAAGTGAGGGGCTATGTCAAACAAGACGGGTGGAATTCGTTGATGGAGGGGAGGCATAGGGATGTGATATCATGACAAATGATGTGGGGTTGTGGGTTGAAATATTATAGGTCGCTTCCTAATTTGAGCAAATATCTAACTAAGCGTGGTGCTTCGAAAGGCCTCTATTTTTTAATCTAGGGAGGGATAATGTTTCGCATAAAATATTCAACGAACGATGTTGTTGAATAAATAAATTCCTTAAACAGAATCCTTATTAATAATAATAAAATTAATTTTATTATTATTGTTTACTTGCACAAAGTTAAATTATTTTTATTTTTATAGAATCCTTATTATTTATGGGATTTTTTTATTTATAAATCAACTGGCAAAAAATGTAAAGTACATGATATAAACTTACATATTATGAGCATAGAAATAAAATAATGTAAATTATCCCCCCCCCCCCCTCCTTTCTCTTTCACTCGGTTGTAGCTTTTATAAAATGTAGGGAATTGAAAACGTTTTAAATTAAGTTTTTAAAAATTTAAAGCGAACGACTTTCATTTAACGCAAATATCTTACTAAGCGCGGTACTTCGAAAGGCCTCTATTTTTCAATCTAGGAAGAGATAATGTTTCGAATAAAATATTCAACGAACGACGTTGTTGAATAAATCAACTCCATTAACAGAATCCTTATTATTTCTTGGATTCTTTCATTTATAAATCAACGGGTATAAATATAAACAACATGATGTACATTTACATATTATGCGCATACAAATAAATTAATGGTAATTCGAAAAATAAAATTCATTTTTTCTCCTATCGTTTTCACTCGGTTGAAGCTCCTACGAACGGTATGGGCAATTAAAATCTTTAGATTTTTAAAAAATTAAAGCCAGCGATTTCCATTGATTTATGGAAACTCCGTGCTCCGAATAGTTTTACCTCTTTTTTTTTTTAAAGTTAATTTATTAATATGTATACATGAGATAAAAAATTAAAAAAGTTACTTATATTCTCTTCCCCCTCCGATAAATATTAAAATGTTCTATATGCACTGTGTTGCTGAGAAAAAAAATGATGGGGGAGAGAGAATTAAGTTTTGTTTAAGTTCCTGAATATAATTCAAAAAGAAAAAAATCGGAGCAGTGGGGCACAACAAATTTCTATGCTCCGCTTCTGCTCAAGTTTCGAGAAAAATTTAGTTGTTCTTCTCCTTCGCGATACTTCTCCAGATCTTTGATATATATAAAAGATATTTTCTAGATATTTAATCCAGACGATTTTTTTTGATTGATTGTTTGATTGAAACTTATAATAAGCGCCATTTTTTTTTTGGAAATACTTTATAATATGTCTTTTTTAGCCTACTTTCCCGTAAAAGTAAAAAAAAAAAATAATAATAAAGCATGAAAGAAGGCTTAATGTATCGTGAAAATATCGTTAGAAATCAAGAAAAGTCAAAAATAAGTTAAGTAATTAAATAAAGATTGAAAAATAAAAAATTTGAAAGTAGGGTTTTGAGATGGGGAGAAAGTGTGTCGGTCGGTCTGTCTGTCGGTCTGTCCCCCCCCCCCTAATAACTTTTGAACAAATTGTCCGATTGGAAAAATTCTTTTTGCATTCAAAAGAGCTCGGCAAGGACATCTCATTTCCATATTTTACTTTTTTATTTGAACATTTTTTTGTTCAATTTTGAACAGTTCAAAAAATTTTAACATTAGCGCCTATGGGTGAAAATGAAGCAAATTATGTAAACTCTGGGTAAAAAATCTAATTTCCCATGAACAAGCTCACTGGAAGAAGTTCTTGGCGTGAAATATTGATTTGAACAATTTTTGTTCATTTTTGAACAGTTCAAAAAAATTTAACATACCGCCTACGGGGAAATTTCAATCCTATATAATTCCTGATCTAACGGACCGATTTGCTTGGAACAAACTTTATCGGAAAGCTCTTATGACGTAGAACATGCACAAATAGAAAGTTCATCCAGAACTAACGAGCCTATTTTTTTATGCAATTTTCTGATCGGGATTTTCAAGAGTATTTTTGAATTAATGAATGATTAAGTGAATAAGCAAAAGAATGAATCAATAAATGAGTGAATAAATACATGAATGACCTAATAAATGAATGATTGAAAGAATATGTATTAACCATTGAAAAAGATATATTTGAAGCAATTAAGAACTAAAGCTAAACGAGAAAGACAGAGAGAGATATAGCTAGATTGTAAACTTGAATTCGGTGTATACGGGAAAGTAGGCTCGTATAGTTCTAGACGGAACTTCTTGTTGATAAATAAAATGCTTATACTGCTATATTGAACGTCATCAATATTTCAGTCATCAACTATTTAAATTAAACGATATAAATGCACGTACTATGATTATGAAAATATTTTTTTTCCCCCTATGCGTTGAAGTATCGTATTTAAAGCAGACGATTTTGATTGATTGAAACTTACAATCGGTGCCTTTTTTTTTTGGAAATACTTTAGAATGTCTTTTTTGATAAACAAAATGCTTATACTATATTAAAAGTCATCAATATTTTAGTCATCAGTTATTTAATCATCAATTATTTAAATTAAACGATATAAATTCACGTACTGTGATTATACAAATATTTTTTTCCCCATGCGTTGAAGTATCGTATTTAAAGCAGACGATTTTGATTGATGGATGGAAACTTTTGTATTCTTCGCCATTTTTCTTCGGAGTACTTTACTAACAAAACAAACTTGGCTTCATTGACGAAAATTTTGCATAAATCATAGGAAGCTCAATTCGATTGCCTTCTTGCAGAGACTCATAAAAACGAAACCGTAGCTTCATTTCTGTATAATAATTCCATTATTCAACCATGGAAGCAATAATGGGCAAAGGGAAATGCCCTGGTTTCGTCGGAAGCGCTAGACAGCGTTATGTAATGGAGATTAATGGGTGGGGTTGAGGAGATTATGTGCGGGGGAGGGGGCGCCATTTATTCTTCCCATGGCAGCAGACTTTCAGCGACTATCAATGGGAGAATGGAAAAGGGTTTTAATTGTTAGCTGTTATTAATGGCAGTGAAGATGGCGCTGGCAAAATTGCTTAAGAAGTAGGTCATGTATTTGGCTCGTTGGGATTGAAAAATTTCTTTTCGAATCTATTGTCGAACGCTGGGTATGTGTTTCCTGGTTGATTGTCAAATTCAAAATTATGTAGAGGACTTTAAAAGTCTCGAAAAAAAATCTCTGGAACGGTACTCAGTTTAGATGCATCCTTAAGAGTTCTAAACAATGAGAATTTTGGATAATTAGGGTCAGTTTAACAACCTATGCTTGACGAATATTGTAATATTACACTAAATCTGAAACTAATTAAATCATTATCGTTTTGTTGTTATTAGTTTCGGTTTGAGCGGTTCGGAGTTGATAGTTCGGTTTTGGTGGAAAGTTCGGTGTTTGAGTTCGGTTGTAATGATAAAGTAAAGTATTCTTAAGATATAAACTGTACATATAAAATTCATTTTTTGTCAATCTTTTTACTGGAAAGATTTATTATCATACGCATATTATATATGATACCCATTTTCGACAAATTCAATGTCTTATACATGAAGAGCATATTACCTCTACCAATTTCCAATAATTGTTTTGAAAAAATAAATTATTCATTCTTAAAATTAAAATCAAGCAAGGAAACAGTTAAAAATACTACTATGGATCAATTATGTGTTTTTTATGCTTAAAAATAGAAGTTACATTTAATGCAATGTTAAAAATTAGCAAATAAATAAAAAGAAGGATTTTACCAAACAAAACAATATTCGCGCAATATAAAATACAAAAGTAATGCAATGCAAAGGAAAGAAAGTGTATTCCCGTGCAACAAAAAATTCCTTTTAACTCAAAATTTTGTTTATGCATAAAGCATAACGGGAAATTGTATGAAACGATTTATATTTCACAGACTTTCCTAGGCATTCTATAGAATGCCAAATGAGAAACCGCAACGTACAAAGTACATCTCCGATTCATTAAGAACTCTCGTAAGGTGCAAAATAAGAGTGCAAAAAGTGTTTTCTTAACCGAAACTACTTACCAGAAATTAATAAATGATGTACAAAAAGCCAAAATGACTACTAAGAAGGAACCCAGGGACTATTGGTTGCTGAATCGCTACGATGAGATGATTGTGGAAAACAAAAATATATTTTTTTAATGGCACCCTCATTGTTTTTTCAGAATAACTTTTTCATTTTTGAGAAATGCACATCATTTACAAAAAACCTCATCAGGACTTTTTTTCATACTTTGCCAAAATAGCATTTGTCATTATATAGAATGCCCAGGCATTCTATAGAATGTCGACGCTTCATACTTTGCCGGTAACATATCGCTTAAAAAAATTAACTGTGTCATATCTGCAAAATGGACATTTTTCAAGAGAGGCGTTTGAACGTTTTACAATTTTGTTATATTTAATTTCCTTATTTGTTTCAATGATTATTGTAACCGATTTTGTTCAGAAAATAGTTATTGTTCTAGTTTTCTCTCACATGATGGATCTTAATGATGTCAACAAAAATTAAAATAACTATAAAAAGTAGTTAAGTATTGCACGAAAAAAAAATAATAAATAAAGTTGGCCTCTAGCCTTAGTTTTTGAACATTTTCTTATGGCAGCATTCCCAATATAAAGAGCTCAAAAATCTGAACATTTTGATATAAAAACCAAAAAAAAAAAAAACGATTTTTTGCAGATATGACACTGTTTATTTCTATAAGCGATATATACGATGTTCGCTAAAGCGACATACGATTGTATTTTCATTAATTTTACCCTTTATAAATTATCATCTTGCAACAAATTTGTAAATCACCCATTTTCGAGATTCATTTAGTTCGTCTCTGTGATGCTTTTAAATTTAACTTATCGGCTCACATCTTTCATTTGTTGTGGGGAATTCAAATCGTCAGCGGTTTTATTTTAACCAGACGACGTATGTGGTCGGCGAACTTTCCCTTGTCGGTCGATGAGCGACCGGAATGAGCATTCGGACTTCCCAGACGGAGACTGGGCAAAATGTGTGCTACTAAAAACAGCGCAGACGAGAGGGCGACCGGCAGCTGATTCACCGGGATCTCCAGACAGACGATGAGGCGCCGGTCGCCCTCCCACCCTCACTTTCGCCGCCCTGCTTTCCGCTTTGCAGGAAAGAACCCTGCATGAGTAGTGTCGTCTGCTCTCTCTTCCCATGCTCCTCCCCACAAGTTTTGGTTTCCGTTTTGGGTAGTCAGTCGCGTTCATTACACCTGTAGTATTGCTCAGAGTTGAATATGTAATATTCATGGTTCATCATGTAGGTATTTGTGGCCAGAGCCTTATTTACCATTAGGCCCGTGAGGCCCGGACCTAGGGCCCCACTTTGTGGGGGCCAACTAATTTTGGTTATTATTATTATTATTATTATTATTTGTAATTTAAATTTTTTTAGAAAAATATTTAAAAATAGCATCTTTCAGAATCAATCTGTTAATGTTCTGATGCTTCATGGAAAATTTGTATTATTGAATTATTTAAAAACCACAAGGAATTTTCATTTTGGGGGCCCCCAAATTTTGGTCTGACAATTTGAAATTTGAAAAACAAAATTGATTTTGTACTTTGGAAGCCCCAGATTTTATTCAAAGATTTCGTAATTTGAAAACAAAATCCTTTTGTACTTTGGAGGCCCACCATAATTTATTCAAACATTCCGTAATTTGAAAACAAAATCATTTTGTTCGTTGGGGGCTCCCAAATGTTAGTCTGACTCTTTGACATTTGAAAAACAAATTAGTTTTTGCGCTTTAGGGGTGCCCAAATTTTGGTGTGACTCTTTGAAATTTGAAAAACAAATTCGTTTTTGCGCTTTGGGGCGGCTAAAATTTTAGGTTTAAAAATTTTTTGTTGTGTGAGGGGGCCCCCAAACCTGATTAGTGATTCAAAATGTAAATCGAGCATTGTTTGTATCTCAATTTTGTAGTTTCAGGGGTCGATCTTTGGGGGGTCCTTTTTTTGTGTTTTAAAACATTTTGGGGAAAATTCACAACTTAAACATACAGTGAAAAAAAAAAAAGACTTTTTTGTGCTGCTACCTTGTTTAGACCTACATAGAAGTAGATTTAATTTACGTATTAGCTGGGAACGTGCCATACGAAAATTCAGGTCCGTTTTCGGACCTTCACAAAATTCCAATGAAACAAAATGGACCCATCACAAAATTCCAATCAACCAAAATGAAACCTTTACAAAATTCCAATCAACCAAAATGAAACCTTTACAAAATTCCAATTAATCCAAACGGATCCTTCACAAAATTTCGAGCACCCAAACCGTAATTTTTACAGGATTATTTGTTAAATAAGCGGCAAAAAATAATAATAATAAAATTACCCCGTACCTTTTAAACTTGGAATTTCCATAAAAATATTTAATTTTTCACAAAAATGTTTTTAAAATTCACAAAAAAACGGACCCTGTTAAAAAGGCGAGATCAACCCCTGATTAGTTTATATAGGCAGAGGCGTAGCTAGGTGGAGCAAGAGGGACAGCTGTCCCAGGGCGCAGCGTCAAGGGGCGCCACATTAATGTTAATTTACTTTTTTTTAAATACGAAAAGAAAATTATTTGAACTGAAGAGTCGTGAATACGTTCGACAAAAAAGTGGGAAAACTGCAATCCATATAGGGAGTGACCAATGTAGTACAGGAGTGCGTGGGAAATCAGACAAATAATTTTGCGAAGCCAAAGTGTCCCATTTTCCCCTTAGAAGTGAATGGTCGCTAATGAAAATGAAAGTTAAAAGGGTTGCTTTTTGGAGCTATTTATCATTTAGGAAGCATGGAAGTTTTTTTTTTGGATAGGGAGCTGCTTCCCTTTAGGGGCGCCCCTAGGCCTCCAGGGGCAAAGGGGGGCGCAAAATCTTCAGTTGTCCCCGGGCGCTGAAAACCCTAGCTACGCCTCTGTATATAGGACCATGGAAAAAATAAATATACAATAAGAAAAAACTAGTTCAAATTTTTACCACCAAGTGCGAAGGCCATATAAAAAGCACAAGACAAAAAAAAAAAAGAAATAAAACCTTATGTTTATTATAGAATATGTTGAGTGTGCGTTCCCATGTGCTCAAACGCGTGTTACAAGTGCGTTATAGGGTTTTTAACAGTATAGCGAAGGGTTTCTTTATGAATTGCCGCAACTAGCGATGAGATAAATTTGCATATTGTCTTTTTTACATCAGTTTTTCTTGGATGTGGGTCATGGTTAGGCTTAAGTAGCTCGATTTTATTCTTTTTTTTTTTAATTTACTCTGTTGTACCTCACTGAAGCAAGTTCTTAAATTTAAGCAATGTATGTTGTTTATTTTATTGAGATTAAATTAATTTTTTTTAATGTTTTCCCTAAAAAAGATGTTGATGTGGTAGAGAGAAGTGATGTTGTTGAAGTGTTATGTGAACCAATATGTAACAATCTAGAACAATATAATTTTAACATTTCAATTTAATTATAATTCAAAATATTGCTAAATATGTTACTTATATATTTTTTTTCAATTACAAAGTAATAAATAACTGTCTTCAGCATTATCCATTTTACCCCACGATGGGGTAAAATAGGCCACAACTTTATAAGCTTAGTTAAACTTTTTCATAATTAAAAGAGAAATATTAATATTGATCTAAATGAGTTTAATCTTAAGATGCAATTTTAATTTGACCGTTTCCTTTCGCATTACTTATATAGAAAATAAATATTCTCTTAGCTTTAATTTAAAGTTAACCTTGACCTAGGATAGAATTCCTTGCTTACACAGAACGCAAAGTACATTTCACAATATTTGGCACATTAAACATTCACCACAAGCACACTTCTACAAAAGTCATCAACATAGGCATGACTCATTTAAAGAACCAGCTGAACAAATGTAATTTCTGCTTGGCTATTGTTAGTTTCTCCAACTTTACGATGCACCACGAGCTAGAGATAGTTGCTACGTGAAATGTTGAAACATGAAATATTACTGCTATTTAAAGAAGCGGTATATTAAAAGCCAATTATTATAATAATTTCCCACCTAATAATTAGGCCGCACTTTTATTAAATGCTTTGGATGGAATTTAACTGGATGTAGATAAAATTTTGTAGTTGTTAAAAATATTTTTTCATCGCATAAGTTGACTTATTCGCTGACCTTGAATTTAACCCATACCCGCTGAGTTTGAGCCAAATTTTGGGATTTATTTTAAAATAGTGAGCAACATGCGTAAAATAAATACTGTAAAAATAAAGTTGTTTTCAATGTAAACGAGATTTTTGTGTAATATTTGAACAAAATAAAGAACAAAAAACTATCAACTTTACAGGTGATCAGCTTTACAGGTTTTGCTGTATTTTGTTTTTTTAATGGCATTAGTATTTTTTGGTATTAGTATTTTATATTTTGATATAGTTTTGGCATTAGTATTTTTTGGATCAAGTATACGGCATTATTTGGATTAAGACATTTTGAAGAAAATTTGTCAGAAAATTTTAAAAGTAAGTACACACCTGCGCCATCTCTTTACCTTTAAGTGGCTTTCTTGCAATACTCAATGAGTTCTCAGAGGTAACTCCATTAGTTTCCATTCACCACCTTTTTTTTTTTTTTTTTAATGTAATAATCTTTCTGTCATTCAAAAATGTCTGACGTAACGTTTTTACATGGTTTTATTTAACTTGACTTGTCTCGGATCTTTGTTACGCGGTTTTCGACCACTATTACTGCGTAAATTATCTTCAAACTTTGCACATAAGCTTATCTTCGATGACAATGCAATAATCCATCCATTTTATAATTTGTTATAACGTTAATTAGGAAGAAAAATAATAATTTTGGCTCTGAGGAAATTATCAGAATTATCATTTGTCATTTGGCAACAATAGTTTTGTTTGGATAATGCAGCGATGTTTTGAATTTAAATAAAACCATGTAACTTAAAACATTTTTGGCGATTTAATATTATTCAATGATGTCATCGGTGCTTTTCCGTGTGTCCGCTGGCGTTTGTGTTCGATCTGTCAGTGGCTCCACTTTCGTGGGTCGGCTCGTCTGCGACCCATTTTGTAGGCGTGTTCCCGCGGGCGATCGAACCCGCCTGCACCTGTGCTTGGCTTTACCCGCGCTTAGAGTGATTTCATAGCCACTTCACTTCGGCTAATGGTTGCTTGTGAATAATTTAGGCCGTCCAGGTGGGGTGATGATGTTTGGAATTGATTTGATTGTCGGTGAGTAAGCTTAATGGGATGCTTAGTAATGTTGGGCACAACTCTGTTTGGCAAGCTACAAAAATGAAGATAAAATAATGATATTGTATATTTGTCCCATACACTCATATTAGTAAATTAATGAAACCAACGCCGTATAGCACAAATTATATGTATATGTAGGGGTCACGCCAGCGTGGAAAGAAAGCTACATTTGTCGCCAAGCATCAACATATGTCGCCAAAATCACTTACGGGGACAGCCGATTTGTAGCCTAAACTATTTTATTAATCCTGTATTTTATTAAGCACTTGGGTCAATATGAAAATTGACGTCTTTGTGCCATTTCTGCATAAAAACGATGAGATGTATCAGGGATCTGAAGCGGAGTGTGAAGCAGGAACACGGAGCAGTGGAACAAGTAGATTTTGCTAGAAACTGGAGCGGAGCCAGAGCAAAAAATTTGATGTGCTCCAATGCTCCGTTTTTTTTTACTTTTTAATTTTTTTATCGCACAAAAAATTAATTAGTTTAAAAAATAATATAATCTATACAAAATAAAAATATTATGTTACTTTTCTACGCTAATCATTAAACAAAATTTTAAATATCGTTTTACCATAGTTAGTTTTTTGCATGGTGTCAGTATCGTATCCTTCCGAAAAATTCAATCGTAATTGGTCCTCTTTAAGTGACATTTTAAAATCGCGAAAAACACTTTAAAATTCGAAAGGCTTAAGAAAAGGCCGCTAGATATAAATATGATAATGATCGCTTAGTATAAACAAGTTAAGGGGTTGCCACACAAAAGGATCGAAAAATAAAAATTAAGTTATGAATGGAATATATCGTATCGTACCGGGGGGGGGGGGGCTAAATTTAATCGTAACTGGGCCACGTTAAGTGAAATACATATAGGGATTGTTACAGAGTGGATTTGTGAATTGAACCTGGAAATGTGCTCTTAAAATACTTCAGAGATCTGTAAATAATTGGTGGCTTTATTTGAAGAAGCTTAATTAGTATTTTCAAAATAAATAAATAAGTAATAAAAATTATAACATATTAAAAAAAAAGAAGAGCAATTAAGATACAACTGGCTAATTTTTTGCTTCGCAATAAGTGGTTATATTTCTCTGAAAGCCCCAGTAGCAGAATTTTCTGTATCAATCTGCAGCACAAGTTTCAGACGTCAAAATTTATCTGGTGCACCAAATGATGTGGAACCGGAACCAAGCTTACAATCATAAAAAATAGCGAACTATGCATTTTAAATAGTTGACATATAACAATAATACATGCAGACAATAAATAAAAATTATAATTATTCAGTTTAGAAATAAATTAATAAAACCTAAAATTGAACTAATCTAATTTTTTTAAAAAAGGTAAGGTGGCTAATTAATCTGCAAACTTCAAGATAAATCCGCAGCGCTCGCTGCCCTGCTGCGTGATTTCTGCTACCGGGCTGGAAGCTATTCGAAATTAGATATTTTATTTTAAGAATGATTAAATTGAGAATAAGCTATACTATGATATTATTATCCTTGTGTAGTACTACTTTTTAAAGCTGACAGATAAGTAAATAAATAAATAGAATTCCATAATAGTTCGGAGCGAAATATAACCTACATTCATTCTTTAAGCAACTGCGTTCTAGGAAGGAAATTAAGAGAAGTGTCAGTGATCTTATCTCAAAAGCCACTTCAGATGTTTGTGTTGGAAGGCGAGGAAAGAACATCAACCGTATTTGCGATGTGGGATAGAACTTGGGATGACATTTTTTATGTAGGTAGAAGTTTATGTCTTCGAATACGGAAAAATGATACAGAAACTCCTGTGTTGGTTTTTGCTATTCTTATCCGATTTTTTTGTGTTAGAAGTGCTTGTAGGGTTTTTTTTTCTTTTCCGACGATTTGAATCATTTCAGACAGTAGTAAAGAATGGAAGTGTTTCGTTACACTAGGTGTTTTGTGTTCATATTTAAGAGTGCAGATGAGAGCTCTGTACTTTATCCTCCTGAGACTCAAGCAAAATAAAATACACATATTCTCTCAACTATTAATTTTTCTGAACAATTGGGCATTAAAAGTGATGCTTTTCAAAAAATTAATAAACTTGAATTTTTACATTCTTCTGGGGGGCACATCCATTTGAATGTATGGTGAGGTCATAACTACAGTAGAACTATGCGATACTTACACAAAAAAAGATAAACAAAAAATTTTATTCATAACTTATAACATAAGAAAAGAGAGCAAACTTGTATAAAAATCCTAGAACAATATTAAAAAAGAAAAAATAATGTGAAAATCAAAACAATCGCGAGAGCGCCGTTTTCCAACTTGACTCGTGTTCTTTGCCATATTGTAAACAAATAAACTACCGTTGCAGAATTCTCAAAGTTAAAAAGTGATTTCATATTCCTCTTTAAAATTCCAGTCCAGGTCTCGCTTGCTAAAATAAAATCCGTCACAACCAGGGAGAAAAACCATCCATTTTATTGGATGCCAGGTAGGTCTCAAGAGGGTATAGGACAGAATGCAAAAACTGTCAACTGTTAAAGCTCTTAGCCAATCTAGTTTCTATTTCTTTCTTCGCCAAAACTTGATTAGTTATAGGATTTTCATTGTTTACGGATTGAGTTTCTTGTAATCACGCTTTAATTCGGAGTTTTTACTCCATGTTGAAGCGTGATTACAAGATACTCAATCCGTAGCCAGAAAAATCCTTAAATTTATTGTCTTCGCCAAACCTTGATTCTTTAAGGGTTTTGCTGGTTTACTTATTGAGTTTCTTGTAATCACGCTTCAATCCAGAGTTTTTTACTCCAGGTTGAAGGGTTATTACAAGATACACAATCCGTAACCAGCAAAATCCTTTACCCAATTGTTTATTCGACAAACCTTGATTAGTTAAGGATTTTGCTGGTTTACGGATTGAGTTTCTTGTAATTGTAATTACGTTTCAATCTGGAGTTTTTACTCTGTAAAGAGTAAATATTTTATTTCAATTCCTCAGCGGTCAAATCCATAGCCTGCCCATATTTTAAGTCAACAAATTGAACTATTCGTTTCGACTTTTAACTTTAACTCTTTACCTCTAAAATAGATCAACAAAGGCAACTTTTTTTCGCTCTGCTTTCAAGCCAAACCTATTCTTGTAGTAAGAGTTTTTTTCTTTTAATGGCTCTCTAGTGAGGTCTACGCTTGAAGCCAACCTGAAAAATGTTCACATTTTTTTTTTTAATTTGCTGAAAGTGCGTTTCATATAATTTCCGAGCACATTATTGTTAAATTATCTTACATTTAAGTGATGAAAAGTTATTTTCCCTCTTGTAATATAACTAGATTTCGCCCAGTGGTCAAAATTCGACCGTAATTCATTAAATTTTTCAAGTTCAACCTAGAACGTTTAAACAACTTTTAGACGTATTAGTTTTTACACTGTTTTATTTAACTTGATTTGTCACGGAAGTTTGTTGCGTGGTTTTCGACCACTATTACTGCATAAATTATCTTCAAACTCTGCACACAAGCTCATCTTCGATGACAATACAATATTCCATCCATTTTATAATTTATTATAGCGTTAATTAGGGGAAAAATTAATAATTTTGGCTCTGAGGAAATAATTAGAATTATTATTTGTCGAATGGCAACGATAGCTTTGTTTAGAATGTTTGGATAATGCAACGAAGTTTTGAATTTTAAAATAGTACTCAAATCATGGCGAATTTTTTTGGTATTTTAAAAATAAATTCGTGTAACCTAAAACATTTTTACACGGTTTTATCATTGATTATTTTGTTTGATAACAGTTTGTTTCGTTTAAATATTTCAATTAGAGCTAATCTCTGCTCACTGCGACTGATTGATCACTGAGTTGTTTATTTAATGTATGCATTTGTGACACATATTAGACAAATTTAATCTTTCTGCACTTTTCCTCCTGTAAAGAAAATAGAAATAAAAATATTTATGCCATCCTATTATTATTGATTATGTGTTATCCTTTAGACGTCTTAACAGTAAAGCGTAAGTCACTCAACCATTTAAATTGCAATTCATTATACTCATGATCTAATTTATGTGTTTATAAGAAATAATACAGTAGAAAGACTTTTGGAACAGACGAACTGTATAGCGCAATTCTCTGTAATAAACCGCACAACTTTTCAGAAGTGAACAATAAGTTGTGCAGTTAAAATCCCCTTAGTTTCCCTTAACTTTCAGAAGTAAAAGAAATTTTAATTTATTAATTTTGCTTTTATTTTTTTGCTTGGACAGGGCAGAAATTCTTGGTGTCCTATATGTTGACTTTGATTTGAATCACGAATTTGTTATATTTGTTTTATTTGAATCAATATTAAAAAATAGCTTAAAATATGTTTTTTGCAAATTCTTTAACATGTTATATTATTTTAATAGATGTAACATAATAAATATCCCAAATTTTAAAAAATACGATTTAAATAAAGGAAATTGGATTTACAAAAAAAAAACTCCATTTTTTTTTTTTTTTTTAATTTTTGAAATTAAAAAAAATATATATCAGGTTCTCTGATTTTAACTGACGTTTTTTGTCGCAAACCAAAAATAGCACTAATGGGCCCCCATACTAAAGTTATATTGTACCTTATACTGCGTACATTTCACATTTTAATTTCGTTGAAATTTCAAATTCCGTAAAGAGGAGGAATGCATGGAATTTCAGATCTCACGCACATTTATTTATCATAGTTCTTTTGACCTTCTCTGCGATTCAATGTATTTTCGCAAAACAAAAACAAACAAACAAACAAAAAAAAAAAAAAAAATTATTCATATGAAATTAGATTTCGCTCTTTATGCAGAGAAATATAAGATCTTTCTTGAACCCTGCCGCTTTCATTTCCGTTTTCGTTTTCGTCGAAGAGGAAACATTGCCTACAAAACTGCAAAACAACGTCGTCCTTTTCCGGGATGCTGCCGCGGTCGCGACCCTGAAATTGTGACGCGCACGAATGGAAACCCAATATGGCAGACGCTGTGGTTTTTGTTGTACGAGTGCCTTGCCACAACCATTTTTTCCTCCTTTCATGGAGCATTCAAATGGGTTAATGGGAACTATGAGGATTTACCTGTTTCATGGAAAGTATTTTAATCCCTTCTGATTAAGTGCTGCAATAATTAGTAACAGAATGGGGTTAATTATTTAAGAGTTTTTTTTCGATAATTAGAATATTTTTTTTTTCAATTTCTACTTAAACACATTGAGGATCTATTACGAAAATCTTAGTGTTTATACGTCCAGTGCTTAGTTAGTGGCGGACCACGGAGATTTCCAGTCTTGGGGACCGTTCACAACGGATTGGGGACCGTTCATAAATGATGTCGCGCTTTTTCCGGTATATTTGAACCCCCTCCCGCTTTGTCACACTTCAACGGACTCCCTACCCCCCTTTGTCACATGTCACGCTTGTTGTATAAGCCTTATGTCACAGTTCTTGTTACCCCCTCCCCTTGTCACACTTTGTCACAATTTCACGAACCCCCCTCCCCCTCGAAGGGTGACATCATTCATGAATGATCCCTTGGCCTTGATTCTTCTCTTTTAATTTAAAAGGGAAGAAATGACAAATCTCTGTGGCCCGTCACCTAGCGCTGGACATTTAATCACGTAGATTTCCGTACCCCTCGCGAATATTTTAAGAAATCCCTCTAATTTCATCACAAACTATTATGTCTTATTATGTTCCTGTTTGCGGTTTTCAATAATGCATACACTGCATAACTGTAACCTTAATATGTGGCTAAAGGGGGTATCATGCGGTTGGTAGAGCAGCAAAAGTCAGACTAGCAGTTGTGGTAACTTAATTTGAAGTTTCAGGAAAACCTTAATTTATAACGATTGCACGTTAAATTTTGCAACAATTCTCCATTTCTATTGGAAGCCGCCTCATGGTGCAATCCACCTCTTCTAATGAGCACAGCTATTTCATTGAATTGGCAATTCATTGTATTCATTAGCTAGAGCCACAAAGTAATAGGTTCAGACATATATTTTATGCTAACTACGCTCTGACACACGATAGATGTCCCCGGCTTCTCTCATTAAATTTTTCATTGTGCGTAGTAACATCATTGAAGCGATAGATTCAAACCTAAAAGCAAATAACTGAAGTAAATGAGATACGATGAATTTTTCCTGAGGGTGTCCTTCTGATGTGCAAACGGTTTTCTGTCAAGGGATCTAGTTTTGTTTCAATGTCATTCTTCATCGCCTTTCACCCAGCAGGAATCTGACAGTTAACACTTAACGTCTCACATGTAATAATGTTGGCGTACTTACACACACGCACATGCAATCACTAATGGAAAAAAAAGAACAGGAATCCGGTGCAACGAAAGGCTTGCTTGCAGACCATGGTGTGACTAACTAGCAAGTGCCAATAAATTGTTGATGCAGACCTTCAGTCATAAAGTACCAGGGTAGCTGTGTTGCAAACTCTTTATATATAGCTCTGTCATGCGTACGGGAACCTCTTGGTGTTTTTCATCTAGTGGGATACAGAATTTTTTGCCTTCCATTGTAAGATTTAGAAGACATTCTGTGTTTATCCCTGCATTTATGTTACCGTCAGACAGGAAAGGAGGAGGGGGAGGGACAAAGGGACAATTGAAATTCCCTGGGAGTAAAGTATTGGTAAAAATAATATGAATAACGAAATAAAACTTCATAATTTTCCCCCTTTGGATCAACTTTTCCGAACGATATTAAAATCCCAAACAAATTGTCCGCTGGTCAGTAAAATCCCATATCAGCGCATGGTCAACGTGGTGGCATTTCATAATATGGTCTTAAGTTGCACTGCAAAATATGATCCGTTTTAACTGAAGTCGATGATCCGTGGTTAATAAAACTTCAGGACTTGTTCATAAGACGTCACTGTCATTGCCGAAGAACAATGACTTCTTGAAACATTTACCACTCGCAGACAATTTCTACGTCTTGCTATATTTTTCCATCATCCACAGCTAAATCAGTAGGTAAAGGAGTCGCTGCGCATGTGAACTGAGCTGCACACATGGTTCACGGATACGGAACGATCAAGTAGTAAGGAAATTAAAATCATTAAGTAAATTAAATGTAAAATTCGACTTTCCTTGCTATAAATTCGTCCCTTAAACGTCCTCCACCTAACAATCTATAAATTATCCGTCTGCATTACCATCGTGTTTGACCTTCTCATTTGCCATCTCGTATTTATTCTCAACTGCTACATAGTATCCCTCCAACAACCACACTGAGCTTATTACTGGAAGATCAGTTAGTAAGGAAACCAAAAGTATTAAGTAAATTAAATATAAAATTTGACTTTCCTTACTATAAATTCGTGCCTTAAACGCGCTCCTTCTTCTGACAATCTATAAATTCTCTGTCTGCCACTGCGTTTGGCCTTCTCATTTGCTATCTCGTATTTATTCCTAACTGCTACACAGTATCCCTCCAGTGACCACACTGATAGTATTACGTGACCGTCAAGTACTAAGAAAATCAAAAGTATAAAGTAAATTAAATGAAAAATTTGATTTTCCTTACCATAAATTCGTGCCTTAAACGCCCTCCTTCTCCTGACAATCTATAAATTCTCCGTCTGCATTACTATCGTGGTCAGTTTTCTCATTTCTCATCTCTTATTTATTCCCAACTGCTACATAGTATCTCTCCAATGACCGCACTGATCTTATTACGGAACGATCAAATAGTGCGGAAATCAAAACTATTAAGTAAATTAAATGTAAACTTTAACTTTCCTTACTATAAATTCGTGCCTTAAACGCCCTCTTTCTGACAATCTAAATTCTCCCTCTGCATTACCACCGCGTTTGGCTTTCTCATTTGCCATCTCGTATTTATCCCCAACTGTTACATAGTATCTCTCCAATGACCGCACTGATCTTATTACGTTACATATTCTTGTCGCACACCCCTCCCATCTCCTCCCCGATGCAACAGTAACCTATATTTGAATGAAGCTCCTTCCTACCAAGGATGACCTTTCAGCGGACCGATCGATTCCAGTCTGCGCGGTCATTCACCGGATCGATCCAGACGGGATGAGAGCTTTCTTCCTCCTCTTACCTGCTCTTTCTCTCCATCCTCTTCTCCACTCCTCCGGTTTTCTCTCTCTGCTGAAGGTCTCGGTTTTTTAAGATAACGATAAGATTAACATTTAAAAAAGTTTTCCCCAAGTTCGGTGTTTTCAGACACTTTCGAGGAAGTTTCCGATTGGAGATTTGATTGTCTGTAGCTATAAAGAAGAATGTAGTATGATTAATCTGCTTGTGCTTAAAGTTTTGCATACATTTGATTTCAAGGAAGAATTTCTCTCAGGTTTTTGTTTTTATGTTGAATTTTTTTAGCGAAATAAACCAGGAGATAAAAGTATTTTTGAGAGCTGAAATAACAACTTTTCTGCCTTAAAGTTTTTCGTTGCGATAAAAGTTTTCATGTTGAAGCATTAAGCATATTAATAATATAAACTTTATCCAAATATAAAAAAAATGATTTAATTAATTCATCAACTTCTGGACAAAATTCAATATTTGGGATATGAAAAGGAATTTAGGGGTAGAAATTACGTGACTTTGTGGTTATTTCAAATATTTTAGAAAAGTTAAGTGAATGATAAAAGTGTTCTTTGACAACAAATCATCATAAAAGATTTTCCGCTTTAAAGTTTCCCGCTTCAAAGTAGTTCTTTTTGTTGAAGAGCTATAAAATTAATACTAGGAACTTCTGCCGGCGATAAAATTAAAACTGTGATATAGTTACATTACTAACTTGTCGGCAATATTCATAGCTATGAAATAAAAAAGAAAATTACTCGTAGATTTTTGTTTATTTTGGAATGTATTCTCCACAAAATTAAGTGAATGATAAATTATTCTTTGTCGGTAAAAAGATCGAAAAGTTTTCTGCTTTAAAGTTTTTCGCTTTGAGGATCTCTGTACTGATGATAATCTGAAAATTGAAAACCGAACACGCACATATTTTTGCCGAATCACTAAGACATTTGCGAGTACGATGTTTTATGCTTCAAAAAATTAAGTGGTGTAATCTTAAAGGAACAATTGAGCTTAGGGATCATTCATAAATGATGTCACGCTTCGAGGGGGGGAGGGGGGTTCGTGAAATTGTGACAAAGTGTGACAAGGGGAGGGGAGGGGGTAACAAGAAGTGTGACATCATGCATTATGCAACATAGCGTGACGCGTGACAAAGGGGGGGAGGGGGGTCCGCTGAAATGTGACAGATTGTGACAAAGGGGGGGAGGGGGTTCAAAAATCTGGGAAAAAAGCGTGACGTCATTTATGAACGGCCCCTTAAGTGAAAACTCTGACAGGCATGATCACATCTATCGTAAGTGCAATTCTGCACTTTCCTTCTGTTTTTTGTTTTTGTTTTGTTTAGTTACCTCCAAAAAGTGAGCAAATACGGTCTCCTTTGCAACACGTACATAACAATTTTAAAGTTTTCCTTGAAGTTGTATTCTTTTCCATGAACTCTTAATTTTGATTGCGATAACTATCAAGCATTCATTATCTTTTGTCGCAGTTTGGAATCTTGATTCATTACTTACAACTAAACTCGTTTACTTGGAAAAGGTTTGACGAAGAAAAAAAAGGACATCATTTTTATGCAATATTGTCCGCATTTTAAAACTTAAAACAGGAAATATTTTTCCTTAGCATCTATCATTCTTAAAGTGAAATAACCCTGTTGTATTCTTCTTGTTTACGTGACGAAATTTTTTGAAGTTAATTTGCTAGATTTTATATAACATTGTATTCCAAAAATTAAAAACAATTAAATTCTAAGAAAAAGTACTAGAAAATATTAATTAAATAAGTCATAAGATTTTACATGGTTTTTCTCTCACATGATGGATGTTAATGATGTCAAAAAAATTAAAAACTATAAAGAGGAGTTATTACAGTATTGCACCAAAAGAATACAGTTGGTCTCTAGCCTTAATTTTTGAACATTTTCTCACATCAGTATTCCGAATACAAAGAGCGCAAAAAGCTGAACATTTTGATTTGATATAAAAACCAAAAAAACGTGTTTTTGCAGATATGACACTATTCATTTCTATAAGCGATATATATATATGTATATTTTTTACTTTACAGCACCAGCCATTTTAAATATTTGCCTACAGTTGCAAAATAATGTAATAGGAAATCATTTTCTCATGATTAATGTTTTATGCAAATAAACCGCGTCAGAGCAAATGCTTTAAATCGATCCGCAGTTGCGCCGCAGTTAAATTTAAAAGCGTCGCCGTGTTTGCTATCTTCGCGGCATAATGCAATTACTGCAAGCTTGGGAATTCGCACAGCTATGTAAGACGATAAGTAAAACTGATTCCATCGAATTTTTTTGTTATTTTCTTTTCGGCATCGTTTGTCTGTGAATCATCATCGGCTGACTCACATGACATCGATATTATGTGCAAGATCAGCGGCTTTAGTGCAATGTCACATTCTGGCTAAGTTATCGTTAAGTTGAATAAACTCGCGGCTTTTCAAAGTGGCGCAGCTGTATTGATTCTAAATCATTGGCAATCGAAGAGATTCTAAGAATAAAATGGTATATGTCAACGGTCTATTCACATTCATTGGAGAATTAAAAATGTCGTTATTATGGTACTACGGTAAAAAACACTCTGCAGAGACACCAACGGGATAAAACTATTTGCTAGTAATTGAAGGATGTCCGCAAAAAGAGGTTTTTTTAAGGCTCAATGCTTTGTTACAGGGAATTAAAATTAAAAACTACTGAACGTTGGGAGGAGGTTTACTGTAATTAAGAGAGCCTTTAATTCATTTTTATTGCTGATTTTCATTTTATGTTTAGATGCATGTTTTCTAACTCAATGTTTATTAAGAAACAGAGTATCATTGTGCTGGAAATCAAAAAGTTAAATACAACGTAAAACAAATACAAATTTTGAGAAAGATTGCATTCATATGCTTAGAGATGTTTAGGAATACAAAGGAAGTGAGCTTCTAGGTGAAAAACATGTGACTGAAGCCAAATTCAATCCGAAAAAGCTGTGCTTCTAGATGAAAAACATGTGACTGAAGCCAAATTCAATCCGAAAAAGCTGTGCTTCTAGATGAAAAACATTAGACTGAAGCCAGCATCAGTCGAATATTTTGCATCTAGAATCTGACTTATTTTGCAACGGAAAAGAAGTTCCTTCCATTCTCAGAACACGCGTTTGCAATCTTTTGAAAAATTAGTGCTTATTTTACGTTGTATTTAATCTTTTAATAACTTGTTTACTTATAAAAAGAAAGCTATGTCAAGACGTTCTTATAGAAAAGTGTCATTTATCACTTCTCTATGAGAAATGTGAACAAGTGCAAAATTATCGCCAAGTGAAACGTCTTTATCTATCTATCTATGAATAAATAAATATGTATTAATTTTGAAATGTTCATTAATTGTTGAAATTTGAAGAATTTTTGGTACTTACGTATTATCCCGTCGACCAATAAGTTGGCAAAAAATTTGACTTTTTTCCATTATTGGCAGCCTATGGCATTTTGGCTACGTTTCTTAAATTTGGCGAAAATGGTCGACGGCATAATACGTAAGTACCGAATTGTTACCTTTAGAAGCGAAAAAATATTCCTGACCCTGGTATACAATAAAATTACAATTTATTTCTTACAATTATGTCATTTCGTTGTTGATGATGCAATAGATCTCAAGAAATATCAAATTCATTAATAATTATAGAAAAAGATCAAATTAAACTACATTTATTTGATTTTAAAGAATACATTAAACTAGATTCCATTTTAAAATTATGAAAAACGCTTTAAAATTCGAAAGGCTTAAGAAAAGATACTTAAGATATAAACATGCGCGATATAAACAAATTAAGGTGTTGCCGCTCCAAAGAATCGGAAATTAAAAATTTAGTTATGAATGGAAATACCTTTTAAGATATAGAAATAAATTTGTTGTAAGTTAAAATAATAAATACAAATATTATTTTCTTTCTTTTTTTTTTGTTATCGTTAAACTTTTTTTTAAATATCGTTACGAAATAGCTTGGTTTTTGCATGATGTCAGTATCGTATCGTATCACAAAATTTAATCGTAACTGGTCCACGCTAAGTGAAATATACATATATATGTTAAAAATAAACAAGTATAAATGTTAATCATTTGCAATAACATATCTAGATTTTTAAAACTACGTTTTTTGCGTCATATCAATATTATATCTTTCATTAAACATTATATCATGGTTACATTAAGCAACTTTTTCAAGGCTGTCTACCTCAGTTTATCGCAAATATTCAAGCAAGAAGCCGTCCAATCCAAATAACTAAAATACATTTTTTCTATTGAATTAAAAGAGATGCTTCCAGACCATTAAAGAATTCTGGATGTTCCATAGTAGTTTTTTCTCTGACAATAACGGTCTGAAGAAATTAAGACGTATAAAAATAGCACGTGTGTTTGCGTTCGGAATAGTCCTTTCATTTTATGATCTTGTGCAATTAGAAGGATGTTATCAAACTATCTTCTCACGTACGAGCAATTAGAACGTGAAATAAAAGCTCGATTAGTTTTGTCCTCTGATATTACATATTAAGATAGTTTTCTATTGATAAAAATCTAGCCTTAATTTTATTAAGATTTTTATAAAAAATTGTTTGTAATTGATATTGCTTTACATTCGATATTTTTATATGATTCTAATGTTTTCCTTTCTTTTTGTTTTCTAGGTGAGTGGATTTTGTTGAATTATATTTCCAGAACAAATTTGGATTTTTATATAATTTGAAAAAAAAAAATCATTCATTTCCGTTATGGTATGTACGCAGTTTAAAAACTCTAGATATTTTCTGAAAGTTGCATGATAGTTTCATGTGTGTGTCGCATGGATGAAAGTTATCCGTCTATAGACGGATTTCCGTCTTTTATTATATAAATCGTTAGACAGAAAAGGTCGAAATACTCTGCACTATATGGTTTATAATATAAATGTATTATAAATGCTTTCTGATGTATTTTTTAAATCTTTGTATGTAATGATTGCTAAATAAATAAATTTAGCAATTTTTGTTAAAATACTTAAGCTATTTTTAAAACGTTCAAATTTTTCGTACCTTAATTATTAAATATTCTTATTACTAATGTTAATCTCGTTATTATGAAAAATCCAAAAAGGTTAACTTATTAATGCATGCAATATATTAACGTAATTTTTGGAAAATGCATTTTTTCGGAGAGTTATTTAAAAAGATTTTTAATCCCCGTCCTTTGAAAACATTTTAATGTGTGTGTGAGAGAGAGTGCAAAACAAACGAATCCTTATTTATTGCTGTATTATTAAAATACAGTAAAACCTGTAAAGTCAAACACTTTTGTCAGGAACGGAATTAGCCCTTCACTCTCGACCTCAGTTGACCACCTGTCTAAGTTGACCACTAAGTGCTACACCGCAAGTGGTCAACTTACACAGGTTCCACTGTAATACAGATTCAATGATGCTGATTTCACATGTACAGACAGGAAATTTCAAATTACGTCACAGCGCAATCGGCGTATCATACTCCTCTGGGAGCAAGTAAATTTTAATGATATAATAGAGGACAACCAATATATGATCACGAATTCAATAATGTCCAACTGAAGACAAGCGCTGAAAATCTGCGACTTATGTTCACTCTGGACGCGTTGGTATAAAATTAGGAGAAAACACGTCTATTAGGTCAGACAATAACTCTATTTTTCTTAATTATCAAAAGGCATGTCAAAATGATACAGGATGTTATTTCTAGAGCAATTGCTAATTGTTTTTATTCGTGAAGATCATGATTCTTGATTTATATTTGTTTGCTATTGTATTTTTGATTGGATCAGCTAATAGTTTCTTTGAAAATAATATTTGTCTTTTATTATTTATTTTTTTAAGTTTATTTTCCTGCAAATTCTTGAGTGGATGAAATCACAGTATATTGTCTTCGCTAATTAGACTAACATTTAATTGCGCGAAATAATATCAAAAGGAAATTCTTTGTTTTGTACTTTACAACTATTGAAAAATCGTTATCAAAATCATTAAACAAATATTTTTGGTATTTTCTGATAATACATTGATTCTTCTTCCTTCCACGTGTTTTCTTCCTTGCTTTTTTCATTATAATTGACAAACTGTCCTGTACTTAGTTATAACTGCCGTTGTTAATTATAGTAATTTTGCTTGACAAATAAATCTAGCTATTTTCGCGTGAGTATTCTTGAAAAATGAAAGCACAATTCTCATTTTTTTCATCATTGCAAAACAAATGTTGTCACTTGTGCTAAAAATTTATTTGAATTCCAATTTCGGATAGAAGGATGTCTTTATTTTTCTTCTGTTAAGAAATTGATGTTATTCTTTTTTTTTTCCTTTTTCCCACTTTTTGGTGTAGAATGCTTGCATAATGGATGAGAATTCAGAGCAGATGTTGTAGGCGGAGAGGTTGATTGGGTGGTTTTCTGTCTGTAAGACTTCCTTTTTCAACGCGCATTTTGAGGTTTGAAAACGTATATCTTATTTTGATGTGGATTGAAAACAATTTTTACCAGCTTTTTATGCATGGTTCTCCGTAGTTGCAGTCATATAAGTGATTGTGTTTATTATGGCAATGGCGTTGTGGAAAATGCTCAGCGTGTTTAACTACCTGAATAAATTATTACACATATGTGAAGTATCGTTTACACGACGCCGAAGGGACTGTTAAAAAACGCCGTATAAACGATAACGTCGTATAATCTATTTACCCTTTAGGCTAAATCCAATAATTGGGACCACACTAAAATGTTGTATAAAGGTAAACGTTGTATAAATGATAACGTCGTATAATCGATTACCTTTCTGGCTAAATCCGAAAATTGTGACGTCGCATAAAGGCAAAAGTCTTATAATCGATTTACCCTTCTGGCTAAATCCGAAAATTGGGACGTCCCATAAAAGCAAACATCGCATAAACGATAACGTCGTATAATCGATTTAACCTTCTAGCTAAATTCAAAAATTGGGACTACGCTAAAACGTCGTATAAACGATAACGTCGTATAATCGATTTACCTTTCCAGCTAAATCCAAGAATTGGGGCCACGCTGAAACGTCTTGTAAGGTAAGCGTCGTATAAACGATTAATCATTTGAGACGTATAAGTTGTTTTAATCGGGGATCTGAAGCAGCTTCTTTTTTGAAATGCTCCGCTCCGAATTCTAAATAACTGCTCCGTGCTCCAAATTATCTTATTCGACTGTATTATTTAGCTCTTTATTTTTAGTTATTCTTTTCATGTGATAAGATAATTTAAGAGTGAAAAAAAAATTGAAGCAGTACAGTAACAACAAATTTCTCAGCCCCGAAGCGCTCCTGTTTTGAACAAATCTCGTTTCTCCAGTGCTCCTGCTCCACTCCAGGTCCCCAGTTTTAATATTAATATGATATTCCACCTTCAACTTTGTTGCAAATAAGTCCTCTTGTCGACTGTTCTATCAGATGTCAAAATGAATCGTATTCACCAACTGGAAACTGCCCCAACAAAATCAAAGAACACACTCTTCCCTTCCCACACCATACTCCAACTACACTCCTGGATATACACTTTCTAGCAGAGTGAATTTCCCTTAACAGAGCGTCAACATGGAGTGACACTTCGAGATTCATGTCAAATTATTCGAAATGGATATCTGCGAGGCATCCTTCTCTTTCCACAACACCGTTCAGGATATCATTCCATCTGGACATATGCTAACACGCAACCGAAGCCTCTTTCGCTCGCGCAAGCGTTAAAAATGTCGAGACCTTTTTTTTTCCCGCCGGATGCACCTGCCACGCGACTGATAAGCGGGATGGGAAGGAAGTGCATCTTGCGTGCCCAGTGCTTTGGAGAAGATGCACGTTCTCTCTCTGCGGCGTATAAAGAGGGGGATTCAAAATTCAAATGTGGCCCGCTGATTACCAATCTGTTCCAATTTCGCGCCTAACTAATCTGTGCAAATGTAGAGTTGATGTGGGACAAAGAGTATGTGATGTCGCCAGGGTGAAGTTAATGTCATGTGATATTTCCTTATGCATGGAAGCTTCTTAAAGGACACATGATGGACTCGTGGGAATTTTTAAAATTTCCTTTTGGGGGGCCAAAAAGAAACTTAAATCACCTTTTCCCTGGAATTTTTAACCAGGGGAAAGGGAACTTTGGTTTTAAAAAAAAGGGGAAATTTAAAAAAGTCTACATCAGAAGCTATACCAAAACTTAACCAAGGGGTTTGGAAAATAGGTTTTTAATTTTTTAAAATTTCCTTTTGGGGGTTTAAAAATGTTTTAAAAAGAAAAAAAGGAAAAAGAAAAAAAAAATTTATCCCTCTATTCCCGCATTTATTACCCTCTTTTCGAAATCATACCACATGCTTAGAGAGCTCTGCTTCTGTGACCACCATTTAGTAATATTTACCACTAAAGACACTGAACGAAACTTAAATGACTTGGAAGGATTCTTAATGATTGGTGCATGTAAAACTTCGTCTCGAACAAGCTCATGAGTACTTATGAAGTATTGCAACGTTATTGTTTATGTATCGTTTTTTCTTCTTTCCTCTCTCTCTCTCTCTTTTCAGTTATACTTTTTTTTTTGCCTTGATAAACGTGCATTTCAACCTAAAACGTAATGACACGTCTTGCAAATGTGACGGAAAATTGGCAACCATTTAATTTTGAAGTTAATATTTTTATGTTATGGACTTTTTTACATACCTATTTTTAAAAGATCTGTTAAATTTAATGCTTTTAACTGGAATAGATTTTTATTTTCAAAAACCCCAATAACTTATGCTAGGGGCCGTTCATAAATGACGTCACGCTTTTTTCCCATATATTTGACCCCCCTCCCCCCTTTGTCACAATATGTTACACTTCAGCGGACACCCCTCCCCCCTTTTGTCACGCATCACGCTATGTTGCATAATGCATGATGTCACACTTCTTGTTACCCCCTCTCCTCCCCTGGTCACACTTTGTCACAATTTCACGAACCCCCCTCCCCCCCTCGAAGCGTGACATCATTTATGAATGATCCCCTATCGTAATATCCATGATATAATCTAGGCTTTTCACATTTCTCTCTTACCCAATATTCATAATAAATCAGTTTACTCAAATAAAGTCTGACTTTCATTTTGTTATTGCCAACAAAATAAAAGTGTCATATTCTCCATCACAACTATTAACTATTTCCAGCATTAACTATTGCCACCTTTTGGAAGCAAATGCTAAGTATAAAATACAATATTATGGATTTAAAATCTGTTTTTGTTTCTGTTGAGTCAAACCTAAAAACAATGTTAAAAAAACAGTTTTTCTCTAAATTATTTTTTTAATTTAAACTATATACTAATTTATTGTTTTTCAAGAATTAGAACGCAATTTTAAGTGTTTAAATTCTACTAATTTCGTAATTTTCTTACATTTCTACTGTGGCAGAACTATTCGGCCGTGGCCGAATTTTATCTTACGGAGTATTCGGCCTGGCCGAATATTCAGCTAGGCCATGAAATGACTATTCGGCCGAATAGTGGCCAAATATTCGTTACATCCCTACTATATACAGTTCGACCACGTAGTTCTGACCCTTGGACGTTTCTGCGCATGGCAGAAAAGAACAAATTCATTCGAGTTTTAGTTAAGTTCATTTTGAAGGTGCGTTAGTAAGAATGCGAATCAGAATGTTTGCTTGTAACTAAATTTATAAACTGACTTTTGCCGTCAGTTCGGAAGAAATCAAGTTCAAGTATGCTAAACAACCTAAAGCGGAAACAGAAAAGTACATTCCTTATACCAGCAGTTTCACCCTGGAGCATAAATGGATTCTTCTTGGCAATACGCCAGTCAGAGCACTTTTTTCATGGTAGAACTACAGTTCTACCATGTAAGCACCGGTATGTTATCTTATCAAATGCCAATTTCATGAAATTGCCAAATGGAACGAAATACCGGTATTCGGTATCCAGTATACCGGTATTGAAAATGCTGATTAAAATTCGTAAATAAATGGAGCATAATGCGCTCCCCGTTTTTTAAATATTATGTGCCAACTCCTTATATTTTATTTTCAACCTTAGTCACCAATGTTTCGCATGTTAAAATCCTTAAATCGCCTTTTCATCTTCATTTTCGATTTTGTAAACAGATTTTAGTTTAACTATTGCTCTCTAGCTCGTAAGAACAAATTGTTGAATCACTCACTTCCGCTGGCTTAAATTAACTTCTTAACCTTGCGTTGGAAAACCCCCAAAACTACCGCGCTTTTCTTATTCGCCAGAGTTTTTCTGCAGCAATTTGCAACAATGTTTAATCTTTTCCTTATTTCACTTTCTCATTTCAAAATAAATAACCAACTGCACTCAGTTTCCAAAATACTTGATTAGCATTAATAATGATTCTATCCTTTTCGAAACACTTTTAGGAAACCAATGATGATAGTATTTATTTATCCATTCATACAGAATATTTGAAAAAAAATAATAAGTGTAACAGCCACAATAGCTACCTTCCCTAGTTCTATAGATGGCGCTGTTCCCAAAGTAGTGACGTCAGTCCCAGTAGCAGTTTTTGTTCATTCTGTGTCGATGTCCATGTGCTGTTCTTCTAAAATGTGTTCTATGTGTGCTTGTCGTGTAACTTTGTGTGTGAATTCATTAAAATGTGTTGTTTTGTGATTAAGGCGAATGAGAATCACTTACATAAGTATATATTTGAAATTTAACCAGTATACTTTAAAAATTTTTAGTTCAATATTTCACCAAAAAAATGGTGAAATTTGGCTGCAGCCAACATTTGGTACTAAAGTTGAACCATTAGAATGGTTCCTGGTTTCACATTCATGGTGAAACTACACAATTACAATGGCTCAACTTAGTACGAAATGTTGGTTGCAGGGCTAAATTTCACTATTCTTTTTTTTTTTTTTTGTGAAAAGTTGAACTAGAATTTTTCAGTGAAACTTTGAATCTCCGCTTGGGGGATGTTGAAAAATAAACTTGTTCCTGGGTCTCAAAACTGGATAATGCAGTTCAGTCTTGTGCAGACTTTCAACATTGAGTGATATACATGAATGTTTAGATCAGTGATTCCCAAAGTGGTCTATATCGACCCTCAGGGGTCGATGACAACCTGAAAAGGGTCCATGTCAAGTGAAAAAAAAATTGGGGGATCCATGAAAGGAAAATGGGGGTCGACGATGACGATTAGTGGACCTCATATAAGCTAATGACTCTGCAAAATTTTAAGGAAATAGGCGGAAAGCGCGGCGGTTACCATTCGGGCTTCAAGAAAACATACCTGTTACATATTATGGAATATCGCAAGAAAATTTTTAACTGCTTCTCCATCTTCATACCTAGTGGAAAGGGGTTTCCGTGCAGTCGCCAATCTCCTAACAACAAAAAAAGAAACAGACTGGACACCATAAACCAAGGAGATTTGAGATTAAACCTAACTAAATTGGTGTCAAATATTGATAATTTATTATTAAAGCATTAGGTTCATCCCACCCACTAAAATCATTTATTTATTGCTTAGTTATTTTATATAACAGATACTAAAGTAATATAGTCTTTTTTCTTAACTTTTTCACGCTACACTTTACTACAGTTAGAAATTTAAATCTTTCAGTGAGTAGCACTATACCAGCTGTCAAAAATACATTTGATGAATTTACAAAAAATCAATATTAGGTAAGCAGTGGTGGTCTACCCAAAACCGTAAAACATGGCAAGGGGTGTACGAGCCAAAAAAGTTTGGGAATCACTGGTTTAGATGTTTAAATTCTATTATGATCTAGCGCTAATAGTATTTGGTTTCCCTTGATAACAAAAGATGCATAATTGTTTTCCTCTTATATATGCATGTAAGGGGTCTCCCCCCGCCCCTCAAGGAGAAGGTCCTGGCGCAGACTGTACAATCGAAATTTTTAGAGGGTTTGTTTTTAGTGGGTTTTAGCCAATTTTGGGCAGTCATTGTTTTGGGAGCACTCCTTAGGGGTTCTCCCAACCCCGCTGTAGGGGGTCTTGTTTTGAAGGGGGGATCTTTATGAATGGTATCATTAAACATCATAGAAACTATAAATTTCGTATTAATTCTAATATTTTTTTTTCTTCAGTCTGTTAATTGAAAACTAAGATTGTGAATAGCAAAAAAGCAGGCATTTTTTAATGCATCAGCAATTTTTAAAATTATTTTTTAAATGTGTCATTATAAATAATCACCACTTTCCGATTACTTATCTCTTCGCAATGCGTGTCCTCAAAAAAAAAAATGTTTCCTTGGAAGCATTAAATTATATCTTTCATTCTACGAACATCAATATAAAAAAATGAAAATACCGACGTGTATTATTTTAAGAGAAAGAAAAAGTGAAATAGGAAATATCATTCTTTTATTCCATAAATGATGCATATTTTAGAGCAATTGTTCGATCGAAAATGTCTACAGGATCCTTGAAAAGCGTCGCTTTTGACGTGTCCTTGAAGAATCTTCTTTGGAATGCGCCTTCCTGTTTTTAAACCTGCAGAATTTTTCCCTCCGCTGTAGGTACTGTAAATATTTTTCTTAGTTTTATGGAAATAAAAACGAAATGGATGGGTTTTATTGTAACTACATCACGGTTCTGGGTGACGGTTTTTAAAATTTACATCATGGCGGAAGGATTTCTCTCTCTCTCTCTTTTTAAAAGTTTTGTAGCTTTATGGACTTACGAAATTGATTTCAACAGGAAATCAGTTAACTTAATGTCCATAAATATGAAATAAAAGAATATTCTTATGAATGTTTATGTTAGACTTGCGATTAATGGGACTAGATATATGTTTTATGACGGATTGAGTATGAATTATGCATATATTCTTGTTCAGTTAATATTTTGCTGTTTTAAGGTCGAGACGTTTACCGTCTTTTGATGGCTCTTTTAATAATGCAGTAGGCACTTTCACGAATCTCTAATTTACAAACATTCGTGGTCTAATGAACTAGTTACTCCAAATATGCTCCTATCTTGCTCTTCGCGTTCTGTGAATTTTTGTATTTTCTTTGCAGCGTTTCCCTAGCTGTGGGTGGCCAGTCGAGCTTTAGTGGGTCGCGATACTGGAAGGAACAATATAATATAGCTTTATAGTTGAGTGATTGTTAAGCAAACAAAACTCCTAAAATTTATTTAATGAAATGAATTAATTTTTAAAGAGGTCATACTTACCACCGTTATTTATTTAATTTCGCCATTTTATGTGATAGCAAATCAGAAGTTATTTAAAGACAATTTGTCTTGCAGATGACAAATAATCTTCTTTCTTTCTTTCGTTTCGCTTTTCTTTTTTTTTTCTTCCTTTTTTTTTTTTTTTTTTTGCTTTTCCGCCAGAAAAGCTTCGTTTTAAAATGTTTCACTGAAATTCTGATTAAAAAAAAAAAAAAAATCGGAGAAGTGGAGCACGGCAGAGTTTCGTGCTCCGGCTCCGCTCCGACACCAATTAAAAAGTCGTTGCTTCACTGCTCCAGATCAAAGGAGAGGGGAAAAAAATGAATGCAAAAAATATACATATATTGTCATTACAAAGGACTGATTGTTGTCGCATTCCGTCTAAAAGCAGAGACAGAAAGCACAAAATAAATAAATAAATAAGTAAAAAAAGCAGTTGAAACGATAAGTAAGCAATTTTGCTGCGTTTTCTCTTCAGCTTGGTGGGACGATAGACGGTTAAGTCATGCAATCACTGAACGTCTCTTGTCTTTAAAATCTAGGTGGTGGTGGTCGAGCTCAGTTTTCCGCTTTTCTTTTTTCAGTTCCAAAGCCTTTTTTTTTCCATTTTTTTTCTCTTTTTCTTTTCTTTTGTGTATACGCGCAGATTTTCCTTTAAATTATGAAAACTTGATAATTCAAAAGTATTCAAGCTTCTATTTTAATATTTGCCTCAGCTACGTTAAAAACATGAAGGATTTGTGCATTGTTGAAGTCCCGTAAGGCACCGTAATCCCATGCTGATTATGGTGTCCAGGTATCTCTTTAATTATCGTGTCATTAATATCACTCAAGTGCTGAGTCTTTGCAAAGCAATAGTGTTTGTTGTACTGCCAGTAAGGACTTTGAACTCAAGATCTGTAACTCAGTTTGGTCTAGAAATGTGCTACTGTTGCTTCAAAAATCTAGTGAATTATTTAGTTCATGACAACAATTGGAAAAAAAAAACTGATTTTTTTTTTTAAACAAGGAAATGCTAAGCAATATACAACTTCATCTTCCAAATGTTGCTTTCTTTGCGTTTTTTATGGCATTCCAAATGACACATTCATTTTTTCTTACAATTACGCTGCCAGAATTTCGAACCCAAATTTTGACTTTTAAAGTAGTGTTGAAATGTTTTATTCTTCTAAAGATCATAAATATCAAACAGAATTTCGCACTTCAAAAAGTGTCCACTTCTAGAGACCGCTATTCAACTTTGGAATGGAACGCGCCATGCGTTCCATTCTGAGCGCATGCATGTCAAGCTTATTCCGCATTCATTGTTGCGCCAATGGCTATTTATGACAGTTATTTTGCCATTCGAAAAGGAACGCTTGCGATTGGAAATAGAATGGCGGGAGGAACGACAAGAAAGCGAAACGTGTCGCAACATCGTGCCTCATTTTTCACCTTCTGGGTCGCGCTGCTTGTTTTCGTCCGACGATTCTTTCTTGATGCGCGGAGGACATTGCGTCACTTGCATGTCAACCACGCGTAAACAGATACGCGTCACCCAAGAACAATTCAAGTAGTGTTTCACGTGAAATAGTTGGAGTATGCGTAGCCACTGTACATGTGTTTGGACTCAAGTTCATATTAATCAGAATTGCGCATGCTTCTTGTAAAGAGAACGCGTCATAGTTATTGTTAAGTGTGGTAACAAATACGGGATAATGTGTTTAAGATTTGACCGCTGATATAAAAAGTTGTTTCTTTCTGCGTGCTTATTGACTCTGGCAAAGGTTCCATGAATTCGTTGTTCTTTCGAACCTTTGTAATTGTGCCACCGATTTTTGCTTATAATTTTATGTTTAATGCTTTGCTATATTCAAAGAAATTCGTTGTTATCGCATAGTAGTAACTTGTATATCATTTCTGTTGAAGGTGTTTAGACAATACAAAAGCATTCCGTGTTTTTGCAATGAATTTATTCATCAATGACAGCAAATAGATGATGCACATTTTTGCTCCACTATAACAATTTATCTTATTTGATTAAACAAAATATTTCCTTGAATTCGAATGTAAAATTGCTTCAGCAATAAAGAATTTGGATTATCTGAGGCGATTAGAATTCTAAGTACCGATTTTTATATCATCGAATCTGACTTGGTCACCGATTGTGACGCACATTTGTTACCTAACTCTACAAAAACTCTCCAATGTATTCCAAATGGAGATGAATTGTAAGATCAGGGGTCGTGACAGGCAATTCGGGTTCGTTTTCGGACCGTTCACAAAATTCCAATTAATCAAAACGGACCCTTTACAAATTCAAATCGATCGAAACGGACCCTTCACAAAACTCAAATCGATCGAAACGGACCCTTCACAAAACTCAAATCGATCGAAACGGACCCTTCACAAAATTCAAATCAATTGAAATGGACCCTTTACAAAATTCAAATCAATCGAAACGGACCCTTCACAAAATTCAAATCAATCGAAACATACCCATCACAAAATTCAAACCAATCAAAATGGACCCTTCACAGAATTCCAAGCTTCCAAATCGTACTTTTCACACCATTATTTATTATAAAAGCGGCAAATAATAATAAATTTTTTATCCCTATGTGTTTAAATTTTGAATTTTTACAAAATTATTGGATTTTTCACAAAATCTCTTTAAAATTCAGAAAAAACAGACACTGTAAAAATTGCTGGATCGATCCCTGACTAATAAGTATGTGAGTAACGTTGTGTTGTTGTTTGTAGCATGTATTTTAAGTGCACATTTGTGTGTGTTTAACAATTAAATGTTATTCGTGTTACACTTATGTAAGATATGTTTACATATAATTCTGTTACGCTGTAAGTGAAAGCTTTAGTGTTTAGTATATTATTTAAGAAGAAAAATCAGAAGATTAAACTATAATTATCCAGGTCGTCTGTCGACAGCAAATAGAAAATCGAAAGAACTAGATTAAAATTATAGATATGAACTTTAAAAAGTGCAGTAAAAGGGGTTGTAAATTTTGCATTAAAAAATGTGCTGATGTTCTTGTTTTAAAACAGCAACGAAACTTCCAACAAGATTTTCTAGGGAAGATTTCGAATGTCTAATGTGCATATTTTTTCATGTATCTTTACAAATCCAATCAAATTAAAATATTAAACTCTAGTGATCACGTGAACTATAATGTAATTGAAAGAAGAAAAGATAAAGGGGCCTTCCACTGCAAGCCAAAAGGCAAACGGGACCGTGGCAGACCAAGAAAACGTTGGTTAGACCAAGAACCCGGAAGAGGCTTTTTTTAGCCCAACCCTTGAAGATGATGATAATAAAGAAAAGTTGAAAAAAAAAAAGGAGAGATAAAATACTTATGTAGTTTATCTAACTATGAATGGAATCATATCAGGGTTCCTGCATGAAATCTCGTTGTTTTCCGTAAGTTTCTAATTGATACAGGGATGAGTACTGTACCACTTAAAATAACACTTTTACTGAAGATAAAACTTTTGGATTCATATCTGTGAAGTTTCTTTTCCGGTTTGAGCAGCAGAAAATAGATTTCTCAGATCACACCGCACTCGAGTTAGTTATATAGCTCAGTCACTCCATTCACCGAATATTTCTCCCCAGTGAAAATCCGAATGTCTCAAACTTTTGAAATTGAACGGACAAATTTCATAGTTGCAAAATATGAACACAGAAGTACGAAACTATTTTCTGCTCCGATTGGCTTATCATCATATTTACTCTTCTTTTTTTTTCTTTTAATTTTCTTTATCCTCACATCCTCTGGTTGGGAGCAATATCCGAAAGGAGGGCGTTTCCGCGCTTCCTGTTGAAGCCTTTGCTTGTATTAATAGTTCATTGTCGGTTCCCTTTTTTTCCCCCGCGTTATCGTTGATCTTTGGCGGTGAAAACAAGCTGTGCCAATGTTTATCCTTTTGCCGTGGTACTGTTTACCCCTGGTTTAACAAAAAGATATTATGTAGAATAGTTGCAATTCCTCTGAAGACTTTAGGGGCTGTTCAAAAATGTCACGCTTTCTTTTCATGTATTTGACCCTTCTCCTCCCCCTTTGTCACAATATGTCACACTTCAGCAGACCCCCTCCTCCCCCCTTTGTCACATGTCACGCTAAATACATGATGTCCCACTTCTTGTTACCCCCTCCTCTTCCCCTCGCCACACTTTGTCACAATTTCACGACCCCCCCCCCCTCGAAGCGTCCCTCATTTATGAATCATCCCTTAAAGTATGTATGCGTTGATTATATAAGGTGGGGAGAAACGAAGTTCACTTTGCGGCATGATGGCAATAGCCGTCCAAAACGAAATGGTCGTTTTTAGACACGACGGCTATAGCGGCACAAATGTGCATGTACCGGCGTACAAGTAGAAGCCTAGTGTCATGCTTTGAAAACAATTTTTTAGGTTGAATATCGTTTTCCACCTGTTACATGACTTGCAGCTTCAGTATGCACGTGGTTGTGAAGGGAGTAGTGCGATCGTGTTTTCTTGAACTTAGTGTCTAGAGTCCGCTGGCGCTATGACAGTTATAACCGTAACCTCATTAAAGGTGCTGAATTAATCAAAATTAACTTTATTTAACCAGAAAGAGTAAAACTATACTTCTAATATTCTAAAAGTTGCAAAAACATATAGTGTTAATTTTTGAACTTCACTTGTTCCTACTATCCGTCAATGTGTTAAAAGATGGATTTGTCATAGTATAAAAGTATGACGATTAAAGGCTTCGAATCTACGTCGAAAGTAGGAATGGAAAAAATTAAATATTTCCAATTTTTTTATTGATGCACTAAAACTCATCAATAGCTACTATAAAAAAAGTAAGGAAATCGATTGACAGAGGGAAAATGGGGCTCAATTGATTTGTCTTCGCCGATTTATATACAGTGAAACCCGTGTAAATTGACCACTTGCGGTCCAGCACCTTAGTGGTCAACTTATAGAGAATGACGTAGAGGGTGAAGGGCTAATTCTGTTCTGACTAAAGTGGTCAACTTAGACAGGTGGTCAACTTTACAGGTTTTACTGTACATGCGAAATTCGCATATATATAAATCGGCCCAAATTCGAGAATGTCTACGTTCTCCAGTCCGATGTATGATAAATGTCGACAATCACCGGTGATTGTCGACATTCTGCATTTGGTGTATGTCGTAATTCACCGGATAATTTACATTTACGACTTTCGGACATTCATGGTAACATATGCAAAATTAATTTTTAAATCTTTTTACGTTAAGAATTCTTTTGTGAAATAGTTTGACATACTACGTTTTTAATATCATTCAAATGGCATGTTCATGTTAAATATACTTTTACATGCAAATTCATGTAAAAGAAGTTTTTGCTGTACAAAAACTGCAATTTACGTTTTAAAGAACATTTAGATAAATTTCACGCAAAACTAAAAAGTTTTAAAAACAATAAAAAATATATATAATTTCCCCGCAGGGTGAGAGTTAGAAGATAAAAAATAATGCACTACTAATTTTATGCATTTGTATCTTGTTCTAATTTTCCACGCGATTCTTTGTACTGTTAATAGAAGAGGCGTATTTTGTTTCCTGTGTGGTTCCAAGTCTAGATGGTTCTATTCAGGTGACGAGGATGTATATATCGTAGTGTGACAACCGGTGGAGGGAGGATGAATGGAAATTCGTGACAGGTGTTTCGAGATGGTCCTTGAATAAGATTCAGGCCGCTACATCAGGGACGTTGGAACGCAAGTGGAACGAAAAATTTCTAGTGTGGTTCCCTATTTTTGTTTACTCCGTGTACGCAGATAAAGATCAGAAAGATGCATTTACAGGAAGGGAGAACATTTATACTTTTTGGACACCTGGTTGAAAAAAATAGTTTTGATTGTTATATGGAATGGTTAGAACGCTGAAAAAATTGTCAAAAAAACATCTAAGTGAATTAACGAACTATTTCTGGTTCTCACTTGAAATGAAGAACTGGCTATTCCGTGGAATTGAAAAACCCTTCTATGGGTGACGGTGAAAGGAAGAAGACAATTTATGATCATAGAAGAAGAGTTGAGATGATAATAGGTTTCTAAAACGTCACTTTATTATTAATTATAGTCGAAAGTTGTCTTTTTTTTTTCCTCGAAAAAATTGTACCATACAGTATTTCATGAGTTCTTCCTAATCATAAGAACGTCTCATACAAAGAAAAATGCGGTACTCCTTTTCTTTATCTGAATAAGTAATTCTATGAAAAATTAATAACAGAACGTGTTTCATCAAATTAGTAACTTATCCATATTGTTAGTTGAACAAAGATTTTCATTCGATTTAAAATTAAATATTTCTTTTATGTCAATTGATCGAATGTCATTTGAAGTACCATTTACTATCCTTTCATCATTTTCCTTCAGAAGAGAAGCTTTTAATTTAAAAAATGTTTCACAACTTCAGGTGCTGAGCTAGCACAACGACCTATCGCCTGCACAGTAGCAGCAACAAACTCCATATCTGGACTGGAAACGTAAGTCTGAAATTCTCTCAAAATGACACATTTCCTTCTGTTGCCAAACTTGTTAAAATCTGGTGCATTTTTTTTCATATTATTTTTATATGCCATTGCACCGTATTGTCTCAGAATTCAAGCCGCAAACTTAGGAATACCAGCATAGTGCAAGACGTATACACACAGGCGTGTGCTATGTGATTTATTATTGATGTGGCATTTGAGATTCTAATCATTTTTGATTAAGGTTCTACAAAAAGCCACCATCAGTTTCAAGGCCCTAAATTTCATAAATTCCGCCCTCATTCTGAAGAAGAATTTCTAGCAATCAAAAAGTGAAGCAGAAATTAAATTGAAATCTTCAGAGATGGGTTTAATCTAATGCTCTTTCTTGCTGAGGACTACACCAAATTCCACGAAAAGTAGAAGCGATTTAGTCCTCAACCGTAGTAAATGGTTCCATTCGAAGTTTTTACATTTGGAATTGCTTCAGCAAATTCGTATGCTCCTTGGAATTCATGGAAGCTATTAGCAATCAAATGACCCTTAATGAAATAGCTTTAAAAAAGTCTCCCAGTGGGTAAGCGGTTGGAGTTTCAAAACTTAATTAACGTAAATATCATAATTAATAATTTGTTCGAAAATCGCTTCTAGAAGCTATGCTGCTTACTGAGTAGCGAATCTTTCATGGGAAATTTCATAAATTCCCATTCGTAAGGGAAAAGGTGTAACATTCAGTTCGATTACGGTCTCAGTTGACACAAATTTTGCTGTTAGCCATTTTGTGTATTCTACAGATCTACTTCTTTGTAACATGTTTCATTGCTGTATTTGCCTTTCTTGTTGAATAATAACTGGTTTTCCGTTAATTACAATTCAAAAATTTGTAAAAGAAAATGCAGTTATTAAACTTTTTTTACAATTAACATAATTTATTTTTTTTATTTATCTGCACACAACAAATTTATAGCAATAGAATTTAAGTAGTTATGTTTAGATGTTCTTTTGTTGCTTAAAAAAAATCCCCACCTACCTAGCAGTAGAGTCGTTTATACGACGATCATTTATACGACGTTTACACTTATACAAAGTTTTAGTCTGGTCCCAATCGTTGGATTTAGCCAGAAGGGTAAATCGATTATACGACGTTATCCTTTATACGATGTTTTCCGTCTTATAAACGATAGTAAAGTAATGATTTATTTGTCGAAAAGATTTTTTTCGACTAATAATTTGCTATTGGATTTATTAATGCAGTTCTGCAGTTGAATTAGAGCCCATTCGTAATGAGGAAAACCCGGTTTTACGAAGAATATTAAAATAAATTTTTGGTTTTTTGCTAGAAGATCTTGTAAAACCCGGCTTTTGCAAGCATGACATAGATTTAGGGAGTATTTTCCCCGTTCCCCCCGTCTTCCAAATTTCAAAAACAAGTTTCACGAAATTTCATTGAAAATCGATGTAAAAGGTTTTAATATTACGAAACTTGGATAACGCCACTAAAAATTTTGAAATTTTCAAAAAGTGTAGCTTCTCTTCATCTACGGTTTCAACGTCAACAATTGCCCAAAAACAGAAAACAAATTCTTTTAAACTAACACTGACCATATTTTTCCCTTGCATAATAGATGAAAAATAAAAAAAGTAAGTCTTTTTTGAACTATCCTTTTTGTCATTAAAAGCAATTTAATAAATCAGTTATTACAAGCACTCGATTTAGCGAAAGTCTCGATAAGTCTCAGTCATGACCCATAACCGTGTTTGACTCTAACCGAGTTCAACTGAGAAAATTTGTAACGAATTAAAAGCAGAACACGGTAACCAAAGAAAATCACAAGATATCACCAGAGGCTATTTGCTTGAAGTTTTAATTTTCACAAGGAGTTTATTTTTTTAAAGTTAACCCACGAAGGAAAATATTTGTTTGACAGTAAATACAAAACATTTTTTTCATTCAGCTTTATAAATTTAACTAGCAGTAAAATAAATTTTAGTTCATCATGTATTTTACTCTTGCAGCCCATTGTCATGTTTGAATTAGCAATAAATATGCATACCACACCAACTACCAACACTGTATCCTTTTAGTACTTTTGTTTTACAATATATCTAATCAAATGGTGTGCAACAATATCTTTAACGAAAATTATAAATTAATTGTATATAATTTTTGAGTCATGAATCTTTTAATATGCCGCTCATTTTGAAAACACGACTTTGTTTTAATTGCACATTTCATTACTTTTCGAAGGCTATTTTAATTGTTTTGAGACGATTGCGTTGTCACGAATCCGTAACGCGTTAAATTTAAATTTACGTGACTCCGCAACACGCTGAGTAGGTGATTAAATCGGGAACGTGACTAAATTCTGGAATGCTCAGCTGATGCATGATATTTTTTTTTTCGGGAGCTGGCTGCTTGCAGAAAATTCCATTAAGTATCACAAATATGGTACTGTTTCTCTTCACATCTATTGGGCTCATGATAAAGATATATATATATATACTATATAAATATGTATACTAATAAACCCAGCGGTCATACGAAATGACGGCTGTTCTAGATATTATAAATATACAATTCTCCCAGTAACCGGAAATGCACATCAAATCAAAGAGCTATTTATCAGGTAGAACAGTAAAGTTTAATGAATAAATAATAAACATATAATAATTTCGGAAAAAAATATTCTTACCAAAAAACATCTAAGTTATAATAATCTGTAAAATAAAAATATTATTTACTATATAATCAAATTGTTTGGGAAAAATATGTATTTATATCCAGCATAATCACCGTCAAAACAATAGTTTAACGAAACTGGAAAAAAGAGCGCTGCCACTTTAATATATATAAAAAGCGCAGACGATAAATAAATTAAAACAAAGAAAGAATTATTAAATTACATTCGTGTTTACATTAATTTTTAACGGAGATTGCAAATGTAGCAATGCCTCACTCAAAATACTCCAGAAATGTTTTGATAATTAGTATATTTGACATATGTTACAACAATGGCAACTGTATTACAGTTACGCAAGCAACCAATAAGCTATCGGCGACAGACACTTAAGCCGCTTATATATAAGATATACAGCCGAGGATTTGTGCGCATAAAATACGCAAAAAGAAGAAAAGAAAAGAAACTTAAACACCAAGAAGATAACGATTTTACTTAAGTTACATGTGTATAAAGTCTTAGGGATCAATACTGTTATTAAGTTTCACATTGATTGCTTTTATGAGTCGAAACTGAAATCAACGTCCAATCAAATTGGGAAAAAGTGCTGCAATCCCACTGGACAACAACAATAAAAAAGAAAAGAAAGAAGGAAAATATAAAAATTACGGAGAATCTGTAAATTTACGAAAGTCACTATTACACGTCCTTCTGAGAAGTAGCTTTCCCCAAGATAATCGTCACTGAAAAAAGAACACAAAATTTCATCTAGATCGACGTTGTCCAGGCTCTTAAGCCGCACAAACATAAACAAACAACCTAATGCATGTGAAACTGCTTAAAGTGGCTTTCATTGTTTTAACTCAAGATTAATCGCCCGTTGTTATGGACTTTCATAGAATTAATTGAATAAAAAATTCATGTTTCTTTATGAAACTAGGTATAGCAAAGCTTTGAAAATTGGACTGTAGAACATGCTTATTCTTGAAAGGCTCTTATTCTCTTCGCCTGTAGGAGGCACCATAGTTTTCTCGTAAAATGTGCATTTAATTTGAGCAATTTTATGTAAAATTGTTGAGTAGTAAACCTTAACTGAATTTGTAAATTAGAACTACAGCAAAGAATTCAGATTGTCATATTGGTAAGCTTATTTTGTACATCATTCTAATAAAGCTTGGCCTCAAACATGTATTTTTACTTTTCTGCTATTGAAAGAACAATTAGTCAACCAGTGGCGTCGCGTTTGAAAATCTGTGGGCGTACTTTAATACAAAATAGATGAATAATGCTCGAAAAGAGGGTTAAACTTAAAAATTTAACCGTAGTGAAAATGTGCTTCATTCAGGCAATATTAAATGACTTTCTGCGTCACCCAGTGTTGCACGGGCTACCCCAAATATTGTTAATTTCCTCAGGAAGACAATTTGAAAATATATATTACAAATCACACACTAGCACATATAAAATTGCAGTCACTATCATTTAAAAGACTATAGCAATTGATTCGAAAAATATCGTCTGCGCTTCAAATTTATCAGAAATGATAGGCTTTGCCTCTCTTGAGATTTCTTGGTCGCTTTTTTACACACGTTAATATTTTCGCAGACGATCGGTTAATGCGATTTTCCCCCTTATTTATCCACGCAAATTTATTTAATTAAAGATATTCCTCAAAATCCTAGAAATGTTTATTAGAATTTGATTTCTTTAAATGGCAACTGAATTGATTTGTTAAAACAGCTGTATTGTTAAAATTGAGAACTAACCAATAAAAGTGAAAATTATGTTTTAATCGTGAAGATGTTATAGAAATGTGGAGGTGCTGAGCACCCCTACAAATGTTTTGGTGGGTGTTCGAGCATTGCATCACCGGATTGGGTGACCCTGATTAGTACTCCGTAATTGAATAATTCTTCCACTTTGGTGGCATTCAACTCTTATTATGCCTAACATGATCAGATTCTACCGAGATTCAGCTAGCGCTTATTAAAACTGATTGCTCTGAAGCGGCTGTTTCCTGAACCAAAAGGATTTCCGTGCTTTCTAACTCCGAAGCTTGCAAGGCACTGTCGTGGCCCATCTGCTCGTGAGCGCTCGATTACGGTTACAGTCACGACCTCCGTGACTTCTCGGGCATAGAACTACGGATGCTGTGAAACGGACAACGCTACCACTCGGCTCGAAGGTAAACAAATCGGAACCCGGCTGTTTATAGCAACTTCACTGTGTCGACCTGTTCATATGAATCGCTTAGTTAGGATTGTATTCAAGTTGTTGAATTCTGTATGTTCTGAAAGCGTGAAAGAAATGGCAGCTGCCGCTAATGGCAAATTGGAGAACTGCTTGTGTTTCAAAGGCTATTGTTCGCTCTTACAGTGAGAACTTCCTTTTCTTCAAGTCCTCCATTTTTTATTGTGAAGATTATGGTGTAAAATATCGCGCCCAGTTTATTGTATTGTCGTTTCCAATTCAGATGTAGCATGGTAGATAGATAGATAGATAGCTGATCGTATGCTGTTTCTTTCCAGATTTTTTTTTTTTTTTTAAGCTTCATTGAAAATATCAGAACATGAGAAAAACAAAACTAATGTTGAGAAAAAATTGCAAAATTAATATGAGAGTACGAAAATTTCATTGTAGCTTAAATCTGACTAGATAACGTATAGGGGAAAAGGGAGGCTAGTGTGGGCACGGGGTCAGTGCGACAACTTGAATAATTCTGTTATTTTTCAGTTTAAGCTTCTGAGTAAATGTTTGCAGTTTTGAAACACAAAAATACACTTCCATGTGAAGTTTCATGAATTTAATTTAGTAGTTCATTCGGAATTGATAAAATAAGGTTTGGTGTAAAAGTAAATTCATGATTTGTTTTTAAACAGCTTATTTTGACTACTTTGATTAAAATTTTCAAACGAAAGGGGATCAGATATTACGAATGAAGATACATACTTTCGTTTCATAAGGCTTAAATTTAACAGTGTTACACGATAAATTATAATTGACACCATGGGGCTAGTGTGGACATTTTTAAATTAGACGTAGTTACTTTTCAGTGGTAAAACTATTAAATTAATATGAAGACCATATGGTAACACAGTGCATGCAACCTTTTTGGACATGGAAACTGATGAAATAAAAATTGAAGAAATAGAAAAGAAATCAAGGCAGGATAATTTTTTGTTAAATTTTCCTCTTGCGTTGCAAATGTCCAGACATAACACATGTCAAATATAGTTCAAGAAGGGAGAATTCTTGTTATATATTTTTCCAAGTGTAAACACCAATGTTAACACACATTATTATTATTATTTACAAAAAATGAATTTATATATATATCCAATTGATGTGATATTTTTTACTATTTATCTATTTTTTATGGCTGTTACGTAAAATCATATAAAAATTTTAAACGTTTGAAAAAATACGTTGATATAGCATAACAATCGCATTTTATATTTTTTAAAGATATTTCTCTAATCCAAATGATCCAATATTGCATTTATGCAATGGTTTTATCCATTGCTTTTAGCCTAGTCATCAAAACTTCATATAAAAAAATCGTTGGCGAAAAATGGAGTGTGGGACTGATAATCGCCCGTTGACCATATATCAAGAAAAGCAAGGTTCAATCACCCCCCATAATAATAATAATAATACCCGTGGCCGTAAGGTTCACGCAGCTACTATAAAGAAGTAATAATTGTTTATATTCGTTTATTCGAAATTATATCATAAACGCATTATTGCCAATTACTTACGCTTCGTTAGGTTATGAATCTAATGTTCATAACCTAAAAGATTCTTGAGAAGCAAATTCAGCAGTTAGCTACAGCGATTGTGTGGTGCAATGAATTGAAGAAACTTTTGATTTTACTCCTGCGAAACAAAAGCATGTACTGTGCTTTTGTACCAAACTTTTTAAAACATAAAAAAGAAAGAAAACATTCAGTTAAGAACTCTTTATTAGTCATGGAAACAATAAACAATTATAATGGAGTGATAAGCTCGTTTTCCATTAAGCCTTGTTTGTATCAGTATGGAACATTATTTGAGTAGTTATCAGGTGCTTTAAACTTCTTTTTTAACCCTACACTGCGCCGTGTTGTTTTTAAACAACACCTCTATTTTCGTTCACTAAGCTCTTGTTTTGAATTTTTTTTTTTAACAAGTGGTTCATTCTTTCGTTTTATTTTGTATGTAAGATCATATTAGTTAATATAGTCTCTCCTAGATCTTGTAAACTGGGTTCCAAGTTCAACTTTTTCCACAAAATCGACAACAACCGAAAAAAAAAAAAGTGTAGGGTTAAGAGGGTTTCTTTCTCGGTTTAATTCGTGGATCATCATAATTGGTGTTTGCTGCATTTCGTAACCGAATGTTTGTTTTTCCTTAGTACTGGAAATTATTTTCATTCCTGGTTCAAGATGGCAAACCTGATCGGCTAATTTTTGTGCATTCCATGTTTATAGAGCTTTTAACATAAAAACTTGTAATTCTAGCGGCGCTTATAAGCCTTCATAATTCGCTCCGTCAGCCACTTTCCCCTTTCATTTTGATGCCCTTAGGGGGTGCAAGTTAAAAATACTCTCAGTTTCAGTTGATATTCGGCGATGTTGGAACTCGTACCCCGCGGACCCCCAGAGTTCACGCTATCGCGGCAAAAGAACTTTCACCAACAAATCCGCCATGGGCGCAATTCCAGAATTCCGGTCTCACGCGGTGGGATGTTTGCTCGTTCGGTAGGAACGAACTGGCGTCCACACAAACATTCTGATTCCAGTCGAGTTCGAAAACGAAAAAAATCCATCACTGTTCTATCATTTGATAGTCTGCGTACTAATGCAATCCATTTAGAAGAAAAATTGTTGGCGTTTTCAGTTTTAAAAAATATTTGATTGGGGTGTACTTATCGATATGTTTCATAAACTTTATCTTCGTGTCGTATGGAGAGGAACTGAAAATGGTGTTTGTTTTGATGTTTCTAATCCCTACTTGTCAAAAATCTTTTGGGGCAATGACAATACCTGCAATTCGTTTGGGGTATTGACAAATACCTGCAATTCCTCTGAAGCCATCAAGGCAAACTGATATTTTCCCCTTGATTGGAAGAGACAGATGCCTCTGTGGAGGACTCTGTCAGTGGTTGTTCAACATTATCATCTTGCTAGAGATAAAGCAGAAACTTGTATCAGGCAGTTGAGCGCCCTAAACATGCATATTCTTCATCTGGTCGTTCTGCAAATGGAGCAGTAACGATGGGATTCGAACCCAAGACCCTTTAATTTGTAAACCCAAGACCTAAAGACCTTAATATTCGATATGCATATTTACTACTCCGTGAGTTTTCATGCCCTTACATCGTGTCAAAATACTGAGAATATTTTAATTTCGCAAGTTTTCAGAAAACCGGGAAAACACATAGTTTCCCTCTTCTTCTTCTTCTCTCTCTCTCTCTCTTTGTCCTACTAATGCAAACGTGTGCCCACATCAAGTTCTGCTGTATTCAAGCTAGGAGAAAGTTGAACATCTCAATTTTCCTTGTAAACAATATTTTTATAGATTTTTTAGCATAATATTCTCTTGCTTTAAAATATAAATTGGTTAACCTTCTTCGATATAAATGTCGTTTTTTCTTGATGTCGATAATGTCTACCCTGATCAAGACAAGGAATAGTAGTGGATTTTTTTTTTCAAAAGTTTACTTAGTGTTTTGAATATATATTATATGGCATGGAATATACATTTATTTCTTGTGCCATTGTTGTGTACAGTATCTATTAATTTCTGATAAATAAACCATTGTATAGAAATATAGAAAGTCCCTTCCCCCGCTGTCGAGGTCCATAACATGCTTTAGGTGCACTAACACTAGTAAGCTTTGTTTTAGTTTCTCGTTTTATTTAATCTAATTTATTTATTTGTTGCTTTTTGTATCGTGAAGCTGGAAACAAGAAGACTCAGTCGAGCATTCTACTATGTTGTGCCCAAATCCTGGTTCAAATCATTAATGCCAATCGATACATATCGGCAAATCACGCTCCATTACTAATTCTTTAACGATGCTCGATTTCATTAGTTGCGAACAAAATCGTTTCTAATCGATAATCCAATCTGAGAAGCAAATGAATAAAATAATAAAGGTATGAATGGTTCAAAATACAGAAATGTGTTCGTAATTAAGTAAGAAGAATTCGGGGAAGAATGTCATGCACTAAAATACATGTTTCTGCTTATTGACTCTCATGTAGTACGCGTTTTGAGTTAGTCATGGAAAATCCATTGATCTTTCTGCGTCGGGTACGTAAGTGATTTTACTGCGTTTGGGGTTGGGGTGGGGGATAAGACATTTTCCTTCGCGTCCTTTGTGAGAAGTTAACCCCGAGGGCAAGTGTTCCAATTTTGACCATGCATGATTAATTAGTCTTATAGTAGGAAAATTGAATCAACAAAAATTTTGATTTGAAGTATTGTTCTCTGGAGGTCTAAGAGTGTATTTTATTTGTTAATATTAACTGCTGAGAAACGGCCTAATTGATCTTGTATAGTGAATACTGGTACACTTGCGCTACGTGTACCAAATGTAAAATTTAGATCATACGATACCATGTTGCATGATTATAATATCAGTGGTCGCGTCAGAGGAAATTCAGGTCCGTTTTCGGACCCTTCACAAAATTCCAATCAACCAAAACGGACCGTTCACGAAATTACAGTCAACCAAAACGAACCCTTGACAAAATTATAGTCAACCATACGGACCCTTCACAAAATTCTAGTTATCGAAAACGGACCCTTCACAAAATTCCAATTAATTTAAACGGACACTTCACAAAACTCTAGTCAATTAAAACGGGCCCTTCATAAAATTATAGTCAATCAAAACGGACCCATCACAAAATTATAGTCAACCAAAACGGACCCTTCACTAAATTCTAGTCAATCAAAACGACCCCTTCCCAAAATTCCGAGCCACCAAATCATACTTTTTAGCCAATTATTATTAAATGATCGATAAAAAGAATATATATTTTTTTTTGTCACTGTATATTTAAGTTCTGAATTTTCACACAATTATTTGATTTTTCACAAAAATCTTCATAAAATTCACAAAAAAAGGACCGTGTTAAAAATGCTAGATCAACTCCCAAATATATTAATCGTTTTTGTTTTTGATTAAAATAAAATAAATTTATATTCATAAGTTTTCCTCTAAATATTGAGAAGAAATAAACTATATAAAAACCTCAGATAATATCCGAATCAGTGTTTCTTATTTCAAAGAGAAAATTATATTTTCCTTTTTAACATGAGAAGAGGATTTATTTTTCTGTATATTTTTTGTAGCAAGATTTGATAAAATTAGTATATATACAATTAATTACCCGTATACTAATGCGGTGAAAAAAGGAAGTGTGTAAACGTATCCTTAAAAGTCCATCACAGAAAATATCTAAATGCGCATTGGTTTCTAGTTCTAGAGACGATTCAGGTTAGACAAGATTAAAGAAAGATAGATTTAAACATGTAGAGCAAAGTTTAGATGATTTTGCATGTTGTATTTAACTTGACTTGTGGCGGAATTTTGTAAGGCGGTTTTCGACGACTATTACTGCATAAATTATCTTCAAATTTTTCACACAAGCTTATCTTCGATGACAATACAATAATCCATCCATTTTATAATTTATTATAACGTTAATTAGGAAAAAAATTAATAATTTTGACTCTGAGGAAATTATCAGCATTATCATTTGCCGTTTGGCAACAATAGTTTTGTTTGGATAATGCAACGATGTTTTGAGTTTAAATAAAACCATGTAACTTAAAACATTTTTGGCAATTTAATATTATGTATTGTTCTTTTCGCAAAATTATTACCAAAAAGAGTTCAGAAAGAATAATGCGTTAACAGTAATTTTCGTTTAATGCTTTTGTCCGAAGAAATTTTGTTTTCTTTTTATTCAAGTTTTCAATCAGCTCACACACGTTACTCTGAATGGTATTTTATAATCTGAGTACATCCTTTATTTGTTTTTACTTTCCTTAGTCATTACACGCCTATCACATTTCTACAACTGCTAAAATTCTAGTTGCCAGCTAATCTACTTACTAGCTGTTCTTAGTGCTACAAGAAAGTAAACATTTATCACTCAACGTAATCCAAGCTCAACAAATCGATTAATCACAGCCACCTTCTCGCAGGTTGTTGCAATGCAAGCAAGTTTTCGCGGTAAATTTTTGCAGTCATTTAATCGATTTTCATGACTGATGTGTTCATAAAGTGGGTACTATTTTTCATTCAGCCTTACTGCAGCTCAGAAAATGCTTTTATAAGGAGATCAATGACACCTGAGGAAAAATGAAAATGTGGGGTACCGTGGGAATTATGGAAGCAGAACATATTTTTCTCAATCCATTTTTGAGGTTGCGATATTTGTTAGCATATATTCGCACTATCACTAGATAATTTTAAACTTTATCGTTTTATTTGTATATTTTAGAATGTAACTAACAATCGTGTATCTTAACACAAAGTATGAAGTTTCTAAGACAAAATCTTTTAAGTGAAAAATATTAATTTGTGCAAGCTGCGGGGGTTTAAGTATTATTTCTTTGCGTGTAATTTTACCATTTCTAATTGTTTTTTCATGTAAATATATTTCTTATGTGTCGCACACCGTCAGGAAAAGCGACACAATTAAAAAAACGAAACACCTTTGCAAAACGGGATGTTGTTTCTCCAGATTCCATATGCTTCTATCGAAAAGTGACATACAAGTCTGTATAATATACAGAGCTATCAGTTATTTCTCCAGATTCCATATTCTTCCATCAGAAAGTGACATACAAGTCTGTATAATATACAGAGCTATCAGTTGTTTCGCTAGACTCCATATTCTTCTATCGAAAAGTGACATACATGTCTGTATAATATACAGAGCTATCAGTTGTTTCTCCAGATTCCATATTCTTCTATCGAAAAGTGACATACAAGTCTGTATAATATACAGAGCTATCAGTTGTTTCTCCAGATTCCATATTCTTCTATCGAAAAGCGACGTACAAGTCTGTTGTATAATATACAGAGCTATCAGTTGTTTCTCCAGATTCCATATTCTTCCATCAGAAAGTGACATACAAGTCTGTATAATATACAGAGCTATCAGTTGTTTCGCTAGACTACATTTTCTTCTATCGAAAAGTGACATACAAGTCTGTATAATATACAAAGCTATCAGTTGTTTCTCCAGATTCCATATTTTTGTATCGAAAAGAATAATAATACAAGTCGGTATAATATATAGAGCTATCAGTTGTCTCTCCAGATTCCATATTCATCTATCGAAAAGTGGCGTACAAAGCTATTAGTCTCTGTTCGATTGAAGAATATGGACACTAGGGAAAAAAAAATCCCGTTTCGCAAAAGTGTTTCGTTTTTTAATTGTGTCACTTTTATTTTCGGCGTGCGATGTGTTACGTTTTTACACGGCAATACTGGAACATGTGTAGATGTTTTGCATTTTGTAAGTCAGAATATTGCTTTCGACATTTAGTTTATTTGGACAAGGGCCGTGGTAGCCTAGTGGTTAGCACGCCGACCTTCCACCTGGAAGGTCGCGCGTTCGATACCCACTGAAGACCACCATGTATACTTGGGGATATGTGCATGTAAAATCCGTAGACCCCACTACCTCTCCCCGTGCGTAAGCAATCCTAAGGCCTCGGCTAACAGGTAGGGGTCTGTCTGGTGGAGAAAAGTTTATTTGGACAAGATGTTTAGATGATATTTTACTCAGTTAGGGTAAAAAGGAAACTAGAAATTAAATTTTGATAATTAATACTCAAGTATATTTAATATTTAATTTGTTCAGACATAAATCTCCACCATATGTTTGCATTTTTCAAATTACAGCTTTCAAAACCTTCAATCTCGCCTTGCAGTTTTTTTTTCGAAGATAAAAGATTTAAAAAAAAAAAAATAACAGGTACAATACTATTATTTTGAAATTTAAACAATCAAAGCTCTAAAAAAATCAAGGGTCTTTGGTGCAATGTTTTTAACAAAAGGTTCCAAATAAAATCTCTCGTTAACAGCTGATGTATATCTTGTAATACGTGTCCTTATCATTGCTTAAATACCTTCAACACAGTTTGCTTTTTATGGAACATGGATCCGTGCAAGTTAGCGTTCACGCCTTGTATGTCCGGTGTATGAATTAAATTACTGCACGCTAGGTTGAACGGAAGTTGATGGATTGATTCAATAGGTGGACTATAGCGTGAAAAGGGCGTAGGCCATGCACATATTTTCGAACAGGAAAAAGACTTGACATATTTTTTGGTGAAAGGTTTCGTAAGGAAGCTTTTATCCGTTCCTAATAAACAAACAGGTGTGGAATGAAGCAGTTTTTTTTTGGATTGTTTTTTACTCAGTAGCAATCAAATAGTCTGAAATTGTCGCAGAATAAGATTCCAGAAAATGAGTGACAAGATTGATTGATGCGGAGTGAAATGCAAAATCCTTTTTCTGTTTTGTGATAAAAGCCTCAGGATGAGGAGTAAAATATCAACATCAAGTTTATTTTTTGTTTCTTCGACAATACATCAGTAATAACTGACTACAGCTTATAAGATTAGGGTTTGGTCAACAGTCAGTGTCAAAAATGTCAATATAACAATAATATCATGATTGGTGCATTTTTTTGAGTCTTAGAAACAGATGCTATTTGAAACGTTCAGTCGTAGAAAAAGTAGTGTGGGATATTTTACAGGAAATGTTCAAACAAAAATGTGAAAATACCCTTAAAATTGATGAAAAGTTTTTTCCCGCCATTATTAACAAGACGTTCCGCCTAAACTAGAGCTATACGAGTCTATTTTCTCGTATACACCAATATCAAATTGATAATATAGCTATCTCTCTCTCTCTCTTGCTCATTTAGCTTTGGTTCTGAAAAACTTCAAATATAGCTTTTTCAACGGATTTATACATATTCATTCACTCAATCATTTATTCATCCATTCATTCACTCACTCATTTCTTCCTTCATTCATTCTGAAATATCCTTAAAAATACATATCAAAAAGTTTCGTGGGAAAATAGGTTCGTTAAGTTCCGGATGAACTTCGTATCTACACATGCTCTACGTCATAACATCTTTTCGATAAAGTTTGTTCCAAGCAAATCCATTTGATAGAACAGGGTTTATATAACAGTGAAAATTCCCCGTAGGCCCTAAAGTTTTCTTTTTCTTGAAGTGTTCAAAATTGAACAAGTATGGTTAAAATCTAAAACGTTTTCCCGTTGATAACTTCTTCCAATAAGCTTGTCCAAAAGAACTTGAATCGTATGCTCAGATCTTACATAATTTGCTTCTTTTTTGCCCATAGGCGCAAATTTTGAGATTTTTTTTTTTTTTGAACTGTTCAGTTCTGAACAAAAAATTGTTCTAATCAAAAAGTAAAATATGGAAAGGAGATGTCCTCGCCGTGACCTTTCGAATGCAAAAATATTTCAAATCGGACAATTCCTTCAAAAGTGGAAGGGGGTGTACAAACCGACCGACAGAGACATATTTTTTCCCCATCTCAAAACCCTACTTTCAAATTTATTTTTCAATGTTTACTTACTTACTTGACCTATTTTTGTCTTTCTTAACGGTATTTTTAACGATATTTTTAAGATACATTAAGCCTTCGTTCATTCTTTTTTCCGTTTTTACTAAACTTTTACAGAAAAGTAGGCTAAAAAGAAAATTATTTCCTGCATTTTTTCACCATAGTCTCTTGTAGGCTTTCACTACCAATTTTGTTTACTCTAATATTTCTATAACTTTTCGGTTTTCTAGAAAGTAACGTTTTTACGGTTGTTTTTCTTATTGTTTCTGAACAATATTTGCAGTCTCAAGACTTATCTGCAAGTGTAGGTAGGCTAGCGTGATAACAAAGTTTGCTTTCCTCTTGTCCAGACAATACCATGGTCTTCTTTATTTGCACTCTTTTGAAGTTTGAGGACATATTATCATTTTGATTCAACTTCCTACGAGAAAATTTTGTTTTCTTTTCATTTCTACAGTACGTTTATTCTGGAGAAGAAATGCAATCATGAAATGAATTATTAAGCATGTGTCTGAAACCACAGAATTAAACGAAATTAATTTTGAATTTCATTCTTAACCTCTTCATTCCAAGTGTACCCAATTTTATTTCATTTTAAAATACTGTTTATTAACTACTGTTTGTGCAATTTGAAAGCTAAAACACCCAATTGTTTTTGAAATTAATCAACAGATAGTTTACTTCGTTTTAAAAATGGAAAACATGGAAATTGGCATTAATTATCATTTAAACTAATTATTAATTAAAATTTGCAAAAAAAAAAATTTTATACTTATTTTGTTTTGTAATCATTTTTTAAATCAGAGAACCAAAAAATTGCGTCAAAATTGTTTGTGCTTAGTTCTGGGGTCTGAAGAGGTTAAGAAAAGAAAAGTCTGCAGAGTTTATCATCAAGTTTTTTAATTTTTGTTTTTATTTTTTCTAATAAATTTAAAGTGTTTTGGAATTTACACCTAATGTGATCTTTACATGATCCTAAAAATATGAATCACTTATATTTATTTTTGGATAAATCTCCTGTAATTCAAGTTTTCTTTAGTACTACTGGCAAAACACTGTCAATGGTTAGACATTGAAATAATTAACACTTGATTATTTTACATTTAATAAAATTATTTACTTTTTTTACTACAACAAGCAAACAGCATCTTTTATAGCAAAACAACATCTTTTAAAGCAAAAGAACGTCTTCAATTTTCCTTTTATAAGCATATTCGCTCACCAGCGACAATTGTAGCACATTTCAAATATAAAAGAGAGAGAAAGAGAAAATCAAGATTTTAATTTTTACTAATTTTAATTGATTTACGTAACTACAACATACACAAAAACATTTATGATATGTTAAGATTACTGGTAGGCTTTTGTAGTCTAAACTGATTGTGTACAATTAAATTTTGAAAACTATTCCTCTAAATAGAGAAATTTTACATATGTGCCGCTATTGATTATTTCTAGTTTGTTTACCACGCACCAGGAGTGTAAATTAATTTTGTACCAGTATTTTAGCCAGAAAGAGCATTAAATCCTGATTTTGAACCAATAAATTATTACATTTTATTTTATTATTATTATTATGGAATTACGCCACTATTGTTGCGTTTGAGCGATATAAAGGAAAATATATTCGTATTTAAAAATTAAATTTTCTTCCAAAACTTTAGATTTTTCTGTGTGTGTATTTTATTCCACGTATTCCCCTAGCGTGAAGAGCTTATGAAACTATAAGATAATCCTGGCACAATCTTTTGACATTCGATTACACTGTCAAAACAGACGAAATGTAATATGGAACGGTGCAGATCCTTTGATGGATTATCGGCTGCGCGAAAGTGACGTTCTGAGCGACGATGGCGGGTCGAACTGTAATTCATAATATCTGTTTCGAAGCATCTCTTGCGTAATTTTTTTCTCCCTTATGGCGGGATAAAATATAAAATGAAGTGCTGAGATTTTCATATTTCTTGAACACGAAATTTATCTTTTTTTTTCTTTTTTTGACATTTCTCAACGCTTGTTCGTTGCAATGGAATTTACTTCAGATGTTTCTATTTGAGTGTAGTATTGAGTTAAATATCTGTCGTTTATCACTTTATGTCATATCTGCCAACTTACTGAGGTAAGAATTCAGGAGATGTCTCAAAAATTCAGAATAATTCAGGAAAAAAAGTGGAGAGCGATGAATCTTATTCTATCGCTAAAAAAATAATACGTAAATAAGTAAATAAACACCATTTATTAAATATGAATAGATAAAAAAACATGTAGGCTTCTCATCCAGTATTAAAATTTTAATCACCCTACCATAATCATTAACCTTTTATCTACTGACGGTACTTAGAAGTACCATTCTCTAAAAATTCCATCCAGAAACTATTTTTACCAATATTCTGATGGTACTTTGCAGGAACACCCTTTGAATTCCGCTTTTTCAGGATACAAATCAGCAAGTGTTCTATAAAGAGTATTTTAGCGAGGAAAGGAAGATAGTTTTGAAACCAATGCTGTGCTTTGAACTGCCATTTTGTTCAAATTGCTCCTTTTTTTTTGTTTCGTTCCAGAAAAGTAGTAAAATTCAGGAATTAACTCATTGATTCTTTTTTAATGTGTTAGTTAAGAACTTAGAAAACTATTTGAAGAAATATTTTGTTTAAAAAGTGTATGTAATTCATTTCACAGTTAAAATACTCTGGGGCTTATCAACTGTAAAGAAATAAATTCTTATCGACTGAGCATTTTTTGTATGTAAATTCCTTAGTTTTCAGTGTAAATAACCAGACAAGCAATTTATGTAAAAAAAATACTGCAGATCACAATGCAGTAGATAAAGGGTTAAAGTAATTTAATTAATAAAAAAAATGCGATACATTGCTGAAATTGAGCAAAAATCGATCATCGATAAAAAGTCGCTAGAATTTAACTAAAAATCAACAGAATCCAAAACTTATTGTAAAAAAGCAAAACAAGCATAAAATCACTGACCTCTTTCATAAAAATTCCGAAACAATCGTCAAAAGTGATGAGTTCAAATGCCCTCCCCCCCCCCCCCTGATCCTCAAAATGACCGGCCTGTTTAAAGTTTCATAATGAAAATTGTGGTTTACATTATTTATGTATCAAATTATTTATGACATTTTCTTTGTGAATTTCAAATTAACTATTGTGTGTGTGACAGCCTTCTGTTCCCGCATTACTTGAGAAAATTTTATAAAAGCTTTTCTTCTAAAGGAAAAATAATTACATTATTTTCCTTTACTCTCAAATTTTCTTCGTTTCATAATTTTTTCTTTTTCTTTTGCAGGTAAGTGCAAACTCATTGTGATTGTGCAAAATGGAAATTTAAAGAATTTATGTGTATTTCTGCCTATGAATGCATTCAAGTAAGATTTACTTTAAGAATTGAGATATACTGCGCATGGCACTTGCGTAATTTCACACGTGTGGCTTTAATTTTCTTTTGACGGAAAGCACGAAGATTTATTTACAAGAATACCACTGCGACGTATAACTAACGGGAGTGCTATCTTCTATAAGATTGACATTGAAATCGGCAGTTAGAAGAATACATTTTTGTTCTCTTGACTAGCTATATTTAAAATCGCTATTTATTTTATTTTTTCAAAAAAAGATAGCGAAATGAAGTTTGGATACAAGTAGTTTTTGGGAGCTAAAGTATTTTTTTAATTTTTGCAATAAATAAAAGTTGACAAATAGGAAAAGAATAATTTCATGGTGTGAATTTTGCGAATTTTTCATAAAAGCAAAATGTAATTTGGATGCAAAGATAGTTTAGAATCGCGATAAATTGTAGAGAACAAAAAATGGGGAAAATTAAGTTAAAAAACATTACCGTTATTATTGTGAAATTTGAACAAAGAAAGTATTCTAACAAGTTAATCCACTACAATTGTAGTGGATTAAATTCTTTCTGGGATCTGTCGGTCTGATCTGAAGTGAAATGATTTCGCCTTTTCAATTCGAACCGTAAGTCCAAAATATTCAAAATGAAATTTGGATGCAAAGATAGTATAGAATCACTATTAAATATAGAAAGTCAAAAATGGTGTAAAATTAGTTTTAAACAAAAAATTTTACCGTAGTTATTGTAAAATTTGAACAAAATTATAAGTTAAACAAAATTAAATTTAGACCAGACGATATATTAAAATTTTCAGTAGCAAGAAAGTATTCTACAATTAAAGGATTGAATTCTTTCTTGGATCAGTCGGTCTGATGTGAAGTGAAGTAATTTCGCCTTTTCAACTCGAACCATAGGTGCGGAATATTCAAAATGAAATTTGGATTCAAAGATAGTTTAAAATCGCTATTAATCATAGAAAATCAAAACTGGTGTAAAATAAAGTTTAAACAGAAAATTTTAGCGTCATTATTGTAAAATTTGAACAAAATGATAAATTAAGCAAAATAAAATTTAGACCAAGGGATGTTTTAGAGTTTTGACTTTATAATAACATGAAAGTACTCTACAATTGGTGTGGATTGATTCTTTTTTTGATCTGTCGGTCTGATCTGAAGTGAAATAATTTCACCGGTTCGTAATATTTGACTGAAACAGTATTTCCAAAAGTGACGCGCTGAGTCTCGACGTCAGTAGGTCAGGAGCGTGAGGCGACAAAGTTCTCTGAAACTTTCGTGTCGGCTTCGTTTCCACAACTCGTGGACGGGATCGTTAGACGCTGCACGCAAGGACGAAGCCATTAGATCAGGAGAAAAAATTAGAACCGGAAGAAAACGCATTAAATGTCGCATGCCGCTTTTTGGCGCTCAGCCAAAACCACTTGGCAGCAATCCCCCCTATTCCTCGCCTCCTTACACACCATCTGTGTTCAGGCTCACTTCTCATAGCGAACTTTTTTTTCTTGCATAAAAATATCAAAATGTTGCTCCTTATGTGTAATTTGAACAGAACTAGTTTACTTTTGACATAAGTTTCACACGATTTCGCCGTGATTTACGCAATACTACTAAAAATCACTTTCTCTGTATAGTGCACTCCAAAAAGTCTAACTGATATTAATAAAAAAAAGAATCTTTGTACTGCTGCACAAGGGGGTAATGAGAAGAAAATGTCCTTTAAATCATCAAATTAATAATTATAATTGTAATTATAAAAAAAATAGTTACCTAAATAGCTGAAAAATCTAATGCTACCAAAACCAGAAGAAAAGAAGACCTGAGCTACTAAAAAAATCTTAAATTGCTAAAAAATGTTCTTTGTTCTGCTCTTTAGTAAAAAGAATGAAAACATTTTAAAGATCTCTAATATCAACAATTTCAGAAATATTTTAAAAACTCCTTGTAATATAAAAGTTGTGGGGTCCATTTTATTTTGTAATAAAATGTTATAGTTTGTATCCGACTGAAAATAATAAAACGCTCACTTTCATAAATAATTTTTTATTTTGAATTAATATTTAAAAGCTCTATTATTAAACAAGAAGACCTGTCTAGAACTGCACGACCCTACTTTCCCATATACACTAACATCAAATTTATTAATCTAGCTATCTCTATCTCTTTTTCTCTTAGCATTAGTTATAAATTACTTCAAACATACATTTTCAACGGTTAATACAAATGCATTCATTCATTCCTTCATTTCCTGCGCTCATTCATTTATTGACTCATTTATTCACGCATTCATTCAGGAATACCCTTAAAAATCCAGGTAAAAAAATTTCATGGGAACATTGGCTCATTTAGTTCAGGATAAACTTCGCATCTGTGCATGCTCTACGTCATCAGATCCTTTTGATAAAGTTGTTCCCAGCAAATTAGTCTGTTAGATCGGGATTTATACAAGAGTGAAATTTCCCCGTGAGTGTTAATGTTAATTTTTTTAACTGTTCAAAATTGAACAAAAATTGTTTAAATCAAAAAATATTTCACGTTGAGAACTCCTTTGAGTAGGTGTCTCTTGCAGGCGGTAATAATAAGATTTAAGAAGGCACGTCGAAAGTAGGATAAAATAATAATTAACTATTTTCAAAAACATTTTATCTATAACACTAAAACTCATCAATAATTACTAAATAAAAAAAAGTAAGAAATCGGTTGACCACAGAGAAGAAAATAGTACGTAACTGTTTTGTCCTTGCCTGTTTATATATAGATAAATCCCTTTTCTATTTTTTGCAAGAAAACGTAAAAAACAAAACATTTTGTGTAACTTATGAGAATCGATTTGATATAGCCTCAGTTGATTTTCAAGTGCAAAATGCACATTGCTTTCTGTGTTGCAATTTTTTTTTTAAATAAAATTCTTAAGGAAAGATGATAAAAACTCGTGGTTTATTTGACGTCATTATTGTAACTCAGAAACCGCCCAGTTTTCAACTGAAAATTTATAATAAATTCTTGCAACATAGAAAGCATTTCGCACTCAGGTTTCACTTGAAAATTAACTGAGAGTACATATCAACTCTATTTTTCTTTATAAGTTACGACACCCAATATTTTATTTCTGATCTCTTCGTACAGATCATAGCTTTCACATGCACTGAGTTGCGGTCAATAAATCAAGTTTATGGTAATGTTGCTTTAAATTCGCCACATACTTTTCTCCACCAGACCCCTACCTGTTAGCCGAGGCCTTAGGATTGCTTACGCACGGGGAGAGGTAGTGGGGTCTACGGATTTTACATGCACATATCCCCAAGTATACATGGTGGTCTTCAGTGGGTATCGAACGCGCGACCTTCCAGGTGGAAGTCCGACGTGCTAACCACTAGGCTACCACGGCCCCCAATTCGCCACATACTAGATATTTTATACAATTCATTGGATAAACTTCCGCTTGTAGTAAACGATGAGCCGAATCTATATCTTAACCCAATATGTACGGGTACATTTTGGGGCGGAATTGTCCCGGGCTCGGGGGTTTTGCGCGCAAATTTAGTTATTCAGTTAAATCTCAATAAATCGAAAATTATTTAATTTTTTAACCTAAACTTTTTGTGTTTTATATTGAAATATATAATATTATGATTGTTGTAAACAAAAAATAAAATTTTTAGTGGATAAATTTATAACAGTATCGTCAATATAAAAAATCAAATAGAAATATATGCGGAGTGCGAGGAGACATCGACGGCAGCGCCATGAGGCGGAAAGTAACGGAAGCGAGCAGTTTAGTGAGAGACTCCGTCCTGAGTGGACGTGCAAGCGCTATGTGTGCTTGAGTGTGGTGATGTTCTCAGTTAAAGTTTTTTCTGTAAATAGTAATTTGTACATAGATAAGTGTTTTTGAGTCATTTTTCATATCTTTCATCGTGAGTCATTATTTAAGTAGACCCTAGACCCGAACAAAGACCCTACAAATATAGTTGTATTTTTTTCGAATTATATTATTCACAATCATTCTTACATTATAAAAAAAATGAAAATAGCAATCATAAAACTAATTAGCGCTACGGGCCGTCTGCTGTGATTTTGTATATCCCTGCAAAGGTCTTTTGGCATGCTCTGTTCCATTTCATTTGGTACAAAGAATAGCAAAATAAGTATTCACCACATGTGTTTCCCAGCCTACTACTTCTTTCTCTAAAAGCGATACAAAGAAACCATGCCGTTACACTAACCCGTACTAGTACGTGTCCCGCGCTCAAGTATCAATCGTCAGAAAACGTACTAGTAAGTGTCCCGCACACAATGTGTTAAGATCATCAAAATGAAGCAATGAAAAGCATATCTTTAAAAATCATTTCTTTAATATTGTGCCTTATGAAAACCGGCGCATAACATTTTATCCAAATATAAAAGGTTTTGTCCTCTTTCTTAACATATAAATCTGAAAACTTAATTAAGTTTTCGCATCCTGTGCTCTTTCAAAAGCAGATCTAGGTCGGAAATAATAAATACATTTGCTCTTACTATTCTGCGCTGATAGCCATTTGCATATTTCATAAAATGTGTTTCGTTTGATCATTGTTATTATCTTAATTGAGTTCATGTGTAGAATTTTTGTTGTGGTGGGCGGTAGTAAGCTTGAACTTCGCGGAGAAAGTAATTCTTTGTGGTTGTGATAGACAAAATAATTTGATTTATTCTTTATTCATACTGAAAGAACTACAGACACAATTCTAAGAATAGAGCTTAAGGGGGGGAAATACGTGTAAAACGGCGTATTAAGAGCAATTTTCATGAATTTTTTTAACGTATAAAGAATAAATATATTTTATTGAGATTTTGAGGTAAGAACATTTACTGAAATTTTCAAACATTTCTCTTAAAACTCCCGGAGATATCGACTGCACACTGGTAGCCACCGGGGTCGGCAGTTTGCGTACATCCTGGAGGTCACAATTTTTATCTGAAATCAATTTTTTTTAATCTACTTTTTTTTTAAGTGTCTATTGTAGTTGAACTAAAATCATCACAAAAATTTGAAAATTTCTATTTTTTTATAGAATGGGAAAATTAAGTACGATTTTTAACCGTTTTTTATTCTTTTTTTACAATGAAAAACGTAAAATAAAGATATGTTTATGATTCTAATTCAACTAAAGCGTGTATATACAGAAAATGTGTGCTAAATTTGATAAGAATTGATCAAAAACTCTGCGAGCTAGAGTGTACGCAGATTCGAAAAAAGTAGTTTGGAGAAAAACAAGTTTGAAAAAAAGAGTGGTATTGTAGGCAAATTTAATGCAGTAATGAATAATTTTTTTACTATACTTATAGGTACTAATACTTATAGAAATTTCTATCGAAGGTCGCAATTGTTAAAAAAAATAAAATAAAAGGACATCAGCTAACCTTCTGTAATACCCTTTAGTTTAGGTCATTCATGAGGGACTGACTACCTGCTCAACTGCTCCAAAAAGGGGCGCTCGCTCAAATGCTTATACCTTTTAAACGACTTGGAATTTTGCTTTGAAATGTTCAGGGTATATTATTGAATAGTTGTAAAATCGATTTATGAAGAAAAAAATTAATTTTTTGAGACCTTTATACGTATTTCCCCCCTTAATCATAATAATAAAAACTAGAGTTCGCCCAGCGGTCAAAACTCGACTGCGATTCATTAACGGCCTTATTCACCAGCTGATTTAAATCTTCGAACTGCAGATCAAAGTCTTCCTCAAGCAATCAGAGCTATCAAATCGACGGTTCGAGTGTTTGACTGAGGTTCGCATCGATTGGTAAATAAGTAATTATTCGCCAATCGATTTAAATTTTTCAAGTTAAATTTAGAAAGTTTGAACAACTTTTAGAAATTTAGTTTTTCTGTTTGGCAGCAGTTTATTTTGCTTAAATATTTCAATTAGCGATAATCTCAGTGCCCCTGATTGACCACGGAGTTAGTTATTTAATTTAATGCATTTGTAACACATATTGTACATAAATTTTATCTTTCTGCATTCCTTCTCCTGTGAAGAAAATTGAAGTAAAAATGTCATTCCACCATATTTTTACTGAACAAATTGCAAATGTAAACACTCACTTTCAATTTAATCAAGAGTTCAAAAGCTATGTCAATTAACAAACTTACGAACCGTTGATTTGAAGCAAAATAACGCGTCACCGCATTTATTGTCATACTTTATATTATATTAGACGTTGTTAGCTCCAAATTGTATTTTATTTTGTTTGAGTTTGTACTGGACAAGCAATCTGACTTGTGCATTGATTAAGATCTGTTACTGGTAAAATATTTTTCAAATGTAGAACCGGGGACGCCGCGATTACTTCGACTGGTCCTGGAACAAAGGAAGAAGGAAAAATCAGTGAGATGGTTCGGAGCGGGGCCGCCACAATTATCTCTCTTTTTCGCTACTCCCTTGTTCCATTATTTCCGTCTGCCCCGCCTGATCTTAGTAATTTTCGGTTCTTCCTTGTTCCAGGCCCAGTCAAAGAGAGACATAATCGCGGTGACCCCGGTAGTTCCGATTACGATAGCACTGCAAAGAAAAACATTCCACCTTGGGTCTGAAATAGAGAATATCGATGCCAACCTTTATGAAAATTGCCAACTTTTAGCTGACGAAGTGTGGCCAATGCTGTAATCCCAGCAAGAAACCTTTGCATCAGGGATATGCCTCGATAGAATAGTGAGTCATTGAAATAGCTTCACTGAAGAATAGTCTGCGTGTACCACGTGTATGGCTGGGGGCAAAAAATGATTAACAGTTTCCAAATTTGACATTGTATTGTGAAAAGGTTATACATTTTAGCCAACTTATAACGAATCTTCGCCAGTTTTCACCAAATTCCATCAATCGTATGGAATTAGGTGCATTTCAGCTTTATTATTAGTTTCTTCATTTTACGATCAAGCTTACAGTTTCTTAAAACTCAATGAGACCCTTCGTCAATGGACATTCATGAAGGATAAGTTTGTAAAAGAAGGATGTTCGTAATAGGTTGAAAAATATGCATGCCCTATGTTTACAACCAGAAATTGGGAATGTCTTCAAAAATGCAGGAGATGGCCGCATTAAAGTTTCTGAGGCTATGGCTCTTGGGTTTTTGGAAGCTTGGGATTTAAAGTTTAAAACCACCCGTTACTATTCTAACAATGTCTAGTAACAATGTAATACTGTAAGAAAATAGTATTTGAAATAAATTATATTTGTATACCTATTCCGGAATATTTTACTTCTCATACTTGTCTTATATCTTATTCAAAAGAAATTACTTTAGGTTATTAAATTATGTGAAGTTTATAAAAGCATATTTTTTTCCCCTGTCCATTAAGGAAATTCAGGGCATAGATGAAAAGCAAATAGTATGAATTCAATATCTAAGGTCAACAAGTTTAGGCTGTGGCACTCAATTATAGTAAAACACAGTTTCATTCATTTAAGCAGAATAAGAATCACTTTACAATCCATGCTCCGACGGTCAACAATCATAAAACGTATTTCTTAACTCACTCAATTTGTTTCACGTATATTATTCAATATAAAGTGCGACGGCAAAAAAAGAAGATGAAACAATATCCACAGGATTGTACTTGTTCTTAACAAGTTGAGCCCATCCACCAATCTCTTGAAACTCCGACCTCATTCCTTACTCAATTCTCGAGCTGCATTCTTTGCACACACACACACACACACAAAATGTTAGAAGCACAGTGGTAATGGATCCTCCGCAAGTGGGGGAAAAATGACTGTTCGTACAGCTGCGTTGCTGGATTGGATTGAAGTGGTTTGCCTCCACTTCAGCGAACAAAGCGACGTTTCAACAAAGTCTCTCTCGAGAGCTCCACCCTGTCATCTTCAGATCCCGTAATTTCCCATACAGATTGCCCCAAACGTTGCTGGAGAGAGGGATTGTCATTCCTTCATCAGATGTGGCGTTGAAACTATCCCAAGTGTAATTGCAAAGTGCGGATTGAGTATAAGCAGCTAGGCTGTGGTAATAGAATTAGAGAGAGTGGATTGGGTAGAATAAGACCGTATATACAATTGGTCGTGGGGAAGGCCTTTTTGTTTCTTTCTGGATGGCCAATTTTTCCCTTTTGAGAATGTAGACTTAAGTCCCTTGTGCCTTGCTTGCATTTTTATTTATAGCAGAAAGCAAACACCCGAAGCCTGACGGTAACCAATCAAATACTTTTTGCTCAATCCGCATTTGTAGTAAATTGCATATTTCACCGTGCAATAGGTCAAAATGTTTCACTTTAAAAATTTAATAAGGAAGCGTATTTTTCGATTGAATAGAGTTTATTTACGATTCCAGTTCGAAAGGATAAAATATTGCTTCTATATTAAAATCTCAAAATTACATTTTTTTATCATGGTACAGCTTGAAACAAAAACTGGTTAGAATCTAGCGTGGGAATTAATGCAGTGCCCCCTCTAAAATACTTTTTTTTACATTGTAATTGGTTGTACAGAGCAATATATTGTCTGTCATAAATGAAACATAAAGAATAAATCACTGTAATCATTGAAATATTGAGTTGAATACACAACATAGTTTCAAAGTTCAAGCGAAGCAGAGTGCAAGATGCTTTTTATTGTCCCATTCTGGAGAAATCCTTTGGGTATTAAATTAATCGTCTCTTCTGAAATGATTCTCTTTGAAAAATATTTTTTCCCCTTTTTACTTGTCAGATTAAATCTACAATTGTAGTTGTAAACTTTTCATAGTTGAGTTACGGTCTTACACCGTGTGATTCTGTGGACCCAAGGCGTGTTATATGTCTTTGGTGGAATTATTGAAGAAAGTCATGTTTGTTTTCGACAGACTAAGAGTATGGTCAAAGAAAAATTGTTAGAAAAAATCGTCAAGTCTTCTTCATGCTTGTTAAAGACCTGATATGGCACACTAACAATGACTTGTCATTATTACGTTATTCGTTGAATAAAGCGTTGCAGGCAAATTGGAATTGTGTTCGCGAAGTTGGTTTGAACAATTCGAAATACTACATGGGAAGAAAAAAGTTTACTTGGTCGAAATAAAGTCGAAATAAGAAGTATGTTTTGCATATTCTACTTCTCATTAAAAGACAAAAGCGAAATAGAGAAAAGCTGCCGTGCATTTTGAAAGTTATTCAAAGCTCAACTTCAATTCTCGAAATGACAATCATTGGATGTTTCGTTTTTCGTTGATATTATGTGTATTGTAATTGGATTCGTCGGCGAATGCCAATTAATCCAAAAAACCTGAATTTAAATCTGCCATTTTAAAAAATTTTGAAGCAGTTCGACCTAGTCTTACATTAATAGTATCTGAACCCAAATTTCGCAATTCCTTAGTGCCGACAAAAGTTATATTTATTTTATTCCTCTAGAATAATGGATCCTGTAATTTGCTGTGAAATATAAAATAGATTTCACCCTTAGACTTCAATTTTTTGTATGTTGGCAACTTTGGAAACTACAGGGAAAAGTCGTTCTCCGTCTTTTACTAAGTTTGGTGAGACTTTAAGATTAGAAAATTTTGCATGCCTTATTCCTCCTCTGCGACACTGATGTTGTTACAACCAAAATAATAATAATGATAATAAAAGAGGAAAGGTATTCTCCATCCTCTTACTGCATCCTCTCCATCATTTTGCTTAAGCTTTAGTTAAAGATCGAGACTACCGGTCGCCACTCGCCATTGGCGACTAAAATTTTTTATTGGGCGACCACAAAATGGCATGTCGGTCGCCAAAACTGGTGCCTTGCATTTTTTTATTATCACTTGGCCACTAAGAATTGCCAGCTATTAAAGCCGCAAACGCAAATACGAACCTTTTATATAAATCGAAATCTCAATGAACCTACTTAAGTACGTGTACGAAAATTGCAAATTTCCGCTGTTAAACTCCTTGATTAGTACGGCTTTTGTGAACCTTTGTGAAAAAGTGTAGTTTGAGGTATATGTATGTACGTGTTTGTACGCAAAATGAGAGGCCCCTGTTTGGGATTTAGTTTGAAACATGATTCTAAGTGGCGACCAACAATGTCAGATTGGCGACTAACTTTATGGGGTTTACTCGTCACTGGCCACCATCAAATTTTTTAGTCTCAAGCATTGGCTTTAGTACTAGGATACCAGGTAAAACTTCAAGCAAAAAAGTTTTCAGAACTATGAATTCTGTAACGAGTCCTACAATTTCCATGACATATTAAGAGCAATTTCATGAACAGGCTCCAATAATTTTCGAAAGCAAGAATAATATTTGCGATGTTCATTCTAACAACTTTCTAATCAGGCTGCTTTCACATACCTTATCAGTTTTTTTTTCTCTTTTATATGCGATGGTCATTCCTCAATCTAAATAGCCCTTTAAATTTCTGTTGAATATAAAGTAATCGACTTCTCCGGGTCCTTTGTTCTCTTCTAAGAGTCGTGAGAGTAAAGCCGCGAACGCTCGCCATATTCATTTCCTTGGCATTGTGGAATTGTCATTAAGCATTACAATGGCGCTTTCAACACCCGTTAACTTCTTTGGCACGGCATTGCAAACAGTTAAATTACATACACGCTCTTCCGTCAATAAAGATACTAGTTCTCTACTTTTCCGGCGAGAAAAGGGACATTATTGTTGTCTCTTGGAGGAATCTCGTTAAGGCAAAAGACTTTCTGTTAGGTTCTTAGCTTCTTATTTTTCTTTTCAAATTCTTTCAGGGTTTTTAGTAATGCATCTGAACTGAAGGTACATCCATGTGCCCTAGTCATAAATCTTTCATGTTGTAAGGTTTAGGAAAAGAGTCCGATCTTCATCGTTGTTGCGAGAACGTGCGTACATTCTTAGGATTTTGCTAAAATGGGCTAACAAAAAGTGCGTTCGCAGTGTTTCTTAACGACATGCTAACATCAGAAACATAACTTTTTCGGGTATTTCTGGGAGCGGTGGAGGGGGGGGGGGAGATTCAGAAACGTATATGATAATTTATTTCCAGAAGGGCCTAAAATAAAGGGAAGAAAAATTTCCATACTGAAGCTTAAAATATTAACACTTTACCGACCGGTAGCGGTTCGAACATACTATGCCCTTTCACCGCCCGCTCAGCCGCAGATCGTCCGAGACACCAACCAAATCTAACAGAAAGATCAAAAGTCGATTAATCGACGACCGGTCGGTAAGCGCTGGGGAGCAAATGTCGAATAATCGACGGCCGGTCGGTATGCGCTGAGAACAAAACGTCGATTAATCGACGGCCGGTCGGTAAAGTGTTAAGATATTTACGGCAAACTTGGTAGTTATGAATTTATTTCTGGATTGACCCGGCCGCCCTCAGACCTTCTTAAATACGCCCCTGATATGATTGTTCCACCTGACGAAGTTTCGGTGAAGCAATTAAGTTTTCAAGTATTTTTTTCCCGTTAAACACATTCTTTATATATATTTTAAATGTTTTTCTAGCAAAAGTACTTTATTTTGCTTAATGACTATAACCATTTTATTCTTCAATGCTGAATCATTCGAAAACTAGGACTATATTTTAGTTTTTCATTTTTTTGAAGCACTGTTTCGAAGTATATGTCACAACTATGGACCTACTCGAAACAGGGTCCGCCGTTGAGTTGACGCCTCAGTTAGTCCGGCCATACTTTACCTGAGTTACAGCAGAGCCCTCTGGCCCGGTTTCTTTTTTCTACGATAAATTCAAGCCAGACTAAAAGAAAAAAAAAGAAAAAAAGAAAGAAAAAACCTTTTTTGTCAGGCTTGTTGCGGAATAGCGTTTATTTCCTTGCTTCAGCGATTTATGTTATGTATCCTTTTTTAACTGGGTTCGTTTTTTTGTGAATTTTAAAGAGATTTTTGTGAAAAATCAAATTATTTTGTGAAAATTTAAACATATAGTGATGCAAAATTTTATAATTATTTGCCGCTTTTATATTAAATAATGATGTGAAAGGTACAATTTGAAAGCCTGGGATTGTTTCTTGTACATCGGATTTCTGAAATTTTTTCTAAATGAATTTCAAAAACAATGCATTTCTAATATTTATTCCGATTTATTTTTCGCAAAACCTTAATTTAATTTTTAAATCTTGCGGGCTCCGTGATTAGGCTGCAAAATGAGTAATATTTGCATAAAAAATATTTTTTAATTAAATAAAAAAAGGAATTTTAATTGATTCTTGATCCTTGCAGAAACAACAGTATCTTTTTTAACGAAATACTAGAATGAAATACTCCGAGTTTAAGGTAATGCAGGTTTTTTAATTGTATTATTATTATATTTTTATTCACGCGTTCTCTTTAATAACTGCCACTGCAAGAATGACCTAAATTTTGGATAATCTTCGTAAGTTAACTCGTGGAAACGAAAGTGGAAAAGACAATCAGTTTCACGATCAAGTGCAATGCTGTTAAGGAAACTATTTCAAACAAAAAAATGCTCTCAAAATTCTTCAAGTTATGAAAAGAATAAAAAGTACTTTTCCTAGACAAAAAAATTAGGGAATATTATTTTGTATCATTTCAAATTCAATTCAGTTTTTAGTCACATAATTATAATCTTTGTATAATCATTATGCTCTTAGAAAGGCAACTCATTTATTTTCTGCTTAAAGATGTTGACATTCCTCCTTAATTTGGCACCTCAAGGTGGGCCTTGGCCTTCTCGAAAAGACGATTCAAGGACGACTTGTTGTTGTTCATACTGGTCAGCTGTTTTTTAAGGCAAGTCGCCGCGACATTCCCAAACAACCCCTATCGTTTTTTTTCTCTCTCTCTCTCATTCGAAAGAAAAATGAAGTACACATATTTCAGGATTTTTTTTTTTTCACTATTCATATAGAAAATTACAAAAACAGTGTAGAATTAGAGTTTCCATTCGTATAAAAGAGAAAAACTAATTAATATATAAAAGCATGTGTTTTCACTTTTTTATTAAAACGCACTAATGTAGATCGACATCTAGAGCATTCTATATTTTATAAATATCTTAAATAATATTTAGACCGAATTCTATTTCAGACTTAATAGACATTCCTCCAGAGTGGAAATTCTCCTTGGCGCATCTATATATTTTCTATGGACTTCTGATATTTTATGCTCATGAAAATTATGAAAATAGACTTTACAGACCTTCTCCATACTTATGAAGTATTCTCTGTAGATAATGCGTACATTAAACGAGTGTTTAAATAGACTTTAGAGACAATTTCCGCAGATACTCGGAGCAGTCAAAATAAATGGCTTTTTCCTTAGAACATTATAAAAGAGAACAAACCAGACATTCTCCACAGATGTCTGTATTATTCTCTAGACGTTATGTACATAGAAAATTATCAAAATAAATTTACAGGCATTATCCTCTCCATAGATACGTACGTCAGAATATTACAAGAAGTATTAGCGCCACGTTCTCCGTTGTAGACAATATTGGGATTATTGTGATAGAAATTCAGCAGTGCGTCTAATAAGTGAAGTTTTCGGCACACAGGTATATACAGATACAATACATCTGGAATCCTTAAGCTTGTAAAAATAAAACATGACGTCATTTGAGTTTGAGTCAAACATTTGCAATTGTCCTTTGAAATTGTCGTTCGCAATTGTCTTTTGATTCTTTTCAGTGTGAGGTCAAGACCAGGGACCTGGAGCAGTCATTTCTTTGAGATGTTCTGGTTCGAAGTATTTGCTTCGATTTTGTTCTAATAATTGTTTTTGTTGTCCCAATGGTTTTCAAACAAATAATATTATTTGTAGTTTTATTTATTTAAAATGTGTGAAGATTTATTAACGGATAATTTATTTGTCAATAAATATTCACATCTTACTGTGTTGCAAACGAAAAAAAACTGATTCAGAGTTAAAAGACTGAGCATGCCCATGTGATTTAAAGGCTTATGTAAATTAGCAGTTTTGACTTATAGGGGTCAGCACGCATCATTAAACATCGTCACTATGGACCCGATTCGAATTCACTGGTAAATAGAATTGCACTACCATTTTTGATATACAGTGAAACCTGTGTAAGTTAACCACTTGCGGTGGAGCACTTTAGTGGTCAACTTATAGAGGGTGAAGGGCTAATTCCGTTCCTGACAAAAGTAGTCAACTTAGACAGGTTATCAACTTTTCAGGTTTTAATGTACGGCACTTCAAAGAAAGGTGTCTCTAAGAGTTATTCGGTGGCGCTATGAACAGTTGTTAAGGGCACTGTGGAGGCAGGAAGTAAATATAATTTAGACATTTTTGCCTTTCTTAAAACTTTTACTCCACGTGCTTTATAAGTTCCTCTGGTTAAAAAGAATGAGAAGATGAAGAATTTCGAAAGGCAGAACATGCCAACCTTTTATTATTTAGCAACTCTTTAACATATAGATTGGGAGACGTGAGCGTCAACCCTTTTATGAAAGGCTGAGCTTTTATACTCTCGTAATTAAATTATGTCTTTAAACTGGATTGCAAAGACTAAAACAAGATGAGTTCTTTTTAACTGATACTTTCAACTCCAATGATGAGAGTAGCCCATCATCATGCGGGTCAGCGAAACGAGGTCACTAAGCGTCTAATTGGTATTGATTAGCTGGATAAGAATACAGTAAGTGGCGACGTCTGGTCCGCGACGTTGCTTGTCGACGATCAACCACCTCCTGGCGAAGGACAGTTTTTGACATTAACGAAAAATCTGCGCATATTTTTAAATAATTCACAGGTATTAAAGAAGGATGTTTATACTAAATGACTGTGGAGCCTCTTAATGCTGTGAGTGTTTTAGGCAGAGGATGTAAACAGACAAAAATCTTATATGGAGATGAAAGCTGTCCGTTCATTATCATGGATTAATGGATGGGTTCTCAAGAAAATGAAAGGGAATGCGTTGAAGGAAAGGAAGATTGTGATGATATTAGAGTGAAGAAAAAGGAAAAATAACTTCATCATTCGAATCACACTTGGAAAGGATGCACAGAAATATGAGTGTTGTACAACATCTTGGAATGGATGCAGAGAGATGTGAGTATTGTATAAAGTAACGTCTTGTGCAAATCCTATTAGATTGTGCCTGCTGTCTGAAGACATGTGCAATTGTAAACAAAAAGTTAATTTTTTTTAAAAATACTTAGAGTATTTTTGTTAAAGAATTCGATTATCATGCGGGTCATTTATCGATTATCTTTGAGTATTTTCTTTAAAAAAATTACTCGAAGTGTTCATAAACTGTGTGGGTTTGTTTATAGCAATTACAAGTAAAATTATGATAAAGAAGTTGTTCAACATAAACCTCTCTCAAAGCTATAAAATAGGAATAATAACCCGTCGCAACCTTGGGGGGTCTTGCCTTTTTTGCTTCTAAGAATAACTTAAGATCGGCAATTTATTGCTTTTACCTCTCTTAACATTATTTTTCAGACGCCGCTAGAGGGACATACCTCAGCATCTCACCCCTTACTTCCTCCACCTCTGATGCAAGCACATCCGTTTTGCGGCTCTGCCCATGCATTTTTATGAGCACCTGAAATTGTGGATGCAGCATTTCGCAATGACGAGCGGAACAGAGCGCGTTCTTAGGGCTGAACTCTTCTTTTCTAAGGCGTTGTGAGGAACCTGACTAAGTAAAAACCGAAAAGCTGCGGCCGGAAGCAGTTCGTGCCAGGGATTCTTTTTTGTAAAAAGGGACGTGTGGGAGGCATCCTGATGTATTTATTTAGAAAAGTAAAAGGAGCGAACTCTCTTGCAGACGAACCACCCAAGACACGGAGAGTGAGGAAATGATTCAGCAAGTTGTCAATCAAGGACGCAGACGAGAGTTGCGACAGCTTTGTCCCATTCAGGAATTCCTGGCCTTCGTTTACATTGCAAATCGAGTTGTGTTCGCAACAACTGTTTGTGTGTTCTGATGCAGCACTGGGTTCAAAACAATCCCTTGTTTTTGATTCAGGCTGGAGGTGATGCAACTCGACTTGTGAATTTGACATAATTGGATATCAGATGTTTTCTGTTGTTGTCGATTTAAGCGGTAAACAGGTAGTTATTTGCGAAGGTAATGGGTTTTTAATGGCAGAAATGCTTCTGTAGTTAGTTATTAACGTGCCTTTTGATGAAAAAATTAAATTTCGACTTTTATTGTTTGATTTATTTTTAGCGAGTATAATCAGATTAAAAGGTTAACCATTGCAAGAAAAGAAAAAATGCTTTGTTTTGACAATGATCGTGATACAACCAAGGAATGATCACAATGTGTGCCCCGAAATGCTCGATATTTTTAATTTTAATTATTTCTTTAATTAAGATTTAATCAATGTTCTTGCTTCTGGAGAGAATAGTTTATTAGCTACAAGTGACTTGAAAAAAACTTATTATGTGACCTGTGATAAACTTATTATATAACCTGTGATTAGGGTTGCCAGGCGTCCGGATAAAGCCGGACATAGTTAGGCTATTTGATTGCGTGTCCGCCATAATGAACGGCCAAAATTAAACGGTGATTTAATTTATATTGAATTAGAATTTAACAAGAATTATGGTAATAATCAATAAACTTGGTTTTGCATAGCTTTTTTTGTCGTACCTATTAATACTGAAACAAATTCCTCAATAATATAGAGTGTCCGGCCTTTTTACCCAACTGTCCGGCCAAACTGGCTAGTCTGTCCGGCTATTAGGTTTGGCGAACTGGCAACCCTACCTGTGAGTTACTTATATATGAACGAAAAAATGTCTCACAGCAAAAAGAAGTTACGAGATTAAACGGTAGATTTGGCATTAATTTTTAACGATAACCACTTTTCGAATGTGTCCTCGAATCACTTAAAAAACAACTTTCACAGTTAAATTGTTGCTATCTTTTTACATTTTCAGTAGAAGAAAATAATACAGAGCGGCATTTTTAATCTTATCTACCTGGCATTCCAACAAGCCCCCTTTGCTGAATCAACACTTGGTAATCTAGCAGAACAGACCACTAGGGCAGAGTCCATTGTATGTATTTAGAGCCCCTTGCGTGCATGAGTAATGCCTCCGCAAATTTTATCACATCTTTCGGAATCTTAGATAGAAAATTTCCATTCCTCAGACTTATCTGGAAGGTTTTTTTTTCTAAAAAGGTGATGAAAGGCGTACTGAAACGCCATTTTTATCAGAGTTATATTTATCCAAGCAATCGATATATCTTTTCCGGTTTCCGATCTAACTTTTTGCTAACGAAAAATGAAATAACCATGTTAGGTAATATTTTACGTTTAAAGACAATCCCAAATTATCATAGATAAATGATTTCCTCTTCGGCCTAACATAAGCTGTATCTCTCACAAGTTTCCTAAAGATATTTCGTTTTACTTTTAAGTTTCAACAGTTAAAATATTTTAATGTATGAACCTAAATTTTTTCAGAAGTAACCGAGTTTATTAATTTTTCAAAACAGAAATTTTACCTGAAAAAGGATATTTTTTTTCGTTTAAGCCTACCAACTGATGCTTGTAAAAACAAATACAGTGAAACCTGTGTAAATTGACCACTTTACTTGCGGTGCAGCACTTTATTCGTCAACTTATAGAGGGTGAGGGGCTAATTCCATTCCTGACAGAAGTGGTCAGCTTAGATAGGTGGTCAACTTTACAGGTTTTACTGTACCTTTAAATTAGATATTAATAAAGAATACAAGTATACCGTCAAAGGAATCCACCATGGAATAGTAAAACCTGTAAAGTTGACCACCTGTCTAAGTTGACCACTTTTGTCAGAAACGGAATTAGCCCTTCATCCACTACCTCACCCTCTATAAGTTGACCACTAAAGTGTTGCACCGCAAATGGTCAATTTATACAGGTTTCACTGCATATACTTTTTGCTGACTGGACGCTCTTACTATATTTTCGTAACTGACTTTTTTACTCTTAATACAATTAAACCTGTGTAAGTTGACCACTTGCCGTGCAGCACTTTTGTGGTCAACTTAGACAGGTGGTTAACTTGTAGAGGTTGAGATAGACGGTGAAGGCTGATTCCGTTCCTGACAAAAGTGGTCAACTTACAAAGGTGGTCAACTTTACAGGTTTTACTGTACTAAATTTGTGATTTTGTAGGAATGTTACATTTTTGACTTGGAAATGTTGTTGAATTATAAGCAACTTCTTCATCAATTCCCCGGATTTCCTTCAACGCCTCCCCCCTTTCATAACGAATCATCGATTCAGAAATAATTTTCCTTATCCAGCGATGTGCTGTGGCAGAGTTAAGTTCCTTACAGTTTCGGAGATAAAGTATTTTCAAGCAAATGGCTTTCTTATGCTGCAACGTATAGACAAATGTAGTCATTCTTTTAAGAACGACTACAGTTCTTTAAAGAATTGTCGTTAATTTCTACTTATTACACTCTCAAAATTCATTTTGTTAGTTTTGAAGAACAAATATAATCCTCTGTTAGTGATGTAAATAACTCACTACTTAAAAAAAAAAACTTACATATCCGGTCTCGCAACGACGATTTGCTCCCGTCAATTCAACCTTTTGACACTTCAGTAATTAGAATGTCAAAACGTGTGGCTTTAGTAAACTAATCGTTTATATTAAACGAATCTTTCTGCATCAAACAAATCTGTATTCTGAGAAACACAAAACTTGTTCCATTTATTGCTCATTTATTTTTAATTTTACCTAATACTTTTGTTTATACTTACTCTAAACCAGAAACTATACTTCAAGTGGTAACCTCTTAGCCTTATCTGCCTTTTCGGTGCGCTCACTGATGTTGCAATGTTCGTCGAACGTTTCTAATTGATATTTTAATACATTTTTCTAAGAAAAAAAAATACGTTTCAATACATCTGCTGTTTTCTTTCCTCCTCTGTTTTACTGCTTTGTAAGATTTGGTGTAATTTCTGCCTGTTAGGCAGTGTAGTTCGTTATCTGTTTAACAGGTAGTTTTCTCTTAAGCAGGCTGGCTTACTGTCCGGCCAATACATACCATTATGTTTTACACCATTTTTATAACATTGCATAAGGCCATCAGTTAAAAGTGGAACGATTGTATATGGAATAGTTGGTACAGCTGAACATCTTCTAAAATTGTTGCAACTGAACATCGTCTAGAGTGACCAAAATAAAATAGACCCGGAGTCATACTGTACGGGCTATTTGAATTTAGCGCTCAAGAGGGGTCAGGTGATGTGACCAGTGGCCATTTCGTTTTTCTACTTTTGAGTAAGTTGGCAGGTTGGCGTAGTGGTAAGTGGTAATATATCGGCCTTGTACGCCCAAGTTCGCAGGATCAAGCCTGACCCATGTTGGTGGATTTTCACGATGCAGAAAATCGCCAAGGCCCATGTTATATGATTATGCAGCATGTTAAAGATTCCTTTAGTATTTATTTGGCAAAGATACTCTCGGCTAAATTAAATTCCTAGTACAGTTTCGCATCATTAGAGCTCAGGTGCCGCAATCTAGGGGGAAACTGAGTGTCAAAATTCTCACGTGGTAAAGGCATCCACGGATAGTGGTGCCAGATGAAAGAAAAGTTGCCAGCTCCTGGAGAATGCACTAGGTCTTCAAATAGTTAGGAACCAATATGGCAACCCCATTACGAAAAACAAAGAACTGCTTTTGAATAATCATCATAATATATTAGGAATTTACTTTTATGAAAGTTATTTCTAGTTTTGTATTCATGCCGAGCCTTTTTTTCTTGGCCACTCTGTATAAGGATTGTTTATTGTCTAGGGGAAAATATTTTTCATCTTTAGTAAACCACGCGTAAATGGAAATGAAGATGAAAAACTACACAGTAAAAAACCCGCCATAGTCCCCACCGCAGCGATTATTTTTTGACAAAATTTACTAAAGAAAAGAATTTTCTATGATTTATTTCACAACTCCCCTTTAGCTAGAAACTTTATTTGAAAGTTCAAGAAATAAAATATCCAAAAAACTTTTTCTATAAGAAGCAAAAAGCAATAGAAGTTGAGGAGGGGGATTGCTGCGGACTGTATCGTGTACTGATCCTTATGTCAACAATGCAGTTGAAGAAATGGAAAGTAAAAGTCAAATTGGAATATAAATTGACAGCTGCGACAAATTCAAACTATAATTTAACACGTTTGTATGTTTTTAATTAATAATTACGTTCACCAGCTTTTCTCTGTTAGGTTGAAGCAAATTAAATTCCATCAAATAGACTCGATTAATTTTTCACTAATTTTTGACGAAGATTTGAATAGCTTGACAGTAACTTTTGAGATGACTGTTCACGGCGTGTTTGAAGTAGATTAAAAGCATCACATGTCAAAATTCTGCCAACATGTTAAGTACTGAGCAATGAAACGAGTTAGAAGCAAAGGGCAATATTTCATCGGTAACTCGGGGGGGTTCGATGTCAGGAATTTGGTGTGATGCCAAACAACCACGGATTGCCAGCGGGGATGGTTCATAGTGTAACAATCTCTTACCGTGTTATATATGCATCTACATGTTTCAGTTTTCTTGTTGAAATATACCAAGATCATTTTTTCTTTTTGTTTTGTTTTTTTCGGTAAACTTCTATATGAGTGTCATAAGGGAAAAAAATGGCTAAGCCTATATTTTATAAAAGAAATCTAAAACAAAATAAATATGAAATAAGTTTTCCTTTTCTTTGGGATGGGATTTTTTTTTTTTTTTTGATATGTACTTGGCGAAGGTATTTATCAATAAATTTTGTCATCTATTTCTCTAATAATTTCATTTGTATCAGACCTCCTTTTCTTTACATCAGAGGTTCCCAATCCTTTTCTTTCGAGTACCACCATTTTTATTACAAACCATTTTGCGTATCACTGCTAATATAACTTTATTAAATAGAATAGAACACTAATAGATTATACATAGATTTTTTGCCTGTACGCGTACCACCTGGAGAGGCTTCGCGTACCACTTGTGGTACGCGTACCACAGTTTGAGAACTGCCTTTACATTATCATACATTTCATGCATAATGTTCTTTACTACCAAATATAGTCTAACTAATATTTAAGTGTTTCCAGAGGAACTTTTCGGGGAATTGACCTACAACTAAATAATTTTCACATCAGACAAAAGCTTAATTTGCACGGGAGTTCACAGGAGTTTAGCTCGAGCACTTTTTAATTTTATGTGAATTTTTACATATTAGGTGGAATTGGGACTATTTACGCATTAAAGGAAGATCTGAAGCTTTTAGAGCTCCATCACTTGTTTCGTTAGAAACTAAGCCTTGAACTTATTGTTGTACAACTCTTACAAATTGCTTAAACTTATTGTTGAGGCTTTTACAAACCCCCTAAAACTATTGTTGGAGCCTTTACAAACCACTTAATCCTATTGTTTTATGTCTTTTACAAACCACCTAATCTTACTGTTGGATCTTTTACAAACCACCTAAACCTATTGCTGGGTCTTTCACAAACCATCTAAATCTATTGTTGGGTGTTTTACAAACCACCTAAACCTATTGTTGGGTGTTTTACAAACCACCTAAACCTATTGTTGGGTGTTTTACAAACCACCTAAACCTATTGTTGGGTGTTTTACAAACCACCTAAACCTATTGATGGGTCTTTTACAAACCATCTAAATCTATTGTTGGGTATTTTACAAACCACCTAAACCTATTGTTGGGTGTTTTACAAACCACCTAAACTTATTATTGGGTATTTTACAAACCACCTAAACCTATTGTTGGGTGTTTTACAAACCTTCTAAACTTATTGTTGGATGTTTTACAACCACGATTGCTTGTAATGTCATTTACTCATGCAATAATAAATTACTGCTGCTCTAAAATCTATATGATTATTTCTGCTGTTTTAGCCAGCTCATTTGTGGAAATAGCGAAATTAACTATCATTATTAAACATAAATCGGAATAATCTGTCCTCCTTAATAAAAATTGACAGCTGAATTTTCAATCGACAATGATATCGACATCGAGTAACAGCCTTAACCAAAACGAAAATAAACACTGGTTATCAACTAACTCTTTAATGAAAATAGGCACTGGAATCGATTTGAATATTTAACTGAAAATAAATATTGGAGTTGACAAGCATTTGTTAAAGAAAGTTAGATTTGACAATACAATATTTTAAATTAAAAATAAAACACTGGAATCGTCTTGCATAGTTAAATGAATATGAAACATCGGAATCTACTTGCTTAGTTAAATAGAAATAGAAAATAATTTTCATTTCCGAAGAAAAATGAATGCTGATTTATCGAAGGAAAGGGAAAATGAGTGTGGGATTCGATTTGCATTTTAAAGTGCGAATGAACATAGGATTATTAAATTCTATCGATTTATTTAAATTATATGTGTGGGGATCGCAAAGTTTGGAATTAAATCAAAACTTTAAACTTGATATGAATTGGAAAATTAATGTACGAAAGAAAAATAATGTACGTAAAGTTTGTTTTCGCGAATCCAATGTGTAAGTGGTCGTGTAATCCGGTGCTTTCTTTTTATGTCATAAAAGTCTATTGCCTAATTTAAATTTAAAAAAAAAAAAAAAACACTAATTTCTATTTCAAAGGAAAAGTGCAGAAAACTTATGTATGTTTAACAAAAAACAAAAATAGCTTTGCAAATGCAAGTTTTAGATTAGTATCTATCATTTTCTTTCATATTTAGTTTACAAAAATACCCTAGGATTTCGGAAATTTAACGAAGAATGTTGAGTGTTACATTAATGTAAAGGTGCTCCAAATTTTTGGCATCTTATCGCCAAAAATATTTAAACACATTCGAAATACATTTTTCATTATTCTAATTAGTCTTAGTTATATTTCAAAATAGCGTTATCCGTACTCAAATTTCAGATTTGCAATTGCTTCAAATTCTAAATTATAATGTTGCGAGCAAAACTGATGCCATAAACAAAATTTATTTACATTAATTTTGTATATCGTAGCGCGTTGAATCAGACATCGCCCCACATTCTCTTAAAGTACGTGTCTTGCCTTGATTTACTTACAAAGAATCTTCTACTACAGTCAAACCCCGCTATAACGAACCTTCAATGGACCGACTTCGGAGATCGCTATAGCCGAGGGTTCACTACATCCGATTTTGAAAAAAAAGTGTTAACTGACTAAGAAACTTCTATATAAACATATTTCTTACAATAATCAGGGGAGAGGAGTAAAATATTAACTTCAAAAACGGTTTTTAATAATAAAAAAACACATTCTAAAAATTTACCTACTAATTTATCCATAGTATAAAAAAAGAATGTTATTATTAACTGTAAATTTTGGATTTTATATACACCATCGTAAAAAATAGTGTTTGACTAGACTAGAACACAAATGGCAAGGAAGGTTGCTTAGACAAAGCGTAAGGGAACTTAAAATTTTGGATCGCTATAGCCAAATTTCTATCGTTTGGTGATCGTTATAAATGTTTGAAAATGCATTAATGACACAGGGTTTCAGTTGGGACCATTTGGAAGGTTCGTTACAACCGGAGATCGTTATATCCCATGGTCATTATAGCAAAGTTCGATTGTATTTAAAAATGCACGTGCCTTGCCTCCATTTACTTGATTTTTATCGAAATTCTTAATCTCGTGTTTAACAAATCTCCAATGGCAGTCACCGCGAGTTATTCGTCTTTAGTACTTTGAAAATTGCTTCCTCGTTGAAGATATATTTTTAAAGTTATTTTTTCTTTCAATCTGCTTAATATATGACGTGTTTGCGAGTTCAAACTTTTGATTTGAGTTCTAAAAGAATATTGATTTCATGCATATACAAATACAAAAGGGACTACCAGCAACAGGCTCTGGGCCAGCTGGGCTTGTTCTAGAAATCCCTAGTGAACGTCAAGAGCCCTCTTTAAACTTTTTACCTCACCCTTTAAGCGAGCTACGTTTTTCGTTTTCTCGCCTTTTAGCTATACGTTGTTTTTGCTTGTTCTAATTGAGCCCTTATTATATTTCATTCCTGATTATATTAATCTATATAAATGAAGCAGGGGGTGGTGTGATTTTTTTTTAGGAAAAGTTAGCGAATTGTGACGAATAAAAAGAGTTAGAAAGAAATAAAATACATCTTTTGGCCGCTTTAACAAAAATGCCTGCATCCACGGATATTTTTTAACAGTCAACTATTAACCCATTAATGCCTACCGTCCCTTTTTAGGGACAGTCTAAAGAGTACGTCTGAAGCACCCAAAATAAACATTTCTACAAGAAATTGTTTTAATGTATTCCTAACCTTAAAATAACTGGTTAGGAATACATTAAAAAAAATTTTTGGTGAAATGTTTATTTTTGGGTGTTTCAGACGTACTTTCTGACTGTCCCTAAAAAAATGTCAGGCATTAATGGGTTAACTTAGCAATCTTCTTCAACAGCTTTGCAATTCAACAACACTGGAAAATTTTTCTTACCGTATTTGGTTGATCCAAACGGTGTTATAAGTTGCCGAGCTTTATAAGGGTTACATGTATCCCACACATAAAATTTAAAATATTAATTTCAAATTTATGTCTCCTGCGTGGCACGGGTCGTTGTAAGGTGAGGGACTCGTCCCAGTTTATAGAATTCAGCCTGGTAGTGTCGGTGGATTTTCAAGATGCAGAAAATCGTCTGCGCCCATGTCGTATAATTATGCGATATCCTTTACTAGACATTTGACTTGGATACTCTCGGCTAATTTCAAATTCCAGTGCAATTTCGCATCAACAGAGTCAGGGAATCTTACGCTTTCAAGTGAAGAAAGTGGACTTCGAAATTCTCATGTGGCAATGGTACCACACTCATTGTGATGCCGCTGAAACAGTCCATACCAATCTCTGGTCACGCAGTAGGTCTGCAATATGGTTAACCCTCTAATGCCCAAGTTTTGTTATCGTCGTCTGCCTTAAGGCGGAGTTGGGAATGAGAGGGTTAATGAAACATTTCTTTCATTGTTGTTAATAGTTTGGTAGAAATTTTTGGTAGTTATTTTTGTTCAATTAGCTCCTTTAAATTATTTAAATTTGAATTAACCCTCTAATGCCCAAGTTTTGTTACCTTGAGGCGGAGTTGGGAATTAGAGGGTTAAGGACCAATATATACGCAGCTCATTAGCAATAAAAATTTACGGTCCCATTATTTGTGTTAGTGGTCTATTCACTGCTAAAGTTGTCGTTTAGAAACACTGAGCTGCAGTGTTTTATTACGTCGGTGTCAAGTTCGCATTGCTCATAATTGTATACCAAAAACCGATCTTAATTCCACGTTGAAAGTCAATTTTAAGTTGATCGATCTCTTTCTCACTCACTTGCAATCTGATAGTGTTATCAAATATGCCGAATATTTCCTGAACCGTCAGTTATGCATCAATTCTCATAAAGCATCCGACAGAAATTATCCTTGTAATCGGTTTTCATCTTCACAGCCTTATTGCTCATTCCATCTTGATGTATCTATGCGCTGCACCCAGAGTCGTCTGTTGCGTGGGCGTGTATACGCCACGTTGCAGGGCGTATGTCCTGCCCGACAGCCCCAGCGACCGAGAAATCCTTTTTCATGGTTGACAGCGGGCATTCCGCAGTGAATCGGTTAGTTCCGCCTAATGTAGATCTTTTTTTTTTTGAATCGTCTGCAAAGCAGGGGTAATAGGCTTCGTTCTTCTCTCACTGTGTTAGTGAACGTAGTTCTCAGTCAGCGAAGCCTAAATCCTAAGGCATTCCTCATTCGAATCACGTGGTCCGTTCGTCGCACCCGCCGCCAGGTTTTTTTTTTCGGTACATAGAAAAGACGAGCAAGGCTGTGCATTCATTTAAAAGTAAATCTTAGTGAGTTTTCTGCCATCACGCATGCATTATTTTTTTTATTCAACCTTTTAGATGATAATGCTCCGTGTGATGCATTTCCCCTCCCTAAAACTCCATAGGCACGTGGAATATTCTCCTAGCATTAGCAGGCGCACCCAGTGAAATGCTCAAGTAAAGCGCAATATTCATAAAGTAAATGTTTTACAACCGTCTTTCTGGAAACTTTTTTACTAAGGAAGATACAAGTAGTGGAAGCGTTTTCGGAGAAAGTAATAAAAGCATTCTTCCCACTTTCTCTGGGATACTGTAATCTATATTCTTGTTCATCTTTAAAGTTAACTAGATTTTAATACTGTTAATGTCTGTTGGAAGTTAAAACTCTCAGGAGTGGGCGTGATTAATAGTAGGGTATCAAGGGAGGGATCATCCCTCAAAACGTATCCGACATTTCTCTATGTTAGGTTGATAAACAATTGATAATTTCTTTTCAATTAGCTATATTAAGATTATGATCTATATTAAGAAAATGTTCGCAATTTCTTCTCAACAGCTATGTTTAAAAATAATTCTTAGTTTCTTTTCAACAGCCATGTTTGAAAATGATTCTTACTTTCTTCTCAACAGCCATGCTTAAAAGTAATTCTAAATTTCTTCCCAGCAGCCATGTTTAAAACAGATTCTTAATTTCTTAACAACCATGTTTAAACCTGATTCTTAATCTCTTCTCAACAGCTATGTTTAAAAATAATTCTTAATTTCTTCTCAACAGTCATGTTTAAAAATAATTCTTAATTTCTTCTCAACAGACGTGTTTTAAAATAATTCTTAATTTCTTCTCAACAGCCATGTTTAAAAATAATTCTTAATTTCTTCTGAACAGCCATGTTTAAAAATAATTCGTAATTTCTCTCCCGAACATTTGCAATAAAGTTTTGTAATTCGATTATTACTGTCAGAGAATATCTCAATGAATTTGATAACTTACTAAAGAAACAACCTGTTAACTAAAACTTTAAAAAATGAGCTCTAGACTGAAGTAAATTTCAGTTCGTTATTCATATAATCTTTAATGGTGCTTGTCTCTGAAGACGGCAATTGCCCCCATTGCACTTTCTTCTCTTGCATCCGCCGCTGTATGTGGGGTAAAAGGAATAAAAATCTAGTACCGAATTCTAGACTATTACATTCTTTTTACCTACCCATTATATTATGACATCCACTCTGAACTCTATACATTTCACTCCCAAAATTATCACACCACCATCAGAACTTTATTTGCATATAAAGCGTCATTGTCAGCATAAATCTTTTTTTACTTCAATTCTATAATTAATCTAATAATTAGGTTTGGTTGCTATTGTAGAATTAGCCCCTTTACAATCAAGAAAGAATTATCTACGCAAGTTGCTACGAAATTCCAAGTGATTCCAACTAGCTTTACAAGCAATGCGATTTTAATTCGATTTTTTTTATGTAGGAAGTGTTTTTTGACCTGACAGGTCTTATATCATATCCCAGATGACTATACCCTATACACCTACATTTCACGCAATTCTTGTTCCACCCGAAGTATCATCTAAACCGAAATTCTTCTCAAAAGAAATATGTTTTGGTAAAAAAAACTCATTTGGTCCATTGAAATGTCAAATTGTTCATTGTCCTGCCATGCTTTTCGTTTTACCTCCTTACACTCGACAACTCTCCTTGACACCTTCCTAGGACCAGGAGCTGGAATTTTAAAAAAAAGTCTGTAAAGTAGGACAAAAGATATTTTCTTTCTGCCTATATATTTTTAAGATGAACCCTTTGTTTTCTATCTACATTTTACGGTCATTCGCAAGAAAAAAAATCTGACAACTCGTGGGTACCATTATCCAACACTTCTACTGCATGCATTGTTGAAATATGTTTGCCTTCCAGTGACAGTTATTGCATTTGCTACAGTCAGTTTATCATCTATTGAATTTTTAAAAAGTGCCTTTGTTGTTGCAGAGGCACTGCGTTCTAATGAGATCATTTGTTTTATTTACTGCTCCATAAAAATTGCTTCTCCGAAATTGTTTATGTAGTTTGCTGTTTCACTGTAAAAATTTAATTTCAAGAAAAACTGCAACTTAAAGGAGAAATTATCCTCCAAAAAAATGTCCTCCAAGATTTTTTTCTCCGTGAATTATTATCATTTTTAAGAACTGAAATCCTCTGGCACTTTTGGGGAAAGCTTGATGCTAATGTTCACTAAAGAAATTTTTGAATCTGGGGAAAGTAGGGAAACTGTTGTAAGATGCTATATGCATTATATTGATATTCTTTATATCAGCGGTTCCCAATCTTTTTTTTTTTTTTTTTCGCGTACCATCATTTTTCTTGTAAGCTATTTGCGTACCACTACGAATATAATTTTGTTGTATAGAATATAATAATGATAGATTATAGGCAGAGCAAGCGCTTGGCTGAGGCGGTGAGGCGCTCGCCTCAGGGCGCGTCGTTCTTAGGGGCGCATTGGCCATAAATATTGACTGCATCTTTAATAAGTGACAAACAACAGTTTTTATCTCAAAAAATTTAAAAACGATAATACTTTTGCTTTTTATGCGGTTTTTGTCCTCTGGAAAGTTAAAAAACGATATGACTTGCTTTTTATGCGGTTTTTAGCCTCTGGACAATTAAGAAGCGATTTTTTCCAACCTTGTACCACCTTGCCGTGGTGGATGGGCTTTCTATATTAAGAATGCCCCTTCCTTCGAATGTTCTAGTAATGATTTTTCTAAGTTATTAAATTATACTGTAATTAAACAGTAGAATTGGTAAACTTTCCAACTCAATAGCCACCCCAGTTGGACTTCAAAGTTAGTGGTTATCAAACCTATATATTTGATGACAAGCAAAACGGAATTTATTTGCTTTTTCTTCTTTTATTTTCCCTTATTCAGTCCATTCTGATCAGCGATTGTTTTCGTTCAGCTTTTTGAAAGTTAAAATATGTATGATTAAAATTTGTATCGATCATTTTCAATCTCTATTCCTTCATAATATATAGCAGGGGCGGGAAAAAGTTTTTTGCCGCAGGGCGCTATTCGTGATAGCGGCGGCCCTGATTATAGAAAAATACTAGGACGACTAGGTAATATAAATCACATTTTTTATTGTTATTAAGGCAGAAAAAGTGTTTATTAAAACAGAGCTGTACGCGTAAAATGTATGAAATATATAAAATAAATTTTTAATACGCACTTCCAAAGCACATTAGAAATTAGTATATAGCACCAGTCTGTCTCTTCTTTTTCCTTTTCTGCCTACGCGCGTACCACTAGTGGTACGCGTACCAGTGTTTAGAAACCGCTGCTTTACATTATTCTCATGATAAAAATTATGAGCGGAGTACTTTTAACTGCCATATCTTTAAGTCGAAAAAGGCAATATCATAATTGAAATAAAAGTCGATTATAACTAACACGTGTCTAAATGTAAAAAATTGTATTGTGGCAAAAATGTCATTTGAAAATTGGATTTTTTTTTAAATTATTTTTTTAAATAGAAAAAATCATCGCACTTTCTAAAGTTTTACATCATTCCGAAACTGACAATAATAATAAAAGAAGTGCTTCAGATAGAATTTATTCGAAAACTCAATAATATTGCCGTTCCGGAAGAACAATGATCTAACTGCAAAAATGTGTCAAATGCAAACAATTCCAGAGACAATATCAGAAACACGTCCCTTACACAGGAGAACATAGACGTAACTGTAGAACAACAGTTTGTGTCTTCAAGAACAACGAACATTTTTTAAGAGAAACAATGACATAACTCCACATAGGGGTTGAAATTACGGTGATTAAATCCTAATTCCTGGTAAATGAAAGTAAAGTATATATCCTACATAGATACTCTCAATATACCCTTTATTTTCTGTCTCTTAAACCCTTTTCAATTATACGTTTTATACAACTGCAAATCGTTTTTTTACTGTCCTGTAAAATTGAAGTTTTTGCATTTACGTCACTGTTCTTCCGTAACGGCGATATGTGCTATGGTCAGAATTTTATTTCTTCTAAGCAGGATTAAGCCAAGCCTTTTAAGCTTAAGCTATTGTTAAATGAAGATTTTGGAGACAATGTGTGTGTTTTTTGTAAATTCCAACAATTAATCCATAAGCCGTTTGTCTTAATTTAAACTTAATTGTTCATTTTCAGCGACTAGATTACATGCTTAACATTTACGGGTCTGATAGATTTTCTAAACCTTGCAATTTTAGCGAGCAACTCCGGATAATTTTGCTAGTGTGCATAATAAAGAATATGTTAGTAGTATCAATATTGATCGGTTGGATTCTTAAATCATCAATGGAGGCAATCCACCGCTAGAGGGACTCATGAGCGATCATCGTTGTCACGTGATATCCGCTCTTTGTTTACTAAGATTTTCAAATGAGTTCTACGTGGAGTTCACTAGGCAAAATTAGTTATCTTAAAATTTATTAAACTATTTTCACTGCTTTTTCTGATTATAGCCCAATATTTACATTTAATTTAATCATTATAAAAGAAATTTATTAATTATTAAAATAGTTATAGTGTTCTATTTAGTGTTAATTTTATGTAATGTAGAAGAACTTTATTTAGGCCTAGTTTTCAATTAGATTTGTCGAACTCGAAGCAAAGCGATGCTACGGCTTCCTTTGTTTACATGGCTTTAATCTCTGCCACGTGACCATTAATCTCTGCCACGTGACCAATGACGTTGCTTGAATTGCCCCATTAAGAACTATGGGCCTGTAATGTGCAAGGAGTCATACTGTCTTGTTTCAAGCAAGTAGGAGTTCAATGCATAGTTGTCATGGGCCCTCATGTAGCACTGTTCAACGTTTAAGTCCATCTTTAACTGCAGTAGAAGAACGATAATTTGAGAAGAGAGCTGGATTATGTACTACAGAGAATCAAAGGCTATTCTTTCGCCACATGTGCAGTAGATTTTTATTCCTCCTTTAATTTAAAAAAAATCGATAATTAACTTATTACCTATTAATTCGTGTTAATACCCCTCTGCTGTGATGTCTAAACTTATAAGCAAATCAAACTTGCAAATGGTTTATGCCGGAACTGCATGTCAAAGTTGAGACTGTGAAGTTTCCAATCAAAGCTCCAAAATGGTTTCCGTAATCTCAATAATATGCGTGAATGACCACATCGCCTTCATGTCACTGACAATCCCCACTTATTTGTGTTGACATTCCAGAATCTCCTCCCGTCTTCTGGGGAATGTTCCCATTTCTCGGGGTGTGTTCCATTTCACACGCAGAGAGAAAAAAAAAGGAAGCTGACTCAGTCGGCTCTCCACCTCAATTAATCTCCAGTAACACCCTCAACCTCCCTCAAACTGCGATAAGGGACCAAAAAAATCTCCTTTATTTATATCTGGGGTTCAGAAGAACGCGACCAACAACAAAGTGCCCCACCAGAAATGTCTAGAAGTCGTTAGGTTACGGAGTCAGCTGGGGAGCGTCACTCATCCGCCCCCGACCCCTGTGACCCCTGGCTATGGGAATCCCTAGCCAGGAGGGACTGTCTGCGATTTTCTACACTCCGCATCCAGAGGATCCCCGATTAAGCTTTCGGAGCTCATTTCAATCCATGGAGGAAGTCTCTTCCACGCAGGATGAAATTCTTGATAACAACCCCCAAATCCGCGTCATCAATAATGTTTGACGTTTTGTTGCTGTTAATGAAACGATGTATGAAGTGATTGCGTCTTGGGTCATTTTGGGTTAATTCCATAAAATACAAACACTTCAAAACATGTCTTCTTTGTTTTGATTCAGGTACAAAATATTAAAACAACTAAATGAATTGTGCTTACACCTCATGTATACTTTAAAAAGAGTGAAAAATTTTTATTCTACGAAATAAAATGTTGAATTATTGTGTAAAAACAATGCTTTGTAAACCATGTCCAATTTTTGACATGTCTTGTCACGGCATGTTTATGCCACAATAATTCAAAATATTTATTAACCCATATTTCAAGGAAATAGAAGCAAACCTGACGCATGTGCAAATTTCACATTGGATAGAAGATAAGCCTTAAGAAAATCAATTTGCATTAAAAATTTAATTAGTGAGCTTTATATAAAGCGTAATAACGAATTATCGTTAAACCGGAAATGAAGCGATTTGCGTGAATGATTAGCTAGATAAAAATTCTTCGACCGAGATTTTATTTCTTTCTGGTCTTCATTAAAAAAAATCTTTTTCTGTTTGCTTTCTAATGTGTGTCATTATCAAATTTCGCGCTATTTAGTTTTATGACCGGAGAAAAATCACCCGTTTTCTTGCACAATCATTACGTCAAAAGTTAAACATTTCCATTAATGGATTTCTCAAAGTGTTTGCGCTATTTTTTCATCTAGGCTGATAAATGTGGTACGATTTCTGGCGAAATTATTACATTTCCTGCCATTACTTTTTTATTTAATTTACAATGAGGTTCATGAAAACAATTTGTCTCTTTTTTAATCTCTTATTTTAAATATCAAATCGCTCCTCGATTTTATCTTTAATTGAGGATCATTAGACAAGCATGATATTAATATTTAACAATATTACAAAGTTTTGCTAAATTTTAAAAAAGACCAAATATTTAATGGAATGAGAAGTAAACTTTATAAATGTATTACTTATTATTTTTAAAATATGTACTAGTGCTTACATTGGTGTGTGTGTTAAAATCATGGAATAAGTTATACTTACTTTATACTTAAATCAATATTAGTCTAAATATAAATGTTAAATCTGGTAATGGGTTCTATTTAATGTGGTTTTGTTTCTGAATTGTTTATTTTGTAGCTTCAAAGACACTCTTAACTGCTAATCAAAGTGCTGTCCTTTGTATCGTGTTAACCATCGTGTTAACCTTTTAAAAGCCCGTTTTTATCAAAAAGCTCTTGATACAATAAAAAAATATTGATTTAAGAAAATAAATTAATTATGGCTATTTAAAAAAATAAACAATTAAGCCCCCACTCTTTTTATTTTATTATCATTATTAACTTCTTTATTGCTTTTTTTTTTTTTTCTTTTTTTGGAAAGCGAACTTTTTCCACGTTTAGAAATTAATGTATATTGTGATTATACTTCTTTCAGGATAAAATTTTTATAAAAAGTCAATTATCTAGACTAGACTAGAGGTTTACTAGTTAATTCACTATAGATGCTTAAATTTGATGAATTTTATAGGAAAATACCTCTCACTGCCTTGTAAAAGATTTACAGTAAAGTTCCACATTTTCGATAAGTCGAAATTTAATTTTATAAAAATAAAAAAATCTCACGATCCTCATGAACTTCCCCACCCCTCGTAAAGCCCTTGATTTAAAGTAACAGGGGTGCCCATCCCTCTAAGGTGAACCCTCCCTAAATATCCAAAACTCTCTGAAACATTCCCTCTAAAAATTTCAATGGCGCAAGCTGAATTTTGAATTCATTTTATCTATGTGAAAGCAAATTGAGTTTAATAGCAATACTCAAAAATATTCGCACAACTGTCTAACAATAAAATAGTCCGGATCTTAATTTTGCATGAGAGCTCTACTCCTGCTTCTTTTCAGTTTCATGTCAATTTGTACACATTAGATGAAATTCCTACTATTTGTGCTTTAAAATAAGTTCTGAAGACAAACAAAGTGCTCTCCGGCACTTTTCTCGTAATAAATTAAACCCTGATGTAGCCGAGTTACAGTTTGAATGTCTTTCCTTTGTGTTTGTTAAGAGTTTTCAAACTAGATGAGAAATTGCATTTTGTAGAAAGGGACCGTCCATAAATGATGTCACGCTTTTTTCCCAAAAATTCGACCCCCTCCAGCCTTTGTCACAAAATGTCACACTTTAACATACCCCTTCCCCCGTTTGTTACATGCCACGCTATGTTGCATGAGCATGATGAAACACTTCTTGTCACTGGCGTAGTTAAGGGGATGGTGAAATGGTGAAGATTGTCTAGAATTGGACCAATAGTTCCTGTAAAACAATGAAATTAGCTCACTTCTCTCTCGAAAAAAAAAAAAAAAAAACCCTGAAATGGTGAAGATTGTCTAGAATTTGGCCATTTTTTAATGTAAAACAATGAAATTAGCTCACTTCTCCCGAAAGCCACCCTGAAATTGTGAAGATTATCTGGAGTTTGGCCAATTTTCCCTGTAAAACAATGAAATTAGCTCACCTGTCCCGAAGAAACCCGCCCTAAAATCCGGGTCTAGCTACGCCACTGCTTCTTGTTACCACTTCCCCACCCCTTTGTCGCAATTTCACAAACCCCCCTCTCCCCTCGAAGTGTGACATCATTTATGAATAATCCCAAATTGTTTAAATCGGGAAAATATACGTATTGAAAGTTGAGCAATAAACTAGCGTACCAGGAAAAAACTAAATTACATGACTTTTGTTTTTTAGAAATTTTAATGACAACTAACTTTTCTTCCTAGTACATGCTTGATATTCAAAGGCACTTGATGAATATATTCCACTTAAATTTACTTTACATTTGGAACAAATTTATTTCTTTCATGGAATGCAGTTTTTAATTCATGCGGAACAGATCCTTCTCGTCTTCAATACTGATTAGTGAAAGTTCCTTTTATGATGCCGCCGATGATATGTAACAGAACTCCAGCTGTGCAACCGCCATAAAAAATCGCATAACTTCTCACCGCCAGGATGAAGAAAATTTATAGAACCCCCGCGAATAATAGTAAAAATGAAAAAAGATTCTTCCTCCGCCCTTTCAAGTCGAAAAGTCCCATATCTCGAGCTTTAGGCCCAGTGCCCGAATGCCCAATGCATCGGGTAAACAATGCTCTGTGATGTGGTACAAACGATATACATTCTTTATTACTGAGTCAGTCTTCGAATGGGGGGTCGGGGAGAATTCTTGGCGGGGGCCCATGAGGGCCACGTGCGAATTGTCCTCGTTAGTCGTTTTCCTCGTTGGCAGGCCATGAAAGATTCATGAAGTGATATAGGATTTCTCTGTGGTGGGGGAGATATATAGTGTCTGCATGATTTTCCTGAAGCAAATGATTTTGTTGAGGGTGCAGAAAGTATGGGGGCTGCAGAATTTTAGTCTGAGTTTTCAGAATCGTCATGACTTTACACATACGAAAATCGAAAGTGAAACTATTGCATTTTTTTGCTTTGTACTAAATTCATAAGAAAATAACAAGTGAGTGTCATTAAGCTAAAGCGGTGATTCTCAACCACTATGCCACGGCACTTTTGTGTGCCGCTAAATTTTGAAATCGTTAAAATTGTGCCACGAAAAAAAAAAGGTTGAGAATCACTGAGCTAAATAGATTTGTGCTTGTATTTTGATGCCATATAAATGGAATACAAAACATAATCGATCCCCTAAGTCCAAAGTGTTACAAGTATTCATCCAATCTGATATATATATGTATATATACATATATATTACATTAATAATTCTATTATTACACACCTATGCTAATTAAATACTTCTATCATTGAATAAAATATAATAATTAAAAATTTATTCATGTTAAGAGATCATTATAAATGTAACGCAATATATTTTAAGTCGTGTCCCTGAATCAAGGGTAAATAAACGCACTGAAATATCAAAGGGACGGGGACCAGAAAATATGTCCCTCTATTAGATGTCCACATTTCGTAGGGGGTCACTAAAAGACAGTACGTATACATGGAATAAAAATTACTTTCGTTAAAACAATGGAAAACTAAAAAGAACCACACGGTCCTGCTTCTTATATATAAGCCGCTTAAGTGCCTGTTTGACGCCGATAGCTTGTTCCGAATTTCTTACTCTAAGAAAACTGCATTGTGCTGCCGTCTACGCAATTGTTTCTATAATGAAAACGTTTTTTATGGAAGAGAACTTACGGCGAACTTCTACAAAATAGAAGTTCGCCAAAAGCTTAGCGAATTTACAGCAGTGTAATCAAATTTAATTTAATCCTTCTTTCTTTGTTTTAATTTATTTATCGTCTCCGCTTTTTAGCCTACTTTCCCGTAAAAGTAAAAAAAATAATAATAAAGCATGAAAGAAGGCTTAATATATCGTGAAAATATCGTTAAAAATCAAGAAAAGTCAAAAATAAGTGAAGTAATTAAATAAAGATTGTAAAATAAAAAATTTGAAAGTAGGGTATTGAGATGGGGAAAAAGTGTGTCTGTCGGTCTGTCGGTCTGTCTGTCTGTCGGTCTGTCGGTCTGTCCCCCCCTAATAACTTTTGAACGAATTGTCCGATTGGAAAAATTCTTTTTGCATTCGAAAGATCTCGGCGAGGACATCTCATTTCCATATTTTACTCTTTGATTTGAGCAATTTTTTGTTCAATTTTGAACAGTTCAAAAAATTTTAACATTAGCGCCTATGGGTGAAAATGAAGCAAATGGTGTAAACTCTGGGTACAAGATATAAGTTCCCATGAACAAGCTCACTGGAAGAAGTTCTTGGCGTAAAATATTGATTTGAACAATTTTTGTTCATTTTTGAACAGTTCAAAAAATTAACACAGAGCTTACGGGGAAATTTCAACCCTATATAAATCCTGATCTAACGGACCGATTTGCTTGGAACAAACTTTATCGGAAAGCTCTTATAACGTAGAACATGTAGAAATAGAAAGTTTATCCAGAACGTACGAGCCTATTTTGCTATGAACTTTTTTGATCGGGATTTTCAAGGATATTACTCAGTGACTCAATGAGTGAAATAATGAATGAATGAATAAATGAAAGAGTGAAAGAATAAATCAATGAATAAATGAATGAGGAAAAGAATGAATGAATAAATTATTGAATAAATGAAAATATAAATAAATGAGTGAATAAATACATGAATGCGTAAATGAATGAATAAACACTTGAATGAGGTAACGAATGAATGAATAAATGCATGGCTGAATAAATGAAAGAATGAATGAGTGAGTGAATGAATATGTATTATCCGTTGAAAAAGGTATATTTTCAATAATTAGAACTAAAGATAAATAAGAAAGAGAGAGAAAGAGATAGCTAGATTATAAATTTGAATTTGGTGTATACGGGAAAGTAGGCTCGTATAGTTCTAGACGGAACTTCTTGTTACATATATTAAAGTGGCAGCGCTCTTTTTTTCCAGTTTCGTTAAAACTATTGTGTTGACGATGATTATGTTGGATATAAATAAATATTTTTCACAAAAATTTGATTATATGTAGTAAATAATATTTTTATTTTAGAGATTATTATAACTTAGATGTTTTTCTTTCGGTAAGAATATTTTTTTCCGAAATTATTATATGTTTATTATTTATTCATTAAACTTTACTGTTCTATCTGATAAATATCTCTTTGATTTGATGTGCATTTCCGGTTACTGGGAGAATTGTATATTTATACTATCTAGAATAACGGTCATTTCGGATGACCGCCGGGCTTACTAGTTCCAAAATAAGAACTAACTAAAAATATCAGTGAATATTAAGTTTTCCTGCAGTTTTCTGTTCGAGAATAAACAAAACTCTTTTGACATTTAAGAAACTATAATGACTGAATGTATTGGGAATCTTTACGTCGAATGTGTGTTTTAATTGCAAATTTAGAAGTATGGTTTCATGCATCATCAGTTTTATGCAAATTATGTATTATTAGACTTAAACAATATTATGTAAAAAATAAAATATGGAAGCGAAAGCTTTTTTTTTTTTTTGACAAAAGAAATTGCATAAATATAATCTAAACACGGTCTAGGAAAATTAAATCTCTCAAGATAAAGTGTTGATTATAGATTTATAACAGCACTTGCTTATTAATTGAAAACAGTTGGTGGACTAAAAAGAAAAAAAGCTTAGTGAACAAAAAAGAAGCTTAAAGAGTGTCATTATCCAATGAGAGACCACAAGAACGGGTTTCTTAAAAAGTCGAATTGAATAGAAGTCTTTTTCTTTCGCCTTTTTTCTTTCTTTTTCCACTTTTCTTCAGGATGATGACTCTTGAGTGATTCAATTATGCAACTTTGTGAAAGCGAGTCCGTTCACTTTCCTTGTATTTGTATTTATTTTTTTTCCCTCTCTCTTTAGCGCTTATTTAGAATCTGCAAATTGGGTTCGTATTTCGCTTGTGTGCGTTTTTTTAACGAACTTTCAGAATAAATTCACCCATGTTTGATTTTCTTCCTCTGCATATAAGTTTTTTTTATGCTGAAGCAAATTATTTTATGTTTAATTCCTCGTATTTAAGTACATAGTTGTGTGTGTACACAGTGAACTTCGATGCATCGTTCCAGCATCTATCGTTTTCACGTATGCAGGGACTTGCTTTTTTATTGATCAGTATAGTTCGACCATGAAATTTTGACACTTGGGTGTTTCTACGCATGGCAGTAAAGGACGAATCCACTCGAGTTTTAGGGAGGTCAGTTTTGCACGTGCGTTAGTTAGGATGCGAATCAGAATTTTTGCTTCTCTGCATGTTGAAAGCAACTAAATTCATAAACTGGCATATAGCATTAGTTAGGAAGAAATCAACTAAAACGAGAACAGAAACGGTACATTCCTTAAAGCAGAAGTTCCTACCTTGGAACATGAATGGATCCTTCCCTGCACTCTGCTAGTCTGAGCCTTTTTTTTTTCTTTTTTTTTTTTTAATGGATAACTGTATTTGTCATTTTCCTGTATATATGAGTATATTGTTCAAAATGAATGGTTCCGTGAGAAGTGATTGATCGAAGTTCTACTGCATAGGTATAATTAATCATTTTGTTTTCTTTATTATAAAGCTGACTACTCTTTACTTTGTTTTTAATAACTTTTGTTTCATATAGAGCTAACTACATTTTGTTTTCATCATCATTTTGTCATGACTACTTTGCTTCGAAACACGTAAAATGTAAAGTAGTAGCGTATCCAGCCGTTGTTTTCGCCGGTAACATTGTTTGAGAGCCGTTCAATAATAGCTAATTTTTTTAAAAAATTTCAGAGGAGGATATATCCAAATATTCTCACCCCTGGATCGACCCTTGATGCGAGTCGATTACTATTAAAGTTTTCTGATAAAGTTTTCCAATTTTATGCTTAAAAAATTAGATTAGTTTCAAAGTTGGGTGCACCATTCCTTTGGGGATTTACGAAAGAACATTTTGAGTGTCACTCGAAAAGCCTTTGTTTCACAATTTAAATAGTTCAGAACTCGGCTAATTGATTAGTTTTTTATCGATTGCGCCTTGCCAGCATGTACCGGCAAAGCTGTTAGCCTTATATTACCTTCAATACGAAAAGGATTTATTTGTCGCTCTTAATAGACATGCTTAGTTTTATTGTAGTAGACCTAATTCAATTGGGACAAGAGTTATTGTAAAATTTGATAATTAACCATGCAGCCAAGCAGTTTGATGTTTCGCAGTATGGCAGTCCTTCTTTCCTAGGACATAGTACTGTATACATGCCGGGCTGAGTTTTTAAATAGGCAGTGTAGTACTATGACTGCCGATTTTTAGGGGCGGCGAATTTTACATTACTGCAGTTGAAAACATGTTTTTTTCCTAAAAAAGCTTTTTTTCTTGTTGTTAAATGCTATTTTTTTTCATCCATATTATGAAAATGAAATGGTTTCCAGCCACAATAATAATATCATTGAAGAAGGGCGCGGCAGATTTCAGATCTGCCTACGAGCGGTATGAAATTAAACTTGGGCCTGTATAACAGCTAGCAAAGCATTTCCTGCTCAGTAAAGTTTCACAGTCATAGTGGTCAACTCTCATATCACCACTTGCAGTTCAACTCAGCTCTCAAATGGCAGAGAAAGGGGAGGGATTTATAAGAAAAAATGTTACACGTATATATGTAAAGGTGGGTGACAAGTTTTCCAAGCCGTGGGTTCTGGGGGGTTCGTCCCTCTGATTGCGCCCTTGGCTGCGCCTTGTGCTAACCCAGTGTATCGTCTACTTTACTAAACTTCTTTAATGCATCGCAAGTCTCTGAGACATCCATAGCAAAGTATGTTTTTTGTTTAATGCAGACCAATTTAATCCAAAGCAAAAGAACTAAATTTATGAACATCAGTAACAGCAATTACGCAAGAGTATTATTGAAGGTATTTACTCTGTATTTTCGAGCCAGTCGATTATACCATCAATCACGGGTTATACAAACTTTCGTTGGTAATGAGTAGACATCCTACATCTTTCGAAATTCGAACTTAAATAAACTTGGCATTTTAACCTCGCAGGCGCAATTCCCAAGCATAATTTTGAAAGCCCCATTGACGGTTCGTGTTTGTTTTTTATGGGGAGCGCCGGGTCTGAAAAAAGCCTTCCAGATAGAAGCCATTTTTATCTTGTTTTATTTAAAACGTACTGCAAAGAAGAAGAAAAAAATTTCTGTACTAAAAAAAGAACGAGGCAAAACAGAACTGGAAGTTCTCTAGCAGCACGTGCTTCGTTCCAGACGAGAGATTCAGGGTCGCGCCCCCTTCACGTCACGTGGTAGGGAATCTTGGAATGTTATGGCGTCACTGCAGAGTTACGACACGCTCTTCACTTCCCCAACTTTAACCCGATTTTTTTACCCTCCCTCTATCTTTTTTCTTAATCCGTCACTCTCGCCTTCTACACCAGCATTGATTTTTCCCATGGGACAGAATTTAAGCAACTTCATTTCGTCAGTAACTGTGTCGGCCAGTTAATTCACCTCATCAGAAAAAAAAGTATGAACCAGTGGCCGCTTTTGCGATGACCCATCGCTGAGAAGCGGCTTTGCAACTATTCCGTTTCCGACTTGTCATCAATCATTGAACTCTTGGCGCGAAGGAATTACATTACTGAAAGTTAATCACACCTAATTAATAGCTGTTCGCTCTTCGGAGAATTGACGGGTGAAATGCCGTGGAGAAAGTGTTACAAGCAAATTGAACTGGGTTAAGAACAAAATATCAAAATTAAAGAAGCGACTCCTTGAATTCTCTTTTGAATATGAGGTATGATATTAACACTTTTCTTACTATACCAGCAAAAATTATAGGTTTTAAATTCAATTTCCTGGTAAAAATAACGAAACCAGAATGATTTCCATAACTGTTGCAACTCTTGCTGTCAAATTATGATGTAAGAAACCGTGTCAGTGGAACGTTATTGGGTAATTTTTTCGAAGATGTTGTACACAAATTTAAAATAAAAGCAAAGGGTAACAAATTTGAGTTTGTTTGTGACACATTGAACGTTTTTCAATCAACGACTTTTAAATAGATATGTATTTCTTTCATCATTTTAGCATCACATACCAGGTCCCCATGTATAGAAAACTGACGTTTGCTAGATTTTTATTGTTCTTCGCTAATTTTACTGATGATTTGGTGACTTTGTTCTCAGTCAAAAAAAAAAAAAAACCATAAGTTATCCAATAAATGTTGTCTGTTGAATTTCTACGTTGGCCGTCTAGGAAAAAACAACTTTCCAAAACAAAAGGTTGCAAGTTCGATATCAGCTTATCACTTTTTAAGCAATTTTCTCCAAAAAAAGAAAATAAATGCTTTCGATTAAAAAATAACAGATGAAAAATCAACGGAACATGGGAACATCAATCTCAATAATTAGAAAACCATAAGCAGTCCTTGATTTTTTAAAAGTCTGTTAGAGAAAAAAAAAAAAATACCTACGAGAAAATGTATGAAATTTTCTTCTTTAATGTCATTTCTTAAAAAACTACAATTATCTTCTTGTCAATTTAGCTTATCATCATTTTTTTTTTTTTTTTTTTTTTGCAAATGCTTTTACATCGCAAGTTTTATTAGTTAAAAGACGCAATGGTAGCTTTTTTTGGAAGGGGAATGGGGATTTGTTTTTATCAGTGCCATTTTAAACCATTACTCATTTTCAAACAGCATGAATATTAATTTTTCGAACTCCTTTTCTCTAGGTAAATTTCTGTAGGAGTAATAAGGTCAATGTTCATCATCTTTCTTTGAAATTAAAATTATCTTCATCAATATGATTGGCTGTCTCCCCCACCCGTAAAGTTAATTATGCTACCTTTTGTTCTTTATTTCCCCCTTTTTAGCCTTCAAGCACGTCATCATCTACTTTTTACAATTCGAATTGATCACCACTATATATCCCAGTATTTTCTTTATTCTAGAGTTAAGTTTTGTCCGTTCTTGTAATTAAACTCGTCATTCTTTCTTTATTCCCCCCCAAGTTCATCATTTCTCATTTTTAAAATAATAACTCATCATCCTCTATTTCAATAACTAAATTTGTCACTATTTTCCTTGATAACCTTGATTCATCACAATCTGTTTTAGGAAATAATTTCTTTATTGCACTGCTAATCCTTGTCGAGAAACTGCTACAACATGATTGGAGGAACAGGGATTGGAGGAAGTACCATACAAATCGTACATTCATATCCTTGCAGGGATTCGAACCCGGGACCCAAGTAGAGGGAACAGCTTACTTTACAAGCGTGTGCTACTATAGATATATTTTTTATTGTTTCAGGAATGCTTAATCTTAAAGTAGAGACATGTTAGCACTTAGCTTATTTAAAACGCTTTTCTCAGTGATCCAATGATCAAAAATTCTATGGTAATTTATTTAATCAAAATCAATTTGCAAATGAAAGAGTCTGCCTTGATTGAAAAATGACAGAAAATGTACAAAAGACCTTTGAAAAGGTCCCCATAACTAAAAGATTTATGAGAAGAAGTCTTCCAATGACGAGGTAAATGACACTGTCACACACGCCCTCTGGTCTTCTTGCTTCAGCAACATCGTTTTGTCTCAGCTGTTTCACTGCTGCCGGCTGAACACGAGTATTCCGAGAATTAGGGTTGTGAATTACTGCTTTACACATAGAAGTGATGTGAAGTACTGTCTGGAGAACGTGACACACCCTTTACGGCTGATGAACTTTGATGAACGTGGTATTGTGTTCCTTTTATTTGATAATGACAGCATCAAAAAGTTTTTTCTTCAATTTTAATTTTGTTTGTCGCGAGGAATTCTGGGGAAAGGTTGTAATGAATTTTTGTTCTTTGAGGCGTAAAGTTTCATTAGCTATTAATCTTTACATTAAATTCGGCCAAGCCCGTCATTTTTTCCCTCTAAGGAGGGGAAAGGGGGAACAGAAAGGGGCAGCTTACGTTGCCCCATAGCTTTTACTGAAATTTACAAATTGCATATGCAGTATCAAAGACAAAGAAGTAAATATCCTACAGACACACATTTATAAATGTACCAAACCCCGTTCCGATGCCAGTAGTTGAAGTTGCAGGCCTGATGTAAAGTGGAAAATTACAGTTTCTTAAAAGATACTTATTGGCATAAGTTTATTTATAAAAATGATCTGTACATTCTGTAGGTATTTCTAGGGACTTATTTCCTTATTTAATAGGCTCTGTAAAAAGCAGTTTCTTAGTTTCGTATATTTTAAACATACCTAAAGCATTTATCAAGACTGTTAACCCTACACTCCGGCGTGTTGTTTTTAAACAACTCTGCTTTCGTTCACTTGTTTTGTATTATTTTTATCAAGTGGCGCATTCTTTCTTTTTATTCTGTATGTAAGATCATATTAGTTAATATAGTCTCCCCTAGATCTTGTAAACTGGGCTCATCTTTTTTCAGAAAATCGACAACAACCGCAAAAAAAAAAACTTGCACAGTGTAGGGTTAATTTATTCTTTTTCTGTTTTCTTCCACACATCTTCCCTTCTTTTTTTTTTTTTGGATTAAGAAAACATGTTGCCGAAGCTTAGAAAAGTTCTGAAGCATTGCTCTCTACAACTTAGGGATCATTCATAAATGATGTCACGCTTCGAGGGGGGGAGGGGGGTTCGTGAAATCGTGGCATAGTGTGACAAGGGGAGAGGAGGGGGTAACAAGGAAGTGTGACATCATGCATAATGCAACATAGCGTGATGCGTGACAAAGGGGGGAGGGGGGTCAAATATATGGGGAAAAAGCGTGACGTCATTTATGAACGGCCCCTTAATGAACGATTTCTATCGACCCGTTAAACATTCTCAAACATTCTTTAGAAGTTGCCATTGCAAAAAGAAAATGTTTTTCATTAAAAAAAATACTGAAAAATAAAAATAATGTACGTTTACAGCCTGCTTCCTTGGGACAAATTTCAGAGCGTGAGAGAACCTGCTTGTTTAAGTTTAGTAGTTAACATCCAGTTTGCAAATTTTTAGACTAAGTGTTGCAGAACTTACCATACCGTGCAGAGTCGCGTTCCAGGGCCGTATTAAGTACAATTTCTGCCATACCTGTATTCTTACAAGTTAAGATCTGTCGTGTTGATTCTAAAACGGTAATGCCAAAGGACGGAGAAAATTTTCCCCTTCGAAAGGCACAGAATGTCCAAACGGACTGTCATTATGTCTCAGTATGTATCCTTTTTAAATTCACAACCACATCAACGGGAAAATAACACGTTTGTCAAGACGGAATTTTCACGAGATTATTAGAATCATTAGCATAAGAAGCTCCTTTACCAATTAAACCCGAGCTTACACGATCGTGCGGGTTAAACATTAAGTAAAATTTTATTTTCCTGGATTGCGGTATGCAATTAAATACCGGAAATGACGATCATGCTGGTTCATGAAAACGATGTGTTCCCTATTTTCCTCAACAGCCTGGAGGTACAAGCACCATTTTAAGTTTTCAGACATCAGTGAAAGCTCTGTCTACGTGTTGGCTGTTTAGCATAAAGTAATTTCAGCTCTTAAAGGGTTAACGCACTTTTCTAAGAAACGAATCGTCAAAAAATGCTTCAGGGAGGGTGCTAAATAAAATGAAAAAAAGCTAAAGGGAAATTCAGAGAGCCATCAGGATACAAGCAGGGTGCTGCGACCTGTAAAAGAAGCTTCGAGGCATCTCTATTTAAGAATACAGAAACGGTTATTCTCATAATCGACGGTTCTACATGAAAACACTCGATGATTTAATTAATTCAATTTTAAAAACACTCGAGATGATCATCCGATTTTGAGAACACTCGATTGTTGACCATTCCATTATCAGAAACACTCGATATCTCGATGATGCAAATCCCCCAATTATCCTCATTCATCACTATCCTATAATTTATACAAGGTTGGAGAGGCGAAAGTACAATGTCAACGTCAATGTACTTTTGCGCTGTTGCTAAATTGAACATCGCTATATTGTACGAAGAACAACACATACAAAGAATAGCCCACAGAATATTTTAAAGGCCCTGCTAGTAAATAATGACGAAATTTCCAAGCTTTTGCATACAAGCGAACAGATGCAGAATGTATAGTTTGCTTTTCCATACTACAATTACGCTGACGTGCATTTGCACAACTGCGTGCCCATCGTTGACAATAGACATGTGTTTTCGTGCTTGGGAAAGGGGGCTTTTGTCGGCTTCATGTCTGCTCAGCAGTTAAGGTATCGACTTTCGGTCAAATGAATTAACTGGGAAGCTTCCAATGTATTCGATATTTCTAAAAGTTAGGTTGCTCAGGGTTCTATTTTAAATTATTGAGCGAAAAGGTTAAAGGGTTTTATTGAAGTTAAAAAAAAAAATATGCGTGTGCTAGTTGTCGAGTTTTCAGAGTAGAGCTCTGTTTAACAGGAATTTATATCAATCTCCTTTTCAATCTAGCGGATAATGTTGAGAAGATTAAAATAAATAAACAAATAATAATAATAACGAGCATTTTTTTTCTATTATGGTCTATAAAATTGCCCCACTTTCAGACCACCAACCGTTTCAGCACTGTACAAAGTATTATTTATTGTTATTATTATTGTTCAAGTACTGTACAAAGTGCTATTTATTATTGTACTGTACAAAGTGCTATTTATTGTTATTATTATTGTTCAAGTACTGTACAAAGTGCTATTTATTATTGTTCAAGTACTGCACAAAGTACTATTTATTATTATTATTATTATTGCAAAACGTTTTGAAGCGTAGCTTTTTGAGAAATTTTAATTTTAATTTTTATTAAAAACGAAAAAAAAAATCAATTCTGAACGCAATTGTGTTGCACATATAGCTATTGAAAAATGCTGTACGTCTCTAGCTCAAAAGATTCTAGGTTAGTTTGGAAGTTGGGTCTTAAAGTTTTTTGTCTAGTTTTTGCAACATTTTAAGTGCTGTGATATTAAGAATGTTTTTTTAATTTAAATAAAATACAAATACAGAAGTGACGACCAGCAACAGGCTCAGGGCCCGGCTAGGCTGGTCCTAGTCAATTTAGCAGTCCCCAATGAACATCAAGAGCTTCCTTAAAAGTTTTTACCCCACTGCAATTAACAGTTGCCTCCGGTAAACTATTCCAACTGCCTATAACTCTATTGAAGTAGTAATGTTTCCTAATTTCAAGATTAGCCTGAGGTTGAAAAGCTTAAAACGATGACCTCTGGTTCTACTTTCAGCAAATAACTGCAGCCCATCAAGATTTCCCGTTTTAATGAATTTAAACAACTGAATCATGTCCCCTCTAACTCTCATTTGCTCAAGACTATACATATTGAGTCTTTTAAGCCTGCCCTCATAATCTAAGTCTGAAAGACCACTTACCAACCTAGTAGCCCTCCTTTGAACCCTTTCGAATAAGGTAATATCCTTCTTTAGGTAAGGAGACCAAAACTAAACAGCATACTCCAAATGAGGTCTTACCAAACTTTCGTATAATGGCAATACAACTTCCTTAGACTTGTTCGAAATAGCCTTATTGATAAACCCAAGCATCCTGTTAGCTTTGTTACTCACTATGCTACACTGCTGACTGAACTTGAAGTCTGGACTAATCAATACTCCTAGATCAACAACTGTTTCTGTTTCACTAATGGCGGAACCTTGTAAATAATAGCTTGCATGTTTATTATTATTACAAAATTGATTTCATTTCGTATCGAAAAGATTGTTGCTGTTGCTGGTTAATGATTAGATTATCTTCTAGTTAAAAGTTAAATGAAATAAAAGTGTTATTATTTGTCATATCTATGTAAACACGACCTGTGTAATAAATTCCTTCAAAATCTGAGATAGTGAGGTAAAAGCAGTGCGTTGATTTGGACATAGAATGACCCATGCAACTTCCTTGATCCTTTGATTTTCCATGTCGCTTTCTTTGAGGATTCCTAATCTAAACAAATACTCTTCGTAAAGATCACTTTTCTTAAAAACAGAAGATGCTTTTCTTTTCTTCTTTTCTTTCTTCTTCTTCTTTTTTTTGTTCCTATCGCTGATACTTTTATCAAAATCTGAGATGGTGAGAACAAACCATAGTGTGTTGATTTGACATGGAATGACCCATAAAACTTCCTTGAGTCTTTGATTTTCCAAGTCGCTTTCTTTGAGGATTCCTAATCTAAACACATACTCTCTTCGTAAAGCTCATTTTCCTTAACAACAAAAACGAAACAGATGATGCTTTTCCCTTTCCTTTCTTTCTTCCGTTTTTTTTTTTTTTTTTTCGTTCCTATCGCTGATACTTTTTCTAAGTCATCAAAATATGAGATGGTGTGGTCAAACTAGTGTGTCGATTTGACTGACCCACACAAATTCCTTGATCCTTTTATTTTCCAAGTCACTTTCTTGGAGGTTCTGAAATCTAAACAAATACTTTTCGTAAAGGTCGCTCTTAAAAACGAAACGGATAAGGCTTTTCTTCTCCTCTTCTTCTTTTTTTTTTTGTTTCTATTGCTGATACTTTTTCTATCACCGTGCACTTGTTTCTTAAATAGATCGAGTCGATCAATAATATTCTTGGATCAACTTTTTCTCTACTCAGTGAGTCATCCCTTTCATGTCATCGGAAAGCACCGGCGACACGTGCCGAAGCACCTGCTTTCTTCCTCGCTCTAGGTCCTTCCATCATCTTCATCATTGTTCAGCTGCTGCAGCCATCATCTTCTGGGGCAGCACCTGCGCGTAGCACAGGAAACAACGAGAGCTCTTGGCATAAAAATAATCCATCTCCACTGTATACTCTTTTTTTAGGAAACGGGTGGATTACGCGGAGATGTGATTTTGTTTTTATTTGTTTATATTTACGCAGACGGGGAGGGTATCTTAAAATAAAGTCAACATTCTTAGAAATTTACTTTGAAAATTATTTTAAAAAAAAAATTGTGCTAAAATACGAATTAGTTCATTCGTCATATAATTTCATTCGTCAGACGAATAATATTCATTCTCAAAAATAATGTACTGTAAAAATTATTTTTAAAAAATTTGTGCTAAAATACGAATTAGTTCATTCGTCTTATAATTTCATTCGTCAGACGAATAATATTCATTCTCAGAAATAATGTATATTTTGAAAATTATTTTTAAAAAAATTATGCTAAAATGCGAATAAGACGAATAATCGGTGTTAGCACAACACATCAAAGAATCACAACAAATACCTAGTTCAAGGCTAATTTTGCAACTTTGGGGTTCGTTCTTCGATGGAATGCTGTAAACTGTGACTTTGTGACAAGGGTACTGGAAGGGGTAGCAAGGAGTGTGACATCACACATTCTGGTCAGAATAAAAACATTCAAAATCATCAGATATAATATTTTTATTTTATTTTTCCACCTTACTTTTTTGTTTTGTATTCGCATTGATTTCATTCATATCGAAAAGATCGTTGCTGGTTAATGTTTAGATTCTCTTCTGGTTAAAAGTTTAAATTTTAAAGGAAATATTCTTGGTTATTTACATTTTAAGACAAAAAAGTATTGATTTTTAAATTCAATTTGCTTTAAAGTGTTTTGTGTTTATAAAACAAAGATAAGCTTTATATAGCAAACGATGTCAAGTTCTAAAATAGTGTTGCTTCTAATTGCTCTTTTAGAATTCACATTTTTTACTATTAAATGCTAATTATGTTTTTTGTTGTAAACCTTAATGTCATTTTAAACAAATTAAGTGAACATGTAATTATTATATTTGGGCTCCCAAAATTATCATCAAAACACATAGTTAAGGTTTAAAAATAAAATTGCAATGTATAGTGCTTCGTTTCTGAACTGCAAGTATATATAAACTAAAGTTAGTGGCACGCCAGCCCTTTTGTGGGCCATGGCTTACTGTGCCCATCCCAGTTTTCAAGACCGAGGGCCCCGGGCTGCAGAAGCAGAAGTTCCGGTCAAGTGGTCGGCCTGACGCGGAACCCCCAGTGTTTAGTTCCCAAGCATGCTTGGTCCTCCATTTATCGATCCCACTGAAGGGATGAAATTGCTGAGTCGACCCTGCCCAGCCCGAGAATCAAACCCCGGACCTGTGGCATGGTAGCACGGAAGGCTACCGGGAAGTGTATATAATTATGTAAATAGCGTGACATGTGGTCAGGGAGGTAGGGGGTGTATTAAAGTGTGACATTTTGTGACAACTAGCGGGAGAGGGTCAAATATGTTGAAAAAAGTGTGACATCATTTATGAATGGCCCCTTTATTGTTTTTGATGTTGAGCGTTTTCGCATTGTTAAAGAGTAGCCTTGACATGGGCGATTTGCTCTTTATATACGTTGATTATTCGTTTGTTTTTTTCCTCGAGTTTTGCAAAATTAGTCTTGTACAAATCGTAACTCCACAGAAACCTTTTATATTCGTCTTTTTAAAAACCATTACCGTAGAAAATTAATTTTATAATCGTATCATCAGCAAGGTAGAAGGAACGAATCAAGATACTGAGTGCGTCCATCAATAGTGACTCAAGTTTAGATGTAAAGATCTTGGGCCAAAAACCCCAGTCACACCAAATAAAATCTTCATCATATGGGTTTGCTTTTATGCCATGATATTTTGCCAACTTCCAGTGCTTTTTCCCATATTGCCTTATGGGCTTCGCCAATTTTTAACAATGTGTTGTTGTTTTGCTTCCTTATACTACTACTGCCATTAACCTAGTTACGCATTTCTAATGGATCAAACATTTGCTATATTAACCACAAGACTCATAAGATAGTCATTGGAATTGAAAGTATGGAGTTTCAAAATGAGGATTTCTGCAGTAGGAAGTGAGTCTCAAACGGAAAGGGATATTTAAATGTGACCAAACAGAAAATTGTGACAAATGGAGGTAATCGTTTTTATAGATTATTAATTCTTTTTTAAATTTTTGTATTGTAGACTAACTACATTTTTTGCCTTAGAATGACAAAAGTTAAGTAGATCTCTTAGAGCTTTTAATTTTTTAAGCACTTTAACGGTCGTCCAATAGTTTTTAGATTTTTTATGCGTAAATAGTTTAAATTCAGTGTAATGTAAAAATTTACATAAAATTGAAAAGAAGGGCAGGAGCTGAGCTTCCGTGAGCTCCCACCCAAATAAAGCGCTAATGAAGATTACTATTTTAAAAAGATTGAAAGAACTGTAACCACGGAAAGATTCCTGTGTCACTACAGAAGAACTTGGTTACAGGATTTGTTTTCATCCAACGATACATATTCCAGAACTAATGTCCTTAAGTTTCTTCTGTAAAGCGCATGCGTCGATTCCCAATGCCCGCCACTAGTGCTTTAATACCAAAGTTGATTGTCTGCAGGTCAGAGTTTTGCAGAAACAAGCTACCTGGTTTGAAATCTTCTTTGAGATTTACAAAAGACAAAAGCTCTCCAAAATCCTTTCGTTGAAGGTACTTATCGGGAGTGACCATCGAAGCCCTCTCCGCATCGATGACCGCGACCCCTAATGTCCGGCCGTCGACCCCCGCGCAGACGATATTTTGCCACTTCCAATGTTCGCGGCTTACGAAGGATTACCTCCAAAGATATGTGTAGGATTTGCTTTTAGATGATCGCAAGACAATTCGTAGTTGCTTTGATGATGAATTGTTTTAAGCAGAATTGTTTTCCCATCGATTAATATGCATAATGTCTGGAAATACGTGCATGTGTAGTAATGTTTACAATCATTCGTTGAGCCGATTTATACCGCCGAAAATGGTTTTCTTAGAACTATTTTCAAACGCGCTTTCTTTTTTCAAAACTTTTATTCGCAAACGATATTTTAAAGCTTTTAAAAATGGCCACGTAAATTATCAGGAATCTGAAGCGGAGCAGTGGAGTAACAAGATTTTAATGGAAACTAAAGCTCAGCCGGAGAAAAAAAATTTGTTGGGCTCCACTGCTCCGACTCCCAATCCATATATATATTTCACTTAACGTGGACCAGTTACGATTAAATTTTGCGGTGCGATACGATACTGACATCATGTAAAAAACAAACTATTGTAAAACGATATTTAAAAATTTGTTTAATGATTAGAATAGAAAAATAACATATTTGTTTTTATAGTCGTAACTTACGGACTTTAACAAATTTATTTCTATTTGTTAAAAAGTATTTTCATTCATACCTCAACTTTTAGTTGCCGATTCTTGGGAATGGCAACACATTAGTTTGTTTATATCTAGCGATTTTTCTTAAGCCTTTAAATTTTAAAGCGTTTTTTAAAATGGTTAATAGCCCACAGATGTTCTGCGGGGAATCAGCTAGTATATAGAAAAAAGTATTGGATTCGGAAATTTTTCGAATTTCGAAGGATTTACACGTTTTGAGGTGTGCCTGAACCTGAACCCATTTTGACCAAATTTAGAATATGTTTTTTGTGGCCGCGGTTACGGAGAAAGGAATGCATAGATTCGAACGAAGTTTGGTGCACGTGGACCCTGATGGGGTGCTGATTAGTCTTGTGCGCGAATCCATTTGAAGGGGCGAAGCATTCGAACGTTTTTCTCGATTAGAGTGAGTGATGTACCTCAAGAACTTTTTTTTTTCAACACAGTGTATTTAAAACATTATATATTTATTAATAAATAAATTGTCTTGGACTAACTTTTGTTATTTTATTACACATATGCACATATTACATATTATACATATGCCTAGTAATAAATCAACTAAATGAAAGTGATAAAAATGTAATTATCGTTTAAACTATGAGGAGCAAAACTATTGTAAACTATTTGGAGCACAAAGCGAGTAGTACTTCGAAGCCGGAGTAGAACAAATTAAAAAAAAGTGGATTTTCCAGATTCCTGAAAAATTATACTTTCAGTAACGATATATTTAGTAAATATAATCAATTATTCGTATAAAATTGAATGAAGTGTATTGACTCAAATTCATTTTTTTTTTTTCTTTCTTGCGGAACTCAGTTATAGAATTTCTTTTTTTCACTTTATTTCATCTCCTCTTCTACCCGGATTGAGCATGCAGAGTAATGTAACATTCCAATTAAAAAGCATATTGATTTTAATGCGTCGTTAATATATTTCTTTGTACATTTCAATGTACATACTTCAATGCTTCTTTTTCATGGAATTACACACATTGCATTTTTGATATTTCAAATGTGAAAATTACCATTGTCTGAAAAAATTTTTTATTCAAAATTCTTCTTCAGTCACAGAAGCTGCCGATTCTCCTTTAGAGACAAAACATATTTTCTTAGCTTGGGAAACAATATCACAAAACTTTGCGTAATGTTGGAGCTTGCGTAACGCTGTGTTAATTTTATGAAAGATTCTTTTTGAAGAGTAATATTATGAAGCACAATCACATAAGAAAACAAATTTCATCTCATATAAAAATGACGAAAAATAAATAAATAAAATAAAATAAGAAAATCAGAAAATGTCATAAAGGTGAAAGGGGGAAAATATATATAAATATCAATCAAAATCCGGGCATTAGTGATTTCGGAAGCTGTCATTTTATATTTTGAAGACATCACTACAGTGATGTCATCACAAAGTACCAATGGAGGCAATTCAGCGCTAGAGAGCCTAATGAGCGATCATCGTTGTCACGTGATATCCGCTCTTTGTTTACTAAGATTTTCAATTGAGTTCTACGTGGAGTTCACTAGGCAAAATTAGTTATCTTAAAGTTAATTAGACTATTTTCACAGCTTTTTCTGATTATAGCCCAGTATTTACATTTAATTTAATCATTATAAAAGAAATTTATTAATTATTAAAATAGTTATAGTGTTCTATTTAGTATTAATTTTATGTAATGTAGAAGAACTTTATTTAGGCCTAGTTTTTAATTAGATTTGTCGAACTCGAAGTAAAGCGATGCTACGGCTTCCTTTGTTTACATTGCTTTCATCGCTGCCACGTGACCAATGACGTTGCTTGAATTGCCTCCATTCGACAATTGTATATTACCAATTATGTTTCGATAATCGTGTTGCCAAATTTGTAGTACTAATTCGACTGAAAAAGCACTTGTCTTTTTTAATCCAATAATTTGACTCAGACGAACCCTTTTAAATTTTCCTTCAATTATCAAAATACGCATACGCACCCAGTTTTGTAATCCTGAAGATTGTCTCTCATATCTGAATTAGGTACTTCAACGCAACTTGTTACATTCGCAGGTAAAGCAAAAAATGTAAACTTTTAGGAAAAATTACATAAAGTGTTTCAGGGGAGAAAATACGTACGACAGTGTATCTGTTTATTTTTAAACTTTGTGATGGCGCTGCCGTCGATGATGGAAAGCGAGAGTGAGTGAAAGGAGGTCAAGCTCGTGTGAGTGTCACGCGATTGCATGGTTGCCATGCCAACCGCCCTCAGTTCTTCCCAATAGGAGACGGGACGACCTAATTGAGAAACATTTTTCGCATTAACCTGCTCAGTTGCCCGTTTGGGCGTCCGTTTTGAAACTGATGAATGTAGCGCCGTCTAATGACGATATACAAACAGATACACAGTTGAATAAATAAGCCTCGGCTGCAATTAACCCTTGCCTATGTCTCTGGCATGTTTCCCATAATTTTACCTGCTGTAAGTGTTCATTAGGAGCGTATTCCGAACGTGGAATGATTTTAATTATTCATTAAGTTCCCAGTTAGTAGGCTTCATTTCTCCATTTCCCACATGGCGGAAACCGAATCCGATAACGAAGAAATGTACGATAATTCGATGTCAAAACATAATCATATCCATCCTCCATGTTTGTAATTTTGTTCTAGATGTACAAAAGTATACTACAGTTATGGAATTAACATTTGCCATGTATTCCTTTTTGCATCCCATGTGATCTTTTTAAAGACGATTCTGGCAAATTAAAAACAAACTTTTATTTTAAAACATACAATAAATTCATTTTGTTTCAAAAGTAAAAATTAGTTTTTAATGGTTTCAATTTAATACAGATTGATACATTTATCTATATTATCAGCACTAACTAATTATATATATATATATTATTGTTTATCATGACAAAAAGTAACTTTTGTCTTACAACAAACAAATCTCATAACCTTGTTTTCAAATGTTTTTTTAGCGATATTAAGTTGTCCGTTCGGGTTAATGCCCTTAACTGTCAACGCTTTTTAGAGTGATTCACCATTACAATGATCCTTCCATTATATCACCATGGATGCAATAAGGCGCAGATCCAATGGAGGGGGGGGGGGTGTCATAGGAGTCGTGAACCCCCTTGAAAGGATCAAAGATAGCCTAAAACTGCGTTTTTAGGAGATCAATTGCGAAAATTTTCTGGGGCAGTACCTCGGAATCCCCAACCCTGCGTTTGTATATTAAGATTATAACCAATTTATATTTTAACCCAGAATTATAGGGCTGTATTTTATTTATTTATTTTTTTGTTTATTTATTTATTTTTCTTTCCGGAAGCACAAGTCTTCGGGCAGAAAAGTAGGAGGGATTATCACGTCCAACAAAACTCCAGTAGCTAGATATGTCCTTGGACGTAGCATTATTTTAACGTTTGTGTAACAACTTCCAAAATAAACTAGTTAAATATCCAAAATTATATATATAATTTTTTTCTCCTCAAAAGTAAAACATTTCCATTAAAGCATTTAAAGGGGGCATTTCATTGCAAAAAAATCAACGAAATTATAAGAACCACATACAAAAAAAGTTTAACGAAATGATAAGAATTACATTCAAACGATTGACACCAGTATCTTTTCCTGGCCGTGGTAGTCTAGTGGTCAGAGCGTCGGACTTCCACCTAGAAGGTCGCGCATTCGATACCCGCTGAAGACCCACAATGTACACATGGGGATACGTGCATGTAAAATCCGTGGACCCCACTACCTCGCCCCGTGCGCAAGCAATCCTAAGGCCTCGGCTAACAGGTAGGGGTCTGGTGGAGAAAAGTATCTTTTCCTGGGGTTGGGGTGAGGGGATTAGCATTGGTTCATTGCAGTCCTTACGTTTATGCACAACACTACAACTTATGTATAGAATCTTGCTGGAGTAAATATGCTTTTATAACTATTTTCGTACTGTAATAAATCTCCAAAAATGTATTCTACCCAATAAAAATCATATGTTTAATGTAGCGTGCATATTGATTGTAACGCCGTTTATAATGAAGTTTTTATTAAATTTAGTTATGACGATGCTCTTAGTGAGTTAACATCTGTCTCCCTTTTCTTAATCTTGTATATTTTGCTTGACAAGTAACAGTAATAAGAGTCGCTCGAAAAAGGTTCAAATTATTCCCTCATACGTCTCCACATTGAAAAGAGATCCCTCCATTTTAAGTCGGAAGTTTCCTAAAACATTTCTGATATAATTAATGAGCTTCAATTTGTATAATTCATTATTGCATCCGTTAAATAATTTTCCAGATGGAAGTTCTCAATTTCGAACATTCATCGATTTAATAATTTTCTCGGCTAGAAAAAAAAAAAAAGACAATTTAGATAATTAGCAGACAGCCCCTTTTCAAGGAAGGATGACGTTGCTCTAGTAGAAAAGAGTTTTTGGCGCGCTGCCAAACAGATCTTCATCCCTATTTTCGGCGGTCACTTCCGTCGGCGAGGATTGGTATTTCGATGCATGGCGTTCCGATAGTTTTAACGTAAAACTTAATTGTGCAATCCTTAAAGTTAAATTAATCATTTTCCGAACATAATTGCAATTTTGGTTTTATTTCATAAATATTTTGCAAAGAACACTGAATTGAAAAGGAAAAAAAAAAGTGGTATTGGTAATAAATTTACTGAAATGTAATGATTGATTTCCGATTCTAAATTATTTAACCTTTCATCATTTCCTGATTTTTTGTGATTATTTATATATATCTATTTCATTTAACGTGGACCAGTTACGATTAAATTTTCCGATATGATACGACATATTTCCATTCATAACTCAATTTTTAATTTTCGATACTTTTGAGTGGCAACACCTTAATTTGTTTATACCAAGCAAACATTCTCATGTTTATATCTAGCGATCTTTTCTTAAGCCTTTCGAATTTTAAAGTGTTTTTGGTGATTTAATTTTTTTTTTTAACGTTACGATTGAATATTATGGAACGATACGATGTTGATATCATACAAAAAACAAACTATGGTAAAACGATATTTAAAAATTTGTTTAAGGATTAGCATAAAAAAGAAGCATAATATTTTTATTTATTATCGTACCTTACGGACTTTAACACATTTATTTCTATTTCTTAAAAAGTATTTCCATTCATAACTAAATTTTAATTTATGATTCTTAGGAGTGGCAACAACTGAATTGCTTTATATCAAGCGATCATTCTCAAGTTTGATTGTTTAACTTATAACCCGCAGATGTTCTGCGGGATATCAGCTAGTGTTTACTATTTTGCCAGTTCGCCTTAGTATTACAATTCAGATTTTCATCAACATACTTTATTTACAGAGCAAATCTTAGCAAATATTTTTATGTCTTTGATGACCTAATTAGTATTAGAAAAATACCATCAACTTATTTGAATTCATGTGAAACAAATTACCAGAATTTTTCTAATAATTAGATAATCAAGGACATAAAAAGTGTGTGTTATGCAAATAATATTCGCGTAAAAATAATTACATATATACTACACATAATAAATGCTTGTGTAATAAATGCACGAACACAAAAATAACTATTAAAACCAGTTGTATCAAAAGAAAATGATAAAAACGAAAGCCTGAAAGTTAACTAAATTCTCGAAAAAAGATAAATGCTTACTACCAGAAGATGTGTTGTTTTAAGATGATTACTACTTTAATTGTTTCATTTCATTTACTCATTTTTATTTTTTAAAAATTGTGTTTTATTGGAGGATTTTTTGTTATAATTCAGAATTTTTCGTAATATTTTCTGCCGCTTTAATTTTTAATTTTATAATATTTATAAAATTAAAAATTATAATTTTTATCTGTATACGTGTGCATGTATTATGTATGTACGCATATTAAAAGGTGCTTGAGTACTACACATTTTCTTTTTAAAGCATTTTTTAGTTGCAACTATCTTTAATATGATGCTTCAACTGTGATTATAGGAATGAATAAAATATCATTTTCTAAACTGGTAGTTTTGCTATATTTATGCCGTACGTGCTCTGTTCTGAACATATAAACTAATAGAAGTTGCATAGCATATTGGGAATATTTTAACACAGAGGTGCCCACCAGGGGGCGGCCATGGCGCAAATTGTACCATTGAAATTTTTTAAGGGATATTGTTTTCTGGGGGGGGGGGACTTGGAACACTGTTTGCCCGATTTGGGGGGGGGGGTATATTTTGGGGTTTGGGGGAGGACCACCAATGTTTAACTTCACGTTTTAATAAGCGCTTCCTATTTCCGCTTGGAAAATCTTACGTTCTGAGTTGATGTATGCTACATAATGTTATTCAAATAAAACAAAGTAAAAATTCTTCTATAATAAAGTTACGATAATACAAGTGGATCGAGCTATGTGTAAGAAAATATACGTAACTATTCTCAAAAGGCTTCGTTTGCAGGCACGGAAAAAGGTAGCGGATTCATAACTGTAGAAACACATGTCCGTGTTCATTGCAAATTTGCATCAAAGGTAGCGGTTAGATTATTTTTCGTACTCAATAAAATATTACGTCCACTAATGTTTGGCTTTTTTCTTAACCTCCAAGGAGGTCACACTGATGTGAAACAAACGCATTCAATGAAAAAAAAAAAAAGGCCCGTCGCTAAAAAGATGAAAATCCCGCATTGGTCATTCCCGACGACCCATTTCCCCTCCATCCTTATATGGACTCTTCCAAAAAGCGCTTGCGTAATGCGGGGGGAAGTTGCTTTCGCTTTCGTCCAATCGGCAAGCGCCTGCCCCCGCTACAGTAGACTGTGGGAGCAAGGATATCTTGTGCTAGACGACACAATAATTAAGTGCACAAAATGTATGTCATATTGAGTCTGCTAAGAGTTTATTAAGTATTTCCGTTGCTAAAGTTTACGCCGGCAGTAACATATCAATGAGAACTGCTTAAGTTTGTCAAGTGGATTTAGAAGAGCTTTCGCTTTGATAGCGCGGTGCGGTTTTCTATTTTCATGCTTTTGATTCTTTAGATTCGATCATTAAAAAAAAGAACGATTTATATCTCCAAAGCATATTTGAATAAAGTTTTGTTTTTTGAATTACGTTTATTAAAGCCGCAAAAAATGAAGCTGGACATTATCATGCCGGGTTTTATCTAGCTGATTGATTTTTTTTCGGGTGCATAATTTATTTCGTAATAAAGTGCATGTTTACTGAAAACAAATTGTCGATAGAAAACTTTTCAAATGTTTTATCAGACATAATAAATAAAATAAAAAAAAGTGGTAAGTAAGTAATGTAAATCTTATTGTTCTGAGCTAAATATAAAAATGCATTATTTTTGGTACTTTGTGAACAAAATTCCATCAGATTTTAATGAGAGAATAATAAATCAAAATAAATAATAAATAAAAATTTGAGGCATTTTCCCATACCGAGTTCCTATGTATTAGGTTCCAAAAAAAAAAAAAAATAAATAAATAAATAAACAAATAAAAATATTTATTTGGGGTACATATTGGGAAATTTTCCAAAATTTGCTGTTTCAGTTTTCGTTTCTTGTTTAATTTTCGTTAAAACATATTTACTTAATTCTGCAATAGAGAAGTATTCGCAAGTATTGTTACTCGTTTATTCTATCAATAAATTCCTCGCAATTATTATGGCATAGAATATAAAATTTTCGAATTTCTGAAATGTAAAATCAAAGCTTATTGATTTGTTTGAAATCAGAAAACCAAAAAAATCGAAACTTCAAATTAAAATCAGGATATTTATAAAAAAAATTAAGTTCGGAATAATAAAAAAAATACATTTTGAATTTTTAGAAATTCTTAGCTTTGCATGTTCAAAAAATTATTACATTTTGAAGAAGGAGACTTAAAGTTATGAATATGAAGAAAATTATGAAAGCATTCTACCGAGCCCAAAGAAAAACGTTTCAAAATGTAATGTTTTTACTATAGTTGAGCTAAGGATACGCTGTTAGAACATCAAAACAAACTTTAGCCTCCATAAGACTTTTAAAAACTTGCTTATAATTATGACACGGTTCCTCTATAAGATTTTCAAACTATTATAAATTATCTTATTAATAAATGACATTCCTGCCAAGAGATGACGCCAGCAACTCATTCTTTCGGCGAAAGTAGCAAAACTTCAGGCGAAAAATTCTGAAAAGTTCAAGCGTTTAGAGTTATAATTTATACCTGATAATCAGGTTTAAAAAGCTGTTAGTTTTTAAGTAAAAAAAGCATTTCAATAGTCATATTATATTTGACTGAAAATATTTTTTTAGTGCTTAAGATCGAATGTTTTGTATTCTAAGTCGGAGAAAAATGCATTTCATGTTCAGTTCGAGTTCACATTGCTTTCGGTACCAGCTTTGTTGCACCTAATTCGTCATGTAATTAATGAACAAGACGTTAAATGATAGCGATTCAATATGCTAATGACTCCCATTGCTTATATATATATATATATATATTGCTTATTGTTTAATATGCTTATTACGGCGGCAGATAACCATTTCTTTTTTTTTGTATTAAAAAAAAGATCACAAGCTTACACGGTGGAATTTTTGTGTGAAGCTATTACCCCTCATTCCAGTCTCTTAATACAGAGCTGCTGTTTTGGGGTAGTAGACAGTCTGCCTGTTTATTTATTTCTCAAGTGGTTTTCTGAAATCAGTTTAACATAGCGTTTCAGTGGCGCCATCTAGGTTCAACCTGTTTGAACTATACACTTGACTGTATTCGATTTTGACGAGATTTTGGCGCATTTAACTTTTAAAAAAATATGTCACTTTTTCGCGAGATTTCGGAAAAACAAAAACAAAAACCTTTCCCACTTATCCTTCTTATCATGGATAGCTGAATTTATTGTTCTCACATAATTAAACGTAGGAGGCAAATACCTTGTCAGGTATTTTCAGAGAATATTTATGCAACGTCCGCTTGAAAAAACTTAAACGAGTCCCATTTTTAGAAAGTTTATCCACACATTTAAATACACAATCCCACACATTAGTGCTCTTTTCTCCATTAATCACCATTGCTTTTCAATGCGCCAATGGTGCCGAGGCACTCGGGCCACGGGCACAGAAAATTTCAGAGCCCCATAAAGAGTTTAGTGTAGGAATTTTGAATAAATTATTCCCTATTGTTGGATTATTCATACATGGACTTACACAACATGTAAAAAAAAGACGCTACAGAAATTTGAGCATAGAGATCAAATTAGTTTCGAGTTTGTGATACATTTTCTATTAAACAAAAGAAGCTTGTTAGAGTAATTCAAAAAATCGATGAATTTGAAAATTTTGGGGCCCCGAGCTTTTGTTTATGTGGAAATCAGGCTTTGGTCTTGGTGGCAAAGTCAGTGTCTCTATCTAAATCTCTGTAAACAGTTTAAGGGTGAATATTAGGAAAATTGCCAATTTGAGTCCCAGAGAAATTTCTGAAAAAGTTTCTATTAAATACCAAAGAAATATTTTTTTTACTAGTGTTAACTTCGTTTTACATTCAATCCATGGCAAAATTTCCAAGTTGTTACTTTACTTTATGGCAAAAGAAGCTTTTTATATGTCCAAAATCAGATCTGTAACGTGTCCCAGTTACGAATCGCGATCTTTAAAAATAAACTGTGCATTATATAACATCGCGAGAAAAACAACTGTCAGCGGAAACAATGTATTTTATGTTCATTTTTAATAATTGACTTTCATGTTTTAGAAAACGTAAATATACATAGAAAAAAAACAAAATCTATCCTTGTCCCAAGTTTTCGTATCAGATCCGTAACACCGACTTCTGAGGTATTATTTCCGCTCAAAAAAACTTTTTTGGCGCCAACTAACTACGTATGCTAGAGCCAATTCTTGCCACGTGCAAGTAGCAGTTGGAAGTTTGAACTTCAGTACAACAGAATAACAGGTAAGATTTTTTCAATCTTTATTTTACTGTGTCTACCAAATGAAAGATCAGTTCCGTAACGAAAGTAAAAACCCAAATTAATTGATTTTTTAATTTGTGTTTGTCTATGAGAAAAGGAATTGAATGTTTTGAACAGAATGTTGCACTTTTTGGCTTCAATCTATTAAGTAAGGATGTTTAGCGAATATAATGAGGGAAATTTGTCAGTTCCGTAACAATCAGATCTGTAACAATGAAGCAGCTCTTTGTTGCCGAACTTATGCTTGCGTTTTCTATTTCTTTTCATTCTTAGTTTTTCTTTTTATGTGTTTAGAAGTTGCTTTTTGCAGAATAAGATGAGCTTAAATGCATCACTATCGTAGCCAAACTTTCAATTACTTTTTAAATTTGAATAATTCCGAAAATATAAGTTTCTAAAGAAATAAGACCGTTTTTCTGTAAATTTTCGGAACTTTGATTTTCAAGGCTTCTGAAAACACAACATTGCGTTCAAAAATATGTGAACCATTTTGTGCTTTCTCTCCCTCCCACCTAAAAAAAGTGATTATCGTATTTTCAGTAGTAAGCGCCGCATTCGCAATTTGTATTAAAGAAAAGCTTTTTTCGTTGTGCGTACCGCACCCAAAATTTAAATATTAATTACCAAAGAAACATTACATTAAATAAAATAACTTGTTTTAACGGTTTTTTTAAATATTAAAATTTATTATACCCTTTTATTATTATTTAACTTACCACAGCAACAAAATGTAAAGATATTCCTTTTGATATTTAAAGAAAAGGATGTGGTTCCGCTATTAAAACGCGTCTTTACTGCTGTTTTGCCCGGTAGAAGCTCCGCATTAGCAATTTTTTTAACTTTTTCCCCATATTTGCCGTGGCACTTCTCTCGAAAATACGGTATCCTAAATCAGTTCCATTCTTTAAAACTCACCTGTAATGTTTTTGAAATATACTTATTTTATCTGTAAGCATAAGTTACTAATTTTGTTCTTTATATTTTAATACTAGGCTGTGCAAAAAATTATCTATTCTAAATAATGATTGTTTCCTTTTAAACATAAAAACTGGTGTAAATAAATAATTACCCTTTTTTGCTTTTAGTTTATTATACATTTTCAAAAACATGGATAAATTAAAGAAAAGCTCAGGAAAAGCTAAAAAAAAAAACTAAACATCCAAAGAAATAGAGGAAAGGCGACAAAATTGTCTTGATCATGTCAGGAAATGTAGGAAAAACATGTCAGAGGAGAAGAAAGCTCTGGATAGAGAAAAAGACAGGGAACGTAAAAGGAAAATGAGGGAGAGGGGTGTAATTAAAAGTGTATGCAACCTTTCCAAAAGAGAACAGCGTTTAAAAAGAAAGCAATGGAAGAAAGATTCCCGCAGTTACAGAAAGCGAAAGTCTTTGAAACAAGCTGAAGAAACACCTGTAATGGAAGAAACACCTATTGAGAGTAGAAAATCTCCACGGATTAAGTCTGGCAGAAAAAAAGCAAAACGTACTTATAGCTCTATGAGGTATGAGCTGAAAACCACGATTGCTAAATCTCGTAAACAAGAGATGAAAATTGAAAAGTTAAGGAAAGAAATATATCGTTTAAAAGTCAAGAATAAATCGAAAAATTCATTATCCCCTGCTACTAAAGTTCGTAAACTAATTGGGGAAAAAAGGTATCACCAGAAATAAAGAAAAATTTACTTTTTAAGAGATTGCAAGTATAATGAAAAAACATCAAATTATCTGGCATGCTTCAAAAAAGAAACAAATAGCCACTCAAGACCTCTCCTGCTTCAGCTGCCTTCAGAGAGATGTATGTTCACATTTCATGGCTAAGAAAAGCTATGTTCTTATGCACAGTATCCTTTTTTTTCTTTCTTTAAATAGAAATATTGATTCAAAATGCTTTACAGTAGAACATCGTTAGCTTTAAATTTGGAATGGGTCAAACATTTAGCTTGTACTTAAGTTCTTCTTGGTACCATTCAGATGCACATTATTTCTTGATATTGTGAATCTTTCTGTTCACCTTGTTTCAAATTGCTCAAATTCTATGTTCAGGTCATTTTTATAATATATTCTTTACTTTTACAAAGAAAAGAATACTAAAACATTCTTTACTTTGTTTTGTAACATAAGTGTGACATAATGTAATTATAACTGTTTGATCGCGCTATTTACCTTAAGAAATTTCAAGATAACACTTCAAGCAAATTGAAGTACAGCAGAGCAGCGGGCAAGCGAACGCCGACTAACCGTGTTCCAGTTTAACCTATGTACATAAGCCCTGAATTTGTAACATAAACAATATTCCCTAAAGATACGAGTGCTTTATTCGTTTAGTGTTTTCATTGAAGAACTATCCCTTCACCCACCCACACACTTGACCTATTATAAATAAGAATAATTTCACTTTCTGAAAATCTTTTTGAATAGAAATTTTCAATGTAACATTTTTATAAAATACCTAATTTTTTGCAAAAGTTTCAACAACATTACCATTTACAAATGATTATTATACATATTTATTTGTTCTATATTATATTATTTTATGTAAATAATATGGGAAGTATATTTTGTACAACTTAAGGGCAGAAACTGTAACAATTGTCAGATCTGTAACATTGGCATCAGATCTGTAACAGTACAGAAATTGAACCTTTCAAAAAGGGGGGTAATTCTTCCTCTTGATCTTGCCCCTCATTTTTTAAAAAAACTATAGCTAATTTATAATTAAAGTACACTATAAATATCAGTTTTAAAAAATCTTTAAAAACTGAAATATTTCATACTCAATTTGGCACTTTTCCTAATATTCACCCTTAAACAGGCATACTGTCATCAGTATTAACTGTCGAGGACAAGGTGAATGCAATATTACAAAAATAAGGCACCTTGACAAAGCACTGTCATATCAGTGTTTACAGCTTGTGATAAGGTGAATGCAAAAATAAGGCACCTTGATTTTATACTGACATTATACTTGACAGCCAATGTTGTGGCAGCCTGCAGGTAGTATACATGGAGTTATGGGTTCATTGAGAACGTCTGTGATTTCCGTAGGGGCATACAGGTGCCCGTTTCATCCACCGGGCGCTGACGTGCGAAGGGGTGTGCCGTTGACACTGCGTGCCAAGCTCCGTACTAATCATAGTGGACATTAACTTGTGACGCCGTGATGGTCTATGAATCAACGACGAGTGTAAGTAACAGCAACCCCTGATCCTGTTTTTCCAGGACGAGAACTTTAAAGTTTTGCACGTTAAAAGAAGTTAGTTGTTAATTTGAAGCTTAGGTAACGGGTTCCCTGGTGAACTAAGGCGGAAGCAACTCGCCAAGTGATTCGGGCTAAGAATCCAATTCGACTAAAAAATGAATTTTTTTTTGTAAACAGAAGTGTACATAGAGTTTGAAGTATAGTCTTCGAAAAAAGTAAACCAGTGTCCTATTTGAGTCATTGTTGGTATTTTAACGATTAATTGAAGATATCACATGGCATATCAACCTTTATGCAATATTGAGGCAGTATATTTTGCCTGCTGGGTTAGCATAACGATGTGTGTGAATTTCGATTTTTTCCCCTAATACCGTTTTCTTTCTTGCAGACTATTCTCGAAATGGATCGTTACCTGAAAGAAGAGCCCAAGTCTTTCAAGTGCTTGGCCACAAGCCCGTGGGACCGCTTCTCTCTCCAAGTCGAGCCCGTGGAAGATCTCGAGAGCAGCGCCAGCAGCCTCACGGATGGAGGCAACAGCAGCGGCGCCGAGGACAGGCTGTCTGTGTCCGACCTGGACGCAGACATCGAAAAGGCGCCAGAAAGCAAAATCCGGCGACCCGGTGTCAAGGAATGTGGAGTCAGGCCGCTCAGGGGCTTCGATGCCCTGGACGGCAGCAAGCGCAGGATCCACAAGTGCCAATTCAGTGGGTGCAAAAAGGTGTACACAAAGTCTTCGCACCTCAAAGCTCACCAGAGAACGCACACAGGTAAGGTTCTGCTGGAAACTGACATTATCTCCTTCTCCACCCCATTTTATGTACATAGTATACAGTGGTACCTCGAGATACGAGTGATTTGAGATACGAGAGCTGTCAAGCAGCAAAGTTTTGTTTTGAAATACGAGCGATTTTTGCGATACGAGGAACGCCCGCTGCAATGCCACGGCCCACCCAGTTTACTGCGCCTGCGCAGTAAATTGCTTTGAGATACGAGCAAGGTTACGGAACGAATTAAACTCGTATCTCGAGGTATCACTGTAGGTGAAAACTGGGAAATTGGGTTTGTAGCTAGTGGCCGATAACTCTGTTTTGTTAGTGGCCACTGTTTAAAATTGCTAATAAGTATTCAAAATTAACTCTAAAATCGTTTAGAAAATAAATAAATTATCGAAATAAAACAAGAAATAAGCAGATTTGATTTAGTACATGCTAAAATGCTTCAGAACTTTTAAAATGAGCGGGATGCTGAAGGATTGAAACTCGAAATAGAGCATGAAATTTTTGGCGAAGCACGTGTTCAGTATTGCCATGTTTCCAAGGGAAAAAAAGAGGATTACATTAGAATGGTGCTAAAAAAAGACCGTGCAAGAGTGGCGACCGCTAATTTCCCTATAGTACATAAACCTTTTAGCTAAATAGATGAACAATATTCAGTTGACGCTCGAATTTTACAAACACTGGGATTACGAAAAATGTTCGTAAAATCGAAAAGCATTTTTTCAGTAGAAGATTTTAAGGATTGGTTAACCGTTCGTAAAATCGGGCGTTAATTGCATTTCTTCTTTGGCTCTGGCATAATGATGCCTGTTCTTAAAGAATATTTATTATTTCTGGGCGAATTCAGTGTCATTGAAATTTTTAGGGGCGGGGGATGCGTCCTGGGACGATGGGAGCTCTCTCTAGCAGTTCGACATAAATTTTACTTTGTACCGATTGGTCTTGGAACAATTTGCCAACACCTATGACAAGAATAAAATTCACATAATCAAAGTTGCAACAGAAAGTGCAGAGAAAATTCCACGTTAATTTTTGATAGAAATTTTTTTCTTAAAATTATTTTGTTATTTTTATATATAGGTTGTTTGGAGGAAATGGAAAATTAACAGTTAGAAATTACGTAACAATGAGAAGTGGCATGTCTTACGGGAAAAAATAATAAATAAAGCTCGGTTTTCAACCCTAGTGAATTGTATTATCTAGGAGGGGGGAAAATGATTAATACGCTGAGCGCCAAGTGATTTTATAAGGAAATTCCAGTCAGCCACAGGTAAGCAACGCAAAGTTCAGTTTCAGCCCCCGGCGACTGATGTTACTCAACAATGGTAATAATACTTTCTTGTAATAAGCAACAAAATAAGGTAAATTTTAATTATATTTTCAGTTTTAGCTTTACATTATTCTTTACATTTACACTGTCAGCCGTTGGTGGCTGACGTGGCCGGGCCTAAATGGAAAGTTCAGTGTCAGCCACCAATGGCTGATGTGGCTCTCAACGTGTTAAAGCAAATCAAGAGTACATGCATAAAAATTCTAAGAGTGAATAACGTCACTGCCGGTGTGACGGTAAACTGAGCTTGCATTGGTGCAAATTAGCGAAAATTGCAATTTCAGGTTAAGCAGTGTCTGTGTTATGGTGAATGTCCAAAATTGAGTAGCCGACATTCTCCAATTTCGGACATTCACCGTAACATCTATACCCACTGAGAGGAAATTGTTTCGTGTAATTATGTTTTTAAGATGCAATTATGACCTGTTTTTATTTTAAATCTAATGACCTGTTATTCTTTTCAACAGGTGAGAAACCGTACAAGTGTTCGTGGGAAGGCTGCGAGTGGCGTTTTGCTCGTTCTGACGAGCTAACGCGTCACTATCGGAAACACACTGGCTCAAAGCCGTTTAAGTGTAGTTTCTGTGATCGCTGTTTCTCTCGCTCCGACCACCTAGCGCTGCATATGAAGCGACACCAGTGACACAGCGCAGGACCAACGCCCTAGTCCATCGCCTATATTTCTTTTTTACATGGACGCTTTTTGTATGTCATGTTTTTTATACGAAGAAAGAACCGGTTTTTGCAAAGTCTCTGTAATCTTGTGACGAAAAACAACCCTGTTTGGTGTATTCAGTCTATAAAAATAGCCTCTTGCTCCAATTTTTTTGTGCAGTTCAACTTTTGAATGAAGAATTACTATCACTGTCTAAAAATTCGTGGCATAGCATGCGAACACACACGATAAATCGAGCAAATTGCAATTGAAGATTGGACTTATTAGTTCTAGCGGCTTCAAAAATCGCTATTACTGCAAATTGCATTCAAATGCTGATCCATATATACATGAAAAAATAATAATCAAATTAGGCTATAGAAGGATTGAAATTCACCATTCGGTTACTCTTGAAAAGTTCGATGTCGTTTGATTGCAACGGATTTTGGAATTCTTTCCGATGTTATTTCTTTCGATTTCTTCGCAAAGTTCCGTTTCAGTCGATGCTCGTCGAGAGAACATTCCCCGAGTTATTTTTGTAATTTTGCATATATTTGTCACTGCCTTGCATCGGAACGGGAAAAGTGGCGTGGCGCTCGCAATAGCCAGTCGAACTTCTTCAGCCCGACTGCCATTCCGACGCCATTTGCGTTGGTTGCGAAAGAAATGTGCATCATCATCATTCGAACTGTTTGTGTTGCAAAATACATCAAAGGCACAAGTGGAAAAAAACATAACTAGAAACATTTTGTCATTAACGTTATGGATTTTTCGATTTGGAACGCCTTGGCCTCAACTAGTCGGTGCTTACGAGACACGATCACACACCTAAGTTGCATTAAGAACTGAAGTGAAAAAGCGTTAAGTTTCGTCAAAATCATTATTACATTACGCATCTGTATATATATGAGAATTGTTTGTTTTGTCGTTAATCGTACCGTGTTCCTCATGTTGATTTGTCGTGCGTCTGTAAATATAGCTCTTGTCTGATGCAATACAAATTGGAAAAAAAGAATGTTTTAAGAAATCAAATACAAAAATATTCATGTCATTGGTGAACAGCTTACTGCAATGCTTAAATGTTAACTAAAGAAAAATCATTGAGAATAATTAAGATGCAGTACTTCGAATCTAAATGAATTTCTTGTGCTTAAAGTAATTGCTGTGTATCTGGATTTCTCGAGTGCTTCTTGCTATTGCTTGGAAGATTAAACGAATGCATATATCTATCCTACGTGATGCAAAATAACTGTGTGATATCAGTTCTGTGGGTATTTTACCGACTTGAATAAGTAACTCTGTTGATGAAAATTATTAACTGGGTATACTATTGTTCATGTGATTTGCTATTTTGGTACGATTTGTAACGATCATTTGCATTTTTGAATTATTGAAAAGTTGGAAAGCTATTTTGGTTTAATCGACGCATTTAAAGAAAAGAAAAAAATAAAATAAATAAAAAAAAGCGTACTCAGTCTTTAAAAAGTTTTAAAATAAAGACTGGGTACATCTTTTGCACGCAAATGGCACAACTTTTGTCATAAAAACTTTTTGTAAAGTGAAAATTCGACATTGAAAGCCTTATTAGATTAGTTATTATAGAGTTGTTTACGACATGCATGGCAAAGATTTATTATGTAAATTGTTTTCTTTAAAGATATAATGCATTTCTGAAAATAAATATATTTGTTTCTAATACCTTTTTAATTATTTAACTAGAAAGCACAAACAAGACTCACCTTACAATAAAAAAGAAAATTTATTTCTCTTTTTGAATGTGTGAAAGTACTCGGCCATAAACTTTTACTACATCACGTATACAAAAAATGCAGTTTTATACAAATGGAATGACTTTTGTTTTAAACGGAATTACAAACATTTATTAAAACGTATATTGCAAATTTTGACATTTGAAAACATGTTATTTCAGCTCATCAGTGTCAAAAAAGGTACATTTTAATAAATTTAAAAAGGGACGGGTGCATGTTCATGTCTAAAAGATATCCTGAGAAATTTAATTTACTGCAGAAAAATTAAGGAAATTTTATGTATGTTAATAATAATAATTGGATGTAATTCATCTACATTTAAAAATATTTTTGTTACCTTTATATATTTTTCGGCAACATGCAGGTAATTATTTTTGCTTTTTTTTAAAATGTGGGTTCTTGAGAATACCCGTTAGTTTGTACAAGAATGAAATGACTTTAGCAGCAATTGATTATAAGTTTAGAGGCTTATGTATTTACATACACATTGCTAATATACATGGAAATGTTTTGCTGACAAAATTCAATTTGAAGCATATGAATAGTAAAACATACCACACACCAAAGCTTAATCATTAAAAAAAACTGGTCGACAGGCATATTTTTTGCTTCACGATATAGTATACGTTTTAAATACATTGTTACTTAAATGCTTTGTTTTGTGAACTAAGCACATATTTTTAATATGTCAGTACACATCAAATGTTCTAGACAAATATCTGGATTATGAGAAATCACAATATTTGTGAAACATAAACCAGGAATATTTTTTTTTCACTTTAAGGAAAATTAGGAATGTCCAGTCCCATAATAGTTATAAGACTTACGAAATTAGAATCAAATTGAGAACAGGGAGAGGGGGAGTATAAAATAAGAAAATATAATTATTTATCCTTGAAAAAAAATTAGTTTATCAAAAGTAAGAAAACAGCTTTATATTTTAAAGTCTTGTATGCTGAACATTTTTACCTGTACCCTTACAAAAGATTGCATCACAATGTGGTTCAATTACATCAAAACATTACAAAGGAACATTGCATTTTAAAATATCACTGTAATATTTTAAAAACCATTTATACAGACACTGAATAATTAATCCATTTCATAACAAAATTCCCAAGGAATGGAATTATAAATGAACATTTATATATAACCTTAAAGTAAAATTTTATACAAATTAAATAAATTACATTCTAAAAATAGAAAAATAAAAATCTTTACACATATAAATAAAGTCATTCAAAAGATTTAAAAACATCTTCTAAAATAAATATGATCACAGAAAATTTGCTTTAAATGTAAACAACTGAGGGCTACATATTTTTCTTACTCTTGAATTCATTTGTATTTATTCACCAGAGTCATTATTTAAAGTAAATTCTAGACTAATTCACCACTTCACGGACAGAAGGAACAAGTAACCACAACATAGCCATAGAATTTTGAAATTCCAGAGGAGAGGGAGAGGACACACGCCAGAGAGGAAGTGAAAGTAGGGGTGAAAAATTATCTCCTGTTTCTCTTTTTGTTTTTAATGTTTTGAAACTAATATAAAATTTGCAAGATTTACATAAGAAATTCAGGAAAAGTATATCTTATAAACATTCTCGGGAAAGCCTTCTTTCTCGAAATATATAAGGGAATGCATGTGTCTCTGTAACTCCTTTTATTTTCGGCATATGAACCACAAAAAAATTATTGAAACGTTCAGTTTCAAATGGGGAAAGATTCTGAAGTTACAGTAAAATCTTGACTATCCAAGTTAATGGGGACTGCTAGTGCCTTGGATATTGGAAATCTCGGGTAACAGAAACTAGTTGAGCTCGCCAATTTAATATCCTTGAAAATAAAAAAATAATAGAACGTTTTACTAATAATAAAAACAAACTTACTTAATGTCAAAGTTTCATAAGTCAACAAATTTAACAAGTAGTTAGTTCCGTTTAGAACTACACGAGCCTACTTTCCCGTTATACACCGATATCAATTTGATAATATAGCTATCTCTCTCTTTCATTTCGCTTCAGTTCTTAATTACTTCAAATACAACTTTTCAACAGTCTATAGATATTTGTTCTCTCATTCATTTATTCATTCACTCCCCTTTAATTCTTCATTCATTCATTCGGAAATACCTTTGAAAATCCAGACCAAAAATTTTTTTGTCGGAAAATAGTTGCGTTTTAGTCCCGGATGCACTTGTTATTTGGACATGTTCTACATCATAACATCTTTTCGATAAGGTTTGTACCAAGCAAATCTGTCTGTTAGAACATGATTTATACAGGATTGAAATTTCCCTGTAGGCACTAATGTTAAATTCTTTTTGAACTGTTCAAAATTCAACTAAAATTGTTTAACTCAGAATATACTTCCCATTGAGTGCTTCTTCCCATAAGCTTGTTCAAAGGATCTTATGCCCAGAGTTTCCATAATTTGCTTCATTTTTGCCCCTAGGCGCTGTTAAGATTATTTGAACAGTTTAAAATTGAATGAAAAATTGTTCAAATCAAAAGTCTGACAGACTGACAGACACAAATTTTCCACATCTCAAAAACCCTACTTTCAAATTGTTTATTTTCCAACATTTATATAATTACTTGACTTATTTTTTTTTACTTTAACGGGAAAGTAGGCTAAAAAAGAAATTAACTGCTACTAGTAAATTTTATCTCAAGAGAATATTTTACTCTTTAAATTGAATGTACCATTTTCACGTGTTAAATTTACATTTAAGTCTTACCTTTTGAGAAAGAAGAGCCTGCAGCATGGATAGTGAACTAAAAAGTGTGGCCCTTTTTCAGGGATCCTTCTCAAAAAGTCTTCGATATTGGCTCGGTTAACAGAAACCTTGGTTAACCGAAGCTCGGTTAGTCGCGATTCTACTGTAACAATTTTTGAAACGTGTACAGAAATTAAATATTATGAAAATTTTGAAAACATGTTAACAGAAGGGTGACCAATTTTTTAGCAGCAAAACATATTTTCTATAATCTTTCCTCAAACACACCTTTGAACTTGCTTCTTATTCGACAATTGAATCAGCTTTAGATATAGGTACCCCAAAGCCAGAAGTCAATATGAGGCCCGGAGTAAACTTTCTATAAGCGAAAAAGAAAATATATAGTTGCTACTTTCAATGTCATAAACTAGCATGAATTAATAAAAATTGCACTCATTGGTATCTAATACTTACTGGATTCAGGATAAAATTTATTATTTAAAAATAAGGGATCATTCATAAATGATGTCAAGCTACAAAGGGGGTCATGAAATTGTGACAAAGTGTGACAAGGGGAGGGGGTGATAAGTGTGACATCAGGCTCATACAACATAGCGTGACACGTGACAACAAGGGGGAGGGGGTCCATGGAAGTGTGACGTTTTGTGACAAAGGGGGGGGGGAGAGGAGGTCATATATATCGGAAAAAAGCATGACATCATTTATGAATGGTCCCCAATGTACATTCCTAATACCATTACTTTAGTACTTAGTTCATTCAATAACAATGATACACTATCCAGATTTGGTCACAGCTAAATTCAGACTCAATAAAAATAACAAAAAATTTTAGAGATAAATTCATAATTTAAGTTTTAAATATACAGGTCAAACTTAAACAAAATTTAATCACAAAACATGCCTGATGACTGCTATCATCTTATTATGGAAATATTGATATCTACAAATTTTTCTTTCTTTTCTGTCAATTCCGGTAAGCCCTAGTTTTAATTATTCTAAATTAATAATGTTATACTGTGTAATGGAATATTGCATTTTAAAAGTAGAACTTGACTATTTAATGGCCAGAGCATTCTTATTGCTTAAAGAAAAGATGTTTCCCATAAGAAATAATAAGATTCTGGCCATAAACAGAATTAAAAAATGAATAAATAATTAAATAAATAGAAAATAAATGCATGTTGTGTAAAAGTGCACATTACCAACATAAAAAAAGTCTCGGTATCAGATTCATTAGCTCCCAGAAACCAAAGTAAATAGGTATTCAAAATCAATAACAGCATGGCACACAAAGGTTAAAATAGTTCTTACTATTGAAATGAATATAGAAACAATTGGGACAAGAAAGCAACATTTATTGCAGTCCTCATGTTGGTAAGTTTTCCAAAATTTAATTTCAATGATTCATGAATTTCAAATGGCTTTAGTAATGTAGAGGGAGCATAGCAAAACTCAACAATGTTCCATTATATTTTTTAAATTAAATATTTTTGAAATTTCTTGAACACCAAAGAGTTTAAAACATAATAATTAAAAACTCCTAATATCAAGTTTTGTTTAATTAATAGGATATTTATTTTAAAAATTGTCTCCCCATTTTTTGACAAATTTAGTTGAAGAAACTAATAATACATATTCACCCTTGAGTAATTCATTAAAATATTCATCAAAGCTAAGTGAAAGTTGAAATATTTCATTTCATCACATAAGGTTACATATTGAAGTTAATTTGTAAAACTGAATAACATATACAGTCAAACATCTCCATCTCGAGTATCATGGGAAGAAATTTGAGACAGTGGTGCAGCCGAGGGGGGACACAGGGGGACAGCGTCCCCCTACATTTTAATTTTAATACAAGCGTCCCCCCCCAAGCTTTTTACATTTTAACATAAGCATCCCCCCACTTTTGATTTCAATTGCTTATTTTCTTATGTATCAGCGGCCCCCAACTTTTTTTTCAGGACTACACTACTGATTTGAGATACAGAGGTTTAGAGAGTTATGAAAATTGAGTATTAGAATATCACTAAGGGAGTCAATTGGCCCCCCGCCTTGAGAAATACAATGTATTTATATGTGAAGGGGTGTTTTTTTTAGAGGCAGATCTCTAGAAATGGAAATAAAACACAAAAAAAGTTTTTAACATTCACGTAATTTGTTTTATTTGAAGGATAATTTTATGGCATAATGTTTGAATATGAGGTCAAGCATGTGGTTAGCGCGTATATGAAGTAAGCTGGAAAACTGTGTGTGAAAACGGGACCATTTTTCACACACTTTTTGCAGTAGATCTGTTAACTGCCCCCCCCCCCTTGTTCTTGCGATTTGATGCCCTTGAATTATTTCACCTGAGGATATGGGAAATCCCTTGCCTGCGCTGACAAACCAGGAACAATGCAACACATGGAAGTCAAGATTCGGTGCATTATTGCGGACATTCAGCAGATGTACTAGGAAAAATGCGAAAACTGGACCTCCAGGTTAGGCCATGTACATGCCAGCATAAGCAATGACATTAATGCCATAAATTTTCCTTCACATAAAACAAATTACATGAATATTAAATGCATTTTTTTGTGTTTTATTTCCATTTCACGTTCCCTCTCTCTAAAAAAAAAACCACTCTTATACATGTATTTTGTTGCTTTTTCAATGCAATATACTTTGAGTTAATATCTTTTGCCCTCCCCTGCAAAATTTATGACGGGTCTGACTAATGCTCAAATTTGAATGAGTAGCATAGCCGAAATTTGAGATTTTGGAAAAATGTATTTGAGATAAACATAGGGGAAAATATTGAATTTATGCTACAAATGCAAGGAAATTGAAACATTTCAACATAAAGAGGTTTTCAAGATGGCAGGGTGTCTAAAGATTTTCAAATTGAAATTTTGCAACTACAGTTGGATGATACATCAGATATTGATTCTGCCAGATATCAGATATCCGGTGTCACCCGTTTTATGTTATGATGTATTAGTACCGGATATCTGGCTCTGATGTTTGAAACTTGCAAACTCCATGCATATCTCCAAAGATCCCACAGCTTCCAAACACATAGTAAATTTGTAATTCACATACATTTTCAAAAAAATTAATTTAAAAAATAAAATTCGATATGCCGGATAACCGGATATTTCACGCAGGTTCGGATTGGTTTCTGGATATTTTAAAACCTGGATATTCAGGGCCTTCTGGAAAAAAGACTGGCCCTGTTGGGAAGAAAATTTTCATGACCTATTCGTAATTTTCGTGACCAATTTCCAAATTCATGATGTTTACTGGACTTCTGGTACCTGTAGACACCCTGAATAGGCAGGTTTGAGATAAACATCATACTTGTCATTCAAAAATCACAAACATGAAAAAACATTTTTTTCTTTTTTTTTAAACCTCTTTTTTATCTACTCAAGCCCTCTGCAAAGCTTGAACTTCAACATGAAACTGTTTAATTTAACCCAGTGTAAATTAAAAATGAAATACAATTATGCAACAATAAACAGGAAATTTGCTACTGAAATTGGTCACCCATTACTGTTTGAATCAGTTTGCAACAATTTTTTTTTTCAATCAAGAAAACGGCTTCATCTATTATATGGATATTGTCACAAAAATCAATTTTCTTTTAAATAATAATTTGTCTACATTGCAACATTTAGACCAGCAATACATATATGAAATTCATTAAATTGAAGCACAAAAAAGACTATGTCATTATTAGACCTTTGAGGAAATCCCAAAAGTGTGTAACTGCTTGTGCTTGAGCAGTTGACTGCGCTCCTGTTACCATAAGATCTCTCGGGAGCTTTGTCCGAAGTGATGTTTGAAGCTTTTCCCAATGAGAACCACCGGCTTGCAAAGATAATTCGGAATTAAAGTCCAAAGCCTCCCCTGTTGATCTGTAATACTCCGAAATCAGACGCTAGAAGATGAAAACATTTGAACATCAGAGAAATCATCCGTTTCAGAACCTGACATATTTTACACACTTCCTTATTATAAAAACATATTAAATAAATAAAATACAAATTAATGAATCATTAACAGAAGGCATCATAGATAATGGTTAACTTAAGGAAAATCACCCTGAAAATTGCTAATGAAAACTAAATATTATCAGTCAGTCACATGTACTTCCATAATTATTTTAAAAATGAAAGAGAATAAGAATAATGCTCTTTGTGTGCTCTAAAAGAATTTAAAAAAAAATTTAGTTTGAAAATTTTAATTTTGGCTTTGAAGTTGAATTTAAAAGGCATACACAAGAAACATTTTGTTCCTCAACTTTCTGATTTTTTGGAAAATAATGTTATGAAGTTTTTATTAATTAAAAGAGTCAAGGTGAGAGATAAATATATACATTTTGTTAATTAAAAAATAATTCTAAACAAGTGAACTAAAAAGCATGTCCATATAGCTAAAAAACACCATTTAGCTGAATTATTCATTAAACCAAGATGGATGAAAGGCATTTTATTTGGGGAGAAAAATGACTACCATTCACTTACATCTGTAAGATTTCAAGATTTTGCAAAGAAAATATATATTTTTATTTGTTACTTCCTCGATTCCATGCTCACATTTAAATATTAGGAGCAAAGAGATTTATTTTTTAAATGCAATAGGCACTTAACAGTAACAATTGGGCCCCAAGATTTTTGTTAATTAAAGTAGGCCGGCCTCTTCATGAAAGAATTCCAGACCCCCTCCCTTTTTTTTAAAAAAGTAGCAGGTAAGTTTATACATTTTTTCCCTCCCATTTCTTGGGGTCAAGAAGTGTGGCTGTTTTATTTTCATTCAATCAATAAAAAAAAAAAAAAATAATAACTTAATTTTAAAAGTTGATAGGGAGTTAAAGTTCTTTCTACACAGTGCCAGTAAAGGATAAAGATATCTTCTGCAAAAATATTAGAAAACAGATTCCTGACAAAAGATACAAAAATCATATTTTACCATTTCCATGAGCAAATCTTGAGTGAGGAATGAATCATGGGCAATGCTGTATATCATTTGCATTGGTCTGCCATATTCATGAGGACGATGCTAAAAAAAGAAAAGAAAAAAAAATTAAATATGAGTTTAAAATATGTACTTATATATATACAGAACACAGAAAAATCAAACCATATTTACTGCTGCTTTAGCATGCTGTAATTTAAAAGTGTTTTTAAAATAAATAAATAAAATACCATATACAACATTCTATACGTGAGAAAGTTTAACACTAAATTGCAAGTTTTGGAAATGTTACTATTTTGTGAATGAATCAAGAAAGCATTATTTCCAAAGTTTTTTTTTTTCAACATCTGCACTAAAATAGGTAGAATTAAACCAGTAATTAAAAAATTGTTTACATGCATACTTTTGGCATTTTAAAGATGTCAAAGCTACAATATTACATTACTTTTTTTTTTTTTTTTGAGTTTATTTTTATTATATAAGTAGATATTACTACATTCATAGCATATAAAACCCTACACTGCGCAATTTTTTTTCTTTGTGAAATATTTTTTTTTATGATAGTTTGTGCTAGTTATAAGTGGGAAAAATACTAAAAAAATTCTTATTTAATTCGGAAAAGTATAATTCGAGAAAAATTGACATTTTGTTTAAAAACAGCACTGCGCATTTAGGGATAACAATAATATTTTTTTGAAAAAGCATTTTAACAAATGAAACCAAATCAATAATAAATAGGCATGCATTATAATCATAAAATAGCACTGAAATATGAAAATTTATTTTACTATTATTTATAAATTTATAAAATTTATTAAAATAAAAATTTGCAGATGTAAATAATAATTATTAGTTACATGTGCAAATTTTTACTTTGATTACCAATAAAGTTTAATAATAATTTCATTAAAAGATTTTAAACAAGAAACCTAACATCTGTAGGGAATCTATGCGATAATGTTCGTATCTTTTTTGGTTGAGCATGAATTGATTTTAAACAAAATTCCTAAATAATAATTTAATCGACCACTTTAAGCTAATGTGTGAAATATTTAACAATAATCTTCTAAAAGATACTAAATAAAGTGAAATAGAGCAACCTGTGACACCTGTTCTTGCTTATACTGCGAATAATGCAGGAGCATAAAAATTGCCCCGAATGTTGTTTTAAAACAACAAGTAAAAAAGGTGCCTTAATATATATTTTTCCCGAAATTTTCGGAAAAGTTATATTTATTTTATTTTAAAACTATGTAAGCAATTAGAGGCTATTTTTAAAAATAAAACTGCTGCCTAAAATTTGTAGAAAAAAAATTAAGAAGTTCCTGTTTTTTACAAAATCAACATGTCTTACGATTTTGTGAAAAACGATGAACCTTGAGTTCATTTTACAAGATCTAGGGGAACTATATTAACTAATATGATCAAACATACAAAATGAAACGAAAGAATGCGCCACATGTTAAAAATATTACAAAATAAAAGCTTAGTAAACGAAAAATGGACGTGTTGTTTAAAAACGACATGGCGCAGTGTAGGGTTAAGGACCTAGTATTCTTTTCAAAATAATTGTGTACAATTTGATACCATTGGCAATTTTGTGCACAAAATTTCAAGTGAATGCACATATGTTTGTAAGTTGTGAAACTGAAATGTAAGGTACTTTCGTGTATCAAACACCAAAGTATCAGTTTTAATGTATGTATATTAGCATACATTCAAACCAAATGAAAACTTACCTCAGGTGGAGGCATAACCCAATAAGCAAGATAGTCAGCTTCCATGGAAGGCCTTTGAGGATCATAAGGTGCTACAATAAATGTACAAAAAGAATGATCAGCAACTTTCATATTTGATCTGTTCTAGCTTAACAAAAATCACATAAAAAAGGGGTTATATTGGGCTCTGTTTAACAATTTATTGTTAAATTAGTTCTTTATCAACACCAAACCACAACCACATCAAATATTAACAAAATGTATTATGATAACATTGTGTTAAGACATAAAGCCAACTAGTCATTCATTTTTTTCCAGGGTTTGATAAAATCCGGGTTGTTTACGAAAAACTCCGTTTTTCCAGGTATTTTTCAGGAATCCTTCAAATTTCAATTTCTAATTAAATGTCGTACCAAACTACTGTTTAGCTATTTTTACATTTAATAAAGCTGTTCATTATTTTTAAGTCATGCAATTTTATTTTACCCAAATATAATATAAAAACTTGATGTTAAAGGGAAAGAAAATGAGTTTAAATTTAAAAACATATAGTTTGAAATATTATCAATAATTCTACGCGCTAAAACGTAATTACTTAAAAAGTAAACATTTACTTCTGTGCAGAAACAAATTATGTGAATACCTTTTTGCATTGAGAAGGGTATTTATCATAATCTCTAAACACATACATGGAATATATTTTTTGCAATTTACCACACAAGTTTGTTGATTGGCAAGTTGTGTCACAACGTACAACTAAGTTCAAAAGTGATAGGAGACAGAATTACATAAATCACAAACTTGAATAATGTCAAGTTACTGAAAATTTATTGACTAGAGAATTTAGAAGTTAAATTTGGAAGTGCATTAAACTACCTGTCATTTAGTCAATAAATCTTGCATGTAGAAATACAGGGGATATGATGCAAATATTTGCAGTTGCATACAATTTAAGAAATGCTTCAATTATCACAGATGTCGACTATTTTTGCGAATTTCAAGTGTTAGGTTGTGAAATTAAATCTTTTTCTTTGGCAATCTTGCACCAAGCTATGCCATTAAAAAGAGCTATTAAAGACATCTTCTGTTATAGCTAATTGAAGAATACTTTCTGCAACAATGCAAAAAAGAAAAGGAAAATCTTTGTAGTTTATTGAAATAATTAATCTTTGCTTTGATCTCATATATCTTTTAATTTAAAAGTAAAATGTTCACAAAAATTGCAAAATTGTCCAGAAAGAAAGATGGTAATTTCAAGTTTTTATGGTGAGAAAAAATATAGGTATAACATTATTTCTGTTCTGAAGTAAATGTTTCGAAGGTAGAGTCAATTCTGAAAACACCCCCTTTACCAACAAGGTGGGTTCTTTCAAGTGGGTTCGCCCAAAAAAACCCAGGCGGATTTTTTCGGGATGGGCCCACTTTGGTGAACTCTGGCTTTTTTTTTTTGAGTCAGAGTTATTCAAAGCTGCACTTAAATTTTTAAGGAATTTAACCTGACAACAATGATCTACCATTTCCTTTATTCCAAGGTTAGTAGATTATAATCTGGAAGTGTGAAAGAAAAGGAAGACTAATGTCAAATATTATTAGTAGAAAATTATAATAGCTATTTAAATTATTTCTTTATGACATTACATAAAGAACATCAGTCCTTACTTTCAAGTTTTTTAAAATTATTTTACAGCTTAGTAAATTAAATTCTTTATCATACTTTAGAGTTGGTTTTGTACAAAAGGTCCTCAAACAAACATAACTTAGTTTTCAAAAGAATATCTTTGAATTTTAAATAATCCAAATTTTGAATCCCTATTAAAAATTATACAAAATCCAATGAAAATTTGCAAAAACATTCATACATAGTTCAACTAGAACCAATCGTTAATTTCAAAAGGTTTATCTGTATCATACGACAGTAAATTCAAATTAGGTTTATGGCAGACATAAGTTTATAGCAATGTTACCATTTTTTCCCAGCTATTGGGAGACAAAACATGACAACTTTTAAAATTTTGAATATTTTTTTTATTTAATTTTTAGTCAATGAACGCGCAGCTTGGTAGAAGTTCAAGAGCTAAAACATTATTTTATAAGTTTTATAGTTAAGGCAGGAGTGCCCATCAGGTGGAGGGTTATGACACAGACTGCACTACCGAAACTTTTAGGGGATGTTCGATAGATTTGGGGGAGATTCCGTAGTTCTTTTTTTTTTTTTTTTTTGGGGGGGGGGGGGGTTTGATCACGTTAAGATATAGTATACTAGTGGTCTCATTAGCATGGGTGTCACTCAGGGTGCCAACACCCCCATCAAAAAACCCTCACGTTGTTGTGTTGTTTCAACTTGTAGTTTTTGTTGTTTATATTATTTTCAGTAGTGCAAAAAAAGAAAAACCCTTAAAAATTCAATTTTATTTATTTAGTGTTACTTTCAATAAACTGCATTTACTTTCATTTACAGTATGTTGAAAGAGCATTAGTAAAATTGTGCAATTCAAGCATACGTAGTGTTCAAAAACTCTATCTCCCACTTTGGGTGTCACCCCCCTCCCCCAAAAGGTTGTACGCATGACAGACCGCGCCCCACCTCCTACAGTGACATTACTGAGCACAACACACAATTTTATTCATTGTCAAGTATTAAGGGATTTTTTTTTTGTAGTATATGGTTAATCTTAAAAATAAAATTAAAAGCATATTTGCATTTTGAATTTTTTAATGCATTGCAGATGTTTAAATGATCAACATTCACTGGTTTAGTCACAACGAGAGATTTTACTTGAGAGGTCTTCAATAAATGCAAAAGAGAAGTGCATTACAATCAGTAAGGATACTGTTTCTATATGTGACACTTGCCCTCTGCAGAAATTTTTATCACTAATTAGGTCTTTTCTCACTTGTGATCAATATGTAAGAATTCCAGCCTAAGTTTTTATTGTAATATTGGTCTTTCATTAGGAACAACCCGATTCTTCAGCTAAAGGAAAATAAAGCTCAATGACGAGTTAATGCTGGTGCAGCTTTTCGAAGAACAAAAATTCTTTTAAGCATAAAGTGCTGCTTATATTCAGTGTAAAAATGCCAGATTTACTGGCAACAGAAAATCTTGTTTTACCTAAGGAATTGTGTATATTGAATATTGTGTACTGAGAATCATGGATACACATTAGAACCTTGATCGGCCTTTCTCACATCTGAAGTTCACCTGCACTTTAATTGTGCTATCATGCTGGTTATATTTTATGCTGATACACATGCATAGTTTTTCTGTATTTATCATTCAAAATGAATGGTCCAGTGAAAAAACGATCAAAGCAAGGTTTGCATTGTTATAATAATAAAATTAATAAATATCCTTAAAAATGATTTTCTTCATTTATTTTTAAAGTATCAACATCATTATCATCAATTTATATACTCTTCAGTATAATGCTTTATTGAAAAACAATTGCTCATTTCCTATGTTTTATATTTGTTGCTTTTTATGTAAACTTGAGTGATTTTTGCTGTAATTTATCTCTTTTTCAGAGAAATTAAGAGTTAATTTAAATGTGCAAGTACCAGGGAAAAAATAATTGTACAATATATTTTCATGTTATTTCTTTCGTCTTTTTGCAACGATTTTCATCCTTTTCAATGCTAAACTCTGAAAAATTCATTTAATCAAAAGTTTTCATGACAATTTCTACCGTGTAACTAGTTAACCACTATTTTAATATTGCATTCATGAATAAAATGATTTTCATCTCCTGTTTGAAATCAGGATTTGTACAAGTGAAAAACTGTTCAATCAAGTTCAAAATAAATAAATAAATAAATAAAACTTACAGCAAATCAGACCAAGACAAGGAGTATACGAAGAATCACTATCGCCTTTCATTGTGATTTGATATTCCATTTGGCTGTCTACATCTTTTATTGTGGGTTGGGCAGGGAATGTAGGATGACTGTGGTACCACCCAACTACAGAAAGATGACGCCTTTCTAGTGACCTACGAATCTAAAAAAAGAAAAAGAAAGAAATGGATATAATAAGATATGAGTGTAGTCTTTCAATTGAGTGTAGTGATCAAGATCAAATTTGTCCCAAGTCAATTCATCACTCTCAATTCTTAGCATCTTCCACAAAGGTGATTTTAAAATATTTATATTAATTTATTAGCATTACAGTAAACTCCTGATTATCCGCAGAATAGGGTGGCAAGGTAACCGCAGATAAGCGAATTTCACAGATAATCCGCAAAAAGAGTAAAAATCGATACTTGTGCATACAATAACTGAAAAACTCCATAACACTCAAGATACATTTAAACTGTCTAAAAACGATAACAGTGTATGTAAAAAATGTATTTAAAAGCTAAAAAATTAAAATAATACACACTATCTCTCTCATATGTTTCAACTTTTTTAATAACCACAATATAGTACGAGTACATGCATTAAATTCCTACAAAAAAGTCTGTTAATTGTTTTTGCTTTTTTTTTTAAAACTTTATCTCAATTTATGACTGAAGTTTTTTCAATAAAATTTTGTCTCAAAGGGATGAATCATACTTTTCCTCTAAATATTTTATTAGCAGTTATTATAACTTCAACTAGTCAGGTTTCGATTATCTTAGAAGGCTTGATGTCACTGGAATGGAGGGGGAAGAAAAAAAAATAGGAATTTCTAAAAACAGATTTTACACCTGTTAATTTGAAAGGGATACATTTTTGCACATTCAGTCGATCATTGCTGAAAAAATAAATTAATTAATTAAGTGAAAAGATTGCATAGATAATCAGCAAAGTGATAATCAGCTCGTTGATAATCGAGAGTTTACTGTATTAGATATTTTTAATAGAAGAATATTAATTTTTTTTAAAAATAATCTTAAAATGAATAGTCATTCAGGATAACTTTGTACCATGTCATATTTTTTTACATATCAGACTTCAAAAAAAAAAAAAAAAAAAAAAAAAAAAAAAAAAAAAAAAAAAAAAAACTGGCTAGGTTATAAAATCTGTTTTCTACTCTTAATTTTACAAAATAAGTTTTCAACACTGGACACAGATAACTATAATACAGACATTCTGAATAAAAAGCACATTTCTGACATCGTAGAAAGTTATTCAAATGGAAAGATCACCTTGACTGAAATTATTTTGTCCCACCAATCAACGACACATAATATTTTCATGTGCAAATAAATTAATGATCATGATAAATAAATTGAATGCAATTTTTTATGCCAACATTGCAAAAGTAAAAATGATCTTGAAGTAAGTGGCTATGCTAAAATTTCATTACACATAATAATTTAAGACATTTCAAGACCATCTTTTACTTCTCCATCCAATTCGGGACACTATGGATCTTGATCAAGTTTAGAAATTATTTATGAAAGGAAACAAAAAGATTAAAATATTAAGTATCAATAGTTTCTAGAGTTTATGCCCCATAGCTCTGCAATTTCATACTTTCTGCCATTACTGCATTTAGGACTCCAAAAGGAAAAGAATGCTCTGGCTGAAATGAGTGGAGAATTCGCCTTTTGCAAACTTCCTGCAGCATTTCTTGTTGCTTAGTGCACAAAATAGTATTACCATTTGATCATAACAATTAGGTAACGCACCCCCCTCCCAAAGGACCAAAGAAGGAAACCAGCTGATTTAAACGCAGTCCCTGCCAATCCCACAATTGTATTAGCAACACCCTTTCCTGTCTCTTTCCTAATACTACCTCCAGTGATTGACAGTGTTCCTGTAGCAGTGTACTTTTTGATAAGGCAGAATCCTGAAAGTAAAAGGAAGTGACAAAAAAGCTAGTTTACGAACTTTCTCTCAAAAATTATGAATGCATATTCTACGTATTTTCAAGCACCCACAAAAAAAAAAAAAAAAAAAGCAGTTCAGCGAGTTAAAATTCAAGCAGCTTTAAAAGAGTTTCACAAACTGGAGTAACTTTGTTTTGTGCATTAAATAAATATCTCAGTGCTGCCCATTACAATAAGACAGAAAAGGGGTATAACTAACAAGTAGTTTATTAAGCTTAAAATATATCAGTAACTTTTCTACTTCACCCCTTTACCCTGTTAGCATGTGACCTTAGGGATGCCCTCCCCCGGGCACGGGTAAGTGAAGTTCGACGACAGTAATATATCAGTAACTAATGGTAAAACTTTATATTGTAAAAATAAAAGCGATAGAGATATGCACCTCTTTGGTTTATTTCCATGGCCACAGTGGAAGTCCTATACTCCCCCCACCCCCCACAGTTAACTATGTATATAATGTTCTCTTGCCGAGGGTGCACATTTATTTATGAATTCCGTGGTGTGACCTTTGGAGTCAACTGATTAGTTACTCCCAGAGGTCACAGCAGTTGTATGCCAAAAGTACTTTAAATGAGATGAATTGTGTGAATCAAACGGGGTGGCGTTCATAACTTTACAAGCAAATTCACCCTTTTATCTAAGAGCTTGTGATATTTGTTTTTCAGTGGGACAGAAATGCGACCGAGAGTCAAGATTTTGTATGTGACACGATAATCACGTGTATGTGACGCGATCAGAGGCTTGTTTCCAAAGAATTAAGCATTTATCTGTAATGGACCTTCAGCTATTTAAATTTTATGACCTTCGGCTATTTAAATTTTATTAAGTTAAGAATTCTGTGGCGAGAACAGCATCACATAAATAACGATTGAATTACTTTCAAGAAAAAACACTAAAACAACATTTCAGTGTAGATTTTCAAGATAACAAAATTAATAACAATTAAAGTCATTTACTTCATCTTCTACACGAGCAGCACTGTCTTTATCCCCTAGACCGGACCTACAAGGAAAAGCTTGCAGTACAGCCAAATCTAGATAGAAAAAATAAATAATAGTCTCATCAAATCTGTGAATTAAGTTGAAAACAAATAAACATTATTTTTTTGAATATCACAACTAACATAAAGGTTAAAAAAAAGGGAAGAAACAAATTTCTGAAGTGATATGCTTTAAATAATGTACATAGGCTTAACTAAGCTTTCCAACTGAAAATAAGCAATATGCTTTAGAAAAGTGTTCTTTTATTCTTATTATTATAACAAATGAAAGAATCATGTTAAACCTCAGATAACAGGAGAACTGTAAAAAATGAAAATCCCAAGATCTTTAACTAAAGCATTGCAATATAAGACTATATTACCACTATGAAAAAACATTAGATATTTACTTACAATTTACAGTTAACCATCAAATTGTCATGTAATCAATTCTGTAAGATATGGATTGATGTAACAGTTTAAGCTAATTTTTTTTGAAAAAACTACTTGTTTTATACTTGCTTCTTTTCAACTTGAAATTTTCCATTATAAGACCACTGCTCCTATATTAAATTATTTCTAAAAAACTCAGCAATTCACATGATAACTACATCGATGAACTTTAGTAAATCACCTTTTTGCTTTTTACTTCCTTCAGCCCTTTACTTATTTATTCTTTTTTCTTTTTATTATTTTGCATTTTTGTTTATAGTTAAATTTGTTTTACATGTCATTTTCATTCAATACAGTAAGATACCTGAATGTTTCTGGAATTCTTCAATCTTTAGCACATCATAATAACATGGACACATGATAAAAACACCTCTAAAATCAAGAGAACTCTGCCATTTTTGAGATGAGGAAGTGATAAAGGGGTTACTTTCCTCCACCAACAGCTCCAAAACTTAAACAGATGTGAAATCTAATTTATTATTTTTTTTGACCTGAGAGATGGGGAGATGGGGAGGGGGGGGGGGGGCAAAAAATTAAGATAGAAGTCCTGATAGATATCAAATGGGACTGAGATCAATATGCCTGAAGGCGGGAGGGGATATTTTCTGTTTCATAGCAAAATGAGTTTAAAAGTGCTGCAGTTAGAAATTCAACAAGTTTTCAGAAAAGAGAGATTAAAAAGAAAAAAAAAAATCATTTCAAAAAGAAATATGTGAAGAGATAAAAGAATTGATAAGCATCATCATGTGAAGCATGCTAGAGCTCAGGATAATGTTGATGAACATTGTTCTAAGTGTATAAGAATCTGAATTTTTCAAAATATATACAAATTCATTCATTATGGAAAGCATTGTGTAGTTCAGGGTATCTGCTTCACTTCAAGTTTTCAATTCCATGATTTGCATGCCACAGTTTTCTCGACAAAAACATACTTTTCAACCCAGTTACCTAAACCAATCTTTCATGAAAATTGAACTGCATTTGTCTGAGCTAAAGCTAAGCGCAGTTGTTTTTGAATAGTTTTGAGTTACAACAAACATGCATGCAGTTTTTGCATTTTATTTTTTTTGTAATTCATTATCACAATAATAATAATAATAATAATAACAATTGCAAATTAGTACATCAATATATCACGCAACCTTTTTTATACTTAAGAATATCACATTAAATGGACTGATTTTCTCCATAAAAATAATGTCATATGAAAAAAAAAAATACTCATTTTGATCAGTTAAAAATTATAATTTTGAATATGTCATGCTTTAAGTGAAAGCTTATGCCAAATTTCTTGCAGTAATGATATAATCCTAAATTTAAGTATTACTTGTGTATAGCCAATTATTAAGCTAACAATTTAGAATAAGCTTGTTTCAAATTTTTATTCTATTTCAAAAGTTGATTAATAACTAAATCAAATTTTAAAAAAAATGACAAAATAAATTAAAATAAGCCAATCTAAGGTAGCATATGTGTAGACAGTTTTCAAATTTTAAAATAATTGAAACATTTGAAGGATGCAAAAGGATTGAACTCATAAAAGAAAGTACGCAATTTTCCACGAAACATCTGTTAAGTGTTGGCGTGGTTCCAGAAATGAGAGAGCCAGAGCATTTTACCTACAAAAGTTAGTAATTGTGAAAATGTAATTAAAATAACTTAGATAATCTTCAAAAGAAATTGAATTTTGTAGAATGAAAAATATTAAAATGTGAGTAAGATAAGTCATTTCCAATTTATTGACCTATTCAATTTATTAAAAATTTAAAATCCAATTCATAATTTATTAAAAACTACCTTTAAAGTTATTACAGTCAAAAAAAAAATGACTCAAGAATCAATTTAGAAGAAAACTGGAGTCCTATTTATGGGCTTTTCCTATCTGAAAAACAGACCTTTCAAAATTTTCCTAACTTTCAAAACGAATCTTTTACGTAGGCATTAAGCTCAAAAATGGGACCTAACTATCTAACAGTAAAAGATTTCTATTTTCTGAACACAATTTCGAATAAATTTACTAACATTTTATTTTACTACTTACTGTAAATTAGTAATGTACTGGATTCTGTACAAAAACGGAATTTTTTTTGCGTAAGAAATGCATGGTCGCACAATTTACAGCGGATAAAACGGCATTTTAATAAATTTGTATTATAGGTTCCAGTGCCTAAAATCCATGACCAAATTTAATTTCCCTGACTTTTGAACACTTTTCACTGAAAATCATGACTTTTTATGACATTCCAGGTGCGTGGATTCCCCGATAGTTGCATACCTACTGAGGTATGCCACATTACACACATATGTAAGTATTTTATTTAAAAAACAATATTGTTTAAATAAATAATACATAATCTTTTCAGGAATAATTTGCATGATTTTTAATCTTGCATGTTTTCTGAAAATAAAATTTTCTATTTTGCATAAATTATAATCTCAAAGAAATTTTAAATGTATATAGTGCATAAGTCAAGTACTGTTACGGAATAACATGTTCAAACTTTTATATGACAAAATTGAAGAGAATTAAACATTTTCAAATATGCTTTGGAGAAGAAATAAAGAAATCCAATACACACAGTCAAGTTTTGGCTGATAAAATTAAGAAGAAAAACTTACTGTGTGAAGCAATGTCCCAGTTACCACCTAAATACCCAACAACTTCATTTTTTATAATGTGGCAATGAAAGTCCTGCATAATAAAATATTGAGATTAACAATCATTAAACTGAATACACATGTTATATGTTTTAAGTTTCATTGCATAATATTGATAAACATTACGATACATACCACAAGTAATAAGCAGTTGGTGGCAATAGTGACAGTAAATGGTTGTATCCTATCCAAACCACTAAAAGGAGTACATTTTACAAGTGTGTTAAGGTCACTAGAATAGAAGGGAAGACTTTAATTTTTTACTTGCTTGATATTTCAAACAATTATTTTAAACAAAGACCAAATTGTATAAATAATACAGAAAAATAAATTCTAAGGGAAGTCAATGTTTAACTTGTTAAACATGTATAATGAATTCATTATGGCATGTGAGAAATTATAATAATTAAATTAAAAGTAATAATTTACCTAGAAGCAAAATTAAAATGAAGGAAAAAATATGAAGATTTTGTGCTGCTGAATAAAATACCCTTCAATGATGCTCATTTTGAAACAACTTGATTCCTTTCAAATTTTTCTTATTTTAATTCTGAAAATTTACTCTATGTCAGTGTTTGACTTTTTTTTTTCTGCAGCACAGAGACAATTAACTTTCAAGCATAAATTATCTTGTTATCGTTTGAGGAACTTAGAAGCAAAGGAGTGTAAGTGACAATATTGAAATTTTGCAGATAAATACAGCAAATGATAGGGAAAGCACTAATCTATATTGTCGCAAAAGATGCTAGGGATAGCCCTAACAGGTGCTGCCCCCAACATGATGTAGAAAAAATAGCATTAAAGGTCTGATAAGATAAAAACTTTGAACATGAATTTCTCGGAATTGTTTTTTGGTCACTTGCTTCTCACTGCCTTATTTTATGTCTTTTTTCAAACAAGATATAAATGTTTCAAAAATTTACAAAAATATTTTTTGAGATAGCTGATTTTCTTCAACAATGCTATCAAGTAAAAGATTTTTTAAAACTTTAAATAAATTGTTTCATATCCAAACGCGAAATTAATTTTGGTACAAACATAACTTTTTGACAACTGCCAATGGAGGCAATTCATCTCGTCACGTGATAATGATGATCGCTGATTTGTTTACCAAATTTTTAATCGAGTTCTACATGCAGTTCACGAAGCAAAATTCGCTGTCTTAAAATTAGACTAGATTTATAGCTTTTTCTGATTATAAACCAAGTAATTTACTTTTAATTTAGTCATTATAAAACAAATTTATTAATTATTACAATAGTTATAGTGTTTTATTTAGTGTTAATTTTATATAACGTAGAACTTTATTTAGTCCTAGTTTTTAATAACGTAAAACTTTATTCAGTCCTAGTTCTTAATTAGATTAGTTTAAATTCATAAAAGAAGTTTTAATTAGTAATAATTTAGGCTTTATAGGCTCCATGTCTAATTCTATTGTTGATAAACTGTTGTATGTAATGGATTTTACCAATTTTTCATAATGGAATATGCCGAACAGTTTCCGTTAACTGGAAATAATAGCATGATTACTAATTCGTGTCTAAAATCTGTTTCCTCGAACCGTCAAAAAACAATGCATTTTTTTTTTGACATATTGGCTACTGTCAAAGCTGAAATGAAAAAGAAAGAAGCTTACACAGCAAAAGTTAGGATTTCAACCGAATGCAAGGTAAGTTTTTGTTATTGTTTATTTATCATAATTTATTTTGACATTTTTTTGTTTCATATACAATGCTTATGAAGCTGAAGTTCTTAACATTCATAATTCATTTGAAATAGATGACCCATGTGCAACACAGTATGAGATCCTTTAACACTGAATAAAATATTCAAACAAAAACTTAATGTTAAACAAGCGAACTCTAAGTAAAGCGATACTACAGCTTCCTTTGTTTACATCGCTATCACGTGACCTATGATGTTGTATGAATTGCCACCATTGATAAAATATTATAACAGTAATTTAATGTTCGCATCCATACAAAAATTTAAAATAAGAGATGAATACATTTACTCACTTATCAAAGAAAATTGAAAGTTAAGGAATTGCATTGTTATTAGATCTAAAGTTTCATTCTAAAAAAAAAAACTATAACATAGTTTTTCATTATCTCATTTTCAAGTTTAGATGTAAAAATATTTTCTGCTTTTTTGAAAATCATGTTTGAATCCCAACAGCAAATTTAACACATACTTTCCAGAGAAGTGCTTAGATAAAATAAATAAAATCTTGACAAAAGCTTCATATTACTAACTGAAAACACACACACATAAGTATTAAAACATAATTTGTACATACATTAAAAAAGAGATTGTAACTGAATTTTAAATAATTTTTAACAAACAATAATGAAAATGTTATTAGAGCTAATAAAAGCAATACTCAACTGAGCAAATGATCTGTTGCCCAAAACTGAATGAGGGACGATAATTCTTTTTTGCGGAGTAGGTCTAGGTCTAGGGATCATGTTTTGCATTTTGTCTAGAAATCAGTGAGAGAAAATATGTTTATTTAAAGAGAAGTATCATCTTTTGCAAACCTGTAACATTAGAGGAATTTTTACCGAAGAAAGAAAGGCAAAGAACAAAAAAAAATGAAAATGTCAAACTACACCTGGTAGACAGTAAAAAATCTTAGCATTGAAATTAAATTAATAATAAGGATTATAATAGTATTCAAGTTTTGTACCTACCCAAGTCCCACTTTTTCAATGTTGTACTAAAACAAAAAATGAAAATATATATTAATGTATGTCAACCAGAGGACTCAAAAGATTAAAAATCAGCAAAACATAAAATATGTACAATAAAAAAGTGGAGAATGAAAGAGAAAAAGAAGAAATAAAGTATTGTTAAAACTGTCACAAGCCTCCATTGTTTCTAGAGAAATAATTATTATCACCAAAATTACCCAATTTAAAGATTTGTTTATTAAAGCTTTCTGCAATAAAAAAATGATTTCACACAATATTGAGAAAGTTGTGTAACTATTATTCATCTTAAAGAGTTGCCGAAATATCAGTGTTCAAATGTTGTCATTTTTAAAGTGAAACAGACTTACGAAATAAAACATTCACCTTAGTGCAGAAAAAAATAACTGATAAAATTGCAAAATTATTGCATGCATGTATTTTGGGTTGTACTATTTTTTGCATTTTTTTATTTAAAACTGTAGAGAGAGAGAGAGGGAGAGAACCAAAAGGTATTAATTGATTAAATTAAAATGTGTGTATGGACCTCATGCCACCCCACAACTTTTCAGTCCTCACACAAAATCAATTTCCAAAAAATGTTTTTTATGTTCCGCCCTATTGTACAAGGAACCTCTTTTTCAATGCAGAAATTCTTTCAAGCTTTCGACACTATGCAGCGTCAGTCTCTCTTGCGGGACTGCTGCTTTATAGCATTAAGGGTTGGTGATTTTTTCGAGTTAAAAAAAAAGATGTTTTTTATTTAAATCAGATTTTTTAAAGCAAAATACGTATGTGCACACAAATACAGTAACAAATTCAGTTAATTATTTATATCTTCAAAGAATTTTAAGATATTTTAGTTGAAATAATAATTTATTACTAGTACAAAATTAATTACCGTATATTTCCGAATATAAGCCGAGAGTGCATTATTCCTTCAAGAATGTACCAAAAATTCAAAACTTGTATATAAGCCGAGATAAAAATTAGAAGAAGAAAATCTACAGTTCAAAGAGAATTGCCAAAGGGGGCAAAAATTTCGCCAAAGTAACCCAGATCACGTAGTTTCCAATCAAGACGTTGTGAAAGGGAGAAGCTAGGCGCTTACAGCGACAGATTGATCTTTGGCAACCCTGTTTGAGGCGAGCCCCGAGCGAGAGATAGCCGATTGCCTTTTTCCCCTATTAATTCATTTTGCCCATGCGTTTGCTAGTTTGTTTCCTCCTTTTTTTTATTGTTTTAATTCAGTTATTTTCTGTATTTACATTTGAAGGATGAGCGGGAATAGAAACTCATACACAGATGGTCACGTGTAAATTATTATAGTCGGGAGCAAGTTTCGCCATTTTGTTTCAGCGATTTCACAAAATCCAGCTGTAAAATATATGTATATTCTTTTAAATAAAACTCTACTTATTTTAAGCTAATTATTTCCTTAATGTAGGAGACATAAATTGCATAATTAGAGCTCTATATTAGTCGATATTTCGCGATATATAGAACGATTTTTTTTTTTAGATTATCGGACCCGTATATAAGCCGACCCCCCCCCCCCCGATTCAGCTTTTAAAAAAGTTCCAAAAATTCTCGGCTTATACACGGAAATATACGGCATTAATTATATTTATATAAAAATGAATACTTAATAAACAGAGAACAACATGAAGCAGAAGACAAAGCTTATATTTCTGGACTAAATTTGTTATAATTTCTTGAATATATACAAATAAGTTGACTGGACTATTATAATTTTTTGAGTATATACAAATTTCTTGAATGTATACAGAGATGGCAAATATAACATAAAATGTTTACTACAGTTTAATCATTTTTGAGCCATTTCACTGTATTTTCTAAAAATGTACAGTCCGCAACATGACTTTTTTTGTTATAACTACGTAATTTACAGTTTAATTATCACTAAATTTTACTTTCAAATAATGTGCTCAACATATTTGAAAATAAAATTTGGTGATAATTAAACTGTAAATTACGTAGTTATAACAAAAAGGGGTCATGTTGCGGACTCTATGTTTGGACAAAATACTGTGAAACGGCCCTTTAACTATTTGGATGTTTCATCAAGAATACCAGTTTTGATGCCTTATCAACCCCCAATCTGTTTCTTAATATTGAGTGCACTATTCAAAAACACCAAGTGTGTCTGCAATATGACTCTTAAAATATATAAACGATTCACAGATAAGATCTAATTACTTGTACTATATTTTGTGAAATACAATTTTGAGAAGGAAATAAATGCATACACTAAAATGCAAGAAACATTGCAATGAATGCTAATTTATAATAATGCTTATATGTATTATAGAGTGTTTATTTTCAATGTCATGAACAAATTAGATATGACACACTAAGTTACTGCACAACTTTACTAAATATGTTGGACAGTTTACTTACTTTTTCTTGTCCTCATCTGCATGATCAGCCTGAGATGCACTTTTATTATTAACTCCACTTGTACTTGGAGACTGCTGCTATAAAAAGAAAAGTTTTTTAAAGAAAAAAGGCCATGCCATAAATAAATGTAACTTTCAGCTAGTAAGGAACATTTGCCATAAAAAATATTTAAAATAACTAATTCACAAAATGAAAGATAACATCTGTGTGAAATGAAACATTTTCATTTAATTGTATTCATTATTTATAAAAAATATCTTAGCATTAGCTGCATGCGATTAAATAATGCATTATAATTCAGAACAAAACTTGAATAGTAAAATGCTTGATGGTATCATTTTTTTCTTATGATGCAATGGAGGATGAAACAGTCATTACAAATCAATCATAACCACTTTATCAAATACACCATTGAAATGATAGGGTTTGTAGCAACATGACGAACTACTATGCATTTTCAATAGGGTTGAACTGATGTCTTCCAAGGACAAGCTTTACTTCTTTACATTTTATATTTATTACATATCCAATAGAAAAATTACTAAATAATTCAAAGATCACTCCATCAGAGGAATTACAACTTTTACAATGAAAATATTTGAGTAAAAATATATTTTTTCCATAAAATTCAGATTATAAGAGTAACTACTTAAGTTCTCACAATGATCACACCTTCAAAAATATGTTTAGCCTGCACTCTTAATCTCAGCTACAGATGCCAGAGAGATAGACTTAAAATAAACTGGAAAAGTCAGTTCACTAGATACATAAACCAGCCATACATTGATTGATACCCAGGTTGAAGTTACATAGAATGTTTTCAATTACGAAAAGGAATGGACACCCTGCTTCAAAATATTTCAATAAAGGAAAAAATTATTTCTGTGTTAAGATCTCTTATAAGCAACATTAATTCATTTCAAGTCATCGAAAGTGAAGCAACATCGACTTAGGTCAGTGCTCGGGAGGGTGCCAACCTCTCACGGCTGGTTCCTGTGGGCCATGTACGTTAAAGGGAGCTGGTGTACGTTAAATAGGTTGTGGCTCTAAAGTCCTCCAAGTGAAACAATACTCTCTGGGGGTGCCAATCTCTCATTTGGGATCTGGTTCTAAAATTAAGAGATCACAAAATTTGAGGTCAAGTCAGTCTTCAGCCCTCGTGGTCCCTTGCTCTAAAATGAAGCTGCATATCACCCTATGCCAGGGGATTATTGATCTTCTGGACCTGGTAGTAGGCTTTCCTATATACCAGGGGGGTATTAGTAACAACATTCATTTCAAGTACTTACTGCATTATTGCTTTCTTGCTCCTGTTGTTTATGTTTTCGAAACCAAAGATTTTTATATGTATCCAATTTCTTCCCTTTATATCGCATCTAAAACAAAAACATAAATGATGCAAAAAAATTATCCGAAAGAGATTAGAAAGAGAACACTGCAAAAAATCAATAAATAAACTAAAGTAAACAATTAAATACAACCGATAGAAAAATTACTCACTGAGGACCAACCGCAGCCAGATTTTTTGTCAGGATTTAACAGTTTTTTGCAATGAATAGCCCAGGAACTTGGAGAAGAAAATATTTTTTGAGTTTCTTGAGCTCGTATCTTCCCACCAGGAAGCAGGTCTCCGACAAATTTTGCGCCCTTGAAAGAAAATCAAAAATTGAAAGGTATGTTCTATGAGTAAATAATATAATACAAAATAAAATATATCCTCATGAGAGAAGAGCATGGTAGACAACTCTCCAAAGATGTTTTATAGGTTTTGTACCAAAAACAATATCATGAAAATTCTTGCACTGCAAAAAATTCTTGTACCTAAAAAGGGCTAAACTGCTTTAAGGAATACAAATATCAATAAAAAATTTTGTATTCTTATGCGCACTGCTAATGTAATGTTATAAAAGATTTTCCAGTTTTAATTTGCAAAGTTTCAATCTTTTAAAATAATTTTTTTCTAGGCAATTACAAATTAATTAACTAATAAAAATTATTAGTAGCATTAAATAGTAGTATAGAGTTATCTAACACTTTTCTGTTTATTCCATAAACCAAATCTTTTCATTACGTATTAAATAGATTACACACCAGGGACGTAGGAAGGAAGACGTACGAAGGACTAGGGACATAGGAAGGAAAAGGGGGGTCCAGATCCGGACCCCCCTTTTCAGTAGAAGTTTAAAGGTGCCATTCAAATCAAGTATGCTATATTATTCTGGGAGCATGAATGCAATTTACGATTATGGGGGTGCTTTCATTCTACAAAGAATGAGAGTGGGGAGCGCAAACAAGTCATGCACACTGGACTCTCCCTCCTTCAGAAATCTCAAACTATGCTGTTGTTACATACTTAATTTTCCTGTTAAAGCCACAACTTGTATGTTTCTATACTGAAATGATTGCAAACACTTTGACGGACAAAGAAGACAACTCACAATGCTGAATCTTACCTCATTATTGTAGTAAAGTTCACAATTTAACTTTAAAAAAAAAATCCACAAACCTCTTCAAAAGTAGAAAACTACCCTATATTTTTCTTACAAATGCTCAACACAATTAAATTCAACTTTATTTCAAATCAAATTATATGTATCAATCAATAAATAGAATAAAACATTTGGAAATAATAGCAGTTTCATTTTCCCGAATAAATTTGTTTGTTCTTTGTCAGTAAAGCATTTTTCATTATTTCTAAATGTGCCAGTATTTTACAATGCATTACACTTTGAACTTGGTTTTTCAATAGCAGCATTGTTCCATGAAATTTCTTTTAATGTTTTGTATGAGACTAAAAGATGATCCGCAAAAGATTTTGTTCAACTAAAATGAAGCCAGAACAACCATCAAAAATAAAAAACACCATGTTGTTCTCATATTTTGATGCCCATCTTCATATTGGTAGATGCTTTTACCAAGGAAAAACCTCTGAAAGTTACATAAAAATGAATGTGAAATTATTAATTTTTCTAGATTTTGTCAGGATTTGTGCAATTTAGAGAAATACATAACAGAGGCAGGGTTCCCACTAGGCCGCGCGATTCCCGCAGTATTTTTTGAAATCCCACTCAAAAAAAGTTTATTTGCACACTGTTCCCCACAACCATCGGACACCCATTCAACACATCGCCAAACGAAACTACTAATCTAAACTGATAATTCAATACAAACTAAATGGAGTGTGTTAGTTTTAAACTGCCATCTTATCCCCATTAATGAAAAGAAAAAATCTAGGATAGGAACCCTAGGACATTTATCATATGTAATAACATGAGGAAAGATTGACAACTTCTTCATTCTTTGGGATGATTGTGCAATTTAATGTCATTGGGAATGCACTTATCTTTCATTCAGTCTATTCACAGAGGACAAAAATAAAAAAAAGGAGTGGAAAAAGGAAATCTTTCTTGGTCACAAGGTTACAAGAGAATGCTGGCTTTTGCAATATACTGTTTTAATTGAAAACATCAATAGGTAAAATGACATATCAGAAAAAATAGATTAAATATTAAACTAATTTTTAGGATTTTTTTTGTAAAAATCACACAAAGAATTTTGGTTAAATAACCAAAATACCAGAGGATCTTTTTAATGCTTAACATTTTATAAAGCACCCATTTTTGTGATCGCGAATTTTGTGAAGGATCCGTTTTGTGTGAAACTTGTTGATGTTTATTCTTTCTTTGCTGAGCATAGCTTAGATAATCATCTTTTAATACATAGCTTATATTAGATCATGATCGGACAATTTAGTGATACTTTTAAAGACAAAAACAAAAGTTCCCACTTAAATTTTTAAAATATCACTTAAAATTTTGTATTTTTCCCCAGTGTGAACTCTGAGAGGTGACATACAAGCGAGAAATTACAGTGTTTGGAATTTAACTCTAACATTTTACTTACAGATGTACTCTAATGTTTACTTGTCAGTTGGAAAAATAATCGGTGGGCAGGTAAAGGTCAAGACTCAGAAATTTTGGAAGCGGCCAGTGGCCACTAAACTTAATTAACTTGGTGGCCACCTATGCGAAGCAGGGGGAGGGGGCATGCCCCCCTCTCCCTCAATTCCTTATGTGTCTTATTTTCAGTGAAGAAAATATAATAATTTGTCAAAATTATTAACTTTACAAAAAAAAAAAATATCTTATGACTTTCAAATTGGAAAAAGAAAAAACTAGATTCGTTGGTGATGGTAAATTAAGGAAATTTTTTTAAATTTTTTGTGAATTTTAAAAGTTTTTTTTTTTTTGGTTTGGAATGTTATACAGTACAAAAGATTTAAATGTAAAATTTTTGTTAATAATAGAAGCAACATATAACAAAAATCCCAATTACTGAAACGAACCTTTTACAAAAAACAGCGATCATAAATACGGACCATTTTCGAACACAATTATAAAAAAATGTATATTTCCAGTTCTAAATTTGTTCAGTACATTTATTTTCATTCATTTCAAAACTTTTTTTTTTCAAACTTTCACACCATTTTCAAAATGGTGCGACACTTATGTTTTATAAGTTTTTGCGAAAATGGCGGATCTGAAATGCAAGTGTTGCGGCTATGAGAAAAAAAATCAAGATTTAGATTGTTTCCCACTGTATTTAAAAGATTTATATGGCAGAGAGAAGGATTTAAAAAAAAAAAACAGCACAATCGGGAAACGTTTTCGCCATTTTTTTCTTGTGAAAGGGGAAATGAAGATTATCGGCCGAAATTCGGTTACTTGAATACCGAATTGATGCGTTTTTATTGTGCTTGTGTGCATGAAAGAAGCAAGAGTTGTAAATTCTATAGATTTATTTGAAAAGGAAGGATTTACTTGAGAAATTTAAAAATAGGGAAAGGTGGCGATCTTTCCTAATTTTTTAAATTGCCACTTTTTCAAACAAGGTCGCCACGGTGAGTCAAGATTCACGGTCGGTGAGTGGCGACCGTGAATCTTGACCTTTATGGGTAGGGTATTCACTCCTGCTCGGGATAAATATCCAAAATCAGGGGGTTTAGAGACTTCAGCTGTTTTTAAAGTACATAATCATGATTTGTCTTGATGTACTCTAATGTTTACTTGTCAGTTGGAAAAATACTCGATGGGTAGGGTATTCACTCCTGCTCAGGATAAATATCCAAAATCAGGGGGTTTAGAGATTTCAGCTGTTTTTAAAGTACATAACCATGATTTGTCTTGATTTGGTGCTAAATTTATCTATTTTTTAGTTATCTATGTTATTTTAAGGAGTCATGAGCTTGTCTGGCATTCTTTTAATGCCGTTACTCATGACTCCTTATCAAAATTTATTTTCTTTCATCTTTGGGATATACTTGACATATTGAGCTTTTGCATTCAAATTATATTATTGTTGTTAAAAATGAAACTTGAATTTTTTTATAGAAATTCAATTATATTTCAATAAAGAATTTTAATTTGAAAAAAAAAAAAAAAAAAATATGCATTATTCATGCGCAGGGAAATGAATAGCACTAGAATTTTGTATGGTAAACGTTTATAAAGAAATTTACTTAAAAACTGTTTAAATATTTTAATTTCAAGAAATTATATTTCTGGCAAGATTTTCCCATCCATTGTTTACTGTTATGAAGGAACATGCCTTCGCTGACACATATGAATGGAGTCACTAAATTGTGAGCATGAAATCATCTTCTTATCCTTTTTGCTAGCTAGTTTAAAAATCACGGAATGGAGTTGTAGAATATACTGGAAATTATCATTTGAAATGTGAACTTTAAAGGGGTGTCTTGAATACATAACATTTTGTAAAAAAAAATAAAAAAATGAATTTGCAATTAAAGCTTAGGTTTACCCTGGTATTTTATATCTATGGTTATAACTAGAGGGTTGTTGTACACAGAAAATATTTATTTTTTAATTAATTTACATTGGGCAGTTAAATTCTTTCTTAGCTGTTATAGTGAAATATGAGCTAAAGGAAGTAAAAGATAATCAAAATCATAACACTTTACATTTCAAGTATCAAAAATCTCAAACTCTTACAAGATAATCAATAGTTAAAAACCCTTCTCCAGCTTCAAGGATTCCATCACTCATCAGCATAGAAAGAGTAACTCCTCTGCCACTCTGTATGCTTCTTCTTTTTTGTAATTCCTCCAAAGAATCTACGCCACTTTCAGCTTCTTCTTCTTCATCCTCCCCGGAATGACCTCGAGCATCCTCATCATCCATCACATCATCTGGTTTAGAGCTCTGTGAAGCTACATAAAAGAAAGATGACAATAATTATTTACTATTTAAAAAAATGTTTAAAAATAATTAGTAATATATGTATTGAAGAAAGTGGTCACCAATGTGTGCCTTAATCTGAAAACTAGATTTTTCTGTAAAGTTCATATCAACATTCCAAAACTCTCTGATTGAATCATATTTTTATCTGTTCAATGATAACAACTTGACTCAAGATTTCAAAATCATGGGTCAAAATACCCATTTAAGATTTGTAATTGATGCTGAGTTGTAATGAGTTGTACTGATGATGTGCAAATAATAAATAACATGTATATGGGAGTACTTTTTTGAGTGTTAGGAGTTCTACTAATTTTCATCTAGCCTAAGGAAAAATGCAAAGCAACTACCATCAGATATAGTAAGGTATTCTTTTTATTTTCGCACAGTTTATTATTGCTCATCTGTGCTTTTCACCAAATAGAAAAATCATTACATCAGTTTTCTTTTGATCAAATAACAATACAGAAGACTTTTTACAGCTGCAAAAAGTGAACAGATTATCACTAAGTAAAACTAATCTATCTTAAAATTAATGAAAGTTTATTCTAACCAAACTAAAAAATTGAAAGTGGGGGGGGGGGGGGGGGTAGATGGAACATTTAGATAAAAGCATCAAATTTAGAGAAGACAAACTGCTCCAATGCATTTGCCCCAAGTGTGTTCCTTCAATGTTAAATTCAATTTTCATACAAAATTAGGGGAATTGTAACCTTCCCCCTTGACATATAACAAATTCCACATGGCAAAGAAAAAAAGTAAATGAATTTAAAAAAAAAGAATTTGGAAAATAAATGCGTGCATATACATCGCCATTGCCAATGCTACAAAATGAAAATTGGAGAATTTTTACATGAATGTGTTTCATGACAATTTTCTACAAAAAGGGATTCTTCAAATTAAGAAAGTGTATACATAAAAATATACACTATATGTACAAAGGTTCTCTTCAAAGATAAGAGGATGTTATAGTTAGGGATGTGTTTTCACACTCACACACCTTTTTTTCTTTTTGTTACAAATAAAGTTTGTAATTTTATAGTATTGTCAAACTATTTCAAGCTACAGTATTTTCTCTCTAACACTAAACAAAAATACCATTCTTGGGGAACTTCCCAATTTCTAGAAGGAAACAAAATAGAGATTTGTATATATGTAATAAACACGAATGATCTTTCGCTATTATGAACAGTTTAACTTAACTACTTCATAATGTTCTGTATTACATGCATGTTAATAACAAATTTTCAAATGAGAAGAAATCCTGTTTTTAGTTTATATTTATTATGTTCAACTACATACAACATGTCATGTTCTAAGAGTTAATAATTTATTGCCTAGTCTCAATCACATTCATTGCTCCCCTGATTATTAAAATCAATTATCACTCAAATTTTTACAGGCAGTAGAAATTTCCTCGTCAAAATATTTGACAATTTTGCATTTAAAAGAACATTCCTTGATTGGGTAATGAACTTAGATGTTTTCAAACTTCTCCAATCCAGAACTATGTGTAATACAAATCATTTCTCAGAGAAATGCATAGCTTTGATTAATTAAGAACAGAAATCATGAAAACTCAGGTGAATATCAAGAGCTTCATTTTTGCTTCCATAGACAACTTGAATTCTTTCGACAGCAGAATTTTTCTCTTCTTCAATGCTTCATCAATTTGGATACAACGCTTTGATAATCAGCACTAGTGACGGAAGAATTGTATCTTCATAATTAACTCCTTGTGTGCAAAAGAAGATTCTTCTTTTTTTTCTTCACAAATCTAGAACAAAGATTCTTTGCAGCATTGCCAATAAAATCAATAATAAACCAATTCTTTACAGTGAATATTTTAAAATATTCATTTACTGATAATTTAGATAATATTTTCCTAATTGTAATATGAAATTCGTTTAGAAAGGAAAAGAAGATGTCTACATTTCTCAAGCCTTTTTAATTTTTTATATTTATAGCAAGAATTCGAGTTTGTTTACCTTGCATATCAATTGTGGCTTTTTCCTCTTTCAGCAGGTTTCTCAATCTCTCAACTTGTTTCTTAGTTATTTGAAATGTGCTCATGAAGGTAGATTTGCATACTTTTTGTCTGTTCCCTGAATTTAAAAGAAAATAACACACAGAATTGCCCTTAGGTTTCCTTTTCTCATCAGGAACAAAAGATCTTGGTCGTCGTTGCTTCACTGCAATAAGCTCCATCAATCCTAAAAGGTACTGGTCTTGTTCGCCTTTAGTTTCCATTTGATAAAATTGCTTAAACAGCTTGGAAATCTCTTCTTCAGAGATCAACTTAAAGCAATTGTTAGCACAACAACTGAAAAGATACAGCAAAAAAAGAAAGGAAAAATACATCAGAATATTTTCAATGTAACAAAAGGCTACAATATTTGAAACATAAAATTAATCATTGGTGATAGCTACCTGTTCGTAATAGGCTGCATCTTTTCAGAACTGTCTTTTTCAGCATTGCTCATGTATGGTTCTTCTGAAAGCGTATCTAAGCTCATCTTCTTTATGTCATCCGAATCAGAAAAATTATCTTCAATGTCTGAACTCATTGTTGGTGCAAATTATTGTGCAGTATAAAGGTGCACTTTTATGCAAAATCACTATTTGTCAGATTTAATTAGAAAACTTGAAGAAATTTGAGCACATATACTTTAAAAATATAGGAACTTCCAACTAACATTATCTTTTTTTAAATTCGTTGACATGAAGAAAGCTATATATATATGCATTTGTGTTCCAACTTTTTGCCTTTCTTATTCTTTCTTTTACCGGAATGATTCTTTTTGTCTGGAATAACATGTGCAGAGCTTCAAGAAACTGCAATCAATTGAAATTTACAAGTAGCGAAACAACTCACATGATGCTTAGTTACATTCACAGAACTATAGAAAATCTTTAAATAAAAAGTTATAATATTTCTTTCTGAAAATAACAACTGGTCGTTGAAGTCATCAACCTTAGAAACTTCTAATACGGCAAAAAAAGCTTGACAGAATACCTATTAAAGAAAAGGACAACAATGTGAAAAACATTGATTTTTTTGAGAGAGAGAAATTAAAAATGAGGAATTTTATGAAATGATCAGTTTTTACTGTTATGGGTCTAATTCAAAATTTGTGAAAACCAATATCTGTAGGCTTAAGAAATTCGTATTTCAAAACTTTATTTTTTTTGAGTTCATGTATAAAATCACATTTTTGGAGGGCTGCAGTTGCCAGGCAGTATCACTAGCACATTATGCAAAAGGCAAATGATGGTAGATTCTGTGTTAAACTTCTGTGTTTCATCATAAAATTTTCAAGAATTTATTTGCTGTAATTTATTTTTAATATTCTTATAAAAATTATGTAATAGTAAGCAAAAACATAAAAACGTATAAATAATGTATTTCAAAAAATGCCAAATAGCTAAACAAATTGCACTCCATCTTAAAATACCACATTTCAAATCAAAGTGAGAAAAGAAATTAAAATTTAGCACAAATATATATATATATATATATATATATATATATAACATAAATTCCAATTTCAAATTTGAAAAATTAAATTTTGTAATTTTGTTTGCTTGCCAATGGGCCGTTATTTGGCATTTAGCATCAAACTATGCCCTCAAATGAAGTTCCAGATTTGGTGCACTCAAATGACAAGAAATGATTAACATTAAAGAATCAAAATAGGAATTGTTTAGGAGCATTTCAAAAAATAAATACTTTAACAAATTAAGCAGAAAAATTGACAAAATAACCGTTTAAAAAAAAACGATTTTTAAGCAGAGTTAGCAAGTTTCTCCAAAGTTGGAATAAACTCACTAGAAGAAAAACTTACTCCTTACGAATTTACCACACAAGTTGCTAAAATAAATATATTTTTAAGGAAAACCTGATATCCACAATATTGTAAGGCCTTTAGTTTGATTGAATGTGATAAATTAATAATTGAACTATTAAATACTGTCTTCACTTCAAATAGCATTAATAATTATAATTTTAACTTTTCATAAATCATATTCACAATTTGAAGTCTTCTAATATTCTTATGTTTTGTTGAGTATGAAAGACTCTTTGGATAAATAAGTGTGGCAGTAAATAATATGGATCCCTAAATATCTTGTATAAAAAATAATAATGTTGGATAGTTTGTCAAACAGAAATTCTTTGTTGCAAAAACGATTAAAGAGCTACAATTTTGGATGCTCTGCATACCTACTCCTTTTAATTCAAAATTAAAAATGCACTGAAGAGAAAAATAATAATAATATACTGCGTATTGTATAATCCTGAACACCATCTGCATTTTTTTCTTTTAAATAGGTTTGAAGGTTGGGATGTGGGTTTTATTTTTTTCTGAATTTGTGATAGTTCTAAAATGAGTTTAATTGAGATGCTTAATGTGTCAGTCACACTAAATGGAATAATACTCTTTAAAACTGCTACGCTTTTTCCTAAAATTGTACTCTTAATAATATACTAGGTGTAGATCATATTTGGGAGAGGGGTAGTATTACCATATTGGGTGCGGATAGGATACATGATAAATGCTGCAATTGTTTCTCACATATTGCTGCTCGAAGCAACCTATTAATTTGAAAATTTCATTCTTTTTCATATCATATGGAATAGAAAAGTATAGGATGAGTTTATATTTGTCAATATTAATTGATTTCATAAAAATTTATAATATTGGATATAATGATTGCCAATAAAAAAGTGTCTACAGGTCACTAACTGAAATTTGAATTTTGCATTCCAAAACTCACGAACGAGTCCACTATAAATAAAATATACTGACTAAATAATTTAGCTAAAGATTAGTAGGTACTAACAATGCCTTACTATATTTACCAGGGTAATAAAAATATGTGAATAGAAATCTATTCAAAGTTTTATATAAATAGTCTTTTAAAATAAGCAGTCAGCTACAAATGCTATAATCCTAAATATACATGTGTTTTATTGTAACATGCACATTACAATACACTTTAATCAATGGAACATATTTGGTTATAAGAGTTATTTGGTATTTTTCTTTTAGAGAAATAAGCAGAAACTGAAAAGCAGGCTCTCAACAAAGTTATAACAATGCCCACTTCCTCAAATTTGTAACAAACATTACCTACCTAACCTATAAATAAATACCTGTCAAATATCATTAATTTTCTTTTTAAAGATAATATTTTGAACAGTTTAATTTTTCCACTTTACATTTGACGTAACTTTATCAAGCTTACAACTTTATGGTAAAATGTATATTTTTTAAAACTATTTTGCTTTAAAAGGAAAAAATGTTTATTATACCCTTTGTGTGACAAATGAAATACAGTCCATGAAGTAACTTTAAACCACACCATATTTTTTAGTATATGTGACCTAATTTAAAAATTAAGAGTAGAAAGCTGATTTTATAACCTATTTAGCCGAGTGCAGTGATGTAGCTTCTAGTTTCCTTTTTTAAAATCATTTATACTAAAAGATATAACATGTTACCTTGAAAGACTGTAAAAAAAAAGCAATGCAACTAAACACTTAAATGCAAAATTAAAACATTACAATCTATCGAAAATAAGACAGAAAACTTAAGCTTCAGAGATAAAATTACACTAAAAAAGTATTAAAAATGCAGAAAATAATGTTTTTTTCAACATACTAAAAAACTTTTCACTTATTTAAGTTCAAATTATCAAGGGTTGGCTATACATCTCTCACACATTATGACCAGAGGAAATAAACAAAGTTATTTATTAATAAATATTTTTTATGGTACTTAGTAGGGATGTAACGAATAGGGATATGGCCGAATAGCCGAATATTCGGCCATTTCTTCCAAGCCGAAGCCGAATATTCGGCCAACGTTTTAGGCCGAATATTAAAATTTCTAGAAAATTGATGTTTTGTCAAATTTTAAATTTTTCAAGTCAAACACCAATCATACACATAATTATGTTTGTTAAGAATTTAAAACCATTTAAAATTAATCTATTTTCTCTATTGTTTTGAATGTAAAAAAACTAAGAATTTCACCCACAAGCAGAATAAAAATGACAGGTTTTATGCTAGAAAGCATTAGCATCACTGTACTAATTATTTTAATAAAATGAAAGAACTGCTATTGCTTAGTGAACTCTTACCTTGCTCAAAACTGTTTTATGAACATATTTTTTAAAGTTATAAAACTTAATATTTTTATTTTATGGGGTTTTTTACATACTTTTTTTTAAAAAGATCTATTAAAATTTAATGCACATAACTGGAATATATTTTTATTTTCAAAAACCCCAATAACTTATGCTATCTAAATATTCATGATATATTCTAGGCTTCTCACATTTCTCTCATACCACTATTCACAATAAATCAGTCTATCGTAACAAAGTCTGACTTCCACTTTGTTATAATAATAACAAAATTAATTTATCATATTCTAAATCATTATTAACTATTGCCAGCCTTTGGGAGCAAATGTTAAATATAAAATACAATATTACAACTTTAAAATATGTTTTTGCTCAGTTAAGCCTAAAACAAGATTTTCAAAAAGTAGTTTTTCTAACTAATTTTTATTTATTAAAACTATGTACTAATGCATTCTTTTGCAATAATTATAATACAATTTTAAATGTTTAAAATCTACAAATTTATTTAATTTTTTACTTTCTACTACAGCAGTACTATTCGGCCAGGCCGAATTTGTACATACCCAGTATTCGGCCAGGTCAAATATTCAGTTAGGTGATGAAATGACTATTCAGCTAAAGGGCCGAATATTCGTTGCATCCCTAGTACTTAGCTATGCGCCCAACCTTGGAGACAGTTTTGGAAAATTTGCCAACATGAATTTGATGGTTATGAATATTTTATCTTGTTGAAAAAAAACATAAACATTATAAAATGAATATAAGAAATAAAATATAATATTTTAACAAAACCTATTTAGACAGTATAATTTCCAGCAGACATAGTTGACTTATGGCAGATAGAATTTCTTTAAAATTATTGGGTGTGACTACGAACACATTCTACAAACTCTGTTAGATTCAAATTAAAATGATGGTAGCAATGCCTCCTTACTTCTTATTGTGTACAACAACTTAAATCAAAATGAAACAAAAACAAAATGACATACAGTGGAATCCCGCCATTCGTCCGCCTCTCTACTCGTACAACTCGTTATTTGTCCAACTTGTTCAAGTAAAATTCAACTTGTCATTCATACGGTTGTATTGCAATTCGGAAGGTGGCAAGAGCAAGGGTTGATAATTTGGCTTTTTTAAAGAAAAAAATTGAGAAATTTTGCGTTTTGGATTCTTCTAAATTTTAATACTTTTTGAGATTTTTTGGCAACATTAACTTTCTAAGGGGAGCAGCAAGAGGACATGGTTATTTTCTTCTTCAGAGGAGGAATAGTAAGGAAATCATTTCCTTTGCAGAAATTAAATTTAGATATGTTACCACTGGGAGAAAACACATTAAGTTGTGCAACAACAATGTAATTGACCATTTTAGAAAAATTGTCAAAAGCAGATGACATTGAACAGGTTTTTAGAAAGAAACCTAATATACTTCTAGTGCAAAAAGACAAAAAAGAAAGAACAGCAGACTGGGAGAAAACACCCGTCGGGATGTTAACAGATGTTTTTGAAGAAGGCGACTCCTCTTCCAAACAGTAACCACAACATTTCTCTTCCTCCTCTCAACATTCCACTTATGCCATCAGCTCACCTCGGTACTAGTAAAGGGCAGTTAAATTTTTACAAATGTATAATTTCATGTACAGTACTGGACATTTACTTTTCATAGGTTTAAATTTAAATTAGCAACCATCTGTGGGTCTGAAACGGATTAATGCAATTTACATTGTATCTTATGTGAAAAAATAATTCGCCATTGGAACTACCTCCTGGAACAAATTGTGTACGAATAGCGAGGTTCCACTGTACTCATATAACCATTAACAAAAGTTTCTATGGAAGAAAATTTGAGCATTAAATATATAATAAAATTTCTTTGTTTAAATTTCATTTGTTGATGTTAAGCGAGCAAAAAAAAAAAAAAAAGAAAAGAAAAGGTAAGGCGTTTCACCGATAAGCACTTTTTAATTTTCACACATAATAATTTTGTGATGATTTGTTCATAGAAAATGCAATCTAAGGTTTAAGACAAGTAAATTTATGTTTAAGTAATAAATTACCAACTGGACTAAAATGTTAACTTTGTAACATTGCAAAACTTAGTTGCTTTATATACTAATATTATATTGTGATACAAATGCAATTCGGGGTTTGCTCACCTACAAATCAGCATCGCATAAATACCAAACAAATATAATCAAAGTGAGTAGTAAGGCACAAAGAATTCTGAAGAATGGTGTCGTATTATACATAAGAACAACACAAAAGACATTAAGAAACTATAATGATAAAAAATAGTCAACATGATTGTTTTATAGCCAGATTAAAGATTAAATCATACACCACAACCATGGAAATCCTGTAACTTAATCAATCTGTACGCTCATTAATTTTAACTAATATGTAACTAAAAAAATTAATGACTATCATTAACTGACTATCATAATCTTACAGCAGCTCCAGATTTATTTTCTTGCTCACGTCTGGAGCTCTGTTTTGGATTGATCGAGTCTTTGTTTCGTTGGCAGTAGGAATGCTGCTATTCATTTGCAGTTTCCCGATTCACATTAAGAGCTTCTTTTTGCAACATGTTTTCCATTTTAATTGAAATACGTGGGTTGACATGCTTTGATATTCTTACCAGGGAAGTCGTGGAGGGACGGCGTCCCCCTCATGCATTTTACATTTTAACATAAGCATCCCCCCACTTTTTATTTCAAGTGCTCATCTTATGTATAAGCTTCCCCCCATTCTTTTTCAGGACTACCACCGATTCTTACACTTTACATGTCGATTTAGTTTAACCCCTTTGTTTCGGCATGGTGCTTCATTACTTCATTGAGCATATCACTCCCCTCTTCGTGCTCTTTTTTCTCACTCGCTCATCCCCAGCTTATTATCACCTTTAACAGGGGTAGAAGTTCAAAATTAATTTAACGCTGGATACAGAAAAACACATCTGACTTGGAAAAAGAGGAATAAAAGAGTTCAGTTAAATCTTTATAGCTTGGGAAAAACATACTGTATAGTAACAGCAGCGGCGGAAATTTTTAAGTTTCCACGCAATGTGCAAATCAATTTTATTCCCAGCGCGGAAGAAAAGAAGTACTTTTCTCTTAAAATTAAGTGGGGAGATCGTATTTCCAAATTATCGGAGAACAAATGGCGGAGATTCATTTTTAATCGGTCAAGACATTACTTACAACATAGAAAACTAGTTTTTTTCGTAAGACAGCTTCTCAAACATAAATGAAGATTTTAAAGAAATTAAATTACCCATTTCTTCTGTAGCGCTCCAAAAGATGTGAGAAATAAATCTTTTTATAAGAAGTGAAATTTTCTGGAATAGAATTTATTTTAACTTCATTTTCCGCCGGTGTTTACTATTGACTTCCGTCACCATCACAAATCGCATCGCATCGCATCATTCACACCATCATGACAACCATTTGTAAAGTTGAGTTGTTTGTGAGACTGTTGAGTTGTCGTGCATGAAATCTGGGGAAATCATGGGGGAAATTCGCATTTCCTCCCTCAATTTACGTTATGGCTTCAGAGAGAATCGATGATTACTTTGGATCGTGCGTCCAGTAGTGCATATTAAAAAAAAGTGTCCTTAGGATATGCTGTGTTTTCATGTAAAAAAGTTACTTTCGCAGCAGTAGTAAGCCTAAAAGTTAGTGTCTGAAATAATAATAATTGTTCGCAGTACATCTCACTCACTAATATATAATTTACCGGAAAAATGTTTCAGGAACGCTGATTAGTACAGAACCGCTGTAAAATTGATAAATTTTGATACATCCCGACAATATCTAAAAACAACATTCGCCGGCGTCGAACTGTGAAAATACTTGCATGTAATCGTGTGATGCAGTGAAGCAACGAGGGGGAGGGAGGGAGGTTGGTTCTTGCATATTACTTTCTTACAAGATCGACAATATTGCTTTAAACTAAGTGTTTAGGAGAAGCGAGCAAAACCATCTGTGGACCTTGACGATGAGTGAACAACTATATTCTCAAATATCGCCCGCACTACGGAGCTTCGTAAAAGTCTATGCAAAGAGTAAAAAGGTCACAAATGTGTACTAGAAGTTATTTCAACACTGTTGAAAAAGATCTCTATTTACGTATCAATTCTACTTAATATGTAAGGAATTGACTAACCCTCTATTTTTGTATGTAATCCGTGCGAGATTGCAAAATCCAGACTTTTAAGTGTTTTGCACTTACCAGTGCGGCATATACAGAATATTTTCCGGGGGAGAGGGAAGGGGATATTGCTTGGGATCCATGCATTAATCTGTTTTTAAAAGGCTTCCTTTAGATACTGCCATTTGGAGGCAGGGGGATATAACCTAATATGCTCCCGCCCCCTGGATTCGCATATGGCATTTACAGGCATAAAATTTGGTATTCATCTTTTTTTTTTTTTTGGTGGAGCTTTTCTGCGTCTTTTCCTGCAGAATGTAGAGAAAACTTTGATACACTATTAAATAGAGCCAAAATGTTTTAATCAAGGAAAGTTTGTCAAAGGAATTCAAACATCTGTTCATTTGTCAAAGTTATGACAAAATTATTTTTTGATTTTCTCTTAGTTTAATTTTAACAATTATATATATTTTTTTATTTCACTGATATAATTTTTATTAGTATTGTTTGTGCTAGATATTATAAGAAAAAAATACTGTTTTAGCTTCGCACGCATTTTTTTTTCTTTTGTTTCTTTTTTTTCCCCCTGAATATGCATGTTGAACACGTAGTACGTACAGTTAGAATGCAGATAATAAATTTTACTTAAATTAAATTCGTTTGCACCCCACATTAATTTTAAAAAAAGAATTAAGTCCCTAGCAGAATTCGCATTCAAAAACACCGTTTATTAAGTTTACTTTATTCTAATTCTGATTTTATTATTTTTTTAATGAATACATAATAACCAGCTGCACTTTAAGAAATAAGGGAAGTAAAACAATACTTTTTTTTTTTTTTTTTATTTCTTCTTGTTTAAATTATTTTTAAGTCTGCAGGTATTTTAAAATAGTATTTGAATATCATATTATATTTTGAACTGACGTTGAATTGACAAATACCTACATCAAAATTCTGCTTCGTTCCTTTCCCAAACAAACTCTTTGAAATGGATGTACGAAAATCTGAATACGACTGGAAATTTACTAAATAGATGGCACCACAAGCTCTCTGTTTCAGCAAATTCCAAAGCAGTGTTCTCTGGAGTGGTAAAAATGAGTAAAGCTTACACTATAGGATAATTAAACTATCCTTCATCAAATGAAGGATTTTTGATCATGCAAAACTAGATTCGCAAAAATAGGATTAAGCCAAAAGAAGTGCAAAAACAGCTAAATTAATCGAAAATTTCGCCAAAAGTATGGCCAGAACTACAGGTAAAAGCTTAGAACTTCATTGTGTAATCATTCCACTAAGGGCGACAAACGGGCGAAAGATACGAAATATTTTAACTCGCATCATCGGTTTTGTTATTTAATGATCATTCCCTCGAGTTGACTAGTTGGCGTTTTTTATTGCGTCATGAATAGAGACTTTCGCCCCACAGCACCGTGATTTGTTTATTGCGCTATGATGTCACTTCATAAGATAAATCCCCGCCTTCATATTGATAACCATAGAAATAGTTCATTACGACAGGCGCAAAAAATTGTAAGTATAATAATTTTCCGTATGTTCTATCAGGTGAGTTGGCGACAATTTCATGTTTTCGAGGCACGTGCAAAGGAAGTTTTTGTTTTTTTCAATCGATTTGATTGCAGCATAATACTTGTATTGGAAAACAGAACTAAAGTCGGTAATCACCAAAATTAGGTTCAGTCTATGAGATAAAATGCTAACTTTTTAAGAAAATAACATCTTTTTGTTAATACTAACAAAATAAAAATCAGAAAAAGGTATGTTCTACCTTTGACCAGTGTCAGTATTGCATTTTGGACAGCATATTTATTAAGTTCTTTTGCGATTTTTATTTGAATTGCATTGTAAAATATTTAATTATTTTAATAATTTAATAAATAAAGTATTAAATTTTATCTCGTAATTAGTATATGATGTTTTTTTGCAGGAGTCCTTAATTTTCGCTTTACTGTATTGTGTTATCTAGGGGTGAACCAATAAGCAAATTGGTCAATTACCGATAGCGATTAATTGGAGGAAGATATAATCGACCGATTAATCGTCAGCAGATTAATTATAACAATTTTTGCTCTACAGTACTACCATGTTTTCATCACCATTATTTTTGTGTACAAAGTTTCAGTTAATAAATTATTTTTTTCTATGAGAAATAGTTTATTTTTCTCACTTCCCCTATACTTTTGCAAATATTATTTCCAAACTTTACTCAAATTTATTGCAACAAAAAAAGCGAAAATTCATTTTCGTGGTAGAAATTAGGGAAAAAGCTTCAAATTTTGTGTGATTGATATTAGGTATGTTACAAAGCTATACCTTAGAGAAAAAAACTTATCGCGCTCTTTTCAAATTTCCGTCTGAAAGGGTTAAAGTTTCAGTTTAATCACTCAACAACTCGGATTTAATTAATTAATTTTTTGAGCTCAAGATAATCACAACAACAACTAGAAAGCACTAGTCGAAATAATTTTGGCTTGTTTTATGACACGGTATTAAAAAAATATTTAGAAATATACTTCTGAATAAATCCTTGCCCCGTTATATTGCATTCCTTCTAATATTTTAGCCAATTTTCTCAATACACTTACCTCCATCATCCCGAAACTGTATACACAGTATCCACTTATGTCGAACATTCTTTCAAGATCCAAAGTAAACGAATGAGCACCAATAAAATAATACTCGCTCTAATTATCCGACATAGCATCCGAAGTTAATATGTAGTATATTTGTTTTGCCGTCTTCAAAAGAAAAATAACACATACCATTGGATAGATAACATCGATAGATAAAGAAATATAGTGGATGATGACACAGTAATATGATTGATGTTGCCCAATGAATTCCTTGAAGACACTTGGGGTCTTAGACATTATCTCTTGATGGATCGATGTAATATTTAACGGTTATTTTAATCGTATGTCGTTTTTCAAGTTGTCTAGCAGAAGATTCGTGCATCTCGACCAGAGTGTGGAAACAAAGATAAACTCCTCTATTTTCGGATATAAGGAGGTTGGTAACAGTATTTACTTTTCGAGGGTTTTTTTGTCAACAAAGTTACAGAAAAAAAATTAAATTAATAAAACAGGAGGAAACTAGTTTCTTGGATTTAGTTCTAACATTTTATGTTCAAATTAAAATACTGCTTTCTGGAAAAGTAACAAAGTATTTTTTTTCAAAAACATTTAGCTGTTGCAAGTTATTTACATATTTCGATAGAAGTTTTACTCAATTGTATCTTATTACTTTTTCCGCTTTAAATCTTAACAACAACAACAAAAAAATGTGTCAACAGAACAAAGGTACAGGAGGGGGGGGGGGAGGCATTAGAGACTCATGAAGTATGTCAGGTTAACAGAAATAATGCTCTCTATAAAATTCTGCTATTAAATTTTGTTAAAGCGCCGTCTTCATATTAAAATAAACATCAACTTAAAAATTTTGAATAACAACCCCCCGTTTTCTATGACACTTTTGTATTCAGCATAAAATTTAACTTTGTATATCAATTTTCGTGTAATTCCGTTTACCCGTCGCTTCAGAATTAAATTGAGAAAACCACTTCTCTTAATGTTAAGAAGTTTTCTGATAGTTTTACATATCGTATCGAAACTACCATGGGTATGGTAAAGATTGTTTTTTTTTAAATATAAATATGAGGTAACTCAACAATAAAAATCATTTTCACTGTCGAAAATATTAATTCAATACTTTTAGGAATTATGAAATTAATTTTTGAAAAAAATATGATTTGAAACCAGATTATATTTTAGTAAAAAATAAATCTAGATGAGTTTTTATAAGGATATCCAAAATTTCAGCTCAAAATATGTAGTAGTTTTTATGCTACACTAAAAAATACATTTTATTGCCGTTTAAGGGACCGTATACATGTAACTAAAAGTAAAGCAAGCTGAAATGACGCGCATTGTGAAATAAAATAGAAAACCTTTGCAGTAAAAATCAAAGAAAAATTCAACCCCCAAAATACGTTTGTTTTGAAAATAATGTGAAAAATTATTTTACTGTGTTCCGCTAGATTCGTTTTTGTAGCTTGATAAACACGGACCTTAAAAGTAATAAATTCAATGTAGTGACGGCCCCTAAAACGCTTTTCTGTAGCATCTTCTGTTCTAATGAACAGAATCGAATCAAATTTGGTATACGAGCACAACGCGCTGAACTAATTTCAGTTGTCAAATATAGGGTTTTCCATTTGAAATTTAAAAGTTAGTGCGCATTTGCGTATAAATACTGCCAAATTGACATTTGTAAAAAATAAACAGTGCCGTAACCATGTAGTTTAGATATTATAAGCGAATAATAAGCAAATATTGGAAGGTTTTAACATTACGAGGAGGATTTTTCTCAATCTATTTGTGAAGCAACGGCTAAACCGAATCTCCCGAAAATTGGTACACAAGGTTAAGCTTTAATGATGATTACGAATCAGTGACAAAAAAAAAAAAAAAAAAAAAAAAAAAAGAGAAAAGGTGGGGGAGGGGATGGATATTATTTGAAAATTTAAAATTTTTGTTCATTTTATTATGAAGACGCCCCACTCACAAAATTATGCAGCTGGAATCTTATAATGTACATTATTTCTGATAAATTGACATATTTTATGTGTAATAATATTATAATAATTATTCAATTAAGAAGCAGTGTTTTTTCTTTCTTTCTTTTCTTTTTCCTGGACTGGACAAGGAAAACTTGTAATGCACACACGAGATTTTTGTGCAAAGTCATCGTATAAGCTTTTATGTTATAAGTCATTCAGATTTAAAGATTTTTTAAACTATGAAATGTTAAATAAATGCAGCGTTTTTTGGTTTACATGGGCATTATTCTCATGAAATATGGCGTTTCGTTCAATTGTGTTACGCACCTTTGCTTCGATAGCAACTCTCTGTAATATTTTCTTTCTTGAGACGATTGTATATCTGTAAGAAAGAAACATTTACAGGCTTCCGTTTTGCATGGGCATTATTCTTATGAAATATGGTATGTCGGTTAATTGTATCACGCAACTTAACTTTTCGATAGAAGCTCTCTGTAATGTTTTCTTTCTTGAAACGATTGTATATCGGTAATAAAGAAACATTTACAGGCCTCCGTTTGCATGGGCATTATTCTTATGAAAGACGACAAATCGATCAATTGTATTACGCAACTTTGCTTCGATAGAAACTCTCTGCAATGTTTTCTTTCTTGTGGCAATTGTATATAGGTAAGAAAGAAACATTTACAGGCTTCCGTTTACATGCGCATTATTCTTATGAAAGACAACAAATCGATCAATTGTATTATACAACTTTGCTTCGATAGAAACTCTCTAATGCTTTCTTTCTCGAAACTATATCGGTAAGAAAGAAACATTTACTGGCTTCCTTCTGCGTACATGTTTCATTCGTAAACAAATTTGACGACAAAACTTTGCAACTCTTTCAAGTTAAATAAATAAAAGAATTAATGAATTCCAACTGAAATAAGGCATGTATTTGCATAACAGGTTGGATTTGGTAAAGTATACTTTATGCACAAAGGTATGTAAAAGTAATTTATTTCATTTTGACGTGATATGTGATGTCGATTTTTCATCATTTAATTTTAATGCTAATAATGGCTGTTTTTTTATCTTCTTGAAAAGAGAGATTTATGAAAAGTGACGGATAGTTCAATAGTGCAACAAATTGCTGTTTTTACCATTGCTATCCAGGATGTTTTCCCCCTGATTGATAGTGAGAAATATTTTTTTTTCTTTCCTGCATGTAATTTGATGATTTGTAATAGGAATGTTTTTTTCAGTACACTACATGACAGTAAACGTGTTACACAAGGACAGCGAAGATAATCTACTAGAGAAAAAGTTAAAATGATCTCCTGAAAAAAAAAGGGATGATTGGATAAAAGTGGTACTTAGACGAAAAGAATAAATGTAAATCTTAGACGTACATGAAATTCGCTTTAAGGCTGGTTAAAAATGGTACTTAGGTGAAAAGAATAAGTGTTAAACAGTGCCGTACATGTACTTTTCTTAAAGGCTTGATAAAATAACGTTTGGCCGAAAAGATTAAATTTTATCTGCTATGCATGAAATTAACTTTAAGGCATCTTGAAAACAATTTTTTTTCTATATAAGAAAGTGAAATAAAATAAAACAAATTGAAATAAAATAAAATAAATAAATAAATAAATAAATAAAAATAAAATTAAATAAACAGATAAAACTAAACGAGCATTTTCTGAAATAGAATGATGAAAAATGTTCCTTGGTATACACATAAGTTTCAGTGTAGTTACAAGAAAATATACATTTGTACTTTCTAAAAGTTTCAATCCGTGTAAAATTCGTTTTAAAGAACTCCGTTGTAGGTAAGTTTATTGTACTAAGGTTCACGCATGGCCGTGGAAAGTATATTTGTAAACACTACCGCTAGTCGTTCTTGAACTTAATTTTTTTGTCTGCCATTAGTCGTTTCAAAAGTTTATACCAATATTTTAAATTGTTTATTCTTCACAAAGTACCTGTAATCAGTTTTTATGGAATGTATTTATTACAATTTTGATAGGAGATAAAATTTTGTTGCGTCTTAATTTGTGCACAGTAAATGTAGGCGTGTAAAGAAATTTAAAGTAGGGGTGTGAAAGGTGTAGAGTAAAATAATTTAAAGATTAATCTTTAGCTATAATATTCAGTATACGACCATTCCACATTGCAATCTGGAACCAGGAGTACAGTAAAACCTGTAAAGTTGATTACCCATGTACGCTGACCACCTATCTAAGTGGACCACTTTTGTCAGGAGCGGAATGAGCCCTATGTTATATATTGTAGTGAAACCTTTGTAACTTGACCACCTAAGTCGACCACCTGTCTATGTTGACTACTTATGTACGCCAAATTTGGGTGGGAGTATTATAAAAAACCCCTTGTAAGTTGACCGCCTATTTATTACTATATTGAATTATTTATTTTTGGAAAGATAAAAAAAACAAACTAAAATAGCTTCTCCAGGATATTTTCTATGCTATGCTAGACCAGTATTTGCCTGGATGAATGAAACATCCATATAAAGTTTGCCTAAACCTCTTTGTTAGTTAACCAAATGGGAAAATTGCTATGAGCACTCTCTTATTCTTTATATAAGTTTCTTCTTTTTTCTTTGATCTGATATAGATATTTTGAAAAATATATATTTTTAGGAATTCTTTAGCGTCATATAAGTAACTGATAAATTAATATGATCTTTATCTTAATTTTAACTAAGTACTTTACTTTTGAAATTGTATAGGATACATTGTAAGTGATTCGGGTTAAATTTCTTTAATGATATTTTAGGTAATTGGGGGAAAAAAAGCTAACAACTATTTTAAAGTAACTTCATGACTTAACCTTTTGCTACTTTCGCTACTCAATGGGTTACATTTTAAAACACTGTTCATTAACTACTGTTTGTTCAATTTGAAAGCTAAAACACCCAATTGTTTTTGAAATTAATCAACAGATAGTTTACTTCGTTTTAAACATTGAAAACATGGAAATTGAAGATTAATTATTGTTTAAACTAATTATTAATTAAAATTAAAAGAACTTTTTTTAGTTATTTTGTTTTGTAATCATCATTTAAATCAGAGAAAAATTTTGCGTCAAAATTGTTAGTGCTTAGTTCTGGGGTCTGAAGACGATAAAACTATATTTTAGTTAGTTATAAATGAATAAATGCATAGTGCAAGAAATGCACCCTAAGTGGACCACAAAAGTGCTGCACCGCAAGTGGTCAACTTACACAGGTTTCGCTGTAGTTCACTACAATCCTCCACCTGCTGGAGCGGGTACATCAGGAGTGAGAGATTCAACATAAATGAGGATACATTTCAAAACCACTCTCTTATGGATGCCGTTGCTCGCGTCTGAAATAGCGATGCTGTTGATGGCTGCGTTATCATCGCACTTGACTAAAGCATTCTTGTTGTCTTCACTGTCGGCGGTATGTCGGTCTTCAATCCTGTCTGTATCAGTGATGAGAGCGCAATGGATGGTGATGGCGGGAACCTTGCCGTCAGCCACGCAAAGTTTAAACTCTGCAAATGACAAGGGAATTGAAAATTATCGATACATATTTTCAGTAATTTTACTTGAGGATCGCATGAGTACCACATATGAGAGCATCAGTACATGAAAATGACATACATGGGGTAACCAAAGCCTAAAGGCCCTTCACACATGCTTTCGTTCTACCGCGCGACAGAGCGCGGAGCATCCAACCACGCTCCAAGAACGCGAATAAAGCAGAGGTGTTCAAGAACGTGTCACAATAATGCACCACACTCATAACTGCAAGCAAGAACGAGTTCTGATGCGAGACGTTCAATGGAGTCCTCTACGGAGTGTCGTATGGAGATTCAGAGACAACAAGTTCCACGTGCCAAGCTAATATTGTAAACACGATAAAATGTAATACATGAAATGAATTACAATGATAAACTATAATAATATACTTCTTTTTGTGGTTTAAGATACAAAACCCGAACAAAAGTTTTTCATTGCAAAAGCAGCAGCACGTCGTCCAATCATACCATTTTGATGTGCGGTTAAGAACGTGTATGTGAAGTACAACATCTCTTGGTGCGAGATTATGAATGCGCATCTGAATGTCATTCTTCATTTTTGAGCGCGCTAGAACAAAGCTCATCTTGGCGAAAGTTTAAACGCCAGACAGAATGAAATATTATCAAAAGATGATCCAATGCGGAAAGGAAAACCCTGCAGAACACGTGCTCTGATGCAAAATGGCGGATGTGTCGAAGATAAACTAATCTCAGAATGAGGGTGCTTTCACACCGAAAGCGGCAAAGACAAAAAACTTGTTTTTCTCCTCTACGCAAGTGCAGAGCATATTTTTGCCTTCAAAAGTATTTTCTGCACTTGCGCAGATGAGAAAAGACAAGTTCTTTTGCGTTTGTTGACTTTGGTGTGAAAGCACCCTTAGGGTTATTCTTTGGATCGTTTGGCAATCTGAATGGTATGACTTTCAGTTACGTGTCTTTTCGGCAGTGGTGCTTCGCGCAAATTTCGTTAAACAAAAGGCAAATAAATATCACGGTGATGGTGTTAAAAGCTCCAACATCAGAAATCTCTTCATTTCCTCACCACTGAGGCGGCAGCATTTGCCATTGCTACCTGAGATGCTATCTGAAAAACTTTTTTAGCGTTATGATTTTCCTATTACACTACACTGTTAAAAATTTCCGTAAGAAAATAGTAAAATAACCATTTATTTGATTGTTATTTTACCATACTTAATTACAACAGTTGAATATCCATTAAAAAGATGGTGCTCAAACTGCTGATTTTGAAAAAAATCGTTTATTCTGTTTATCGTAAAGAAGGTTTAAGTAACCGTAATTTTCAAGCGCTCAATAAGAATCGGGCGTCCATCTCGGCTGCGAAACCTTACCGGTCGTACGTTGTTATTAAAATATGAATAAAGATTTATCAGTTCAAATCTGCATATGTATATAAAAAAAAGAAGAAGGAAAAAAAAAAAAACAACTGGCTTAAGCAGTGGTTACTAAACAGAAACACATACACACGTAAATCAAAAATTGGAGACATCGGATTCCCGAACTGTTTGCGAATAAGCGAACCCATAATTTGAGCTGCTGAAGCTTGTTTGTATTTTAATTATTGCAGCAAATAAAATGATTTTCCTCAATATACAGTAAATGTAGACCAAAAATGACTTTGGATCCAATCAAAAACTGAAATCTCAATTTTAAGGCAGTTTGCCTGTTGGAAAAGAAGATTTTTTGATCAATAAACGGCCGCTTTACGTGGTGTAGATGGCCGAAAAAGTAAAGCGCTAGGTTGGTATACCATACACCCGGGTTCGATTACCGCAAGCTTCGTTTACGGTTTCTACGCCTTGAAGATTCTACGCCTCGAAATGGCTCAAAAACCGTAAAACTTTTGTTATGAAACCATTTTTAAATGGTTATAAAACCGTAAACTTTTGTATTTTTAAAAAAGCTGATTAGAAATGGTTTAGATCCCGTAAAGATAGAAACATGTTCCAAACCGTAAATTTAACGATGAATTAAAAGGACAGACTGCTGCCGGTTATTTAACCGTAATTTCATGATGAAATTTCTAACAGTGTAGTAGCAACAATTAGGAAAAATTTAAAATCAAAGACCTATTATTCCTTTCGTTTTTCCAGAAAAAACTGGTTGCTATTTGATTCATTTTTGTTTTCTCCTTATTTAAATTGTTAGAGAAGTTACTTCTGTATCCGATACTGGACAAATCACCCAGTGTAGCCCGATACAATAATATTACGGAGAAAATATATCAGCTCATGTGAGTGAAACAGCATGAAATCTCGGAACAGAAAATTTAAGTTGAGTTTAAATTTAAACTAACGAGTCTATTTCTTCAACAATGAGTTACTGGAATTTCCACATTCCTTCAAGAATCTTCTAAGAATTTGTTAGAACTGCTGTTTAGAATTGATGCATGTTAATCAAACAATTCTTAAAAAACGGAAAGGCTTGAAAGTATCCATTTTCTTCCGGATATTTGCGAAAATTGGAGGATACTCTAGACGTTTAGAAACGCAATATGAGAGCTACTGATTTAAATAGATAGTTGGACACTAAACATACTTGAAAGCTAACAAATAGGTACACTATCTGAGTAAGCAGAGTCCTTCAAAAAAATCTGAAAACAGAATATCACTGTACTGACTGCGTAATTGAAAACACATGGGGACGATTCTAACAGTTGATTGAAATGGCCAAAAGAAATGATTTTCACCACCATTGCGAGGTTGGAATACAAACGCTAGACCTCCAGAGGACTCCCAGGAACAAAATCGAGAACACGAAAAAAATAAATAATAAAAGGAAGAACACATTAATTTCTGAAAAGTTTGGAGAAAATGTTCAAATGAAAGACCATCTACCGCAGTACAGGCTTCATTATGGCAACGAAGCGAATAAACGCATGCGCATAATTTCAGAGAAAGCATCCTGAATCCCTTCCAATTAGACAGTTAAGGCAGGAGAACCCTGATCACATGATTTCATTCGTCTCATTCAGATGGAAACAACTAGTTGTGACTGCTTTTTTCTGCAGGTTACAATAAATCAAAGAATGGAATGAATCTCGTGACCAGACGTTTCTCAGGTTTTTTGTTCTAAGTGGCCTTTTCTGAACCAAGAAAGTGTTAACGTGTGCGTTAGTTCAATTTCTCGTCGATGTGAAATCCGTATTGCAGATGATGATGTCTCACTAAAACATTTATACAAATACCAATAAAAACACAAAAGTGACGACCAGCAACAGGCTCAGGGTCCAGCTAGGCTGGTCCTAGTCAATTTAACAGTCCCCAATGAACATCAAGAGCTTTCTTAAAAGTTTTTACTCCGATGCAAGTAACAGTCACTTCCGGTAAACTATTCCAACTGCCACAACCCTATTGAAGTAGTAATTTTTCCTAATTTCCAGATTAGCCTGAGATTTGAAAAGCTTAAAACAATGATCTCTGTTTCTACTTTCAACAAATATAACTAGCCTCTCAACATTTCCCGTTTTAACGAATTTAAAGTACTGAATCATGTTCCCTCTAACTCTTCTTTGCAAAAGACTATACATATTGAGCCTTTTAAGCCTAATCTCATAATCAAAGTCTGAAAAAGACCACTTATCAACCTAGTAGCCCTCCTTTGAACCTTTTCCAATACGGTAATATCCATCTTTAGGTAATAGAAATTCCTAACCTTCTTTGTTGTCGAGATTTCAGAAAAAAAAAGATTTGTTTTATAAAGACCCATTGTTTTTATTTATTTATTTATTGTAAATTCTCCATTTTCTCTTTCCACGGCGCTACGTTTGCTTCCCGTACCCTTAGTGGATGATGAGAAAGTTTTTCTTTCGACAATTTCTATCATGTGTTTAACTATTTCCCATCTTTTTTATAACCACCCACATGAGCCACGAGCTATACTTACTGTAGATCACTTCATCATCTTTCTCGCAAGCAGCGTCGATTGAGACTCCACCATCTAAAGACACGAATACTTTCACAGTCTCCTCATCACTGAACACTTTTTCTCTAACATTAGTGCAAGCAGCTCCGAGAGCGTCGCCAAAAAACGGACTTCGTCTAAAATTAAAGAAACACATTATGGATGCTTGATATGTTAAATTAAAAAAAGAACCTAATGTGTATACCACATGACTTCTTTGTACGTCTATTAAACATTAAATGTTTGAATAACCAAAATAATGGGTTCTTGATGTACGCACGCTAGAAGCGGCTGCCAGAACTTAGGCTTGTTAATTTATTTTTCGTCTTCATATGATTATTTTTGAATTTTCAGTTTTCTTGAATTCTTTGACATTTTCCTAACTTAAAAAAAAATAGTAAATAGAGAAAATGGCACTTTTAAATTTTAATTTTTTTGTCACACACAAATCATCACAAATCTAAAACTCAATAACAATAACAAAATGGAATGTGTAAAAGAAAAAAAAATACAATATCTATTTACATAAGGATGAGGAGAAGAACGCTTTAAATACACTCTGTAATTTGTGTTGCGAACAGATGTAAATTGTTTTACGAGGTAGAATTCTTGCAAATAAGAATAACTAAAATGATAGAGTAAAACGAACAACAGTGCGATGCAAACGTGCTTTAGGATAAAGAGAAAAACATTTTAAATACAGGATGGTATGTAAATGAATATCGGGGTTTTAACGCTTTATGTATTTATTATGTAAAACTTAAAATCTCAATTAATACCTGAAATGAAAGAGCAACTCAAACAATTTTGTCTGTTGGTACGTGCATGCGCTAGAATGCGCTAGTAGCAAAAATAGCAACTAGTTAGCAGAAATATTTTTGTGTTCTGCAGTTTGCAAAGACTGAATTTGTAGTTACTGTGCAACGAGCATTTCGGATTAAGTTCAGAGGTGATTCCCCCAGTAACAATAATATCCGTAGATGGTATCATCAGTTTGAAAATATGAATTGGTTGAACATCAGTGTAGCCGAACGCTGGATTATCCGCAACGGGCCCAATGATAGCTTGTTCCGCATGGTCTCCACGCTCCCCCGATCTCACGCCATGTGATTTCTACCTGTATAGTATGTATTGTGTGTATGTGTCTCCTCTACCAGATGTTCTACAAGACCTAAGAAACAGGACTGAGGCAGCTGTAGCAACAATTACACCACAAACACAAAATAACGTTTGGGAACAACTAGGCTATCGACTTGATGTGTACCGTGTGGGGGCTCACATTAAGCACTTGCATGCTTTCTTTAGGTACTACTAGCTACTCCCATGACTTCGTTCACGTGGAAATTTTGATGTGCATTTATGAGAACTAACAGTTTGATGAAAGCGTGATACATGTGGGCGAATAGTACAAAAGGCACCCTTTTGGCGCTGCATTTATGGGCGTCAGAAGTCCTAAACAAAAGTAAACGGCGTTGAGGCGGCGATAGCTTAAAAATCGGAACATATGGTAGTAAGCAACTGTTTTTTAGTCTACTTTCCTGTAAAAGTTAAAAAAAAAAAAAAGCATTAAAGAAGGCTTAATGTATCGGGAAAATATCGTTAGAAATCAAGAAAATTTAAAAATAAGTTAAGTAATTAAATAAAGATTGAAAAATAAAAAAATTGAAAGTAGGGTTCTGAGATGGGAAAAAGTGTGTCGGTCGTTCTGTCGGTCAGTCTGTCCCCCCTAATAACTTTTGAACGAATTATCCGATTCGAAAAATTCTTTTTGTATTCGAAAGATCTCGGCGAGGACATCTCATTTCCATATAACAATTCAAAACTTATTAACATTAGCGACTATGGGCAAAAGTGAAACAAATTACGTAAACTCTGGAAACCAGAATTCTGAAAACGTCATTTTCCCCATTACCTTGGCGCAGGCGATAAATTTGTCAATAATGATGCAGCCAACGCCAAACAGAATATCGCCGTTGGTAACCTCTTTTGTGTGCTGTCGCCAAAAAGTCTGCTTGGCGAGATTCCCGTCGTGATAATGGAAAGGTACCAAATTAACATCAGCGTCTACGGGAAATTTCAATTCCATATAAATCCTGGTCTAACCGACGAATTTGCTTGCAACAAACTTTGTCGGAAAGATAATACGCTGTAGAACATGTACTGATACGAAGCTCAACAAGAACTGAACAAGCCTGTTTTCCTATGAAATTTTTGATCGGGATTTTTAAGGGCATTTCTCAATAAATAAATAAATAAATGAATGAATGAATGAGTGAAAGAATGAATGAATGTACAGATGAAAGAGTAAAATAATGAATGAATGGATAAATGAGTGAAGAAATGAAAAAAAATTAGTAAATGAGTGAATGAATGAATAAATACATGAACGAGTTAATGAATGAATGAATAAACGAATGACTGAATTATTAAATGAATAAATGAGTGAAGAAATGATAAAATAAATAAATGAGTGAATGAATGAATAAATAGATGAATGAGTTAATGAATGAATGAATAAATAGATGAATGAGTTAATGAATGAATGAATAAACGAATGACTGAATAAATGAAAGAATGAATGAGTGAGTGAATGAATATGTATTATCAGTTGAAGAAGGTATATTTGAAGTAATTAAGGTCTAAACCTAATTGAGAAAAAGATAGCTAGATTATAAATTTGAATGTGGTGTATACAAGAAAGTATAGTTCTAGACGGAACTTCTTGTTTATTCCTTAGAATAATACTTTGTTACTCTTTTTAAACGTAATATATTTGCAATTATATACATTAATCCGATAAGATCCTAGCCTCTATTCCTATGTTTTGTTAAGAATTAATTGTAAAAGTAATTTTTGCGAAATGTTCCAAACGAAACTTCAGTGAGCGATCAAACGCACCTCTTGTGGGTGCTGATTTCTGGGCGGTAAATCTTATGTCAATTCTGGGCAGGGAAAAACAGCATTGGGACGCAACTATACGCAACGGGCGTTTTCTAAGAATAAATAAGTTTTTTTTTTTTGTACTCAATTAATTTAAAAATTATTTATTGTAAAGGTTTAAATTTAGGTATAAATATAAATTTTTATATAAAAACGTTACATTACCGTAGGAATAGAGAGGAAATTGAAAGGAAATCAGTATAAAGCACTGATAGCTCACGTGGTAGACCTGTGTTCGAATTCCAATCTAGACTAATCGATTTTTACTCAATTAATGCTAAACTCTACTTAGCAAATATTTTATCGAAACTCCTTTCAACTACACGATTCCTGTAGGATGCAACTGTTGTGCCATTTGAACTGTGCATTTTCCTGGTATAAAAGTAATCCCAGCTCACTCTCTAACTCCTAAATTACCACAAAGCAAAAAAGCCATGTCACTCCGTTGCTCTGTGAAAAACAAAAACAATTCTGTCCCAATATTTTTCTGGGATAACAGAACATTATGTCATTTTCTGGCCTCTAAACTACAACAGTGCAAAAAATTATGTCAATCTCCTTGCACTGTGAAAAAGAAAAATAATTCTTTCTCATGGAAACCGTCATTTTTCCTGGCTAAAACGTAGCCTATGTGCTATTAATTGAGTAAAAATCAATTAGTCCGGACTAGGATTCCCACGCAGGTCCTTTAGGTACGAGCCGAGTGCTCGACCACTGAAGCTATCATGATTTTATTTCTATTTCATTTATAATTATTGAGCCGCACCGTCTATCTTACGGTAAGCAACCATTTTTATATAACGATATCACACAGGAACCGTACATTTTTCCGTAATAAAGAGCAGCCTATGTGCTATTCCAAACTATAATCTATCTCTATGCCAAATTTTGTCCAGATCCGTTCAGCCGGTCTGGCGTGATTGAGTAACAAACATACATTCAAACTTTCGCGTTTATAATAGTAGTAAAATGAACAAGGAAGTAAAATTTAAGGCTGTAAACTTACGATCCTATTCCGGCCAACAAGTGGTTGTCATCCGGACAGTAGATTTCAGCCTCGGCTCCAAAAGGCGGATCTGGACATTTAAATGCTCCTTCTGTAGTTGTCGTGGAACCATTAAAGAAAAGTAGAAAATCATTACATTAAAGTTTTCTAAAGTTTCTTCTGATTTTTTACACAATTTTTACTTTACAGAAATTTTCGTTTAAATCTTGTATTGCTATTTTTTCAATCAAAATCGGTATTAAATTAAAGCAATTAAAACTTTCTGTACTGTTGAGAAAGATATTCGTTATTCCTTGGGAAGAAGGGGGGGGGGGAGGGGGGATAAGCTATTTTGAGAGTCATCAGACCCATTTATAGTTTTTCATTAAAATTTTTTGTATCTGGGATAGAACTCACACACAATTTGGAGACACATACAAAATGAACTATCAACTCTCATACTGTAATAAAAATGCAAACTTCCTAATTTTGATGAGAGTGAAAAAGTGCAATTTGTTAAATATAGATAAATTTCCCTTTCTGGAACACCCTTTCATAGTTACTTTCGCGGACAGTTGAAACATTCCTCAACAGATTTTAGAATACGTCTTTTTTCCTTATTTTCTCCCTACTCATGTAGGCTTCGATCAACAGCTATTATGAAAGGGAAGAACAGTAGGGATTAAATGGCAGAGGATTTTAGAAAGTCTCAGTGTGAAAGGCTTAGTGTCTCACAATCCCCCAGAACCCTTGATTTTAAGCCCTATTATTAATATTACTATAGCCCTATTATAAGATCCCCCCTCCCCAGGGGAAAATTCTGGTTGCGCCAAAGCCAGCACTCTCCGAAAAAAAATCATGGCTACGCTACTGATGGGACACCATATCTACGAAACAAGAGCCAATGCAGTTTGGTGATTCTACACGTCGTCAAATTCATTACAAATTAGTAACGTTCATCGCCGATACATAATTTGTCGCTCGGATGTGATCACATTAAGCGGTGTCATGAACAGTATATCATGGCACAGCATATCTACAAACCAAGAACCAAACCATCTTGGTGAATTACGTGTTCAGCTCGTCGAATTCGTTTTATGATAGGGTCAGTTGGGGTAATTGTAAACAAGCTTCATAACTACACTAGTGGTGGTTTTGAAAACTTAACTGCTTGTGAGTGATAAACTGGCAGCATAAGGAAGACATTGAAGCAGTTTCTTAAGTTTCGAAACAACTGTGGAGGCGTCACTATTGTTTGAAAATGGCACAGTGAAAAAAGTTGTTTAACAAAATTTAGTGATCTTACATTTTTCTCTCCAGTTCATCTACAAAAGCGATGTAAGTGGTTTCAACCATTTTTATTTGTCATATGGGATGCTGCTAAAAACATTTATTTATGAATTTAATCCTCCCTGTTATTTTTCATGTGCAAGTTAGGTGTTTACAATTACCCCATATATTTTGTACTCTGGGGTAATTGTAAACACTTAATTTTTTCGTATTTCCAATACTTTGGGGGGACAATAAGAATTATATTTTGAAGTAAATTACACTTTTGTGTCTATTTTACATAACTGTTGTGGTTGTTGCTAATGCCCCTTTTGGGAAAACTAATCCTTGCATGGCGACCCTGAGTTAAGGAAGCTCCTACTGATTATTAATGATCTCCGCTAGAATGAAGTACACTTGGCTCAGAGGGGCTTAATGATTTTGAACCAGCTCCCAGAAGAGAGATCGTCATCTAGGTTGGTCCCTCAGCCAAAATTATTTCTAACTTGTTGGACATTTAAAGCGACGATGTATTTTCCGCGCACAGCTCCCTTTAGCGCACCCGGTCTCGGAGTAATCAGTCGCGGGAGGTCATCAACCTCCCAAGCGTTGACCACGGCCAGTTGTGCTTCACTTTCGGTGCTTTTGTGGGATCCAAGCTTAACCGACTCATCCACTGCGGGACAAATTTTACATAAATTTTTTGCATTACTTGATTTTTTGCAAGATATTTCTCGTTAAATGGTCTCAGTCGACTCATAACATAACTCAGCGGACCACATGCGGCCTATTGGCCGCAGATTGAGGACCATTGCTCCGGAACTTCTTAAGCCTTCAAGAAGACTGTGTATGAAGCAATTTTCCATTTGCATTCACCTTATTCGAAAATAAATCACCGTTTACAATTACCCCAGATCTCTGGGGTAATTGTAAACACACTGGGGTAATTGTAAACACGAGCTCATTCGCTAACAAATAGTCATAAAGTCAAAATTTTTGTACATATTTACTGACAAGAAGTACAGTAGTGGCTCCAATACTCAAAATTTTATCTCTGAATTCATTCAAAAGGTAGGGAAGGATCAAAAGTTAAAACATTGAAAAAGCGTTTACAATTACCCCAACTGACCCTACATGATTTTTTGTTCGGATGTCATTACATTAGGCGGTTTCCTCCGCATCTGAGCATTATGAACCATAGAGCTGGATTAATTCTTGTTTCATAGATATGGGGTGACATTATCATGGCACCCCATATCTACGAAACAAGAGTTAATCCAGATTGTTGATTTTCGTGATCAGCAGCTCGGATACCTTAAAAATTATTTACTTTTACCTCCTAAACCATGAACATTTAAAAAAATTGTTGCCCAATGTAATTTTGTGCATCGACAAGTAAATATTGATTTTGATTCTTCATGAATATCTCAATTTTAAAGGTCAGAATTTTTTAATGCAATTTTATCGAATTACCTGTGGTTGTTGTAGTAACATCAGTAGTTGTAGTTGTCGGTTCAGTTGTTGTAGTCGTAACTTCAGTAGTCGTGGTTGTTGGCTCTGTAGTTGTCGTCGTAGAGCCAGTTGTCGTTGTTGTCGCATCAGTAGTTGTTGTAATTGCTTCAGTGGTAGTGACGGCTGTAGTTGTGGTTGTTGTGTCCAGTTGAGTCGAGATTTCAGTCGTTGTAGTTGTAGTTGATGTTTCTAAAAATTCGAAAATTATTCAGACCAAATAAATATGCCTTTTTTAAAAAAATTTACTTTTGGGAAAAATATTAAAAAAGTTTAATTTAAAACACAAATGAGCAAAAAAATGCGCATATTTTGGGATTGCTTATCCCCTTTAATGCGACAGGGGGCTTCTAGATGAAATTTGTTATTTGGGGGAACTCCGTGCATAAAAAGGGATTAAGAGAAATTGTCTGCAATTTTTTTTATTGTGTTTAAATTAAGTGTAATTTTTTATTAATCTTTCTTTGTTTAAAGACATATGAATAAGCAATTACAAAAAGATTTCAAAAATTTTGTGTGTGGAAAAATGTAGGTAAAAGAATATCGGTTTGGTGCCATATTTCTAATGTTCCAAACACAGAGTCCATTTACTGAATGCCAAGCGGCATTTATTTTTTTGTGCTGTATTGTACACTTGTCATCCTTCACTTCGCAGCTTAGAATATCTACAAAGCCAAGTTTGAATTTAATTTCCCTTGATGTCCTCTATATTTAACAATGGAAACTGCTTTACACAGGGGCTTGTTTTAGTAAGGTAAGGGAAATTACTACTACTTCCCTGTTTTTTCTTTTATTTCTTGACCAATTCTGCATATGAAATTAACTATCATTCTTCACTTTTAAAAGCGTTTAGTGAAATGTTAAATCCATTTTACTTTACCCACATAAATTATGGAATTATGAAGAGTATCCCTGAGTAGTATGAAGAACGAAAATTAAAAACCCGAACTGATGATATATAATTAGATTTTGCACTGATTTTCTTGAGCAAGGAGTGGTTAACACACAAGTAGACAGGAAAACCTACATGTGTAGAAATAAATGTAGCGTATTTTTTAGCTTGTTTAGATCGCAGAGATTTAGACTCGGTAGTCTTTCTTTCTTTTCTTTTGTTGGGAGAGGGGAAGATCGTTTAATCTTTGATTATCCTCACCAAGTATTTAATGCAATCCTTTTTAGCTCGAGTCATCCTTCAAATACCTCTTTCTCCTGCCCAGGGGCGCGCTTTTGAAACTAAAAATCTACACCAAAACGACTCTGACTCCCGCGTTACCCCCTCTACCTTACAGGTCCCCTTAAGCATAAGGAGACCCGAAAATAAGATGCGACGAGATACTTGTGAGCATCGGCAGTCTCACGCTCCTTGAGCCAGCCACGGATCCGAGCAAACACCCAAATATACTAGCGCAACCTGACGCACCTTTTCCGCGCGGTGCCCATTTTTTCGTTCATCTTCCCCACTGTTCACTGGCGGGAGTACGGGATAGCTCAAATACCCCTTGCTCCCAGGGGGGCGCCCTTTAACGGTAAGAATGGGCTCACAAAACATTCGTTCATCCGGGAAGCCTCTTGGAATTTAATAAAGAACTTTAAGTAGTTCATTGTTATTATTGAAGTTTAGGATTGTTCTTCAATCACACGCATCTAATAAGAAAGAAAAAAAATATGGTATATTTCATCATCCAAAATCTTGAAAATCAACTACAATACGACTCCATTCTTGAACCAGCTAACCGTTTACGCAATCGTGCTTTTTTTAGTTATATTTTCTGACTTAAAGGATAACAAGCCGAATATTTTAGGCTTATTGATTGGAGTTAGAGAACATTGCATTAAACTGGGATGCCTGAATAAAAAGTAATTTTCTAAATAAAAACTCCCCAGGTGTGAACTTCTACCCACCCTTTCTCTAGACGCAGAAATGTTTTCATTTTAGACACGAAACGTCTGCCGAAAAAGTTTTTTTTTTGCACTGTTAGAAATTTCATCATGAAATTACGGTTAAATAGCCGGCAGCTGTCTGTCCATCTAATTCACCCTTTTTTACGGTTTGGAACACTTTTCTATCTTTACGGGACCTAAACCATTTCCATCAGCTTGGTTAAAAAGCCGTAAATACAAAAGTTTACGGTTTTACAACCATTTAAAAATGGTTTCAAAGCTAAACTTTTACGGTTTTTGAACTATTTCGAGGCGTAGAATCTTCGAGGAGTAGAAACCGTAAACGACGCGTGCGCGAATCGGACCCAGGGTGTATGGTAAACCAACCTGGCGCTCTAATCATTTGGAAATCTACACCACGCAAAGCGGCCGTTTATTTAACAATAAATCTTCTTTTCCAACATGCAAACTGCATTAAAATTCAGATTTCAGTTTTTGATGGAAGTCATTTTTGATCTAAAGTTGCTGTATATTGACGAAAATCATTTTATTTGATGCAAAAATTAAAATACAAACAAGCTTCAGCAGCTCAAATTATGGGATAGCTCATTCGCAAACAGTTCGGGAATCCGATGTCTCCAATTTTTGATTAACGTGTGTATGTGTTTCTATTTAGTAACCTCTGCTTAAGCCACTTTTTTTCTTCTTTTTTACATACACATGCAGATTTGAACAGATAAATCTTCATTCATATTTTAACAACAACGTACGACCGATAAGGTTCCACAACCAAGATGGACGCCCGATTCTTATTGCTTGCGAGATCTAGTGGCGCTTGTAGATAACGATTAGCTAAACGTTCTTTAGGAAAAACAGAGAATAAACGAAATTTTCCACAATCAGCGGTTTGTGTACCATATTTTAAATGCTTATTCAACTGTTGTAATTAAATATGGTAAAATATCAATCAAATAAATGGTTATATTACTATTTGCTTACGGAAATTTTTAACAGTGTGGTATTATTGAATAAATTTTTGGAGATGGAAAATACTTTTTCAAAACCAAATGCGAGAGATGAAATCGCCTTTATACTGAGGTCATTGGTTAGACACAATTTAATAAACATTCCCTCGTGCTTACTGATTTGCTGGCATGTTAAAAATTAATAGTTACAACCCTTACCCTTTCCGCAGAACTTGCACCTTTGCAAAGATTTAGCTCTTTTCAAAGATTAGCACCTTTTGCAAAGATTGGCTCTTTTGCAAAGATTAGCACCTTTGCAAAGATAGCACCTATGCAAAGATTAGCACCTATGCAAAGATTAGCACCTATGCAAAGATTGGCACCTTTGCAAAAGAAAGCCTTACAAAAGTAGCAAATGATATAACTGATACGAATAAAAAAAAGTGACAAAAATTATTTTCCTATAATATGAATTCAAAACACAGGGCTGATGATCCATCAAATAATTTAATATTTCAGCGAAAATTGAACATTATTAAAATATAAAACTAACTGTTTTATGCGAAAAGGATGGCAATAACAACGCCTATCTCAGACTGAATTTACTTGTTGAAGCGATGGAAATTTATTGTCGCAAAAACATAGCATTAGACTTTCTGAAAAGGAATAACAATTGCAAATACATCGATTGCAATTAAGTAGGTTCTCGCATTTGATAAAGAACAGTTTCTATGCTTTTAGTTTCTAATCAGAATTTCAGATACATTACTTTTACTTTAGATACATAACTTCAAAGTAAACCTCTTTCTTTTGATTCATCATGATTTGCCTTGTAATGGATTCAAAGAATATATTAGCTTATAAAGCATTTCATTATAAAACAAAGTTTATAAAATCAAATGTTGTATTTTTAAAAATAAAGGCAACATTTTATAGTGCTACACTTTTTGTAAAAATGTTTCTATATACATAAAATTTTATCAATAATATGTAATTTAATGTCATGAAGTTTTAAACTAAAATATTAAACGACATATTTAAAAATTTTGCATTTGTATTTTCTTTGAGACATAATAACTTTATATAAAAAATACATAGCAAAATTTAATGTGTCTTAAACTAAGAAGATTAATTTCTAAGTGATTCTTTTTCAATGTTTAGTTTTATAACAGTGTTGTTAACATATACTTCAGCATGCGATACTGAACTTTATGAAAAGTGTTCCATTTTTTTTTCAGGCTTTAAGAGATGTCAGAAAATTTGAAACGTTAGTATACGTCAGTGAAAACGAAGCGAAGTATTATTCGGCTCCGGTTCATCGAAGTCTGATCTTGAGGGAGTTTATTTCTTCTTGGGAGATTTAGTGAAAGAGGGAAGTGGCACAAAGTTGAGTAGAACTCTTTACTCATAGCCTTTTTCACCAATGTGAACCGCGGTCAAAGACTCGAACCGCTGATTCGAGTCTTCTTATTGGTTGAGGAAGCCTTTGAGCTGCAGTTCGAAGGTTCAAATCGGCTAGTGAATAAGGATATCAGTACTACTGCGACCTGATGCTCAACGGACTTAAGTTCAACTCCACACTGGAAGCTCTTCACTTCCCGAAGAAGAAATGTCTTTCCTTTGGGTCAAGCTTCATCTTATCAGAGTGGAACTACATTCTTTTGCATAAATGAATAACGATACTGTTGTCATTTATCGTTTCTATACCTTTAGAACTAACTCTTTTATTACTATTATAACCTACACGGATACGGGATTTTCCTGAGAAGGGGACAATTTCTATGTTATTTTACCTATTTCACAGAAAATTTGTTACAAAAGGGCAAAACTATAAAGTTCGTTATTCATGTAACCTTTACTAATACTTGGCTTTCAACGAGGGGTAATTGCCCCCACTGCCGCCCCCTTTTTCCACGCTTAATTATAGCAGCTATCACTATCTGTTTCAAAAACCAATTTCATTTTACACTAAATTAATGTTAAGGAATCATATTATCATAATTAAAGAATAAAAGACAATATATATATATATATATATATTTAAATTAAGCAATCTCTGTCCCACAGTGGATCAGTCGGCAGAAGCTCTGTTCCCGTAGAATCCCGAAAGTGAAGCGACATCGACTTAGGTCAGTGTTTGGGAGGGTGACAACCTCTTCCGGCTGGTTCCTGTGAGGCCTTGTACGTTCAAGGGAGCTGGTGCACGTTAAATAGGTCGTGGCTCCAATGTCCTCCAAGTGAAACGATACCTCTGGGGGTGCCAACCTCAGGTGACAGTCTCTCATCTGGGAGCTGGTTCAAAAAATTAAGAGACCACATATAAAGGGGCGGAAGTGGGAGTCCTGCCTATAAGGGCCCCGTTAGACTCAGGAGCAGCGCACCCATTCTTCCTCGCTTTGCGTGCGGATACGACAACAAGCAATCTCTGCCTCAATAAATTAGCTAGAAGAATATGCAAATTTTGATCCCAATGTTAAAACATAAAGTATTAATTGACTCGCAGAAAAGGTTATCTGTTAGCAATTTATGGCATTAATTCTAACGAATGTCTCAAATAGAACTAGTGGAGTACCGTTTATACGACGTTTACATTTATACGACGTTTTAGTGTGGTCTCAATTCTTGGATTTAGCCACAAGGATTAATCGTTTCTACGACGTTATCGTTTATACAACGATTTTCGATAGTCCCATTAGCGTCGTATAACCGACATTCCACTACATCAAATGTTATCATAAAACTTCTGAAGATCTTAATGTTCAGATATAAAAGAATTCAGATGCATAAAAAAAATACTTACTTTGTATATTTTCATTCCAGGATCTTCACAACTTTGAGAAGAGCAACTATTTTCATCAATGTCACCATCCAGCAGGTAACAATTCCCAGTTTTGTATCCAAAATAAGAACAACTTTTAGCGTTTCGGAAACACAAGGAGCCGCATTCGATCCTTGAAATGGCTGAATACTCCGCCAACATCCATTCATTATCAATTTTATCTGTTATATTTAAATAATACTGATACTGTTCAGATAATACGTACTGGATTAGAGTACTGATGCAAAAAGTATACAATAAAATTATACATTTTATAAAATGCATTCGCGCAGAAATTTTTTGAGCTAAGTTGAAAGTACATGATAATGCTGGAGCATATTTGTTTCTCTCAAGCTCGAAATACATACCATTTTTTAATCTGATCTATTATTTCCTTCAGTCCAATTTGCTACGGGGTTACCACGTTGGCATTTTTGTGTGAGTTTGGCACTTTTATGGAATTTTAATCTTGAAATTTTATGCTGGGAAATATAATATGAGTTAGTATGAATCGTAGCATTAATTATTTTCAACATGTTTTACTCATAAAGCACATTTTAACATATTCTCTGAAATTCTTAGATAGTTTGTCCTATTGCTATTTTCGGATTAACTTTTCGCTTTGAAAAATCTCTTCACGGTTTTTTTGCTTTTTGGGAATTATTGAAGAAAAAAACGAAGGGGAGGGGCTCAGACACATATATAATTTAACTTAAAGCATTACACCACTTACAAATTTTAACAAAGTTTTGAGCAAGTAAAAAACAAATGAGAATGTTTTTACAATTTTGTGGTTGCTTCAAGGTAATAATTAAACAATGAAAAAAAAAAAAAAAACCCCAATGTGAGAAATTGAATAAATGCAATTATTGGTGTGTGCTGAAATTTACCATTTAAGAGAACACGGGTTCACATCATGAGCACCCGATACGAGGGATTTTGGTGTATGAGCCTAAAAATAAAGTCAAGTCTCCCCTCGAATTAACATCATTTAATTTATTTGTGTTATTACTCTATTGGCGTGGTTAATGGTTAGCTAAATCTATAAGTCTCTGAAAAATAATGCCAAGTAATAACTTCGCAAATTGAGAGCTGAGGGATATTATTTTGAGTATTAATATTATCATTATCATTTATTATTATTACGTTATTGTTAATAGCTTAGGAAGTAAAGTATAAATCGCAATCTAACTGCATTTCAAAGTGTAAGGTAGAACCATAAAAAGAAACTGGATGTAACAGAAGTTTGCTAACTTAAAAAAGCAGTACAAACGCAAATATCAGTGGCGTTCCTAGGATAGGTGTCACCCCCTCCCCCAATGTGTTGTATAAGTTTGTATTTATGCAGTATGTATTATTTTTAGTTGTGAAAAAATAATATTTATTTGGTGTAATTTTTGTAAATTACTTTTTTTTCAGTTATGATACGTTGAAATAGCACTAGAAAAATTGCATAATTCAAGTATATTTTCGCAAAAACTCTTTAGCTCATTTTGGGTGTCACCCCGAAAAGGTAGTCAAAGGGTGTCTTCCTGGGTGGGCTGACCGTCCCTCCCCCCCGTAGTGACGCTACTGGAAATATTTCTTTATAGTAGGTGGAGTGGACACATCTGATTTCTGAAGTCGGAGGAAGGCGGGAGGGGATAAAATATTGATTTTTAATATAATTTGGTATGAAACTGATTTTTTTCCATAAGTAATTTAGAATTATTTTTTGTTTGCACACGCATGCCTTTAATTGCAACAGTTAGAAGCATACGAATGTTTGTGTGTAAAAATCCAAAAAGTTTGTAAGAATTCTGAAAAAAAGTAAAACAATTTTGAAAAGAAAATGCTTTTAACGCCTTTGATACGGGTTTCGTAGAAAGCATGATTTGGCGAATGTTTGGCCTATTTCTGCTAAATTTAACGAAAGTAATCTCGGAAACCCTAAGAGCACTAATGCACGATCTGCCAAAGGAGTGAAGGGAATTTTTAGGGCGAAAATGATCTAACTACTTCGGAAATGAATTTAATAATATTATTATTAACGTTCGCAGTGCATATTTAAAAAAATATTCCTTAGTATTTTTCAAAGATTTTTACACATCAGTAGTAAAAGTAACGTAACATTTTGTTATTCGTTAGTTTTGTCTGAAAAGCAATTTTTGTAAAAATTCAATATCTGTTCAAATGAACCAACACAAACTTTAGTTTTTTACCTCCGATGCGAATTGTTTTGCCTTCATGTAATATATAGCCGTTAAAAAAAACAAATTAATTTTCACTAAACAACTTTGGAAATTTTTTTTTTTAAAGTATTGTTTTTCCTATAACTCTTCTGCCATTTATTAATTTTCGTCAACGTCAGTTGCATACAATTGAAATTGTATCAACTTTCTTTATTTGGACCTAAAAAGTTCATTTCTCAAATGATGTGATCCACAGCAAGTTGAATTTTTCGGAATTGAGGTAAGAGATATGCAAAAATGTGTCGGGGAAAGAAGAAAACATGTGAAGGATTATAGAATTTTTAGAATGGTGCGTATGGTGAAAATTATGAGGTAATCTTTTTCATAAATCGATAAAAAACCTTCTTAACAATCAAATAGACGTATAATGTTAATGTATTTGATGTACTGGATGGTGAATGACTACGTAATAGATGTTAACTATAAGTGCTCGCTTTATACTTACATTAGTTTACATTGAAGATACAATATTTTACTGATTTTATACATTATATAAGAAATAACAAATTTATATATATATATATATATATATATATATATATATATATATGTTACGGTGAATCTCCGAAATCGGAGAATGTCGACATTCAACATCTATCAAACCGGTGATTGTCGACATTCTCCAATTCCGGACATACGCTGTAACATGTATACTTTTTGCAAATGGGCTGCGTAGTATTAATTTTTAACCATTGCAGACCTGGTGCGTTTCCAGAGAGGGGTACTAACTCTTTTAGCGGCACCATAATGAGTGTGGTACCATTGCCGCACTTTTTGATGCTCAGTTTCCCCCTAGATGGCGGCACCTGAGCTCTAACTGATGCAAACCGCACTAGGAATTTTAATTTAGCCGAGAGTATCTATGCCAAACGGATACTCAAGGGATCTTCAACATGGCGCATAATCATACGACATGGGCACTGTCGATTTTCTGCATCTTGAAAATCCACCGACTTGGGCCAGGTTTCATCCTGCGAACTTGGGCGTACGAGGCCTGCGCCTTACCGCTACTCCACCCTACCCGCTCATGTAGTATAAAACAACAAAATAATTTTTACTAAACAACTTTGGAAAAAAAAAATAAAAAAAGATTAAAGCATTTATTTTTCTGTATTTTAATTATCATCAATTGCATACAATTGAAATTGTATCAATTTTCTTTATTTGAATACTAACTGATCTCAAAAAATTCATTTCTCAAATGATGTCGTCCCCATCAAGTTAAATTTTTCAGAATTGAGATAAGATATATGCAAAAATGTGTCTGGGGAAAAAGAATACATATGAAGGATGGTATAGTTTTTAGGATGGCACGCATGGTGAAAATTCTGCAGTAATCTCTTTTATAATTCAATAAAAAATATTCTCACCAATCAAATAGACGTATAATGTAAATGTTTTAGCTTTACTTGTAGTAAAAGGTGCGTAATAGATGTTAAACGTAAGTGTTTGCTTTATATGTACATTAGTTTACATTGGCGATAACACATTGTACTGATTTCATACATTAATATGGTATACAAAATAACAATAGGGAAATAATTGCAGAACGGAATTATAAATTTTTGTCCTTAAAAAAAGACAAATTTACGATTTTTATAAACATAAAAATACTTTTACAAAAACGAAAATAGTTGGTAAAGTAAAAAATATTTTTCTTCATGAGAAATAGAATAAGAGAAATGAAGAATACAAACGAAATTTTGAGAAGATGAGATTTACCATGAGATTCGGAGAAAGGAATGTGATATACCCTAAACATTCCTTCAAATTCAAAAGAGCGTGAAGAGATTCTGCGCCAAAAATCACTACACCAGTGTTGCACTAAATTACACTCTTTATTGTTTATCTGGGAAAATATTTACTCTACCAGAGAGGCTTTGCTTGGCGTACCGCAGATTTGCTGCATTACTTAGACTCTTAAACCTGCATAGGGATTAACCCGCACGACATAAAGTGATTTCTAACCTCATTAGCGGGCTGATAACAGCACACATTTTGTAGGAGAAATCGTGACTCCATTCAAAACAAACACTGTGCTTAATTTTCGATATGCTGAAATATTGCACCGCTTTCGGGGCAGGAGGCGCACAAACATGTTGTGAACCTGTTAAAAGTGTGCTAAAAAGAAGAGAAAAAAAAATTAAAAGTGTTGAAAAACTTAAGATTTTGTAAGGTGAAATACAATACTTTTAGAAATATAATGGGAAAATGATATTGAAGAGTAGCATTTGAGTAAAGACTGCAAAAATGCAGACAAAACCACTCAATAAGCACATAAACTAAAAAAAGCGAGCGAGAGAGAGACTCTCTTTGCCTGTAGAGAGCTACAAGAAAACATTCTCTACAGACCAGAGAGAGAGAGAGAGAGACTCTCTTTTGTCTGTAGAGAGCTACACAAAGACATTCTCTACAGACAAAAGAGAGAGAGAGAGAAGAGAGAGAGAGAGAAGATAGAGAGAGAGAACAGAGAGGGAGTAAGAGAAGAGAAGAGAGAGAGAGAGAGAGGAGAGGGGGAGGGAGGGGGAAAGAGAGATATAAATTGCATCTCGTAGCGATCTTTATAAGCTCTAAATAAGAGACGGACAATTAACGGACCTAAGGGGTTTTATTAGTGGATTTACAAAGAAAATATATCTTACGAAGTTTATAGCCCCTAATTTGCAACATATATATATATATACACTGATGGAAAAAAAAATCCCAACACCAAGAAGGAGTTATGCTAGCGAAACGAAATTTGGCAGGCGTGTTTATACATCTGAAAGATGACGTCGATTCAAATTTTGCGTTTGGCGCATCAGTGTGACGCTAGTAGCGACACACGGAAGATGCAAATCAGGTTTGCTTTAAATACGCGCTGTAACGTTCCTGAGCGTTGTTTAGCTTCGAGATTTGATGTAGTGAGTTGATGTTAGTCCACAATGCCTTTAAGAAGACAACGAAGCCATTATCAACAGCTCACTGAGTTTGAACAAGGTCATGTAATAGGCCTACGAGAAGGTGGGTTTTCTTTCCGCGAGATTGCAGAAAGGCTTGGCAGGAATGCATCCACTGTGCATGAATGTTGGCAGCAGTGGTCAAGGGAAGGCACTGCCTCAAGAAGATCGGGTTCCGGGCGGCCACGTGGCACTATTGAGAGGGAAGACCGCCGTGTTCGACGTATGGCCGTAACGAGTCGTACTGCGTCTGCAGCAAAAATTCGAACAGCAGTTGGTACCACAGTGACACAACGAACTGTTACCAATCGGTTACTTCAAGGACAGCTCCGAGCCAGACATCCTGTAGCGTGCATTCCACTAACGCCAAACCTCTGCCGTTTGTGACGTCAGTGGTGTCAGGCTAGAGCTCATTGGAGAACGGAGTGAAGATGTGTTGTGTTTTCGGATGAAAGCCGGCTCTGCCTTGGTGCCCGTGATGGCCGTGTGCTGGTTAGGAGGAGGCCAGGTGAGCTGCTGCAGCCATCCTGGCTGCGGCCTAGACACACTGGACCTACACCTGGAGTTATGGTCTGGGGAGCAATTTCTTATGGCAGCAGAAGCACTCTCGTGGTTATCCCACGCACCCTGACAGCAAATGTGTGCGTCAGCCTGGTGATTCAACCTGTTGTTCTGCCTTTCATGAGTAGCATTCCAGGAGGGGTTTTCCAACAGGATAACGCTCGAGTTCATACTGCTGTTGTAACCCAACGTGCTCTACAGGGTGTCGACATTTTGCCTTGACCTGCCAGATCACCAGATCTGTCTCCAATTGAGCACGAATGGGACATCATTGAACGACAACTCCAGCGTCATCCACAACCAGCATTAACCGTCCCTGTATTGATCGACAAATGCAACAGGCATGGAACTCCATCCCACAAACGGACATCCAGCACCTGTATGATTCAATGCATGCACGTTTGTATGCTTGCATTCAAAATTCTGGCGGTTACACCGGTTATTAATGTACCTGTATTTCACTTCTGCAATGGCTCTTCTCGGGCCTAAATTAACCTGTGATCTTGAAATTGTAATCAATTACGTACGTTACCTATATAAATGTATTGCTGAAATTTCATTACTCTACAATAATTATTTCTTGGTGTTGGTATTTTTTTTCCATCAGTTTATATACTCTTCATTACTGAAGTACAGAAGAATGTTAAAGAAATGCTTACATGACCTGAAGCAAAATGCTAATGAATGCTTTAACGTCCTGCTGTGGAATATAGTGCCTAAACAACACTTTGTAGAGCTTCAAACTTTAACATTGGGTGCTCATATAGCTTTTCTCCAGTGTAATGAAGGTGGGGCAGGAGTGTTATGTTTGCTTAGTAAATTAGAAGTAGACGTGGGCAACTTCACACTGGAATGTCTAAAACCTTTTGATCGCGAGCGAATTTACAGCTTAAAAAGACATTATCTACCATCTGGAAAAGCTCAGCGAAAAACGTTCGTGCTCAGTGAAAGAGAAAATGTTTGCAGTTTGATAAAAAAGAAGGTGTAACGTACAACCGCGGAGATTTTTAGACTATTTTGTGCCCAGAAAGAATTTTTCACTGTACCTCTTTACTTCAAACGCGTTTTTCTCAAAAATGTTTTTAAAGAACAAATTCTAGACCGTGTACGTAGTATCTTGCAGAATAATAAAGGTATTTTGAGCAAATTTTCAGGGAATGTTTTATATGTTATGGTTAATTGATCAACCTAAATAAATTAATATAGAGTTGATATTTTGTTAGTGGTATTTGTTTTGAGGTTTCTGTACAAAAAGAGCCGAGTTTTTTTTTTAAATTTCATATTTTACAGTATAAAGCATATTTAATTTTTTATTTAACCTTTTCTCTAAATTTTAGCTCATTTTGAAGATAACTATAACATGATCTCTGGCGTACAAAGGAAATTATGCTAAGTGTACTAAATTTTGTGTAGAGCGTTCACCGTATTGCCTAAATTTTGTTGAAATTTACTACTAATCAGTCAATTATTTAAAATATTATGCATGCAGGAATTGTTTTTTAAATTTATATTTGGGCACTAAATTACTGGAAAACATCAAATAAAATTTAAAAAATAGCTTTAAAAAAAGCTTTCGAACGAAGTTGCCAATTGTTGATCAGTTGTGAATAAAGCTGATCGTAAAAGAAAGCATCAGAACCAGAAACATTTTTCTAGGGTAAAACAGAATTTATCTTGATTGGTCTTGGATATTTTCGGCTAAATTAAATCCCTAGTGCAGTTTGCATTAGTTAGAACTCAGGTGCTGCCACTAGGGGGAACTGAGTGTCAAAAACTGCGGCAATGGTACAACACTCATTATGGTGCCGCTGAAAGAGTTAGTACCAAACTCTGGGAACGCACCAGGTCTGCAATGGTTAAGAACCAATACTACGCAGCCCAGTAGAAATAATAATTCAAAAAGTGTCATATAGAATGTTTTTGAAGTGGTTTCTTTATAAGTGAAGTATAATGTAACACCTAATTAAGCTCGAAATCTGTATAATTGTTACTCGGACATACACAAATGCACATAATAAGCGATTTTCCCCCAACAAATAATATAAATATTTACTCTGTTTAAGTGGATTTGATTTTCAATATTTTCTATTGCATTAAACAGCTTTTATTGAATCAAATCATTCTTTCAAGCATCATAATTGCTTATAAAATTTCAAATAGTTGAAGCAGATACATAAAAAAATAATCTTCATATACGGCATAATAAGTTATTTTAAAAATAGAAAATAATAAGTACTATTGTACTCTGGAATAAATACTGCGTTATTTTGAATTTTCGTGCCCGTAATTATTCTTTCTTTCCTTCTTGAGAGATGGTCGGTGGAAATTTTATCACCCTCTGAAGAATATATTTGCAGAACCATTATTTTAGCACATAAATAAGAATGACTGTCTGAGGGAGATACAAATGTATGTTTAAATTTATATTTATTTTTCCAAAAAGAATAGCTGATTTTATCAACAAATAGTTATTTCTTCTACATCATGCGCAGAAATTAATCTATCATATAGTTATTGCATTTACCTCATGCTCAGACATTAATATATCGTATAGTAATTGTTTCTATGTCAAGCTCAAAAATTAATCTATCATTAGCTATTTCTTCTACGACATGCTCAGAAATTCATCTATCTTATAGTAATTGCTTCTACGTCATGTTCAGAAATAAACTTATCATATAGTTATTGCTTCTACGTCATACTCACAAATTAATCTATCATTCGATGCATTAAACAGTACAGGATTCTTATAAGAGTAGACTAGACACAAAAATAGACCGAATTTAAAAAGTTAATATCAAATAAGATTTATCCTTTTGTTGCATTGTTAAATTCTGTTAAAACTAGGGAAGGCCTGGACAGGCTGTATACCGGCCTCACTGAAAATTTACAGGGCTGCGCGGATCAAACTTTTAAGAAAAAATTTTTCGCACCACATTCCCCGTCCACCTGGTGGAATGACTCTCTAATTATTCATAAGAAGAGGGTCTACGCTGCTCGTAAAAGATTTCAACGCTGTGCGGACCCTCTACTTAAGCCAGCCTACAAAACGGCGTACAGCAATGCCCTGGCCATCTTCAAGAAACTAGTGAGATCAACAAAGAGAGCGGCCTGGCAACGTTTCTGCACAAACTGCTCGGAGTCCTTTGGCAAACCGTATCGCGTATCTTTTGGTAAAGTCTTTACTCCCGCAGCAATCAGGGAGCGTTTTCCTTCCTCAACCCCAGAGGAGACTTTCTGTAAATCTGTTCTAAATCATTTTTATCCTGCTCCTACTGTTACCCCTAAGTCACTTCAACCAGAAATCAGCACTGCGAGGGTATCCGCACCTTTTACGCAGCCCGAGGTTGACAGGGCGGTCCGCCTCCTCCCACGCAAGAAGGCCCCGGGTCGTGACGGCTTGGACGGAGTTATTTGGTCAACTTTCCATTCGACTTTCCCTGATTTCCTTTGTACCTTATTCAATTTATGTTTACAGCTTGCCTATTTCCCTCCAGCATTTAAGGAAGGTGTTCTCATTTTATTTTTAAAGAATGGTAAGGACCCTTCGAGCTTTGCCTCCTATAGGCCTATAGTCCTTCTCCCCACAATCTCAAAGATTCTTGAAAAACTAAAGCTTTTTCGTCTTCAGAGCCACTTATCCCTTAATAACCTACATCATCCACTGCAGTTTGGCTTCGTACCTCGGCGCTCGACCGAGCACGCCCTTCTTCACTTTTACAATAACCTATTGCAAGGTATCAGCTCTGAATCCCTAATGGCGGCAGTGTCGGTTGACATTGTGTCGGCCTTCGACAATCTCCCTTGGGTAAAAATTCTACAGTATATGTCTTCGTGTAATTTCGACCCGGCTGTCTTGAACCTTTTTGCCAGTTTCTTATCCGAACGCACAGTTTATGCTCAAACCTCCTCCGGCTGCGTTTGGACATCACAGTGGAAGGGTTGCCCGCAGGGTTCCTGTAGTGGTCCGGAGCTATGGAACTTGGTGGCAGCATCGCTCCTTTCCATTGACTGGCCCGGTCACACTAAAATACAGGCCTTCGCGGACGACTTTCTTCTGCTAATTCATGGCCGCACGAACCAACTGCTGGAGGCTAATGGTCGCTTTTCTCTTTCTTTACTGGATGCTTGGTTGAGGGAGCACGACCTCGAGGCCTCGGGCAGCAAGTCAAGGGTATTGGTTTTCAAGGTACCGCGGGACCTGGTGCGACCACCATACTTACGCATCGGTGATTTATCAATTAAACGAAACCCTACTTTAAAATATTTGGGCGTGGTATTTAACCAATTTTTGACTTGGGATGCACACATTGATTACATAAGGAATAAAGCAATTTTCATTCAAAGTGGTCTCCAGCGTCTCGCGGGGGGTAACTGGGGCTTGAAAATTCGCCAAAGGATCCTCATCTATAAACAGGTCTTTGAGACGTCTCTCCTTTATGCGTCGGGACTGTGGGGACGCACTCTAACAGTCCGGCAAACTAAAAAGGTTCTCACTCTCGAACGCAGAGCACTGCTCTCAGTAACCGGGGCGTACGCAACGTGCCCCCTCTCAGCACTATACATTCTGGCGGGAGTGCCCCCTATAGACCTGACGATAAGGGAGAAGATCTGGCTCACCCAGTTCTAGCATCCCCATGCACGCTCCCTCCTTGCTTCTTTGTTTTTGCATTTATCAAGCGAGGGGCATCTATTTCAGGGAACTTAGTGTTTGTCTAAGTTTTGGCTATTATCTTCCTTTGTTTTTGTGTATATTTTTGAGTGTACCATTTCACATTGTTTTGATATTGTATGATTGATTTTGGTACTTTTTTATAGTGTTGCACGGTTTCTCATTGTTGTCACATGTCATATAGCGCTTAGTGCATACTCTTAAAGTTTTGCATTCTACTGTGATTTAGTGTTTTACAATAACCTGTATTTTTTTTTTTTTTTTAATGGTTTTCATAAATTTGCGGTTGGTCGAGCTCTCCCTTAACCCCATTTGCTCCCGAGGGCTTGCACTCGGGGGCATCTAAAAATACGATAGGCCCGAAAATGGCAGGTGCGGGGGGTTTCTGGGCGCACTATAGTGTAGGTTTATATTTACGCAGGGAAATTGAAATCCATTCAAACTACTACAATCACGTGAACATTTGGCGACTTGAGCGGACTTCTTTTCTGCCAAGTGTTAATCGACAATAGTATTTCTCGCAAATTCAGTTAAGGGATCATTCATAAATGATGTCACGTTTCGAGGGGGGAGGGGGGTTCGTGAAATTGTGACAAAGGGAGTGGTGGGGTAACAAGACGTGGGACATCATGCTTATGCAACATCGCGTGACATGTGACGTTGGGCAGTGGGTATGTTGAAGTGGGACATTTTGTGACATAGGGGGAATTTTTTGGTTCTCTGATTTAAAAATTGATTACAAAACAAAATAACTTAATTTTAACCAATAATTTAATTTTAATTAGTAATTAGTTTAAATAATAATTAATGCCCAATTTTCATGTTTTTCATGTTTAAAACGAAGTAAACTATGTGTTCATTAATTTCAAAAACGATTGGGTGTTTTAGCTTTCAAATTGCACAAACAGTAGTTAACAAACAGTATTTTAAAATGTACCCAATTGGGTACACTTGGGGAATGAAGAGATTAATTAAATAGTTTTTATGTACGTTTTGTACTTAACTATTATAAAATTTAAATGTTTGATTGGCTTGAACTTATTCTATGTGTTAGAAATATTTATTAAATGAACTTAGATTTAAATTTGATTTCATTCCAGCTTCATTTGAATAAAGTGAAAATTTAATAGTTTTAAAATATGGAATCTTTGTAAAAAATTATTCATGCATTTATTTAGAATATGAAAAGCGTAATTCTTTTTTTTTTTGAAATAATATCACACTAAACAGAGGAACTGCATAACTAATTGCAAATGCTGTGTTAGAGGAAATTTCTATCCAAGAACTCTTTTTAAGAAAATTTAAGTCAAAGCTAGTTTTGATTACATCGAGTCATTTTAACTACTATACTAAAAATTTAATTTCATATTTTAAAGCTAAAAAAGATTCTTTACAAATATTCTTTTTATTGCAACTAATAAGACATTTTTGATTTATGAAATTAATAAACACTCCATTATGAAAATCTTGAGACTTGTATGCGTTTTATAAGTAAAAAGTAACTAAAGTTACATTTCAATTTTTGGCAATATTTGTTGTTTGATTAACGGAATGTTATCAAATGAATTGTAGATCTGAAAGATAAGGAATTTTCTGTTTCAGACCTCCATTTTTCTAACCAAGTATGCTTTTATGCTTCAAAGATTCCAAATCGTTTGCTAATTGCAAATATTTGCATGTAAATTAAAAATTCTAAAATTACAATGAATGATTAAAATGTGTAAAGAGAAATTACTGTTGTTTTTGGAGAACAGATAATAAACATAAAGGGGAAAATTAAAATATGCTTTTAAATTATGAAATAATTAATCTACTTTGCCTTATTTGAACAAATGGTTCTCCCATAACTATTCATATTTACTTTCAGGATCTGGAACATCAGTTTTGGTTCGATTCCCGGACCAGCAGAAACGTGTGCATTTTGGAACCAGAAGGTCCCAGGTTCTAACGCCGGGGTTGCAGTCGCCGATTTGAAAGACGACCAGGTGAGGTGGTTAATATGATGCGATTTTTAATCTTCATCTAGTGGCCTGACTGGAGTTATCCTGGTTTTCACTTATTTTTCAATAACTTCAAACTATTAAGGTTTAAAAAAAGCGCTCATTTCACACACAGTGTGCAGTGTTTATTCTACATATTTTTCTGATTTTTTTTTTGTAACATAATAAAATTAAGAAGTTTTGGAAATTTTTGCCGTTTCGTTTTTCAAATGACCTGTTTAGTTATAACAACACACTATCATGTTTTATACTCTCCAATCAGCACAATTTTCTATTTCAGCACTGGTGAAGATCATGGCGTGTTGAGCTGTACATGATATTGAAGTTTGCGAGGAATTTCTTATCATGCATGCAACAGTACTACCGTATCGTATAACAAAGAAAAATGTATTAATCTATATTTTTTGTTGTTTCAAATAGCAACTTGAAGCAATTCGTACAAATCAGACTTCCCAGCAGTTTCGAGTAGCTTCTCATTAAGAAATGGCGCTTCTAAAGAATGAACTACAGCTGCTGTTCTGAAAACTGCTCGTTGAATCATGTGATAAATAATAAACAACACATTGAGAATTTCCGATGGGGGAAATTCACCGCTAGAGGGACTCATGAGCGATCATCGTTGTCACGTGATATCCACTCTTTGTTTACTAAGATTTTCAATTGAGTTCTACGTGGAGGTTAACTAGGCAAAATTAGTTATCTTAAAATTAATTAGACTATTTTCACAGCCATTTCTGATTGTAGCCCAGTATTTACATTTAATTTAATCATTATAAAAGAAATTTATTCATTATTACAAATAGTTATAGTGTATTATTTAGTGTTAATATTATGCAATGTAGAAGAACTCTATTTCGGCCTAGTTTTTAATTAGATTTGTCGAACACGAGGTAAAGCGGATTCCTTTGTTTACATTGCTTCCATCGGTGCCATGTGGCGTTGCTTGAATTGTCTCCATTAAAAAAGTGTCCCTCAGACAGGTTTCAAAACGAAAAAACTTTAAAACAAAATATGAACATATTTTTCAAAAATCTAAATGTTACTTCTATCAGCTTGTTTTCAAGTATGAAATAAAAAATAAAATAATTATATGACTTCCTGACAATAACACTCAGAAATTGCAGTTGCGTTTAATACCTTTATGTGTGCCGTGGTAGTCTAGATGTCGAGCTTCCCGAAAGTGTTCGATACCCGACCCGTTGAAGATCCAACATATACTCTTGGAAGTGCATGTAAAATCCGTGGACCCTGAAGTCCCGAGACAGTTCCGAGGGGACCGGAGAGTGGATAATTTCCTTCCCTTTTACTCTTAGGTCAAAAAAGGAAGGTGGCATATTTGTGGTGGCTCCATATGGTGTCATCCAAATACATAATGAGTCGTATTTCCATCGTTCTGGTGCTCACCTATAATTGCTCCATACTGCCCTTATTCCTGATCGCTCTGCGAAGGGGAGCTTGGATACCTAAGTGGCATTAGAAGCAACAACAACCTTTATGTAAATTCTCAAGCAGCCAATAAAATTCAAATTAAACTTTCGAGAAACGGAGAAATAGGTGGTATAGTAAAAGCTATTCGTACAAAGCTTTATATAGTTCCTAGTTCTTCTTTTCTCAAAATTTTCATTTAATCTCTATAGTCCTGGCCCCACCATATAGTCCCGTAAAAATTTTTATGTCCAGAGATTTTCTCTTTAGAATCGGCAACTGTAGAGGTTCTAATGCGAAACTATCTTGGGTAGACATGTTGATTCCTGGGCGAAATAATTTTACAGGCCATCAAATATGGCGGCCATTTTGGTTCCTTTTCTCATTTGGCATTCAGCAACCAATCAACATATAAACTTAATTTTGGTTTTAGACTTTGGTTTTTGGGGTCTAAGAATTCAAATAACATATTATTTAAGTCATTAAAACAATTTTACTACCTTTTTCAGTAGTTTGCTTGGAAATGTATCCGACTTGCTGTTTAATATCCTGGTTGCAATAAGTGAAACTAGAATAAAGGAATTCTCAATAATACTAAGTTTCAACTCGTGTTTACTAGAATTATACGTTCCTTTTATTGGTATACGTACCTAACATTTACTCACACAGGAGTTTCAGTGGCAGGAAATTCAAGATTTTTTTGGGTTTCATCCCCCGTTAATTTTTCCCAACAAAAATGACAGGAATCATTTACTAATTGTTTATTTTCAAGAAGACAAATATTCCATCTCGTATGCTAAAAAGCTCTTAGGATGTGCCTTTTAACTGAAAGTGATATCGGTGGAAGTCCACTCAGTGGCACTGACTTCTTGTATTCATTAAATCGTAGATCGTCAAATGTTTCATGAGTTGAATGCGTTTTGCAGACCCGCACAACATATTTCTCCACTTTTTCACAATCACACTCGTCCTCTGTCTCTGCAAAATCCGACGAATATGAAATAGGATTTGAATGAATAGCTGAAATTTTTGTCCCAATTTTGCTAATTTCGTCATTACCTTTAAGAATATGAGCTTTCGAGTGCACTTTGGCTAGCAATTGATTCGGTTTTCTGAAAAGAATGTTTGATGGGAATTTACGGTCTATTTTCTCCTCTTCCGAAAAATATCCAGAACTCGGATATTTCTTGGCACATCCATGTTGATTCAAATCGAATTAACAATAGAACATGTCGGTATAATTCGAAAGCGCAATCACTCATTTTGCACCATGTTAAACAGCCCAGTGTATGTGTGGAGCAATTCGTAAACTGCCTCCTCTATCATGTTATTAAGCTCTTTAATGAATTGTCACACTTCTGCAAAGAAGATAATTGCAGATTTCAACTCATTAATAACTGAAAAACGACTAGAAACTAAGGAAAATATAGCATATTATACTTAACTTTGGAACAGAACAGGAAGTTTCAACATAGAGTATACCGACATCGATCCATGCAGATGTCATTGTTGACGACTTCTCCAAAATTTTTCACTTTCTTTTAACTTTATCATTGGAACTTGTGACGTAAAATCAACAACAAGGGCAGTTTTTAATGAGGATATTTTGCTGAATCGAAAATTTTTGGATAACACATATTTCTCCAGCTAACAACAGGGTTGCCTGCGTTTTTTCGCCTTTGGAAAAACCGGACCGGCTAAATATCCTTTTGTCCATTTCGTCGACTATTTACAGTAAGCTTAAAATCAAATATCAAAAAAACAAAATTTATCTAAAATAAATATGATCAGTTTTCCCATTCAAGGAATAAATTCTATGCTAATATAATGACATGAAATATTTTATGGGGGAAAAAATAAAGTAATAATTTTTAAAAAATAACACTTAAATTAAAGAGTTCAGTTTCTCTAGAAACTTTTTACATGTTTATAAAATAAGTATACCAATATTAATTTATAATGATGATTAAATTCAGAGCAAATTTTATGTTTTGTGATAGAGAAATATCAATTATAGAACATGTAATTTTCATTAAAAAAAACAAAGTTACATTTAAATGATATCTACGAGTATATCACATAAAACCATTCATTACCCATTTTACTATGGAACAAGGTTGGATTTTCAATTTTTAGCAGAAACCAATTTTATTAGTACAGGAAGAAACTGGAGAAAATCGGAATGAATAGAAAGAACTAGAAGAGACAAACAACCGAACAAACAATTTTAAAACAAAACAGTCCTTAAATTTTATATATATTAAATTAGCATAAATAAATTTTTAGTCATCAAATGTAAAGTAGGAGACTCTGTTACTGTTTGAAATGTTATCTTTTGGAAAATAAATTACTTTTAATTGCTAAGTTTGACACGTTTATAGCGATTTTAAAAAAGTGCATTGTTTCAATTTTGCAGGGAAAATTTTTTTCCGTTTATGTGATTTCTGTAAGGAAAAATATCAAATATTTCTTATAAAAATACAGTATTAAAATATTTAATTACTATTATGATATTATAAGTAAATTTTATTGTTAAAATACAAAAATATATATTCATTCTACCATTTGTATACAAATGGTAATTTTAAAAGACTAATGTTCAAACATTTTCAATTAGGTTACTAGCTAAAGCTATTATTAATCTAATGCAGTGTATGCAGCATAGTAAGTATATTAAATTTTTAGCCAATATCTTTCTTCAATTACTTTTGTAGTGCAATCTTTTAAGTGAACCTGGAAATTGCACCTGAAAATTCAAGTTTCTCTTCAAAGCAAGTAGATATTTGTATTCATTTTATTGTAATCGCTTAATTTTTATGAAATATTATCCTACCAAAACTTTTTCAATGCTCTTCTATAGCATATTTACAGCACGCAGAAAATAACATAATTTTAAATTAATATTACTTAAAGCACATCAATTTTCGGGAAAGAATTAAAGCCAGTCTGGTCGACTACCTGACCATAACATCTAGTGTTTCTGAATCTCAGAAGTAGTTCACCGAACATCTACTTCTTCAAGACCCTCGGCCTCGTAAGCTGAGACGGGCACAGCAGCGCTTAGCTCCCACGGGTGGGCTGTTACGCCAGAGTTGAGTTGAAAGAAAACTTTAAACCATATGTACCGATATATTGTATAATATATTCTACGATATCCACATATATATATATTTTTTAATTTATAAAGGGAGCTGGAATGAAGCTAGCGTTCGAAATTACAGGTCATAAGCTGTAATTTGCTACCAAAAATTTTTGTTTGGAAGATTATCTTCATTATTATTCGTCTTCTTGAAAATAAACAATTAATAAATGATTCCCGTCCTTTTTGTTGGGAAAAATTAACGGAGGATGAAACCCAAAAGAATCTTGAATTTCCAGCCACTGGAACTCCTGCGTGAGGAAATGTTAGGTTTATGTCTCCAAAAGATGTGCTTGCAAAGCTGCTGTTGTAAATTGCACTACTGAAAAAGGTAGTAAAATTGTTTTAATGACCTTAATAATATGTTATTTGAATTCTTAGACCCCAAAAACCAGAGTTTAAAACCAAAATTAAGTTTATTTGTTGATTAATTGCTGAATGCCAAATGAGAAAAGGAATCAAAATGGCCGCCATATTTAGATGCCCTGTAAAATTATTTCGCCCAGGAATCAGCATGTCTACCCAAGATAGTTTCGCATTGGAACCTCTACAGAACCCGATTCTAAAGAGAAAATCTCTGGACATAAAATTTTTTACGGGTCTATATTGTGGGTAATGGAATACTATTGGTTGCTTGAGAATTAACATAAGTACAAAAATATTAGGAGCGACTTCAGTGTTTGAGTGTTGTAGTTAAGAAGTCATTCTCATTTTATTGCATACACTGTAAAAAATTCTAGCTCAACTTTTAACCAAAAAAATGAATAAAATGGGGAAACTTCCCTGCAACCAACATTTGGTACTAAAGTTGAACCAATGTAATTGTTCCCAGTTTCACATTCATGGTGAAGCATGGTGAAACTACACCATTATAATGGTTCACCCCTTTTGGCACACCAACATTTGGTATTAAAAATATTTCACCTTCTTTGGTTCACCTTTAATGGTTTCACCTATAATGGTTCACCTTTTCTTTTTACCCTATTTGGTAATTACTAAGGTTCTTAGTTTCACATTCATGGTGAAACATGGTGAAAGTACACCATTATAATGGTTCACCTTTTTTGGTCCATCAACATTTGGTACTAAAAATGGTTCATCTTTAATGATTTCACTTATAATGGTTCAACTCTTTTGGTCCTCCAACATTTGGTAATTACTAAGTTCTTAGTTTCACATTCTTGGTGAAACATGGTGAAACTACACCATTATAATGGTTCACCTTTTTTGCTCCACCAACATTTGGTACTAAAAATGGTTCACCTTTAATGGTTTCACCTTTGATGGTTTCACCGATAATGATTCACCTCTTTTGGTCCCTCGACATTTGGTAATTACTAAGGTTCTTAGTTTCACATTCATGGTGAAACATGGTGAAACTACACCATTATAATGGTTCACCTTTTTTGATCCACAAACATTTGGTACTAACAATGGTTCACCTTTTTTGATTTCATTTATAATGGTTCACCTCTTTTGGTCCCCCAAAACTTGGTAATTATCATGGTTCTTATTTTCAAATTCATGGTGAAACTAGAACTTAGTACCAAATGTTTGGTTGCAGCTAAATTTCACCATTTTTTTGGTAAAGGTTGAATTAGAATTTTTTACAGGGTACGTTATAGTGCAAATCCTGCTAATATAAATAGCCTTTAAATTATTTTTTTTAAATAGTTTATTTAGTATTCTCTGCCATTGTATCCTACGCTATGGTTAAATCCAAAGTTCATAAACTTCAGAAAACAATGCATTAAGTCTTCAACCACGCGAACTTTATTCTCTCATAAAAAAGATTACTTTGCAGATGAAAGCTCATCGAACTCAATTGTTACGACAAAATGAAACATAAATGTTCAGTTGATGCACATAGCGGCTAAATAAAAACTGGATTTATTGCCAATATTTTGATAGCCATTGCTGAGCAATTTCATTAGCTTTAGATTTTGCGGAAAGATCACAATATAAAAATAGTTTTGGAAATAAAAATGTAACATAAATTAATTTGATTTTAAATGCATAAGAACTGGAGGACCGGTATTATAATGATTTTTTTGGTTCTCGTTTTCATCCTTCCTTTTCCAGGCGAGAGAAAAGAAATAAGAAATTCCGTCTAGAGCTACGCGAACTTACTTCCTCGTATACACCAACCATCAAATTTATTATTCAGCTACCCCTCTCCTTCTCATTCAGCTTTAATTCTTAATAACTTCAAATATAACTTTTACAGTATATATTGGTTCACTTATTCATTCATTCATTTATTCACTCATTTGTCCTTTCATTCATTCACTCATGCATTTAAGCATTCATTCATTCAGAAATATCCTTAAAAACCCAGATCAGCAAATTTAATGGAAAAATAGGCTCCTTTAGTTCTGGATGAATTTTGTATTTGAATATGTTCTACGTCATAAGATCTTGACGATCAAGTGTGTTCTAAGCAAATACATCTGTTTGATGAGGATTGAAACTTCCCCGGAGGCGCTAAGTCTGAATTTTTTGAACAATTCAAAATTAAACGAAAACCATTTAACGCAAAAAATAAAATCCGGAAATGAGATGACTTCGCCGAGTCTTTTCAAATGCAAAAAGAAAAAATATCTTTTGAATCGGGACAATTAGCTCAAAAGTTATTAGGGAGAGACAGACCGACAGATACACATTTTCCCCTATCTCAAAACCCTACTTTCAAATTTTTTATTCCTTATTTAATAACTTCACTTATTTTTACCTTTTTTTTACGATATTTTTTTCCATACATTAGCCTTCTTTCATACTTTTATTTATTTATCTTTAAACTTTTACGGGATAGGGATCATTCATAAATGATGTCACGCTTCGAGGGGGGAGGGGTTCGGGAAATTGTGACAAAGTGTGACAAGGCGAGGGGATGGGGTAACAAGAAGTGTGACATAATGCATTATCCAACATTGCGTGATGCGTGACAAAGGGGGGAGAGGGGTCCGCTGAAGTGTGACATATTGTGACAAAGGGGGGAGGGGGTCAAATATATGAGAAAAAAGCGTGACGTCATTTATGAACGGCCCCATAGTTGGCTAAAAAGGAAAAAAAAAGCCAATAGAATAAGAAAGACAAAAACTTAATTATCCACAAAAGAGTTATACAATTATGATCCATATAATTGAGAGTTATATGGACCATGAAGGGGGAGGAAGAAATATGCAGTCAGTAAGCAATAGCTTCAAATTTCACTACCAGGTGAGAAGGAGATGAATAAAGAATAAAATACATAAAAATTTGATTTTTTTTTATACAGAATTTGCTGAATGAGGAATTCCATTTGTTGCAATTACATTTTTAAGCATGTTTATAACAGTATCATGACTACCTTCTCTTTTAGTTGCATCAACTTGTCGATTAGAATAGCAATTGTTACAGAAGGAAGGAATCTTCACCTGGTGGTAACAATTTGAACTAATATTTTCTCATAGCAAATTTCTTTTCTCCATGACATCCTGAAAGTTTAATTTAAATTATATATATTCTGAAGAAAATAAAACCAAATTATGTAAAAACTAGTAAGCCCGGCGGTCATACGAAATGACCGCTGTTCTAGATATTATAAATATGCGATTCTCTCCGTGACCGGAACTGCACATCAAATCAGAGAGATATTTATCAGGTAGAACAGTAAAGTTTAATGAATAAATAATAAACATAGAATAATTTCGGAAAAATATATTCTTACCGAAAAAAAAAAACCATCTAAGTTATAATAATCTGTAAAATGAAGATATTATTTACTATATAATCAAATTTTTTGTGAAAAATATTTATTTATATCCAACATAATCATCGTCAAAACAATAGTTTTAACGAAACTAGAAAAAAGAGCACTGCCACTTTAATATATATAAAAAGCGCAGACGATAAATTAATTAAAACAAAGAAAGAAGGGTTAAATTAAATTCGCATTTACATTGATTTTTAACGGAGATTGCAAATCTAGCGATGCCTTACTCAAAATGCTAGAGAAATGTTTTGATTATTAGTATGTGTTACAACAATGGCAACTGCATTACAGTTACGCAAGCAACCAATAAACTATCGGTAACAAACAAATGCTTAAGCCACTTACATATAAAATTATAAGCCAATTGTGCAGCAATTAAAATTGTTGAAGCTTGAAATAAATACACTCTAAGATGCTGGTATTGATGTAGGAGGATGTAGGTTTGATTAGTTCTAGGTGAAAATTATATAGTAGTAACCAACAAGTAGCTTTTACAGACATTTCCTATAGATCTGCTTCATTGCTTTGTAAATTATGATACTTTTACCACTACAAAAATGTATACCTCTGTAGCATTGTCTACTTACCGTATTTCCGCTACCATAACTGGATTTATATTTCAATTAATCGAATACAACAAAAAGTGTCAACAATAAATAAAGTCAATGTATTTACAATGATTAAATGATGGATTTTCGATATCTCCAATTTATTTAAAACAGTAAAAGCAGAATTACCGCCTTTGACAAAGACTTCCTGCAAACATACGCTGCATTTAAGAGCCTTACTTAATGAACTAAGAACATCACTTAAATCCTTTCTTTTAGCTTATAGCTGAAGTAGATTAATTTAACTTCTACGCTAGATTTATTCAAGCTTTCTGAACTAGTATCTGGCAAAAGTCCTTAAGATGGAGGAAAATTATAAATTCTCACATGAGGTTTCTTGAAAAACAGTGTTACTAATTGTATTAGAGAGCAAGCTTCTCATTTCCGCTTTTACCGGGTCGAAAGGGGAGGGGGGAGGAACTCAAGCTCACACCTACGCACTTCACACCTTAATTGGAAATTCTCAATGTTTTGTTTATTATGCATATATGCTAATACTTGTTAAATTACCGCTGAATTTTGGAATTTATATAACTGAAAAATAAGGCTAAAAATAAGTTTGTATTTAATTGCAATTAGCATAACAAGAAAATGCCCCAAAAATATATACTCTTATTTATTTTTAATGGCCTAACTCAGAGAAATTCAAACTTTTTCCTGTTGCATAGGTATTAGGGATCCGGAGCGGAGCTCGGAGCAAGAGTACGGAGCAGTGGAGCAACCTGATTTTGCTCGAAGTTGGAGCAGAGCCGTTAGCAAGGAAATTTCTTGTGCGCCACTGCTCAGATTTTTTTTTCTTTTTCAAATTTCTTTCAAAAACAAAAATAAAGGAATGAGGGTTATTATTATTATTTTTTAAAATTTATTTCCTTTACTATCTTTTAAAATTTTGATTTATATGCGTATTTTATTTAACCTCTTCAGACCCCAGAACTAAGCACAAACAATTTTGGCGCAATTTTTTATTCTCTGGTTTAAAAAATAATTACAAAACAAAATAACTAAAAAAAGAAATTTTCTTTAATTGAAAATAATAATTAGTTAAAATAATAATTAATGTCCAATTCCCATGTTTTCCATGTTTAAAACAAAGTAAACTATCTGTTGACTGATTTCAAAAACAGTTGGGTGTTTTAGCTTTCAAATTGCACAAACAGTAGTTAGTAAACAGTATTTTAAAATGTAACCAATTGGGTACACTTGGAATGAAGAGGTGATTAGTAATTTATTTGAATTTTCTTTTTACAATTTATTGTGCATTAAATATTTGATGAATGTGATGAGACCAAATTATTTTATTTCGTCCTTTGATGCTTCTGATATTTCTAAATGTTGTCCCGAACAATTCTTCAAGTAAAACAAAACCCTGATTTCCTTCTTTTCTAAATGCTTCTTGTCGACTCATACTGGTCATTGCTTCTAATTTGCATGAGTTATCAAATCAGAGCAGTATGCACGGTTGTGTAGCTCTGGGTCACTTTCTTATTGGTGCATAATTTATTTCTCAACGCAATACATGCAAATTATTAAATGATTATTGATGCATTAATAGTTTATAACTATATTTTAAAATTTTACAGGTACTACACATATGCCTATAAATAAATTTTAAAAAAAGAAATGGTACCAAATATGATTCCTATGAAAACTGTTCGGAGCATGGAGCGAAGTCGTAGCAAGTACCTACTGGTTGGGGCGGATTTAAAGCGGAGAAAAAGAAAAAGTAGCTGCCCCAGTTCCTTTCTGAGTTCTCTGAAGGCTGTTCAGAGCACGGTGCGGAACTGGAGTAAACACTTACAGGTCGGAGCGGAGAAACTGAAAAAACTAGCTGCTCTAGTGCCCTGCTAAGTCCTATGAAAACTGTTCAGAGCACGAAAACGGAGCTGGAGCGGAACCGGAACAAATACTTACAGGTCGGAGCGGAGAAACTGGAAAAACTAGCTGTTTTAGGTCCCTGCTAATTCATATGAAAACTGTTCAGAGCACGGAGTGGAGCCGCAACAAATTCTTACACGTCGGAGCGAATTTGGAGCGGAGAAACTGAAAAAACTAGCTGCTACACCTCCCTGCTAAGTCCTATGAAAACTGCTCAGAACAAGGAGTGGAGCTGGAGCCATTACTTACAGGTCAAAGAGGAGAAACTGGAAAAACTAGCTGCTCCGGCTCCCTGCTAAGTCCTATGAAAACTGTTCAGAGCACGGGAGCGGAGCTGGAGCAGAGCCGGAACAAATACTTACAGGTCTGAGTGGGTTTGGAGAGGAGGAAATGGAAAAACTATCTGCTCCCCGCTACCCGCTAAGTCCTATGAAAACTGTTCAGAGTACGGAGCGGAGCTAGAGCGAAGCTGGGGCAAATATTCACAGGTTGGAGTGGATAAAATGGAAAAACTAGTTTCTCCAGCTCCCTGCTAAGTCCTATGAAAACTGTTCTGAGCACGGAGCGGAGCCGGAACAAATACTTTCATTCCGGAGCGGAGAAAATGAAAAAACTAGCTGCTAAAGATCCCTGCTAAGTCCTATGAAAACTGTTCAGAGCACGAAAGCGGAGTTGGAGCGAAACCTGAACAAATACTTATAGGTCGGAGCGGATTTGGATCGGAGCAACTTGAAAAAGCAGCTTTTCTTTTTGACTGCCAAGAATTACTTCTTTAAAAACTATTTCAAAAATAAATAATTACACATTTGCAGTTTTTTCCCCCACAGATGATTGGTCTTATGAATCATTTGAATAAAATGCAATAATAATAATAATAAATGGTTTCTATTATTGCAGCGAAGTGAACACAAATAAAAATCTTCCTATCCTCCTTTTAAAAATGCAATGTCTTATCATACAAAAAATTTGAAGGAGAAAAATATTTCAAATAGCAAGAAATATGCCGATGGGGATGTTGGAATCTCTTTTGAGAAATTCAAACTGTAAGACGTTGAGAAAAAGGTATCTAAACGAATATATGGCTCGAATTTCGCTGGGAAAAGATGAATAATGTTCATGGTATTTTTTTCGAAAGATATTTTAACAGGAAGGAAAAGCTATTTCTGTTAAGCTAAACTCTTTTCGAAACAAGATGCCATACTTAAAAAAATATTTTACATTGATTTTTACGTTATCTTAAATGATCTCTTTGCTGGAGATGAATATTTTGTTCAAGAACATCCTGTAAAAAAAAGAAAATTCTCAGCTATGTATTCTTAAGATGATGTTGGTAGAATTGTTTTAAATCGTAAAATAGGACGCGTAGGATAGTTTTATGACATGACAAGTTTCGGGGTATGTAAAAAAAATGTGAGACGTGTACAGGATAATTGCGATTCTTGCTATTAAAATACAGTACAACCTCGCTCATCCGGAATAACGGATACCTAAGGCTATTCGGAGTATCGAAACTCCAGATAATACAGGTGATAAACAAAACAAATCTTTAATAACCAGACTTACAGTTTAATGCGATAAAAAACAGTAAGGCACACAGAAACAATAAATATTTATTCAAAAAGCATTAAAAAAATCATTATGCATGCTTATTTATAGCTATTTGCATTTTTAACCTCCAATTTATGGTATTACAGCGAATTTTATTGTTCTTGTAAGAAAAAGTTCCTAATATGATTTAACAACATCAACACTTTATATTTCACTTGAAAAATCATAGTATCATAATCATCATCTTTCTTCGACATTAAATTTTAAAAAGTCCACAAATTTAATCCGGATAATCCGAGGTTCGGATCAACGAGGACCGGAGACACGAAGTTGCACTACCCTTAATGAAGTTGCTGTTAATGAATAACGTAAAATCCCGACGATAACACATTTTAGCAATGACGCACATCGAAACTTGATTCCACTTTTAATTATTACTTATTATAATTATTATTTATACACTATAATGTTTATGAGTAAGAAAAATGTCCAGTCTGTCCTTAATCATGTTCATGCTACAGCAGACTACATCATTATTATCGCCTTTGACCTTCTTTCTCTTCCGGCATAACTTATTAAAAAGAAAAGGAATAAAAATTATTTTTACGATAAACTTCTCCCATAATCTTTGATATGTTAAATCGCCTAGGAGAAAAGTGATAGAAAAGAGCATGTAGTAATGAGATGTATAGATGCTCATTAACATTATCATCTTCTTCACCCTAATCTTGGAAGTTTCAAAAGATATCAAAAGAAAATTATGCTTACTACTAAGAAAAACCCAAAAGCGAAAACAAATGCTTCCTCTATTTTAATTTTTTAACAAAATTTTTATTTGTCCTCATTTACTCCTTTAGATAAAAGGGCATGTTTTTGTTGGTGTAATTACATTTTGATTTGCCGTCTTTCAAAAGTTCTTTCGAAGAAGAAAGGGAGGAAAAATTGCATTTTAGAGTATGATGTCGTGCATACTTCTATTTTTTTGCGGCTTTCGTAGTGAAATGTAAAGTCAATATATTAATAAGTAAGATTAAAATCGAAGCAATATGCTAAAAATTAATAAATCATATAATTGTGAATTAAATAAAACAATAATACTCATACAAAAAATGAATTAGGAATTATTCTTTTCGGAAAAGATAGAAGCGAATTGCTGAACTGAGGCTGTGTATTTGGGATTTTGTACTATATATATATAATGTTTGTGTATAGATTTGATGTTTGTGTATACGAAACGTGGGCTCGTGTAGTTCTAGACGGAACTTCTTGTTAATAATTGAACACATCACTGTGGGTGCAAGATAATTTTAATTAAATCACGAGAAACTAATGGCATTAGTTGAAAATTGAGCAGAGAATTTGACATGGTCACAAATTAGTGTAAAACCAGCATTTCATTTATTGTCTCTGCTATACTATTTTTTCCCCATCTTTTTAGGTTTAGAATAACACTTGTGTATAGAAAATGTGAAAATGTGTGATAATTTGTTGTTTACTGTTTTGAATTAAACACATTGCAGAGGACAAGCCTACTATTCAATAGATTGGTAGACTTAGCTGAAAATTTAAAAGCATTTACTATAAAATTTCTTCATTCTTTTCAGAGTTTTGGGCAATTCATCATTTTTCAGTGTAACAGAAGCGAAAATATTCTATATCTTCATTTCCCGAAACTAAATATAGCGGTGTAACTGTGGAAGCCAATATTGTGTTAATACTAATTAAATTAAGAGCGCGTGTCTTAACCCTAAATGTCACAAGTTTAGCCAAAACACGAAAAGTATAATTAATCGCGTGTGACAGATGTGCTAACTGAAATAAAATTTACGAAAGCTTTCCGACAGTTGCTTAATGAACGAGGACCTCCATTCATATCTTTCTTTCAGAGTAGGCAAGCCCTGGTTAAGCTTCGCAACTGTTTACTTAAACTTTGTGAATAGCTGTAGGAGAAATATCCTTTAAGCTGGATTAATTACGTTTTCCAGTTTGAGGTTTCCCGTGGTCTTGAAAAATGGTTCGCCTTGAAGAATTGGGCAAAAGAACTTACAGCTCAATTTGTGCTGCTTTTATTAAGTGATGCTTTTTAATAGCAGGAGCGTAATGTTCTCGACTGTAAAAGTTCCATAAAGATAGTATGAAAAAATAAATAATTAAATACGTAAATAATTAAATAAATAAATAAATAAGTAAATAAATAAATAAATATGTAAATAAATGAATGAATGAATGAATGAATGAATAAATAAATAAATAAATAAATAAATAAATGAATAAATGAATAAATAAATGAATGAATAAATGAATGAATAAATGAATAAATAAATAAATGAATAAATAAATGAATAAATAAATGAATGAATAAATGAATGAATAAATGAATAAATAAATAAATGAATGAATAAATGAATAAATAAATAAATGAATGAATAAATGAACAAATAAATCAATGAATAAATAAATTAATGAATGAATAAATGAATAAATAAATGAATGAATGAATAAATGAATGAATGAATAAATGAATGAATGAATAAATGAATGAATGAATAAATGAATGAATAAATGAATGAATGAATAAATGAATGAATAAACGAATAAATAAATGAATAAACGAATAAATAAATGAATAAATGAATAAATGAATAAATAAATGAATGAATAAATACATAAATGAATGAATAAATAAATAAATGAATATATGAATAAATAAATGAAGGAATAAATAAATAAATGAATGAATAAATAAATACATAAATGAATGAATAAATAAATAAATGAATGAATAAATAAATACATAAATGAATGAATAAATAAATAAATGAAGGATTAAATAAATAAATGAATGAATAAATGAATAAATAAATAAAAAATAAATAAATAAATGAATGAATAAATAAATAAATAAATAAATGAATAAATAAATAAATGAATGGATACATAAATAAATACACAACAAATTTTGCGTTTAGTTGACACCCTTTTTGGTGCTACTGAACACGAATTTTGGTGTTCAGTTGGTGCAAAGTTAAAAACTATTCATTTTCTATAGACATAAAATTTTTTATTATGTGTCTGTCTAAAAAAATATAGACAGCATAACGTTTGATTACTTGCACTTGAAATTTGTTAACTCCGTTATGTATCGAAATTTAATTGCGATTGCTCATTTCCATGAAAATCGGATAAATGAGCAATCGTAATCAATTTTTGGTGCGTAGATGAGTTAACAAACATCACATGAAAAAAATAAAACATTCTGCTGTCTGTATTTTTAAAGACAGACACTTAAAGGATTTTAAAATACATTAAAAAGTGAATGATTTTCAACTTCACACCAACTGAACAACTAACATTTTACAGTGCACATAATTAAAGGGCAGTGGTAGCCTAACGGTTAGAGCGACGACTTCCAACTGGAAGGTCGCGCGTTCGATACCCGTTGAAGACCACCCATGTACACTTGGGGATACGTGATGTATAATCAGTGGACCCCAATACCTCGTGCCCCGTGCGCATTCAATCCCAAGGCCTCGGCTAACAGGTAGGGGTCTGGTTAAGAAAAGTGTACACAAAAAATAAACCCTCTATCATTTAATAGCTCGGAATTATTTGATTCTTGAGGTAATATCAAAAATAAATAAACAAAAACTTTTTTTAAATTTCCAATGCAGCAGACATTTACAGTCATTATCCTAATGGCAAACGAAAACATATAGATTTCAGGATTTTCTAATTAAAAAAAATATTTTTTTTATTTACATTTTTTAAAACCTTTTTTATAACTCATTAACTAGGTTTTATTTGATTTTATTTGAAGTAACTAGGTTTTATTTGAAGTAAAATACGTCGTTTTTCAGAAATTTAAAAAAATATATTTATTAAAAAAAATATACAGAAACAGCGATTGAATGGCATGTTGTCTACAGTGTACAATACAATGATACAGATGGAATTTTTTTCAAATTTTTAAAATGTAAGTAAATACCCGGAGGTTAAAGGTGAAGTCATGCCAATGGCGACGAAGACAATTTGCCTCTCGAAATAGACTGTTGCTATGGTTATCAAACTAACAGCTGTTTATGTTAGTAAATATAATGCGAAGTTATTAAGTTATCGAGAACCAGTGAAGCGCCTTGAAATGTTTCGTCGACGTTGCTTGTCGTGGTTGCGCTTTGTATGAAAGCACCTAAGGGTGCCAGACGAAAGCGCAATAGCGACGAAACTTATGAATGGAATATAACGACTAGATTATTCCGACTGCAGAAATAGTGGTTTCATTGACTGGATCATTTACAAAAGTTTTTTTTTTTTTTTACATTTTTAATAAATTGCCCATTTTGTAAGTTAGACATTATTAATTTTTGTTTTTATTTTTTCATTTCGAGTTTATTTCAAGAAGTTGGCAAGGATGTCAAAACTTGTCACTAAAACTTATGGAGCAAATACAGAAGTTATTATACAGTTAATTACTTCTTTTCTCAAAATTGTTCTGGAAATGTTTCAAAAGATTATAAATTGTATATTTTGGGATTTTGTGCTATATATATATAGCACAAAATAACAAATCCAGAACCCTCAGGACTACGGCAATTCGTTTCCGCCTTTTCCGAATTAAAAAAAAATCATGATTCATTTTTTGTATATTATTGTTTTATTTAATAAGACGAAAGCGCAACAGCGACGAAACTTATGGATGGAATATAACGACTAAATTATTTGGGCTGCAGTAATAGTGGTATCATTTATAAAAGAAGTATTTTTTTTGTATATTTAATAAATTTTCAAGTCAGATATCACTAAACAACATTTTTACGTTGTTGTTCTTTTAACTTCCGAGTTTTTATTTCAAGATATTGGCAAGGATGTCAAAACTTATCAATAAAATTAATGAAAAGTAATACAGTTAATTACTTCTTTTCATAAACTTGTTCTGAAAATGTTTCAAAAAATCAAAATTATAAATCGTATTTTTTAATTGCATGGTACACTGCAGTTATGCTCTTACACTAAAACAAGTGCGCAAATGTGCAAAAATTGCAATGAAAGATGAATTATTTTAAATAATTACTACCAACAAATGCTCTTAACTAATCATCGAAAGCAGAATTGAGCAAACGGTCTGTAAACTTATTCTCCTGGAAGGTCTCTCAAACACTCTGAATACCAGTTCATAAACTACCAGTACATACGAATGCCATTACTTCTACCCTAATGCATTCCGCCATAACCAGAGACCAACTCGAGCAGTCAATACCTCTGGCAGTTTTCTCCGGGTTATTATGAATATATACGCTTGACTCACTATTAGGTATGATTCAATATCAATTATTTTGAGTAGTCTTAGACAGGGACATGCACAGCCACTCTATTGAAACGTTATCATGAGACATAATATAATACTGCTATCATCTGTTAGAAAGGAAATATCATGAACTATATATCAGGGTGCAGTGAAAAAAACTTTTTTTTTAAAAAATATTAAAGCGTAGCGACTAAGAGCTTTGTTTTATATTGAATAAGCGGATGCATCCAATTTCAGAATATTTGGCTTGTAATTCGAGGGTCGCATTTGCACCAGAATAACGTAACATTCGAGAAATAAGATTGGGAAAATGTAGTGAATCACAAATCCTAAATATTTTTAGAAGACATAAAACCTGCCTGAAGTCATTTTACCTATTAAGAACATAATACAGCACTGTAGGAAACATAAAGAATATATACAGTGAAACCTGTGTAAGTTGACCACTTGCGGTGCAGCACTTTAGTGGTCAACTTAGACAGGTGGTCAACTTATAGAGGGTGAGGTAGAGGGTGAAGGACTAATTCCGTTCCTGACAAAAGTGGTCAACTTAGACAGGTGGTCAACTTATAGAGGGTGAGGCAGAGGGTGAAGGACTAATTCCGTTCCTGACAAAAGTGGTCAATTTAGACAGGTGATCAACATACAAAGATGGTCAACTTTATAGGTTTTACTGTATATTTATGTGTATGTATCAGGATTCAGGAACTTTATTTTGAAACAATTCCACAAAAGTAATAAGTTTTCTGTGACAAGTCACATTTAAATACATGATATTAATTGAGAAATATTTTTTCTTTAACTGCATTAATCATTAAGAATGTGTATCATAACCTATAGGAAAGAACTTATTTAAACACTTTAAGAAACATTATGCAAAAATTAAAAATGTTTCAAACTTGAGTATCGGAAATTTCTAGTAATTGAATGCAAAGAAAATTCATCCCTTTGGAAGAATTTCTAATCCTCTGACAAAGTTCTCAAAACAATTCCACTTAATCTTTTCATCTTTTAGTAGGTTTTGACAGCTGTGGTCGGGCGTCCTTTCAAATCCTCTGAAGGAAAAATATAAAACTCTGGAGAGATTAGTAATGCGCTCGCTATACAGTATCTCTTGGAAATTGCTTTACCTTTGAATTTTGAATGAGGATTTATAACTACTGTTTCCGGATTTAAAAGCAGATGAATAGTCGGACGGAAGATAAGAAACTATAGATTTAAAGCAATGCAGTGTCATTTTAAAGTTATTGATTTTTGGTAAAAATGGTGCACTTTAAATACCAGTGTGCAATCGCATAGTCTAGAAGAAGTTAATATTTAATCTGAAAATGGCAAATATTGAGTGTTTGAAACTTTTCGGGTTTATACTTCTTGTATTTTTCATACATAAAAAAATTAATTCGTGTCTTTTATAATAAAAATATCGACAAAATTGACTGTATTAGTTAAATATTATAATAATACCTATCAACAATCTTTGGCTACGCTTGTCTCAACTGCAGGCAAGAAATAAATAAATTATAAATAAGGAATAACTTAAAAGCACTACACAACATTACGAGCCACCATGAAAATCATGAACCAGTAAGTAATACCTCCAAGACGTTTATTGAAACTTTGTGCCAGCAAGCTCAACTGTATGTCACAACATCGTTTTAGAGACAACGGCTACTTAGTGGCTGTCAAAGTGTGAATAAAGGTTCCGGAATTTTTAAAGAGCTGCAAACATTTTTCGATTTGCTTTAAATAAAGTTGCACAAAGTTGAGTTGCTGAATCAAAAGTGACGCTCTTGACGGTACTTTTCTGTACAAAAGCAGTTTTAAGCAGTGTTCTATGTTCTAACGATGTAACCAAGCTTTAAGAAAACCAATCTGTTGCTCATAAATATTGTCCCATGACATTCATCTGCAGTGACCTTCATCTGCATCATGCCTTCCCACGTCGATCTACAGGGGAATGAAACTGCAGACACTTTGGCCGAGGCAGGTGCATGTGAAGCCTTGGAGCCGTTGGCATCTCTCGCCTCTTTGGAATTATTTTCAAAAGTAAAAAAAAAGAATACGATCACATGGATTTTCCAATTAGAGCATCAATGGTATCAGTGTTCTCGTCCGGGAGGCTCCCTGGCTCACGACTTTAAAAGACAGGAGCAGACTACTCTTGCCCGCTTTCGAAGTGGCCACCTTAGAACATTACAATTTTCTGAAGATTCCAAATTCTTTGAGACCTGTTCCAACTGTTTTGATGAGCAGGCTTCGCCAGACCACATTCGCGCGTGCCTGGGGCTATCCAAGCAAGATTTGTACAACGCGACGATCCTATGATGGTGCTGGATTTTTTGAGGGTGTGTGACATCATGGACCTGGTCCAGCGCTGCTGGCCAATGGGGACATGCAATTGCAACACAACACAATAAGCTCTCAACTAACAGCGTATAATGGATGAAGTATACACTTAGAAATTTCATCATGGAATTACGGTTAAATGACCGGCAGCAGTCTGTCCATCTCATTCACCGTTAAATTTACGGATTGGAACATTTTTCTATCTTTACGGGACCTAACCATTTCCAACTAGCTTGGTTAAAAAGCCGTAAATACAAAAGTTAACTGTTTTATAACCATTTAAAAATGGTTTCAAAACAAAATTTTTACCGTTTTTGAACCATTTCGAGGCGTAGAATCTTCGAGGCGTAGAGACAATAAACGAAACTTGCGGGAATCGAACCCGTGTGTATGGCGTAACAACCTTGCGCGCTAGCCATTCGGCCATCTACACTACGTGAAGCGTCCGTTTATTTATCAATAAATCTTCTTTTCCAACAGGCAAACTGCCTTAAAATTGAGATTTCAGTTTTTGATTGGATCCAAAGTCATTTTTAGCCTAAATTTACTGTATATTGACGAAAATCCTTTTATTTTCTGCAAACATTAAAATACAAACAAGCTTCAGCATCTCAAATGATGGGTTTGCTCATTCTCAAACAGTTCGGGAATCCGATGTCCCCAATTTTTTATTTACGTGTGTATGTCTTTCTATTTAGTAAATACTGCTTAAGCCACTTTTTTTTTCTTCTTTTTTTATATACACATGCAGATTTTAACTGATAAATCCGTATTCCTATTTTAAAACAACGTACGACCGGTAAGGTTTCGCAACCAAGATGGACGCCCTATTCTTATTGAGCGCTTGAAAATAACGGTAAGTTAAACGTTCTTTAGGATAAACAGAGAACAAACGATGTTTTTCACAATTAGCGGTTTGAGTACCATCTTTTTAATGGTTATTCAACTGTTGTAATTAAATATGGTAAAATAACGATCAAATAAATGGTTATTTTACTATTTTCTTACGTAAATTTTTAACAGTGTAGTTGGTATTTCGGTTTTAGCCCAGACGGCCGACCATCCTCTGCATTTATTTTTAGCTATACATAACGAACCCGAAGTGCCACTATGTATCGCCAGGGAACTCATAGCTTAAAAGATGTTCCAAAACATTATGACAGATTAGGAGAAATGCTAAACCTGTCAATAATAGCCAATCTCTGTCATGGACTCGAACCTAGGAAAATAGCGCTGGAGACTAGTGCTCTACTTACTATTCCACTCGGCGGTTAATACTGTAAACAATCGGTAGACTACTTTATTTTCGTCTCAGGCCGCATACATACGACAGCTGTTTCAAACAAGCTACAGTATAAAATTTAATTGATGTCACAGAGTTTATCTAACAGTAGATCCCTTACAGGACCTAAGTGAACATCATATAAGAAAAATAAAAGAGCTGTCTTTTCGGTGTATCTGGACAAAAACAATTTGACGTCACAGCCTGCCTAAAAAATTGCTCGACTCCTTTTACCGGGGCACTCAAAAAAGCTCAGGCTTCCTCCTGCCAACCGTGGGTCACAGATTGAGTACCAAGAGTGTATAGAATGCCATAAAAATATGCATGCGAGAGATATACACTTTAAATGTAACTCTTATTGTTAACAAGTACAAAAGGTACAATCGCTTTTGGTAGAGGAGCATATGAATTGTTTTTCACATTAGAGAGATTTTGACTTTTATGAAAAAATAAACGCCATATGTTTTTATAGCATTCTTACATTCACCTCAATCGCAAGTAATAAATTACATAATCATCAAATACTGTATAAATGACATAAGTGTTGTTAGAAGAGACAAAAAAAAGTAAAATAATTAAATAGATTAGGGCGTATTATAGCTGTAAAAGTTTTACGTACTCAAATATTCTACTTGCAAATCTTTACACCGGAATACGAAATGACTGTTAAGTGATTAACATTTAACCCTAATTGTGTTCATCGTTAAATAATATCACGCACGAATTGCGGTAAAAATGTGAAAAAATATAATAAAGTTAAAATATACAAAACCAGACATCGTTTGGGATGAAAATATCCAATTAAGATCAGTACGTATTCTAAACTAACTTTAAAGAAAAGTGCGTAAAAACATAGCCATTTTCCTCTTGTTCTTCTCGAGTTTTTCACATCTTCATTATGCACCATTTACCTCTTGTTAAAGCGTTTTATTTTTTCTTTGAAATTGTGATTGAAGTTAATAAACTTTGCAACATAAGTACACATAAAAACTTTTGTAGTAAACAAAAGAGAGAAGAGCAATCGTAAAATATATATTTTCTTCTTCAAATTATGTTTAAAATTTCATTTGATGTATTACTGACTATAAAGTACGATTATAGTATCACTAAATATGACTACAACTTAGGGATTTTATTAATTGTAACGATTTTCTGTTTAATTTTCATCATGTGATTCTATGTAACATACAAAATTTCAGCATCAATATATTATATTTCCTTCAAACCCAAAGTAGAGTAATACAAATAAAATAGTACTTTCTGGTAAGTTCCAAATGTTGGAAAAGTATTTGAATGTCTCAGTAGATAAATATGTTAAGTGTCATTGGTACTTCCCATTGCCGAATACCTTACTGTCCGAGGTTCAGAAAATAATTTATAAACTAGAAAAAAAAAATGCTTGTAGTTTTCGCTCATTTAAAGAAAATAGTGTTGTAAAATGATAAAAATAAACGAAGTTATAGAAAAAGCGATGATTTCATAATGCATTTTTTTTAAAGCGGATAGGACTTGGCGATTTTGATTACCTTAATCGATTCATAACCTTAACCGTGATCACATAAAGCGGAGCAGACTGTGATACGTGTCATGATCTTTTCACTCCCACATTTGTGAAGTTATGTGACATTTTTTTTTTAAAATTTGGAATAAAATTTAGAATAAAAAAGTGGACACCAGCAACAGGCTCTGGGCCCAGCTAGGCTGGTCCTACAGTCTGTGTAATTAAAATCGGCGTGTCATCGTCGAACAACTCTACCTTTTTCGATTCTGGTCGTCATGGTTTCAGTGGTATAAACTTTTTCCTCGCGTTGGTTTCACGAACATATATATGTTTGTTGTTTTAGTTATAATAATAATAGAAGGATTCAAATCAGATTTATTTCTCAAGGGCAAAACTTGATTGCGTCAGATAAAGTATTCTAATATTTTGAACCAATCTAAATCGTATTCTAATATTTTGATGTGTTTCAGAAAGCTATTGTATACCTAATTTATTGTATTTTATATTTTGTAAATGTTAAAATCTTATCTAAGCACTCCAGATTTAATTTATGAGAAATTTAATTGCCTTTACTTAGTATCAAAAATAAATAAATGGAAAATAAATTCTTTCTTACTACTTTTCACAAATCATTCTAATATATTGAATCGGAGGTGTAATAATGCAATTGCCTTAACTGCAGTGCAAATAACAAAGTCGGGCGCTGCTATCTTTCTCGCAGTTGCCATGGTAACAAAGCAGGAAACGCGACCTTGATGCGCCTATTTTAATTAGAGAGACTATAGTCAATTTACCAATTTCCAATCAACAACCTCTTAAAACTTTTCACCCCACTGCAAGTAACAGTCGCTTCGGTACACTATTCCAACTCCCTACAACCCTTCGGAAGCAATCATTTTTCTTAATTTCCACATCAGGCTGAGATTTGAAAAGCTTAAAACAATGACCTCTGATTTCACCTTCTGTGCATAACTGCAGCCTACCAACGTTTCCAATTTTAATGAAGTTAAATAACTGAAAAAAAATTGAAGAATGAAATCCAATTTTGGAAAAATGGTGCACATCCGTAGTATCCAAAACACACCTCTGCTGAATGTGACAACTGCGGTATGTTCTCAAGACAGGAAGCAGACAAACGGTGAACTTTATTATTAGCAGAGTAAAGACGCAAGCATTATTCAGAAGCAAGCATTATTCGACGAGAAAAAGCAGAATCCATTTTAAGAGAAAATAGAATCATCATTCTTTTAATTTTTTTTCATATTAAAAATATGACAAATGAGAGTTTCTAAAAAAGAAAACCATTAAAATAGGACGAAAGAGATTGATGCTTTTGCAAAATCCAGAAGAATAATGTTAGCTTTATTAAATGGTATTATACTTTTTTGATGTTCCCGTATCATGATGTTTTGTAAAGCTAAAACTTCTTTTATTTCAGATTTGCAACTGAGCACGACACTATGAAGAAGAAAAAACATTATTTGCTTAAAATATTGCTTGTTTTAGAGGGTGTTTTGTAAACTTTAAGCTGAACTGGGAGGAAGTTTATGCCCCTTTTATATGTTATTTTTATAGCTAAGATGTGAATTAAATTGACGCTTTATGAAAAATATCGATTTAATTCCAACACGGGGTTTATTATTTTAAGAAAAATAGGATCAACTGATATATTTAGGAAAAATAACTGTTTGCATTTGTAGACCAAAATCGTAGTTCGTATTACATTTTTAATACCGCCTGCTACTTTAACATTGGTATATTACAGTTAACTCAGTAGGAAAAAGAAACAAAATTTTGCTTTCTTCCCGTTTATGAAAGAATTATGTTTTTTAATTTCTCTTGATAAACCAAATGGCTAAACATTGCAGTAATTTTTTTTCTGTGGATTAATTTTGGTCCTCTTTTTTATTTTGAAGTTAACTTCTACTCAAGTATTATTTTCGGATGAACATTAATCCAAAATTCCCGTTCCAGCAGTTTCCTATACAGCAAAGTCTGAAACGGAGCATAACTTTGACACAAATTACGATTCTTAAATTGCCCTCTTAACCCCTTAGCTGATCAATTTAATACCAAAACTGTTCACGAAAAAAACCTTTCTTTTTTGCAAATGTATATAATTGAACTCCAAACTTGGTATAAGAAGAAACTGAAAGAGTTTTTTAAATTATTGTTTTTAACTTTTCGCAAATGATGAATTTAAGCATTAAAAAAAAAAAAAATTCTTATAAGTTTGGAAGACAAATGTTTCTAAATGTTTGCTTTTTGCAATCAAACTGTATGTGCAATGAAAACTGTTTTACAGATATCAGAAATAGTTACCTGAAAAAAACTCCCTTTACTAATAAATTCATACTTTTTAATACTGTTTATTTATTGATTATTTTAATTTTTAGCTTTAATGTTAATTGTTCTTGAGATTGATAGCACAGTCTTAATTGGATATACTCTGACTGAAAAAAGCAAACATTTAGGGGAGAGGCATTTATGTTTCAAACTTATAAATAAAAATAGCTTAAACTTCTTATTTATAAAAATTAAAAATCATTTTTCTTCGATACCAAATTTGCAATTTAATTGTACCCAATGTAAAAATGTGCTTTTCTTATGAACATTTCTGGTGAAAAGTTTTAAGGGGTTAACAATAGAGAATTTCTTTCAATCAATAAACGATATTACTACAAATCAATTCTAATAACAAATCAGAGCAAGAAAGGAGAAAATATCTGTGCGGAAAAAACAGGTGTGGCCATCTATTGTACCTCTAACCTAACACCTTACGAGCAAACCAATTAAGGGTTTTCCCGCAAGAGAGATTCTATCCAAAATTGTTAACATTTAGCGGTGAGTATCTTTCTTTATAATTACAGTTTTTGATCCTTCCAATGGATAATTCTATTATTCATTATTATTTAACTACGTCTAATATGCTTATGAGTAAATTGTAACTCTAGTAACAAATCCTGAAAAAGTAAACGTTTTAAGAAAAAATAGCCGTGTAATATTGTTAAAATTATTACAAAAATAAGCAAACAATATAATTACGCAATTTCATAATTTGTCACAAAAAATGTTCGTAATTTCCTTTGTATTATTTGTATTATTGGTTGGATAAACTTTTGCTTATATCACTATGTTTAAAAGTAGTTTATGTACTTCAACAGGTATGCGTGTTACGTCCGTCTCTAAGATTGTGAAAGACAACAAGTTGTTTAATTATCATACTTGAATTTTGGACAAAGACTAATTTTAGCCTTTTCGGATATTGTTCAAATTTGAACAGTTAAAAAAAAAAAACATAACGCAGAAATTTGAATCCCATATAGATCCTGATCTAACAAACAGATTTGCTTAGAATAAACTTTATGGGAAGGAGTATGTGACGTAGACCATGCTTAGATACAAATTTCATCAAGAACTGAACGCGCCTATTTTCTCCTTCTTGCGATTCGAATTGTAATGATTGAATCTTTTAATCCGCCAGAAGGTATAAATGTTCAAGAAAAAATAATGAATTAAAAATAATTATGATTGTATAAAGAGCTTATACTGTCAATTATCTTTCAAATGACGCACAGTTTAATCTCTTATGAATTAAAAGCTATCAAGGATAAATTCGCTAAAAGGTGACACAAAAAATCAAAAGTAACATTTGTTTTCTTCGTTTTTTTCAGATGATTTTTTGAGCAAGAAAAAAAGGAAAAACTCTTCCTAGAAACACTTCCAAAAGACATTTTTACCAACTTAATCTTCAAATTTAGTGAACTACTTTTTTCTTCCCTTCAACGCTCACGTGCCTTTATCTTTCCGATTCAATTCTTTTATATTGGTGATTCAATTCTTTTATCGTTGCGTGAGAAGTTCTAGGAAACCCAGTTCCTCTGAATTCATCGGCTTTTCCAAATAAAACGTGTCATTTCTCCGCTCTTTTTCCAGAACTTTAGAAAGTTTTGACGCAAAAAATGGAATAAATAGAGCATAGTATACATCTTCAAATCTATACATAAAAAATGTATTTATAAATAAGCTATTTCCATTTTCTCCGCGTAGTGAAATCAGAAAATTGAATAAATGCTTGGATGCAGTTTAGGTTGACGTTTCTCCTGATAAGTTAAGCTCGCTTTGAGTTTCGAACAAATAGAACTTCCCTGAAGCAAGTATCATTAAAGCACTTTTATTTTTGAGTAAAGAACCTTTCAGAAAACTTTAAAGGATTCTTACAAAATAAAGAACTACTGTTGGAATAAAGGTATTCTATTTTGTCAGATCTTTAGGAAAAATTATTTAGAAAACTAATACCTGTGTACATCAAACAGTCATTTATACATCAAACAGTCCTTTCATAATTTTGGCACAAAAAACTACAGTTATTTCTTTGCTATTTGATAATTAAAAATAAGTAAATAAATTAAAAAGTTATACTATTTCAGATCTGAAGCTGCTTATGAAAATTTCAACTTTCAAATTCCAGAGCTAGCATAGCTAGTTATTCCTCTGCCATTCGATAATAAAGCGAAATATTTAAAGTGCAGCACTTTGTATTCACGAAGTCATCAAAGATAACGGAAAAGTTTCCTCTTTAATGGTTTCAAAGACGTTTCTGTCTGCACGCAAAGCATGGCATTCACGCAAGTATTGTTCAATCAATTATTCTTATTCCCTATTCTAGATCGTCTTAATTTATTCACCAGCAATAATTTCTCATATAAGTTTTTCATACCCTTCATAATTTTTCATGTGCTTTTTGATACTGAATTAGTTAAACGTCTATTCGATATAACGCTTAATAAATTGTGAATACTTCAGTGGAGAGCTGTAGACTCTAGAGCCACTACAGAATACAGGCCGACCCATCGCCGCCATTTTCTTTCCCAAGTCAAAATATAAACAAGAGCGTGCTGCTAGATTAGCGCCTTTATCGCTGTCAGTGGCGCTTTTAACAGCTACGCCAAAAAGAAGGAAATAAATGGGATTCCTTAGCTACATACAATACCGAAAAATGCGCTCTGAATTCAAAATGCATTATATATTAATACAGACTGGAAAAATAAAAAAGCATATTAGAGAAGTGCTATTTACTTTAACTCTAGCCAAATGCTTAAGCCTTTTGCTCTACATATTTATGAAAATTTTAAACTATTATAATTTCATTAAGTCATTTTCCTACAACATTAAATAGTTTCAAAAGTTATGAAAGTCATGCAAAATTAATAAAGAATTCTATTTCCCTTTTATAACCTTTTCTTTTAACTTGGTATACAAACACAATTGTTTTTAATTTGATTTGATTACTTATTATACTTTTTATTTATTTGTAATTATTATTTATTCATTTTTCTTCATTGGGAAAAAGTTCTTAATTTTGTTGAAGCATTGCTGTTGCTGTTTGCTTATGAACACCAAATTTAGAAGCATAATCTTACTCATCAAAAATTTAATTACTACGACGAATGCAAAAATTTATATGTTATTGTAAAAAAATAAATATCAATTTTTGTGCATATGCTTGTGTGGTTCTTAGGCATCAATTTGTAACAGGCTTCTTTCACGGAATATTCTGCATTATGTCTATGTATTGTACTATTCATGCAGCAGCTATTGAATGAAGTTTTATGTAGATATTACATAATCTTTTTTATTGCAAAACCATCATCATATTGAAAACAAAAAATTTAAAAGATTCATATGGTTCATAAAATAAATAAAAGCTTGAACATTACTTCAAAGAAGTTTACATTAAAATATATTTATATTAGATCAAGTCTATAATTTACCATTTGTATCTGTAAACAAAGTCCAATTAATAAAATTTAATTATCAACCAAGTCAAATAACAGAAATGACAATTTAAATATCAAATCATTACTATACCCAAATCATTTGCTATAAAAATTTGAAAACTAAAATATATTGTTTATAGACTCAAGCACTTAAGGTTTTTATAGTTTATGCTTATTCTACTTTGGAATTTTAACAATTAAGTAAATAGCGAAGAAGAAATTTAATTTTAATAATTATTCTTTTTATATAATTTCACTTCACGCCAGTTACTGTATCATTTTATTAACGGAGAATAAAAATAAACGATTTTCTGCATTCAAATTCCGCGATAAATTTCTGTATTGTGTAGGTGTATTAAAAAGTGTATATAAAATAGCCAATTTTTTATACTTGTGTTAAGTATCATGCATTATTTTATAATAATATATTTCGCTCAAAAAGAACAATACAAAAATTACTGAATTTAGTTCAATTGGCGACAAGCACATTTCGTCGCCAACAATTGTTGCAAACCTGCTGGTATCCAATTTGGACGCTGGCAATTAATAATCAATTTCTTCTTTCTTTCTTCATCTGTTGGAAAAGTAAACAATCTCCACTTGTTTCTGGAGTGATTGTTGCAATTAACTGCAGCACAACCACCCATTTTTCAATCGAAAAAGCTAACGAAATACCAAAATCTAGTCTTAAGCTAGCACAACGCAATACGACCCAGCGAACGAGTGGGAAAGGAAATGGCTGACGAGTCAGCTCGTAGTTATAGGAGCCTTAGTAGACTCAGGGGACGGAATTTGATTACTCTAGTTTTCGATTTCTATACTAAATTTTAAAATTTTTGTTTCATTATAGCTAATTTCTGAAATGTTTCTATAAAATTGATATTTATTTTTTATGTTCTTGAAACATATCTGAAGACGAGCTCAACTCCGAACAACAATGTTCTATTCTTCTACGCAATTTTACCAGGGCGGTTGATTGGTGTTTCCGTTGTTGCAAATGTCCCTTGGCTATTCAAGCTTCCTATGGTAGTGTTGTGGTTTAGTTAGTTCACTAAAATACATTGCGTTGTGTTAAGATATGAAATGTGTTAGAGCATTTATGCCAAACTGGTACTTATATATCATAAGTTAGAGTGGCAGTCAATTCAATCAATCTATTTTAAATATAAGATCAGACAATTACCAAATAATACCAAAACTATGCTGTTAAACTGAATAAACAATTTTATTTTACATATTAGGCATAGTAGAAAATTAATTAAATTGGTATACCAAATACTTATATTTTTTACTTCAGCAAATCATCAAATCATATTTAATGGAAAATATTGCGTCTGGGATATATATATATATATATATGTACAAAAAAAAAACATACGACCTGCATTCACATTGATTGGCTGGCAGAATCATCAGCAGAAAAATACACGGTTCATCTTCTAGTTTCAAGTTTAAGTTCAGTGGTTAAAGGTTAACTATGGGGTAAAAAACTAATTAAAAAAATAATTTGAAATGGTGTTTCGAAAGAATAAAATGGTATAAAAATTTTGATCGCGTAGGCAATTAAAAAAGAGGTGACAAGTCGTGGTTACGCCTAGCGGTTAAACTGAAAGAACCGTGAGTAAAAATGCAAAGGCTTGTCACCAAGGTCTAAGCGAATAACCAAATTATTCGGTTAAAATAACTAAATTCGCGCGATGTAACGAGCATCTTGTTACACCTCCCTTGCAGCGAAACCAGGAATTAAGGCAGCCAAGGAACGTCTTCCGTTTTTAGTGAACACGTAAGGGTGGAAGTACGCCTTGGATGAAGCACGATAATGTATTCGAATGACACCAGATGAAGCCACCACAAATACGCCTCCTTCCTTTTCAGATCTAAGACTGAAGGGCAGGGAAATTCTTCAACCTCCGGTATCCTCGGAACTTCAGAGACCACGGATTTTACATGCGCGTATCCCCAAGTGTGCATGGTGGTTCTTCAGCGCATAGGCTGTCGAACATTCAACTCTCTCACCGGCTAGAAATCCGACATCGTACACTAAAAAAATCTCCTAAAAATAACGGTAAAGTACGGCAGCAGAGTTGCCGGAAATATTCCGTTTCTGATTATATTTTGCGAGATTTGACAGAAATTCCATTTCATTTTTCTCCGTTAATCCAAATCAGGTTGTGAAAATTCAGCAACCGTAAAACGGAAAAGTTCAGTTCTCGTATTTTCAGGACGTGATATTTCCGTTTTTGGAATTAAAAACCATGTATTGAAGCAGTACGGAAAATCTTCCTTTAAACTCAGTCAAAAAACAATCTGAAAATTCAGGGTTTTTTTAGCAGTGTAGTCACAAGGATACCACGGCCCAGGTTGATGGATGCTTTGGAAATTACGTTCCTCCACCGAATTTTGCACGAAAAATGTCGTTATAAAGAGTCGTACTGTGTGAAATGGTTCTCACAAAACGAATTTTTTGTTCCATATTTTTCGATGCAGATCATTTTTGGGGGAGTTGCCGTGCTCATACGACCTGCCAACTTATTGAGGTACGAACTCGGATGAGTTTTCTCAAAAATTCATGGAATTCAGAAATGAAGCGAAGAATTGTGAATTTTATTCTATAACTGGGAAAAAACCCATTTATTATTGCATATAGATAAAAATAATGAACTTTAAATCCTGTCTTAAAATTTATACAACTCAATCATGAACATTCAAGTCAAAATAAGTTAATCATTATCCTTAAACAGATTTTAGTCTTAACAAGAAGTTCCGTCTAGAACTATACGAGCCTACTTTCCCGTATACACCAAATTCAAATTTATAATCTAGCTATCTCTTTCTCTCTCTTTCTTATTTATCTTTAGTTCTAATTATTGAAAATATACCTTTTTCAACGGATAATACATATTCATTCACTCACTCATTCATTCTTTCATTTATTCAGCCATGCATTTATTTATTCATTCGTTACCTCATTCAAGTGTTTATTCATTCATTTACGCATTCATGTATTAATTCACTCATTTATTTATATTTTCATTTATTCAATAATTTATTCATTCATTCTTTTCCTCATTCATTTATTCATTGATTTATTCTTTCACTCTTTCATTTATTCATTCATTCATTATTTCACTCATTGAGTCACTGAGAAATATCCTTGAAAATCCCGATCAAAAAATTTCATAGCAAAATAGGCTCGTAAGTTCTGGATAAACTTTCAATTTCTACATGTTCTACGTTATAAGAGCTTTCCGATAAGGTTTGTTCCAAGCAAATCGGTCCGTTAGATCAGGATTTATATAGGGTTGAAATTTCCCCGTAAGCTCTGTGTTAATTTTTTGAACTGTTCAAAAATGAACAAAAACTGTTCAAATCAATAATTCACGCCGAGAACTCCTTTCAATAAGCTTGCAATAGGAACTTGGCTCTTGTGCCCAGAGTTTACAGAATTTGCTTCAATTTTGTCCATAGGCGCTAATGTTAAAATTTTTTTAACTGTTCAAAATTGAACAAAAAATTGTTCAAATCAAAAAGTAAAATATAGAAATGAGATGTCCTCGCCGAGATCTTCCGAATCCAAAAAGAATTTTTCCAATCGGACAATTCGTTCAAAAGTTATTAGGGGGGGGACAGACCGACAGACAGACAGACAGACAGACCGACAGACAGACCGACAGACAGACCGACAGACAGACAGACCGACAGACCGACAGACACACTTTTTCCCCATCTCAATACCCTACTTTCAAATTTTTTATTTTTTAATCTTTATTTAATTACTTCACTTATTTTTGACTTTTCTTGATTTTTAACGATATTTTCACGATACATTAAGCCTTCTTTCATGCTTTATTATTATTTTTTTTTACTTTTACGGGAAAGTAGGCTAAAAAATTGGCGAAACACGCTTAAATTTAGTAAAATTGATCCAGTTTTGATAAAAATGGCTAAAAGTTCACCAAAAATCGAAAAAATAGATTACGAGCGTAAAATCGTGAAAACGGAACCCTTTTTTCGTAAAAATTACTAAAAATCGTAAAAGTTGACATTTATCCTTCCAAGATGAACTCTAAGGAGGTTGTCAGATATTTGCCTATTCATAAGGAGAAAGCGAAGAAAACTCCACATTCTTGCTAACTATTCAATGGAATCTGTATTTCAAAGCTAGTACGTGGTATAAGAAATTTTGATGACCAACATCTTAGATGGCCATCAAATAAGAAAATATTGATAACTTAATATAAATTGTCAATATATCTACATATATATAATGATCAATATATAGCAATATATACACTGATCATATGTAATATAAAAAAACATATATTATCAAATAATAAATACTGATTAATAATATAATATTAAGACGCTATAAATCAGCGTCTTTTGATTAAAGACGCCTTTTTATTCTTTTTTTTTTTGCTATTCTGGCTATCCTCGGTATGTTTTTAGCCGACTTAAAAACAAGCGAAGTTAGCATGATAGTTACCACGTTTATGCATGCTCCATCATCACACTATAGTCTGTGTAATTACAATCACCGTGTCAAGGTCATACAACTCTACCTTTTCTCCTTCTGGTCGCCATGGTTTCCGTGCTAGAAACTTTTTCCCCACTTGATTTGGGAACATAAGTCAGGTTGTTTAGTTATAATAATAATAGACGGATTCAAATCAGATTTATTTCTCAATGGCAAAAATAGATTGCGTCAGGCAAGGTTTTCAAATATTTTCAACCAATCTAAATATTATTCTGACATTTTGATGTGTTTCAGAAAGCTATTAAATAGCTAATTTATCGTATTTTATATTTTGTAAATGTGAAAATCTTATCTAAACATTCCAGATGAAATTTAATTGCATTTACTTAATATCAAAAATAAATAAATGGAAAATAAATTCTTTATTATTACTTTTTCTCAACTATGCTAATGTTTTGAATCGGAGGTGTCGTAATGCCATTGCCTTAACTGCAGTGCAAAAAAAATAATCTGGCTCTGTTATCATTCTCGCAGTTGCCATGAAGACAAAGCAGCAAACGCGACCTTGAGGCACCTATTCTACACAGACTATAACATAATGCTTGGGTTGATCAACAGAGCTATTTCGAACAAGTCTAAGGAAGTTATATTGCCTTTATAGAGAAGTTTGGTAAGCCCTCATTTGGAATATGTGGTTTAGTTCTGGTCTTCATATCTAAATAAGGATATCCCCTTATTGGAAAGTATTCAAAGGTGGGCTACTAGGTTGGTAAGTGGTCTTTCAGACTTAGATTATGAGGTTAGGCTTAAAAGGCTCAATGTGTATAGCCTCGAGCAGAGGAGAGGTAGAGGGACATGATTCAGTTATTTAAATTCATTAAAATGGAAAATGTTTATGGGCTGCATTTTATCATTCACTCAAAAGAATTTGGTGTTATTGAACCCCATTTTTGGTGTTCAGGCGGTGGATGGTTGAAAATTATTCATTTTTTGATGTATTTTAAAATTTTTTAAGTGTCTGTCTAAAAAAATTAAGATAACAGAATGTTTTTTAGCATAGGATGTTCGTTAACTCATCTACGCATCAAAAGCTCGTTACGGTTGCTCATTTATCTTATTTTAACTGAAGTGAGCAATCGCAATTAAATTTCGATACGTTAACGGAGTTCACAAATTTCATGTGCTAAGAAAAGTTATACTGCCGATATTTTTTAAGACAACCACATTAAAAAAAAAGAAGTACATCAAAAAATGAACAATTTTCAACTGAACACCAAAAATCGTGTTTAGTAACACCAAAAATGGGCGTCCAGAGCCTGTTGCTGGTTGTCACTTTTATGTTTGTATCATCATATGGGGAACAAAAAGCAAAATTCTGAGATATTTTGAGTGAAAAAATATTATACAGTATTTAAACATTCAGTCGAACTTTTCTATAGCGAACACGGGGTATAACGATCCGCCGATTGTAACGAAGCTTACAAATGGTCCCAACTGAAACCCGATGTAATTAATCCATTTTCAAACGTTTATAACGATCACCAAACGTTAGAAAGTCGGCTAGCGCGATCCAAAATTTTATGTCCCCCCACGCTTGGTCTCAGCAAAATTCTTTGCCATTTATGTTCTAGTCCAGTCAAACACAATTTTTAACAATGGTGTTTATAAAATCCAAAATTTTGCAGCCAATAATAATATATTTTTTTATACTATGGATAAATAAGGTAAATTTTTAAAATTTGTTTGTTTATTATTAAAAACCATAGTTAAAGTTAATAGTTTACTCATCTACCCTGATTATTGTTAGAAATATGTTTATTATATAGAAGTGTCTTAGTCAGTTAACACTTTTTTTTGCAAAATCGGATGTAGCAAACCCTCGGCTATAGCGATCTCCGAAGTTCGGCCATTGAGGGTTCGTTATAGCGGAGTTTAACTGTATTTTAGAACAGAACAAGATATTTTAAATATATCTTACACCCAGTATAAAATACTTCACGCATATCTCAGACCGTTCTATAAGTTTTAAATATATTTTATACTAGAAATTGTAAATACCTAACTGGTGCAATCTACCTACATCAAAAGAAAGAGCGACTATTTTAACCAAGAAATGTTTTTTGTTATTATGATTTGTTTTTGTAATTACTTCGCGAAAATATTTAAATTATGCAACAGGGTAAATGCAAAAGGTTCGTTCGAAAGATTAACTTTTTAAAATTACAATTTGCAAAGAAGTTCGATCTTCACTACAACGGCCCCTTGTTGCTTGCTCATTTTAATTCAATTCCAGTTACATTTTTTGTGTCTCGCATTATCAAACTACTGAGGGTCATTCAGAAAGGAAAATAACGAACTGGAAGATTACTTTAATCTTCTGCTTTGCTTTTACGAGATGTGGAAGATGCAACAGAGGTAGAATAATTTTAGCTTCCTTTTGTGCTAGATAACATGACTACTTATTTGAAATAAAATATTTCCCAAGGCTCTCCCTGGGTTATCGATTAAGCGAATTAATGTGTATTATTCAGTACTCTTCTTTTTATTCTTCTAAACTCAATCATAAATTATCAGGGTTGCTTTATTCGGTTATATATCACACTCTGTAAGTATGCTAGCATAACTCCATAATATGCAGAAGACTCTTCTGCTCATTTTAATTTCTTGGGCTTTTTTGAGCAAGTTTGAGCATTTAATCCATATCACATTTTGTAACTTTTCTAATTATTAGCTTCATTTTAGATTAAAACTATTAAGTATCAAATAAGTAAACTTGGCAATGTTTGGCTTTTTTATAGTGATGAAGTAATAATTTTTGCTCAGTTATTGCTGTTATATAATTCATAGTCTGTCTTAAATACCAACAACCACGCAATAGCTTATTTTGTCTTGTCAACCGCTACCTACATAATACTAAATGCGTAACGCGCTGTTGATTCTAACATTGAGAGAAAGTAAATCAAAGCGTCCCGGATTTTGCGCCACCTATCGCAGATAATAAGAAGCGTAACAATGAAATTAAGTGAGCCATTAATAATGGCATGATTTAAAACAAAGGCCGAAGCGAGTTTAAATATAATTTAAAGTGGAGCTTTTGCCGTAAACTAACGCTAGACGGCGTTGATCTCCAGGACGGTATCTGACCAACAAGATTATTTCAACTTTTTGAGTCAACTCGTTAGGCATTTATTAGTAAGGTATCAATTTGGTCCATTTTTAGATAGTGGCTTGCACTGCAGATTTTAAGGCTGCGAGTCCAAAAATTTATTGTTATAACACTACGATAAACGTAATACCGAAAGGATGATGTTTACTGTACATCACATGACTACCTTCTACTTCCGCCAATGTTGTAGCATGCAACTACACAGGAAACTCGACAATTATCGCAAACTGACTTTGGATTTGGCACCTCATTTTTAACAGCAAATTTTGCGATATATCTTGAAGTTTTTCGACAAATTATTTAGCCATATTGGGCTCTATTCGATACCACCCGAATGGGGATCCACCATGTACACTTCGGGATACGTGTATGTCAAATTCGTGAACCCTGAAGTCCCAAGGCAGTTCCAAGGGTACCAAAACTCCCTGGCATTACAGTCCATGATGGACCATGGTCTCGCTAACAATTTTCCTCCAAAGCCCCATGTCTTTCGCCTTTTCCTTCCAGTTTTGGACATTTATATTTTTAAGGTCTTTCTCCACCTCGTCTACCCATCTTTTAACCGGCCTTCCTCTTTTCCTCTGGCCCTGGCAATGTCCCTTGAAAATCTTCTTAGTGCCTCTGTTTTCCTCCCTCCCCTCAAGGTGTCCCAGCCATCGTATTTTTTTTTTTGTTTTTACATAATTAATTATTTCTTTTCCTTTAAATAATCTTTCAATTTCGAAATTGTAACCAAATTGATCGCATCCAAAGATACCCTCTTTGACACGTCCAAAAATAGCCCTTAGGTTCCAAGGGTACCGGAGGTTGAAGAATTTCCTTCCGTCCCAGTCTTAGGTTTTGAAAGGGAGGTGGCGTACTGGTAGTGTCGCCATCTAGTGTCACCAGAGTAAGTGTTCTAAGTTTGATCGAAGTCATACTTCTACCATTTTGGTGTTCGCCGGGCAGTGGCCGGCGTAGAATAGCGCCGACGTAGTTTTGCGTGTCGTAAGGGGCGACTAAAATAGCACTATCCGTTCCGGGTGACGTAAGGCTTACTTTGTAGTAGGACTGTGGCCCCGGGACGGTAAAGCAGGTAGGCAATGTTCTGCCAGCCCAGCCCTTTATGGCCGGTGCTGGTTGTCAAGTGTCAGAGTGTTTGTGGGGGGAACAGGAGGATAGCGCTGCGGTCGCACCTCCTCGTATTGGGGGTAGTCTGTGGAGGCCTAGATGCTATGTACAGTATGACCGTAGTTGCAGTAAATACCATTTTTGTTTTCACAGCATAATCACATTGAGTAGGGAGCTTGAATTTCCAAGTGGCACTCGTAACAACACTAACAACGATTGCAACCAAAAGAGGAAGTGCACAACGGCACATTGTACCAAGCCTACATACAAATTTTCAATGTACTACGGCTAACCGTTTTTAAAATCAGTTTTTTTCTCTATCATTTACTGTTTCTTTTAAAAATGGGTAATTTTGCTGACATACGTTCTTTTGTAATTTAAATTTTTCTTTTTTTAAATTGTCTGACGTTCAAACAACTCAAGTTCCACGTATGTCTGCAAATTTGGAAAATTTGAAACATTTGGTGAGCTCATTTTGGTTGTGGGCTGCGTTTAGATCATGGTTTTCAGATAATAGAATTATTGCTTGCAATAAAGAGAGAGATAGAGAGAGAATGAGAGAAAGTAAGAGTGAAAATTTTTGCATGTAGGCCTGGTACAATAATTAATGTAACAATAATGTAATGTCCTGGTATAATAATGTAATTTTTCTAAGTACGCCTGTTAATTTTAATTTTTCTTTTTTACATAGTCTGACATTCAAACAACTTACGTTCCACATATGTCTGCAAATTTAGAAAATTTGAAACATTTTGTTGCTTTTGCTAAGCTCATTTTGGTTGTGGGCTGTGTTTAGATCGTGGTTCTCAGATAACAAAATTATTGTTAGTAAAAAAGAGAGAGATAGTGAGAGAGTGAAACTAATTGTAAAATAAAATAGTGGTTTATATTCGCGTGTATCTTACGACATGCGTATGGCAAGATTACACTTCGGAAGTCCTTCTGTGAGTAAAGCTTTCTTTTTCTTATGGAGGAAAAAATGTACAATCTCGATTTCGTTACCTCCCTATCTTATAAAGAAAACTTTTAAAAAGCGTAAAAATTTTAGCATTTTTTTTGTCGAAGAATGTTGCAGCTGAAGTAGACGAAGTGGAATGTTGCAATTCATTTCGCCCACTAGTACCAATCAAATCTTTTATTGCTACGTAGCAAGAATCCTGAAATTCTTGAATCGAATACTGGAGCGTCCCAATAAAATCTGTCAATTCCTAGGCTAAGCCAATATCGAGGCATTTTAGTGTTAAAAGAATAGAAGAAAAAGGAAAGTGGAATAAAATGGAAGAGGAGGACAATTGTGTTCGAAACCCTTTATACTGCTGCTTTAAAAGTGAAAAAAAAAAAATGCTCAAGTACTTTAGTTGAAGATTTTCCTACTGAAGCTCAACCTTGTGTGCGAGACATTTTAAAGCTTTTTTCATTCGTCTCTTAAAACATTTAGGATATTTTTTCAACTATTTTACAGCTTAATATGCCAAGACAATCTTATTAACAATTGTGAATGATTTCAGAACGACTATTTATTTTCCTCTTATGAATTTAATTAAGCATTACATAAAAATAGCTATTCAATTAGTTGTTTTTATTTTACTTAAGTATTTTATTCAAGATGTTCCTTAAAGTAGGATAACTCAAAAAAAAAAAAAAAAAAAAAATCGCTGTAAAAGTAGTCACATCTCGCTGTTGTAATCATTATCTACACATGCTCTTCTATGCTGTGATTGAAAGGAAATTTCATAAAAAAATCAGCGATAGATTAATTTTTGCCGCATACACAGACATATGGGTGTTTTTTACATAAGTTTAAGGGAATTATTTACGAAAACTTTTAGAGTCTTTTGTTTAATGTTTATTTTCTGTTTTATGAGTTTAAGCTAAAAGTTCTTTTTTAAAACCATGTCAATTATATATTTATGGAAGAAGATAATACGCCTTATTTTGTGAGAAGTAAAAAAAAAAGTAATTGGACCCCCCCCCCCCCCCCGATTTAGTTTCCCAAATACTTCACAAATCTGAAAAAAATTAATAGAATTAGGAATTTTAATCTATTTACTGAAGTAGTTGATTAATTAGACAAAATTTCTCTCGAATAATATATCATTCCTTCATTAATTTACACTATTGTCTCGCAGCTTGCAAAAAATATTATATCAGTTTAGCCTTAATTACCCCAAAATCACTCGGAATGTAGTGGATTAATTCATACCAATATTTTAAATGATTTTTCGATTCATCTGGTCAACCACGTTTTGATGAAATTACTGACCGTTCAGGCTAGTGGTACGCGGTACCGTTTTTATGTCATTTCCCATTTCATGCCAAGTGGCGCCTTCGGTGGCCTTTTTGTCGAAGCAGGCTGCTTAAGAGAATTCAATAGCAGGTTAGAAAAACAATCTATATGTATTTTTCTACCTATGATTATCTACCTATCTCCCTATCTTTTTGCCTATTTAATTATACCTGTCTCTCTATACTTATATATTTGTACTTAACTACCTATCTATTTTCATTTATATATCTGTCTGTTCTATATATCGTTATATCGTCCGATGTTGATTTAAATTAAGCACCAGCATAAATTTTATCTTCTTCTTTAATAAGCTTTAAATTGAAAATAATGATTAATAGTTTTTTTTCCCTTTCATTCAATTGTGTATCGCATTTGGAAATAGATTCGCTTCGCATTTTTTTAATAAAGAAAAGATAAAACTCAAAACGTGTGGAAGAAAAACAGACTCAACACCACCAGTTATAAAATGACAAAGTTATCGTTGCCAAACGCTGAAAAAATATTCAACCGAATTTTGAGTCGCATACGTAAACGTTTTATTTTATGGATTGTTTTCATAAATTGGAACTACTTTCTATTACAAGTATAACAATTTTAATCTTCGTCAAAATTCTTAAAAGTAAGATGAACTCTACATCTTAAAATATATTCTATGTCGACACAAAATTATGAAAAGTTCACAGGAAAAGTATTGAATTCGTTTGAGGCTGGCTGTAAACGCTACTGTGACGTTTGTATTTTTGCACGCTATTAAAGTAAGCAAAAGATTTATAATTGAACTAGATGACTTACCTAGAGCTAGCTCAAATATTTCATCATTCCATCTCGGAGAAAAAAAGTGAAGTTAGGTAACAGATGTCCAACATTATCTTCTAAAAAAAGGGGGAGATTTCGTTAGAGTTATTAGTAAGAATATAGGCAACATTTTTAAAACTTCCCCTTAGAATAAAAACGGGGATCTCTAAAAATCCCTATTAGATTAAGGATAACACTCCTTAAAAATACTCATTTGTTTAAGGGAAACAGTCGCTAAATAAAATTATTATGCTCTAAAATTCTGCATTAGTATGGGTGCAGTAGTTCCTAAGTGAAGATAAACAGCACCTAAAAATTCCTATTAGAATGAGAACAGTAGGTAAAATAAGGCAGTAAAGTAAATAAGGAAAAACATTTGTCTATCAATCTTTCATGAATGGTTATTGATGATTGTACGGGAAAGTAGCAGTATTATCAACCATTATGCCACTGCAAAGTCATAATTAAAAAAAAAAAAGGCAATAGAATAATAAGGTAAAAGAACAACATTTGTCTACCAATCATGAAAGATTGATAAACAAATGTTTTTCCTTATTTACTTTACTGCCTTTTTTTGCCTACGGTTGTTCTTATTGTAATAGGAATTAGTATGGGTGCAGTGGTTCCAAAGTAAAGGTCAACAGCACCTAAAAATTCTTATTACAATAAGGAAAACCGTAGGCAAAAAAAGGCAGTAAAGTAAGTAAGGAAAAGCATTTGTCTATCAATCTTTCATGAATGGTTATTGATGATTGTACGGGAAAGTAGCAGTATTATCAACTACTATGCCACTGAAAAGTAATAATTAAAAAAAAAAAGGCAATAAAATAATAAGGTAGAAGTACTATTTTTTCCCCTCTATATAAAACCTGCTGGAAATATACAATGTACGGATTTTTCTTAACTAAAGATGCTAAAGATGTTTAGTTGTTTTTTGATGAATTATAATTTCCTCCTTTTAAAATAGTTTGTACTATATAATCGATACTAAAAATAAAGATTAATCACAGTAAAAGCAGAAGAACCCGAAAACAAATATTACCTGTTCAAAAACTACTTCGCATTTGCGTTACTATAAATGAGATTACCCATAAGCCTTCTTAACCAGAACTGAAATCATTTATTTCCAAGCACTCCTTGTAATTGGACAGATTACTGCTCCCAAGAGAACACAAAGGCTCATCTGTTTCGAAAAAGATTACTCAGAATTAGCTGAGGAAGATCTAAAAACAGGGTTAATTTCTTGGCTAAGAGTTCCACTTTTTACGTTGTTTAATGATTTCGTCACCAGAGCCGAATTTCTAAATGGGCAGAGTAGGGTGGCAAATTTTTAGGGGCAACGAGTTTAACTTTTTAATATGCTTTCGAAAACAAAAGATCGATGAAGTTTTATTTTCTCTATCGATATCTTTTATAAAACAGTAAGTATTTACTATATAAGTACAGTACTATAGAACATTAAGTATAACTAACTATTGTCATCCGTCTAATGAATATAATAAATAATTAGATGTATTTTCAAGGTCAATCAGATTTTGGTTTTTATAGAAAAATGAAGGAAAGAAGCTTAAAGGGCTGATCTGTATGTAAGTGACTCGTGACTTTAAGAATCTTCATATATGTATTGCGATTTTATAATTGAAATAAATAAATTTATTTTTAGTTTCTCTTATACTTTCTTAAATTATTCACGAGCTATGAAAACTGTATTTTTATACAAATATGAAGTAAAACAGCTTAAAAGACTGATATGTATGCAAGTGCTTCGTGACTTAAGAATCTTCATATATTACGATTTTATAATTGAAATATATAAATTTGTTTTGAATTTATCTCTTAAATTATTCACGAGCTATGAAAACTTTATTTTTATAGAAATATGAAAAGTAAGCAGCTTAAAATACTTATCTGTATGTAAGTGATTGGTTATTTAAAGAATTTTCATATATTACGATTTTTTAATTGAAATATAAAGCAAAGTAGCTTAAAAGATTGGTTTTTATGTACATAATGCGTGATTTTAACAAACTTGATTTATTTTGAGTTTATCCTCATAATTATTTCAATTGCGTGTGGAAAATAAACTGCATTCTATTTGTAATACAAGGTAAGGAAAATTAAAGGACTAATATTTATGTTAATAATTCGTGACATAAACAAAATTTCTTAGGAATTTTCCTTGCATAGTTATTTCAATTACTTAACAAGCTAAATAAACTACCTTTTTATTGAAATATGAAGTATTATTTATAAACTGCTGTTTGTAAAAAATGCAATACCATGAAGGAATCATCAGAATTATATGAAATTTAATGCACAAACGACTTGTATTGATACGAATAAATGTCAAAATTTTCAAAGCAAAACATAAACATTAAGTGTCCGAAATCAGTATTTGGTGTAGCCACCACGCGCTGCGATAAGTGCTGCTATACGACGTGGCATGGAGTCAAACAGATTTTGAATGTCTGCTTGTGGAAGAGAGTTCCATATTCCTTGTATGCGCAGCCAAAGTTCGTCTTTTGAAGCTGCAGGATGCCAATCACGAGCGAGACACCGACCAACCAAATCCCACACGTGCTCAATAGGCGACATATCCGGCAAATAAGCAGGTCAAGGAAGAAGTGGCATTTGCTGAGCTGAACAGAAGTCTCGAACAGTCTTTGCAACATGGGGGCGTGCATTATCCTGCTGAAAGATAGCTCCAGGGATGCCTTGAAGAAAGGGAACGACTTCAGGCTGTAGCACTTCAAGGATGTACCTGTTGCTATTGAGATTACCCTCAATTCGTAGCAAATTGGATCGTCCATGATACGAAATTGCACCCCAGACCTAACTCCGGGTATGCGACCACTATGTCGTTTGATAAAAGCACTCTGGAAGGCAGCGTTGGCCGGCATAGCGTCTAACACGAACACGGCCCTCATAGTACCACAAATTGAAGCTTGATTCATCTGAAAAGACAACTTGGTGCCAATCAGCTTGCCAGGCTCTGTGCTCATGAGCCCATTGCAGACGCCGCCGTCGATGGTTTGCCGTGAGGGGGATCCTGTATAAAGGCACCCTTACACGCAGTCTACGGTGCACCAAACGTCGACGAATTGATGAAGCCGACATTAGTACACCTGTAGCAGTAGACCAAAGTGCTGCCAACTGCCTGGAGGAAACTGTATAGTCATTCACCGCCATGTGGAGCAGGTGTCGCTCGTCGCGTGCTGACGTCACCTTCCGTTGTCCACTGCCAGTTTTTCGAGTTGTTCTGTGCTCCTCGGTCCACTGCCTCCAAACTCGCATTACTGTGGAAGAGTTCGGCTGCACACGCGCTGCTATTGCGCGATAGGAAAATCCTTTTTCTCGAAGGCCGGTAAACCTTCCCCGTTCAAACTCCGTTAGTTATTGGAATTTCTCCTTCTGCCGTCGTAGAGGCATACTTAGGTCTCACTAAACGTTCGCCACTAACAAATAATCAGTAACTATTTTCAACTTCCAGGAGGAAGTTGAAAACAGTTACTCTACAGCATAGTATACATAGTTCCTCTACAGCACTCTATTTATACGCTTTCAGCACCAGTTCAGAGGGCGCTGCGCACGCCACGCATGCGTGGTGGCTCTGAAACTTTACTATTTTGCATAACATCCTATAATTGACATTTGCTGCAAATTTCATTTAGTTCTGATGATTTCTTCATGGTGTTGCATTTTTTACAAACAGCAGTGTATAAGTAATTCCTGAATTCAAAAACATCATCAACTATAAGGTTTTCTTCCACAATTTTTTACAGTACATAATCTAAATTAATTGCGTTTTAATTGAAATATAAGGCACATAAGTTTTTTTTCCCTCACAACATCCTCGCCCTTAACCCCTTACCAATCGGGTAATTTTCGAGAAAACGGTCATAAAAGTGCCTATTTTTTTTTATTCTTGAAAATTATATAAAAATATGTGTATGAACAATATATATCTTCATTTTTAATTTTTGATTTGATTTTAGCTTGAAATTTTAAACACTCCAGCCCGGAAATATCACGTGAGCGAGAAATAGAAAGCGAAACCTCAGCCCGTCACTCTCACGGGAGTGAGAGGGAAGGGGTTAAAGGCACAGGATCTTAAAAGATGAGTTTCTGTACAAAGCAATGCGTGATTTTAAGAAACAATTTATTTTTAATTTATATATTTACATATTTTTATACATTTTTGAGTTCCATTATAGCTACTTCAAACACTTAACAAGAAAAATAAACAAGGTTTTAATTTGAAACTAATACAAAATGCCTAAAAGGCTGATATATAATAAATGGTGATTCATTTAGAGGTACTTTTTGTGGTGGGGATTTAGTTGCAGATCGCACATGCCTCGTGTCAACTGAAGTCGCATTCCTGTTCAGTAATGTTTGACATTTTATAATGGAAAGACTTAGCCCTGCACAGCGTCTACAAATTGTTCAACTTTATTACGAAAACGGGCGTTCTACGAGGAATGTGTATCGGAAGCTTACATAAACGGCCTACCGAACGCACAATAAATTTGAGACTCACTACGTGCTGGATGAGGTTTATTTGGTCGAGTATTATCCAATAATGAAAATTGGGTCTCAAACTTACTGATGGTATGTTTAAGAACCAAATACGCGCCCGATACACATTCCTCGTAGACCGCCTATTTTCGTAATAAAGCTGAACAATTTGTACACGCTGTGCCGGGCTAAGTCTTTTAATTATGAAATGTCAAACACGACTGAACAGAAATGCGACTTCAGTTGACACGAGGCATACGCGATCTGCGATTAAATCCCCAATATAAAAAGTACCTCTAAATGATTCACCCTTTATATACATATATATATAAACAATGAGTGACGTTAATACGCTGAACATATTATGTGTTTATCTCTTACAGTTACTTTAATTGCTTAAAAAATATCTGTTTTGAAGAACAAAAATCGCTATAACACCCCTAAACAATAAACCTTTCGTGGGAAAGATAAAATTCCATTACGCAACCCATCTGAGAAACCCATAAATGGAAAGCCTGAAGCACACATAAAGCAAATGATTAATACACCCGCGCTCGTCTTTGCGGTCATGTTAACAAAATTTCCACTTTCCCATGGGAGAAATCATATTTTAAATCATTGCTGACAAATGGGGGAACCTGGCTTTCTCACATAGCGAACAGGTGAGAGTTATTACTCGTAAACTCTTCCTAGAACATCGTAAATTAATATTTTGGACCGCAACCTGATCATAAAATTACGCATTTACGTCAATGCTCACTTACTAAGATCTTCTGTTTCGGAGAGCATTACGATTTAGAGGAAGGCTATGTGAATATTTCTGTTAGTAAAAGGGTGGATTTAATAGTGTCTCATAGAAGAGAATATAGAATAAATAAAGACAATTTAAGCTTTCCTAACTCAATATTTCAACTAGATATTTGGTAAGAAATTCAATTCTATTTATTATAATGTATTTTATTAATGCATATTTTTTGTTTAAAATTTGAAAAATTAAAAACTGGAAGATTTGACAAAACTGATGCAGGGAAAAATAGAAAAAAATCATTTTGAACAATTTTATTTTTTGCAAATAGGGTATGTAGCCAAATGACAACATCATACATTGATTACAAAGAATGACATTGCATTACATGTGAAATTGTTTAAAACAATTATGTTTGTTGAGACAATTCTCACATTTGGTATGAGTAAATCCTTTGCAGTTGGGCAGCTTGCATCTCATTTTTTTTCATCTTCTATAATTGGCCAATGCCCAGTTTGGCCAATCTTTTTTTGGTTTACCAAAAAATGCTTGCAACAAATTATAAAGCAATACGTAGCCGAACGGATACTTCATGCAACAAAGCGATATTTGCTCTAGTGTGAGTTTGAATGGTGTATTAGGCAGTGTGCTGCCGAAAAGCCACAATATGCATTTGAGGGTTAAGATAAGCAGTGTAGCTAACAATGTTAATAGAAAAATTGTTATAAGCCCAAATTACATAAAAATTGTTGACAAAAACCGCAAATTTTTTTTGCCGGCTGTCTTTTTTTTTTTTTGTAAGCTCGCATCTTTTCTATTGGAAAAGGCATTTTCTATAGATCCTGAAACACTTGTCCGCTATCTTTATTGGCGTTTTGTGCGTCTACGTCTGGTAATGTTGTAGTCAAACGACAAACTTCTACTTTTCTGACTAATAGCGGTGTAAGTAAGAAAATATTAAGAAAACTTTTCTAGATGCAAGCAATAGCCACTGATGTCGTGAAGCTCTTTGCGTTTTTCTATTAAACATGAGCTACTTTGCAACCCCCAAGTCAGACCCCTCTGAGCTGAACCCCCCCCCCCCAATTGCGGAAGTTAAATAGTTTAACCCCTTGAAGCACGAGTTTTTTCGGAAAAACTGGTAAAAAATGATAAAGTTCTTTTTGACAGAAAATGAATCTATAGGTATAGTATAACTTTTTTTTGGCCATTTCAGTTGTAGGGGTGACTAGAGAGCGGGGTTGGGATAAAAGTTGTATCAAAACTTTTTTATACAAACAAAGTGCAAACGGATCTCAGACGGACATTAGAAATAAAATACTGTGATACCTCGAGATACGAGTGCCTTGACATACGAGTGATTTGAGATACGAGCAGCGATGTTTTGTTTTGAAATACGATCGATATTTGAGATACGAGAAACGCCAGCTGCGACAACACGGCCCCTCCCAGTTTACTACGTCTGCGCAGTAAATTGCTTTGAGATACGAGCAAATTGACATACGAGCAAGGTTTCGGAACGAATTAAACTCGTATCTCGAGTTATCACTGTAACGCGAGATACAAGATTGCCTGTGTGAGACACGGGAATGTGCAAATTTTATGGTAACTTTCGCTCGTGTCAGACACGGGCAAATGCGATAAGGGGCTAATTCCCATGCAGCAAGGCCTACAAACCCCCTCTTAAATGGCACCCCTCTATTACGAGCAAAATTTTTGTACCGATGGTGTCCGATGGGTTTTACTGAATTTTGCAATTTTATAAGGTACAAAACTATTATCCCGCGTTCATTTTCCGCACAAAAATAAGCTGCTCAATAAGACCTTCATCCGTAATGAATAAATATAACACCAAGTATTTAAAATATATAAATAAATTCTCAAGCCAATAATCACAATAGTAAAGCTTTCCAAATCAGAAGTTCCTTCTAGAACTTTATACGTACCCACTTTCCAGTATACACCAACGAGGGTCGTAGTAGCCTAGCGGTTAGAGCGTCGGACTTCCACCTGGAAGGTCACGCGTTCGATACCCTCTGAAGAACATTCATGTACACTTGGGGATACGTGCATATAAAATCAGTGGACCCCACTACCTCGCCCCGTGCGCAAGCAATCCTAAGGCCTCGGCTAACAGGTAGGGGTCTGGTGGTGAAAAGTATACACCAACATCAACGTCATAATCTAGCCATCTCTCATTCAGCCTTTAGTTCTTAATATATTCAAATACCCATTTTCAACAGTTAATACACATTCTTTTTCACTTATCCATTCTTTCATTTAAAACTATCCTTAAAAATCCAGATCAGAAAGTTTCATAGGAAAATAGACTCGTTTAGTTATGGACGAACTTCGTATTTGTATACGTTCCATGTCTCAAGCTCCTTTTGATACAGTTTGTTCATAGCAAATGCGCCTGTTATATCAGGGTTTATATATGATTAAAATTTCTCCCTGATCGTTAATATTAAACTTCTTTGTAACTGTTCAACACTGAACAAATTTATTCAAATCAAAAAATAAATATGGAAATGAGATGTTCTTGCCGTGATATTTTGAATGCAAAAAAAAAAAAAAAAAAAAAAAACGTTCGAATCGGATAATTCTCTCAAATTTATTAGGGGAAAACACAGACTAACCGACAAACATATCTTCCTCATCTCAAAACCCTACTTTCAAATTTTTTATTTTTCAATCTTTTTTAGTTAATATTTTAAAATGTTTTTAAAAATTTTAACGGTATTTTTATCTTACATTAAGCCATATTTCATACTTTTTTGCTTTTACGGGAAAGTAGGCTAAAAAATTGAAGCTAATTTTATTTTTCGTGTAACTGTTCCAAAACTTAATATGTATTTTAAAATTAGGAGTAACGTCGCGACCCCATAAGAACCGTCTCTCGCGCACAGCCCGTAGGTTGGGAACCCCTAGCCTAGAAACTTCAATGATTGATTACATCCGCAAGTCGGTTAGGGCAGGTAGTGGGTGTGGGGTAAATCCACGAACTGAGTTTTTGACAGGTGGTTTTCATGGTGAAAAGACATGTCACTAAAAAGTTTCACCAAGAGTGTTTCTAGTTCCAGGAAAAAGTTTTAGGATTAGATTTATGCGCACCTACAAAAAGTTTCTTATTTTTGCACCCACTGCAGGTCGATTTTTTTTTCAAAACTACAAACGCAGGGCTTTGCTTTCATTGCAATGAAATGCCCAAAATGTAAAATTCATCTCACCAAATCATTTCTTTAGATTGCTTGTTTTCAGCATTAAAAATATCTTCTAGCTTGATTCGGTTGAACCTTTTTAAGCGGAAAAGCTTACAAACTCGTTTCTGAAGATCAGAACACATTATGAGCGGGGGGGGGGGGGGGCAGGTACTAGTACCCGTTTCGTGCATTGCCGTTTAAAAGCGGGACTGGTATTTGTACCCGTTTAAAATCATCACTTTTAAGTCACACAAGTGAAAAAATAATGTTTCATATAATGTTTGAGTTGGTGTATTTTTTTAGAACATTTTTTAACTTAGCCAACTCAGCCCGCTACGCAACATAGTTGCGCGTGTTACGTCACCCGCTCATAATGTGTTAAGAGTACGGATTATCAATGTGAAAAGTTGCTAAAGAGATAAGATTTGATGAATCTTTATTAAGGGATTGGTTGGGAAAAAGAATATGGGGGTTGAAGACAACATTGGTTCTTTAATAGTTGGAACTTTAAATGAAGTCAGTTGGTGCAACCTTGCCATGAAATCGTCAAATGTTGCTTTGGTTTAACACTAAAATCTTAAAATAGCGAATTTTTAAAAATGCGGAGCGGAGAGTACAGTCAGTCAGGTTAACTTTGATACACAATTTCTATTTTTAACTGCCCCACTCATCTTTTAATTGTATTACTGTATTTACTAGCATAAAAGTAAAGAAAAACTCCAAAAGTACGGCATAGTGGAAATAATTATAAAAACAATTTGGAATAAAATGTAAACCAGTTTCAAAATGATCCTTCCATTTAGGTTACCTTTGAACAACGTCGAAAAGGTTATTTTAAAAAGAAATACTCTAATAAAAGTATAGTTTTGCAATTTCGAACCAGAAAAATAAAATTTCCAACTACTTAAAATTTATTTCACAACATGACAGGATTTGTAGAATTTATGATCGTGCATAGAACTTCAAACTGGCATTGAAAACTAGCTTCCATGCAGTGACCTCAAAAAGACTATTATAAAATTATCTGTGTACAGTGTTGCAAACTTATTTTGTAAAATTAAGAGTAGAAAACTGATTTTATAGCCTAGCCAACCGAGTGCCGCACTGGACCTATTTTGGTTTAAACTCAAATATACTAAAAATATGATTCGGTTCAAAATAAAACCCCATGGTTCAAAGTTGCCTTGAATGGGTAAAAACAGTTTAATGCTGAAACACAACTGAAAATTAATTCGCTAATTTATGCCTAGAAGTAATGCTTGAGACTAAAAACATTTGATGGTGACCAGTGGCCAGTAAAACCAAAAAAGTTAGTCGCCACTTTGAACCGTGTTTCAAACTGATCCCCCCTTACCGGGGCTTTATCTTGCATACAAACACATGTGCATACATATACCTCAAACTACACCTTGTCACAAAATTACACCAAAGCCCTATTTTTAAAAAAATAAATTACAACACTTTTCTAGTCGCCGGTTTTGGCGATCGACATAACATTTTGTGGTCCCCAAATAAAAATGTATAGTCGCCAATGGCGAGTGGCGACCGCTAGTCTCGACCTTTACCAAAAGCGAATTTTCATCAAGAGTCACCTGCGTCTGAAAGAGAAATGTCTCTACAGAACATAAACTAATGTAGACGCTTTGGGATAAGTTAAGAAAAATACCGAAGTAGGGGCATATAATGAAATACCGAAGAAACAAACAGCTGAACCCGTTTTCACAGAAGTATTTCTCATCTACAATTGATAATCATTTTCAAAAATTTTATTTTTCTCACAAAAGTTTCAAGCCAATTAGTTTTTAAGGTATTAAGTTCTAGTTTGATATATAATTAAAAATATTACTTTATTCAAAGGAATAAAATAAATTTGAGGTTTAACTTTATTTTCTAATTTCCGCAGAAATTCTCATCCTCAGGCAAAGCTACCCACTATGGAGTTTTGCCTCATTTTTGGGGCAAAAGTTTTCAAGTAACTGCTAAATTAATTTTTTTAGAGGACATTCACCTGTATCTAAATTCCAGATGTAAATAAATGACGTCAAATTTGGGTGAAATATGATTTTCTCTCTACCCAATCATCCAAAAACTTAGACCACCTAGCCTACATCTGCATAATTGCAAACCATTTAACATTCAAAAAGCCACGAAACAAAAGTCATACTTCTCCACCAATAGTAAAGTCTTTAAAAAACAACAATTGCCGTGGATTACCAACTAAGAATTTCATAACACTTACCGCAACTACAAGCATACCTCAACTTAAGTTCCTTTTTAAAGATCTTTTGTTAGTCGCTTTTTTTTGACATAGTGTCCAAGACAGAGACCCCGCAGATAATTTTACATCACAGTTTTAGATCTTAAACGTGTAGAAATTTTATAATTATAGAACATGTGCCACAATCAAGTGTATGCAAAATTTTTAAATATTAATAAAGCGTCAGAAGAACCAGTGAAATTCTTTGCATTATACATAAACAAAAAGAAAAAACCTCATCTAAATAAAATTTATTAAGCAACTGGTTACACAGGATATTCTAATAAGCCAAAACTATAGTAATTATCACACATTTATAGTGCTGATCAGAGAATACAATGCTATAGTTTCAACTTTCGATACAGATAAACCACAATGTGATAACCACTTCTACAAACTATACACCAAGAGTAGTATTAGTTACAGTTTCTACAATGTTTCAGAGTTAGTTACTACTGTTTAGTTCTTTAAAGTTAATTACTACAATAGTTCAATACATATCAAAAATACTGATTTAAGCATCGGAAACATTACAATTTACAATATCAAATTACATGGAAGAAGTAGTTTAACATTGTTTTTCCGCAACATTTCTACAAAGGAAACTTACACTATATTTCAATAATTCCATCAGCTATATATAATTCTAACAAGCTTCTTTTCACAAATTATGAGAAATAAGTAAACAGCAAAATATTAAGAAATTTCTCAACACTAAATCCTTAAAGGAATTCTTCTGTTAAAAGAGTACAAAATCACAACTTTTGAACGGTTTAATATGTAACAAAAGTGCAATGTATGGAATGTCCTTAATAACAAAATGTACCATAAGATGAATGATGCGAACACTGACTCGATATTATTCTAAGCAGGATATTCTTGTACTTATTTATGTTTATCAAAAAAAAAGCACTTATAAAAACTTAATTTTACTGGTTAAATTAAATTTTACGGCAAGTTCAGTAAAATGATTTTTAAATTGTAGCAAATTTAGCGAGTGGGAAAATAATGAATGGAGTGATTTGTTTTACCTTTATTTTTTCATGAAACTAGTCTAAACTCAAATTCAAAATGCTCTTGACGATTTAAATGTTTGAAAGATAAAATCAAAAATGTGTTAAATTGCGGTTGAAACTGTTTGAAACGAATTCATAACGGAATCCACAAAAGCTACTTCAAAGATGGGCACATTTTTAAAAGTATAAAATACGGAAATGGAAACGTACGCCCCCTTTCGATTCTGCGCATGTGATAAAAATACTAAATTTCGATTGTTAGGTGTTTGAGAACATTAGTGTTAAGAAAACCAATATCCATTCGGCGCTTTACTTTGAACGATACATGAACCAATACGTAAATGCCTTGGAGCAATTTTAAAGTTAGATTATTCTTTTCCCCTGAATAATCCCGGTATTTCACTCGGACGCAGTACAGAAATGTCAAAAAACTTCAAGATGTTAAACACTGTCTAAAACTTAATAAAAGTAATTCGTTATTTATCTATACGGTTTAAAAGGCATTAAGTATTCTCACTTAGCTTAGTTAATGTTAAAATGTAAGAGTTATTTTGCTAGAATGGAATATCAAATTAGGAGTTAGAAGATCGCAAAATACTTAACGCTTTTTAATGAAACAGATGTATACTTTAGCAAACAATTCAGTGCGCGAAGATTTTCTTGGTATTAAACCAGGACACAATTCTTGTGCACCAGAATTGAACCTAAAGCTAATGCCAAGAAAAAAAACTTGTTTTATTTTAGAAATATCACAAATTTAAACATATTTCAGACGTAATGAAATTTAAACTGCAAACGGAAAGAATAGAGCTAATTTAGTATGCTAAAATAAAGTCGATTAAAAAAATATATAGCGTAAATACGAAAGATGTCAACACCGAGAAAAACCAATTTGGTAAAAGAAACTAAAACATCTGTACTCTATGTCCATTTCTGTATTGTCGTTAAAACGGACTGTCCCAACTTGAAAAAAGTGCCCCTACTTTAAGTAGCATTTGAAATTTCGGTACAGACTTCAATTGCTTCAAATAATTTCAATCACAAAAGTATTTTAAATTTCATGTTTAGTGCATTTAAATCCTTTGAAGTCTAGTTAGTCTTTAGACTAGTTTCAAGTCTAGTTTCAAAAACAAGGTTCACTAGTTTTGCACTTTCCTTGAACTTCAAGATAATTACAAAATTTTAAGGTTCATTATTTCACTGGAATTTTACATAGTGCGTGCTATTGCGCAGCTAACTCGAAAATGACAAAAAGTGGACGCTGTTTGAATACTGAGCCACTAGTTTGAAGCTATTTCCGAAAGTAACTATTTTCACAGCATAAACGAGTATAAGAACTACAAAGTAATGTGTTGAAACTCAAAGAACATTTAAATTTTAACTAGACGTCATAGTGAATATTTACTACTTAAAATGTTTTGCACTTTCCTTGAACTTCAAGATAATCACAAAATTTTAAGGTTCATTATTTCACTGGAATTTTACATAGTGCGTGCTATTGCGCAGCTAACTCGAAAATGACAAAAAGTGGACTTGGTGGTTCACTTGTATTCTGAACCCTCCAAGTGTCCTTTAAAAAAAATAAGAAATTCTTAATCTTCAAAATCTAATTATATACAACCAGAATTAGTGAACGTTAAATTAAGCACAAATTATATCTATCGTATTCTCTTAACAGGTAAGTAAAGAAAAAAGCTACATTTCAGCTAAATTACGTTTATTTCGACAGCAATTTTACTCTAAATTACATGAAATGCTGTCTAATCAAACTAATAAACAAAACAACTGTCACAAAACTAGATTGCTATGGAGATAGCATTTTTAATGACCCTCGCAATTACACTAGCTATACTGAAATTCCAGACTGTGGCATCGGACTTAAAAATGTACTTAATCTTATGGATGACATGGTTAAATAACTACACAGTTTTGTTTTACATTTCTGCAAGTTTGAACTATACTCTTTTCCCCACCTATGAAAGCCATTCAAAAACTCTGCAGAAATAATGAAATATAAAGTTTGATGATTGAATTAACATTAGACGTTAAGCCAACACAAGAAATCTGACGAAATAAAATTTATAAACAGAACTTCTGTTAATAGCACGGATTCAAAACAACTGAAGCATTTCATATATACAAAAACATGCACGTTAATAATGCAGCATATTAAACATGTGCTCTTAATGGCACAATAAACTTCACATTACAAATTACGTATATTACACCATGTACGATCCAAAATAATTTCGGTTCAATATTCTTATTTATAATTAGTAAAGAAATGATTTTGGATATTTAAAAGTACTTTTTTTTATGAGTTAAATCCAATCGTAGTAGAAATTTCACATAAAATGTACATTTAGAACATATGTGTTTAGCCATTCTATGGAAAAGATACTTATGCCTTACAAGGGAAAGTTACATCATTAACCCCTTAACGGTCGCATAAATTCCACGAAAACAAAAACAAAGGGCTAATTTATTTTCCAGAAAAATGTTTTAAAAATGCTTATTCTCTAATTATACTAGAGTTTGATACCATCATGTAGTACGTAAGACAAATAAGTTTTTGGGATTAAGGAGAGGAGGCTTTTAAATATTTTGTATGTCACTTTGGAACATTACAGCCCGTGATTTTGACGGGATCGAGAGGTAAGGGGTTAAAAAGTAGTTATTAAAGGTAATGAGGGAAAAACTTAAGCACATATCTACGATTTCTTATGACAAAAAAAAAAACCCTTTTTGTAAAGTGAAAAACAGCTGCTGCGCAGGTACATGAAACCGCAATTTTCCGTAGAATGGCTTTGTTGTGAAATTACAGTAACATTTTGTTTCTGATGCACAGTTTCCGATCCAAGGTATTAAACATTTTCAAAAGGTACACAAACAAATCTTGTTGCAAATTAATTGGAGGCTTGAATTTTCTTTATCATTCTGAAACCAGTCTGGAATTACCTTCTTTTTGGGGTACATTGCTGAAACAAACTCGTTCCATTACAAGTTTTAAAAGCAGATCTCTATTAAATTATGAAAGTGTAAATGAAACGAAACAATTCCTTTTCCAGCCCGTGCATGCAACGTCAAATGTTAATGTAATAAAATAAATCTTTTAGAACATTGAGACTTTTCAAAATCCAATTTTAATTTAAGACACAAACTTGCATTTGACTCTCAGCCGCACTTCACCGGCATTAAACGTTTTGCGTGAATTTATTTTAGAACGGAACGAAGTTATCTAAAATGCTTAGAATATTTTAGCCATTTTTCCGCATATTAAAATAACTAATACAATTATAATCACGCTTTAGATTTCTCTTTATTTCACTGCACTATAAAAAATAGGAACTTCCTAGTGTGATCGAGAATAGAAGTTTTAAAATAATGAAACGCAAATGCCAGTCCGAACGATATTGACAGATACACGGGAGATATTTGAAATTTAGATTGTGCTGACCTAGTTTTAATTTACATTATTTTCCAATGAATTTTAGTACATATTTCATTGCATATAATAATTCTCATTAAAGGCTTTTAAATATTTAATATGTAACGCTGTATGTTCAATCCTTTTATGTAACCTTCAGTAATTGTTTTATGTATCGTTATTAACTAAAATCTATCAGAGTTCAAATGCATTAAGAATTCTCACTTCACGAGTTAGTGTTCAAGAACTAAATTAATTCTGTTGGGATTAAACTTACGAATTAAGAGTTAGATTAAAGTAAGGATACTTAATGCTTTTTAAAAGGAAACAGATGGGTAAACTAACACATTGTTCAGTAAATAAAATTATAATTTTCTTAATGCTAAACGAGGGAACAATTCTTGCGCGCCAGAATTGAATCCACAGTTAGTGTCAAGAGAAAATGCATGTTCCGCATATCCAAGAAATTTATCGGTTTTTCCCGAATACAAAAATTAAATTTCTTTAACTAGGGAACGTAAATTCATGATGTTGGATTAAAATCTAGAGATTAATTTTGAAAGTAGATAAAGTGTCTACTTCGATAGGGTTTTAGGCACTTTGAATAGTTCTCCGGAAGAACTACGGATTGATAACTTGACTAAGACCAACCTCGCTGGGCCTGGAATCCGTACCTGAACGTCACTTTTTGTATGTCTTGTGCATTTCCCCAAAAAAAAACTAGATTGTTTTTTTACTTCATAGTGTTTAATTCTCAAAAGGTGGCTAAAAGGAAAATATTTGGTTGTAATCCTATTTAACTTCTTTCTAGTTATAAACTTTAGCATTTCAGCGTATCAACTTTCAAGGTTTAAAATTATTTTATATTAAAAGATAAGATATATTGACGTACGTTTCTTCTCAGAAAAAACATTAACTTTGCAGTATAAAATGTACTTTGGTTAGATACGTATCCTCAAGTAAGGTATTTATAGCAGTAACAATGCATACTAGTAATATAACAACTCGAAACGATCATTTATATCGTTGTGTTAAATATACGGTAAAAGAAAAAAATGTCTACTTCTGAAATTTTTAGAAAAATTTCTTTTCTACATTAACTGTAAGCTAACTACAAAAGAATAAGTTCAAATTTTGCTAATTTTGCGCATTGATAACGCGTATTAGAAAAAGTGAATATTTGAGTGAAATAAATCAACCAGATGAAAAAAATAAGCCCAAGATGTCAACACAACTCATATTATTGGAAGCTGAAAGTAAAATGCAAGCTGCCTCCTTCCTATGCTTAAATTTATTTAAGAAAACCAACTTATGCTTAAAACAAGATTTGTTTGAAAAAACATCGAATGAAATTTTCTTTACCCACAGCAAAGACTATCAGTTAAAATTTCTCCAAGAGTTAGTCTATTAAAAAACTAAAGCGCCAATTTTGAGCACAAAGTGCTATAATTTTTCTAAAGTATTCCATAGATGTGTAACAATTTTTAATTTTAAAACTTTGCTTATTGCCCGTCGTAGAACTGTATTTGTAACTGCAAATAAACCTTGTCTTGAATATAGCTTCATTTTAAAGGCAAATCAATAAAGTATGCCAAATATGACATTTCCCCCTATTACAGAACAAAGCAATTGATGAAAAAATTCTTTCAATATTTAAATGCAAATACGAGTTATACTTCAACAAAAGCAAACACTTTTAAACACACATTTATTATAACACTTTCATAAACAAATATAACATTTTGAAATGCAGGCACGAAACCAGCACCACTTATTAAAATATATAATTAATAATTAAATTGACAGAAGCACTGAAACATGAATGCAATATAAACCATACCACTTAAAACAACCTTCTGAAATTTTTGTTTTAAAGCATAACATTTCATTAGTGAAATAAGTTAATAATTTAAACATATTACGAATTTAACAATTTGTATTCACACTCATGTGTAGATGTCTTCAACTTATTCTTTCGTTTACTTACTTTAATTCCCTAATTTGTATTAATGTTCTGTCTAAAACAATCTTCTTTTGTGCACAGTTTAATACGAAAGGCTTCACTATTTAATTGATAGAAGTTTAGCACTAATTCTACTTAACATAATTACAGAAAAATGATTCTTAAAATTTATACAGCAATTTTAGTTTTTCCCTTTTTAACTACAATTTCTTAAAAAGTAAAAATTGAAGAAACTCTAGTAGGTGGCAATTATATAATGGGTAAATTTTCCAATTATGCGCTTTAAATTATAAGCAGTAGCGTCACTAGCAGAGAGGGCGGTCCACCTCGGGTGCCATTCTTCTGAGGGCAACACCGGAAATGAATTCAAGAATCTATGAAATATATGTACTGTAATAGTGCATTTTCTCCCACAAAATTTTGAACACATTTAACCTATTTAGTATGTACACCCGTACTTCTGCCTGAAAACCACTAACACTTTATTTTGTTTTTATTTATTCAGAGATGAACTTTTTTTGGAGGGGTGGGGGATGGCGTTCTAACATACATGTTAAGAACGCCAGTGTTATAAGCAGTGAAATTAGAAGAATATGAAAGATTGGCTGACGTTGTAATAATTATTGCCACACAGCTAAACCTTTACAGTTTGTTCAAATTTAGATCAAATTTACGGGAAACACGAGCTGACCCATATGTTCTTTCTCAAACTGAGAAAGCCCAGAGTCCTTATATACCGCGTAATTTCTCACGTATCTTTAAAAAACCCTACAGTAATAGAAAACCGAAATCTGATATTAAAAGACAGAAGCATATCACATAAAGCAACGCAAAGCATTACGTCCATTAATATGTTGGAATATAATGAAGGAATCATATTTGAGTTTAGTCTCATTACGTAGTTGAATTTCTATAAAATGCAATGTCTTTAACCAATTACAGTATACTTGTATTATCAGGCATTTAATGATAGACTAAAAGCTAAGTTAAAAGAAGTTAAGGGCGAAAAGGAAAATGACGGTTGTAAAATATATAGTTGATGAAATGTCTGCTTACATTTAAATATGCTTCTTTTAAAATATTTTACTGTAGAAAACTGCTTTTTATCAAGAAGTCCTAAATCACTGAACTAAAAAACATATAGTTGTAAAATTAAAAATTTTATTTTTTTTAAGATAACCCCAAAGAAAAGCGGCTGAAAAAAAAAGTATAATTTTAATCGCGCGCGCGAACTTTAAAGTATATGAAAGTGTTCCTCATATGACCATATATGGTAACGCGTTAGAGAAATTTATGAGTGGGAAAACCCTGAGCTGTCTAGCTTAATGTGGAAAAAGCCAGACAAAGGATACAAAGGATTTCTCCATATCACAGCCTGACAAAGGATACAAAGGATTTTTCCATATTATACACACACATATATATATAAATATACAAGAATTGCTCGTTTAAATATATAAGATATAATTAGACAGACACACATATATACTGTTGCAAGTTAAGCGTTTGGTAAGAGAATTGTAAAATTTCAGGCATTACAATCAAAATGAGAGGCTCTATTTATCAGCAAATGCAGTAATAATTGCAGATAAACAATTTTAACTCCTTTTTTTGCTTTCCGTTTTGTCAATTATACTATCAATTAAGTATAGTTTAAGTATAAACGCTGTATTCCGTGATATTTTGATTATTAAAACTATTGTAGTGTTATTTCCCAAAAAAAGATAGCTCCTCCGTCATACTTTCAATTCCATTGATTAAATGTGAGAGAAAAAGGGCAGAACACTTATTTTATTTTTTTACAAGCAATTTATCTCTCGTGATCAGTTCGGAACATGGATTGGTCGATTTTTACTGCTCGAATGAAAGAGCTATTTCCTTTTGGATTACATGTCTGACGAAAATAAAAACGGAAACTTGAAGAAAATAGTTTCGCTTAGGATTAAAAAAAAAACATTATAATGTCATTTTTTCCTAACACGTTTTCAGATTTTATTCTCGCTTTTTCTATGAGACTTGCTACTTTTTTACAGGAAATTAAAAGAAGTAGGGAAAAAATATATATTGCAACTGTTCATTTATTGGAAGATACGGTCAATAAAAATATGTTTTTATTTGCTCTTTGTTCTGAAACGAAATGATATGGAAAGAAAAATATAGAACTAGAAATAGTTTGTTACGTTTAAGGTTTTTAAATAAAAAAATGCATCAGATTTATAAGTTGAAAATATGTTTTTCTTACTTCCATCTGGCAAGCTATGAAATACACCGTTCTTCTACTTAGTAATAGCACTATTGTTTATATAATATTTATTTAAAATAATACAACAGTAACAACAGTAAAGTTATTATCTTGCATTAACTGTCAGCAATTTTCTTAAATACACTATTATAAGTTTATTTATAACTAGCCTACTTTCCCGTATACACCCAACTTCAAATTTATAATATAGCTATCCCTTTCTTTCTCTTTCACATTTAGCTTTACTTCTTAATTACTTCAAATATACTTTTTTCAACGAATAATTCATATTCATTCACTCAGTCATTCATTCTTTCATTTATTCAGTCATTCATTTACTCATTCATGTAGTTATCACTCGTTCATTTATTTTTTCATTCATTCACTCATTTAATTACTTTATCATGTATTCACTCATTTATTTATTCCTTCGTTCTTTCACTCATTCATTTATTCATTCATTAATTATTTCACTCTTTCATCGATTTAATCATTCATTCTTTCACTCATTCATTCATTCATTTATTTATTTATTGAGAAATGCCCTTAAAAATCCCGATCAAAAATTTCATAGGAAAGCAGGCTTGTTCAGTTCTTGTTGAACTTCGTATCAGTACATGTTCTACAGCGTAATATCTTTCTGATAAAGTTTGTTGCGAGCCAATCCGTCGTTTAGATCAGGATTTATATGGGATTGAAATTTCCCGTAGGCGCTAATGTTAATTTGGTACCTTTTCATTATCAAGGCGCAAATCTCGCCGAGCAAAATTTTTGGCGACGGAGCACGCAAAAGGATAACAGCGACGATATTCCGTTTGGCGTTAGTTGCATCATTATTGGCGACTTTATCGCCTGCGCTGGAATAATGGAAAAATGCCGCAAATTTTTTTTTAAACTGTTCAAAAATGAACAAAAACTGTTCAAATCAATATTTCACGTCGAGAACTTCTTCCAATAAGCTTGCAATAGGAACTTGGGTCTTGTGCCCAGAGTTTACATAATTTGCTTCAATTTTGTCCATAGGCGCTAATGTTAAAATGTATGAAGCTTTAGGGTACTTTCACACCAAAAGCGACATTTTGTCTTCGTTATAATGGACAGCTATCAAACTAACAGCGATGACGTTCCTCTTGTATATTGAAATCTGCTAATCACGATTGTCTGAGGGCAAATCACTTGTAATGACGTAATAAAAAGCGCCAATTAGTCAATAACGAGAGCGTGGTTAGTAAGTTATGTAGAACCAATGAAACGCCCTGAAAGGTTTCGTCTCTGTTGCTTGTCGCTGTCGCTGTTTATCTGAAATCACCTTTAAGGACAAATTTAAGGCCTCTTTGCATTCGGGTGACACTAATAATGTTTAATATTAAAACAGTCTTGTGACGAAATTTTCTACTGTTCCTATTAATATGTTATTTTTATCATTAAAGCTATCGAAGTCCTATAACACTAATATCAATAAAAATGAAAATTACCATAACAGTGGTGTGATTGCTTACATTGAGAAACAAATGCGTGCTCACTATCACTTGGTTCACTAACACCAACTAAAGAAAAACATCCATTTAGCTAATAAAATGTGTACCCTTCACAATTTCTTTTTAACCTAAAAACAGTTTCATTTGTTAAAAACTGCTTAAACAGTGTCCATTAAATTTAAAATATAAAAATTACAAATTGTTTAAACAGAAGCAGGAAAGCAATATATTAAAATCAAATGGTATTTATAAAAGATAATTTGTGGAGCGAAGTATTAAGCTACACATTTTAAAGAATTACTTTCCTTTTCATTTCACTTTTAAAATACAGTTCAACCACGAATTTCTGACACTTGGGCGCTTCTGCGCATGACAGAAAAGGACGAATCCCTTCGAGTTTTAGGGAAGTTCGTTTGATAGGTGTGTTTATTAGCACTCGACTCAGCATGCATGCTTCTCTGTTTGTTGAAAGCAACTAAATTTATAAACTGGCATATAGCATCAGTTCGGAAGAAATCAAGTACGCTAAACGAGCTTAAACGAGCACAGACTGCCGCACATTCCTATAGCAGCAGCTTCTGCCTTCAACATGAATGGATTCTTCTTGGCACTCTGTAAGCCTGAGGTTCTTTCTTTTTCAGTAGAACTCTAATAAAAAGGTAGAGCAAATGGTGAGTTTTATACTTTGAATTAATATTCAATTGTAACATCTTTGATAAAGTTGTTCCTCTTCAGTCTTCAATTCAGTCTGTAATACAGAAATTTGACGGATTTTTCATACAGTAAAACCTGTTAAGTTGACCACCTTTGTAAGTTGACCACCTGTCCAAGTTGACTACTTTTGTCATGAACGGAATTAGCCCTTCCCCCTCTACCTCACCCTCTATAAGTTGACCACCTTTGTAAGTTGACCACCTGTCTAAGTTGACCACTTTTGTCATGAGCGGAATTAGCCCTTCCCCCTCTACCTCACCATCTATAAGTTGACCACCTGTCTAAGTTGACCACTTTTGTCATGAACGGAATTAGCCCTTCACCATCTACCTCACCCTCTATAAGTTGACCACCTGTCTAAGTTGACCACTTTTGTCACGAACGGAATTAGCCCTTCCCCCTCTACCTCACCCTATATAAGTTGACCACCTTTGTAAGTTGAGCACCTGTCTAAGTTGACCACTTTTGTCATGAACGGAATTATTCCTTCACCCTCTACCTCACCCTCTATAAGTTGACCACCTGTCTAAGTTGACCACTAAAGTGCTGCACCGCAAGTGGTCAACTTACACACGTTTCACTGTACAATGTTTTGCATAAAGCCATATTTAGTTACATACTTCGCCACATATTTGAGGAATCGCTTGCAATTGACTTTGCCAAAAGTTTGTAAATATTATAAGATACATCCTTACCATACACACCACACCGTAATATATTTTGGTGCCTTAAATCTTCGGTGACACTTTCAGAATAAATTTTAAGAATTAGAAACAGTAAATAATATATGAAAATGAAATCATATTTTTTTTCCATTTCAAACATGCTCGAAAACATTTCAATTTTATCCGAAAAAAGCTAATTTCCTTTCGCAGAACTCTCCGACTTCAAATAAACAGAAAGAACACCCTAAGACGGCATTTCTTATGACCTGCGTTTGGAAGTTGTAAACTCTTTGATTATTTATATAATATATGCCAAGCCGAATGCAATTTTCACTAAATCTACACTTCTACTTTCATCAAAACCATAAAAGAAGAAGAAGGAAAAAAAAAAAAAAAAAAGAAACGAATACGAAAGGTGAAAATACGACAAAGTTATTGCTTCTGCTACTATCACGTGAAGCAGCAGTCTCCGTTTGATGGCTACTGTCACTATGGAGACCAAAAGAAATGAATCCCAGGTAAAATACCAAGGGATCGATTGCACGATGAAAAGCATCAGGGTTGAGGAGTAGCGAAATTTTATTTTTGAAACAGACTTTTTCTCGAGACATCTATGTCAACCAATTCCATCCAGTGCTTTCGGTTTCTCAAGGGAGTTCTGACTCTATTTTCATCCAAATTCGGTGATCCTGGAGGGTTTCTTTAAGTATTTGTTCTTCGTAATGTTTATTTATTCAAGCAGTTTCAGGAAAATATAGTACAAGTTAGGATGTGATGAGGTAAATGCTTAGTTTATAAAAACTATTTATCTTTAATGTATTTTCTTACGTAGAAAATTTTGCAGAGTTTGTGAAAGAAAATTCATGGCTTAAAATTACGTTTTTTTAAGTAATTTTTCCTTTTTCCGATTTTTAAAAAAATCTCAAATAGTTATTAAATAATTTGAAAATTTAAGTCACCGATGGATTTTTTTTCGTTGAAAGAAAGCTTGTTTAATGTTTGTGAGTGAATTTATCGAAATAATTTACAGATTTATTTTCATGCCATAACCGGAAGCTATAATTTTTAGGAATTATCCTGCCATTTCCTACTTGTTGTTAAAAATATAATTTAAAATTAATATAATTCAGGATTCTTGGATTTATGTTCAGGTAGATGTAATCTCTAAAATAAAATTTTTAAATTTTGCTCTGATGCATTTAATTAGAAACTGACGTCAATATTTTCAAAATCATTTGATCTGTATTTTTAGGTAAGTTTAGTAACAAGTCATTCAATAAAAGCTTGAATCAGTAAAATATATTATTCAGCTAAAATCATTTTTGTAACGCATCTTGAACCGAAGTTTCATATCTAAATAAATGCACCTACTTATTTCACCCTGTTTATAAATTTTATTTGTGAAATAATTTAAGAGACTTAGAAATTCGTTGTTTGACTTCTAAAAAGTTCACAAAACAAAGATTAATGTTTATTGTGTTAATAACCCTTATACACATTGACCTTGAACAGAAATTTCAAATATCTGTCTGACAAGATGTACAATAAGATCATATATCAATTATGTCCGGGAATTTAAAATAAATCTAAAATGATTTTTTATGGGAAAAAATGTGCAAATTTTACAAACTTTTGTCACCTCCCCCAGAAGTCAGATTAACCCTTGAGCTGTCACCTATCAGGACATCACACAAGTCGTCACGTCGGGTCATATAAACCCGAATTAAAAACTTAGTAAATTGGGTATAAATAATATTATATAATTATATAATTTATATTTATTATATATTATAAATTCTATAATTGGGTAAATGTAAAACATTGTGTTTTAGTATCAATATAATGTAAGAATACGTAATATACTAGTATAAAAAGCATAGAAGAAGAAAGAAATTAAAATTGTACTTGGGTCATTGTGACCCAACGAGACAGCTAAAGGGTTAATACAAAAGCACTTGACTTAGGGAAGTTATGCATTATTTTCTTTAAAGATAATCCAGGTCCACAGTTTCAATTTTTCCGCGGGGAGAGGGGAAAGGGATTATATTAATTTTTGTATAATTCTTTCTTAATTTAATTTATTGTATTATTTACATTAATATTTTCTTACATTAAGTTATTTATGATTATTTCTTATATATTAATTTTAAAAGAACAAGCAAATTCTGTTCAAGGATATAAAATGAAAAAAATTACGAAATTAATTTATTTGAGAAATTTTTTTACAGAGCATACAATCAAAACTTTAAAAATGTTTAAAAGAAATAACGTAATAAAAAAATAAAAACAATGAAATTAGCACTGAAAAAGAAGTATTAGAGCAAAAAAAAAAAAAAAGAAAAAGAAAAAAGAAAAGAAACATGCAATTTACAATTTGATGTAGGTAAACTTTCAAGATTAGGGGAGACTGCGTACGGTTGTGACAATTTTCATTTGATCGCCCATAAATTCGTTAGTATGCCTGTTAGCTGGATAGAATTTGTTTTTATAAGTAAAGTATTTATCGGTCTACGTATGAATACTAAAATTTTGTCCCTGAGTACAATAGTTAACTCATAGGAGCAAATTAGAAAAAAAGGAAAAAATGTCACAACCGACCACACCCCAGGGGCGGTTGTGACAATGCTTGGGGTCGGTAGTGACAGGTTGAAAAGTACACCAAAATGGCCCAAAACCACTTTTATTGCAGATAATATTTAATTTAGATCTAGTCAGATTCATCATGGTTATTACAAATGTATTGGCGACTACCACCTGCGCTCTCTAAGTGGGACCAGAGCTCACATTTTCCTTGGCATTTGATCCATTTTTCACCAGCCCTTCTTTCAGAATATGCGCCTAGACAAACCAGACAAAAATACTCTTCTTCATCCGATGACGGTGGCGATGTCTTCCTGTTGCTTGCTTTGTTTCTTCCTTTTTTCTTTACCTGCTTAGCTTTCAATCGTTTTTCTTTTTCTTCATATTCCTGCCTGACTGCCTTTTTTTCAGGCGTGTCTATAAATAGTCGACTTTTTGGGTCTGGAACCTCTTGTATTTCTTTGGGGAGCCTTCGGAAAAGGCCGAACAATTTCAGGCGAAAAAACAGGTGGTGTGGCTGAGAATGATGCAGTTGGCTGAACATTGCTTGGATGTGGAATTGAAGATTCATCCAATAAGGAAGCTGAAAGTGGCGGTATTTCATCTTTAGGTCCCGGAGTGTTCTCACCAGCGTCAGGGTTTGGACCCATCCGTTATAAAAGATGGTGCAAAGTCTATTTCTTGGAGTATATTACGATTATACGTATAAATACCAGTTTTACAAAAACCAGCCTGAATATTCGCTTGTGTGAAAACCAGAGGCATAGCAGTTTTGATAATACCTGGTATATCGTAGATTGTCATGGTTTTTCCAGTGTAACTCCGCATCCATCCATCACAAGCAGTATTTGCAGCCTTTTTTAAGTGTCCGCAGACAGATCTGTCCAAGGGCTGCAGTTTGTGCGAGCAGTGTGGAGGAAATGAAAGTAAAGTGATTCCATTTTCTTTACAAAAATCCAATGTATTAATGTGGATATGCGAGGAATGGTTATCCAGTAGTAGAAAGACCCTGTGCGTTGGAGAAGCATTAGAGAATTTCCTAAAATGTTCGAGAAATCTGAGGAACGATGCATCTTGCATCCAGCCTGAAGGATTTGCAGTCCCAATCGATCCTACTGGCCCATCCCTAACAAAATTATCGTGATAGCGGACCCGAGGCAATACAAATAAAGGAGGCATAGTATTCCATCGCGTTTACATATGTATCGTAACAAAGACATACGATTAACTTCGTACATTTCCGCAGCTCTCCGTATAGAAATCCCGCGTTTCACTTCTTTATAAGCGTCTTCATATTTTGTTATGTCACACTGCCCTCTTTCTGTCTTCCTCAAGTGTTGTCTGGGTATCTAAAGGAAAAAAAAACAAATTTTACTAGTGTCACAACCGTACCCACAAAATATGTCACAACCGCACCCAGTGCACTCCTTTGCAAAAGAACACCCACCATGTCAATACAAAATAATCTACGGACAAAGTAATCACTGCTATTTAACCATTAATGTTGAGCTTATAACGAGGAAAAACATTCATTACTCTATCTGTACGCATACAACAACAATTATATTCAAAAATCGAATAAAAATACTTACTTTTGACTGTTAAAAAGTAATGAAGGCCTCTGCTAGCGTCAATGTCGCGCGATGGCTGATGCTATACTGTGACACACGTTCATACAGGCAAGCCGCTCCTCCCACACTTGTACCCAACCCGGTATTCCTTATGGTTCCGCTAATATGACGACTGTCACAACCGTAACCTGGCACAACCGTACCCAGTCTCCCCTACTTTCACATGCGTCAAGGGCACGTTAAGGAGGCTTCATTTATTTGATAACAATTAGTTTAAATAGTTTATATGCAAGTTTTCTGGCATAGCACTCATAAAAAACAAGACCTTCATTGAAAAAAGAAAACAAATTCTTCATTTGCAACATAATCGAAAAAAAAATCGTGAAATTTCATATATGTTCTATGCGTAATTATGTGCAATTCATAAGATTTTTAAAAGGAAAAAAAGAACTGGCGTTGTGGGTAACAAAGAAATATCGAGGAAACCAAGCAAGCTGACTGGGGAAGAAAGACGAGAAATGGTTAAAGATATTGTAAAAAATACAACAAGAAGTGCACGGATGCTGGCCAGAAATATCAAATCAATAGCAGGAGGGATTGTAACAATTTAGACTGTAAGAAATGTTGCATTACGCTTGTGTAAAGGAAAGACTGCCAAAGAAGAAACCATTTGTTTCAGAAAGCAACGGGAATAAACTCCTAGAGTTTTCCAAAAAATATAAAAGCAAAATGTTACATTTCTGGAAAAATGAAAGTTCCTATGACAAAAGCAAATGCGAAATTTTCAAATTAAAACACGTATTTACTATCAGAAGAAAAAAAGGTGCGGTTTAAAGCCTCTAAACTTACTGCAAACGGTAAAATATGGAGGAGGGAAAATTTAATTTATGGAAAAATGTAATTTATTGATTAGAAAATTAGTTTCGTCATAATTAAGCGTGTTACAACATATTTTAAGAGATATTGTACGAAACTTAGGATTAGAGAAGACATTTGCCTTAAATTAACCACTTGCCTCGGTGGACCATTCTTAGTCAGGCTGTAATTGTTTAAATTAAGCTCTGGAAACATAGGCAAGGGTTTAAGAACAAGGCTTCAAATATTCTGCCAACAAATACCAAAGAGTGGCTCGTATATAATCTTCCCCGAAGACTGTTAGCTCCACTAGTCACTGAACCTATATCTTATAAAACATCAATGGCCTCTATTAGATGAGAAAACTACTAAAAAGCTCACTAACAAGATAATTAATTCAGAACCAATTTTTTTCAGGAATCGGTGAGTACCATGTCCTCAAAAGTCACAAATAATTTAGTAAATCCTGTGTCGTGGTGTATAGATGCAATAATTGAAGCTAGAGGACTGCCATACCAAGTGCTAACTTCACATTTAAATGTCTAATTATTTTATTTTTTACTTGATTCAACATTCAAATCTCTTGTTCTGATACTTTTTTTTTTTTTTCACTGTAAATTGCTATTTTTATAATTTTTTAAAGTTCTATCAATTTATTTGTCACAAAGTAGGCTAGTTTTGTAAAAAAAATACATTTTATGATTCTTTTCTAAAGCTTATTTCATTTTATTACTTCGAAAACTACAATTTTCCCACTGTTCTGCTGCTTTTTTTTTTGCTAACGGTATAATGCAATAAATAGAAGTTAATTTACGTAACACCAAATGTCTGAAAAAGCTTTATGCGATATCGTTTTTGAAACAAAAGCTATAAAATAAGGACATTTTACTGCTCGTACATAATTAATTTTATGAATCATAAATCTTAAATACCTTGTGTTGGATTATGTATAAGGACAATAATGTGAAGCGAGCTCTTCTTAGAAATAATGAAATTATCGTTTCTCCAAAGTCGTAAAAATAGAAATACTAACACAACTCCATGGAGTATAATGCATCAACATATTGCAGTGCGCATCTTTTTTCATCTGGGAGATTAGGATATGCATTTCTAGTCTGTAATTCCACATATATTAAATTTCAGAACATTATTTAGGAAGATAACATACAAATTCGATGTTGAGGTTTGGAAAATTACTTTTGTTGTTGACTTTCGGTGCCATAAATGTAATAGAGTTAAAATGCAAATTCGCAATAAAAAATACAGCCAATTTTGTTTTGAAGATCTTTTACAGTTGCACCTATGTCTAGACATCTCATTAATCGCAAATTAGGCGGATACGTTTTTATGACTTGGAATCCGGATAAGCTGGAATTTTTTGTCAGCACTAACGTGAATATCTTAATCTGTCTGAAACTCTTTTCCTTGTTTCTACATATTTAATTGATGCTTTTAACAAAAGACTATTTAGATTGTGTGCGCGTTTGCTACTCCATAATACAAGTTTAAATACTTTGGAACTAATGCATTAATATTTGCCACAACAGTTTAATAAAATGGCAATTCAATAGATAACTAAATAAATAAATAAATAAATAAAAATAACTTTTTTTTTTAAACTGACATTTTTTAATAAAAATCTCTTGTTATTATTTTAATTAAAAATATTGTCATGAAATTATGTTTTATAAGTTTATTCAAATAAACTTGACTTTATAAAAGTTCTTTCATCGCACATGTAAAGCTAGTTTTTATAATACTGCGGTGGGCATTTTATATAGTACTGCAGTATGCATTTTTTAAATAGTACAAATGTATGCATTTTTTAATAGTATAATTGTTTGAATTTTTCATAGTACTAAGGTATGCATTTTTTGTAGTGCAACGGTATGAATTTTTCATAGTACTACAGTATGTAATTTGGATTTCAATATCTAAAATATACATGGTAATAATGTCACTTCTATTTTAACAGCATAAATATCGCGGATCTTCTGATGTCCAGATAACCGAAGTTGACTGTATATTCAACTGTGTATTTAATATTAAATATTTTAATGATCACAAAAATACTGGTCAAATTAAATTGCATTTAAGTAAATATTGAACAATGAAATAACTTCAATTCTCAAGCACTATTGCCCATGTTAGGTCTGTAAAACAGCATTTAGTACCAGCGCCTGATTTACATTTTGAATCACTATATAGGCACAACTCATGTTTGAGGGCCTCTCACGCAACAAAAATTTTTTAAACATAACATTCAGTACGTGTTTGTAAAACTCGCCAGTCACATCAAAATTTGGGGGCCCCCAAAGCGCAAAAACAAATTTGTTTTTCAAATGTCAAAGAGTCAGACTAACATTTGGGAGCCCCCAACATGCAAAATGATTTTGTTTTTAAATTACAAAATGTGTGAATAAAATCTGGGGGCCCACAAAGTGCAAAATCGATTTTGTTTTTCAAATTTCAAATTGTCGGACCAAAATTTGGGGGCCCCCAAAGCAAAAATTCCTTGTGGTTTTAAAATAATTTAATAATACAAATTTTCTGTGAAGCAACAGAACGCTAACAGTTTGTTTTTAAAAGATGATATTTTTAAATATTTTTCTAAAAAATTTTAAATTACAAATAATAATAATAATAATAATAATAATAATAAGAAGAAGAAGAAGAAGAAGAAGAAAAATTAGCGGGCCCCCTCAAAGTGGGGGCCCTAGGCCCGGGTCTCACGGGGCTATTGATAAATAAAGCCCCGTTCAGTACAAACTACAATTAAAAAACTGAAAATTACCAATATTAACTATAAAACCTCCCACAAAACTGCTTTAAAGCTATCATCAAGTGATTTTTTTAATAAGTGTTGTTTACTTTTTTAAAAGTTTCATTTTTAAAAGCGCAAATCATTGATACGCTTTTAAACTTTCAAAAATTGGTTTCAGGCTGATTTTTTTCTTTAATTCTGGAATCACTCGAACATGCCATTTTTATTTTCTTTGAAGCGTGAGTAATAAGCAGCGAGTGCAATCGAAGAGCTCTTCAGAGATCGCCTGAGCTAAAATAACAGAAATAAGAAAAAAAAAGGGGGAATATTCGAAGGTGTCAGCCTCTTAATTAAAATTTTCCACTGAATGACTCTAATCGACTTAAAGAAGAAAACGCTAGTTTCAAAATTAACTGCCTTTTCAAGTTGTTTGTCCTCTCTTAATATTTCTTTTTTATAGGATGCTTTCCTACTTTCTGCAATCTGGGCCATTCGGTTCACCCACCCAGAGTGGAATGCACTATCCGATTTATATTTATTACTGATGGGGCTGCATATTGGTTATTAATCTTTTGACGACCTAATGCATTTCCCAGGGACTGGCATCCATTCTTTCAAGTAGCAGCACACTCGGTGGAGGCCATTACCACATTAGAATTTTTGCGTTTAGTTTCTTCACTGGATCATGAAGCATTTGGGCTTTGACGATGTGAAACTGCACTAGGAATTTAAGTTAGCATCCATCTTTAACATGAAACATCCACGTAGATCATTTTCTTCATCTTAAAAATACACCGATATGGTCGGGTTTGAACCTCCGAAATTGAGCGTACGCAGCTTAGCCAAGACGATCAGATTTAACCGCGAAGAAATTTTAAAAAATATGCAAGACAAATAAATGCTTAAAGAGTTTTTAGTATGTCTCATAACCATGCTGTATTTTGAATATCCACTGGCATGGTTGTGAACTCGCGAACGTGAGGGTACGAGGCCCACACCTTCCCAAGACGCCCCCTTGCTGGCCTATTAATTGAGCATTATCTGTTTCAACACAAATACACTTAGGTGGAAGTCCGACTAGGCTCGGGCAACACACAATAGATGGGAGCCTCAACATTTCTATTAGTTTATTAACATTTCGATTAACGCCTGATCTAGTGCCCCCGGAGGCTTTGATGTGCAATGGAAATTTGGAGAGCTTTGTAACCACGAGGGATTTAGCTTACACAGAAGGTTTTTGATTGGACAGAACGACTCTTCGGCCATGACATCATTGCCTAATCGAGGGGACTACCACGGCCAGCTTTTCTTTCTATTTCTACGCAGTAAAATTTAAAAAATAGAGGAAAACGTATTTGTTAGTGGCAAGCTTCAGATACTACTTGTCTTTTGTAAAATAAAAATAAATTCCATTCTATTTAACAGTTCTGGTTTTGTTTGTCAGTGATGAATGCGAAATAAATTGAAGTTTTTTTTATGACGGAATAAATTAAATTAATTACTTGCGGAATATAAACAAGTATTATTTCAGAACATTTCAAGCGCAGTTTCTGCACCTAATCCAGCAAAAGCATTTTTGTGTGTCATTTGCTTCCTCTTCTTTCGACAACAATCACGAAACATATTTCCTAAGTGCAAAATTTGTTAGCAGATATTCATAATGCACTAAATATTTTCAATATTGATGCGTCTATCAGTGATGCCTAATGAACTTGTTGCTGACGATTCCACGATTCCTTTTACATCTGAAAATTGCAAAAGCAGAACAGATCACATGTTATATACAAATCAAGCAGCCGACTAATATGGGTTGTAACTTGGAAACAAAATTTAAATAAAAATAAAAGCATTTCCTGTTTTTATTTTAAAAACAAGAAAACTATCCATCGTTTATTATAAGATCGTTTTTTGCATCTTATGATAAACAAAAAAATACTAAATCGCGATACGCAACAAAAAAAGTCTTATATGTATATACACACACATATATATATACTTGTTTATTATATGCATCTTAAATAACATGTAAAATAGTAACTTATCTTTACTTCGAGGTTATACTACTCCTTCAGTGTTTTTGAATATGTACAGTTATTGAATGTATTATGATTTTAGTGTTAAAAACTAATAAATCATGATTTTTCAATTATGCAGTTGATTTGAATAATTTTATTTCCTTTTACATATCCTGTTGCAACCAGAACACTTCATGCATACAAAAATATTTCTCTTTCAGAAATAACGTATTTGTGAGCTTCGAAATGTACGCAGTTATGTTTTGGCTATAAATGAAAATATTTGCTAAATTGGTTAAAAATATTTGCAAATCATCTTCAATACAGTTTTTCAGGACTGTGCGCTTTCAGAACTAGTTTCTTTAAGAACATAAATATTTTATCTTGCAATCCCTTTGCTTGTGATAACTATTTTTTCGATGGCAATCTTAATAGTTTTACACCATCATTAGTGCCATTTAAACCTTAATGATCACGCCATGCTTGTGGGCCATTATTTCGAGCATTACTGCAATCGGAAAACTTTCCAGTGCTGGAAAAATGATTGCTAAAACTGCACTAGATACTTGAAATGCCCGGACACAGCTAGAGGGAATAGAATGTGTCCTTGCCGCCACCGAACTTCTCAGAGAAAGTTCACTTCCTACACCCTGTTGCTCCCTTTTCCTCCAATCGATGCCTGGGTACTAAACCTGGGATTTATTCCTTCGGTTTCCATGGTAATATTACCCTACTCAGACGGAGCTGGACGGTGTATGGATGGGAAAAGGACACAACTTTCTTCCATTTCAAAACTTTCTTCAACTTTTGGATTTTTTTTCTGGTTTAGACAGAATTGTGAGGAGATTTGTATTTCTAAAAGGCAAACGTAAGCTTGAAGATACTTTGATGTTTTGCAGAAAAAAAGTAAATTTGAATTATTTTCTGTCTGATAAGTCATATATAATTTATTGTGCTTAATGGAAGAAAAAGAAAATGGCATTCTTTTTTATCTTTACCTAATTGAATTTCGTTATTTAATGATAAATATTTATATTTATATATTAAACAAGAAGTTCCGTCTAGAACTATATAAGTCTACTTTCCCGTATACACCGAATTCAAATTTATAATCTAGCTATCTCTCTCTCTCTCTCTGTCTTTCTCGTTTAACTTTAGTTCTTAATTGCTTCAAACATACCTTTTTCAACGGTTAATACATATTCATTCAATCATTATTTATTAAGTCATTCATTTATTTATTCACTCATTTATTCATTCATTCTTTTGCTCATTCATTTAATCATTCATTAATTAAAAAATATTCTTGAAAATCCCGATCAAAAAATTTCATAGGAAAATAGGCTCGTTAGTTCTGGATGAACTTTCTATTTGTACATGTTCTACGTCATAAGAGCTTTCCGATAAAGTTTGTTCCAAGCAAATCTGTCCGGTAGATCAGAAATTATATAGGATTGAAATTTCCCCGTAGGCGGTATGTTAATTTTTTTTGAACTGTTCAAAAATGAACAAAAATTGTTCAAATCAATATTTCACGCCAAGAACTTCTTTCAGTGAGCTTGTTCATGGGAACTTATATTTTGTACCCAGAGTTTACATAATTTGCTTCATTTTCACCCATAGGCGCTAATGTTAAATTTTTTTGAACTGTTCAAAATTAAACAAAAAATTGTTCAAATCCAAAAAGTAAAATATGGAAATGAGATGTCCTCGTCGAGATCTTTCGAATGCAAAAAGAATTTTTCCAATCGGACAATTCGTTCAAAAGTTATTAGGGGGGGGGGACAGACCGACAGACAGACAGACAGACAGACCGACAGACCGACCGACACACTTTTTCCCCATCTCAAAACCCTACTTTCAAATTTTTTATTTTTCAATCTTTATTTAATTTCTTAACATATTTTTGACTTTTCTTGATTTCTAACGATATTTTCACGATACATTAAGCCTTCTTTCATGCTTTATTATTATTATTTTTTTACTTTTACGGGAAAGTAGGCTAAAAAGGAATAATTTGTATAAATCATCACATCTCCTTTTGTTCAGAATTTAATTTCTTTTATTTCGAAACTTTGTAGGCGATGTGTATTTTTTAAAAAGAAAAAAAAAAAACATTTGAATGATTTTCTATCAAATATATTATTTACGAGGACCTGACCCAAGATACCTGTAACCAAAATATCGTACTTCTAGGCCGCTCCATCTCGCCAGGAAGCGACCGACAGACACACATACACAAACACACACATGAACTGATACACAAACTTTCGGTTTTATTTATATAGATAATTTATTGTGTTTAGTGAAAGATATAGAAAATTATCTTCTAATCTTTAACTAAATAAATTTTGTCTTCATTTAATGATAAATACTTGTAAAAAAAGTGCATAATCAACATCCCTCTCTTTCTTCAGAATTTCCTTTCTTCTATTTCAAAACGTTCTTTAACTTTTGAAAACTTTTCTTCTAAGAATACCAAAGACATATACAGGTTTTTAAAAAGCAAAAAAAAGCTAGAAAATTATTTGATGATCTGAAGAAATGATATTGAATGTTATATGATTTTGTCTTTGTTGAGAGTAATGGCTTTCCCACAACGTAAACCTAATAGTAAAAGCGCCTTGCTTCTCATTGGTTAATACAGCAGAAGCTTTCTCGGGAGCTCTCAGAAAGTCTCCTTTAATCCCTTAGCGGACCTGACAGAGAACTCCTAGTAAACTGTAAACTGTGATTGGTTAAGTTATAATACACCAAGCAGCTATATAAAGAGCCGTAATCATGCTGTGTTGATCTTCACTTTGTGTAATGTGTCGTAGTGTTCGTATGTCTGTCGTCCCCGTGTTTTGTCTAATAAAACATCTGTGTTTATGTTGAAGTTGCTGAATGTCTTCCGCACCCATCTCTCATTTCTAACAGTCTTGTACCCAATGATATACAGGGGTGCCCATCCCGGTAAGCGCAATACCGAACCCCTCAATATTATGGACACCCCAAGCACGATGACCCCCTCCCAACTGGATAAAACTCGTCAAACTATTGGAGCTGCATTGCACCTGAAGACAACTTTTGACAATACTTTTCTTCTTCAGAAATATAAACTTGAATGGGCATATGCGTCAAATTTTGTTACAGTTTCCCCAATACAATGCTTGCGACAGGACCTTAATAATTCACGTTATTTTATGCTTACCCGTAAATCGAAATACATTTCTTCATAACATACTTCCGAAACATACTCGAAAATTTAGCGGACTGATTTAATGATTCAATGAAGTGGAAGTGCTATTTTTTTGTTTTACCAAAAACAAAAAGCTGCAAGCTATTTAATTTTTAATATTAAACTATTTGTTTAAAGGTAATTTTTACTTATATTATTTTTCACATCAATGAAATGTTAAGTATATTCTTATAGAATAGTTTAAAATTGCTTTTGTAGTAAAAAACCTTCTTCCTTGGTTATTGATTTTATTTTATGTCTATTCAGAATGGCATGTTGTGGGAAATTTGTTTTGTAATTCAATTCTATAACATTCTTCTCCTTCGTTTGTACTTTTAAATGTTTTAAGGAAAAAAAAGTGCTTGTTGTTTTTAAGAAGAAAACCCATCCATATTTGAAATTTACTGAAAAGTGAACCCTAACGTAAAATTATGAATTTGATGTCATTTTTATACTAGATAATGCTTTCATATTTTCCTTAAAGGAGCATGTTTTGTTTTAGAAGATTATTTAAATTGTTATACAGTAAAACCTGTAACGTTGATCACCTGTCTAAGTTGACCACTTTTGTCAGAAAAGGAATTTGCCCTATATTATTTAATGTAGGGAAACCTTTGTAACTTGATCACCTGTCTATATTGACCACTTATTTACGCCAAATTTACGTGGGAGTATTATAAGAAACCTTTTGTAAGTTGACCACCTAATTATTACTATATTTATTTCTTTATTTATTTTTGCAAACATTAAAAAAAAAAACTTAGATAACTGCTCCAGGATATTTTTTATGCTATAACGTTAGACCAGTATTTGTCTCGATGGATGATACATAAATATAAAGTTCGAATAAACTTCTTTGTAAGTTATCCATATGGGAAAACTGTTTTTTGCACTCTTTTATTCTTTAAATAAGTTTCTTCTTTCTTCTTCTATCTGATGTAGCTATTTTGAAAAAATACGTATTTTTAGGAAATCTTTACTATCATATAAGCAACTGACATAATTAATAAGATATTTATCTTTATTTTAACTCGGTTCCTTACTTTTAAAGTTGTGTAGGATACATTGTAAGACATTCAGATTAAATTATTCTAATATTTTAAATTGTTGAAAAAAAAATATATAGCTAATTATTATTGTAAAGTAGCATTAATACATGAAGCAATAGTTTAATTAGTTACAAATGAATAAATTCATAGTGTAAGAAATGACAAAAAAAAAATCCTCCACCCTCTATAAGTTGACCACCTTTGTAAGTTGACCACTTTTGTCATGAACGGAATTAGCCCTTCACCCTCTACCTCACCCTCTATAAGTTGACCACCTGTCTAAGTTCACCACTTAATTGCAGAACCGCAAGTGGTCAACTTACATAGGTTTCACTGTACATGTATATTTGAAATACTTTTGCAGCCTCATCCAATTGAGAGACATTTAGCTGTGATTAAAAAATCAGAGCATACGGGAAAGAACGTTTGTCCAGTTCTGGACCTAATTTCTCATTTTATTTTGACTGTACTAGTGGAATTAGATATTGTTCGCGGTTTCTTATTTCCATTCATTAAAGCAGTATCTCCATAAACTGTGGTTCGTGACCCACTGGTGCAACGTTTTCTCTAGTTGGGCCATAAAAAATAAGGGTGGAATTAATATTATCGTTCGCAAATTTCTTTTTTTCCCCTTTTTTAATAGTTCCAGAATATTTTCTCTTCGTGTAAAATTTGGAGTTTTTTACACGAAGGCCTTTGGATTTCAGACAAAAAAAAAAACCTCATTCTTTTTTTGTTTATTTCTTGTAAGAGCTATTTTTAACCAGTAAATTCTCGTTCAGCTAGAACAGTTTATTGAAAAGTTGTTCAGTAGTTGAAAAAATATGGAAAAGTAATTGAAATAATATAGAGCAGCGGTTAGCAATCTTTTTTTCTTTCTCGTACCACCATTTTTCTTGCAAACCATTTGCGTACCACTGCGAATATAGCTTTATTCTATACAATAGAATAGTAATAGATCATAGAAAATACTAGGGCTAGTAGGCAATATAAATTACACAATTTTTGATAGCTATTAAGGCAGAGAAAAGCGCTTATTAAAATAGAGCTGTATATAAAATAAAATATATGAAATATATAAAATATATTTCATTTTGGGAGAAACTCCTCCGTGTTTTCCTATCATTGCCCGAGCACCACCAGAACAAGAAGCAACGCAATGCTTCCCAGTCCAGTCTTTCTCTTCATTTTTTGCCTTCAAGCGTATCTCATGGAGAGGCTTTGCTTACCACTAGTGGTACGCGTATCCTAGTTTGGGAACCGCTTATATGGAGTATTTATTCATTTACTTATTTATTCATTTTATTTCATGTCTCTTTTCCTTGCTAATACCTTAAATCTCATGTATGTCGAAGGGAAAAAAATGGCTGAGTCAAAAATGTACCGAGTCGCTACAGACTGAAAGACTAAAAGGTGATTCGTAAAACTGAAAAGTTTAAGAACCCTTGCATTAGAATATTCGCATAAGATACTTTTGCATTTATAAATCTAATTCAATTCAGAATCAAAAATAAAGAAGGAATTTGGCAATGCATGACACGATTCGTTTCATTACCGTTCTTTTTATAATTTAATTATAGAATTTTTATCGGAGATAACCGAAGCCTTACCATACCTACTCCCAATCAGCTTCAGTTGTCTCCAGATATAACTGTACTGACAATGGTAACGAAAAACATGTCTCAAAAATAAGATAGGAACATTTACTGCTAAAGATCTTGCGTGTATAGAGTCACGTGATGTCATAAAAAGATCTGGACTTTCGTTAATGGGGAAAATTTAGCCACTTTCGAAATGAATCTGTCGACCTAAAAATGATTCATTATTAGGGAATCCCTCTTTTATTTTCCTTTTAGCTACAATTAAATCGATATAAATCTATTTCTTCCGTCTGATTGGAACACTTTTTGCCGAAAAGTGCCTTGTCACTGTGAATGAAACAGAACCTCTAGAAATACATCGCTATTACCTCAATAAAACTTTTTTTGAGAGTCCAAGTGTAGGAATCATTTTTTCTAGAAAACGAGTCTTTTTGCAGGAAAGAAAATTAATTTTGTGGAATGAGCCAAAAAGTTTTGTGGAATCAACTTTTCAGCTTTCACAGTTCTGTTCAAAAGTGTCTTATAATAGTAGATAAAACATAATCTCTGGAAATGGATCAGAAGTTTTTCAATAAAACTATTGCAATAAAAATCAGTTACACTTTTGCGATAATACAGAAGTTATATCTGCAACGAAGAACAAATTGTAACATTGTTGATTGAAATTTTTATACCTTCATTTATTTGATTTGTAGCTTATTTAATTTTTAATTTTGTATTAACCCTCAACTGGTATTATGGGGTCAAAATAAAAGGAAAATATCAGAAAAGTTCACAATCAGAATACGGTCCTACGAGCGTGCCCGATACCTCCGAGACTAGGAACAAGCCTACCAACGGGTTGCCATGAGCGCCGATGACGTAGGGAAGGTAGGCCCATGGAAAACGGTGGGGAAACGATGCAAGGTAACCAGTTTTCGGAAAAATCCAAACCGAATTCAAGGAGCCAACCATGGCGATATTTGGAAGCTTAGGCATGCGCAATGCCGATACCTTCGGCACTGCGCATACTTTCCTCAGCTCTTTGGCGTGAGATTTCTCAGATGAGAACTGCAATTTGTTTACAAACACGTGCATATTTCTGAACTAGCTATGTAAAATTGATCATAAAAATGAATGCTACCACTAATGTATAGTGATTGAAAATGGTTTATAAATGTGTTGTGCCCAACTGCCGCGGCAATTACACTGCAAAAGGGCCAAAAGTTTCCACATTTGGATTTCCAAAGAGTGAACAGCTTCGAAAGAAATGGATTGCTGCTATTCCCAGAGACTTTGAAATCACAAAAAATTCCAGAGTAAGTACTTTTTCGTACATTATTATAATTCTTTGAAATTTATTATTTTTTTTCTCTGTTCTTAATCAGGAAAAGAGTCCTATAATTTGTTTTCTGAAATTATAGTTCAGTTATATTAAAAGTTTTCGTTATGGCTCAAAATAGAGTTTATTTAATTAGTGATCATAATAGGTCAATACGCGAACATTGTTTCTACTCTTCGTCTTTTCTTCCAGTGCGTATTGTGTATTTAATACTTGACATCATTAATAATGAACTTCACATGCACTATATTTTATCTAAATTAAATGATTTTAGTGCATAAAATTCGGTTAATGCCAGTTGTAAAATTACAAATGAATCACATTAAGTAATAATAATATAATAAATTAAAGCTGAACACTAAATTAATGCAAATATTTCTCGTATTCATTATGTTTAAAATGTATGCAAAACTATTCTCATAATAATTAATGCATAATTAATTTTATTTTACTCTGTTAATCAATCTGGAGGACAGTTGTGTATTATAATGCAACTAAACCAGTAAGATTACTGCCACTGCTGTTAAACTATTGCTATTATTCCAAAATGTATATTTATTACATGAAACTAGAGCAACTTAATAAGCAAGTATTATATTGAACATGTTTACTATATTTTACCTTAGTGTGTATTGAATATTAGATATGATTAAAGTAATATAGTTCATGTTTATATTATCTAGATTAATTGTATCTATGCTTAAAATTTAGTTTATTACCATTTAGAAAAAAAATGTTAATCAAATTAAGGAAAAATTTATTGAAGACAAGATTCTGAATTAATTACCAAAAACTTATGTTCATTGCATTTAAATGTATGCAAACTTTAAAAGTTTAATAAATTAAAAAATACAACCCCAATGAAAAATAATTGCTTTCTTTCAGGTTTGTGAGGTTCATTTCAGTGATAACGACATCAGAAGAGCTGTAGAATTTGATTGTGAAAAAACGGGAAGGAAAATAGTTGTGCCATTGGAACAGCCAAGACTGTGCAAGGATGCTGTACCATCTATTTTTCCTGGATGCCCCGAGTATATGTCAACTTCAAAACCAGTAAGAGAAGAACCCGAGGCCAAGAGAAAAAGAATTGAACTGTCACAACTAGAAAATGTTTTAGCGGACAGTTTACAAACATATGAAGAAGATAAGTTAAAGTGTAAAGTGGACTCATTACATGAACTGAAAGAAAAAATCACTTTGATTGATTTAAAAGATGGATTCAATCCTGTGAGTATCGACAATAATTTTTCATTTGTTAAAGTAATAATAACCGATGACATTCCAAAATATATAAATGTAATTATTGATATAAATCTATCTGTAAATGTTTTCATTGATCAAATGAAATTGAAAAAACTAAATGAAATGGAATTTCCCATTGTTGTTAATAACGTACAACAAATTTCGAATATTTTATGTTCTTTGAATCAGAATGTAATGACTAATCAATCAAAAAGCAATGAAATTCAAAACTTAATTAACTCTGTCACTCTCTATTTGTCTAAATTAGAAAATTTATGCACTGAAAATGAGAAATTATGCATTAACTTCATTAAAGAACAAGTATCTTTACTGTTTAATTCTAAGAATCAAAACAGATACAAAGCAGATTTTTTAATATTTTCTTCATTATTGTTGTCAATATCTCCCCATGCTTATAACTTTTTGAGAAATAGTGGTTTAGTTACTTTACCTCATCATTCAACAGTGAAAAAATTATTTGCTGCTTATAATATAAACCCTAAAAATGAAAATAATGATCACAATTTTTTATCTTATATTAGGCAAAAATTTGATTGCTTATCTGATAAAGATAAAGCAGTCACTATTATGATGGATGAAGTTCATCTAAAACCATTTTTTGATTTTAAGGGGGGGGGGGATATTTTGGGGGCATCATATAATTGCTCTGAAGCTGCTAATTCAGCTTATGTTTTTATGATACAGAGTGTTCAATCGAATTATAAAGATGTGGTGGCAATAATGCCAGTAAAAACTGTTAATGCTGACATGCTGCATGAATTTCTCAGCAAAGTGCTAATTGGTCTCGAATCGATAGGTTTTCATACATTTTGTGTCATAAGTGACAATAATTCCATAAACCGAAGAGCAATGTCTAAGTTCTCAACACCTAATAAGGTTCAAGTTATTTATTCACACCCATGTGATAGTAAAAGAAAATTATTTTTTATGATTGATAGTGTCCATATTATTAAATGTGTTAGGAACAATTGGCTCAACCAAAAAAATGTTAATTCGTGCATGTTTTATCCTGAGTTTCCTTTGGAAAATATTGATACAAATCAGAATGAACGGCTAAAGACAGCCTCATTTCAATCTATACGCAAACTATACGAGTTAGAAAGAAATAATTTACTCAAATATGCAAATTCATTAAACACCAAATCTCTATTTCCTTCTAACATAGAAAGACAAAACGTTAAACTTGCTTTAAACATATTTAATATTCAATTAGTTGGGGCAATAGATTCACTTAATGAAAAATGCAATATCATAGATTTAAAATCAACATCTGAATATATCAAAATTTTTGTCAATTGGTGGGATATTATGAATGTGCGATCAGTGATGAAAGGATTTCACAAGAGGAATATGTATCAACATTCCCTTAAATTAAATAGCCCTTTGTTTCAACACTTAAGTAAATTTCTTAAATGGTTGACAGTGTGGAAGGAAACTGCTTCAGATACCGGAAGGTTAACGCAGGAAACTTTTCTTGCTTTATCCTTAACAACACAGGGCATTCAAGAGGTTTGTCGGTATTGCACCGAAGAATTAGGTATGGCATTCATACGACCTGGTAAATTTCAGACTGACAGCTTGGAAGCCAGGTTTGGTAAGTATCGACAATTAGCTGGTGGCCAGTATGATATTTCAGTTACGCAACTGTTTGAAACTGAAATGAAGCTCAGGCTTCAATCAACGTTGCCAATGATTTTGAAGTCAAACTTGTTTGGCAATCTTTCTGTCGATTTAAAGAATTCTACGGAAGATGATAGGGAGTTTTTTCATAAGTCTGTAGCAACTAATAAGTTTGCAATTAAAGTAACAGAAACAGACCTAAAACAATCAGAGGAAATAACACCAGTAATTGTTTATATTGCTGGTTATGCAGTGCATTCGACATTAAAATTTTTAAAAGATTGTCCTTCATGTAGATCGTTATTGTCTCGAAATGAGGACATTCATTTCCATGAGAGCAAAATTTTAATCCATCATCAAGATCGAGGAGGTTTAAAGTATCCTACAGATGATGTAATTACTGTTGCTTTTTACTGCTACATAACAATTTCAAAATTATTGTCAGATTTTGAAGAAAACTTTTTAAAAGTTCAGAATCAAAGAGCTGTTGCATTATGTGTGATTAAAAATATTTTACAAACTGCGGAAAAGCACTTAAATTTTGATTACTGTGATAATAAACATTCTGCAGTAGTTATTTTGCACTGCATGGTAAAAAAGTTCATTAATATTTTATTAAATGACTACTGCAAGTTAAAAAATGACAGCATATCTTATACCTCTCATTCAAAAGCGAAGGAGAGAAAATTAAAAACTTTAATGAAATCAAAAAATCAAAATTTATGCTAAAATTTAGAATATAATTAAATATAATATATTATACTTTAATTTAAATACATTATAATTATCTGAGTGTAATTTATCTAAGGCAATGGAGATAAGTTTAAAATGTTAAGTCGATCCTCTACATTCTGTTCCTGTGCATTGAAAAGTTTTGATCTTTATTTGTCTATTTAATTTTCTTCTTCAAAAATTCGTATAAGGAATTAACCAAATTCTTATGTAACGTTTTAGAGAATCATACTAATTTCCGCTATACTTCTGATGGTAAGCGGAAATCCAATCCGTTCTTATCGTGAAACTTTAATAATTCAATAAAGTTTGGTTTTGTTTTGAATTGAGCAGGTGTTCAACATCATCCCCATCTCTCACAATGTGAACTTGAATTGTGTATACCTTTTATAATTTAATTATGTTAAAATAACTAGAACATTCATAACTGGTCTTAGTATTGCAAAAAAACGTGAAGATGCTATTAAAATTGTTTCTGAATTAATAAAAATTTAAAGATCATGATGGTAATATTTAAAATGCATCTCATTGAAGGTCTTGTAATAAAAACTGTGATTGTGTTTCATATTCATGTCTTATTTTTTGCATTAAATTTTGTTATTGAGTAAACTATTTATTTGCTGTCTAAATTAATTTCTATCAATTTGAATTTATCACTTCCAACACTCATAAGCTTATTTTACTTGCTTGTATTGTGTATACCTTTTATAATTTCATTCTGTTAAAATAACTAGAACATTCATACCTGGTCTTAGTATTGAAAAAAGATGTGAAGATGCTATTAAAATAATACATATCAATATTTGTAGTAATATTTTATAATTTAACATGACCACAATACTAAAAATGAAGCCTTGAAAAAAGGCTTTTAATATCTGGTGTACTAGATAATATAAAGGGAAATTAATAATTATGTTTTCTGAATTAATAAAATTGAAAGATCATGATGGCAATATTTAAAATGCATCTCATGAAAAGTTTTATTATAAAAACTGATTGTTTCATATTCATGTTTCATTTTTTGTATTGAATTTGTTATTCAATAAACTATTTATTTGCTGTCTAAATTCGTTTCTATCAAATTGAATTTATCACTTCCAACACTCATAAGTTTATTTTAGTTGCTTGTATTGTGTATACCCTAACATCAATAATTTTATGCACAAATAACGAACGTAATAAGTTTTAATGTAGGCAGAAACTTACAAGAATTTTTATGAATATTAGCCATTTATATTGTTTTTTTTATTGCTTACTCACAAATGCAATATTGAAAACAGGCCGTACATAAAATGTGAAGGATTTATACTTTTAGTCTCGGATGTATTTAAGTACGTCATAATAATTATGAATTAATGACATTTAACTAATTTTAAGTTAAAGTGCACTTTTTCTCTGCAGAGTTAAATATTTACTTTTACTGAATGAAATATTTTAATTTATTGTTAGTATATTACAAGAGAGGAAAAACAAGATATTGAAAGAAAAATCGGCGATTTTTATATTGCAATGGTAAAAGTTAAAATGAAAAGTTTCAGACGAGCGAACTGAAGGACAGAACTCGGAAAGCGATCGGCCTAACTGCATGAGTCATGCTTTCCCCGTGCTGCGGCTTGTTCCCAGTCTCGGAGGTATCGGCGTGCCTCTAGTAGTAAGAGTCACGACAACGGCTACTGCGGCCGCCATCTTTTTACCATCGCCCGCTTTTACTGCGACTCTTGGCGATGCGCAGGCCTGCTGATAAAAAGATGGCGGCGGAGAGCATACGCAGTAGCCGTTGTCATCACTCTAACTACAAGAGGCTAGCTAAATCCTACTTCATTGAAGCTATTAAGATGGATTAAAGATAAAGTGGAAAAGTTTCAGGTAGAAAACTAACAGCTATATTACAATAGACGTTTCAAACAATGCACTATCAAAATGACCCACATTACTCTCTCCCCCCCCCCCGTCCCTTTAGAAATTATTTAGACTTATGAAGAAAACTTTTTTTATCAGTCAAAATAATTTCTCACTTCAAAATAAAACATATAGAACCACAACAAATGAAATTGTCCTGAACGCTTAAAATTTACATAATAAATTCACAAAAATTTCTACTTTGATTTAACTATTATTCAGCACCATGATTAATCTAGACACACAGAAGTTAATCCTTCAAAATGTGTGATTGGAATTTGATGGAGGAACATGACCAAATCACTTTATTAATGTAAATGGGGATGCTCGAATTGGCCTAATTTAATGGAGGAATATGGCTGTTCTGAAAGTTAATCATGGTTCAAAATATGAGATGCATCAGAATTAAGCTCTTAATGTATAATGAGTTTGTATTCGAGGAAAATATAACTATTCTGTGAAATGTAGAGATTTTCTATGTGCTTTGGTTAACGCATAATAAACAGTGAAGTTATTGCTTTGTTAACACTATAACCATTCGATTTTCTAAAGACAATAGCAAAAAGATGCGATTTTGTGCACCGTGTAGAATTTCTTCTCTCGAAAAATGTCTGGATCTGAAAAATTAGATACTTCTTTACTTAAGGATTGGAGATCTAAGAAAAACATTAATACACACATTAAAAATATATATATTTTTTCATTGTACATGCAGTTCAAGCTCTTTCTTTTAAAAAAAGGCTTATCTTAAAACTTCTTATAAAATACACTACTTTCGCATATTTAAAATATTATCAATACCTTCTTTTTTGGTAACAACTCCTCAGTAAATTTTTAAACGCATATATTTGTGCACTTAATAACATAAACAATAAGAAGCATATATATATATATATATATATATATGTAAGAACGGCTGTCCCGTTCTATCTTCTACAGCTGTGGCCGCTAAAACCCATGTAAGACGAGGCACAGGGTTTCGTTGCAATTCTTTATTGGTAAACTTTAACACACAAATATCATAACATTAATATTGTTGGAACGAAGGACATGAAGTCATCAGCACGTTTCAAGAAGCAAGAACCCCGATTTTCGTTCGGGCAGTCGTATTTATATGGGGGAAAATCTCTTAGACTGCAGACAACATTCCCTACACCACGTGATAGCACGTGGTTTAAATAGGAGGGCCATATGGAAAATAAAATATATTATTGGCTTTAATGCCGTAGACAGGGGCTGGCCTAAGTCTACGGGGAAAAAAATAGTCTGGAGGGAATTAATGAGGGAAACCAACTTGAGCTTAGGCATGACCATATATGGTAACGCGTTAGAGAAATTTATGAGTGAGACAACCCTGAGTTGTCAAGTTTAATGTGGAAAAAGCCAGACAAAGGAGACAAAGGACTTCTCCATATCACAGCCTGACAAAAGATACAAAGGATTTTTCCATATTACATCCCCCCTCCCCAAAAGTTCTATTACTTTAAATATTGAAGAAGTGAAATATCTGCAGCCTTTTTCCCCACATAAATTTATGTATTAAATTTTATATAAACATATCACATTTTGAATGAAATACTATACAGTTACAAAAATTACTGAACATTTTCATCACAGATTATTATACTCTTACTAAACGATATTTACAAAATTGTATTTACAGTTCAGTTTAATTACAGTTGGATTATTCTGTTGCAGTTCAAAAGTGAATGACTTATATCACATTATTCATGTGATAGTTTGAAATTTGTTGGTGGGTAATATTTCCTCAATCTTGACACATGTACTATGTCTGATTTTTCTTTGCTGTGTGCATTTGGTTTATTGATTTCATAAGTTACGTCCGTAACTTTTCGAAGAATTTTATATGGTCCACTGAACGGTTGCGAAAGTTTTCGTGAATTCGGATATTTGAATTCTTCATATATCACAAAGTCATCTGCATTAAAAGATTTGTCGACAAATCTGGCGTCGTAATATATTTTATTTTTTTCATGATACTCTTTAGTTCTTTCCACTGCCAGTTTTCTAGCTTCCTCAACAGGAGGATAAATGTCTTCATTTACTGGATTTTGAAAAGGCACTGTACCGTACATTAAATACGCAGGTGGGAACTTCGTAACTGAGTGTGGAGTTAGGTTGTATTCTTGAGTCACCTGCTCTAATAATTTAGGCCATGGCACGTTTCCAGAAGCTGCGTTCACTTTGCACTTTAGGCGAGTGACTATTGTTTGGTTCAGACGTTCCACCTTACCATTTGTCTCTGGTCTATGAGCTGTGGTTAAAAGCTGTTTAATTTTGTGGTGCTTTAGAAATTTCTTGAAATGAGATGAAGTAAATGATGGATTTCTATCACTTAATACACTTTTAGGTATTTGAACACTGAAAATTTGTTTAAGAAAGTTGACGTAAGTTTCGGTAGTGATTGATTTTGATGCAAAAGACCACATGTATCTAGTATGATGATCTATAAACAATGTTAAATATTTTTTCGTGGAATTGTAGTAGTTGAAACCACCCACACTATCTACTGCAACGAGATCAAATGGTTTATCAACTGGAGGCATAGACTGTAAAAGGCCAAATCTTTTTTGTCGAGGCTTTTTGTTTACCTGACAAATATGACAATGTTTGTTAAATCCAGTTATATCTAATGTTATATTTTGCCAATAATATACAGGCGTAAGTAAATTAATTGTTTTTTGAATTCCTGGGTGTCCAAACTTTTCATGGACAGTCTCAAGTAATTTACGGCGTAAAGAAAAAGGAACAACAATTTTAGTAAAACCCTTTTTACGCAGGCATAACACGTTATTAATTTCGACAAAATTACCAGTTAAATTGTCATTTTTTTGAGCCTCTTGAATTTCATCCAATTGCAGTAAATGCGAAACGTGGTTTCCTATATTTTTTTCAACATATTCATTATTTACAGGTATATCTCTTGAGAGCATGTCAGCCTCGAAGTTTGTGGTGCCTTTCGTATATTTAATATCATAGTCATACATACTTAATTGTAAGGACCAGCGGAACAAACGACCTTTTAAGTTTTTTACATTTTTGAGCCAAACTAACGCCGCGTGATCGCTATGTATGACGAATTTTTGGCCAAAGAGGTAGTGGTGGTACTTATTTAAAGCATCCACAGCAGCTAGACATTCCAACTCAGTAATACTATAATTCTTCTCGTAATCTTTTAATGAGCGGGAATGGAAAGCTATGGGATGTAAGGCACCCGAACTGTCTGGCTGTTTTAATATTGCTCCCACACCAGTTTGACTTGCATCAACACAAATATGACATTCTTTTTTAGGATCAAATATTTTTAAAATTGGTTTACAAATTAAAGAGTTTTTCAAAACTTGAAATGCTTCTTGGCATTTGTCAGTCCATTGCCAAGTTGTATCTTTTTTTAGCAAGTGGTTTAATGGATTTCTAATAGTTGCATATTTATCTATAAATTTATGGTACACATTTATTGACCCCAGAAATCTTTGGAGAGATTTAACATTTTTAGGCGGTTGTAATTTTTTAATAGCCTCAATATTACTATTATCGGGCGTTACAATACCATTACAAATTTCATACCCTAAAAATTCAATTTTAGTCTGTAAGAAAGAACATTTTGATGCTTTTAACTTTAAATCTTCCTGTCTGCATATCTCAAACATTTGTTGAATATGATCTAAATGTTCTGAAAGGGTTTCAGAAAAAACTATTATGTCATCAAAGTAATTGGCTGCAAATTTTATTTTATGTTTTGTAAGTATTCGACGCAAAGTTCTTTGAAAAATACTTCCTGAATTTTTCCACCCGAAGGGTAATTTGTTCCACTCATATAAGCCACTATTAGTGACAAAAGCGAGCTTTTCAGTATCGTCGGGATGAATTGGTATATGCCAATATCCGGAAGCCATGTCTAATCTGGTAAAATATTTGCTTTTCCCTAATTTATCTACAAGTGTTTCTATCAGGGGCAATGGTTCTGCGTCGGACTTAGTAATTTGATTTAATTTTCTGTAGTCTATACATAATCGACTTTTTTTATTTTCGTCTCTTTTAAAAACTAGTGTAACAGGTGCAGAATACGGCGATGAGCTTTCTTTTATTATATTAGCCTTTAATAACTCTTGAATTTGATTTTCAATTTCTTCTTGTTGCTTTGGGGAAGTTTTATATGCCCTTAACGACACCGGTAAGTCGGATGTTAACCTTACCCGTTGAGGTTCAATTCTAATTGTTCCAACATCATATTTATTTTTGGAAAATATATCCTCGTAATTTCGCAATATTTCTTTTAACTTTGAATTTTCCTCAAATTCCGAATGTCCATCGACAGGATCGCGACATTGTAGGCCTCCAATGCCGCAACCAGTCCCAGAAACATCGGACGAAATACGAAAATGATTATTCTTTTCGCAACTCATTTTTTCATTTCTATCTTTCTCTTGACAAGTTTTCTTTTCCGTGCTACTCTTTTTCTTTTCATTTTCGTTATAATGTAATTCCGTCACCCTTTCCTTAGTTTTACTTTCTTTCGGATCTTTCACTCTTTTAATTTCCTTATCAATTTTCTTGCGTATTTTTCCCGTACTATTATTTTCGTTTTTATTTTCTTTTACTTTATTTCCACAGTTCCTAACTAGGATTTCAGGTAAAATATGCAAAGACAAGTCATTCGGTTCGGAATCAGAAAAGGTGATCAGTCTTCTCTGATCCTGCATAACGACATGTCCTACACAATCTATGACCAAACGAAATCCCCCGCAACTCTTTAAACCTAATATGGCATAAGGTAAATCGGTGTCTAGAACATAAAATTCCACCGGTTTAACTATATTGCCGACCTTAAGGTAAAGAATACACGTTTGGTTAAGCTGTAGCATTCCCTTCGTTTGTTTTATTTTTACAGCGATTTTTTCTTTAATCGAAACATTTAATGTTTTTGCAATTGCACTCGGGATGATATTTAATGTTGAACCGGTATCAACATTTAAATAAATAGTCTTTAAATTCGAATTTGTATTTTGAGTGTACGCGTCATTAGATAGTTGATAATCATTTTTAAATTTCGCCTCATTTTTAATAATATACCCGGGTATTATTAATTGTCATACTTCGTTAACTCTCTGATTTTCTTCTCTTAATTGATTATCTTTCTGCTGAGGTGGTAGTTTAAATCCAGCATTCGATGTATTTGGCTTATTCACACATGTTTGTCCCCAATGATATGCGTTGGAGATTCCTTGTTGTGCGCAAAATTTACAAGGATTAGGGGGTAACTCCTGCGAAAAATGTGCAGTCTGTCTTTTTACTGCATTTTGTCTTTCATTATGACCTACAAACCTAGGTTTATTCTGTTGGTAAAAATTAGGTTGGTATACATTGTTACTATCTTGACGAGAATAGTTATTTCGTTGACGAAAATTACTTTGGTCATGATTTTTTGGCATCCAATTTTGATAAAAGGGGTGCTTCACCCTAAAAATATTTTGTTGCTCCCCTTTATAAGCGGACTTGGGTGTTTCATGTGGAACTTCATTTATTAATTTTGAAACTACCTGAAGCCATTCGGTGGGAGTTTCTGGCTCTTTTATTACCAAAAATGCCCTAACTTGGGCAGGTAGCCCCACTGAAAGCCCCTCAAGGATATGTTGATTACTAAGTTTTATTTTTCTTCCCATTTCTACTTTTTCCGTAAAATAGGAGTATAACTCTTTCGGATTTCCAGAAAATCTTAAATTTTGAAAATCAAGAAAACTACTTGCTGGAGTAAAGTAATGTTCTTCAAAAATTTGAATGATTTCATGAAAGGAATTACAGCAAAGGCATTGATTGATGTAGAGCTTTAAGGCTGACCCGCGAATAAACTTCTGAAAATTTTTTAATTTCCAATTATCATTTAAATTGTTCTGAGCCGTTTGCTGGTTAAAGTGAGCTAACCATGCTGAAAAATTTATCCCTAACTCTGGTTCAAATAATAAAATTTCAGGTGAGCTACCCGAATTTTTGTCTTTTATTTCAATTTTTGAAGTAGAAGAGCCATCTGCCAAACTTATCTCTTTTATTTTATCACTAATCGTTTGACATTCTGAATCCATTTTTATTAAGCTTAAATCGGCAGTTGCCTCTGCTTGAGTTTCCGCATCCTTACGGTTTAAGTTATCTCCATCCATGTTTGAATTTTCTTTGTGGGAAGACTCTAAGTCAGAATTTTTTTCATTTTCAATGGTCTTGCTCATTTTACCACTACGTAATAACATAATTCTAATAACACACAAATTTTTGACATTTTTCCTTTTTTACCTTCCCACTTTAACAACAAAAATATTCCGCGTAAACAAATGCATAACAACTAAAATATATACAGAACTATTCATAATACTGCAAAAAATATACCATAATTTCAATTACACAGCACATTGATGAATTTACTATTTCAAACATCTTAATGTAAAAAAAAAACCGTGCTGACAAGATCCCTTTTAAAAATTTAAACCGATAATTAATATATCATCAAATAAATAACTTATTATTCCAAAGCACATGATCAATTTATATCATAATAAATTCTAAAGCAATATCATGTAAAAAAAAACCCAACGGGAGAAAAAGATATTCATATAACTATAAGATATTTATGAAGAAAATTCGAAATAATACCATTTTGGAATAACACATTAAAAATTACTCTATCCAAATTCCCTTTAGCACATGAAAATAATTTCAATTCTAAAGCACCACAACATAACGACCCTTTCGTTTAATCACTCCGCAGAACGCAAACACTCTTCGCTTCTAAAAGCCACAACGGGGGCGAGCTTCTCCCCACTCGGAAAAGGAGCGCACATCGGTTCATTGAACCGTCTAGAAAGATGATCCACGCTGCTACGACGTCGCGGCACATTTCAGATTTAGTATTGCTTTTCTTCGATTGTTTTTTTTTTCCTGCAGGAGTCCGGATAGGAACATAAATCCTACCGGCTTGTAAGAACGGCTGTCCCGTTCTATCTTCTACAGCTGTGGCCGCTAAAACCCATGTAAGACGAGGCACAGGGTTTCGTTGCAATTCTTTATTGGTAAACTTTAACACACAAATATCATAACATTAATATTGTTGGAACGAAGGACATGAAGTCATCAGCACGTTTCAAGAAGCAAGAACCCCGATTTTCGTTCGGGCAGTCGTATTTATATGGGGGAAAATCTCTTAGACTGCAGACAACATTCCCTACACCACGTGATAGCACGTGGTTTAAATAGGAGGGCCATATGGAAAATAAAATATATTATTGGCTTTAATGCCGTAGACAGGGGCTGGCCTAAGTCTACGGGGAAAAAAATAGTCTGGAGGGAATTAATGAGGGAAACCAACTTGAGCTTAGGCATGACCATATATGGTAACGCGTTAGAGAAATTTATGAGTGAGACAACCCTGAGTTGTCAAGTTTAATGTGGAAAAAGCCAGACAAAGGAGACAAAGGACTTCTCCATATCACAGCCTGACAAAAGATACAAAGGATTTTTCCATATTACATATATATTAAGTATACACAAAAATTTGAAAAAATAAAATTTGAAACTAAATTGAAACTACTTCTTAATCTTTCAAAAAAGATAGATAATAAAAAAAAGGTTATTCGGCGTTTACAGTCAATAACTTGAGAAATTAAAAAAAAAATCATAAAATAATAAAATTTCCCGAGTAGATTTTTTGGCAATTGTCGGTTGTAGGACTTACCATGCTAAGTTCGCCAACAGAGATTTACATCACAAAATCACATTTAAAAAGAGCAATTTCATAGCAAATATACTACATTGAATTTGGTAGTGCTTATTTTATTACATCAAAATATTCATGCTGGCAACAATTCGGAACGCTCGCCATTTAGTCAATAAGTACCACAAAATAGTTTTACTCTGTGCTCCATAACCATTGTAACAGATTTTAGTGTATCATTATTACCTTTGTTTAAATCTTGAACAGGGATTTTTTTAAATATCAATATCAATGATCAAACAATGGTGAAAGCCCACTACTTGGCGATTTTTGCTAAAGCCTCAAATATGAGCGATCCAGTCGCCAACTGTTACATAATCAAGAAACTGTTGAACTGAATAATATATAATTCTAAATGATCAAAAAACATCGCCAAAGACTGCAATGAGCCAAACAGCACTTCAATCCAATGAATCACTATTAGTACTTTATAAAGTTCTTAATGAACTGTAGCAATCGACTAGGGAAACCAAGGTACCAGCTAAGCGAAACCAAGAGATCCAAATAGCGAACCAAACTTGTGAAACCAAGCGAACCAAACCAGAAGGCTTAAACGTTAAAGATTTCATGTCTGAATCTTCTTTGATGGTTGGTGTCTCAGATTCAGATGCAGATACATTCGTCATAGAGCAATATAAATCTTCACATAAATCATTGGAAGCATCTCGTGAAGAAACTAAATAATTTATTTTTTGCTTCCTGCTTTGATCATCGTTCTTCATGTTTTCAATTTGTCGTTCCATATTAGAGAAAATGTTTTTAAAATTTTCTAATTCATCCCTAATTACGCCTTTTTGTTTATTAAGACATGCAACTTCACGAAGAGCTTTTCGATAGAGATGATCAATATGCTTCGTGTAAGAACAGATAATCTCACCATTTTCGTCTTCAACCAATCCATTTAAATCTCTTTCTACTGGATTGGCAGTTCTTTCAAGCATTTCAATCTTTTCTTGATATTCGACGATTTCTATCTCACATTTTTCTTTTGATGGTTCAAAATCATCTAGAATATTCTTAAGCTGTTCCTTCAAAGATTCAATTGACATATCCTTTTTCGCAGTTGCGTCAAGAATTTCATCCAGCCAATTCGAAGGAACTACAACATCTTCATCGGAAAGAGTGAAATGAATTTTTAAGAGTTGCATTCCTTTTGAACGGCACATCGGACAATGTCCCTTTTCTTTCAACCATTTGTCGACACAACTAAAATGATAAACATGGCCACAAGCTGTAGCGACGACATCATAACATTCGACAAAATTCTTGTGACAAATAACGCAAATGTAGCTCATAATTAATGGGATTTATGTGTCTAGTATGTTTCTTGGTAGCGTCTCTTCAGTGAGAATTCTGTATCAAAACACTTAATGGAGATAGCGTTTCAAAAACTGGTAGCGTCGATCGTTACCAAGGTCATAAGAATGAAATTTCTGAAACTCGCCGCAATAAAATTTTTTTTAAACATTTCTTTGGACATAGTATATCAACTGGCTCCACTTGATCCCGCCCGCTGAGCTTGTACTAGTCCACCGTAAGGTGGGGGTGTGCTAGTGGGAAATGCTAATGCCATCGAGAGTGGACTACTTCCTCAAAGTAAAATTAGGTGTCAGTTCTTGTGGAAAATCTGCAAGACAATACTTCAAATACAATACGTCGTTTATTTCGTACTAAGGCTGAACTTGATCCAGTTTACGGTTACGTTTACGATCAAGTTCAGCCCTGCTTCGTACAAAAGAAAAAAATAATAATTCAGATGTAGCCTCGTTGTAAACTGTAGCTGAACAGAGCCCCTATACTAAATGCCCTCCGATAGCGTTTTAAATCCATACAAATTTTGGCCGCAACTTTTTATAGAGGGCGCTAGTTCCCTACTCATAATGCTGCTTTTATAAGTAGATACATATGGCAAAGATTAATGAACTGAGTGTTTAAATTGCATACACTATTTAATTTTAAACATATCAGCAAACAAAATCTTCCAAAAAGCCAATTTTGACTTGTTATTTAATGAATTTATTGAAGACAGTACAATACGTTATTCATAAGTTCTCATATAAAATATTTTTCTAGTGAGTCAAATTATAAAATATTGGAATCCTTATTTTTTCACTTTGCAGGTTTTTCACTTTGCATATCAAAAAAAAATAATAATCTTCTCTTGGAATTAGTTCTTTAATTCATACTATATAATCTTTTAGGTAAAAATTTACTTTCGGGTACACCTTCGCAAAATTGGCGATTTTTGTTTGGCGCCATTCCTGTTTGCAGTTTTGCAACACCGCTAAGCTTGGCGATCAACCGCGACCAGAACTTGGCGAAAATCAATGGAAATAGGCTGCCATTTAGGTACATTTGAGAATGTGAACTAAATTTAAATTAAATTGAATTAATTACCGTTTCGGTGTAGAAGCGGTAGCCCTTAAGAACCAAATAGCCCTTAGTTTGGCGTTATATTTTGGCGATAATATTTTATTTCTGGTTAGGCAGCGGACATCTTACTAATCACATCTTGGTGTCAAAAAAAAAAAAAAAAAAAAATCGCCAAAAAATCAAGTGGTACCACCCGATTGCAAACTTTTATCCTAATTACTGAAAAATTGAAATTCTTCACGTATTTTTATTCTTGAATAAAAGCATTTATGACATATCCACTCTAAAATAAGAAATAGTAGCACTGTTTCCATCAATTAAATTAGCCAAGAAATAAAGAGTGGTATAAAGTTAAAATGTTTATTTGAATCTGTACAACCTCATATTTTTGAATTTTGTATAAAAAATTAAGAAACATGAACGTTTTTAATATACGGAAACGAAACATGATTTGTGATATCGAAAATAAAGCACATAAAAGAATAAAACGGCAGCGATTTGAAAATAATAAACATTTAAAGTTTCATAAAACACATTGGGAGTAAAAAAAATAATAATTACCTTGTCTAGACAAGCTGTTAATCCACTTTGTTCGTAGTCCTTCGTCTGAAAGGAATTCATGAAAACTAATTTTTTCAGATTTTGAATCTGAAGAGCAATACGGCACAACGCAATGCACCATAATTTTGATTAAAATCTAACTAGTTTCTTAAAAGAAATTTAAAGTTGAAAAAAACAGGTTATCTGCGCCACCTAGAGGAGAACTTTTCACGGCCGTTTTTCCTCTCATACCGGAAGGCATGAGCTGAAGGACCCTTAAATTTATTTTCAACTGTCATGCATTCGCGTGCAAAGCCTTCTTTTTTTGCCATTACAAATATATATTCAAAGATGATTTAAAATTCGTAAACATTGTTGAAAAAATTAAAAAATTAATACCGTAAGCTAAATAGCAAGCTCTAAATTAAACTTTTTTACGTTAAATTATTATCTGTAATATGTTTTGGAAAAAAAATCTGTCTTTCTGTCCTCTGAAACTTTAAGGTGAGAATGTACGTTTTTAAGTTTTATAGAATTTCAAGATGAACTGCAATAGGTTTAAAATAATTTTGTAATCGATTTGTTTTTGAAGTTTTGGTTGTGTGTGTGTTAGTTCAAAATTTTACCTCGTAGCAGTTTTTCAATAAACTGCAGAATTTCGAATTTGAATGGGTAAGAATAGCTATGATTCAATTCCCGTACTCTATTTAAATATAATCAGAAATTTTATGTTATTTTATTTGGTACTTCTACATTGCCAGCGGCGCGCTATATTCACTCGCCAAGAAAGCAAGATATCCTGTTGATATGATGGTGAATTCTTACCAAAATGTCTTTTATTATATTAACAATTTTAAGAATCTATATTTGTTTGTTTTCAATATGTCATGCGGTTGAAGTACGGGTTCAGGTACAGCAGCGTTTTCCGATTAGAATTATATTTATTCAGTTCAACCGCCCCGTAATACGGAGATAGCCAGCGGTTCAATAGTTCCGTGATAATGGTACAGTTGGCGGCGACTTTATCGCTCAGTATTGGTGACTTTAACAAAAATCGCCAAGAACCACTTTCACCGTCTTAGTAAATAAAAGCATTGGAACATTAAAAAAAAATCCTTTTGTTGTGAATTAAATTCAATGCTTATGAGCGACTTAAATTACTGTTCTATTCGTGCACCGCAAAAAAAAGAAAAAAAAATGCCGACGGTATTTCAAATTGTCTCCAAGTTTAAGATAACAAATACGCACCACCAACTTAAATTCAATAAAACTGCGACTTTTACACTTTATTTGGCGATGTAAATCTCTTATTGTGATCTTAGAGGCAAACGGATGTAAGTGCACTTGCATCGCTTTGCCACCAAACAGAATGAAGCTTTTATTTAGTCATTTTTTAAACCACGTTTTTTTGCAGTATCTGTCAAAGCTACCACTAAAATCTCTTTACCACAAAACAGAAGGGTGTTTATTTTATCATTTGCACTAGCTATCTAAAAATTTTCATTTTGGTCACTTACACCCCTTTGCTTCTAAGTGCCTGATTTTGCGTTGCCGTTGGCGATGTTTCAATATTTTTACAAAGACAAACTCCATACACAAAACAAATTGATTAAGCGGATGAAAATGACCATTGTCAGCCTTCTCCCTCCCTCCCAAATTTGAAAAGTAACAGATTTATTACTAATATAGGTGGAAACTCACATTTGAAGTAATATTTTATGCTCTTCAAGAAAAAAGTGTTGGCAAAAATGTGAAAATCTTTAATTATTATTTTCCTCAGACTGAAGTTTTGTTATTAAGAGAAAAGGCTATGGAGGTCTCTAGCTGTGATGCTTGTCACTTGCGCTTGTTGAACAACCACAGATGTTCGGCCGGTCCATGGAATATCCAAAACAGAACTCCAAACTTCATCTCTGGTTATACGGGGAAAATACCCATAAACTTGCGTTGGACTGGAAACGGACATCCTGCTGAAAGTCGTGATTTCAACTCTCAGTGTAAAGCTCCTGGTAAGTCATACGTCATTGCATTTTTACTTAGATGGCATTTGAATTTTGCATTTTTAGCTGGCAATTGCATTTTTATTAAGGCTTTTTCAACGATGGCATCAGTTGTGAAGAGGATTACGTCATTATTGACTGTGTAGAGTTTATCGGTACTTAAGCTGAACCACGTCCTGTTTCTTAGCTTCTGGAGACAGCATGAGTGGCCTGATCTGGAGTCAATGGCCCTGTCGGTCTATCTGTCTGTCCCACAATAATTTTTGGGGGAATTGTCTGATTGGAAATATTTTTTTTTTTTTTTTCCTTCGAAAGATCTCGGCAAGGACATCTCATATTTCCATATTTTGTTTTTTGATTTTAACAATTTTTTGGACAATTTGAAGAGTTCAAAAAAAGTTAACATTAACGATTATGCGAAAATTGAAGCAAATTATGTAAACTCTTGGCATAAGAGTTCGTTTGAAGAATGAATGAATGACTAAGTGAAAGAAAAATGAATGAATGAATGAGTGAATGAATAAGTATTAACAGTTGAAAAAGGCACATTTGAAGTAATAAAGAACTACTGCTAAATGAGTAATAGAGAGATTATAAATTTGATGTTGGTAGATACAGGAAAGTAGGCTCGTATGGTTCTAGGCGGAACTTCTTGTACAACACAAACGCTAGGATAAAATTTCCATTTCATATGCTTATTAGGCAGAAAAATGGTGTTTTATTCCATAGAATTTACAGCTCCAGAGTATATTTTTTAAAATAAAAATCATGCAACGACGCCAATGTATTCTTAATTCACGTCTCGTTTGAATCAGCCATCTTTATTCTTAAGGCAATCTCAAATATCTATGCGTTATTTTTTCTCTGCAATTCTATATAGTTTATCTTTACGATATTAAAGAGATTGCGAGCGAAGGAAACCTGAGGTAGAACATAAATAAATGATGAAAATATGCTCTTTATGCCTTTTGTACTTTACTAGAAAATTCTTTTAAAGAATGAAATCCTGTTTATTTATTTATTTTGCTCATTCAAAATGCAAAACGCTGCTTCCAAAATGAAAACGAAACTAACGTTTCTACAAACATCTGGTTAAAAAAATATTTCTACCCTATTTGCTCTGCTTATGCTTCATTTTTTCCGAGTCGGCTTAACCAAATAAGCGATTTGAAAAGATATTTTCTTGCAAAACCATCAAAACATCAGCCCCTTTATACGATATAGCTTGAAGATGCAAAATCGAGAGATTTTTCTGGAACTATTAAGAGTATTCCGCATGAAATAAAAAGGTAAGTCTCCCTTTTACTTTTAGAAGATCGGCTTTTCGAAAAGGAACTCGTTATCTTCCAATTTGGAAATGAAAAAAAAAAATAACTCATAAAGAAGACCTATTTTCTACATGTTTACTTTTTAAAGTTTCCATTTAAATCTATGCAGAACTGAAAGGAAATGATATTCATGCAAAATATTTCCTAAAACATTTTAGAAAATAAATTATATAACATTACGATGAGTTTGTATGTACAGTCATTGTTTTGTCTCTTAAACAAAATTTCTTACCCTTTTGTTGATTGCACCATTTATGAGAGTAAAATGCACATTATTTATGTTCATATTTTTTTCCCCTCAGTTTTTATTTTATGATTTTAAACTATCTTCCTCAAAACATAAAGTTGATTTCTTCCTTTTATTTTATGACCTTTTTTTTTCTACTATGTTTTGTTTCAACTTATATCGTATTATAATTTTCATAAATAAATTATTTATTGCTCTTCATATTTATGAGCAATTTTTCTGAATCGCTTGAGAAAAATAAGAAACATTAACAACTTTATGTAAAAACACTCTCGTATTAGTTATCACTAGGGATGTAACGAATATTCGGCTCTTTGGCCGAATAGTCATTTCATGACCTAGCTGAATATTCGGCCCCGCCGAATACTTCTTAAGATCCAATTCGACCAAGGCCAAATATTGATTAACTATTCGGCCGAATAGTTCTGCCACAGTAGAAATGTAAGAAAATTAAGAAATTAGTAGATTTTAAACACTTAAAATTACATTAAAGTTAGTGCAAAAGAATACATTAGTATATAGTTTTAATAAATGAAAATAATTTACAAAAACAATTGCTTGAAACAATGCTTAACAAACAATTTTTTAAGCATTGTTTTTAGGTTTGACTGTACAGAAAGAAAACAGAGTTTAAAACTATAATATTGTATTTTATAGTTAGCATTTGCTCCAAAAAGCTGGCAATAGTTAATGTTGGTAATAGTTAATGATGGCGATAGTTAATAGTTATGATGGAGTATATGATACTTTTATTTTGTTGGTATTAACAAAATAGAAGTCAGACTTTGTTTGAGTAGACTGATTTATTGTGCATGATGGGTAAGAGAGAAATGTGAAAATCCTAGATTATATCATGAGTATTAAAATAGCATAAGTTATTGGGGTTTTTGAAAATAAAATTTATTCCAGTTAAATGCTTTGTCTGCCTATAATTAAATGATACTGTAAACCATACGTAAAAAAACGTATGCACAATTTCGTTAGTGTGTTGCAATTTATCGCCATCGGCTAATTAAAAAAGTCAAATTGTAGCGTGTCGTCATTCCACGTTATTTGTAATCTAGAATAAACCATACGTATTCCTCTTCTGTCGATATTTGTTTAAATGCTATTTCTAAATCAAGGAACTCTTTAAATAGGGGAGACAGTACTTTTATCAAGTTCAATCTCGAATTAAAAACCAATTGCTAATTTGAGAAAAACGTTAAATCTTGAGAAACGTTTTTTTACCTTCTTCTGGAATCACCCTGTCCCCCTGATGAAAACCGCATTAAAATCTGTTGCGTAGTTTTAAAGATCTAAGCGTACATACGCGGGAAGCGACTTAGTTTTATACTCTTTTAAGATTAAGTTAAAAATATTCACCCGGAGTTGAGGAAACTGCTAATTATTATTTTTGAGTCAAGGTGAGCCTTAAGAAATTGAACTAAAACGCTTATAACTAGCGTTCTTATTGACTTAGAAACTTCGAACAAATTTCATCTTGTGCTGAAAAAAAATATAGTTTAGATATTTTCAAAGATTGAATGAACTCTGCTGTAGAATATGATCCTCGTAGCACAGCATTATACACTAGTTTTTTGTGTCTAGCCCTCATTTAATCAAAAGCCAACGGTTGGACCTATGAATGGAGCATGAGAGATTATTTTCTTCGATTCTGTCTTTTGAATTTTTCCCATGGGTGGGTATACTGAATACTGTATATACGCAGATTTCTACCATAAAAAAAGAGTTCTGACTAGCAGAGTGTCAAGAAGAAGCCACTCATATTTAAGGGAAAAACTGCTGGTATAAGGAATGAGCCGCACTCTGCCCTCGTTTTAGTTCGTTTAGCGTACTTGTTTTTTTTTTCCGAACTGATGCTATATGACCGTTTATAAATTTAGTTGATTTCTACAAACAGAGGAGAAGCAAACATTCTGATTCGCATTGTAAAAAACGCACCTGCAAAACGAACTTCATTAAAACTCGAATGGATTCGGTCTTTTCTGCCCTGTGCAGAAGCTTCCAAAAGCCAGAACTTCGTGATCGAACTGTAGTCTGTCAAACACATATGGAAACTGAGCAATTAGAGTCCCATGGAATTGAAGTTTGGCAATGCGCGCTGCCTGCTTTCTTGGCAGGGAACACACTGAAGCGTCCATTACAACCAGTAGTCGTGGCAAACATACAGCTAAAGACTTCTAGCTTTATTTATTTTTTTTTTTTGGTGGTTTCGTCTGTATCTTTTTTGCTGTTTTCGACGATGAAGATTAGTCAAGGAAAAACTCATCGTCAAGTTTTTCGTGAAACTTTCAGAATATTTAGGAAAGTATAGTACCAAACTGAGAAATTAGGGTCCCATTGAATTGAAGTTATCAATGTGCGCTGCCTGCTTTCTTGGGGACACACTGCAGCGTCCATCACAACCAGTAGTAGTGGCAAACATACAGCTAAAGACTTCTAGCTTTCTTTTTTTCCTCTTTTTTTGTGGTTTCGTCTGATTCTGTTTTGCTGTAGTCGACGATGAAGATTAATCAAAAAAGAACTCAACATCAAGTTTTTCGTGAAACTCTCAGCATATTTATGAAAGTACAGTGGTAAAGAAAGCAGCTCGTTTCTTTCCAGATGGGCACGAGACGGTTTGTAAAGCCAAGCCATCTGAGTCAAACAGCTACCTTGAAGGGGTCAAATCCGGTTGCGATAATACGTAAATATACGTTTCATTGCTGGAAGTAAATAGTGCCAATATGCACTGCTAATTGATGGTTAATTACAAATAATGATATTGTTAGAAAGTTAAAAATAAAGTGTAGCTGAATTTCAATAGACATCGGAGATAGAGCATTTTAATTCTCATCAAAAATAAATAAATTAATAAATAAAATTAATTTATTTTAATCTGGAATATATTTATTTATCTTTTTAAGAAAAAAAAAAGAAATATAGTTAAAATAATTTTTCATTTAAAATTTTTTTTTATTGTACATTTAAAACAAACTTTCTAGAAAATATAGCTTTTGAGTTTTGATTCAAATAAAGTTAACAGCCCTACGTATAGCTTTTTCATTATTATCGTATCGCCCTTATCTAACAGAGGAAAATCTTTTTTATCCTTTACACGCTCTTTTAAGTTATTTTAACGAAGTTCCTTGTTAAAAAGTCTTGTATTTTTTACAGATGTTTGTGATAAAGATAATAATAGCCAAGTTTCTTCGGGTTTTAATGAAGCCCAAACTGAAGAAGTATTTTTCATTTTCGTTACTTCATCTTAAACTTTCGGCAATCACTTCTAAAAGCGAAATTGATGAACATTTTCAAGTTTCTAACTGTCTTCTGGAAGGTAAGGATAAAGTTGTAGTAAACAAATACGATAAAAAGAAAAGCATAACTGAACGAACAAATTAAAAAATATATATAACTGCAAAATTAGCAGGATAGACGATAGATTTAGTGTAAATCTCGGATTTACGAAGACTCGATTAACTTTAACTTAACTGTGATGGCTGACTTTAGCTAAGTATACTGAAAAATCTGCGTCCACTTATTTTTTCAATTTTTAAGTTACACTTTTTGGTTGTATGTTTATCGCTAGCCTTATCCAAGTCTGTCTGTTTTTAGTTGAGTCGATCAAAAAAAGGAAATGCTTTGAAAAATCTGAATGAAGTTTGAAAGATATTTTAATGATAGAAGACACCCAAAGTTTCTGTGTCATTAGACATCTACCCTTTCTTCAGTAAAGAGATTTATGCTGATACAGTGCTTAGAAAGAAATGCTTTTTAAATAGTCATTTCCTTCAAAGGTATTTTCACTATGTGAAAAGAATTTGATATTCATCTGTTTTAGATCCACTACAGTTCGCCCACGAAATTCTGACACTTGCTGCTTCTGAGCATGGCAAAAAAAGACGAACCCATTCGAGTTTTAGAGAAGTTTTTTTTTTTTTTGGGCCTTTATTTGCACACGAGTAATAATGCTATCTGCTCTGTTTGTTGAAAGCAACCAAATTTATAAACTGTAAGAAGTTAAGTTCGGACGAAATCAAGTATGCTAAACGAAATAAAACAAGAATAGAATACTGCATATTCCGCATACCAGCAGTTTCACCCCTGAACATGAATGGATCCTCCTTGGCTCTCTGCCTGTCAGATCTTTTCTTTTTTTTTTTTCGCGGTAGTACTGTAAGTTCTTTCATGCGATCTTTAACAACCTAGTGTTCAAAGTACTAAACATTTTTTCCTTCAGATTTCTTCTAGATTTTCGAGAAAACGAAGTGGAATGAAACCAAGTTAAAAACGAACAACGGTTGTCATGCCAATTAAAATATGTGTTTAGCATTAATGTTATTCCATAAAATTTTCTACACCCGAATCACTGCAAATGTTGGGAGAATTGATCGCTCTGCTCGCTTAAAACAGGTCTTATGTAAACTGCCTTACTTAAGTGCAGACTAATCAAGGGGAAGGTTGATGTAGAAGTACAATCATTGTTGCATAAAAACATTAAAAAATTTTTTAGATGTTACATAAAAACATTAATTTTTTTCAATAAATAAATGATTCCCTTTATATAAGGTATCAGAATGCATTAAAGTGAAAGTAGATTAATAAATCTATATAAATAAAAATGTAAGTGTTCGTTTGTGCATAGCCGCAAATCTCCGAAAGTACTTCACCGATTGCTTTGAAATTTTGCCAGTAGACAGAGTGATTCATGAGGATGGTTTATAGACCCGTTAGAAAAAAAAATCCGACATGTAGTTCCTTTTTTATTCCAATTTTTAGAAAACTTCTACATAAATTCCCCATTATGGGGGGGGGGGAAACCTTGCACATAATAATATAATATATCGATCGAAAGCGCTGATTTTTCTGCACAAGATGGAATTTATTCGAAGTTTCTAAGTCAAAAAGAACGCCAATTATAAGCTTTTTAGTTCGGTTTCGAAAGGCTTACCTTGATCCAAAAATAATAACTAGCAGTTTCCTCAACTCCGAGTAATATAAGCTATATAAATAAAAATGTAAGTGTGCGTTTGTTCATACAAGGCTGAACTTACCTCAAATCTCCGTAAGTACTTCACCAATTTCTTTGAAATTTTATTAGAACATGTGTTTTTATATATCACTTTTAATTTATTTCAACTTTGATTTAATTATTTCGCTTTTTAATGTTTAATGAGCCACTGCAACAATTGGCAGGGTACAGCTATTTTCATTTTGATTTAATAATTGTGTCTGTTTGTGTTGAAGTATTTTTGCACTCGACGATTGAGGGGAACTTTAAAACAAAGATTACTTATTTTGAATAGCAACAGTTTAATTTAGCTATTTTCATTTTTATTCAAAAATTTTGTGTTTTTTCTGTTTGTATTGAAGTATTTGCTAGTATTTTTGCACTCGAAGATTAAATGGAACTTTAAAACAAAGATTACTTATTTTGAATGTTAACAGTTTCATTTAGCTATTTTTATCCTGATGTTAAAATTTTGTGTTTTTTCTGTTTGTGTTGAAGTATTTTTTAATATTTTTCAACTTAACGGGTAAGGGAACTTTAAGAGACAGATAATTTATTTTGAACGCAAATTTTTAATTTAGAATTTTTGTGTTTGTGTTTCTTCTGTTTGGATAATGCTTATGTTGGAATTTTTCAATGTGCGAGCCAGACAATATCAAAATCTTCACAGACAATGGAACAAAAAAAAAAAAAAAAAAGCCCGCAAGCATTGTGAAAAAACATAAAGCTCAAGACCAATCAATCAAATTGAGCAGTTTAGATCTTCTCAAGTGTACAATTATATATTGCGTGTTCTAGAATGGGTAAACCAGACAACCTATATTTCCAGACAATGAAACAGCAAGCATTGTCAAATGAAACACATTTATTAGAAATATGTCCTTTTTCTTGTTTTTACATCGAACCAGACTGAGCCACAGCAAAGCGTGGCCGGGTACAGCTAGTAAATATATAAGTAAAAAGAATAATTAATTAAATAAATAGAAAATAATAACAAGACAAAATAACTAAAACTTTTTTTCGGAGTTTTGCATGTAAAATTTTCCCCTGAATTTTCCCCCACAGTTTTACAAAAACAAGTCTTTTTCACAAAAAATATTTCGAAAATTATTATATACTTATACGAATGATGAGCAACAGCTTAATCAAATTTTAAATTTGCTGCGAACCATTTCCCTAAGTTCAAATACCATGCTTACATCCTAGATTCTATGCAAAAAGAAAAAAAAATATATAGTACCCTGCCTGATAATTTGATAAAATTTAGGAAGCTTATTAGTTTTTATAGCTTTCCTGCAACAAACTATGTTTGAGTACCTTGTTTTTGTGTTTAATTACATTAAACAATTTGCTTTAATCACACTCTAATATATTTTCTGTGTTGAAATTAAGACAGTTAATTAAAACAACAAAGTATATCAATCGAGAGATTATAAATCTAATTAATTGCATATGTTGTTAAGCAAACATTGTCCTGGAGCAAGAAAAAGTTACCAGGGGAAACACTAATCTTCTTCAATGAACCTTAATAGGCAAAGCAAAGTATTCTGCATTTATTTCTCAAATTACGTGTCATTCATAGATATATTTGTTGGATTTACTAAAGTAAGGTTGGAATAAAGTTTAAAAATCTTGATTTAAGAAAGAATGTGTTCGTAAAGCAATTAATGGTGGTAGTAAAATTATCACTAGAATGAAATAAATAAAATAAACATTTTTAAAAATTTAACTTTGCTTAGTTACTTATTATTTTAAAAATACACTTTGGTGCGTAACATTTTACCAATCTCTAATTAATTATGATATAAAAATGGCACCATTCACTTGAATTTTTTTTAAATAGCTCGAAACATAATGAAGACGTAATACCAAAGTCGAAATCGCTTTGAAACATGTATGACAGTGGCATGAATATTGAAAAGCAACTGTGGTGACTCCAACCGTCTATATGCTCGCGATGTCGAAGAGATTCTAATATATATATATATATATATATATATATATTTACGACAATTAATTACAAAATACAAAACAGTATGACGTCTTTTGAAAATATTTTATAAAACTGACAAAATTTCCTTTGTAGTGAATGACTTCTACGTCGTCCACCCGGAACAGTATCTACCTGATGGTACTTTAGCGCTTCCTAAGATAACGTCCCAACTGCCAGATCCCCTGGTCCAGTCCATGGCGAGGTTTGTCAACCATGAAAGACAACGAGGCGGAAGTGACGTTTGCAGTCATCCTCATCCAATGGACATGGCAAATAATGGTGACAGATATTTAAAACTACCAACTTGGTCGTCTTTCCGGTATCATGGACTTGGTAAAGACTTACCTTGTCGTTGTGGTTCCTTCTTGTTCAACTATAGGTTACAACCAGCTGATGATCTGAAGGAGGATCTGAAATATGGAAGATGTACATGAATTTAAATGTTGCTTTCTGGGGGAAAATTAAATCTGTGTGTGATAAACTGCTGTGTGCTCAATTACTGATATTTGAATATGCACTGACCCTCCTATATTGTTTTTTAATGTGAAGCTGTATTGGGTTAAACTAATGCTATTCTCTGCATCTAGTTTATGCGCCTCTTAATTGATTCGATTGTCTGCTATCTATTCAAGTACAGTGGAACATCGTTCATACGACGATCGCTTATACGACGCTTACATTTAGACGATGTTTTAGTGTGGCTCCAATTCTTGGATCGAGCCAGAAGAGTAAATCGACTATACGACGTTATCGTTTATACCACGTATTTCGGTAGTCCCTTCTCGGTATAAACGCTCTTGCTCGGTATACGATTCCCTTGTTTTTTAAAACCAGGTGAGTAATTACAGTAGTTGAACTGAATTCATTTAGGAAAACAATAAAGAGAGTGAAATATTTTCTAAACATTGAAACAGGAAGAACATAAATATTTTTTTTCAAAATATTTTCCTTCAAAAAAATTATGGAAAGACAGCGTACTTAGATATTATTTCTTGTTTAAAAAATATTATCTTCTTAAACGCATTTCTCAAAACTCAAACTGAATCTCAAGTATACAAATAATTTTAGTTAATTTTCAGGCAATGGATGCAACACTTCCTTTTGCTAAAATTTAAATTAAATTTACCTCTGAGTTACAATAAACGTGCAGAAAACTCAGAAACTAAACTTAAGATTCTGAAAGAATGGTTTTAGGCGAAGTAGCTTTGCTTTTTCAAAGTGCGATTTGCAAATTGTTCAGAAAAGATAAATGCATTTATTTCTGGAATTTTCAAGTAAAACTGAACATTCTTCATATTCTATAGTTGAAAAGATAAAAATGTTGAGAATTTAAATCATGTAAGTGGTTCCAGAATCTTGTATGAAGAATATTAATTTATAAACGTGGTTAAAGCGAAATAAATTTATTTTAAATACAAGCTTTCATTACCACCATTTTCGTATTTGTTTGGCCCCATTAACTGTTAGCTCACTGTAAAAAAAATCTCCTGAAAATAACGGAAAAAGTACCGGCAGCAAGTTGCCGGAAACATTCCGTATTTTGTTTTTGTTTTATGTCGTTAGCCGTAAGAAGTCCATTATAGTGACAATAAAAAATATTTCTCCAAAGTCACTTAAAAGACACTTTTACGGAAAAATTATGAGTATTCTCAAATTCAAAGAAGTAAAGTCAGTATGTAAATACTGGACGAATATCCGTAAGATTTGAAAAATGATGTGTCGAAGACTTCACACCGTAAGGAAGCAGTGGCCAAAGGTTAAAACTATTCAGCATGATAAAATGATCATGAAAACAAAACATACAAAATCAACGCTTTTTTACTTTAATGTTTTAGTTACCCTTCAACAAATAAGTAGTGTTCCATTAAGAATGAAAATGGCGATACAAAGGAAAGTAATATTTACAAAAGGTAAGTTCACCTATTTTCGGATATTTTCCTCATTAATGCTTCGAATAATTAGTATGACGTACAATATTTCATTAAGAATAAAAATGGTGATGGAAACGAATTGAATACTCATAAAATATCAAAACAAGTTGGACAACTTTTGGCCGTAAATAAAGTCTACCGATTCTTTTTCCCAAACAATTCAGTCTATATAGTAGTAAAGAAAATACATTTGACCATAAAAATGTAATTACGTTTGTAGCTGCATTTTATTTAAATCGCTCATAAACGGCGACAGATTTTGTATTTTTACAATAAGTTAAATACAGAACATGAGCATTATGATCTGTAATTAAGATACGTAAAAAAAAGATCGAAATCTCAATTAGAATTTCAAATGAGGCACATAATTTATACAACTAACATCGATACATGTTTGACAGTCCCATTTTCACACTTTCGCTTAAAAATCCTGCGTTATCACCTCACTAGCTAGCGTGACAAATCTTCATAATAATAAGGCCGCCTTCCATGATAAAGTATCAGCTTTTATGTTTTAACTGCTTCCACGGAGTAAATTTTAAGTTTACTCCCCGATGCAGTTACGAGACATTTGCAGATTAAGCGCATTAAGAGAGGCGGGCACTTTTATACCCGGAGGATTAAATTAACGGAGCAGGTATGAATGTTAAAAATGTATTTTTGAAATTTTTAAAGGAATATTACTGAAGAGGGATTGATAACAAACTGAACCCTATAGAGATATATAACATATGAAATGCAACTATACTTATGTTTTTTGAAGTCTTCTTAGATCTTGAAGTCTTGTTGAATAGCTGTTAATAAGAACTGTGGAGATTTCTGCTTTTTTGATATAACTTCCGTTATCCAGGGATCTCATTAAAGGGGGAGGGGTGTCATGGCGCAGATTGCTCCATTGAAATTTTCCGAGCGTGGGCTACTTTCAAAGGGTTTTAGCCAAATTTTGGGGAAGGAAACATCGTTCTTGGGGGCCTCCACAGCTTTTTTTAAGGGGGTGGGCATCCCTGACGCTATCGCTTTTTGTACAAATAGTAGGAACCAGGGAACTATAGTCCTTTTGTAGGAGATCAAATAATGATTTCTCTTGCTTTCGTACTGTGCAGATGAGAACTATGAAAACTTCGTCTTAAAAGTTAAGCAACTGGTTTTTTCATAGTACGTGATATATGTAGGATAGTGCCAAAGAGTTCCCCAAAACTAGAAATACATTTTTTAAAAAAAGTTATCAATTTCGGAAGTTTAACTTCTAACGCGCGAATATGAGTACACAGAACATTTGTTTAAAATTACTAAAACAATATATAATGTCAGTTGGGGGAAAATGAGTCAGTATTTAGCTATTTTCATATAAAAAGTTTCATAGCATTAGAGCCAGAAAAATTTCCCATTTCTTTTCAATTGCATCTTAACATTGAATTCCTTTAGAACAATTTTATGTAATTTTAATATTTATTTTTTAATTATGAAATAGTTTACTAAGCTTATAAACTTGTGATCCTTTTTACCCCATCGGGGGGTAAAATGGGTCATTATGCAAAATAATGCTGAACACAGTTATTTATTACTTTGAAATTGGAAAAAAATGTGTAAGTGCAACATATTTAGCAAGATTTTTAACTATGATTACATTGAAATGTAAAAATAATATTGTTCTCGATTGTTACATATTGGTTCACATAACATCACTTCTCTCCACCGTATCAACGTGATCTTTTTTAGGGAAAATAAAAAATAATTGATTTAATTTCAATAAAATAAACAACATACATTGCTTAAATTTAGGAAATTTCTGCAGTTAGGTATAACAGAGTGAATAAAAAAAGTAATAGAAACGACCTAATCCTAACCATGACCCATTTTCCCCCATCCAAGAAAAACTGATGTAAAAAAGAAAATATTTAGTATTTTTCCTAACTGCTCAGCTGGAATTGTTCTGCAACTATTCTTAGTGAGGAAATCCCTTAAATTTGGGCTGTTATTTGATAAAATATAGAGCTTTTCAGAAGTTGGTAAACCATGTGTTAAGCACACCATCATCCAAAGTTGACGAAAAAAAAAGTGTTGCCATATTTAAGAACCTAACCTTTTTTGGATTGAAAAATGTTGCCAACACATTGAAAAATAACATTAAAATATTGGTTTAAAAATTTCAATTTCAAGTTCTCTTATTTTGGGTTTTTTATAAAGTGACCCATTTTACCCCATCATCCCCTACTATGATATTTAATGGGCGCATAAGAAAGTAATGTGTCTACGTCAGATTTTTGTTGAAACATGTTTACCTAAAGATGCATTTTATTTGATCAAATTTATTTACTGCCAACAACAACTAAGTTACCATGACGACTCTGTAAATTTTCCATTTTTTGGGGAAAACTCACTTACCAGTTCGTTCAGAAAAATTTGTTTTCCGAATATGCTCTATCGAATATTTAAAAACATGGGTGTTTTGATACTGACCAGAAACGAGCCATAGTAAACATACATTGACGTATCTTGTGTAATAACGTTTAATTTAATTACGAAAAATGTTCCTTTCAAGCAACGTGCAAAGCAGAAGCATTATAATTGAATTTTTATCAACGTAATTGAATTTACAGAAAACTATGCGCTAGCCGGTGAAAACAATATGATGATTGTTTCAAGAGCAAGTTAGCCTTCCCAAATGAACTAATTTGATTTATGTTTCCTAAGGCAAACTAACATGGCCGTTCGGGTACATCTGTAACAAAATATTTGTCTAATGAAACATAAAGCTAATTAAATTCAATAATGACATTTGAGAACTTTTTTTTCAGATTTCCATGGTGTCATAATGCATCGTGAGTGTTGAAATAATTTATTTTACCGAAAAATAAAATCTGCAAATAAATCACTAAATAATAAAGTAGGGAAACATTTTTTTCGAAAACAATCAAGCGATACTGAATGAATAAAATTAGTTTTTTTCAAAAGCAATTCTGTTACTATCGCAAAAATATTGTTCACTAATGATTCCAGACGTTGAGATGAATTATGAAGAGTATGTTACAAACATTTTTTAAATTAATATCTTATTTTTAAGGATGCATTTTGCTTTTCATTTTGCCTATTTTCTAGGTGCACCTTCAATTAGCTCTAATTTTCAAACAGAAGACTGTCAGTCTTCTTCGATATAACTATACATTTAAAACATTAATAAATAATTAAGTAGAAATTAAGATTAAAAAATAAATATTAATGGTGTGAAAAGATTTTTTTATGTAAAACTAGTGTTTGAAAAGCATAAATAATTTTAATGGTCAACCGTGGTTCAGCATTTATAAGTGACAGTTCTATTTTATTACCAGTTTTTTAAAAACTAATCGTACAATTTTTGAAATGATTGTAAATTTTTTGGAAATGGTTGAATTTTTTTTAGAAATGATTAAAATTTTTGGAAATGATTGCAACTTTTTTGGAAATGATTGTACTATAAGTGGAGCATTGTTCGAGTTTCACTGAAAGCCCGATATAAAACAATGAGGAACACCGAAAGGACTCAATGATCCCAAGAGTGTCAAATCAGCTTTTAAGTTTTAACGAGCAGGTGAGATATTGATACTGCTGAAAGTGTTAAAGTAACTAAGGGAAATGTTCCTGCAATAGTGAGATTTTGCTTTGATATCAGAAAATTGGAATACTGCAGTTTAATTAATGAGGAGGATATTTGACACCTTCCCTTTCAACCCACACAATACGTCTTTCGCTTGTAAATGAGGGGTTGTACAGTAAACGTTGTAGTGGCAGTGACAGTGTCAGAACTTTTGAGCTGAATTTTATATTGGAACACGAACATTCCTGAACACTCCTAAATATTTTGAGCAGATAGAAATTTATTGAAGCTGATGATAAGGAATTACTTTTATAAGAAAGTTTTTTGAATTAGATAAATGTATCATATTTGTATGTATGAACACATATATATGAGTTTGGTTGCAAACGTACTGTATTCCTAGAATGAGTGTATTAGTTTTTAGTAAATCGCACAAAAGCAAATTTGCATTTCATGAAGCTTAATATTTATTTGTAGTGTCATGAGGCTTTTATTCATTCTTTCATGTTGTCATCTTTTTTATTTAATATACAGTAGAACCTGAAAATTTTACCTTTGTAAGTTGACAACCTGTTTCAGTTGTCTGCTTTTGTCAGGAAGGGGGCCGGCCATATATTGTACAATGTATCAAAACCTTTGTAAGTTGACCACCTGTGTACGTTGACCATTTACGTACCTAGGGGTATCCAATGCTAACCACGGCCATACTGACTGAACCTTTTCAGTTATCTCAGACTATCCCCCCAGTATGAGAGGGTGCGACCGTGGCGCTGTCCTCCTTCGCACTTCCCACAAACTCTCTGACAAACTGACAACCAGCACCAGCCATAAGGGGCTGGGCTGGAAGAGCTTTACCGACCCGGGGCCATAGTCATGCTACAAAGCGAGCCTTACGTCACCCGAATCGGATAATGCTATTTTAGTCGCCTCTTACGACACGCATAACTACGTCGGCGCTATTCTACACCGGCCACCGCACGGCGACGTACCTAGTTCTATTTCCTATTCGACGTACCTAGTTCTATTTCCGCGGGCCACCAGTGGCCCTGCGAAGATAATTGAAAGCCCCTCCAAGCGAATGGATTAAATGAAAATAAAACAGTCCAAAAAATTTAAACATAAATCGGAAAAAGAAAATAACACAAAATGGCTAAAATCTATTCAGAAATTTATTTACAAAGAGAATAGGACACCGTGTGAGAGTAGTACTGAAAACTCTCTTGTAGATTTACTCTACTTGCAGATTTTCAGACTTCCATAAGAACAATATTTTCATGGAAATATTGTAGTTATATAAGTTTTTCAAACACCTTCATTAATTGCTTCTATTCGAGGTACGTGTCTAAGGACAAGTATCCAAAAATACCAAGACATGCATTGTTCCTGCCTCTTTTTTTTGGTAGTACCTAAGTACGGACAATTATTTAGCCAAATGAAGAAAACAAAATCAAAAACACGAACCCGTATGATGGATCAACAGTTGGATAATTCATTAAGAATGTGAATGACACAGATTCTTCCAAATATCAAAACCTTATAATGAAACAAAAACAATGCCAAGTCTCCAATTAAAACTAAAGTGACTAATATCCCTCCAGAAATGCGAGTTTATTATTTTTTTAGCATCGTCATGTACCCTGTCACTTCATAATTGAAATGAATACAAAGTACTATTGATTTGCCTTCAATTGAACCTTTTTATTTTTGTTTTTTGAACCGAACCGAAAGTGGAAATACTGGAACATTTAACGCTAACCCCACACATCTCCTTAAAATGAATTGTAATGTGTTACCTCCCTATTCACTCTTAAATTTTCTACCTACGCTACTAGTTTAACAGATCGTAGCCCGTCGATCTTTATGAATTTACTAATGTGGCCCTCGGACGTAAAAGGTTGAAGACCCCCTTAGGACAAATTTGGGTCGGAGTATTACAAAACCCAATTCCCCTTTGTAACTTGTCCGCCTAATTATTTATATTATATTTATTTATTTTTAAAAGGTAAAAATAACTAAAATAACTTTTCTGGGATATTTTTTATGCTATAATGTCATACCAGTATTTGTTTGAATGGATGAAACATCGATACAAAGCTTGCCTCTTGCTTTTATAAGAGTAAAATGTGTTTTGCGGTACACAAAGCTTATGTACTGCAAAACATTCAAAAACTTAAGGGCTAAAACTTAGATCATTTGAACTTTTCATACTGTCTTTCGTTTTTACAGCGTTTTTCTTAACTCGATTTCTTGTCTGTCCGCGGAATTTTGCAATCGAATTTTCGACCATTTCCCGATAAACTAATGTTCTGAAACTTTACGTATAGCTCAGAACCAGATGACAATGCAATATTCTACCACTTTTATCATAATTTGATGAGTTTCTGAAGTATTTCCGATAAAATTAAATATGGCGATTAGTTGCGAAAATTGAAGGCAAAATTCCGTAGCGGCCATGCGATCGTTAAAAATTGTTTTCTACTTTTTTAGCTTGCAAGAAAAACGTTGTTTTTATAAAATTTTTATAAGCTATAATTACTTCATTGTAGTTCTGAAAAAAAAAAATTGTTATTTCAAAGTAATTTAAATTGCGTACATTTAATAACATGGCATTCACATGACTAATCGTAAAAATATTAAATTTATTTAATATTTTGACGATTAATCGGGATATGTAAGGATACATTAATTATATATCCTTACATATCCCGTTTCCTCTCCAGCATACCGTGCAGAAAAGTTCACGCGCTCCGCTTAGCTCTAAAAATCATCGGGTCTAATCATAACGCAGTTTCTCCTTAAAAGCTGAAACAACAATACGAATATTTTGTTTCTTTTTGGTTTTTTCCCTTTTGATTTAGTAGTATGTTTGTGGGAAAGAAAAGTGGATTTTGACTCTCAGAGTATTTGGTTTCCTTGACGACGATCAGATTCCGGAAAAATTGATCGATTATTACGGTCCCGGGAAATATCTCCCTTTTTATAACAATTTTCGCGTCCCAACAGGTAATACGCAAAACTGTCAGGGGGAAAATATTGCACTGAGCAAAATATGTTATTTAATTAAGTGAAGTCATTTCTGCGAGCTCTGTTCAAATCGATTCGAATGATAAAAAGCTTTTTTTCCCCAGAAGTACGAATAAAATGTCATGATGTTAGAATGTTACGAGCAGAAAAAGTTTTGGTATGTGCATATTTTGACTAATGATGTTTTTTGTCTCACTCTCTATCTGGAATTTATAGCAAATAAAAATTGAAGAACAGTGTATCGCTATAAAGTATATTGCTGCTGATTGAAAAAAAGGTATATTGATGCAGGGAAAAGTCCTCTAAATGCATGAAAATTAAAGATTTGAAGGACGCAATGCTCAGTTTGAGCTAAAGCTGTCCGTGTTTGTCTAAAAGGAAATTGAGTTGCAAAAAAGAAAAAGAAAGCAAAAACAAATAAAGAAAACGAAAGCCCTCAGTTAAAGAAATGAAATTTTGTCAGGGATTTCCCAAATAAAGCGCAAAATGTAACTTCAATCTTATTTTTAAAAAAAAACTATTGCGAGCTTTACGTACTTTCTGCTTTTTTCAGATAATTTTCTTCCCGAAGCTTGCATTATGCATTTATAAAGAGGTTCCATATAATCAATAAACAGGCGTTTGCAAAATTTTTGTAATTGAGTGCTTTAATTATATTTTTGAAATGATTGTTGATCGAAATTCACAAATTCTTTACACTTGTATGCAGGTGAAACTTTTTTTTAAGTTAATATAATATGTACAAAATGCTTGCGAATTCTTTTAAGGGAGCAAATGAGTAAACATTTTACTGGTTAGCTAAACAAAAAAAAAACTCATACTAGACCTCGACATAAAGAGCCACTTTATAATAATTGTTACATGCAATATCAATCAATTTCAGAAAAAAAATGTGATTTATCAGATAATTGCTGTTTTTAATGCAACTACCAAACAGTATTCTATGACAAGTGAAATCCCATTGCCGCACTTCCTTTAAAGAGGTGATAAAGTTCATTGTATAAAGTTGTGTGTTGAAGAACCGTAGTCTCTAATAGGGAGACAGATCCAAGATGGGGCCTCAGTGGCTGAGCGGGCTAAACGACTGGTTCCGGTGTCTGCCTGCGAGCAGTAAAGAGGCATGGGTTCGATTCTCACTTTCCCCTGGGTGTATTTACATCTTTGTATTGTAATTCTGTTGTACTGTCTTTTTCTATCTGTCATATTAGACGAGAGTTTGGGGCATATCCTTGAGAGTAACAAATAAACTCGAATATAAATGTGACCTAAAATGGTATTCGTTATATTCGTTAAGAGTACAAATGGTAAAGTTAATGAGATACAGACACATTCAGAAACGCATGCTCAAATCTCACGAAACTTTCTTTCGTACTTGACGAAATGGCTTCGTGAAAAATGCCCCGAGTAAACCTTTCGTCAGATTGGCGAAAGTTGTGTAGTACCACTTTTAAGTCACGTGATCGCGCGAGGAAAGAATCGTTGTAAATGACCAAATTTTCTTGACGATTGTAGAATCGTCAAAAGTGAGAGCTCTATTTCTGAGAGTGCATGACTAATGGGTGCTTTCACACCAAAGGCGACGAAGACAAAATATTTGTCTCTTATCATCAAGGAAAGCGCAGGGCATATGTTTGGCTTCCAAAATATTATCGCAGAAGAGAAAAGACAAGTTTTTTGTGCTTGTTCCATTTGGTGTAAAAACATTCTGTAGGGGCTTTCACACCAAAGGCGACAAAGACAAAAAACATGTCTCTTCTCATTGGCGCAAGCGCAGAGCATATTCCAACCTTCAAAATAATGCTCGGCGCATGCGCAGATAGCATAAGACAAGTATTTTCAGTCTTTGTCGACTTTGGTGTGAAAGCACATTATGGGATCATCTCAGAATAGTACTCAAACTATGTATTCTCGACGCTTCGGTTGATAGAATCCATATATATATATTTCCCTTAGCATGGACCAGTTACGATTAAATTTTGAGGTACGATACGATACTGACATCATGCAAAAAGCAAACTATAGTAAAACGATTTTTAATATTTTGTTTAATGATTACCATATCCGTTTCATTCCAAGTGTACCCAATTGGGTACATTTTAAAATACTGTTCATTAACTACTGTTTGTGCAATTTGAAAGCTAAAACACCCAATTCTTTTTGAAATCAATCAACAGAGAGTTTACTTCGTTTTAAACATGGAAATTGGGCCTTAATTATTATTTATGCTAATTATTAATTAAAATTTTTTAAAAAATTTAGTTATTTTGTTTTGTAATCATTTTTAAAATCAGAAAAAATTGCGTCAAAATTGTTTGTGCTTAGTTCTGGAGTTTGAAGAGGTTATAAAAGTAGCATAATATTTGTATTTATTACCATAGCTTACGGGGGGAGGGGGCTTTAACAAATTTAAGTCTATTTGTTAAAAAGTATTTCCATTTTTAATCCAATTTTGAATTTCCGAATAGTTGGATTGTCAACACTTTAGTTCGTTTATATCGAGCGATCATTTTCATGTTTATATCTAGCGATCTTTTTTTAAGCCTTTCGAACTTTAAAGTGTTTTTTACGATTTTAAAATGATTGTAACCAGCAGATGGTTCTGCGAGGAATCAGCTACTTTGTTTTACTACTGTTTTCAAATTAAGTCAGAATATTTAACCAGAAATTAATTTCCATGAAAAACATGTCAAGAGGAGGAAGTAATCAAATCGACACACAATTCACCAACTTGAAGAATTGAATAATTGTATTTTTTAACAAATACTGTCGTTTTCTCAGACGATACCCTGATAAAGTTTAAAATACTGACTTACATAAGCAACAACGATTGTTGAGATACTAAGACAGTCCCTTCAAAAAATAGAATAAAACACACGTTTATATAAAAAAGTTTCATCTTTTGATTGTTGGCCCAAAACAATAATTAATATTGGAATGTGCCACTTCAAATTTTACTTCTACTTTTCTTTCCCGAAAAGTTTTAGCTATACACTACAAGTAACCAAACACTTCCGCTTACCGAAGTGCTATAATATCTGCACAACTGTCAAAAAACATCAGAAATATGTTAAAAACTCTTTTCACGTCATTGAGAATTCAAGGCTTGCGTAATCACGCTGCCATTTCCAGCTGCATTTTCTGGTTTTTGAGAAAAAATATTTACAAAGGAAGTTCATTCATTATAATTTCTCGTTTGAAAGTTGTATTGGAGATTGTCAGTGAAAACATCATTAATCATCGTGTCCCCTCCGTTTAAAACGCAAACTGTCACGTGCAGCTGCAGTACTTGTCGAGATTGTCAAATTAAAATCTTTTTACTTTATCTTTATCCTCATTATGGAACATATTTTTATGTACGACTAATAGCAGAGATTTTAAATCAGTTTGTTAATGGAGTTTGTATTGTTTGTTGTTTAGCTATAAGCAAGTAAACGGGATTTTAATAATTAATTGTGTTCAATATCTTTTGAAGTTATACTTCTTTTGCCAGTACCGAGAGTTTAACTTCCATATGCAACGTCAGTAATGTGCGCAATATACGAAACAGTGAGTCCGACATGCAAGGAACTTAAATTATGTGATCAACCAAAATTAATATTTTTGTCATTAATTGCTTTATGTTTAAGATCTTTTATAAATATAAACTTATTTTTTACCAAAACTACAGTCCCACAGTGGACCAGTCGGTAGAAGCTCGGTTCCCGTTGATCACCGAAAGTGAAGCAACATTGACTGAGGTCAGTGTTTAGGAGGGTGACAACCTCTCGCGGCTGGTTGCTGTGGTGTACGCTAAAGGGAGCTGATGCACGCTGAGTAGGTCGTGACTGCAATGTCCTCCAAGTGAAACGATACCTCTGGGGGTACCAATCCCAGGTGACGGTCTCTCGTCTGGGAGCTGGTTCAAAAAATTAAGAGACCTTTCAAAAGGGGTGGAAATCGGACTCCTGCCTACGAAGGCCCCGTTAGACTCAGGAGCAGCGTATCCATTCTTCCTCGTCACACGCGAGGACTCGACAACAACAACAACCAAAACTGTGTCGGTGTTTTTTTTTTTGAGCAATTTTCCACACACAATTCTTACTGTAATACAGTGAAACCTGTGTGAGTTGACCACTTGCGGTGTAGCTCTTTAGTGGTCAACTTATAGAGGATGGAGGATTTTTGGTCATTTCTTACACTACGCATTTATTAATTTGTAACTAATTAAAATAAGCTTCATGTGTTAACGTTACTTTAAACTAGTAATTAGCTATATTTTTCTAATTATCTAAAATACCATCAGAGAAATGGAACCTGCATGACTTAAAATGTATCCTATACAACTTTAAAATTAAAGTACATAATTAAAATAAAGATAAATATTTTTAAATATGTAAGTTCCTTTCTGATGGTAAGGATTTCAAAATAATTTTTAAAAATGGATATAGAAAAAAGAGGAACTTATTTAAAGAATAATAAAAGAGTGCCCTTAGTAGTTTTCATATATGGATAACTTACAAAGAGGTTTAGCAAACTTTGTATTGATATTTCATCCACCCAAGCAAATTCTGGTCTAGCATTATAGCATAAAATCATCCTGGAGAAAATATTTTAGTTTTTTTTATCTTTTCAAAAATATATAAACAAATAAATACAGACATAATAAGGCGGGCAACTTACAAAGGATTTTTTATAATACTCCCACCAAAATTTGGCGTACATACGTGGTCAATATAGACAGGTTGTCAACTTAGGTGGTCAAGTTACAAAGCTTCTCTACATTAAATAATATAGGGCTAATTCCGTTCCTGACAGCAGTGGTCAAGTTAGACAGGTGGACAGCTTACAAAGTAGGTCAACTTTACAGGTTTTACTGTACGTATTTTTTGGCTTATATGCATTTATTTTATAAGGCATTTTTTTCATTTTGAATATATTGAAACAAGGTAAACTTTTCACTTATTTCATAGTTAGTTTTTATGTGTAACTATTATTACAGTAGATAATGTTTTGTGACCAAAATATTTTTTAATAGCCCAGTTGATATTGTTTTCTGACAATAATCGGTTTTGAGTGCATTATTTCTTCACTTTCTAAGGACATACGAGTCCCATTTAAAAAATAATTTGCAATTAGTTTTACCGATATATTTTTTCACTTGGCGTTGAATGAAATTCATCGACTTCACAATAACGGAGTTACAAAGTTTGGAAGCTGTTCAGGTACGTCTAATGCGTCACATTTTTTAATCGGTCATATAGCTCGGGTATCTGCCACAGAAAGTTTGTTCAGCAGGGAAAAGCGACGTCCATGCACAGGTTTTTCCAGTTTTGGGTATAAGTCACATTTTGGACATAAGTCAATTTAGAGATCATTCATAAATAATGTCACGCTTCGTGGGGGAGAGGGGGTAAATGTAATTTTGACAAATTGTGACAAGGGGAGGAGAGGGGGTAACAAGAAATGTGACATCATGCTTATGCAACATAGCGTGGCATGTGACAAAGGGGGGTTGGGGTCAAATATATGGGAAAGAAGCGTGACATCATTTATGGACGGTCCCTTATGAGTAGGCTTGCCATATTTTTGGTTAGTGAAACCGGGACACATTAATATGGGATGGGCATACCGGGGGTCTGGGGGGTCCGGTTTTAAAATTAAAAAAAAAAGAAGCAAAGTGGTGAGTTTTAAGCCTTTTTGTAAGCCTCGCAAGTAACGGCAGTGGGAAATCTGGAACACTAAATTTTTAGTCTATCCACCTTTTAAGAATAAAAAAGGAATTTTTGTTACTTAACTTACTTAAAAAAATTTTATTCCTTTTTAATGAGAATTTTTTCTGGTCTACCATCTACAAAGAAGTGTTAATGAAAAAAAAGTTTAAAATACTTCATAAAATTGTTTAACTGAACAATTAAATACTATGCCTTATTTTTTAAAATTACAACTCTTTGTCTAACTACAAAAACCATTTCAAAATTTTTTTGTCAAACTAAAAAAGCAATTAATAAATTAATTAATAAGTTAACAATGTTATTCTTTGTTTTCAAACCACTCATATTTCTGTCTTGAATGTACTTTTTTCAGGATGTCTTTGTTAAGCTTGAATTTTTCATAAAAGTTAGAGCAAAGAAAACGCCTAAGTTTATTTTACATACAATCAATGCTCTTGCAGTGTACTCCCTCATTAATGTGCTGTCATCTTAAAGAGTCTTAATGTCTTCATAAAAGATTCTTAAAAACATAAATTCATTACTTTTTACATCTTAGAGCCGTTTCCGGGACATTGATAAAACTGGGCGGGAAACCGGGACAAGAGCAAAATACCGGGACTGTCCTGGTCAAACCGGGACGTATGGCAAACCTACTTATGAGGCAATCAACGTGCACACATTTTCCTTTCAAAGAACTTCTCAGAAGGCCAAAAACGGACATTGGGCAGAATCAAAACCAACTGCACAGGGCTACCTTGTCGAAAAGCAGATCTGACACTAAAGGTCAAAGGCAGGAGAACGGTCAGTTGCAGTTGAAAACGACGTCCTTGCATAGATTTTTTTCAACTTTGAAAATGCAGTAAACTCTCGAACGTCAGGCTTAATGCGGCAGACGGGAGGCCGGATAGTCAAAAAAATCGGATAGTATTTTTTATTATGAGGTCTATATAAACTCTTTTTTTTTTTTTTTGCCCCACCAATAACAGAAGGCAAACCCCACTGTTGTAATAAACATTTTCTCACTTCTTATTTAGTATGAAGTCTTCCATTTATCTCAAGCCGCGTCTATCATTTCTCAGAATGCAGAAAACGGTTCTTTGATTACTTACCAAAATCGTCTACACCTAAAACGTGGTATTTAACTTTTTTTTTTTAATTTCTAATGGACTGCTGTTGGCTTCTGCCAATTGCAGACCTAATGCGTTCCCGAGAGAATGGTACCATCTCTTTTAGCGGCACCACATTAAATATGGTACCATCGCCGCATGAGAATTACCTCCGGTTTCGCTAAATGAAAGTATGGGCACCCGCAATCTGTTGATGCGAAATCGCAATAGGAACTTAATTTTGTCGAAAGCAACCGAACCTAAAGTCTACCCAAGGGATCTACATAATCATAGGACATGGGCACAGACGATTTTCTTCATTTTGAAAATCCACATAGTCATCCATTGAAGGTCAAAGTTTTTTTCGTCGAATAGACGAAACATGTGTAAAAGGCAGTCCTGGCCTGAATCTACAAGTCTTGAATTTTATCTAAACGTAAAGGCAGGAACGTTATTTTTCATTTTTGCCTACCTCTGTATTACAAGTGCAGAGCCATTCGACAGATTGATAAAGAAGGCGTTTAGATGAAATTAAAATTGTAAAGAAAACGAACTACATGAAGGTTTGTAGAGCAGTAAAACAAAATAAAAGTGTGCATTTTTTTTTCCTGTGAAATAACCTTTGTATTGGTCAAAACAGAAGACTTTTTAAATGAACAAATAAGTACGAAACAAACGTTTTTAGTAAAATGTCGATACAGACAGCTCTCATCTATCTGAGAGTTTACGCGAGAATCTGTTTGGAGCATTGCTCAAAAAATTGAAATACTTACTGAAATCGTATCCGTGGCTCTTCCTGAATAATTCACATGTTTTCCTTTTATCAGGTAGTGCTCAATTATTTTGACATGATACTTTTGCCTCTTATTTTTTCTTGTGTTAAAATTTCCTTAATAACTTGGCAAAATTGTTAACATCTTTTGTATCACATCTCTTCCAATGCTGAAATACGTGCTTCTTATGGGTTTAACTTTATTTTTTGAATTATTTTTAATGCAAATATCTCATCTTTGAGTAGTTAATAAAACCTTTATTGCATGAAAAAAAAAAAACTTAATTTTCAGTTAATACGCAACTAATGTGTTATAACTTTCGAACTTGCCGTTTTTTATGCTTGAAGTTTACAATAATTCTGCTTTTAACATTTATTGAGAATCCATCAAGATGCACATCATTAATCATTGTCACCTTAGAGGACTGAATATGACTTTTTTCTTCCGCAGACCACTTTCCACTGTCAGCAGAATATAATTTTTTAGTTTATGACCTTTTCTTACATATGTGTACAGAAAGTCATAAATTTTGCTCGGTGACAGAAAAATCATTAACTTTTTTGCGAAAATAGTGCATAGATGCAAATAAGCTATTCAAGGTATAGAAAATATTTGTGAGAGATGCTTATCAGGCCCATTAGGCATTTTTAAAATGGGCAGGAATCTGTAAATTCAGAGCTATACTGATACCCTTAACATAATACTCGGTTAATTTTCCACTTAATTTTAATTAAATTGCTTTTAGTCTTCGAGTTTAAGGCATTTCGTTAAAGGACGTATAATTTAGTTTTCTGATACATTTTATCATTAGCGACAGGAGCTCAAGCAGAATTTTTTCCGGGGGTGGAAGAGGGATGTGGGCTTCCAATTAAGGTTCCTTTATATACAGGGTGGGGCAAAAGTAATGACCCAGTTTTGAAGGGTTATATAAAAACACTATTACAATTTGAGACTTAATACTACTTAAGTCTCATACTTTTTATATTTTGATCTGTATTTAATACCATTTTTTTTACATAAAGTTTTGAATACCACTTCTGCAAGATGGTGACCTTCTGCAGCAATACATTGATGCAGTATATTTTTCCACGCAGAGAAATAAACTGCATCTTTGTGTGCTTTTCAATATCCCGCATAATGTTACGGTCCCTAAGCTTTTTTTTTTGTGGGGTTATTTGAAGGAGAAAGTTCCCCATACTTTAGAAGAGCTGAAGGATCGATTTGTCGAGGAAATATCCGCCGTACCCCTTGAAATGTGCGGAAAAGTTTCCCAAAACTTCAGAAATGGACTGCATCAGTGTATTAGTGCTGTAGGTCGCTATCTTGCTGAAGTGGTATTCAAAACTTAACGTAAAAATCGTAATAAATACAGATCAAAATAAAAAAAAAGTTTTAAGTCTCAAACTGTATTAGTTTTTTTTTTATAACCCTTCAAAACCAGGTCATTACTTTTGCCCCACCCTGTATATATAATTACTAAATATAACTAAACATCCTTATAAGCAATATCCGGCAATATAAACCGGAAACAAGGCAGCTGATTGCCGGGAATTTTGGGACATGAACTATACGCAAGAAGCACTCATGGAATTTCAGAAGAAGAAAAAAGGTTTAAAAACATTCCTTAAGAGCTTTTTTTGCATGAAGGAAACATACACAGACTACATAAACAATTTAAACTGCTCAAAACAAATGTTTTGTAAAATAAAATGTAAAACCGAGAAAATCGACTTAATTGTATACAAAAATCCACCCTATGTTTGAAGTACACGTAATTGTGAAAACATAAAAGTGTTCGAAATAATTAAGTTGAGTTATTTTAAATGCAATTTCAATGTATACCTTTTGAGCAAAAGTCGCCCAAAAGGTTTTTTTTTTTTAAACCCGTTCGTGAAATCAAAGTACTTTGTAACAAATATGACAGCTTTGGCCCTTAAAACAATTTTTCCCGAAGTAAAAGTAGTATACATGGCAAACTATCAGTTTTGAAAATCTCACTAAAATGCATTTGTTGAATATTTTATGAATTAAATTAAATCGTAACGAATTTTCAAAATACAATTGAGTTTACATACCTTATCGTCCTTTACAATGTTGATTCTCCTTTAATTACAACATCAGGTGCTTAAGCCACATAAAACCACATAGCTTGATTTAAGCAAGCACTGTAATTACATGGATCATGTGTCATTTTAGATCATCTATATGGAAATGCATGACATAAGTTTACAGGAGAGTGTCGTATCTGAGATCTGCTGGGATGTTAATTCATTCTACCGCATGTGCTATTTGATGAAAGGCACAATTGAATTAACAATAAAGGTGTAATTAAATTATGGTAGAGATAGGGCATTCAAACTGTAATTAAGGGTTTCGGAGCAAAATTAGAATGTCTACAGACCGGTTGAAAGTACCAAATGAGTGCATTGTGTCGTTTGGTGATTTGTTTTCTTCCTAACTTGGTGGTAGTTGGGAATATAGCTCACATCGCAGCCATGATTGCTTAACCATGCTTTAATTTTACATTTCGTTGAGGGTTTTTATTTGTTTGCGAAAATTTTTACATTTTAATGTAATTTTCAAAAATGTTTTAAACTCTTATCGGAGTCTTGATCCATTGCCAATTAAAAAATTCATTCTAATAGGGTGCTTCCCCACCAAAGGCAAAAGCTTGTGTTTTCTCATCTGCGCCACCATAAAGCATATTTTTGAAGGCAAAAACATGGTCTGCGCTTGCGCAGATGTGAAAAGACAGGAATATTGTCTTTGTGTGCCTTTGGTGTAAAAGCACCTTAAGAGTTCTCAAAAAAGCAAAGAAATCGCCAAATAGTTAATTTCTATGTAACTTTGACTGTATAAAATGTAGCCAAACATGGAAATCGTGAGCTACCAAAATCGATAAATATCGCCAACAAACCCCTTTTCCGCACTTCAGTCAAAATGCAATAATACTTGAACCGCCGAACCGGTTTTTGACCATTTCGACTGTTGGGAATACAGCCCAGATAGCAATTTTCATTTGCAACAAAATTGCAGCAACCTTGCTTTGCAAGATTGGAAACTTGCAGCAAGTTCATAATGCAAGCCTGAAAGTTCATAGCAAGACTGTAGCAAGTTTACGCAAGTGCCGAAGTCACCACACTTCGCACTTGCAGTGAACTTGTCAGGCAAGTCACGTCAAATTCACTGCAAGTTTGAGACAAACTGGTACAAAAGCTAGCTTTGCTATATCAAATTTTCAGCAAGTTCCTTGTGAATTTACCATTTACGTGCAAATTCGCTGCAAACTCTTTGCAAGTTTATCAAGTTTCCTGCAACTTTGTGGCAAGATAGTTGGAACGCAAGCTTTGTCATATCAAATTGATCAATTTTCTTGTATCAAATTTGCTGCAAATACCCTTGGCAAGTTCACTTTTTTCCTATCAAGTTTGATGCAAATTTGTGGCATTTAAGGTAATTTCTCTTAGATGCATTATTAAAAAATATTCACATTTACCACTTTTGAGAAAAAGAAGCAGTTTACATATGAATGTCTAGATTGTCAAATTTGACATCATTTCTTGTTGTCATGTTTAATCCTAAAGTAAGATTCTTTGCACTAGATTAACCAAAAACATACAACTTTGATTCAGGCTTAGTCTATATAGATTAATGCACTTCAATTTGCATGGAGTTTAATTTACTAGTTATTTTAGGCATATTATATTCATTTTTAATGTATGATCATGCATTTAACAAATTTTATGTAAATAAAATCAGTAAAATAGGTACAAAACATAAATAAAACAAGACTAAAATTGCATTATAACATACAAGCTTTATTGTAACTATTTTTAGAACACTTAATGTTACATGAATAAGAACACTTAATTTATCTATACAATATAAGACCAAAATTAAGAAGTAGGAGCACCACTCTTAAAAAATCACAAGACTGAAAATATTTAATGTAGCTGACTACATACCGTAGCATCAATATTATCAGCTATGAATTACCACTATTGCTTTCAGAAGATATAAAACTTGTATGTACACACAGCGTATATACATATATTTACAAAAATTGGAAGTGAATGAAATTTGCAAAATACATTTAACTGATCAAACGAAATTTAGTTCATATAATCCAAAAAAAAAAAAAATCCTGTTTATGAATGATTAATAGGATAGAACAATAAAATAATACTAAGTCACACAGTAGTGCAACTACTGGAATATTGCTTGAGAGCAGTTTAGACACAGGAATTCATCACATATAAACAAGTTTACTTGTTTGTGTGTGCGTGTTTAAAAAGAAAAAAAATACTTTTTTCAAAGAGAGGTTTTCTTTTTTTATGTATTGTAAACTTTTCACATTGAAAAATGTATATGTAAGCAAATGGATTTTTATCTCCGAAACATCTGTGATACATATAGAATCTTTGTTTGTTCTAATTGTTATCTATATACTTTACTGCTTGATTTGTATTCATTTATGATCTCAAAAAATGCGCTTAACAGAAATTATAATTTAAAAATAAAAAGAGATGTTTAATTTGCATCTCTATTTTTAAATTCCTTATTCATTACTCATAAATATCCAATCACTAAGACAATTTTTTATCAAAAATTCCTTTTTCTTACAGTTTTTTTTTTCATTTAAAAATTTTTTCAAAAGTGTTTCATCTAAAAAATAAAATGAAAGATCAAGTAAGTAAATGCTTGATACTTTAAGATTGGTAGTGACCCTTTACCCAGAAAAGAGAAATTATGAATTTTTAATTATTAAATTAAGTTCACAAGCAATAAAGAAAGAAAAGGAAAAAAGTAAACTACTGAAATAAAATTTTAAATAAGCCATTCTAAACTATCTTATATTAAAATAACTTCCAAAATAACTGAATGATGCAAAAGTATCGAAACCTCCGTCCCACAAGAGGCGACTTTCGGCAAAGCACGTGTTCATCATTTATATGTTTGCAAAAAAAAAAAAAAAATTCTAGCTGTAAAAAATACAAATTACAAACATTTAATTAAAATATTTAAAACATTACTGGAAAATTCTCTTTTTTTATCAATCTAAAAAAATATATGTTGCTAAAAGGCGGAATTTTGTCCCCCAGCACAGAGTAGCAACCCTGAAGGTATTAATCCTGCAAACTGTCTCCTGTCTTCTTTTCTTGTCTTTCCATCCTACAACAGAAAAAAAAATGCTTTTATAAATACTATAAGTTACCAAAGAATTAAAACATAAATCAAATGTATTTGAGATAATCAAGGGAGGTTGCTATGCAACTGTCACTTTCACAACACTAATTAAAGGACTGACACTTAGTTCTCTCTAAGTTTTTGAACATTAGGTTGTATAGCTGTGACAAAGTATATCTCAGGTTATTACCACATCCACCTTTGCTGAATATTTGATCGTGTATGCCAGTGATTCTAAACCTTTTTTTTTTTTTTGTCATACTATGAACGTTTTCAAAAGTTGGCGGCACACAAAAAAAAAAAAAAAAAAGTTTAAAAGTTGTTTACTTACCTCTAATACACTGTGTAAAATAGTTTATTATAAACATTTTAAGTTAAAAATATGGTATTTTAACTGTACAAACAAGCTTTCTTCTACAGTGTGCTTTTCTTTTATTTAAACCAACTTTACTCGTAATAAAAAAAGCATTATAATTTTTATTATATACATTTCTGAAATTTGGGGGTACACTAAAGTGCCACGGCACAGTGGTTGAGAATCACTGATGTATGCTAATGCTGAAAATCTGTATTCATAGAAATGTGTATGAAAACTGCACTAAGAACATCAAAACTTCTAAAGAAACTTGTCTGAAAACAGGAATCATTTACAATAGTAGTAGATTGTTGAATCTACAAAAAGGTGCTGTATTGTTAAAAAGACATCATAGTTTACATTGTAACCGCCAAATAGAGTGAACTACAGTTAGTTTTACTCTCTTGAAATTCTTCGCCTTCCCAATAGGTGTGCCCTCATGTTGAGAACTGTTGTTATACGGCAATTCATTCACATGAAAACACCAGCTGGATAAGAAATCAGTAAAAGAAACAAATCAATTTTGCTAGGCAATAAGCCATAGACAGCAAATCAGACTTCAGAATAAGGATCCCATATACTTTCACAATGACAAAGATAGCCTCTAGCTTAATTTGGTATAGCCTTTTTCAGATAATAAAAAGAATATTACCCTTGGAGTTTTCTGACTTTGTCTTGGTTTAACCAATCGCCTACAGCCTCTTTCATTTTCGACTCTGTTGCATCTTTATATACCCTCTGGCAAGCATCTATAAAAAAAATAATAAACTAGTATGAGAAATGCTACAGAAGCTTGTAAGTTTAACAAGGCCTTGAAATAGAAAAATTAATCAGCCAAAAGCTGTTTCAAAAGCCATTATTAAAAAATTGTTTTTTAAAAAAAAAAAAAAAAGTTGAATTTTAACCATAGAAAAAGTTTTGAAAAATGTCAATATTTAAATAAGAAAAGTTACAACTAATGTAAGTTACAGTTAAGTTCTATATTTCTGTACATATATACATATATATTTGTTTACAGTGGCAAGGTAAATTATTCACAATATCTTAAGAAAATCAAAGGTTTAATTTACCAGCGTATTGGAGTTTTCTTTTTGCTGCATCAGTACATTTTTAAGCCCAAAGTTTAACAGATTTTATTATTTATTAAAGTTTAAAGGCAAAAAAAAAAAAGGCAACTAAAATGCTAAATCAAACTGAAATAGTTTCTCAAAACAATTAATAACAATAATACACAAGTCAATGGGGATGAATAAATTTCAAGTAGAAACTGTAAAAAATAAATTATGCTTCAAGAGAAACATTTAAAAAGAATGCATCAAATTGGTTCAGAGGTACTCAAAAATAGAAGAGGGAAAAACAAAGTAGCATGCACAATGCGGACACTCTCTTCTGTAAATGCCTTAATCTTTTTAGACAAAGATACAAAATTCTTCAGGTTCTTCCTTGAATGGTGCGAGAAATTGACACATCATTTACACTGCATTCCAACAGTTAAACCTATCCATATTCCTATATTTTTAAAATTCATATTTTATTTAAATGTTTTTACAAGGAAAAGCATACTTACAAAAAATCAAATTTGAAAATTTCTGTTGCTAGGAAGAACTTCATGCATTTTATTTGCTCCATCTCCCCTTGACAGGAAAACGTTTTTTCAACATCTCGGCTAAAAAAAAGAAGAAAATTTCAATGTACCCCTTAATATTAATTATATTAAAAAACGGATTATTATAATATATATGATTTAACTGCTTTTTGTTTAAAATTGAACTTTTATTTACATTTGAGACTAATTTTATAGCTATCAATTTTAAAATAACATTCATTAAATTATTTAAATTAATGGTTCAGGTAGTGGACAGTTTTAAATCTGGAAGGTGTTGCTGGTGAACCACATGGTCGTTATAAAGTTTTTGGCAAGAAATGTACCTTCTCTCAGAGACAACTTTATCAAATGATAATAAAAATGGTTATTTTTTTTTTTTCAAATTCATAACTCAATCCACAGGCAATTTGTAATATTTCAGTCGCACAACAAATTAAATATATATAGCATAGAAGATTACCCCTTTAGATAAAAAGAAAATTTTGTTTTTACATTCTTACAGCTCTTTCGCCATCACATATTTTCTTTATTTTGCTTAATTTATTTTTTAACAATTAGGTTAGAATTTTTAAAAAGCATTATTGAGTTTTTTTCTTCGTCACAAATTGTACTTGTGTTTTCATGTAATGAAAAAACAATAACAATGTAAATTAAAGTGGTGAAAGTAAGGAATGTCCTGGATACGGAAGATAATTAATAGTCATCTTTAATAATAAGAATTTATGAAGATATCTTTTATTGATTAAGTATACGATCCAGTTTGGTTTTATGATATCCTGAGCAACTTGTTTTTTTTTTAAGAAAGGACTTTCTAATTTTATTTAACTATAAACAAAATAGTTGATAAAGAAGTAAAATCTGCCTTAATATTTGGAGATTTCCAACTTTTGTTAATGTCATAAAACTTTCTCTTTTTTTTTAATAAAAAAGTTTGCTCCTCAGAACCCAAAAAAAAAAATTTTTTTTTCATTAAAAAACAGGTTAACAAAAAACTCAATAGAATTCAGCGTGTTCAAGAATATATTTATAGGCTTGTAAAATAAGGTAGCTAGACTATTGATTTGAATTCAACAGGTAATAGAAAAAGGGAAGATCAAAATAAAGCCACAAAGTAGCTAATATGAGGAATGAACAAAAACAAATTATGCATTAGTTTTAGCTGTGTTAGCCACATACTAGCCTTCAAGGCCAAATTGAAATATACAAACATTTTACACCAAAATCAATTGAAATATCAATAGATAAAATTCAAGAAGGCCTAATAGCAACAAACAAAATTTAATGATAAATACCTTAAAAACTAAATACATATCAATAAAGTACCACAGCACCAAAATTAAATATGATACTAAATATCAGAAAAATGATAATGAATTTTTTAAAAAAACCTAATTAAATTACTGTTAGAGCAAAATTAATTATTTTTCTTAGAATCTTAAAAATTAAAAATGGATCTTAGTACGAGAAAAAAAGGAAATCTAAAATCATCAAAATAAAAAAAAAGTAATTTTAACACTCAAATTAAATACATATCAATATATAAAATTCAAGAAAAGTACGCGAAGCAACAAACAATGCATCTTAATTTCACAAAAATGATATAATATTAAAAATTAGAAACCGAATTTAAATAGAGAAACCAAATACAGAGTGAATCGATCTAGTTTCAAAATTAATTTAACAAACTAAATTACTATTCAAGAGAGAAAGTAATTAAAAAATAAAAAAAAACATTAACAAACAGAAAATTAAAAATGCAACCTCTATAATTAGCTGAATATTTTGCAAAACAAATAAATTAAATAAACAAAGAAAACTTAATTAAATAAATGAAACAGACAAAATTTGGAAACTAAAAAAAAAAAAAAAAAGACTAAAAGAGAAAATTAAAAATTGCAACCATAAGTACGAGATAATGAAATCTAAAATCATCAGAATATTTTAAAAAATAAAAAATCCGTGGTTAAGGAAAAATCAAACATCTAGTGGAATAACACGTTAATAAAGTACTTAGGGATCGTTCATAAATGATGTCACGCTTTTTCCCCACATTTGACCCCCTCTCCCCTTTTGTCACAAAATGTCACACTTCAACGGATCTCCCTCCCCTCCCCTTTGTCACATGTCACACTTCTTGATACACCCTCCCTTCCCCTTGTCACAATTTCACGAACCCCCCTCCCCCCTCGAAGCGTGACATCATTTATGAATGATCCCTTTACATGAATAAATAGCTCTATCACTAATAATACTGTACATACTAGAGTTAACCCTAAATTTAGCAAAGCCAGCATTTTAGAAGTACAAAAAGAATCTTTCTTGAAATATTACATGCTAAAATTAAATCTCAACAAATTGAGTACCAAACAAATAAGAAAACATACTCACATCTTAATCCGAAAATAAAACTCCGAACTTTGAAGAATTGTCTAGAAGTCGATGCGCGACCACGATCTTCCACTCCATGGACAGCGCATGCGTTGGATGACAAACTTGCCACACTTTTGCAGCAAAATTGCGATGCAAGGGAGTGTTTGCTCAAGTCGTCAACCTTGCAATAATTTTGCCGCACATTTGTTGCGTCTAATTTGTCGTAACAAAAGCTTATCAAGGAAAAGTCAAACTTGTTGCAAGTATCCATGCTATCTGGGAGATTCCGACTTCCAAAGTTCTGCGCATGCACACCGGAGATCGGAAAAAAATCCTCATTCTCCCTCTTAACACTTGAAGATGAGACCAGCTAGAAATAGAAGTGTGAGGCATCTCGAAATACCAATAGGTCTAATAATAAGAAAATGTGTAAATAGTTTCCGGTGTTCATTCTGTATTTTCTAGTGTATGTGTTGGTGATGTGGAAGAATAGATATCAATATCGTAAAGCAGTTTAAAAGCTTGAACTTTTTTCTGGAATACCACAGAGACTTTAACGGGGTGCATCTTATTCACCAGCGGCAAGTCCCCCGGGTTCAACGGGTTGGAACGAGGCACCAAAGGTAAGAAGATTCCACCTTTTTTTTAATTTCAATTTGCAGTTTCCAACATCGACAGTTTGCAACCAAGTCGTTATTAATTATAGTACAACTTTCAGTTCCATTGACCTGTCCTCCTAAGGGACCACCCATAAATGATGTCACGCTTGTTCCCAAATATACTTGACCCTCTTCCCCCTTTTTGTCACAAAATGTCACACTTCAACATACCTTTGTCACATGCCACGCTATGTTAAATAAGCAGGATGTCACGCTTCTTGTTATCCCTTCCCTCCCCTTGTCACAATTTCACGAACCTCAATCCCCCCTGGAAGCGTGACATCATTTATGAATGATCCCTAACCGTATATTAAGAAAAGTCAATGCAACTAATAGTTGTACTATAATTAGTAACAAATTGGTGCAACATGAAAGTTTCGATACAGCCATAATGACCGCTTCGGCTGTTCTGGTGTTAAGTTGACGTAGAAATAGACATTCGGGGCCTCAGTGACTGAGCGGTCTAATCGACTGCTTCCGGTACCTGCCTGCGTTCAGTGAAGAGGCGTCGGTTCGATTCCGACTTTCCCCTTGGTGTATTTCCTTCTTTGTATAGTAAATCTGTTGTACTGTCTTGTTCTACATGTCATATTCGACGAGATTTTGAGGCATATCCTTGAGAATAGCAAATAAACTCGAATATTTATGTGACCTGAAATGGTAGTTAACAAATTACAAGCAAATAGACATTCGGATGATAATTAAGGATTTGCAAGCTCGGAGCGAAGCTTGAGCGGAACTGGAGCAAGTATTTAGCAGTCGAACCGGAGCTGGAATGGAGCAACTCAAGAAAGTCACTGCTCCAAATCCCTAGTTTTAAATGCAAAGTAAAACCATCGTGTATTTTCTAGCAGCAAACGTCGTTTTCTGAAAGCTGGAAAAACAGCAACTGTTTAACATAAACAAGCAATTGGTTAATTTATCTTTCAGCGTTCTGGCTAATTGAGCTTAATGCTTGAAATAATTGTTTGCTTTTTCTGCAAACACAAATGGGCCTTACACACTATACATGATTTGCTTAGTAATTAATTATTGCACAGATGATTTTTCCACCTTAGTGAATGTATCTGAGTTTAGTAATATGCCAAACCTTGTTTTGGTGTAAAATATCCATCTATTCTTGAAGGATTTTCGAAAAACAAAAAACACTCAGCGGTTCTTCTTCCCTATTTTTTGTTTGATTAAATGATTGCAGTGTACGAAGCATTATAAATATTGTACATGTATGGTTATTTTCTTATACTAATTCTATGAATAATTAAAAGACAACAGGCGTGAATAATTTAATTTGATTAAAGATTTTACCATTGAACTTTAACTTAAATTTAAGGGTCTTAACCATTCTAAATTGTAAAGACCTTATGAATATAATAATACTTTAACATATTAAATATTTAGAAGATTCAAAGTATTAAAAAAGTATTGCTACATTTACTCATGCGTAATTTTAGGTAAATTACATGTTACTTATCAATAATTTGTCAGTCTCATACTTTTCAAGAAATGCAAATGTGTTTACAAGCTCAGAAAAATTAATGATTATTATATTTCAGTTTTAGAATTCTTATTAGTTTGTATAATTTATCAAAACTTCATCCTTTGTTTCTGATACAATTAATAGTGATTGGTTTTAATTAGCTGAATGCATTTTATTAACGAAATATTTGCATTAGTTTCGTTCACTTGACGTATAAAATGAAGATGAGCACATATTTATAATTGTAGAAATTTAACAATTACCAATGACGCAAACTTAATTTTATTGCCATTTTATATCTCTAATATTTTATGAAACTATTGATGTCAAATTCAGACAGAACATCATTATTACATATTCGATTTGAGTCATATATTTGATTACTGCACCCCTAAACCTGCCAATTACGGCACGCTGTCGCCTATTCAGAAGAAAATATTTGATTAATTGATGGTATTATTCCATGCAGTAAACATAAATCTATAATGTGATGTGGCTTTGATAACTATTGATTAATTTAGCTGACATTTTGACATTTTGACTTTTAGATTGAAGACGACTAACATAATTGGGCATATTATTCGCACGGAAAATGACGTATTTGACACCCGCAAGGAACTTTTTGTTGACTGAGTCAAAATGACTTACTACTGTTGCACAACTATTCAGCCAATAGGGCAGCCTAGTTTTTAGGGGTAGGCCTTTTTGCGTCCAATTTTGAGGGTTCAAAACTTGGGCAAGTGGTCGGATACTCAAGATGTAGAAAATCGTCCATATCGTATGGTTACGCGGCATCTTAAAGACACCTTGAGCACCTATTTGAGTTGGGTACTGTAGGCTAAGTAGCGCAATTTGCATTTTCGGAACCCAGATGCCTCCGTATGGTTGAACGTCAAAACTTTGAAGAAGTAATTCCATCCACCGGTAACGGTGCCTCATCAAAGAATGGTTACCACGCTCTGAGGAATGCACTAGGTCAGCAAAGGTCGAGGAACTAGAAGGTAGTCCCATTAAAACAATGTTAAATAAATAAGTTTTCAAATTGTATTTGATATTCATCTGTTTTAGACCTGCTACAGTTCGCCCAAAAAATTTTGACACTTGCCGCTTCTGCGCATGACAGAAAAGGACGAATCTATTCGAGTTTTAGGGAAGTTTGTTTTGCTGGGGCGTTCATTAACACGCGAATCACAATTTTTCCTTCTCTCTCTGTTGAAAGCAACCAAATTTATAAACTGTACTAGGCGTGCCGCCCGGCGTTGCACGGGTCATCTCAAATATTGCGTTGCCCGGCGCTGCGCGAGCTTAAATACAACACTTCATTCAAATTCTTTATTATCTATCCATATACAGACATACAGACCCAGACCGATATTAATAAGCAATGGCCTTCGCGAGCCTAAATAAGAGCAAAAGTCCCGAAAAATCATAGATTAATTAAGTACAATGCTCCCAAAAAGTAGTTTTCTTTTGGCGTTCGATTTTTTTAAGAAACAGTTGTATGCCCGGCGCTGCGCGAGCCTGAATACAACACGGCATTGAAACTCTTTATTATCTATCCATACGAAGACATACAGACCCTGAGCGATATTAATAATAGAGAAATTCAAAAAATTCGCGCTAGAATAAGGACAATTAATTTAAAAGTCCCCGTTAAAATACGAAAAATAGTTTTTATTAGATAGCAGACGATAAATAAATAGAAAAGAACGAAGGATTAAATTATTATTGCAAACACAGCGAAGCCTCACTCAAAATGCTAGAGAAACATTGATTTATTAGTATTGTTGATTTGTTACAAAAATGGCAACAACTGCATTGATTTTAATTCACACGGCAACTGTATTATATATTGTTGGAACGATGCCAACAATGCAAAAATAAAATAAAACTTGCAAAAAACTGCGTTTCTAATTAATATCTCCGCTAATTAAAGCCGGACACGGATGAGACCGGGCGATATGGCTTCCCCGGAAAATTCCGAATCCGACGATACCCGGTGCGATGTAGCACAGTCTGCCGTTCTCGAGGAAATGAGGTGACAGACAGACAGACGCGGACAGGTTTTAATAGTACAGAATACAGTGAAACCTCCTTTAAGGGACACCTCTAATTAAGGGACACTTTTTCTGGCCCCAGTCCCCTTGAATAGGGACTGCAATGTCTTTACCTCTGAATAAGGGACACTCTATTTAAGGGACATTCACAGAGAAAAATTTCCAAAATTCAAGTTATACTGATAGATAAGAAAAATTGACTGGAAATTGAAGTTCTTTTTTTTTTCTATAAATTATGAAAATCCTAGTCCGAGTCCTAGAAGCATGAACAATAGAAACAAGTGTATTTTAAAGTGCTTGCCAAAACCTACTTGTAAAGGTTTTTCCCTCTTTTGTACTATGGAATACATGTGTGCAAGGATATACAGTACCCGACTACCAACAAGTTTTTTATGCAGGTATTGGAAAAAGTACACGAAATGTAATTTAAGCTGTATTGTCCGAATTTCGTACTTTAAAATAAACCCATCTCATAGATTACTTCAAATACATTTCTGTAAGTTACAAAACTTTGCCAATACAACATTTATGCCAAAAAATTTAGTTTTTGAATGAAAAAATTTTAAATTTCAACAATTTTCACTTATATTTTGTATGCATTTAACATTTTCAGTATTTAATCTTAAATGGTAACACAGGCTTATTGTTAAAAAGTTAAACCAAGTTAATGTATATAATGTTATATGTACGCATCATTTTATGAATCTCCGAGAAAGGGACACCTCTATTTAAGGGACAAAATTTCCAGTCCTCTTAGTGTCCCTTATTGAGAGGTTTTACTGTATAGCATTAGCTCGGAAGAAATAAAGTATGCTAACGAAACTAAAACGAGAACCGCATTCCTTATAAGTAGTTTCTCCTTTGAACATGACTGGATTCTTCTTGGCACTCCGACACGCAGAGGTTTTTTTTTTTACTTTTAGAACTGTAATACCACTTATAACTTATGTAACCTTTGCAATACTTCTATAAATCTTGGGGTTAGGAAGGGCTTCAGTATTTTATAATGTTTTTATACCATTGGTTTATATTGTGTTATTAAAATAACGTCATAAAAATGGATTGAAACGTTACGAATATCTGAGAAAGAATTCAATGTTTTTCTAAGCACTTCTATGTGATGGCGTATGCCAAATCTTACTATGATCATAGCTGCTTAGGTGATTTATCATCAAATACTCTTGGATACTTGAATAAAAAAAAAACTAGATCATATTTATGTCCCAATCTAGTGAAAAACTCGGGAAAAAAAATCTCGGGTCATATAGATTAAAAACCAATACAAAAACCTACATACACGGTACCCCTTTTATTAAAAAACCGTTGTTATATTTTAAAAATTATTTCATTTCTTTTTATATTCAATAAGGAAAATAGTAGAAAAAGAAATAAATCACATTTAATTAAATTTTCATAACATAGGTTCGTTTCCACCGGGTGAAGAAGTTTCTTCAAATAAAATTTGGGTAATTGAAAATTTGTACCTGAAGAAGTTCGTATATTTAGCTATACAGTTAATTAAATGCTTATCACTTAAGTTATAAACTCTTTTTCAAAATTAATTCGATGAAAAATTCAGAGTAAAAGCGTTAATAGTTGGGGCTGAAAAACAGTAAGAAAAAATATTAAATGGCAACTAAAAACTGAAATTAATTTAGATTTACCACTTTTGTTTTGTGAAATGATTTTTTATCAAGATATAATTAAAGTTTTGGTTTAAAAAAATATTACCTGTGTGGAATTCCCCTGTGCTGAAAAGCAGAAATTTATTTTTAAACTTCTTAGTGCAATTGTTTCAAAAATCCATCAGCTTGTAATATTAATTACGAATTATTGTTGATATGATAAAGAACATAAGGGCAACGTTTTCTTATGTCATATTCACTTTAAAATGAGAAATGAATAAAAAAAAACTTTTTTTTTTTAATTTTGTAATGGGCTGCTGTTTCCATCGCTGTTGATGCGAAACTGCACGAGAAATTTAATTTAAGGGAAAGCATCAAAGCCCAATATCTACTCAAGGGAACTTTTACATGCCGCATCATCATACGACATGGGCGCAGACGATTTTCTGTATATTGAAAAGCCAACAATTAGGCTCGATACTTCTCTCCACCAGACCCCTACCTGTTAGCCGAGGCCTTAGGATTGCTTGCGCACGGGGCGAGGTAGTGGGGTCCACTGATTTTACATGCACGTATCCCCAAGTGTACATGGTGGGTCTTCAGCGGGTATCGAGAGCGCGACCTTCCAGGTGGAAGTCCGACGCTAATTAGGCTCGATACTGTGACCTGGGGCGTACGAGTCCCGCGCCTTACCACGACGCCACGTTGTCGGCCTGAATAAAATAACTTATTTCCAAAAGACGGTGGTACATTTTAGAAAATTTTTCAGCATCTTTCAGATTTCTTATGCATATTGCAATGGCAAAAACTGCAGCACAAATTCGAAACGAGTAATACATATTTAGTTTAAAAAGCGAAAGAACTCACAAAATGTTGCAGTCAATAATCATCTTCTGTAAAAGTACGGAAAAAAAAACCAACAATTGCATTCTAATCAGCTACGATACCGTCCACTAGAAAGTTGAAAAATATTCTTAGATGTGGTTAATTTAAAAATCAAGTCACGACTGAAATTACAGTTTGTATTCTAAGAATTCATACTTCCATTACGTCTAAAAGACGTAAAAATAAAAAATAAAAAAAAACTTTTAAAATGCATATCTAAGCAAACAAATTTCACTGCTGAAGAGAAATGAGTTTCTTTTGATGTATCTTTTACGGTTACAGCTAATGGATCCGTAGATCGATAAGGAACTTTCAAATTATTCCTGTAGTGTCAGATATGCAGGAAGGAAATGATTAGCCACTCTACCCGCGTCCCGTAATATTTACCAATCCTCTTTCTTTTCTTTCTCGGTGGCAACGTTGCGAGACACTTGTTTCATTCTAAACTAATGGAACACCTACAGAGAGCGTTCCTGTGTCTCTAAGTATTGTCTAGCCGACATTTTTATTATGCGAAATGAAGATTTGTGTTATTATGCACTCATTTTATGGAAATTGAAGATGTGCAATTTTAAAACTTGTTTTCTTTACACAAAACTAGCGTAGAATAAGTAAAACAATAATGTTTCAAACAATTTGAAATCCGTTGTATATTAACTCCTTGAAGTAATAGTTTTTTGGGAAAAACTGGTAAAAAATGACCGAGTTTAAAAAAGAACTCGAATGAAAATGAATACATAGGCCTTGTTTTAATTGTTTTTGTGCAACTTCAGTTGTTGGGGGTGAGTAGAGAGCGGGGGGGGGGGGGTAAAAGTTTTATAAAAACTACTATAAAAACAGAGTGCAAACGGATCTCAGACGGGCATTTGAAATAAAATAACGCGAGATACAAGATCGCCCCGTGTGAGACACGGGCATGTGCAATTGTGCCGGTAACTTTCGCCCGTGTCAGACACGTGCAAATGCGTTAAGGGGTTAAATGTCGTCATCTGTCACAAAACATCATGTAAAAAGAATATCAAATATATTCCGCAGATCGTTACGGCCAAGCATTAAATTGCACAATGAGAATGACTAAAAAAAAATAGCTGCATTTTTAACCGAAATAAAATCTGAAAACCCGGTTCAAGTTACCATTTAGAGACAAAAATTAATTTTTTTTTTTTTGCAAGCTTACGGTTTTTAGTGCAATAAAAGCATTTACGTTTTTTGTACTTGGAAGAAAGTGGATACATCCTTTAAATAGTGAAATAATGATGGGAATAAAATATCATGAGCATAACGTTCACGATGGGTACAAAATTCAGACATGTCATGCTATGATTAAAAGTAGCATATGATGCCATATATGAAAATTGAACGATATCTGGAATTTTCGGTTGCCCACACTTAGAAGTAACTCTCGTGAACATCCAAACAATGAAACTGTGTATGCACTATTTAAAAAAAATGGAATAATCAAGTATGGAATTTACAAATGTGTTAATTAGAAAACAATTTTTATAGCGTTTTTGGCTTTTTGTCTGCTAACCCTCTCTGCCCAAATTCAGCTTAAGGATTTTTATTTGGCATCAAATGTTGTATTAAAGGCTATAATAATAATATTTATTTTTATAATAATAGTGATGACGATGATGATAATTTTAATCGTAATAATAATGTTAACAATAATAATAATAATGAATTATGGCAATGGAATATGACGCTTCTATGAAATTAAATAGTATTCATTAGGGATGTAACGAATAGTGATTTGGCTGAATAGCCGAATACCGAACATTCAAACCATTTCTTCCAGGCAAATATTATTATGAGTCAATTTAGTGTTTTTTGTATATATTGGAAAAATCAGTTTTGTGGTACCTATAACCGATAAGTGACTAACATAGAGGGTATAATAAGTTGTGTCCAGATTAATTGTTGATTTTCAAAAAAAAATGGTACGATAGTTCATTAGGGAACATTCTGTTTTGAAAATATTATCCTAAATTCGACAAAGTCTTTTAAATTTTCATTTAAAGCGTACTTTAAATTAGGGATGTTACGAATAGTGATTTAGCCGAATACCGAATATTCGGCTATTCCTTACAAGCCGAAGCCGAATAATCGGCCATTTCAGTTAGGCCGAATAGCCCGAAACCGAATATTCGGGTAATGTCTTAGGCCGAATATTAAAATTTCTAGCAAATCGTTGTAATCGAAAGTATTTGTCAAATTTAAAATTATTCACAAATTCAAATGCCAATTACACACAATCTATGATGTATGATTTAATTCTGTTTTTTAAGAATTTAGAACTATTTAAAATTAATCTATTTTCACTATTGTTTTGAATGTAAAAAAACTAAGAATTTCACCCACAAGCAAAATAGAAATGACAGGCTTTACGGTAGTAAGCATTAGCATTATTTTACTAATTATTTAATCGCAATGAAAGAAATACTATTGCTTAGTGAACTTTTGCCTTGCTCAAAACTGTTTCATGAAGACATGTTAAAAGTTATAAAAGTTAATATTTTTATTTAATGGGGGTTTTTACATACCTATTTTTAAAAGATCTATTAAAACTTAATGCACTTAACTGGAATATGTTTTTATTTTCAAAAGCCCCATTAACTTATGCTATCTAAATATTGATGATATATTCTGGGCTTTTCACATTTCTCTCTAACCCAATATTCACAATAAATCAGTCTACCCAAACAAAGTCTGGCTTCCACTTTGTTAATAATAACAAAATGAATTTATCATATTATCTATTATAATTAACTATTAGCAGCTTTTGAAAGCAAATGCTAAATATAAAATACAATATTACAACTTTAAAATGTGCTTTTGCTCAGTCAAGCCTAAAACAAGATTTTAAAAAAGTAGTTTATTCTAAATTATTTTTCTTTCTTAAAACTATAGTGGACTAATGTATTCTTTTGCAATAATTATAATGCAATTTTAAATGTGTAAAATCTACTAATTTCTTAATTTTTTTACTTTTTTACTGCAGCAGAACTATTCGGCCGAATAGTCCATTAGTATTCGGCCAGACCGAATATTCGGCTGGGTGATGAAATGACTATTCGTCCAGGCCGAATACTCGGCCAAAGGGCCGAATAGGCCTAATACCGAATAGTGGCCGAATATTCGTTACATCCCTAGTATTCATATGCTATCAGAGGCAGATTGACAGAACAAGAAAAAAAGTTAATGAAAGGAAAGGAATAGCCAATGATATCCCGAGGACTGAAAGGGATAAAATAGAAATGTCTAAATAAGATTATAGAACATTATCAGTTGAAATGAATGCTAAGAAGGAAAGTCTGGAATTATGTATTCATCGTTGATCTCGTGTACTTTAATCCTTTTTCAACGACCCTTTTTTAGCAGCCCTGAGCAATCGCCCGATTTGCCCCTACCTAAAAGCACGGGATCGGGGGTTTTATCGTTATTTACCACCCAATATCCTACTCAGGATTTTTTGATGGGCCACGACCCTCTAGTGATTCATTAGCTTTTGTCGTTTGGGGACTGTTTCGTGGTAAAAAAAATATTTAGTTTATATAAAAAAGCACATCTCCTACTTTTTTGCAGAAAATTGCTGCTTGCACAATTCAACGAAATTATGAGTTTTTCCCCTCTTTTCAAGTTAAATATTCGATAATAATAATTAATTATAGTTTTTTTAGTAGAAATTTTATTTGAGAAAGTGAAGTTTGCACGTGTTCCTTTGCCAAGAACACCTGCTGCTTTTTGAAATGTTTAGTATGTGCGTTCGAAAAAATAAAAATTCGAATAAATGAAATAAATGTGATATATATAAATATATATATACATGTATATAGGCTTTTTCGTCGGGTCTAGGGTCTACTTAAATGATAACTCACATGAAAGATATAAAAGTTACTCTATTTACACTTATCTATTTACAAATCACTATTTACAAAAAAAAAAACTTCAATTGAGACGATCTCCACACTCAAGCACACACAGCGCTCGATCGTCCTCTCAGGACAGAGTCTCTCACTAAACTGTTCGCTTCCGTTACTTTCCGTCCGAGGGCGCTGCCGTTGATGCCTCCTCGCACCCTACATGTGTGTGTGTGTATATATATATATATATATATATATATAATTAAGATGTCTTCTTTTTCTAGCTTATCAGGAATTTCTGAAATTTTCATTGAGCAGGGACGATAGAGGGTTGGTATATATTGGAGCTTCTAGAATGGATCAGAATTTTGATAATGATTGTTTTGAGACTCCGATGTACGATAAAGGCGATGATTAGTTAAAAAATGAGCAAAGACGAAAATAAAAGAAAACGGTTAAACCAAAAGAAAAAAAAAAGGTTATAAAATATGACATTAATTGAGCCGCAGGTTCTTTGTACATAAAAGATATTAAATGCATAAGCTCAAATCCATTTAGAGTAATTAATCAAAGTATTTTCTTAATCAACATAAGCCAAGCATTTTGGTTAGCACAAAAACAAAAATATCATAAAAAACATTTTTTATTTTAACTGGAATAGAACACACAATTTGCTCAAAATAAAAACTGAAGCGTGTTTATATATATTAGAATAATGCTACCATAGAACATCAATCACTTGAAGCCGAACAAATGTTTTTTTAAACAATGGAGATTAAAATATAGGATTTTCAGAAAGTCACAATCGAAAAAAAATGTCATTTCTTAGCTTTCAGCTCAAACACCAGAATGATTAATGATATCCTATGGAGCACGTGCATCAAGGTTCTTAAACATGACATAAAATAAATGGATAGAATTTATAAATGACTTAAAATAAATATATTTTTTTTCTTTGTTTCTCAAAACTTCAAATTTTGCCGAAGAGGACAATCGATTGATTGAAGGACTTAAGATTATTGGTGGTTATTGATTCAGTTGCCTTACAGGAAAACAAATATAATGGTTAACATTACGTAAACAGGTTAAATGAATTTAAATAAATTAAATAACGGTAGAAAAAACGAAATTCGATCATTTAAAATAGCTCTGCAAAAGTTTTTGGTATTAAATGCATTTTGTATTTTATATTTAAAGAATACATCATGCTTATGTCCCGCAGTGGACCAGTCGGTATAAGCTCATTTGCGGGAGAACACCGAAAGTGAAGCAACATCGACTGAGGTCAGTGTTTGGGAGGGTGACAGCCTCTCGCGGCTGGTTGCTGTTGTGTCCGTGTACGCTAAAGGGAACTGGTGCACATTAGATAGGTCGTGGCTCCAATGTCCTCCAAGTGAAACGATACCTCTGCGGGTGCCAATCCCAGGTGACGGTTTCTCATCTGGGAGTTGGTTCAAAAATGAAGAGACCTTTCAAAGGGGCGGAAATCGGACTCCTCCCTATAAGGGCCCCGTTACACTCAGGAGCAGCGTACCCATTCTGCCACTCGCGCGGACAACAACAACGTCATGCTTATGTCAAAGCAATTAAAGATAAAATAAATGTCCTGTGTTTTATTATTATTGTCAAAACTGTGAGAAAAGGGAGGGGTCATTCCATATCAAATGATCCAAGGAATTTTACCTCACCCTTTTTGATTTCTTTCAAATTCGGCTCATCAACTGTACAACTCAAGGTAATTCAAAATCCACATTTTTAGATTTTTATCTTGTTTAGTTTTTTAGTTATTAGGCTTTGATTTTGCAAAAAACTCACATTTTTACATGCATGCGTCAACACAAAACAGGCCTTAGCTCATCAACAAACAGAGATAAAATGTTCTAGTAAAAAGCGTTTTGAAGTATATTGAATGCAATTTTATATGATATGCATCATGACAAATTTTATTAAAATTTTAAAATTTAAAAATGACCTTAAAATTTAAATTTTAAATTTCTCAAAAAAGCGTATCATTAATTTTTTTTTTTTAAATTCTCAAACATTTATGTGCATTTTATCTTTGTCTATGCAAAATTTCAGCTTGGGGACTCAGTGGGATCATATTTTCCCGAATTTTCAAAAATATTTGATGTACCAAAAAATGAGCATTTTTCTAATTCAAGCTACTTCAAGATGATGGTTTCTTAAAGGATATGATTTATTTAGCCTTCTAAACACATCTATGCATGAGTGAACAAGCATGGACATGTTTGTGCATGAAATGAACAAGTTCAAAATTTATTTGGGGGAGGGGGGCAACAAATACATACACGCTTTTGTTTTATCATAGTTATTTTAAAGTATTGTTTTCAAATTATTCAATAGTTATTTTTAAATGAACAAATTGACTTATTTTATGCATTAATAATAATTTTTTCATCATTAATTGTTTGATTTCAGACATATTTTAATGAGATATTAATGATATGAGATGAAAAAAGTATTTAACTAAACTCATCTGAAATTGTGATAGAAGGGGCCCAACTGCTAGAGTTTGCAGCTTTTGGTTGTTAGTCTTGATTTGCGCTTATGAGCTAATATTTGACGAAGCAAGAAAAGAAAAAACTATGTAGCTTATCCCTCCCCCTGAATAGGTTGTGGGTTACAAATAAAGTTGAAAAAAAGGAAGCATTATTAGAAAAAACGAAGCTATTTATTTTATCTACCTGTATATCCTAGCAATTCCATACCTCACGTCTAAAACATGAATAAAAAATAATATAAGAAGGAAGGAAATTTAAAGGAGCTGCAACACAGATATTGCAGCTGCTGTGGAATTTCATTTCTATGCTACAGATCATGGGAAAGGAGTATGTGTTGACTTGGGCCGGACAGTGAAACGTCTTACTGCCAAAGCTAGCCTTCAAAAACTGCATTCAAATAAAATTCTGACAGCAGTTCAACTTTTCAATTGAAGTGTTATGAACATTCCTTTAATACAGTTTTTTTATGTAACTGTTCAGGAATACTCAGAAGAAAGGGAGTTATTAAAAGATAAGATTATTAAGAGCACTATCAGTCGAAGGAACACAGAAGTTTCACAGATTTGTTCCATTCAGTGAACATGAAATTACTACAAAAGTGTGTTCAGATAGTAATAACTTTCAGAAACAGAAATTCTTTGAAGAAAGCTCAAATGTATGACATACCTGAAAGGGTACATTACATGTGAATATGATGAAAGGTGTTGACTGGCTGAAGTAATTTAAATAGACGTATTTTTCTTCCCCTCATATGATTAATATCTCATTAAAATATATCTGAAATCTGAGAGTTAATCAGGAAAAATTATTTTTAATGCATAAAATAAATCAATTTGTTCATTTAAAAAAACTATTGAATTATTTGAAAACAATACTTTGAAATAGCTATGATAAGACCCCCCTCCCTCAAATAAAATTTGAGCTTGTTCATTTCATGCACAGACATGTCCATGCTTGTTCACTCATGCATAGATGTGTTTAGAAGGCTAATTAAATCATCTCCTTTAAGAAACCATCATCTTAAAATAGCTTGAATCATAAAAATGTTCATTTTTTGGTAAATCAAATATTTTTGAAAATTCGGGAAAATATGATCCCATTGAGTCCCCAAGCTGAAATTTTACATAGACAAAGATAAAATGCACAGAAATATTTGAGAATTTTTTAAAAAAAATTAATGATACGTTTTTCGAGAAATTTAAAATTTAAATTTTAAGGTCATTTTTTAAAATTTAAAATTTTAATAAAATTTGTCATGATGCATATCATATAAAACCGCATTTAATGTACTTCAAAATGCTTTTTACTAGAACTTTTTATCTGTATTTGTTGATGAGTTATGGTCTGTTTTGTGTTGAAGCATGCATGTAAAAATGCAAGTTTTTTACAAAATCAAAGCTTGATAACTAAAAAACTAAACAAGATAAAAATCTAAAAATTTGTATTTTTAATTACCTTTAGGGGTTCAGTTGATAAACCAAATTTGAAAAAAATCAAAGAAGGTGAGGTAAATTTTTTCTCAAATTTTGGATCACTTGACGTGGATTGACCCGGAAGACCTTTCTCATTGTGTAATTTCATGCTTGGCCGTAACGATCTGCCGAATATATTCGTGATCCCCTTTACATGATGTTTTGCGACAGATGACAACATTTAACGAAAATGTGGTCATCTATGATATTATATGGAAAGAATTCAGCTTTTATGTCATACAAGCTATTTGTAATAAAAACTTCAATCATCAAGTCTTCTTTTGTATCAGATGTAATTCTCATGAATTGCAAATGAATATGTAAAGAAATTTTAAAACCCGTAAAATATGTTTCGCCTAAAACCCTAATCACGTCCATGCCAAATTACGGGCCTGCCAAAATCAATTCGTGGCTCAACAATGGATCGCCTGATGTTTGGGAAATATTCATCTGCATTATTGAACTGCAATTATTGCATTTCGTATGTAAACACGTAAAATATAGCCCTAACTATTGCATTCTGCCCACGCATTACCCACCCACTGTTTTTTTCAATTATAAGGGGGCGGGGAAAAAACGTTTCTGAGCTGCATGATAAGAAAAACGTTATAAATAACTAATTCTCAAGCATAATTGAAAAATATTTTATCTGTTAGGGAAAAAAAGATTTTTATTATCAATTCATTAACAGCAGTTTAAACAAACACCCACAACTAAAATCCTTTAAGCGTTATTACTTTTTCATTCGCTTTTAAATTCTTTTGTTTTTCAGAAGTTGAGGAATTTCATGGTAATTAAAAATTAATTATGTATCAGTTGAAATAATTCCGTGGGAAGAAAGTAATAGTATTAACTCGCGTGTAAGCCACCCCCGCATTGAACGTACAGAAGTTTTTTTTTAAGCAGAAAAACTCGCCAAAATTAATTTCAGTAACATTAAAAAAAACAGGAGATTTTTTTCCTGGATGTCCATTTAAAAATCAATTCCAGGAAAATTGTCAGAAGGTAGAAAAAATGTCGATCGATTGGGCTCGCTATGCTTAATATAAAAGGTGGTTTAAAAAGCCCTTCATTGATGGTAGTCGATAGAATATCGAGTACTATTACTCGATGGATAATCTGTTACTCGACAGAGTACGAGTACACTTTGCAGCTGGTGTGGAAAAGGCACTTGTAGAAATCAAAACATGTACCTTGCATGCTTCAAATTACAGCCCCTTCGTTTTTCAGGAGGGCTTACTTGTTAGTAAAACTGCCGAAAACTTGTCTCAAAACTTTGAACGCGTTTTTCTCGAAACTACTTTTTTCGAGTTGGCGGTAAGGATACCTCGAGTTCTAATGTACCGATTTACTTCAATTTTGCAAAGGATGTTCTTTATACATCCCTTTATAGTGTGGACCTTTCCAAAAACTGTAACTTTTCTTTAGTGTTTTTAAAAATTCGTAATTGTTAAAAAATTATGCAAAAAATAAAATTATTTTTCAAACAGCAGCCATTTTTTTTAACTTGTCCAAAGTTCATACGATAGCGGCATCTATAATAATTAAGAATCCTTCTGTTTTTTATTTTTCAGATCACCAGGAGGGTTGGAATAATGCACGCCAGGACACCCTCTTTTTTTGGAGCCCCCCCTTGACTGCTCATAACTTTGTCAATTTTAATTTTTTTTTTGGGTTAATTTTTGTATGTAATAATAAAACATCAGTAAACAAATGATAAAAAGATGGATGATCAAAATATTTTTTGTTTTCTCGGTACGGCGCTTCTAAAACCGCGCGAAATTCATGCCTCGGCACTAGAATACCCCCTTGACTTGCAAATCGTTATAAAGAATAGTAAAAATAATTTTACAGATTCTAACGCCTACAGTTGGTTTACCTATGTAATTTTTAAAGTGTATAATTTGTTTCGATCAGGGGTTCCCATCCTTTGGGTCGCGACATCCAAATGGGGTCGCAAGGCACTTCTCGTGATGTTGTCATATAGTATTTCTAACTTTAAATAAAAATACTTCGCCACAACGAAAAAACAACTCTTTCTTAAACTAAAAATCGTTTTGAATTATCTTGTGCGAAACGTAAAAGCGTAATTTACAAAATGATTGTCTAGTGGCATGACAATTTTCGTCATTTCCGACCAAAATGTAATCCAACAAAAATACTAAAAGAAGGAACTGTAGGGAAAATATTCAAAAATTATTTAAATAATATACGAAAATTCTTCAAATTATATAAGGAATCTTAATAAATTCAGGTAATTTACAGAATTATTCAAATAAAAGCAGTGTCTCTTTCATTGCATGGCAACAACCAATTTTTATTCGTATCCTATTAATTATTTCTTAAAAGCAGTTGCACGTAACGAGAAAAATATTCAATTGAGCCATCCCTTATGACAGAATTACTGGCAAAAACTAATCAGCACTATTTCCCATTATTGTTCATGTGTATACCAAATTTAGTTTAACTAGGCCGGATAAGACGGAAGTCGGATAGTCTCGAGCCGGGTACTTGCGAGTCTACTGTATTTGTGAATATGTGAACGTAATTCTCTAATTATAAAATTGAAAGGGCATACAAGAAGGCGATCATTCATAAATGATGTCATGCTTCGAGGGGATAGGGGCATGAAATTGTGACAAAATGTGACAAGGGGAGGGGAGGAGGTAACGAGAAGTGTGACATCCTGTTTACGCAACATAGCGCGACATGTGACAAAGGAGGGAGAGGGTCTATGGAAGTGTGACATTTTGTGACAAAGGGAGGAGGGGGTCAAATATGTGGGAAAAAAGCGTGACATCATGTATGAACTGTCCCAAGACTTTTTTATTTCAAGAAATTGATGTACTGGTAGTTTATAAATGTTTACGTACTGCACTGCACCTTTCACACTTCAAGAATTTTTGAAAAAAGGTAAGTCACGGAATATAAACTTTTCAAAGTTTAATATGAATTCTGTAATTCCTAACTTAAGTGCAGGGGGCATGAAGAAAATATCAACATAAGTCGTAGACCTAATTCTTAAGAAAGTTGATTAAATGATAAAGTATTAGGAAGACTTCAAAAAGGTTGCCCTAAGATAAGAGTCACGACATGTAGGAGGTTTACAGCAGACGCCCTTTTCCGCTTTAATTCGGCAATGCAATTTGTTCCACATTTGATTACGATAGAAAAAAATCTAGGCCAATTTATTCGGAGACCGGATAGTCGCGAGCCGGATACTCGGGAGTATACTACATTTGTGAATATGCGAACGTAATTAATGCTCAAATTTTAAGATTGACAGAGCTCTACAAGAAAACATTTTTCATTTTTAAAGACCGATGTGAATTTTTTCAAGATTGCTCCTCGAAAATCCAAGGATTCGTTTTTGGTTTTTAAAGTAAAACTGGTTTTGCTTTCACACTTTAAAAAGTTTAACTTTTAAAGTTTAACTGGTTTTGCTGGTTTTGGTAAACCTTTCTGTGCGCGTTTAGGGGGGATGGTACTTTTCGCCTCTTTGAGCAAAACGAATAAGTAAACAGGTTTAAATTTCTTTCGAAGGAGAAATCAAACTTTTCCTCCGTTTAGGCATCGTTCATTGAATCTTTAATCAGAGCTCCTCCCCCTCCCCTTCATGTTAAATTTACAGCTGAAAGTTTTCGTATTTTGTGGATGGCAGCTCACTTAAGGAGGCTATTTTCTGCCGCATTAATTTCGCTGTCTTAAAAACTGCTATTAAAATAATAAACAAATAAAGGTCCTATCTAGTACGCTTACGGCCTCAGGAAATTTAATCGTAAAGAGTTTTCTTGAAAAAAAAAGCATAAGTTAAGCCTTTCTTTAAAATATGTTTGCACGTAAGATTTATTTTATATTTGCATGAAAGGACAAAGAAATAGGAGGCCGTTATATATATACTAGTAAGCCCGGCGGTCATACGAAATGACCGTTGTTCTAGATATTATAAATATACAATTCTCCCAGTAACCGTAAATGCGCATCAAATCAAAGAGATATTTATCAGGTAGAACAGTAAAGTTTAATGAATATATAATAAACATATAATAATTTCGGAAAAAATATTCTTATCAAAAAAAAAAAACATCTAAGTTATAATAATCTGTGAAATAAAAATATTATTTACTGTATAACCACATTGTTTGTGAAAAATATTTATTTATATACAGCATAATTATTGTCAAAACAATAGTTTTAACGAAACTGAAAAAAAAGAGCACTGCCACTTTAATGTATATAAAACGCGCAGACAATAAATAAATTAAAACAAAAAAAAGAAGGATTACATTAATTTCTCGTTAAATTTTAACGGAGATTGCAAATCTAGCGATGCCTCACTCCAAATGCTAGAGAAATGTTTTCATTATTAGTCGTTTTCATTATAGAAACAATTGTGTAGATGGCAGCACGATGCAGTTTTCTCGGAGTAAGAAATTCGGAATAAGCTATCGCGACAAACAGACACTTAAGCGGCTTATATATAAGAAAATATATATATATATATATATAGAGTAAGAAATTCGGAATAAGCTATCGCGACAAACAGACACTTAAGCGGCTTATATATAACATATATATATATATATATATATATATATTCATTTATTTGTTTTTTTTTAATTAGAGAATAAATTAGTATAAATAAATTAACAAAACTGTTTTTTTACAAAGTTCAATTAGAAAAGCTGTTTTTATTTATTTATTTCCAAACAAAAAATACAATGAAAGAGAAAATACTTTCATTAAAAAAAAAAGAAAAAAAAAACACGACGAGCTGTAAATACTGTAATGAACAACATTGTTGTTTACTTTTATCATAAAGTATTACAAAGTATAAATTTTGAATAAATTTTGAATGATTTTTTTTTAACATGATGTAGTATAAAAAACAAATGAAACTGTTGAACAGTTTTCACATGAAAGCGAAACAAATAAAAAATAGTTTCATTTGACGAATTTTTCATGTTCGTCTTGCTTTTAAATAAAGATATCATAGAATCGCTTTTATAAAAACGTCTTATACTGAACACATTATTTTCATTGGGAGCTCCTTCGAAGAAGTAAAAATTTAATTCTGACGCACAATTTCCTTTGATAGTAATACTATTTATGTGAAAAATTGGGCAACAGAGCTGAAAAAAAAAAAAAAAAAAAAAAAGGCGCTTTTTGCTGCAGTTTTATGAAAGAAGCAATTTGATTAAAGTGTTTTGTATTAATTGTCATAATAAACCTATGTAAGATTTTTTTATGCACTTTAACTAATAAAAGACAACTCTATGTCCGAGTAATTTAAATAAAACGCTATGATAGAGTACTATGCAATCTAACACTCAACTTTTTTCCTAACAATAAACTGGCTCTGAGTGTCCTCAATGTCATACATACTTTAATGTTAAACATAAAGAGAAGTTGAATTCGATTGCCAACTGATGAAAGATTCATTCAAGTATTTTTAATTTCAGTTTCTTCAGTGGAACTGGATAAATTTTGAATTGTAACTAATTTATAATTAAAATGACTGCAAAATAAATTTAAGTTTTATATTCTTGTGCCTAAAACTAAAACAAGCAATGCTTAAAACCTTCTAAAAAATTTAAATTCAGTTAAATTTGTTTAAAAATGCGTTAAGTTAAATGATTAAAAAAAATTAAATGGCGAGACTGCAGTACTTCTGTTTTGCTTTCAACATATTCTTTGCATGCAAAGAAATATTTTATTACAAGTTTTTTACTAGATGCATTAGGAGGTATACTCAACCTCCTAATGCAGATTAAACTTTTTTTAAATTCCAAAGTGAATTTCTTCTAATAAGCCACTCTTAAAATAAAATATTAATTTTAATGTATCACAAAAAATACACATAAACGGCTTTATAAAGTGTTAACGCACATTTAGGTTAAACGAATAATTATATTCTAATTTTTTTAGTATATCTGTTTACACCTAAACACGGCACAGTTTATAATTCACCCAAGTGGAAAATTATTTATTTCAGTCCTTTATTGTGTTTTTTTGTGAGTGTTAGATGAAGATGAAAATATATACCTACGTGTTTTAGGGACCACGCGATCCATTTAAGTTTGCAAACCATGGTCATGTAATTCGTTAGTATTACAAATATATAGCTACAAAGGTGGCAAATTATGAGTAATCGCAAAGAAAAATTCCATTAGGTTGGGCAAACAACATACTACAACTAAGTAAACAATTCCCAGGTGCTATGTAGAATATTAAAAACTATCCAAGTTGATCATCAGAAGAGGCAAGTTCACATATCTAGTTGTAGTAATTGTTTTTAGAAACAAAGCATAAATAGTTCTAATTAAGTAAACTTTAGAAATGGTTGTAAAGAAATATTTAATAAAGTCTTTTCTGTGTCCAAAATGGTCTTGAAATATATGAATTGTAGTTGCCTAGTCACTCACCCCACATTGAGAAAAATGTTTGTAATTTTACATAATTTAGTTATGTAATTTATGAAGGACGAAAACCGTATTTCGTAGAAAGAACTTTATCCGTAATTCAATGTTAGTTTTCGTATTTCAACCAATCACGTTCCGGTTCCTTCCTCTGAGTTCTGAAGCAGTTATGCTGACGGTTGGGTATTCCATTCAGGGTTTGATTAAGCTGTAAGGTCCGGATCCAATTAGTTCTAGTGATCAAAAAATGACCATTGTGCTCAAAACCAACCAATTAAAATAGGTCACTTTAAGACTATTTTTCTATTTATGTTCTTATTATAATTAAAATAAAAAAAATATTCGCTCTTGAAAAATGGGTTTCTCAATGAAAGCCTATATAAAACCATGACTCGTGACTTTCTATCACAAAATGCTCAAAGGATCCAGATTATTAAGGCGACGGTGGACGTTAGTTTTCGAAAAATGGGCCCAAAAAAAAAAAAAAAATCGATTTTTTTTCAAGCATATTTTCATTGCTGTGGACCTGATTTTCATTGTGGCACAAAAAAAGAAAAAGATTTATGCATAAATTTGAGCTAATTTTAAGGGTTAAAGTTTGAAAGTGGGCGTTTCCCGAGCTTGACTGGCCCTTTAAACATGTAAACATAAGCACATGTCGTTTTCTCTGAGGCTGCATCTGAGCCTTACATACCGTTTTTAGGAAGAAGAACGCACTGTGATGAGAAAAAAGCACTTCTACTTCAACTGCTAACGTTCTGTTTACATTTGTTTCTCTTGAAAACGTGCTTAATTTGTCTCTTGAATTTAGAAAAAAAAAAAAACAGTTCTTTTCAGAACTAAAACCCCTATAATAAGCAAATTTTCTGCTCTTGCAAAGATTTTGTTATATATTGTAAGCCTTCCTGCATAAGTATGGATAGATTAAGTGGTAGATGGCGTAAACCAAAAGCCAGACCTTCTAAGCGTAAACAAGCAGCATCGGCAAATGCTCAAAAAAGATGGTGTGCTGTCAAAAGCAGTGAGGAAAAAACTGCTGGAGATGAAGCACAAAATGTATCTTCTAGCCATGAAATTGCAACAGTGAGTACTGCATCTTCATATACTTTGGTGAGCCATGAGATTTGGGGATCTCTTTTACAAGATGTGGCGTGCTCTGAATGTTTATCAAAGAACTTGTTAGTGAAAAATGAAGCACCGTATGGATTTTCTTTAATAATTAGCATAGTTTGTGCAAATTGTGAACATTTATGCGGTTCTTCTTTTACAAGCCCAAGAGATGAAGCTACAAATGCTTTTGAAATAAATGAAAAGATGGTAGAAGCCTTTTTAAAAATCGGCAAAGGTCATGCTGGCCTAGAAATATTTACCATGGTGTTAGGCATTCATACTATGGATAAGAAAACATTTGCAAACTGCCTGAACTCGTTATGTGAGGAAGGTAAATCTACCAAATCAGAAATGTTGGAACTGTCAAGGAAAATTGTGTGTTCTAAACACGAACAAATTGATTCAAGAGTGGGGGCAGATGATGAAATTTTGAATATCACGGTTTCATATGATGGAACTTGGCACAAAAGAGGACATACTTCTCAGTATGGAATTGGAATTGTTATTGACGTGTTGACAGGTCTTGTGCTGGATTTCGAAATGCTTTCCAAATATAGCCCCGAGTGTTCAGCTGTTGCACGAGACCTCAGCAGAGACTCTCCGGAGTACTTCATTTTGTACGAGGGACATAAATCTTCCTGTCAAAGCAATCATTCTGGCTCATCCGCAAGCATGGAAATGAAAGCTGCTGAGGTTATTTGGAAAAGATCCATAAATGAGTGTAAAATGAGGTATGTGACATTACTCTCATATGGAGATGCCCAAACTTTCCAGCATTTATCGGATTTGAAAATTTACGGAGAAAAGGTGGCTCTTTCGAAAGAAGAGTGTATTAATCACGTTGCCAAAAGACTCGGAACAGCTCTGCGTAATAAAGTTGACGAATGGCGGAATAAAAAAGTATGTCTTGGAGGAAGAAAAGATGGTAGTTTGAAGCAAGCCACTATAAAAGCTTTAACTAATTTCTACAGGAAGGCAATTACGGACAATGCTCCAGATGTCGCCAAAATGAAAACTGCAGTTTATGCTACGCTTTTTCATTGCTCTTCCACGGATGCCAAACCTAAACATTTCAAATGTCCGCCAGGAACAACGTCTTGGTGTTTCTACCAACGAGCGATTGCGAGTAAAGTGAAACCAGCCAGCCATTCATCAATGAAGACTAAACATAGTGAGGATGTTGTGTCGAAAATACTGCCTGTCTATCAACGACTAGCAAGTAATGTGCTTTTATCTCGTTGTGTTTCAGCTAAAACGCAAAATGCCAATGAATGTGTTCACAGCCTCATATGGAAAACAGCCTCTAAAGAGGTGTTTATTTCGAAAAAAAAGACTGGAACTTATTGTTGTGTCTTCAATTAGAGAATTTAATTTTGGCTGTTTGAAGACATTAGAGCTTTTTGACAGACCAGCCAATGAACTCTCCGTTTCAATTTCTGAAAAGCGGGATAGTCGTCGAAACTATCAGTGTAGAAAAAGAAAATCAGAGTCATATAATGTGAAAAGAAGTCTGAAAAGAGTAAAAAGTGTCATAAAAGACAAAAAATGTGTAAAAAAAAGAAGGTATTTCGTATACTCCTGGAGGATTTTGAAAACTTTATGTTAATTGTCAACACTTATTGCTAAAAAATGTTGCCCCCCCCCCCTCATTGCAATCTAAAATAGTGTTTTGTTACCTAAACTAAAGCTGAAAATAACAGAAGGAATAATAACTTTACTAAAATGTCATTACATTCTTACCAATAGATTTCTAAGTTTGGTTTTTGTAAATAAAGTCTATTTTCAGTTTTCGGTGTTACTGTCAATGTTCACATGTTTAAACATATATTTGTGCTAAAATAGTGTCAACTCCCTTTGAAAATAGTAGTTATTAGTTTGTTTATGCAAATGTTACTTTTAAAAGACATTTGTTGAGAAAGTTTTCAAAGTAAGGGCCATTATATTCTTAAAATGCATTTTTTTCGAAATTAAACTTTTCGGGTTTTTGAGATTTCAAAATGTTCCTTGCATCTCAATTTTTCCTCGATAAGGCTGAAAATTGGTGATTTACTAGTTTTTATATAGCTAAATCAAATTTAGTATCCATTATGTGTTTGGAATATATTAAGTAATTTAAAAATATTAATAATGTTCCAAAAATGCGAAATTTCGCGAAAAATTAGTAATAACTAACAAAAAAGATTATATTTACATAATTTACTGACGGGTTCTTAAATGAATACTAAGTTTTGTTCATATTGTTGCATTTTTTCATTATAAATCAATTTCAGCCAAAAAATCAAAAATTGTGACGCAAGGAGCATTTTGAAATTTCGCTAAAAATTTATTCAATTTTTAAAATTTTAAAAATGAAATTTCAAATTTTTTTAAAATTTTCTATTTGTTTATTGAGTTATATGCAAGTACAAAAAATTTATAAATATTTCATGAAAAAATAAAAAGTTTCATTCGAAGGTCCACCGTCCCCTTAAAAGAAAAACTGCTGCTACATGCTTAGCAATGTTGTCATCAGTTAAAAATGATGGAAGATAGCAATTAATCAAAAAAAATTTTCAAAAATGAAAGATTATATATATACACTATAATATCATATGTTGTCCAACATGCCCGGGTCATACAACAAAGTCTTATTCGGGTTTGTATACATTTTTGCTATATGACTGGTCCTGTATCTTACTGTAATTTAACAATAAGTATGTTAAGGGGAGACTTCAGTCAATCTCCCAAATCGCGAAATCACATGTTAACCTATGGGGGAATTTAAACATAGTCCACGAAGTGGAAATTTCAGGTTTTACAACTTAAAAATAAAATACTTTAAATTTATATAATCCATTTTTAAAACCGCAATACAAATTTATCAAACGTCATCTTTCAGATGGTGAAAACCAAATTTCGATATCTGCATTAGATAATGAATAATTAGTGTAATGAATTTTCCCATAGGTTTAACATTAGCACTTGTGACCACGAAGGTGCTCTGAAGTATCCCCTTAATGTGCTTATAACTGTAAGACCAAATTTACTTAGAAACAGCGCTGTTTCTAAGTAAATGTGGTCTTACAGTTATAAGCACATTAAATCAGGATAATCATTATGCGACATTTTGTCAACATTTTTAAAAGACGGATTTCTCCTAAGAAAAACAGGCTACCGTAAATTTACATAAGTTTCAAAAACGGATTTCTTTTAAAAAATGGATTTTTAAGCGTAAATTAATATAACTTTCTGTAAACGGATATTCTATTAAAAATGGACTTTCTACCACAAATTAGCATAACTCCGTATAAACAGTTTTCTGTTTAAAAACGGACTTTCTCAGACAATTTAACATAACAGCCAATAAACGGAATTCTGTTTAAAAACGGACTTGTTTACACAAACTTACATACCTTCCTAAAACGGCTTTCTGTTAAAAAACTGACTTTCTAGCATAAATTTACATAACTTCCAAAAAAACAGATTTTGTAAATTGACGGTTTTAATTATGTAGTTATAAAACTGATATATCCGTTTAAAAACGGATTAGTGCTGGAAACTCAGCAGCCAGCACTTTGTCCGTTTTTAAACGGATTTTTTTTTCTCAGTGCACGAATATGCTAATCTTATTCTTTTGACGTATAGGTATATGGTTAAACATACACTGGATGCATTATGCAGTTAAAATGCTTATCATATTGTTGCTTTTTTTCGTAGAGGATTTTTTTTAAGGTCATATATGGGTAATTATACGTTAAATTTTTACCGGGGACGCTGCATGTAGTTTAGATTAATTCGGCCCTTTTTAACGGCAATTTTTTTTTTTTTTTTTTGCAACAAAGTATCACTTAAAATGTTCCAATCTTGTTGCTTTTTTGAAGCATTCACAACAATTCAACCTGAAAAAACTTGTATAAAGCTTTTATTTCTTTACAATCAACAATGTTTAATTTGTAATAACTGACGTGTTTTACAAGGATATACATTTATTCATAGATATAATTAATTAAATATTATTTACTGAATGTATACATCGAGAACTATATTGTGTATTCATACATAATTCCATATGAATATAACACTTTACAAACACTCATCAGTATGTACAATGTGTAGCAATCCAACAAATCATGTCTCTGGGTACCTGGAAGATTGGACCCATTCGCAGATATGGTCCCTTGTACAATATTTCATTCGAAAAGTATTTTGCATATAAAATTACATGCAAAAGAATTTCACGATGAATGCAACATAACAAATTATCATTAGCATTAAATTTTATTAACATTTGCTTGGAACATTTCAAAAAGTGAGATTAGGTAAAATGTTGACTACCTCGTCTTGTATCCTTGCTGTTGCAATAGATACACATGAATAAAACTCAATTCAACTTAACAAATTAAAATATCATAAATTTTGAGGGATTAAATATTAATGTCAACATTTTATTTAATCTTCAGCTCTCTTTCTCAGTTGGTGATGCATTTTTGTTCTGCTTTATTTTTTTTTGATAGAGAATAAATTTAGCTAGTTGAAGGTAATAAACAATCTTTTGTGTGAAGACTGTTGAATATTGCACTAAAATCAACGGTGGCAATAGGGAAAAACAGACGGTATTAGTAAAAATGCGAGATCAAATAAAATGTTGATTATATGATTTTGTCTTCTTACTGCTGCGCAGATGCCCATCAATAAGACTCGATCCGATTTAATAGATTAAAGTGTCACATCTCGATCCAATTAATTCGACATTTTATTTAATCTTCAGCTGAGATGAAACTGCACTTTTGCTCAGCTGTACTCTTTATCATAGAATATAAAAATAATGTACACATTATAAACAATTTTTTCTGTGAAAACTGTTGAATATTGTACTAAAATCAACGGTGGTAATAAGGAAAAGCAGACAGTAGGAGTGAAAATGTGAGATCAAGCAAAAAGTTGATTTTCTCTTGTCTCCTTACTGTTGCAAAGATGCCCATGAATAAGACTCGATCCGATTTAATAGATTAAAGTGTTACAACTCGGTCCAATTAATTCGACATTTTATTTGATGTTCAACTGAGATAGAACAGCACTTTTTCTTTGCTATATTCTTTCTCATAGAACACAAAAATAACTATGTACACATTATAAACTAGCTTTTCTGTCAAGAACACATATCGTATGTTCTAGTAAAAGAACAACATTAATAAAGAAAAAATAGTACAAGAAAAGTAGGATTGTAGCAAAATGTATAGTTTTTACGTCAAATTATGCAGTTGAAATGCATCCAGTAGTTGCATAAAAATAGTTTACTTACGTAGTATTCGAGCTCATCTTTAAGAACGATGAAGATATTATAATTTTAGCAACTCTTTCATTAATTTCTAGCACTATTTACATCATAATTGGAATTCAAATATAATTTTTATATATTTTTATTTTTTTTAAATCTAATTCTTGGTAGACATATTTAGAACTAATAACAATTTCAATTCAACAGTTGCATATCGGATAATTTCCCTGCTGGATTTGTATTTTATCCAGAAAACCATAGCTTTCAGCAGACGCAATCAACGTATTATACATTTAAATAAAGTTAAATATTTATTTACCATACGTAAAACTAAATATAAGGTAAAATATAATAAAAAAATGACATAATTAAGTAGAAAATCTTTTTCTAGACACTCAGACTCCAAACGTCTTCAATAATGTTATTGTGTACAGTGATACACTTATATTTTGCTGGCATATGCTAGACCTTCCACTATTTTCATTGTTCCGCTTTTTTCCTTTATTCTTCCAATTGAACTTTTCCTTTACCATCTAAGACACTGAACCCAGATAAAACATTTCTAAATAATCATTTATGTACCATAATTTGAAAACTCATCTTACCTTCAAAAAATTTTTTTTTGGAAAATAAAGAGAGAATTGCTGATGGTTTACAAAAATACAATTGTATTAATTTTCACCGTAATATTTTACATTTAAATACAAACACAGATCATATGTTTAATCCTTATCCTCATAGAGTAGCATATATGCTACCTGGGGTTTTCCCTTACTTTCTAATTGTTACGTGACGTCAGCACATATATTGCATTGTTATTTGCTAAGACTTATTCCCATAAAGTTACATATATGCAACTTTATGAGAATAAGGGTTTAGTACGCAAAGAGGGCAACAAGAAATGAACGAAGTTCAGTTTAGCAGAGCATAGCAAATAATCTCCACTGAGAAAAATACTCTTGCTTTATTTTTTTACACAAAACCGAACACATCAAATATTAAAAGTTAGATGAGAATACATTAATCATGAAGATTAATTATTGACGAATATTTTTCTTCAAACCATCAAGTTTTTTTTTACTTGAATTTCTATTCAAGTGGTTCTTACATAGTAGAATGAGCATAATTTTATAACACTCCAAAAGCAAACCACTATTTTACTACATCAGAGAAGGGTATTTTCAACAGCGAATAAATCTTTTTTTTTTTTTTTTTTCAATCGCGACGAAATGCCATTTGTGTCCAGGAAATACACAAGGCATTTCTTGAAATAAATCATAGTCTCTGTTTCAAGAGATGTCGTGCATTCGTCTAACGGAAAAAAAATCATCATATATTCTCTAAACTGTACCGTTCTTGTAAATAATATGATTAATTTTTTTCAAATATAACCTAAGCTATACTTGTGCATATATTTTTCTAAATATTGCCATTCACAATTGAAATTAAGATCATGAATAGTTCTTGATTCATATTTATCTAGTGGGCTGCGCCAGTTCTTTGTGCAGCATTTGTCTAGAATTAGGTTAGATATTTATTTATTTATTTATACCTCATCAATCACCATCGTACCTACCCTGTCGAGGGTTTAACCGGATGGAGCGATTGAGAAGAAAATAACAGAAAAATAAGAAAGAAAGAACCCGCGAGCGACTATGCACTCGCAGGGTATCGCAGAGCATGTAAAGTTACGTACACAAATTTTGAAGGAAAAAAATACAAAACTTAAAACATCGTAAATAACAAACAACACCAATAATAATTTAAATAATGACATAAATATGATGAGAAAGGAGATAAGAAAAATTTGAGAGCATAAGGTTAGATATTGGGAGACATATAATTTTCTCACAACGCAGTTAAAGAATAGTTTTTCAAAATCGTGTATTGATTTTTGCACTATACTTTTTAAGTATAATGCGTTAATTTTGCAATGGATGTGCAATCGGAAGGAAGTATTCTTTCTCTCATGAGATAAAATACTTCAAGAAGTCTTCCTTTCTTTAGATAAAATAATTTAAGCAATCTTCCTCTCATGAGGTAAAATATCATTTTCAATTAACACTTATACAGGAATGAAATTTCATATTTGGCGTGTTATCTCTCCCACCTTCGAGTAAAAAAAATGTTCAAGGTCTAAAATTTATTTTCATAACAAAAAAAAAAAAAAGATTTCGAAATTGTTTAATACATATTTTGGTCACATCTTTAGATGTGCTTGATTTGCTATTTTCAATATTGCGTGTCAGTTTAATTTTTTTAGTTTTAAAAATTAAAACTTACTTGATATACATATTGTATGCATACATTGAAAATAAGGTAAAGTTCTCAATACACATAGGTGATATTCAACTAACTTGAGTGAAATATTTAACGTGTATAATGGTGTAACTTTTCTTATTTCCTTCAAACAATATAACTGCATGAATGCGTTACATAAAAGGGTAAACTTAATAACCAATAAACGCAACATTGCTTCGAAATGATCTATTTTACTTATAGGTTATTACAAAACAATTAAACCTTGGCCTATGATACTACATTACATGTAAACTATCTCTTGTCTAATACACACTAAATGTTCTATGCATCAAAAAATATCAGTTTAGTTCACTTTTCAATATTAAACTATTTAACTATTACATTGTTATAAACATTTAAGCATTTATGTTTAAAAAATTGCATTTCATTGGAAAGCATTGAATCTTTGCATATTGAATTTCTTTCTTAAAAAGGTGAAAATTCAAGGTATGTACAAAGATGGACAAAGATTAAATTCTGAGCTTCATGCATACATCATGCTCGCTGAGAATATAAATATTTCATAGTATTTATATAATACAGTTTATACATTTCAAAAAACATCAGAGTGTCTTTACAATGTTGTAATAGAATATTCATTTTATTATGATCAATATTATGAGGAAGATGCTGTTGAAATTGAACCTTTATGTTTGAACAAAGCAATAATAATCAAGCAAGGATTTGTATTAAACCCGAATAGAAAAAAACAAAGAATTATCATTTGCAGTAACATAAATTTTTGTTTTTACTATTTGAAATGATTCAAAAGAAATATAAATAAAAAGAGCCCCAAATAGTTGGGGCATGTTTTTCTGGTATTGGGTATTGTAACAACGTAGTTTAATTTCGTCTATAAAGTTTGTTATGTGGACTTCTCAGAATTTGCTAAATTACTTAAACACATTTATAAATTTTGAAAATTGTACTGCTTCGTTTCTTAACTTTCATATGTATCCTGAATTAATAATTGTATATGAGTGTATAATAAATAATTGTATATGCAAATATGAGCATCCAAATTATATAGTAATAAAAGATATATTTCCTTTTCTGTTGAAATGATTATTTTGTACCGTATTAGTGTTAGTGTGGTCGAATTGGGATACTGAAAGCGAAACTTAATAAAAGAATGCTTACTTTTTTCAGCATTGTGAAAAAGATCATAAGTTTTCTTATGATGATGGTTTTTCTCTCCACAGTTGGAGGAATTTTAATCTTAAAGTCTTCTGTGCATCCTTTGCCCTTAAATTGATATGTTTAGACTAAATGAAAAGTAATATTGCTTTTATAGGGCATATTTCTGTCGTGATAAATAAAGAAGTGACAATATGTCTTTTTTTTCTTCCCTTTAGAGCTTCCCTTTAGAGCTTTTATAAGGTGAATAAGAAACATTTAAGTGTTTCCCAACAAAGAAAATGAGATTAAATATTCAAGATGATAAAAAACGTTTAGCTTTGCCTACTTCAGTAGTTCATCGGCTATTGACCAATGAATATGTGGCATTTTTACATCAAATTCGTGTAGCATGAAACAGAAAAAGTCCCTAAAACGAGACTATAGATATAACATTTAAAAAAAAAACACAATACCCCACTGTAAAATTTTTTAATAATAAATCAGACATTTTTCAGTATTGTGTAACTAACTTTGATTTTCACTTCTGTAACATATTTTTTGTTTTTAATATTGCCAAAGATAGCTGTAGAAGATTCTGCTTAATGATTTTTCAACAACAACCTCTCAGAAACTTAAATGTATTTTAACCCTGGAAAAAAAAGAAATAAAAAAAAATGTTACCCAATTTGCAAATGCAATTCAATTTTTAAATTTCACATAACACAATAATCGAATTAAAGAAGCTATTGTTTTTGCTTTATAATTAACTATATCCTTCTTCCTTCATCCAGTAACTAAATTGCGGACAAAAGGGGCTAATAAATGGGTTATATTAAATTAATTAACTGTCCGAAAGATTTGCTTAAGTCACAGGGTTAATTCTTTATTCTAGATTAACGCAATGACTAAACTTTTGAGAGCAAGATTAGAAAGATTACACAAAAGCATGCATACCCTCATGCCATACGAAATGTTAATTTTAAAAAGAAAAGCAACAATCTTAAGTTATTAACCGGCAGGAATTGGGGATGGTAAACTACTGGATTGACTTAGTTAAGCCAAACTTCCTGGTATACTACAATGATTTAACGTAAGGTCCAGACCCTTGTAAAGATACTTAGTTACGCTGATCGCAATCCAGTCAGTTAGAAACAGCTGTTCAAGACATCAAGGGTTCAGACCGCTCCAATCTTCTTATCTTTTGTAGTAAGCCGACATTTTTCAAGTAGTGAATTCATGACACATGACAATCTCCATCACTACATCCTGGAGTAGTCTGCTGTTCTTTCAGCTTGTTAGTCTTCTTGCTGGTTCGGCGAATTAGACTTCGGCTTCGAGGCTTACTAGACTTTTGGGAAGTGGACTGCTGAGGGGATGGCTCTGGACTGCTTTCGCTTTGAGCTTCACGCTGAGGACTTAGACTACTATTAAACCTATAAAGAAAATAGTTTAGTCTTTAAAAATGTGGCAAATATTTCTGTATGTTTATCCATACCACATTAAAGGGCAAGTTAATTGATAGGTTAATGTATTTAAATTAGAAAATACATAAATATACCATCCACATAAGCACGAGCATAACAACAACTGTTCTAGTTAACCCTAACACCCCTAATTACCCGATACTTGCTGTTGTTGTCGATTTTGTGAAAAAAGGTAAACCTTTAGCTCAGTTTACAAGATTAAGGGGGAGCTATATTAACTAAAATGATCTTACATACAAAATAAAACGAAAGGATGCGCCCCTTGTTAAAAATAGTTCAAAACAAGAGCTTAGTGAACGAAAATAGAGGTCTTGCTTGAAAACAACACTGCGCAATTGCAGGGTTAACCCATCACGGCTAGCTCTGAAACGACGATCTACAATACACGTGCGGTTTCTCTCTCTGTAAAGTTCGTTTGATAAAGTCCGTAACGCTATCTTTTGGGAGATGGTTTTGCACAAAAATCCTGCTTTATTCATAAATCTCACAGGGTTGGACACCACAAGCGATTGCGCACAAATAATTCAAGCCCTTAAGAATCAGTCTGTGCACACGCAGATACCAGAGTGAGCGTCAAGAGCTCCAGCAGCTTGTTTCTTCTATAGCGAATTGATTGAAGTTTAAATGTAACTATCACGTGATCTGATCATTTGCAAATTAAGAGTCAGAAAATCTGTAGTTCCAAAAAAGATGTATCGTTTTATGTGGCCTTGGCAGAAAACCAGTCAAGTCAAAGTAAAGTGTTACAAAAAGATCAGTTCATAAGACAACCGAAGTGTTAAATAATTTTTCAAAATGCAACGTCATCTAAAGCGAAAGACATGACACATTCTATCAAGTGTAAGTAAATTTGCTTTATAAAACAGCAAAAAGCTCTGAACATATTATTTATGTTAACTTATCGTTGCCTCATGAAAAGTGTGATTGAAAACATAGCAACACAAAAGCAGTTGGACACATGAAGAAGTTATAAACATATAAGCAAAAAAAGTTTAGTTCAAAGAGAAAATTCTCAGACAAGAATTCTAAATCTAATTTCCGAAAGCATTCAGGTCAGAAAAAAACTTTATACTCTTTAATAAAACGGCAAGCATAAAAGCTTCTGAAAGAATAATAGGATAGCTCAATGGCTAAAGAAAATGAGGAAAACGATCTGCGAAACATTCTATCTCATTGTTCTGCAATGTGACCTTAAACGGAATGGTGTTGAAAGAGTTTGTTCTATTTCAAGAGGTTCAGTTGAAAACGTTGATATTTCTCCACACATGGTGACAAGTATCCATTGCCAAGTAAAAACATTCAATTTTCGATTCTTCTGTTTTCAAAACGACTTGAAACGAATCATTACAGTTTCCATCATATTTTATTTTTCGCTCTTTTCGGCTTTTTAAATAAATCAGGTTTTATTTCGCTACTATAATTCTTACAGTAGTTATGATGGAATCACGCAGTTACATTTAGGGACAATTTTCTCTGCTTAACATCAGTTTAATATTTTACATAATAAATTAAAGAATTAGGTACATAATGTAACTTTTATGAAAAATTAATATTTTTGAGAAACACATTTCATGGTAAACTTTAACAAACCAATCACAATGTCCGCGGACTAGCATTTTTTTTATAACATCGCTACGCAATGCAATTGACGTTCTATAAACGGGACAATTAATTACTGTAAGCAATCTTACTATATTTTTGAATTAAAACAGTTATTTCTTATTACCGCTCAAACAAGAGAAATATTGAATGTTCAAAGCCATTGCTTGGATTGCTTGTTATAGCCAAAATTCAATTAGAAATATACATTTAACGAATATTGTCAAGTGTTTTCAGAAAATTAATATCAACTTCCTTAGTGAAACTCAAAATCATTGATGTGATGATTTTAAGGTCAATGTGCCTAGAAGAGACAATCCCTAAATGAGACAAAGTGTTTTTATTTACAATCCTATTAATTGTACCTTAATGCAGCATAATGAAACATTCGCATTTCAGGGACAAAATGCACAATTTTCCATCGCATGGTTTGTAGGAGAACTTCTATTTGCAAAAAAATGTCAACCCTCCCAACATTGCGTCGAAATCCTGATTGCTACAGTGCAAAATACCAATTTCAATTAAGTCGAGGAAAAATATTTTAAAAAATGAATGCTAGTTATGTTGTTTAATTATACTGTATTATTATCAATATATTAAAATCTTATTTCTGCATATTAATAACAAGAAGTTCCGTCTAGAACTATACGAGCCTACTTTCTCGTAAGCACCAAGATCAAGTTCCTCATGTGATAATGTGATGATGCTCACTTATCTTTCTCCCTTTCTTATTTAGCTTCAGTTCTTAATTACTTCAAATATACCATTTTCAACGGATAATACATGTTCATTTAGTTATTCATTTATTCGCTCCCTTATTCATGTATTCATTCATTCATTTAGTGATTCATTTATTCATTCACTTATTTATTCATTAATTTATTCACTCATAAAAAAGGCGATTCACACTGAGCTGAACAAAATGCATTGTCCCATTTAGGACCATCATTGTCGCAGTTAGGAACATCATTCATTTAAATAATTCAGACAGAAAGGACCTGAATGTGATGATGCTCTCCTATTTTTAATTATAAAGCTAAAATCGTTTCCGAAAAATTTGGTTCAGCAACAAAAGAATAATCACATTTAATAATGTTTTCCTTTCGTGCCAATAACCCTGAATGTAGTCAACTGCTTCTTACTATTTCTTAAATACGACAAACTTTTAAAAAACTGCAATTCAATTAGGCACATTGACCTTATTATTCTTATTTTATTTATTTATTATTAGTTTGTTAATTTTGCTCATTTTACTTGAAAAAGTGCATTGACATTTCTATTTATAGATAACTTGTATTACCAGTAAACGATATTTCCAATAACATCAATAATTTAGCCATAACTTATTTACTTAAAGCTTCCATTTATATTTATAGATAACTTGTACTACCAGTAAAGCATATATTCAATAATAACAATAATTAATTTACTTAAAGATTCAGTCAGAAGACATTTTCTTGCATACTAAAATGATAAGAATCCTGCATACAAACCTAAGGGGTTTTCCAATGGAAACGTGCGTGCTAAACCTCCTCCTCAAAGCATGGGTTTCACTAGGCAATGGTATCTTTGCCAGTTGCAGAAATGAGTGAAAAATATCTCTTATATTTATATTATCTTTAGCAGAGCATTCAAGAATCTTCGCTCTGACTTTTGGAAGCTCGCAAAAAACCCATTCATTGACATCTTCTTTTTTCACCTGACGACGATCCTCTGGAACGTCATTCTTGTTGCCAACAATCTGTAGAAAAAAAACAAAGTTTGTGTAAAATAAATAAATAAATCAATGAATGGATGCTTTTAATGAAGATTGCAGGAGACAAAACCTGCATTAATAAGAGCATATAATAAACTCTTAACTTTCAGAACGTTATAATCATAAGTAAACGTTCTTCAAACATAACTTATTTCATTTTTCTCTGAACGTTATGTCACTTTACTCACATCATCTTTTACAGAACGATTTCTTGTACACCACTTCTTCAAAATTCACTTTATATTCTTTCCTTATTTCACTTTTACATTCTTCCACTTTATATTCTTTCTTTATTCCACTTTTACATTCTTCCACTTTATATTCTTTCCTTATTTCACTTTTACATTCTTCCACTTTATATTCTTTCCTTATTTCACTTTTACATTCTTCCACTTTATATTATTTCCTTATTTCACTTTTACATTCTTCCACTTTATATTCTTTCCTTATTTCACTTTTACATTCGTCCACTTTATATTCCTTCCTTTAATTGAGGATGCAACATTTTACCCATATTTTGACAATAGAGAAGTGAGAAACAAAACTTTTAAACCTTCTTCTTCTTCTTCATATGCGAGCCAGCCCAGGGTGGGCCCATGGCCTTCTTCAGAAAAGTATTCCAGATTGCACGATTCTTTGATAGACTCTTGTAATTTTTAATTTTTAGAAATTTTAAGTCCGCTTCTAGGCAATCGACCCACAGAATCCATGGTTTCCCCCTTTTCCGTGCTCCTGATGGTTCGGCCTCGAAGATCTTCTCTTTTAAACCTAAAACTGCTTAATTGCCATTACTACTTTATTTAACGGAATATAGGACACGCTTTTCTTTTCGAGAAATTGTCTTCGCTCAAAAATGTGTGTGGAAACTGATATTAAACTGTCACGTGTTTGAGTTAAAGTTATTTAATGTCAAGAATAAAAAAGAAAGTGAGAATTACGATTTTTTGGGATTTTAAAAGTCAGTTTAGTTTTGTAAATTAAGAAAAAAAATCATATATTTTTTCGTCTGGGTTTGCAAATAAATGATAATTGTTTAAAATTTTATTTCAGAAAAATGTCTAATAAATTAATCTCAGTTTTATAGCCCGTAAAATACGCTTTTATCAGTCACTTCTTGTCTTTGTTGCCAAAATGTAGAACTTTTTGATAAATTGATACATAAAAAAAAACATTTAAGAGCTCTTTAATTTACATTAAAGTATGCAAAAAACCGTTGGCCAGATTAAACACATTAAGTTTAACACGAACGTCAATAGCTAGAAATTTTAATTGTATTTTTTCAGAAGTTGAATATATCTGAAGCATGGCTGTAAGAATTACTTTTTAGCACTCTTTAGTTTCTATCACTTTCATAAACCAAAAATGTTGCCGTATTACTGTTCTATTATTATTAATAAGTTTTACTTTCTCTTTAAAATCTTTCTGCTAAATTTCGTTAGCAAACATGTCAAGGCTTTTTGTCTCCTATTATCTTACAATTTCTTTCGCCACTGGTTGAATCGCCACTGTTGGAAAAGTTTCTTGTCAAAGAGTAAATGAATGGGGTTTCTTTGCCATTTTTCCTTTTTTTTGGAATTATTTTACCATCACGTAACAAACCTAAAGTACACCTCTATAGCTACATTGAAAATACATTATTAGGAATAAAGTTGTGTTACATTAACAAAAGCGAACTTAAATGAAAAAATGTGAATATTAAACAAAAGGACGCATTACGTGTGCTAGGAATGAATTTTAATCTATAAAATGATTGTGTTATGTCCAAGATCACCATTTAGCCATCGCTCACTCATTCTGATTTTTTTTACTTTCCATGACTTTTCCAGGTAGATCAAAGCAGAATTCCAGGTTAACGTTCCAAGTAATTTATTACAAATGCACTACTTGTACATTAAATACGCCGCCATAACATTTTATACATACAATTATATTAACCTCATATTAAAAAATTCCACAGATGCTCATTAAGATAAGAAACTTATACTACAGAATTTCTAGTCTTTGGAATTTCAAAAGCAAATTTTATGACACAATACTGCCAAAAGATATTAGCGTTTATATTTGCATCCATCTTTTTAATTTTTTTTAATTTAAATTTTTAGAAAGCTAATTTAAAACTATAAAACATAAAATATAAGAATAAATAAAATAAAAATTATTATGATCCCAGTGGGGACAAATCAGCTTTTTAACTTTATAATAACGCATGAAAACAAATATTTAAAGAAATGCTGATGTAGGCACTTTTATGCCATGACAATATAATAAACACCATTATATAAAGAAAAAACATATATAGGAAAAAGAAGGCGAGTAATTGATTGAGGATCTGAGATCGCGACGAGTGTAGGTTCCCTCCAAGGGTGGTAGGGGAAAAAATCAAAAATGTATGTTTTTCCCTGACTTTTCCATGACTTTTGCAAAGGATATCAATTTCCATGACTTTTACAGATTTTCCATGATTTCCAGGTGTTGTATGAACCCTGTCTAAGATTTATACATTTTTATTGAAAACGTCAAGAAAGTGTAGCCTTTAATAAAAAGTAAATTAAAAAAAAACATATTTACCATTATTGGCAATTCCTGAAAGTCTGGTTTTTGCTCTTTAATTTCTTCAAAGCACTGCTTCACTAAGTTAAAAGATTCGGCACTGTCCACGCTGTACACCAAGAGGAATGCTTGCCCGTTGGTTATGGACAGACGACGCATGGCTGGAAATTGCAAGTCACCAGCCGTATCAAGAAATGTTACCTTTAATTGCGTCCCAGCTAAAAAAAATGTTTTTGAAAGTTATTTGCTCATGATTAATAGGATGATAAACTAAGGAAATTAAAGATGCATAATATTTAAAACTTGTTGAATAAAGAGGAAGGAACACAGACTAGCGCTGCTAGTGTACTCAGGCTAACTCAAAATGTCATCCAAACAAAACACATTTTTAACTCCCCAATAATTAAAAGAAAGAAAGAAAGAACAAGAAAAAATATATCAAAATCTTTTAGTAAATGTAATTTTTCTTAATTTTGTTATTTGAACAGACAAGCACAAAATAAATAAATAAATAAGTAAATAAAAATGTAAAAAAAAATAACGTGACTCTCTGTTGACTGATTTCGTTGCTCGTTAACACAGAATAAAAAAATGCTTAAAATAAAACTGGTATCTATTTGGGGAAGAAAAACAATCCTTACCTAAAATAAATCTTGTGTCTATTGAAAACAGAAACAAACTTATTTTTAAGCGAAAAAGAGCTCTTTCGTATCAAACCGAAACAGTCCCTCAAATAAAAATTTAAATAAAAGAAAGAAAACATATATATGATTTCTGTTTTGAAAACCAAATTAATCTTATAGATTTATGTATGAGTCATCAAATGCAAATAACAAAGAAGTGAAATGTATACTTTGAATAAAAACAATAAAAATATTAACTCAACATTTAAAACGAAACCTTCTGTTCGAAGTTTAAACACGTAATCAAAACGAAATATTTTAATCAGAACCCTCACGCGCACACACGCAATGGAAGTTTTTAAAGCAGAACAGGTTTATAAAAATCAAAATTCGAAAACAAAAGTAGACACGGCAGGAGCCAGCAAACTTTGGAACAAAAATCTACCATTAATCATCACAGCCCGAAAGAACACCACCTTTTGTTTAGTTACACATCTTTCTTTTTATGGAATCAAAATATGCACACGTACATTAAAAAAAAAAAGCTCCCCCCTCCTTTTATTTTTTACAAAAACGAAATGGGTTATTCAGAAATCAAGAGAATGTACAAATAATCGTTTAAACGAGACATCAAACATTTTTCCTTTATTTTAAAAATAAATATTGATGAAATAGGCATAAGAGAAAATTTTAAAAAATACTCACAAACGGAAGGGTCCCCCCCCCCTCCCTAACCCCAAATCAAAGTGCGGTTGGAAAGCGAAATAAAAAAAGTTCTTGCGTACATTTAAAAAAAAAAAAGAAAAAAAAAAAAGCTTCCCCCTCCTTTTATTTTTTACAAAAACGAAATGAGTGATTCAGAAATCAAAAGAATGTACAAATAATCGTTTAAACAAGCTATCAAACATTTCCTTTTATTTTAAAAGTAAATATTGATAAAATAGGTATAAGGGAAAATTTTAAATAGTATTCGCTCCCCTCCTCCCTAACCCCAAATCAAAGTGCGGTTGGAAAACGAAATTAAAAAAAACTAGAAAATTGTCATTCAAGTTTTCAATTTTTATGAGTATTTTTCTTTTAATTAAAGCAAATCCCAATTGTCACAATAGCAAATTTTTTGAAACAAAAGAAAATGAAACACAAAATCAATTATTTTCTTGAAGAACAAGTAGATACGCTTTTATTCACGGAAATATTGCTGTTAATAAACCTTAAAGGGAAGCATAGAGAAAATATATTCTCTGTCATCATTAAGGATTTCAAAAATAACAAAGAATAACTTTAGAATGTTTTTCTTACTCCCACTTTTTATTGCAAAGCAATAAAATTTGCAGTTATACATTCTATTTATCAAGCAAAGAGTTCTCCATTGTTATCGTATTTTCAGTTTCATGCAAATGGAAACGGTGTCTTTTACTCAACTTGTTTACAAACCGCAAATTGAAAATAAAAGAGGGTTCAGAATGCTATCCTATTAAGGAAAGCAATATCGCAGAACTAAGACTATTTGTCGAAGAAAGCAAGGGATAAAGGCAAATCCTTTTTCCAATCTTGGCGTAAAGGAAACAAGTAATGCAGCTTTCGAATGTATTTCGGGCTTCAGAAGTTCTTGCTGAGGATTCAGGATGGATTTCCAAGACATTTTGTTTCCGTAACAAACTAAACAGTTTTGAATACCTGGAATTGAAAACATTTTGTACAAACGAGATTGTTCAAAATTGTTATTCTCTTCGGGAACATGTTTTCAAGCGTTTTACTACAGCATCTATTAAGATTGTAGTTTCAATATCTTACGGAAACAAATTGATCAAAATGTAAGTTGAAAATGTTACATTTATTTAAGAGCATAGGTGAAGTCATTTATACTTTCTTCTACATCCAATACAGAGAAGAAAGTACTGGTTTGATGAAAATTTATGGTATATAAATTTTGACTTATTCACACGTTTTAAAGGGTACTGAGTCCTGGAAAATTTCTGTGTGTGTCTGCGGTGCGTATGATCAATTTTAGTGGCCAAGCTAATTCGAAACGAACATGAACTCTGAGGAAGTGGTGGATAAGATTTTGGCGCTTATCCTTTCCGCAATCGAACGTTTTTATCGCTGAAACCCCTTAACTGCTTCAAACGTCCTGACCTGTCAACACGTTAACTGCCACAACGTACGCCGTTGAAAACACAGCAAAACCTGTAAAGTTGACCACCTTTGTAAGTTGACCACTTTCGTCAGGAACGGACTTAACCCTCCACCCTCTACATCACCCTCTATAAGTTTACCACTAAAGTGCTACACCGCAAGTGGTCAACTTATACGCAGGTTTTCACTGTACCTTCCTTTGACAGGTGTTTACATCTATAGGTATAATTTCATCCGCTTCATTCAACTGCAATTTTCTACGCGTGTTTGTGAACGATAAAAGGACTATTTTCTGACATTGGGGGTAACTGCTCAGAGAGTGCATATGCACCGTTAAATATGACTGTGAAGAGGTTAATCATGACCGCTGTTATCTCAAGAAATAATAGAAGAATTCAAATAGAACGTGATGTTCCGGTGGACCTTGATAGTGATAAATATTCAAGATAAACTTTTAAAATGCTGCAAATGTTGTGTTTCGCTCTTGGTTCGTTTCGACCTAAGACAGGCTATATTGTTGTCGAACACATTTAATAGAATTTCCTATACATCCAATAAGGTAAAGCCGGTAGAGTTGGGGCACAATTGAAAAACATGATAAAAAAGAACGAAAACGTTAATTTTTGCCAAACTTTTGCTGAATATCAAACTATTCTGTATGCAATTCCATCACTATTTAATAGTTATGCTGTAATTTACAACGACAACATGCATAAAGCAAAGACAGTTTTTTTCGCTTCTCTCCTCATAGGGCGGGTGAGATTGCGCCGATGTGTGGTTTACGTTTATGGGAGATTGCTTTCGTCAGTAAGTAGTTATTATTAGTATTAATAATAACTGCAAACTAATTGCCGAAATAGCTCACAAAACGTTAGCTTAGTACCTTGCATCTTTTATTTCACAATAAAAAAATCAAAGGAACAATAATGAAAATTCAAGTCCTTACATCTGAAAACCAAGTAATCAAAACGATGTTGTATCAGGAAGTTTCATAGAAGAAGCCTATGATTTCAAGTACACACTGTGCTGTTGTAACTGTACAACTGCCTAAAATCGGGGAGCACTCACAGCTCCTCTTCCTTCCAAAAATTCCAGTGGGCCATCTCTCCGACCGCGCAATGTCACCAGGTTTTACCTTATGACATTTTTTAGATAGTGGCGATTAATGCAAACAAGGCCGAATATGTTAAACAAATTTCGCAGTTTGAGGCAGCTTCACCGAATTGAAATAGAAGGATGTAATAAAGTAGCATGAATTAAAAATTCACCATGTTCCCTTTATGCGTTATTTCATCCAAAAATAGTAAGTTTGACAATTGTAATATTGGAATAAGAGCGATGAACTTAAAGATAAAAAGCTAACTGCTTACATGAATTTTTATTTTGCAAGAAAGTCAATCCCTAATACCAAAATGGTACGACATGACAAGCCTACGAAAACTGTATTTAAAGACAAGGTTAAATTAATGAACTGTCTAAATTAACTGCGTAAAGAACGACCAATATCCTGTTTTCAACAGCTTTACCCACCGTTCAATTAATGTTTGTTCTACTCTTGTGAGCTACTGCAACTAAAAGTAATTGAGAGCTGTGTTAGTTGAGTGTACCTATCCGCACATTCTTATTAGTTCTGCGTAAGAAATTCACTAAATGGACCCCCAATTATAAACAACGTAGTCTGGAATATTATCAGTAAAATATTAGATCATTTTGCTAATATTTACAAGTTTCAATCTACAAATGAGGTGTTCTAACGGGAATTCTATAAAATTTAACTTTAACATTGCTGAAATCTTAAATTTTTCTTTTTCGTTCCAATGGGGCTGCTGTTGGTACTCAACCATTGCAGACCTAGTGCGTTCCCCGGTAATTGGTACCATCTCTTTCAGCGGCAGCACAATGAGTGTGGTACCTTCGCCGCATGAGAATTTTGACGTTCAGTTACCACTAGATGGCGGTACCTGAGCTCTCATTGATGCAATATGCACTAGGAATTTAATTTAGCCGAGAGCATACAAGCCAAATGTCTACTCAAGGGATCTTTTACATGCCGCATAATCATACGACAGGGGCGCAGACGATTTTCTGCATCTTGAAAATCCACCGACTTGGGCCAGGTTTGAACCCGCGATCTTGGGCGTACGAGGCCTGCTGCCTTACCACTACGCCACCCTGTCGGCCTGAAATCTTAAATCAAAGCCCCCACTTATCCACCCCTTGAACAATTTTTGATTTAAGAGACAGTCTCAAATTTACCATTGTTTCAGAAGCTAAACCAGTTAATCAAAATTTGTCGGAAACTTTTGAGTATTTTACATGGAATATTTATTATGAACGTGCCGACAGGTTGGCGTCGTGGTAAGGCGCAGGACTCGTACGCCCCAGGTCAGAAGATCGAGCCTGGCAGTGCCGGTGGCTTTTCAAGATGCAGAAAATCGTCTGCACACGTGTCATTTGATTATGCGGCATGTAAAAGATCCTTTGAGTACACATGTGGTTTGGATGCTCTCGGCTAAATAAAATTCCTAGTGCAATTTCCCATCAACAGAGTTCGGGTGCTCGCCCTTTCAGGTGGAGAAATCGGACGTCAAAAACTTCTCATGCGAAGATGGTACCACAGTCATTGCGGTGCTGCTGAAAGAGATGGTACCAATCTCTTGGTAACGCACTGGGTCTACAATTGGCAGAAGCCAACAGCAGCCCATTAGAAAAAAGAAAAACATTTTGAACGTTCAGGAAATTCAATTCTTTTGACTCGACCTAACATATTGCTCATGGGCTGCAATAGTGGCACAACTCAAAAAGCACGAATTTTGGATTAAGAACAAATGTAAATATAAAAATACACATTATTTTCAGCAGCAACACTAGCACAACTCATAATTCAATATTAGGCCGTAAGATAGCAGCAAGCTAACGCATTTCTCATGCATTTTCCTTAGCAATGAAAACATTAAACCCACTTATCTCAAAACATGTCTTTTTGAGTTGTACCGCTATTGCAGCCCATTAGCGATATATAATATTGAGTTTGAAAAAGAATATATTATATGAATTCTATGAATTTAAACAGTCGTATCCTATAGTTCATTGTTACATTCTAACAAAATTATGGTACTTAATTTAATTACAATGCACAATTATCTTTCTTGTGAACGTAGTTAATTATTGATAGAATTTCCCAGAAACAATTCAGCAGCTGCATAAAACAATTAATTTACATTGTAAAAACTTTGCTAATCTAACTCAGTTCCTGTTAAGTTTATGAAGGTATCGAACTACACAGCGCAAATACAATTAAAACGGGAAAAGCTTAAAAAATATTTCTTTTAGTTACTTAACTGCTAAAAGCATTTTTTCAAGATCGGATTTCTTTCGAGCAACAATTTCAAAGTAAATTAATTATAGTTCTGTTATGCATTAGATAATCAAATTCATCACGCAATCCGAGCGGCTTCAACTCTCTCAGTTTTATCTCATCGCAATCATTGAATGTTTGCAGAAATCTAATTTGCGTTTCAAGAAAAGGTTCAGTTTAAATATTTCTACACTGAATGGTGGAGATTGATTTTACCACTATTTGCTCATCACTTGAAGTGCTTCAATTTAAAACTGTGAGAATTTTTTGAGATGGCATCAAATTTAAAAGCTTTGCTTTGAAATTTTTTTACAGGCTCTTTAGAGAGTGAAAATAATGATTGTATCTTTACACGTGTTTCACTAAGTGTCTAGAATCTCTGTTTTCTTAGTAAATATTTGCATTTTCTACATTTAAATATTTAGCTTGAAACATTTTAGATAGTTGGCGGATGGGTAAACAAATCGTTCAAAAATGCAGAATATATGATTCGGGATGAAATATTAATGTAAACCTTTTTTGCTGAGTTTCTGAACAGAACGAAAATATGCATGAGCAGATATTCTTATTTTTTATTTATTAAGTTTTACTGCGTAGAAAATTTGTTGTCTTGTTTGGAAGAATGGGTACGCTGCTCCTGAGTCTAACGGGGCCCTTATAGGCAGGAGTCCGATTTCCGCCCCTTTGAAAGGTCTCTTAATTTTTGAACCAGCTCCCAGATGAGAGACCGTCACCTGGGATTGGCACCCCCAGAGGTATCGTTTCACTTGGAGGACATTGGAGCCCCAACCTATTTAACGTACACCAGTTCCCTTTAGCGTACACGGACACAACAGCAACCAGCCGCGAGAGGCTGTCACCCTCCCAAACACTGACCTCAGTCGATGTTGCTTCACTTTCGGTGTTCTGCAGGAACTGAGCTTCTACTGACTGGTCCACTGCGGGACTCTAAGTCTTATTCACCAACCGATGGAAACTTCTGACGGAAAAAAAAAAAAAGAGATCGGTAGCCTGGGACTCAGTGGCCGAGCGGTCTTAGTGCCAGTTTCCGCTACCTGCCTGCGCGCAGTGAAGAGGTGATGGGTTCAATTCCCGTCCTGTGCCCTGGGTGTATTCTGGCAATTTCTCCCCTTGTATTGTAATATTCTATCGTATTGTCTTGTTCTATATGCTATATTGGTTGAGAGATTGAGGCATATCCGTTGAGAAAAGTAAATAAACTCGAAAAGGTGTGTGACCTGAAAAGGTCTGTGTAGTAAATAGTAGAACGGTAGCCTATATTAAAATGTTCTATGAGGAGTTGAAAGAAAGAAAAGTACAAAATAGCAAACATATCCCTTCCTTTCACTGGATATTACCGACGTTATATTATTTGTCTAGCATTGTTCGTCTAAATATGAGTCCCAACAGTTTTTTTATTTTTATTTGGGTATTTTATAAATTATTCCTAGCGAGTAATCTGGCAGTGCAAAGTTTATGTGTCGTTGGTGGAACATCATGTAGCAAGTGGTTTCGACTCTCGCGTGGTCTCTCTCTTTGCGCGTGCTGTATATATTTTTTCCTGTCTGTATTTGTGTGTTATGTATCATATGCAACAAAACCATATGAAATGCAAGCGAGAGGCACAGTATGCAGTACTCAAGAAAACCAAAACCTGATGCTCAAAATGTAATATAAACATAAATACATCGAATTTTTATCGTGTGGATGATAGTTGTGTGCTTGGAATTCTTCACCTTAATACGGCCCTTCTGACACTAATGAATTGGATATACTCCTGATGGGATACGAAAATCAACAAGAACTTGCTCAAACTCTTTATAGATTGCAATTGGATGAACTGCATTTTTATTTGCAACGGTTTTTGCAAAAGAAATTCAAACCAAAGGTAAGAGACATTATTCCATGTTTTTTATGCTCCAAAACTCTAAATATTGTCAATATTTTCAAGGGTTAAGCCTTTTACTTGATGAATGAAGTTTGAAATAATATTTCAGAAATCGTAAATTGTCTCAGTTGAAACTTATAGATAACAGTGTATAATAATATTTGCCATGCATTTATTTTCGAGAGTTGTAAAATCAAATTTTATACATTATACGTTTTTAGTTAATGCTTTTCCCCCATTGCTGATTTTTGTTTTCATAAAATCATTCATAAATATATACCAATGTTATTTTAATGAATAACTAATCGCAAAAAGGCGAACGGGATGGAATGACCTGATCTTAGGAAATAATTACGGACGAATCTTGGAGTGATTCTGGGGGGTTAACGGAACATAATAGGGACCATTAAATAAACCAACTTTCATTTAAAAAAAACAAGCTTTAAGTGAATTTCTAGCGTTTCGAAGCCCAAAAGAGCTTTTATATTATGATTACTTTAGTTTGCGATAGTAGAATAAAATTAATGATACATATCATTGAAATAAATTCAAAATATTTCATTTAAATCACGGAAATAGGGGTCAACTATGTTTCTCATGAAACATTAAAAGATTATATTACTTCAATACATTGCCATTTGTTTGAAAAGCATCATTACTGTAGTTATTAAAAAGAAACTGGTTTTTATGTAAGAAATGACTTCAGTGTCTTATAACTGGGCAGTACCATCGTTGCGTCAGTGTCTTATAATGGGGCAGTACCATTGTTGCTTCAATGTCTTATAATTGGACAGTACCATCGTTGCTTCAGTTTCGTATAATTGGGCAGTACCATCGTTGCTTCAGTGTCTTACAATTGGGAAATTCCATCGTAACAGACTAACAAACATAATTAGAAAAACGTTCTTGATATTGCAAAAAAAGCTTCAAATATTTAATCAAATTGTGGTTATACGTCACATATAATAAAATGAACGAGGCAAAAGTATAGTTATTTTGAGATGCATATTTAATATGATAAATTATAAGCAAAGAAAGTCGTCGTAACTGACCAACGCAAATTACCATAGTTCTCACACACCTTTATATGTACGCCTATTACGTATAAAATAATTGACGTTGCATTACGAAACCAATATATGTAATGAAAAAGAGGTTTGGAAGTTATTTTCTCCCAAAACTTGGATTAGTGCTGCATAGTAATTATAAAGGAATATAAATTATGCTTACATAACAGACTAACAACAAAGCAATTGTGCCAGTTGTATGAGATATGTTTTTTTAATTTCAACTTAGCGTAGTGAAGTAAAACAGCAATCACTTTTTTACTACAAATAAACGATACTCACTTTGTGACCTACGGTCACATGCGGCCAGTTTTCTCGAGTGTTTCCAAAAAAATGTAATACTGGCTTGGAATTGCACAGGTATAAAGTTTCCGTCGAGAGCTATGTTTCATAAACTAGTTAAGAATGAAGGTAACACGTAATGGCCATTTCGAGTAATCCAATTTCTATGTTGTTCAACCCAAGATGGTAAATAACGCGTAAATTGACTTGACTTCTTTGCATATTGAAGTTAGTTTATTGCCTATCATGGTATTTTTTTTCTCTCCATAGCTTAAATAGTAGATGTTAGAATTTTATGTAAATGCTAAGATATTAGGACGGTATTCCTAAATTTGGAAAAGAGCAAGCATGCGGTTAGAACAGCATATAGCATTTAAACTTTTAAATGCTAAGCTCTCTATTGTTGTAATAAAAACTTAATTTCAATAGTTAACAAAATATCGAATCGAAAGTAATATTCTTAGAGTAGCGAGCAATCTTATTATTTATCTACGAAAAGCAGAAATACCAACATTTAGCAAACATTTTGAGATTAACGCCGTCTCCCCAATTTCCACTATTTCCCCTTCCAAAAGCCACAGATGAAATCCACAGTTTCCTGTTGATCCCCAGAGGATGCGAACTTTAATTAACAGGATGCTCTCTTCAATTCATATTAGAATTCTCTGAGCGATTTCAATCAAATGGAATGTTTATATTTCAAATGTAAAGGTAGCTGCGCAGAGGGAAGACTAGTGACTTAAGTAACTTGCCGTATTTGAGGTTATTTAAGTTGCGGAACGTCGATGTCAGAATGTATCTATCGAAATATTATGATGAAATGTTTTAGACCTGGCGGGATCATTCCTGCTTCGTAAAGTTATGAGATGTATTATTCTCCAGTTGTTATTGCAATTTTACTTTCATTCTCTGAAATGAAACATTTCATAGAACAAAATTATGTTATTTTTCATCGTTCCTATCGAAGAGGATGCCTTTAACCATTTATCTACTGCTTTGTGACCTGCAGAATTTTATTTTACTCCAGTTTTTTGGGTAACTAGACTGAAAATTAAGGGATTTATATAAAGAAATTACTCAGTCTTTAGAAATTTATTACTTACAGCCAATAAATACCTCAGTGATTCAACTGTGAAATCAATTGCATACACTGTTCTCTTTAAATATATGTTCAAATCGCTTTCTGAATTCTTTGTTTAACATATTAAAAAATAGAAGTTCCGTCTAGAACTATACGAGCCTACTTTCCTGTATGCACCGAATTCAAATTTATAATCTAGCTATCTCTCTCTCTCTCTCTTTTTCTCATTTAGCTTTACTTATTAGACACTTCAAATATACTTTTTTAACGGTTAATGCATATTCATTTACTCACTCATTATTTCATTTATTTATTCAATTATTCATTTATTTATTCATTCACTCATTCATGTGTTTATGCACATTTATTTTTTAACTCATTCACTCAATTATATATTTTATCATTTATACACTTATTTATTCACTCATTAATTCAAAAAGATCTTTAAAAATCCCGATTAAAAAAAAAAAATACCTCGTATAGCTTTTGTTGAATTTCCGTATCGGTACATGTCTACGTCCTAACATCTTTCCGATGAAGTTTGTTCCAAACCAATCCGTCAATTAGATCAGAATTTATATGGGATTGGAATTTCCCCGTAGGCGCTAGGTTATTATATTTTTTGAACTGTTCAAAAATGAACGAAAATTGTGTAAATCAATATTTCACGCCAAGGGCTTCTTCCAATAAGCTTGCTCATAGGAACTTGGATATTATACCCAGAGTTTACATATTTTGCTTCATTTTTGCCCATAGGCGCTAATGGTTAAAATTTTTGAACTGTTCAAAACTGAACAAAAAAAATATTCAAATCAAAAAGTAAAATATGGAAAGGAGATGTCCTTAGCAAGATCTTTCGACTGCAAAAACAAATCTTTTGAATCGGACAATCCGCTCAAAAGTTATTAGGAGGCACAGACACACACACAAGAACAGATCAACCGACACACATTTTCCCCAGCTCAAAACCCTACTTTCAAATTTTTTATTTGTCAATCTTTATTTAATTGCTTCACTTATTTTTGACTTTTCTTGATTTGTAACGATATTTTCACGATACATTAAGCCTTGTTTCATGCATCATTATTATTATTATTATTATTTTACTTTTACATGAAAGTAGGCTAAAAATCAGAGAATTTATTCTTGAGTTTTACCACTTCTCCTTGGCAAAAATCGAAGAATGCAGGAATACAAAATGTCAGTTAAATACACAACATCGGTTTGAAAGCAGTCCTCTTTCCGCGCAAAAATACTCTTTGCAGAACCTTTGCAGAAATGTATCCCAAGAAGGGGAATTAAAGTATTTCTGCAAAGTTCCGTCATAATATTCGATAAATTGTTTACTGTATGGAATTTTTAACGGAGTGGTACTTTTAAGTACAGTCAGTAGATAAATGGTTAAGTAATGGATCTTTGATAAAATGTCGATAGTTGTGACTATATGATTTGATCATGGTTCAAATTAACGTAAAACACTGCATCTTTCCGGAATCGTTCCTTCCGAAAATATATTGATTTCTTCGCAAACTTATTCTGAAACTTCCCTGGTTTCAGTTTCGAGCTATGAAGCTGTGAATTACTGAGTTGGGATTTTTTTCTCTCAATTTAAATCTTGACATTGTGAAACCTGCGAAATTATTCGAAATCTTGTATCTCTTAAATAAATATATATATGTTTTATTTCTGAATCGAAGTAGTATTTTGTGTTTTTATAAGAATATAAAATTTCATAAGAATATATATATTGTTTCTGTGAGAATAAATTGTATTCAGTATTTGATCTTTTGTTCTTGTTCTGTGATAAGCAGTTCTATTTCTTGTAGCGAAATTTCTGAATTTCCTCTTCTTTTCTTTCTTTCGAACTGCTGGGAGAACTGTAGTTGTTCGACATAGCAGCAGAAACAGATTGACTTTAGTTTGCTCTTATGCATTATTTAAATAAAATAATTTCAGATTCACTAGAAAGATCTTTTTTTATGTGAAATGAGTTTTTTTTTTCTTTGCAACTTAGAAGTAGAATTGAAAAAAGGAAGGTGAGTCAGCGACTTAATAAGTGTGGCGACCACTGTTGCGAGTTATTAACGAAATATAATAGTATTTAAAGTATTAAGAACTCGTTCCCGTTGCGTTATGTTATTGTTTGATTATATTCATATCAAAATGTGGTGTGATTATGTGATTTAATTGCATGTTTGCTTGTGAGTGCTTGTTTACGTGATCTTCATATAAAATACATTCTGTGTTTAAAAATACGACTTAATCAAAAGATGAAAGAACTCTCTAGATAAAGCTTGAAAGAGGGGGAAAATCTGTAGTAACAAACGTAATTATAACTAACACACATTAGAAAAAGTAAATTGCAAACATAGAGCGACCTGACCTCTATGCTTTTTCTCAGCTGTCGTAAGTTTTCTCAGAATTATTAAAACTGAATCTGCGTATCAAGTGCAAGAGAATATGTTCCTTACAAAATGAAACTCAAAGCTCTGTTGCAATATAAGGACGCAAAACAGGTTCGTGCAATTGTCATGAACATTTTTATTTCTTTTTGCTTGCTTTCTAAATATTGCACTAAGTGCAACATCGTTATATTTCATGAAGCTGATTTTATAAGCGGAGATACACGGAAAGTAGAAATGTAGGAAGAAGAAAACACAAATGACACTAAAACAAAGCCAATTCTTTTATGTGTACAGCGCAATTAAAGTTCCAGCCAGTTTTAAATAAACCTTTTATTTTTCCCGATATTTCATGAAAGGTAAAGGTATTACGCGTTCTTAAATGCACCCTAAAAGGTGTATTTAATTTGGTAAAGACATTTGACCGTATTGAATTAAATTGTTGAGGAAGTTCGTGTAGTTCATAAACATTTTATGTATGTTTGTTTCAGTGTTCGCTGAGGTACATGCTTTTTATATTAGGTATTTATTAACTGCACTCTCAGAAATAGAGCTCTCATTTTCGACGATTCTTGAATCGTCAAGAAATTTTCGTCACTTACAACAATTCTTTCCTCGCGCGATCCCGTGACTTAAAAAAAAGTTACTGCACAAATTTCGCCAATTTGACGAAAGGTTTACTCGGAGCATTTTTCACGAAGCCATTTCGTCAAATACGACGAAAGTTTAGAGAGATTTGAGCTTGCGTTTCTGAGAGTGTGTACATTATAAAAAGCATACTCATTTGCACATTCACTTTCAAAGTTTTAATAAGTTTAAAGAAAATTTACTACATTGTGAATGACCCCTTAGAGCATTAAATCTATCTGAATGAAAACAGAGAATGTCGCTGCCGCTCAATGGACATGTAAATCTATTGAAGCGATGTACATAAATTCTACTAAATACAATCTAAATAGGAGTCAACTGTTTGAAATTAAGTTGATCAAACAAGCATTGTACACTTCCTTCTCACGTGAAAGTCACTTGCGCCATTTTTCCGATGCAATTACTTCTTAAGCGTAAATATCTGTTGATTAAACCAGACACGTTCCTCCCTCCCAAAGTAGCAAATCAATAGCTCCAAGTTATTCATGTTATAAATGATTTCTGTTTGCCAAGTAGGAAGGCATTTGTATCTGTATATTAAATCAGTTCTTTACAGTCGATAGAATCACGGCCTGCGTTTAGTAGTTGGGAATAAAACTTTTCTTGGATTATAGATGAAATTCGTAGAAGGAAGGTAATTTTTAGAGCAGAGATTGGGGGATTGAATGCTATGTCTTATCAATTTTTTACGTTAAGAAGAACCTGAGTATAAAAAAACAAGTGTGTATTTTTCTACTTCCATTATATAACATCGAAGTTCAGTCGTCAAAACGAACACATTTCACTTCATTTTTCTTTGGATTTGTAAATTTTTGTTATAATGTCTCTATCCGAAGAAAATAAGCTAAATTTTTACTAAACTGTGGCACCATATTTTAAGCCATTTAACTGTTTATCTGCGCCAACTTTTTAAAAATTTACTTTATTCATGCTTATAGTAGTTTGATAAATCATTATTTCAAACAGGGAAATAAATAAATATTTTAGCATTCTCCGGCAGAATTTTTATTGCGTAATTTCGAGATTATTGCACTCTCAGAAACGCATGCTCAAATCTCACGAAACTTTCGTCGTATTTGACGAAATGGCTTCGTGAAAAATACTCCGAGTAAACCTTTCGTCAAATTGCCGAACTTTGCGTGGTAACTTTTTTAAGTCACGTGTTCGAGCGAGGAAAGAATCGTTATAATGACGAAATTTTCTTGACGATTGAAGAATCGTCAAAAGCGAGAGCTCCATTTCTGAGAGTGTATGTACTATACTAATTTATTTCCTATTTCTCTTCATCACCAATTGCCAAAAAACAACATTTTTCAGTAAATACATAGATGATAAAATGTATTCAGTGGTTGTATGGTTGTAAGTATTTCTGCACAATAAGTTCTTACTTAATAAGTTAATGTGTCTTGGACCAGGAGACTATTTTCTTAACCACGGACTTATGATTCTCTTAGGCAATAATTTTGCGAATCATTCTGCATTAATTTTCTTCTGTAAATAAGGTGATAATAATAATCTTAAGGGGACTTGGCACCTCTCAAATGTAGAAAGGAATGAAAATACCGATTTTTCAATTTTTTGCTTAAAATGTGGTTTGACTCTCCAAGTATATCTGCGCGAAGTTTTGAAGCGATACAACCAATATAAATGTAGTTAAGAAGTAAGAGAATTCAAATATTTCTGATGTTTTAGTAGGATTTTGTATTCTTTAAACTGCGTTTTCTCGGTTTGTGTTTTTCCTCAATTTTGTAGTACTTAAAATGCTAAAACTTCTACATAAATTCATGTAGCTACGCAAAATTTTTTGTGTGTGTTCAGAATGATGTGCTTGATAAAATAAGGGATGGATTTTTCTATATATTTTCAGAAAAAAATTTTAAACATGAAAATGTAACAAAAGCCGCTTTTTTCTGTGTTCTACCATCGATGTAACTTTAAAAACTTTTTTTCTCAAAAACTAATTAATTAATAGCAAAACCCATCCCTAAAATTGTAAACCATACTATAACAAGTACTTAAAAAAAATTTGGCAAGAAAAGTCAAGAAATGAAGAAGGAAATTTAAAATTGTTAAATTACTTTGAAAAAATTAAGATTTAAAAATTTCTGTTGGTTGAATTTTGATTTTTCGCGTGAAAATCACTTTGTTGAATAACAGCACTTCATAATATACAAATGAAATAGGTAAAAGTTCTTAAATTAAAAAAAAAAAAATGTCAAAAGGTGCCAAGTCCCCTTAAACAATGAAAAACATTTCCATTAATCACACTCATTTTCACTTGTTACGAATGGTTAAAAGAAAATTGTATGCTAAAATAGGAAGCAGCAGGTGGAATTAAAAATTACAATGAGTATGGGTTAATGATTCATTGTGATGTTCATGTAAAAGATTAAGGTGTCGTTGAATGAATTCAGGCGTTATAGTGGAATGCATGGTTTTTAATCGTCATTGGAAAAGAAAAAAAAGAAGTAAAATTTAGATGAGGGAAATTTGGGAGCTTCCCTTAATGGTTTTTCAATGAAATAATGTCTGTAATCGCAGACTTTTAAATTGAGAGTAGTAAATACATTGATTTTTCTGAAAGACTAAAATATGATACTTTACTCATTTTCAACTGAGTGAACTGTGAAATTGTAGAGCTGTGCTTATTCTCGTCATGATGTCAGTCATGAAACCAAGCTATTTGATGTTCATTTCTGCACTGCAATCAACGTCATGAGATTTGGTGGGGGATTACCAGTAACTCATGTTGTAACAACTCATGTTGCAATAAATGCCAGTTGATGGCTTAGTGACAACGTGAGTTGAGTAAGCCACTGAGAAATTTCTGAACTCACGTTGAATAAAGAGTAAGGGATGAACGCTTCTTGACAGCTCCAGTTCACTACCGGGAGTGATTGATTAAAAGTTTTTCGTTACTTTAAAGATTGAACGACACTTCGGAAAGAACTTATTTTTGATAGAAAGACACGGTCCCTGAAGCTTCGTTGCTGCTTAATAAGCTTCGAGTAAAACTTCCTAACAGATAGAAGACTAGATCTGAATTGGTTTTTACGTTTTTACCTTTGTCCTTTTGTCCTTTAAATGTTAAAATCATTTCTGTACGGCATGTTTATTTATGTAACTGAAAAAAATCTGCACCATAATCTTATATAACTGCCGTATGAACTCAAAATAACACGAACTTTTAGGTTTTCATCTCCCATTTTCTTACAGGCTCCCCACGTAAATTACACATGTATGACGTACGGACCATTAAATCAAGGCAGGAATAATGTGGAAAACGGCAAGCTCTTCTTTATTTGGTATTTACTCCGAAATTAAAGTTATGTGAATCTATTTGAACATAAACTATTTTAATATGATTTTTATGCAAAATAGGTAGCATAACATCAATCTGTTTGAATTTTTCGAAGTCATTCACTAAAAAGGTGAAGTATTTTTTCCTACAGCTGAGGCACAAGATCACAATTTCATAAATGAAATTGTAGTCCTGCGCGTCACGACCACCAAGTACACATATGTTAATCATGCGTCCTTCTTAAAAACATTTTTGTTCCTTTCGTACTTACCAATATCAAACTCTCTGCTGTAGAGGTCTTCTACTGTTGGCCTGTGCCTATCGCAGTAAGTGCCGAAAAGAAATCGCTTGAGAATGGAGCTTTTGCCAACTGCGGCACCACCTAGGCTGACCAGCCGATAGTGGCACTCGCTGTCGTCCCCCATCGAAGGCCTTCGTTCACCCAGCTTGGAAGTGCAGTGAAACCTGAAACCAAAGGAAGAATTTGTTGAGTTACAAAACACAAAACATTCATCTATTTATACTATGAGTCGTTTCAACTAAAAGACATTTTCAAGTGACATTCAGGGTGGATTATATTTTCTTAAAATATCTACTAACGTGTAATTTTATTATTATTGTTTACTTGCACAAAGTTAAATTATTTTTAACCTTTTAGCAGCTCTAAATAAACTCCTGTACAACTTTTTTTACTGCTCAGGAACTTCCTTGAACAACTATAGTCAAAGTTTTCAATTATACGTCGGTTTAATTATATGTGCTATTTAATAAATATGCTATTGGACAGTGTTTTTAAAATATGTTATTGCTATCGCTACTCTCACCGACAAAACTAAACATTCCAAAGGTCTCAGCATAGTGCTTATTGTATAACTGATCTAATTGACGGATAACTTTTTTCACCTCTGGTACAGGTTATTCACGAATATAAAATGGCCTGATTAAACTTCAGAAAGCTTTTTTTTATTATTAATTTATGTTCGAGGCATGTTTGGAAAAGAAAGATACAATGCTGCCTACTCTTTGAAATACATTTTAATTATTATAATGGCCATTAAAAATTACCTACTGTTGCACACTTTATTATTTGACAAAATTAGCTCTTTTGACCTAGCATTTGTTAAGTTTGGGTACAAGGTCTTTTATCCCGCAGTCATAAAAGCTTACTGCTTGTTGTCTAAACAACATTTCAACTTCATTTTTTATTTAATTATCTTGCAGAAAATTCTGCCCTGTAAGATCTCTTCCGGTAAAGGAATAAGTGGAAATTTTCAGAAGGGCATTATAAATCACCTGTGGCCTACCAGTTCTATGGCCGTCATTAACATTGGTAATACTCTTCAGTTGTGTATTCTGGATTAATATTGGTCTACTTTTCAGTCTTCTGTTCGCGATTAACATCGGTCCTACTTTTCAGTCTTCTGTTAGCGATTAACATCGGTCCTATTTTTCAGAAATTTGTTTGCGATTAGCATCGGTCCTACTTTTCAGTCCTCTGTTCGCGATCAACATGGGTCCTAGTTTTTTAAGTTCTTCTTTCCATTAAAAATATGTCCTACCTTTTAGCTGTGTGTTCTTCGTTAACACCATTCCAGTTTTTCAGTTTTCTGTTCGACATTACCATCTGCCTTACCTTTCAGTTCTGTGTTCTTCATTAACATATGTCCTACCTTTCAATTCTATGTTCTTCATTATAACATAGGTTCTACTTTTCAGTTCTATATTCGTTATTAACATCGATTCTGCCTTCAGAGCAAGTGCAATCACCTCTCCTCTTTTCATAGTTTACCCCAAGCACAAAAACAATTTGACTGTGAATATACTCTGGACACTCACCTTTTTGCCGGAAGGAAACGCATCACGGAACCCGACTCTTATTTGGCAGTATTTTGAACTGACGCAGCCATTATAAATACATGCTATTTTAAAGTCAGACTCAGGCAATATATTCAAATCCGACTCTGTATAAAAATTACGACCTCAAAGAAAAAGCAAAATATTCACAAGGTACCCATGTAGTCAACACGTTTACAAAATGTTTCCCTTTTATTTTTTACGCATTTTACCTTTACTCTCTGAACATGCCACATCTTTTTTTAGCCTACTTTCCCGTAAAAGTAAAAAAAAATAATAATAAAGCATGAAAGAAGGCTTAATGTATCGTAAAATATCGTTAAAAATCAAGAAAAGTCAAAAATAAGTGAAGTAATTAAATAAAGATTGAAAAATAAAAAATTTGAAAGTAGGGTATTGAGATGGGGAAAAAGTGTGTCTGTCGGTCTGTCTGTCTGTCGGTCTGTCGGTCTGTCTGTCGGTCTGTCCCCCCCTAATAACTTTTGAACGAATTGTCCGATTGGAAAAATTCTTTTTGCATTCGAAAGATCTCGGCGAGGACATCTCATTTCTATATTTTACTTTTTGGATTTGAACAATTTTTTGTTTAATTTTGAACAGTTCAAAAAAATTTAACATTAGCGCCTATGGGTGAAAATGAAGCAAATTATGTAAACTCTGGGTACAAAATATAAGTTCCCATGAACAAGCTCACTGAAAGAAGTTCTTGGCGTGAAATATTGATTTGAACAATTTTTTGTTCAATTTTGAACAGTTCAAAAAATTTTAACATTAGCGCTTATGGACAAAATTGAAGCAAATTCTGTAAACTCTGGGCACAAGAGCCAAGTTCCTATTGAAAGCTTATTGAAAGGAGTTCTCGACGTGAAATATTGATTTGAACAGTTTTTGTTCATTTTTGAACAGTTCAAAAAATTAACACAGAGCTTACGGGGAAATTTCAACCCTATATAAATCCTGATCTAGCGGACCGATTTGCTTGGAACAAACTTTATCGGAAAGTTCTTATAACATAGAGCATGTAGAAATAGAAAGTTTATCCAGAACTTACGAGCCTATTTTGCTATGAAATTTTTTTATCGGGATTTTCAAGGATATTTCTCAGTGACTCAATGAGTGAAATAATGAATGAATGAATAAATGAAAGAGTGAAAGAATAAATCAATGAATAAATGAATGAGGAAAAGAATGAATGAATAAATTATTGAATAAATGAAAGTATAAATAAATGAGTGAATAAATACATGAATGCGTAAATGAATGAATAAACACTTGAATGAGGTAACGAATGAATGAATAAATGCATGGCTGAATAAATGAAAGAATGAATGAGTGAGTGAATGAATATGTATTATCCGTTGAAAAATGAATATTTTCAATAATTAGAACTAAAGATAAATAAGAAAGAGAGAGAAAGAGATAGCTAGATTATAAATTTGAATTTGGTGTATACGGGAAAGTAGGCTCGTATAGTTCTAGACGGAACTTCTTGTTTTTTTTTAAAGTAAATGGTTCAATGCAATACCTCTAATTTCATGTCTTGTTTTCATGTCACTAATAGTTAATGACAAACAGTCGAATTCAATGAAAGCAAGCGTGCTTCTCATACAAACTTAAAACTCTGTCAAAAGAAACACTTTTGACTTCTGAGTAACCAATAATAGTAGTGAGTGCTTCATAAAAAATAATCTTTCTGCGATATGGTTTCAGGATCATCTCAGGAATGTCCTCTTGAAACAAGTTAAGATTAAATCTACTGAAATATAAGCAATGACATCTTTAGAACTTAACCTGGTGACTCTTCTTTCATCACGGTTTATTTTCCTCCACTTCAAACTTTTAAAATAAATTCTATTTTCCTGAGTATATAAGAATAAACTATGGCAATCGAGGAGAAAAGAATGTAATATTTCACCACGCTGACTTCCGAGATCTTTATTTATGAATCTTTGTTGCCGAACCGAAGAGCAAATGGCGAATATATATTCTGCTTATAAAGAGAAATAAATGTTTCTTTCAAACTCCTGACTTAGAACTTTGCACGTGAAGAATATTAAAGGTGCTTGGTGGCAGATATACATTATGAAGAAGCACAAAAAGGATAACATTTCACTCATATCTTTTCGTCTTTCTTTATTACTGGATTTAAAACTGAAATTATAGATGCAGCTCAACGCGTAAAATGGGTAAACCTTGTTTAATTTTGAATGCTGTCTTTACTATTTGAATTGTTACGATGAAATATATTAAAAGCAAATTTCAATGGTATAAAATTTTATAGAGTTAGTCAATAAAATAAGTTTTACATTTTACTACTATTAGTATTAAATAATTAGTTTATTATCTATTTCTTTAACAATGAAGAAAAATAAAAGCGTCGTACAAGAAGTAGTTAGTAAAAATTCCACATTAGTAAAATTATGGTACAATGTTCTAACTGGAAAAATTAGTATTAAGAAATTATAAATAGCGAAAATTAGGAATAGTCAATGTAAACACCGTCTAAGCACCACGTAAACAAAACCAAAATAATTTTGTTAAATCTAAGCGAATCTGTAGTTCGTATGAATAAAAATAACATATGATGCAATTAGGTTAGTAAAAATTTGGAAAGGAATATTCAAATAAGTTTTAAATCGAGTAATAATTGTTGTAAAACACACCATATATACACAAAACAACTTGTTCTCCAGAACAACTGTAGTTCATTTTCATATATTAAAATTGATTTTTTTGGCACTGTATATAATTTTTCATAAAAACAGTAAAATTTATTTTTCCGCTAATCAATTTAAAAAATTTAAATATTTGAAACCTTGAATTGTTTAAAAGTTTCAGTATTTTAGTGCGAAATTAAGTTACTAAAAATATAGATGCTTTAAAACGTTCACATTGTTGCCGCAATTGTAAAAATTTGAGTAACGACGACCATTGACTATAATTCACCACACTCATTCCATTACATCTTTAAAGCCCTGTTTTTAATTAGTTAAAAGAATCAGCACGAATTTTACTGATTGGTTTCAAACAGCAACTTTTATGCTAAGTTCGATCTAAAAAAAGTTTAAGCAGCTTCATGTTGCAAAGCGCCGAAGCAGCTTTTCAAAGAGCTTTAAATATTACTGATTCTATATAATCTTCACAGCTTGTTATAGAATCAATCAATTTGTATACTTAACAATCTAGTTCAGTCCCTTTCTTAATTTCAGATCCAGAACATAAGTCTCGAAATAACGGTTTTATTTACCATGACACGTTTTTGAATGTTTAGTCACTTAACCATTTTGTTGCTTATCACGCGATTTCCACGTGGAACATAAATTTGGAGCAAAATGCTTATCCCGTGATGTCCACGGGCATGAACCTTTTGTGCAACGTAAATATAGCGAATGTTGCACATCCCGCGATTCCAACAGGTATGAACCTTTTGTGGAAAGTAAATGTAGCGAATATTGCTCATCACGCGATTTCCATGGGCATGAACTTTTTACCTGTATTTAAAATCTTATTCCCGCTATTTCGTCGTTTAACCCATTCGAGACCGATTGCACACTGTGAGTGCAATTGATTTCCGAGGTTATAGGACGGCCTACACACTGTGTGTGCAATAACAGCAATGTACAATTATCAGTTATTCTGAATAAAATAGTCATCAAAATAAGATTTTTCTTGAACTAATGAAATGTGCGAAGCACAGGAAAATTGTACGGTGTGCAATGATCGTATTTATGTGAATTCACTTATGAGTTGGGTGATTTCCATAGGAAAAAGGTTTTTTTTAATTAAAATTGTTTCGCTCCTGGGGACCGTGTTAGAAAAAAATCGTTGTCTCGAATGGGTTAATCGTCGGTGCAATTTCTGAAGCATTTAGACTGTAATTAAGGTTTTTCTGTTTCATAGACGGCTTTAGTTGTATAAAACTTGCGGCTTTTGTGCCTCAAATTGATGCTTCAGAAGTTCTGTTTTTATGATCCTGAGTAATAATTACAAAATCTTTGTTGCAAAATAATATTACTCATTTAATTTTCAAAATATATGTAGATTTTAAATACGCAATTTAAAAAAATATATTCATATTTTGAAACGAATTGGCTAAGAAAAAATTGAGCAGTCAGAAGGCTAATAAAGTCGCAATAAAATTTTTCCAGTTTTAACTTTTCCCCATTCCATAATTAAATGAAAAAAAGAGGCAAAATTAGATGAAATAATCAAGTTTACCTTGCACCAATCAGCAATGAAAATTACAGAAATCTTACGCAGTAGGCCACAAATTTGCAATAAAAACTGAAACTTGCGTTTTCCAATGCAGTTTCCATTGCAATTCGTGAATATAAATTCCTAAAATTAATTGAACTTCAAATAAAGCCTATGGTTTGATGACAAGTTCTGTTACATTGATTGGTATTATACACTTATAGGAAATCAATGGAATGCTTTAGAGTACATTCGAATGCATTTCCAATAATATAGCTTAGCTATCAGTTTAATCGAATACGTTCTATAAATGAATCCATGTTAACCCATTTCAGCAGATATCTGACTGAAATTGACATTTGAGAATCCCATTAACGTCAATGCATAAATTTTCGCAGATGCATTTAAACATGCATTTATCTACTAATCAATAAGTTGCGTCCTGCCTCAATTTTGGCACATTACACACTTTACAACTAATATATGTTAATTGATGATAAAAGAAGAAGTTAAGTCTAGAACTATACGAGCTTATTTTTTCGTACAAACCAATATCAAATTGATTAATTCTAGTTATCTCTATCTCTCTTTCTCATTTAGTTTTAGTTCTTCATTATTTCAAATATATCTTTTTCAATGATTTATACATATTCATTCACTCATTCATTTTTTCATTCATTTATTCACTCCCTCATCTATTCATTCGGAAATATCCATAAAAATATAGATAAAAAAAAATCATGGAAAAATATTCTCATTTCGTTTCGGATGAACCTTGTATTTGTAGATGATATACATCATAAGAGCTTTCCGATAAAGTTTGTTCGAAACAAATCCGTCTGTTATCAAGATTTATATAGGATTCAAATTTCCCCATAGGTGCTAATGTAACTTTTCCTGAACTGTTCAAAATTGAACAAAAAGTGTTTAAATAAAAAAAAAATCACGTCCAGAGATCCTTCAAATGATCTTGTGCAAAGGAACTTGGATATTATGTCTAGAGTTTTTGTAATTTGCAATTGGGGGCAATCAGGCCAACACATGGATTTTCCCCATCTCAAATCCCTACTTTCAAATTTTATATTTTTCAATCTTTATGTACTTCATATATTTTTTTACTTTTCTTTATTTTTAACAATATTTTTACGATACATTAAGCATTCTTTCATACATTTACGGGAAAGTAGGAAACCAGTCTTTTTTTTATTTTGAAAAAAAACAAGAAGTTCCGTCTTGAACTATACGAGCCTACTTTCCCGTATACACCAAATTCAAATTTATAATCTAGCTATCTCTTTCTCTCTCTTTCTCATTTAGCTTTAGTTCTTAATTTTTTCAAATATACTTTTTTCAACAGACAATACATATTCGTTCACGCATTCATTTTTTCCTTTATTCAGCCATTCATTTATGCATTCATTCGTTTACTGATTCAAATGTTTATTCATTCATTTACTCATTCATGTATTTATTCCCTCTTTTATTCATTCTTTTCCTCATTCATTTATTCATTGATTCATTCTTTCACTCATTCATTTATTCACTGAGAAATATCCTTAAAAATTCCGATAACAAAATTTCATAGGAAAATAGGCTCGTTAGTTCTGGAAGAACTTTCTATTTGTTCATGTTCTACGTTATAAGAGCTTTCCGATAAAGTTTGTTCCAAGCAAATCGGTCCGTTAGATCAGGATTTATATAGGATTGAAATTTCCCCGAAGCGCTATGTTAATTTTTTGAACTGTTCAAAAATGAACAAAATGTTCAAATTGATATTTCACGATAAGCGCTTCTTCCAGTAAGCTTGTTCATTGGAATATGGATCTTGTACCCAGAGTTTACATAATTTGCTTCATTTTCGCCCATAGGCGCTAATGTTAAATTTTTTTGAACTGTTCAAAATTGAACGAAAAATTGTTCAAATAAAAAAGTAAAATATAGAAATGAGATGTTCTCGCCGAGAACTTTCGAATGCAAAAAGAATTTTTCGAATCGGACTATTCGTTCAAAAGTTATTAGGGGGGGATAGACCGACGGACCGACAGACACACATTTTCCCCATCTCAAAACCCTACTTTCAAATTTTTTATTTTTCAATCTTTATTTAATTACTTCACTTTTTTTTTACTTTTCTTTATTTTTAACGATATTTTTACGATACATTAAGCCTTCTTTCATGCTTTATTATTATTTTTTTTACTTTTACGTGAAAGTAGGCTAAAAAAAAAACGGGTTGACCGAATAGAAGTCAAGAGAAATAAAAACTCTTTATTTCCCGCAAGAAACACAAAGAAGCAGATAACTTTTAATAGAAATTATTAAGATTATTTTTTTAATGCTTAATTTTCAAAGGATTTATTACGTTTCGATATTTAGTATATTAACACTTTAAAGAAATATCTGAAATAAGTAAGAACTTAAACTAAATGAGAGCGAAAGGGATAATTGGATTTACAAATTCTCTGTTGGTGCACGAAAAACTAAGCTCGCATAGTTCTAGACAGAATTTGTTTATTGTTAATTTTTTCTATTATGATAAATTTGCTACACAACTCGCAAATGATTTAAAGAGATGATGGCGCTTCTACATATTTTGTTTACTAAATCTTTTTCGATTGAAAATTATTGGATTTTGTCTCGAGGAACGACGCGACGAACTACGTTCCTTTCTCTGGAGAAGCCATTTTCAATAAATTCGGCCTCATTTGTCATGCTTTGACAAATGAGCAAAATACGACAATAAAAAAAAACCTTTTTGAGTTGTTCTATCTTAGATTATTATTATTCCCCGACATGCGCTTTATTATTATTTTTATTTTTAAGTAACATTTTGAGACACCCTGTATTTTGTTCTGAAAAGAAATGTGATGGTAGTACTTCTTAAGTCATTCGAATTATGCTCTTCTAAGCAAGAAAGACGTTTCAAAAAATTAATTTTGGCTGCATTAACATTTTGTTTCACACATTTCTAATAATTGCACATTTTTGATTTTATCAACTGGTAATTTCATTATTTGTTCCTATTTATCTCAATTTAATGTGTTCATTACTATTTCGTAAGACTAGTAAATAATTCTTAGAGCTGAAAAAAATGGTTCAAGGAAAAACTGAGAATCCGAATATCTTCCCTAGGAGGGCGGAATTAACATCATTAAGAACTTTTGGCTGATGCACGGAACATGACTTTAACCAGGATGAACCGGTTATATTAATAGTTGCTACTATAATTACACGAGCAGAAAGGGTTAATGATAGAATTACGAAGCTTCTTTTGCCAAGTTGGATTATAGTATACTATCATTAACTACGGTAATTATTCACGGTGTCACTACTTTAACAATTGAGTATATGAGATGTAATATTGCAAAATATCCTGCATGTCATTAAATATGGTTGGCGAGTGCTATTGTTAAAATATAACCATGGGAATCATCTAAGAAATATATTTAGTGTTTAGAAATGACCCTGTGCTAAAATATGTATGTAGTACATAAAACTGCATTTTAAAAAATAGAAATCATATCTATTATATGGATTATTAATAAACATTAAGAATGCTTTCACACCAATGGCGACGGATACATTTGTTTCCGTCGTGTTGCTATGGTTACCAAACTTGTAAATAACTCCTATTGCTTGTTTCTCAGTCTTGAATGAGTTACTATGCCTGACAACATTTACCAAATGCTTACATCTGATGAAAGGATTTCAGATATTGCTATATACAAAATTTAGGCTTCTAAATATAAAATTTGAATAAGTATTTGCAGTTAGAATGTATATTGGACACGTATGCACACACACACACATATATACATACATGGAAAAATTCTTCCCAAGTAGATTATTTTTTTACGTTTTTATTGAAATGAAAAATCACTTACCATCATTATTATGTCCCTTTTGCTGTTTCAAAAAGAAAAAAAACCCTTATTAAGCTGTTGCAAAATGCTAGTCCAAAATTATGATATTCAAATATTCTGCATTTGAATCATTCTTGCTGATTAAATATTAAAAATAGATCTTGTGCTTATTAAGATCTACCTTCAGCAGAAATTAATGTTTTCCTTTTCGAAATCACTGACAGCCTAATGTGTTCATATGTTAATCTCTCCAATTGTGAAAAGAAAATTTTGCATTTTATTTAAATAAAGACTAATTATATTTTTTCGTAAAAAAAAAAGAGAAAATAATACGGGACTAAATTAAAAATATTTAGACCTTGATTTGCCATGGTTCAAACTGCAAAACTTGGTGAACTCCTTTTTAATAAACTTTGTCTTAACCAATTATCCAATCGACTAGGTTTTTCTTTGATTAGACATTTGGAGTCTACCTTTGGGCAAAATTCTTTAACAATAGGAATAATTGAAAACTAATATTCCTTTCTAACGTAAAGTAAATTCAGATAGAATTAGTTTAACTTTGTCGATTACGGTTCTCAATTTACTCCCTGACAAATGACCTTCCATGAAACTGATTAAGATCTGTATTTAGAATAAATTGCCCACACTAATGACTAACGCAAATGATTATTACATGATAAAATATTGATTAGCATAATTATCATTTATTCAATCATTTAAATTACATCTCTATTTTTGTGATATGTAAATGGAAACTTTGATAATTCATGCCTTTTTTTCCCTCGTTTCTTATCCATATCAGCCAACTTTTATGATTTTTTTTAATTTGTGCGCTTGTTAGTATAGTATATTTGACGCAAATTAGTCAATTTTTACAACTTAACTCTTGTGATTATTTTTTACGATTTTTTTACAATTTTCAAAATTTAGTGAACTGATAATTGTTTGCACTTTGTTTGTATAATAATTCTTTTATATAACATTTACCCCACCCCCACTCTCTAGTCACCCCTTACAACTGAAATTGCCAAAAACAATTTTTACTACATCTATATATTCATTTTCTGTCGGAAAAAACCCGATCATTTTTTTACCATTTTTTCCGAAAAAACTCGTGTTTCAAGGGGGTAATAATTTTTTTTTTTTGAAACCTCATAAATTTTGTTGCATGCCATTTTTTTAAAACGAGTTTTCATAACATTTTTTATACTTTATTGACAATGACTTTAATGATTGGATTATTTATACTGATTATAATGACTGATATTTTGATTTTAATCATAATTACTTTAATGAATGCATTAAATATAAAATTACTCTAGTTTTTGTGCATATAAGTAAGGGGGCAAGTTAGAAAATTATATTCACTGTTGTTCAACTTCTCTGAGTTCCTATGAACGTTTTTCAATAAGTTGGTAGGTATGCTCTTTTTATTATACACCAATAGATGATATTTGATCGATAATAATATAACGTTTAAAAACTTGATCGACATAACTTTTTCCTGTTTTTAATAAATGACTTGATTTCATCACTAAAGAATTTAAAATGCACTTTTTGATTAAATATTTCATAGATCCTTCAAATCCTACAATATTTAAGGGTATTAAGATAAAGACGGTTCCTTCTATTATCCGGTAAAATAAAGGCTTACTTTTCTTTTGCTATATCTTCTCGTTTAACCGTATCCATTTTAAGCTTAAGTCGTTAAAAAGAGAAACTTAAAAGATCTTTTCAAAGGATGAGTGAATTTTTTAAGCAAGAAAATGCACCTTTACAATGGGATATGCAATACTATCTTAAAGCCCATTATCTTGTCAGCTTTTTAGATTAAGCTACATTTTTAAAGTGGGTAATAGACAAGAACTGAGTGTGCGTGAGGCTACGTTGGCGTGGATGGATTTTTGTTCCTACTTTAGAGTAGATAGCTTCTTGGAGTTTTAAGATAATGGAGACCAATTCGTTTTATAAAAATAAGGAAGGTAGGTGCTTGCTGTTAGAAGTGCTTTCTGCCTATTTTGTATTATTTGTCGGTGAATAATCCTTTGAATGTCTTAACTCTTTTTAAATAAATGAGTTCACATCAAAGTGGGAATTATCTTTCAGCTATTGCTTTCAGAAGGTGCTTTGTTTGTAGCGATTTCTCCAACATATTTTATTACAATTATTTTTATTTCAACACTATTACGTTAATGTTTTGATTTGTTAATGATATCCTATTCTAAGAAAATTTTATATTTAATTTTGAAACATCATTTGGCAGCTTTCCCTTGATGTGCCACATAGAAATGTTTTTTTCACGATAGTCTGACGACCCACCCCACTCTACAACCAGCTTTTTGGACTTTTAATTTCATTAAAAATAATACTTTAAATAAAAGGAAACGAATTTTAAGGGGGGAAACCTTCTTTAAATCTAAAGTTTTATCGATAATTATGTAGAACAACTTTTAATCATTTTCCACAGTGATTAAAATTGTTTCAGTTTTCTTTAATCGCAGCATTGTTAAAACTTCAATCGATGCTAAAGCAATTATTGAAATTTGCATCCGATTACTCCAATTGAGCAATTTAAAAACCATTACTTCCACTGAAGCAAATAAATTCGGTCTTTTCTGCAGCGCATTAACATTTTAAAATATACTAATTAGAATTTTGTCCTAATGTCATTGACCTTACCGCAAAGGCAGGCTGGTAACAATTTTGAACGATTAACGTGCAGCGTGTGTTTCAGGATTCCTTCATTTTAAATTGAAACGTAATGTAAAATAATTTTTAAGAGTAAAAGTAATGATTCATCATTTTACAGAGTAAAAATGTAACTAGTGCATCAATGAGGAAAGCCGTTTTTACTACTATTTGAGTAGCAAATGTTTTAGTTGCACCTTGTCATTCAAGAAATCAACTTTTCAATGAAAAAAAATATATAATTGAGTTTTAATATTTTTCTGATTACATTAATTTGCTTCAATGGTGGTAACAATTCTGTTAATCTTTACGTCCTAGCGTTTTATGCTAGTAGGGAAATTTAAAGCCGATGTGTGTGAATCAAGTCCAACCATAAAATATTAAAAGAAATATCAACAACTTTTCGTGAAAATGCATTGAGGTTGATTGAGTTAGAAAAAATAAATAAATTAACAAATAAAATCAAATAAAAGGAAAACAGAAAAAACATGACATTTAACAGTAAGTTAAAATTATTTACAACCGTATAACTTTTCATCGAATTATTTGCTTCATTTGTGAGCGAGATGTAATTTCTGGTGTTCACGTTTAGAATCTCAAAACGTCAAGATACATTTTTATGCACTTATTTCATGACTGAAAATTGTGTTCCTTTGGAGATTCTCAAAATGTTTGGAACCCTAGTACGTAATTATTACATCAGTTTAATTCTTGAAATGCATTGTTTGCGTAGAATAGGTACTCTTAGAAACGCATGCTCAAATCTCACGAAATTTTCGACGTATTTGACGAAATGGCTTCGTGAAAATGCTCCGAGTAACCTTCTAGTCAAATTGGCGAAATTTGTGTAGTAAATTTTTTAAGTCACGTGATTGCAAGAGGAAAGAATCGTTATAAATGACAAAATTCTCTTGACGATTGAAGAATCATCAAAAATGACAGCTCCATTTCCGAGAGTGCATAGCATAGTGATGATTAAGTTTTTTGGAGAAATAGCACAAACGTTTGTCAATGCAGGTTTTGTTCACTTTTGGGTAAGAAATTACATACATTTCGGCCTAAGAAGACTAAATAATATTTCAGCTGTAAAGTTTTCATTTTATTCGTGTGGTATAAAAAATATTCTCACAATTTTCTGAATGTCTTTCAAAGAATATTATTGCTTTCAATCGCTTCACTCTGATCTAAGCTCATAGTTCTTTACCCGCTTGTTTAAAATTCAGGCGTGTTGTCAAGAAAAGAAACTCATTTCCAACGCCTAAACTCTCGCAAAGTTCGAGCCAAATCACAAGTTTATAAATAGCAAAAATTAGTTATATAAAGCCCAGTAAAGTTAATGTTAACACAATATTTCTGATTATTAATACTAGGAACGGAATCAGGATAATGGGGGCTTATTCTCCTCTTTGAGAGGTAGTAGTGCATTATTAAAAGTGTATTAGAGATCATTCATAAATGATGTCACGCTTCGAGGGGGGAGGGGGGTTCGTGAAACTGTGACAAAGTGGGACAAGGGGAGGGGTAACAAGAAGTGTGACATCCGTGCTTATGCAACATAGCGTGACATGTGGCAAAGGGGGAGGGGGTCTGTTGAAGTGTGACTTTTGTGACAGAGGGGGAGAGGTGAAATATGTCGGAAAAAAGCGTGACATCATTTATGAACGGTCCCTTAAGCATTATTAAAAATTATGACGAGCTAAAACTTCATAATTTTTCTCCTGTGTAACAAATTTTCCGGGAAACAGGTAAAGCAACAAAAAAAAAAATTGCCCGTTCGGCAGAAAAATGCTGTATTCGTACCTGATTGCAACAGGTTGGTATACTGATGAATATATCATACAACAAAACATTCAACAACATAGTTTTTAAAATTCCAGCAACTGTCAAGTATTTCCACACTCTGAACCAGCTCTAAGACTTAGTTCTCCTCTTTGGGATCTACAACAAACGAAATGAGACAAATTATTTTATTCCTACCAAACAAGTCGGATAATTCCAAACTAATGACACTTCTTTCCCGGTTTCACTGTGAAGCGCATGCGCACAATCACTCGTATTTCACTAATTTGATTAACAACATTGCGTTAATGTCTTCTCGAACTAACAGTTCCCTCAGATTGCGTGCTCCTGCATTTAATGAATCGTTTGGACTGTTTTGCTCTCGGCAAAACACATTCCATCGCTGACGTGGAGGAGAATTCGTTTCGTAATTAAAAGTCTCAAAATGGAGCGGCGTCAGAAGCTTTTGCCTTCCACGCTCCACTAACTGCGACTCGCTAACAGGCTTAATCAATAACCATTTTAGTTTCTGTCTTGTTTAAGCAACTTGTTCGCTCTCAAGTTCTCTAAAATTACAGTAGCGCCTAATGGCGCTATCCACTCTAAACGCCTCACAAAGCAGCATGGAAAGTAAAATATGGATTCAAAATATTGATCTGAATAGTTTCCTATTAGGGTTTCTATGTATTTTTTATTTTATCTAATTGAATAACGTTATTTTTTCTTATAAACTTTCCATTTGAAATATTTTTTTCGCGTTGCACCTTGCTTTCGAATTTTTTTTTCTAGGACCAAATATGCAGTTAGACAGCAAAATGTGACATCGCAGTTTTTGCTAATTTTGCAAGAGAATAATTTTAAAGCTCTCTGAATAATGTAAAACACGAGATACCACTAAGTGCCACTACTTATTTCTCATCCTACATTAAAGGTAGAGAGTCGTACAATTCAATCTGATATATTTCATTAAAATGTCTCCAACTATTAATTAACCAATTTCCGCTCACATTTGCAATCTGACAGAAGTCAGGTACAGAAATAATCTGTACCTGACAGCCATAGTATTGTAAGTTCATTTTTAGAGTTTTTGAGAGTTTACAATTAATGGACATGCATAGTATTTCTTATTAGTTTACTTGTGCACAAAGTTAATTAATTAGTTTTCATTACAAAGTCACTAGCTGCATGAAGGTTCCGAACTTTTACAGCTCCCATTGGACATATTTATTCTAAGGATCGTACAGAAAAGGTTCACTCGAAATATGGACTTAAGATACTATGGCCCAAAGGTACAGATACAGCGCATTGAAACGACCCCATCGGGAATTTACTATTGAGTCTTTATATGAAATGGTTACTGTATCAAATTAATAGATATTAATATTTTAATTATTCCCTTTTCTTCAAATTTGGTGAAAACTTCAACTGGGGGACACAATAAACATACATTTTTGTTTCCCACTAATTTGGTCAATAAACGCATTGCTCATTTGCAGATTGGCATCCATTCTTTCAAGAAGCACCACAATTGGTGGATGCCCTTACCACATGAGAATTTTGACGTCTAGTTTCTTCAATGCAACTGTCGGTACGAAACTGCACTAAGAGTTTAATTTAGCCGAGAGTATTAAAGCTAACATACAACATGAAATGTAAGGAATTTTGTACACAGACAAATGGGGATTTTCCATTTTAAAAATTCGTAATTCTCCAAATGTCCATGTGGAAAGTGAACTTTTCTTTATGCATTAGTTGTATTCTAGGTTTTATACGACATTTACGAAAATTGCTCATATCTTTTTTAAAAGTAAGTTTTCTAGAACTTCGATTTCATTTGTAAGCTCTTGTTATGCATAATTTATAATTTATTTAAGTTGTGGTAGTACAAGCATTTCTGATTGGCACATAAAATGATGATTTCCGACAAATTTAAAGAAGATTGGCTTATTGAGGTTTTAATTTAAAACTTTTATTTGATTATAAAAACAATCCCATATACATTTCACATTGTTTGTTTACTGGATATTTGAAAGTAGTTTCATTCAAATTTGAAAAAAAAAATGGAATTATCTGAATGTTATCATGGATTTGTTTGGTACAAATACCATTTGATATAATGGCTAAAATAGTGAAGTCCAGGTGGGGTCGTTGTAATCTTAGTAGGCTGTAATACATAGCAATTTACATTTAAATACATAGTTACATTAGTAAAAGTTTTGCAGAAAAACTGAAAACTACTGTCTGATATGTAGCATGGTCTATCACACTGTCGAGCACGTTGCAGTGCACTAGCCATTCAAGCGTGATGGGTGTGAATTTAATATTAGTAAATAAAACGTGTAAAAAGTTTTACTGGATGCAATATTTCTACACAAAAAAAAAACTGCCACTATTTAAGATAGATGTTCTGGCACAATTTCATAGCGTTGACTTGCAGACAGTGATGTTATTTGATAAATTAAACTTCATAGTTTAAACTATCAAAAACGCCTAAAGGTTTAGCATTAAAATAGCTAACTTAATGCTTCTGAAGAATTCCGAATATGTTAGACCCTCTGTATCTTATTATAGACAATAGGAAATACACCGTCAGATCCCTGTTTTTGTAATTTATAGAGAACAAAAAGGTTAAAATCGTAGGAAAAGTGTTTTTCCTTTCTTTCTTTGTTATCATCGCGAATGAAAAAATTAAATAAATCCGAATTTAGGTGTGATATAGGGTTAATTCGAAAGCACTTTTAATTTGGTTCTCTACTTAAACTATCACAGAAGTGCATTAGTTTTGATTTTTTTCATAGAGACATATTTCACTCACTGAGTTCTTTGTGAAACAACTCTATTAGTTCCTATGAAACAATTTTTACAGCAAACAACTCGTTTCAAAAGTAAGCTTTGTAAATACTATCTTAATCAATCTTGCTCAATTAAGCCGAACAATTTTAAGCTGAATCGGAATGCACGAATAAGCTTTCGTCTGAGTTATTTTACTCGACTTAGTTGATTAATTCCAATCAGTTAGGTTTCAGAAGTCAGGAACGTAATTTAGGTTCAAATTAAGTGCTTGTTTAAAAATTTCCGAAATGTTATTGAGTTGTAACATTTTAAATCCATATTGAACTGTCATCTCTACAGTAACACATTGCCGCTTATTATTTTATCCCCAGAATGGAAACAAATGTACTGTAGTTAACGACTCAATGATGCACAACACGCTTCTAAATTTGCGCGGTGAACCATTAACGCCTTTCATAAATTAAAACTAGAGAGTAAATAAACGCACGTATCGTTCTTAATGGAAGTAGCGAACAGGTCAAGGATTGGCTATTGCTTACCATGACGTAGATCAATACGCACTTCACTTCAATTGCATTCGCCTGTTGCATTGATTTCTCCGCGTAGCTGAGGGATTGAAAACTTTTGGTAGCTGAGATATCGATTAAATGTCAATAAACAGTACGAGGTTCATTTGAATTTGAAAAAAATGGTATTTTTTATTCTAAAGTCAATGAAGCAAATTAATTTCATTAGGGTTGTATATATTATCTGAACTTCGTTGCGAATTTAAGTAAACACATTCAGGAAGATCCAATGAAACTAATAATGTTTGCCTTCGATCTGTTGCCTAACTTGCGCTGTTCAGGGTTCATACTCAAATAATTTCAGCCAAAAAATTTCCATAACTTTTCCAGGTAGATCAAACTAGAATTCCAGGTTAACGTTCTAAGAAAAATATTTATTAGCAAATGCACTACTTGTACATTAAATATGCCCGCCATAACATTTTATACATGCAATTATATTATCCTCATACTCAGAAATTCCACACAGATGCTCATTAAGATAAACTTATAGTATAGAATTTCAAAAGCAAAATTTTGTGACACACCACTGTCAAAAGATATTAGCTTTTATATTTGCATCCATCTTTTTTTTTTTTAATTTAAATTTTAGAAAGCTAATTTAAAACTATAAAACATAAAATATAAAGAATTAATAAAAAAAATTAAGATGATCCCAGTGGGGACAAATCAGCTTTTTAACTCTTTAATAATGTATGAAAGCCAATATTTAAAGAAATACTGTTGTAGGCACTTTTATGCCATGACAATATAATAAACACCATTATATAAAGAAAAAGCTTATATAAGAAAAGGAAGGTGAGTTAACTGAAGACAAATTTTTTTTAAAACAAATGCAATACTTAAAAATGACCTGATAATAAACCCATTGAATGACAACTGATCAATGGCACTGAAGAAGTAAATTCAAAACTCGAATAAAAATTACAGTTTAACTTAAAAACTTAAGTTTTATTTTTAAAGAACATCTAATAAAGTATTATATACATATAATATGTAAATAAAAATAATCAATTATGAAAAAATGGAATCAATCTCCATGTTAAATAGAATCAGTCAGTAGACCTCATACATTTTTGGGCAGCTCAGCAATTTTGCTGTTGATATTAAGGTTTTCAGTTATCTACACAGAAAATTTATAATTTTCTTTTCTTTTCATTTTTTTTTATTTGTTTCAATGCTTTGTATTTCTCAGTTTATTTTTTGTTCAGTTCATGATGTTGCGCAGGACGCGATTTTTGAATGATTTTTTATTTTCTTGGTAATTTGACATCGCGACGAGCGTAGGTTCCCTCCAAGAGGGAGAAAAAATCCCTGACTTTTCCAGGTTTTGTCAAAAATTTACGTTTTTCCATGATTTTTACAAAGGATATCAATTTCCATGACTTTTCCTGGCTTTCCATGATTTCCAGGTGGAGTATGAACCCTGACTGTTTATTTGGAATGTCTGTAACACAGAGAAAAATGTCTTGCGTTGATAACGTTATGTAAAAATATATATTCAAGATCCTTCTGATGTTTCTTATTGAACATAAGTAAATTGCAATTAAATATTTGCAAAATATTAATCTTGAATCTAGTTAAATATTGCACAGTATACTATAGATTACATTTACTGACCTACCTATTTCTGTCGAAAATAACCTCTTATTCGATGAATAGTTACTGCTATAACAGATAATTTAAAATAGTCTTCAAAAAGTACCTTATAAAAATGAAACTAGTCATCATTTTCAAATCCCATGCCCTTTTTTCTAACGATGTTTTATAGATAAAATACGATCAATTTTTTGAATTTTAGCGTCATTTATTTCATGATTTAATACTTTTCCAAATACGAATATTTATAGCCTTATGATTCCCTTGTACATCATATTTAGCGAATGAAAAGTTCTATACGAGCTAAATAGATATTTTCATGCTGAAAGTAATAAATGGGAAAGCCGCTGCAGATTTGCTTTATAGTCGTACGTACAAACTCATTAATATTCATTTGTGAAGGAGAAAACTGCCCTTTTTAAAATAATTTTCGTTTCATGAGTTTGGAAAATAGACCCAGAGGGCAACTATTTCACTTTCATAATTTATTTTATTTAGCGATTTATTTTTTTGTTTGTTTTAACCAAAGGGATATTTCAGCTTCTTGAAGCCAGTAATTGGGAGCGAATTTAGTTTTGTAATTTTCTGTTAAAAATGGCAGGTATGTAAATTAACGAACAGAGGCATTTGGTTTTCATCTTGAAGTATTTTTAATGACGAAACATACTTACGTTTAGTTTTCTTTTTGTCTATCTTCCAAGAATAATATGAGTTCAGAATTAATGATTAAAAGTAATGTAGTTTAATAATATTTAATGATATAAACAATTCAGAGGAATTTGGTTTTCATCTTTCCAACACTTTAATAACATGTATCTTACGTACATACATACTTATAATAGTATATATTCACACCCTTTTATCCCTAACATAATGCCATTGAAAGCTTATACCCGTTAAAGTATATTTGCCAAAAGTTCAAAATAAGTTGTTCAAAAAATTAAAGAAGAAAATGAAGAAAGCCTTAAATTTTTTATTAAATTAGTACACAATCCCTATCCTGATAGATAGAATTGAGCCGACTCCTTTCGTTCGCTTATGGACTAAAACATTCTGAGACTCATGAGTTATGAATATTCAATTATTGCAGGTGATGATCATTTCTGTATGCAATAAAAGTAATAAATTCTCACTAACACATGGCTTGAAAATTACAAATAGCACACATTACCAGTTGCATAAAACTTATATATGTATATAAATCATTTCTATTTAACAATATTTTCCAGAAACCCTTTGGGATCTAAATGAGATAAATTTAGAAGAATCCACCATGTCATAATACTTATACCAGAATAAATTTCTTTAGTTCATAGTGGTAACAACATATTTCCAGCGCTAGATTTTAAAAAGTTTTAAAAGAATCTAAGCAAGCTTTGGTTGTTATAATTGCGTAAATACGTTGGACAGATATAGAAGAAACATAATCAATACGGTCACACGAAAACACGATATTGTATTTTTCAGCAATATTTAATGTCCAAATCATGTCAGAAAAAGGTAGTCCAGCTTAACTTGGACAGATTTAACAAAAAATAGCCTTGACATCTAACACCAAATAGCAAGTGTATTTCGCGGGAGTAAACTTTCAATAAATTTTTACACCTGTATAAACAATATTCAATCTTTATAGTTCGTTTTTCATACAGTTTTTCAAAGTTCAAGAGAAGTATATTTTGATGTAATCTTTTACTGTCGTTTCCCCGGATGAAAAATTTTACAGGGTAGCTAAACTTGCCGTGCGTCGAAATTTATGACGATGTTTCTTCCGAGGACAGGAAAGATCTCATAAACTTGAATAACGATTATCTGAGGATATGGAATGAAGAAACGTAAAATGGCCCTCTATTCCTCTCTTTTTGAGATGCTTCAAAGCATCGATATCACCAAAGAATGAATGTCAAAACCTAGCTTTCAACTGATTAGACTTTGAACTTACTCGACTCATCAGCACTATTAGGATGCTCTCACACCAAAGGCTACTGGAGCGTTTAACCCCTTAACTGTCATAAATGATGTCACTTTTTTTTTTCAATATATTTGACCCCCATCCCCTTTGTCACGTCACGCTATATTACATTAACATAAAATAGGTTTAATTTGCTGATTTTAAATGTTCATATAGAAATCAAAATGTACGATGTCACACTTTTTGTCACCTCTCCTTGTCACAAACTGTCATTTTCTTGAACCTCCCCTTTTGAAGCGTGACATCATTTATGAATAATCCCTCGGAAATTTTCAAGAAAATGGTCATAAAAGTGCATTTTTATATCCCTGAAAATTATATAAAAATGTGTATGAACAATATATATATTCATTTTTAATTTTTGATTTGTTTTTATTTTGAAATTTTAAACCCTCCAGCCCGGAAATATCACGGGAGCGAGCAATAGAAGTTAAAACCTCAGCCCGTCATTTTCCCGGGACCGAGAGGGAAGGACCTCCATACAGGAAAGAACCACGAATAATGAACAAAGAGTGAATAGAAATGGGGTTAGAACTTACCCCTATTCCGGGCAGCTGGAAGGAGAGAACTGAAACAAACTCCAAATAATAGACTCCCGATTGAGTTATAGCTCTCCCTTCACTGGAGCACGAAAAACAAACTACACAGGGATCATTCATAAATGATGTCACACTTCGAGGGGAGAGGGGGATTCGTGAAATTGTGACAAAGTGTGACAAGGGGAGAGGAGGGGGTAACAAGAAGTGACATCATACATTATGCAACATAGCGGGACATGTGACAAAGGGAGGACGGGGTGTCCGATGAGGTGTGACATTTTGTGACAAAAGGGGGAGGGGGTCAAATATATGTGGAAAAAGCGTGACATCATTTATGAACTGCCCCACACAAAAATTAACGAACCGCCTTCATCATAACTAAGACAGCAAAACAAAAAGAAAGTCCCCGTGACGTCAGAGCCATGTGGTTTCAACCCACGGCGCCACGAGCGAAATGAAGTGAGTTACAACGATTACGCAACAGCGGCAAATCTAAAACCTTTTCTTTTCTCATCTACGCAAGCGCAATGCATAGTTTCGCTTTTAAAACTCTGCGCTTGCGCAGGTGAGAAAAGACAAGTTTTTGTCTTTGTCGCCTTTGGTGTGGAAGCACCCTTATGCAAAACAAAATCAACCAAATATGTTTGTAAATTGCTTAATTAACCACATTCGTTTCAATTAGTCAATTCGCATTTACTAATTTTTATATTTTCCTCATCTTTCAAGAGATTATACTTTGCAAAATGATTTAGCTTTCTTTCCTTGTGAATGTTGAGCTCCATTTTTATGTAAATATATTTTTTCAGAATTATTTCCCTGAATTTTTCCTTTCTCGAATCCCTACCTTTAATAAAATACAGAAATCTATATTTTTTTAATGTTTCTCTTCATAATACTTCCAAAAACGTAAATGCGATTAAATATAATATTATCCATGCTATTATCTACATTAGGAAACTTTATGTAATTGAGTTTCCTTGATGCAGAATTATTTATTTGTTAAGAAAAGATGAATTGCACTATTTTAAGTAAAGAATAATATTACATTACTTTTCAAACTCTACCAATGAAAGAAAACAGGCGTACAGGACAGGGAGCATTTTCCCCATCATTTAATAAATTAGTTTTCTTCTGTACTTATTTTCATTTTAGACATTTATTTTACTTTTCTTAATTCAATTTTACTTTTATTATTTAATTATTTATTTATTTTGTGGACTTTTTGCTTTAACTCCCCCCCCCCCCCCGCCGAAAATAAGATCAGGATATATCGCTTATAATGGGATGATGCACGCTTTTTTATTGTAGAAGAACTACTTAGATGAATATATAAAATACTTTTAAAAAATTGAATTTTCAGCAACAGAAATTAAAATTTAACCGTACTGGTCTGAAGGACCTGTAAGTAGGATCCGCATCCAAGCTGACCTGTTCGTTTAAAGTTGAGTCATAAATATGTTTTTATATAAACTTAAGCAGTGTTTTTCCCATACATTTTATTTTTCATAAAATTTCCATATTTTAACTAATTGGCTGTAATTTAATATTTAAACCAATAAATCCTCTTGTACCGATCTAAACCTTTAAAGGTAAATAAATATACAAAGTTACTGTAAATATGTAAATTAAATAATTGAAATCGTACATAATAGGAAATGATATGATTTGAGGCTATCGACCAGTGGTCCCGAGTTTTTTTTTTTTTTTTTTTGGGGGGGGGGGGGGGGTTGGTCCTCTGAACTGGTTTCTGGTTTCGGACCAGCGTACCACCAATGATTTCGATTGCTAGATCTGCCAACAGCATCAAACTAAGTTTAACATTTTTACATAATAGACATATATATTTATAATTATTAATCTTGCGCATTTTTACTGAAGAAAGAATATGAGCTTTTAAACTTGTATATCGAAAATGAGAAGAAAAAGCTTAAAATATTTGTGTGCTCAACATAATTATGAACATTTTCAAGTTTTGTCAGACATGAATACGATGGTTGGCACATGAAAACGGGGCATGATTTCTATATTTATGGAAAGATGTCCTAGAAAAATCATCGTTCATGTGAAAGACAAATATGAACAGGCCAGTACTTGTGGTCAACCGTCAATGATGACTTGTTTAATATTTGTCTCGAAGGCTATCATCAACTCGATATATGTGTCTAATTTAACTTAAACAGAACATATCATCACAATTGACACGAGCTTAATTTCTAGCAAAAAAACTCCGGGAACTATGGAATCCTCAGAACTTTCGTTTAATGTAGAAATAGTCTGAATTCCATCAAATATCTAAAAATTCCCATAAATTTGAAAAGCTGAACTCCTTTGAGCTCCCATGCAGATTAAGCCATCTATTGGATTATACGTACAGTTGATAAGTAAGTCAAACCAAGGCTTAACTTGATTCAGTTAATTGTGACTGTACAATTCAGTAACGGTAACGATCAAGTTCAGGCTTGGTCAAACTAACAAAGACTTATTTTATTTTTGTCTAAATTTAGCACATTGAGTTCGACTTTAGTCGTGAAATGAACCAGAAGTTTTGTGTCAATGTTGAGCATAGTACACTCGATGTTAATGTTAACAGTGAATATGTAATATTCAACATTTGTGTCAAGTTAAATCTGAGCCGTTAGGAGCTGAACCAGTAAAATGGTCGCTGTGAAAGTAGAGTATGTGTATTCAAAAATTGATGTCGAATATAAGTATGACCATGTAATGTTCGTTTTGGAAACATGTATTAGTACGCTTCTGTCGAATATAATCGTGAAGAGTCCAACTGGTGAATATCACATTTTTTGTGTTGGTGTTGAAGTCGATATTTCAGTGATTAAATTTAAAACAATTTCGGTGTTAATATTTTATATAAGATATTGATACTATTAATTCATTTAACATTACAAGACAAGGAAAAAAACAATCTTGAACGTTTTTATATGTTAGTTTCAAATATACGCAGAGGAAAGAAATATATTTTGTTAATATGAAATAATAATAATAATATAATGCAATTTGCTCTAAATAGGAAAAATAACCCTCAGCTGTAGTGCAGGAAGAAATGTTCATTAAAACAATTTTTAACTAGATTGAAACAATTTCTAACATTTTCCCCTTTTGTGTCTTTTAGAAGCAAAGAAAATAGGCTAATAATGTTTTACAAGCTTGAACATTTTAGAGAAAGTTTAAACTTTAATAAAAACATTTTCGACATAAAGTAGTTAGTTAAGTTCGAGAAACTAGGGAATTTCGTTTAGAAGTTTGTTCTCAAATTATTAAAATGCTTGTACTTAAGGAAAAAAATAGCTGATATATTTTTTTTTTTAAAAAAAAGAAAAAGTTAAGAGGAGTTTTACAGGATATTTTATGCATTAATATCTTTTTGAACTAGAAATTTTTACTAAGTATATGCCAAATTCTCCTACGAAAATCAGATATTTTTTCTAAAATCATGCAGTTGTTTCATTAACGCTTCCTTAAAAGTTTAACTATAAAATATGTGTAAGATTTTAAAACTTATATATGATTTTAAAATAAGTTATTTTTTAACAACATACAAAAGCTAATATCAAGCTTTTTCCCCCACAGGTGATCATAGTATAAAATTGCAATATTTTTTTCCTGCATAAGACGCGATTAGAATAAAATTGTATATCATCCCCTTAGAGATTTCCTTCATAAAATAAAATCTAGGTGGTTTGATAGAAAATTCATTAAAAAAGAAACTAGGCATACTAAAACTAACAGTTTTTATAAATCATGTTATCATTTTTGTGGCTGTTAATTATTTTACCGAATGTTTAGGAATAGTTAAAACAGTGTTTTGTTTTCATATTCACAAGTTGCTTGATTTTGTGCAGTTCTACTATCACCCAAAGCAATTTGCCTGGAAGAGTGCCAAGAAAGATCCATTCGTGTTCAAACGAGGAATTGCTGGCATAAGAAAATGCCGTTTTTATTTTTGTTCTAGTTCGTTTAGCCCACTTGATTTCTTCTGAACTGATGCCATATGCCAGCTTAAAATTTAGTTTCTTTCAACAAACAGAGAATCAAACATTCTGATTCGCGTACTAAATAAACGTACCTACAAAACGAACTCCCCTAAAACTCGAATGGATTCGTTCTATTCTGCCATGCGCAGAAGCGTCCAAATATCAAAATTCCGGGATTGAACTGTACCTTTCCCGTCTTTTATAAACTAAATGATTGTATTCCACAAATTCAGAAACAGTCAAGATGTTTTTGAATTTGCGGACAAAATGTTAAGATGAAAGTAACTGGCAATTTAAGCAGCAGCTAGTAGCAGATGCCCCATCCTAAGTACGTCCTTAAGAAAATACACTACTGGCCATTAAAATTGCTTCACCAGGAAGAAATGCAGATAACTAAATGATATTTATTGGACGCATATATTATGTTAGAAATAACAAATGATTAAACTTTCAAGAAATTTGGGGAAATAGATACTGAGGAATTCACTTGCATATTGCAGCATTTTCTTCCTGTCGTTTAAATGTCATGTCTGTAGCATGTCGCCTTCGTGGTGTAGCAATTTTAATTGCCAGTAGTGCATTTGATACGGAAGCCATTTTACTTTTGATAAACACCATTTATCCTATTGATTTTTTTTTCAAGCTTAACCCAAATTATTATTTTATTGTAAAACGTGTACACAAAGAAAAACTAATTTACTGAAATAGTAAGTAAAGTCATAAGTTGCAATGAAAATATTAGTCTGCTATAATGGGAGCTGAATGTGAAAGAAACACACACACACACACACAAATTATGCAAAAAACTATATTTTGTTGTATTAATTTCGTCATAACGTAGACAACGAAATCTTTTGGGTGCACTTCTATCTAGCGAAAAAAACTAAGACATATTTCAGCGTAATAAGTTTTTTTTTAACACTCCAAACTTCTTTTAACACCAAATTTTTATTAGCAACTAATAATTGCATTTCTATTTAGTAGCTAATTAAGTAACGCATTAAAAGACCTTATTATATTAGTAAACTAAACTATAAGCACAATACTAAAAAAAGTTACTAGAAAATAAATTACGTGAATCGAAGTGAAGAAAAAGAAGGGGGAGAGGAATGAAAATAAGAAATAGAACGAAGGAAGGGTAAGTTCTTCATTAATTTCATCCATTGGACATTATTACCTAAACTTCGTGCCAATGTAGGTGTATTGGTTGCAGCAAATATCAACTTAATATAATATCGAAAAATTTTTGAAAGAAGACCATTTTCAATTACGAGACAGCCGCAGGGAGTGCCTCCGTGGCGACGCAAGAGAGAAAAATGGTTAATTAGATGTTTCCCAAAGTTGGAGACAGATAAATAGAGTGGATTATTTAACGTATCATTAATTATGTCGGGAAACGGAGCAATATTCCAAGTTCTAGCAAAGTTAATTCAGTTTAAGAAGAACACGTTAATTCTTTCAACGGGATAACTTAAGAGTGATTAATTACGCTGAAAACAGTATGCAAATGCTGCACGAAGGAGACTTTTATTTGAAAATCTGTATTAATCTACACTATATAAAGCATAATAAGCAATATGTATGCTATTTGAAAATTATTAGAATTATTGCAGTTGGGGAAGTCACTTTAAGCATCTGTTTCAACTACAAAAGTCCAAATCGTTCAGGTTGAAGCAATGTGCGCACTCAAAGTTTTTGTGAAAAATAATCATCAATAATAGCTTCCTTAAAAAGATTTTTGATTATTATACTGAAGACGTTTAACAAAAGTTATACTTAATTACACTCAAGCCAAAAGTATCACTTAATTACACTCAAATCCATATCAATCAATCAATCACAATCAGTCCAAGTAAAAGTCACCCAAACAAGACTTTTCTTTGGCGAATGTGTTATTTTTCTATGGTTTAATTTTAAACAAAAGATTTAAACGTAATGCTTAAAAGCACCGTTTTCTTAATTCCTTTAGGGTATAACTACGAGGAAGCACCGTATTCATAAGACGTATCAGTAAATAAATACTTAATAATAAATAAATAAATCTGAAGTGGCTGAATTGCAAGTAAAATTTACTTAACCCTACACTACACTTTTTTTTTCTTTGTATTTTTTTTTTTTTTTTGGTGTGTGTGTTTATATGTGCTAGTTATAAGTAGAAAAAATACTAAACATTTTTTTTGATTTAATTCAGAATAATTGAATTCCAGAAAATTTGACATAGTGTTTAAAAACAGCTCTGCGCATTTTGGGATAACAATAATATCTTTTTATATTAACATTTTAATAAATGAAAAAAAATCAATAATAAATATGTATGCATTATAGTCATAAAATAACAATTAGCAATAAAAGAGTAAAATTTATTAAAGTAATTTATTTTACTATTATTTATAAATTTAAAATTATATTAAAGTAAAAATTTTCACATGCAACTAATAATTATTAGTTACATAGAACAACCAGTGAATTGTACATGTAACTAATAATTATTAGTTACATGTACAATTTTTTACTTTAATTATCAATAAAGTTTAATAACTTCACTAAAAAGTTTTAAACAAGAAACCTAACATCTGTAGGGGATCCGATGAAATAATGTTTGTTTCTTCTTTGGTTGAGCGTCAAATGATTTTAAACAAAATTCCTAAAAAATAATTTAATTAACCACTTTACACTAATTTCTTATATATTTAACACAATCATCTTCCAAAAGATGGTAAATCAAGTATAATAGAACAACCAGTGACATCTGTTCTTGTTTACACTGCAAATAAGGCAGGAGTATAAAAAGTACCCTCGAATGCGCGGTGCTGTTTAAAACAACAAGTAAACAAGAAGTTCCGTCTAGAACTATACGAGCCTACTTTCCCGTATACACCCAATTCAAATTTATAATCTAGCTATGAGAGATAGCTAGATTATAAATTTGAATCTCTGTCTTTCTCGTTTAACTTTAGTTCTTAATTGCTTTAAATCTACCTTTTTCAACGGTTAATACATATTCATTCAATCATTTATTTATTAAGTCATTCGTGTATTTATTCACTCATTTATTGATTCATTCTTTTGCTTATTCATTTAATCATTCATTAATTCAAAAATATTCTTGAAAATCCCGATCAAAAAATTTCATAGAAAAATAGGCTCGTTAGTTCTGGATGAACTTTCTACTTATACATGTTCTACGTCATAAGAGCTTTCCGATAAAGGTTGTTCCAAGCAAATCGGTCCGTTAGATCAGGAATTATATGGGATTGAAATTTTCCCGTAGGCGGTATGTTAATTTTTTTTGAACTGTTCAAAAATGAACAAAAATTGTTCAAATCAATACTTCACGCCTTCACTTCTTCCAGTGAGCTTGTTCATGGGAACTTGGATTTTGTACCCATAGTTTACATAATTTGCTTCATTTTCACCCATAGGCGCTAATGTTAAAATTTTTTGAACTGTTCAAAATTGAACAAAAAATTGTTCAAATCAAAAAGTGAAATATGGAAATGAGATGCCCTTGCCGAGATCTTTCGAATGCAAAAAAAAAAATTCCAATCGGACAATTCGTTCAAAAGTTATTAGGGGGGGGGGGGGAGGACAGACCGACAGACAGACAGACCGACCGACACACTTTTTCCCCCCATCTCAAAAGCCTACTTTCAATTTTTTTTTTCAATCTTTATTTAATTACTTAACTTATTTTTGACTTTTTTTGATTTCTAACGATATTTGCATGATACATTAAGCCTTCTTTCGTGCTTTATTATTATTTTTTTTTTACTTTTACGGGAAAGTAGGCTAAAAATTCGCCCAAATATATTTTTTTCACGAAATTTTTCGGACAACTTATATTTATTTTATTTTAAACACTATGTAAGTAATTAAAGACAATTTTTTAAAATAAAATTGTTGCTTAAAGTTTGTAAAAAAAAATAAGTTGTTGTTTTTTACAAAATCAACATGTTACGATTTTGTGAAAAAAGGTGAAGCTTGAGCCCAATTTACAAGATCTAGGGGAAACTATATCAACTAATATGACCTTACATACAAAATAAAACCAAAGAATGGCCACTTGTTAGAAATAATGCAAAACAACAGCTTAATGAACGAAAAATACAGATATTGTTTAAAAACAACACAGTGCAGTTTAGGGTTAAATTAGTTTTGTTTGCTAACATACGAATCACTAAATGAATACATGTGTACATTAGTAGGGCAGGTTTAAAACAGGAACGAATATTACATCCTAGTTCAAATCGAAAAATGTCTCGAATGCGAAACACATTCGTGCAAGTGGTTCAGGAAATAAAAGCATATATGTGAAAGATTAAATGACATATTTTCAAACACTTCGTTTTCTTACTTTTGGGATAAAATTTTAAAAATGTTCGAATCTTTCTAATGCTAGTTTTCTGCATTTTTATTCATTTATAATGCATAACCAAATTCAATGCTTCGTCAGAAAAAATTGTAGCGGCACTTGTAATTTAATTTTTTAGGAATATTTATTTTTAATCTTCCTCTTTCTATCAACAATCGACACAGTCAGTTAGTAGACACGGACCAAATAAAAAAGTAAGTATAAATTTCTTTTTTTCTTTCAAAACCATACAAAACAAATGCCTACATCTGTGTGCTGCCATTAACTGTTCTTTAGAGCTCGAATTTAACTATGTTGTCAATAATTAAAATATAACATCAGTGTTGCCATACTGTAAAATAAATTACTACAAAGAAAAATTGCAATACTTGCAAACAACATCGCTGATTTCGTTCACTAACAAGTTATGCTTACCACTTTGAGGATGAATGCCACCCAAAAGTTTACTATTCTAAAAGTTTCACGAAAATGATGGAAGATACAACAGAGATTGCGCTCATATTGGATGCCTTTCAGGCATTTCTCGTTGGAATTTTTATCAAAGGCAAGTAAGAAAATCATTTCCCCGCCTGTGTTCCATTTTTTTGGGGAATATTTTCACCTATATGTATGCATGTATATCGTCCTTTATTTCATGCTGCATCAGAATAAAATACATTTTGAATATTCCGATTTCCTTTTCCAATACCGAACGCGAATTTCTTTTTGGAAATATGTGACAAGCTTTGATAAGAAGAAAATGCTGGAAAATTTAAGTAACATTTTCTCTTTCTATAAGGATTCGGAAACAGAATATGCATATTAAAAAATATATAAGTTTGGTTTCAAAGGGATATGTTCCTTATTAATATCCATAAAATAATTGAAGTTATTTGGAAGCAAAAAGTTGCTTCTGTTTCAGATGAAAATAGTATAATTTTGAACATAATATCAACAGAGCTAGATTTAACCATATTTTGCTCTAAGGAAAATGATATTTTTGGCGATTTTTTTTCGATTGTCAATAAAATAAGGTCGATTTTATTCAATGTATTTTGATGAATTGTTGATTCCTTTTATTTCCAATATAAATCCAAGTCCAGAACTTCTAACACCATATCTCTTTTTCTCGATCTGCTCCTTTCATTTATGTATTTTTTCCCCGCTTAAGAATTTTCGTTCAACAAACATTCATGATGCTATCATGTTAATCAAAAATACTGCATCAAATTTCTTCAGCTACTTATTCATCCATTTTTTTCGGTGAATAAATTCTCTTGCGGTGTTTTCATGAAAAAGATCTTGAATGCGAGTTTGAATATAATTGATTCTTAGATTTGATCACCTTGCCAAATTATGAAACGACATTTTTGAGCAGAAAATAATATAAAAAATGTCAATTGGTTGAAACGCTCAAAATGAGACTGTTTTCACAGAATTATTTTGCACACAATCTTTGGCTGCGTTTTCATGAAAGAAGTCTAGGAGACAAGTTTCAATGATTTTAACACATGATCACAATTCCGGGTTTTAAAGATATATTTTTGGGGAAACAAAATGATAAAACGTGTCACGTGGCTGAAAAGAGCAAAATGACTCCGTTTTAACAGATTCTAAGATATGGCTCTAGCACATATGTCTCTAAATATTAAATAAATTCTAAAAGATATTTTTGGGAAAGGTTATGATAAAACATATCAATTGTCAATTAGCTGAAAAAGCGCGAAATGAGTCCGTTTTCACAGAATAATTTTACACACAATAATCTTTTGCTGAGTTTTCATGAAAGTAGTTTAGGATACAAGTTTGAGTGTCAATGATGCTCAGACATGATCAAATTTCCAGACTTTAAAAAGACATTTTTGGGAAGAAAATGATTAAACATATCAATTGTCGATTGGCTGAAAAAGCTCGAAATGAGTCTGTTTTCACAGAATTAATTTTGAACACAGTCGTTTGCTGCGTTTTCCTGAAAGAAATATAGGAAGCCAATTTAAGTTTCAATGATTCTAAATAGTGATCACCTTTTCGAATTCTAAAAATAAATTTTTCAGGAAAAAAATGAAAAAAAAACTTGTCAATTGACTGAAAAAGCGTGAAAGGAGTCCGTTTTCACAGAATAATTTTGCACACAATATTTTTTGCTGCGTTTTTAAGAAAGAGATCTAGGGAAAAAGTTTGAGCTTCATTGATTCTCAGACATGATCCCCTATCTAGATTCTAAACAAAGATTACTTGGAAAGAAAATGACAAAACACATCAATTTTCAAATGCTTGAAAAAGTGCGAAATGAGTCCATTTCTATTGTACAAAATAAGTTTGAACAATTTTTATTTTATCAGCAATAAATGCTCCAATATTAAATTAACAGAAAATAATAAATTCCCTTTTCACAGAATAATTTTGCACATAATAATCTTGTGCCATGTTTTCATGAAATAGCTATAAGAGACAAGTTTGAGTTTCAATGATTCTTAAACCTAATCCCCTTTCCAAATTCTAAAAATAATTTTTTGGGGAAGAAAATGATGGAAAAACATCAATCGTTAAATGCATGAAAAAGTGAGAAATGAGTCCATTTCCACACAGTATTTGTTTTTATTTTATCAGCAATAAATGTTCCACTATTAAGTTAACGGAAAATAATAAATTCCCTTTTCACAGAATAATTTTGCACATAATAATCTTGTGCCATGTTTTCATGAAATAGCTATAAGAGACAAGTTTGAGTTTCAATGATTCTTAAACCTGATCCCCTTTCCAAATTCTAAAAAGAATTTTTTGGGGAAGAAAATGATGGAAAAACATCAATCGTTAAATGCATGAAAAAGTGAGAAATGAGTCCATTTCCACACAGTATTTGTTTTTATTATATCAGCAATAAATGTTCCACTATTAAGTTAACGGAAAATAATAAATTCCCTTTTCACAGAATAATTTTGCACATAATAATCTTGTGCTATGTTTTCATGAAAGAGCTATAGGAGACACATTTGAGTTTCAGTGATTCCTTAACCTGACCACCTTTCCAAATTCTGAAAAGAAATTTTTTTGAAGAAAATGATGAGGGGGGGGGGGGGGAAACATCAATCGTCAAATTCCTGAAAAAGTGAGAATTTAGTCCATTTCCACACATCTTTTTTTTATTTTATCAGCAATAAATGTTCCGCATTAGACCTTTTGTAAATATAGGGAATACCATTTTCTGAGCGCCAATTGAGTGTTTTCAACCGTGTTCAAATGCGCTGTTTTCTTTTAAATTGCATTCGAATACATCTTGCTTTCGAAATTGCCGTTGCAATGACAGGAAAAGGAAAACAATACTTTATATGCAAATAAAGTCGTCTATTAGATCAGATGCATAAAAAGTCGAAGCAATTTTCAATTTTCTTGAATACCAATTTAGTTTTTATTGCTGTGCTCCCATTTATTCTCTGTAAATTCTAAGGTATTGTATTTTTAATAATATTTCTACACTAACCGGAAAGGACAGACAAATATTTCATTTTGGGGCTTTTCTCGTGATGTGCTCTTCCTTTTCAACTTTTCTAGAGAGGGAAATGATTTCTTTTGCTAAAGTTGGGACACAATATAATATTTTATGCTGTTCCCTTGCTTGCAATTTTCCTTTTATCCTCCTTCGAAAGTGGACGACATTTATTTTGCATGTATTTGTCTTTTGTGCCTGAATGCAAATCGCAAAACTTGTTTCTCGAAACATGTGACACGTTTTGAGAACTAGAAGTTTAGCAAGTTTTGGTTTGGAGAATTAAAACTTAAATTTTTCATACACGTTAATATAATAAGCAACGACATTTAAAGTTAACTGAAGAGGTAATAACTCTGTGTTTAGTTCCAATTTTGTTTCATAATAAAGAAGTTTTTTTTTTTTTTTTTTTATAGAATAGATAATACATCTCAAAACTTTGTAAATGGACACTAATGTAAGAAAATAAAATAAATTCATGTAAATTTACACATTCTGTAATTTGTTTTAAACAATATATACAGTGCATTAAACAATTTCACTTTCACATTTTAAACTCGACTCTATTCCTTGCTATCAACCTTATAAAAAAACGTTCGTTTAAAAACAGCCATTTCCTCGTATTAAAACAGACATAAGTGAGCAATTAAAAGAAAAAATTGCTTGTGCCGTTTTATAAATAAATGATTCAAGCATACTAGTTAACTTATTTGTGTAATCAACGTTCTCCTTAATGTTCTAAACGGTTCCTTTAAGGGGAGGGCAAACCACTCTTTGATCAAAAATTGATGAAAATAGCTCATTTTTTCTTTCCATAAACACTGAATTTTACATATTGTTCCGTTTGTCAGAAAAAAATCAATTTTCACTTCTTTTGCTAATTTCTTTATTTCGTTATTTATTCATTTGTTTTCATAAAATCAAAAATAAAGATGAATATTATGTTTTAAAATTCTGTACCATTTTTTGGAGATATATATTTCATGTAAGCTTTTGGTTTTCCGTAAAACGAATATTTTTTACGATACACATCTTCTTCAGTGGGTAAATCTCATTATTATCAATATTACTATTAATAAATCGTTTTCAAACGCGACGTATAATTACAAGACGTAAAAATAAATTAATAAAAATGTATGAAAAAAATGTAAGGAAAGAAACTTAAAATAAACTTAAGAGTTCAATATTTTTATATGTACCATGCAAAACATGAAAGAGAAAATAAGATATAATGATAGTTGAGTAAAAGAGTTGTTCAAAATAAATAGAGAAAAAATAAGAATACACTAAATTTTCTGAACAGTATAGGAACCACAAAACTGCTCAATTAAATAATTTAAGACCGGAAAACTCTAAGTATACGTTTGGGACTTTATCCAGCAGTTTCTTTCTCCCTTCAAAAAATCAGAGAATTTTTGTTTTAAGAACAATCTCTAAATCCCAGCAGTGACATCCTATTTACACCATGTGGAAAATAATAAGGTCGCATTTCAAAATTTTAAGAAAAAAAATATTTGTAAGTACGTGATACGTGAAACGAAGAAATATAGTTCTTTTAAGAAACAATACCATAAAGAACTTTTGATCTTTTCATTTCATGAAGAACTTTTTTTTTGAGAGGGAGAATTTTTATAGAGCTTAAAAATACTTACATTTAGCAAGTACGAGCCTTTCACCGAAATAATCTTAATAATTTAACAAGCAAAATTTTTACCCCAAAAATTCGTAAAAAATCGATCAAGAATACTTTATTCTTATTTCACCAAAAAGAAAAAAGTTACAAGAGAAGAAAAATGCTTGTGGACTTAATATTAATAGCCAAAATGGCAGATTTAACTTACGAAATTGCAATCATTTAACGCATACAAAACTATTGCATAAAAAAAAGCATCAAATAGTTTCATTTTTCATACAAATGACAATTTGATGTAACGCTTCCATTTTTATTTTTTGTTTTTAAAAGAATATCATTATTTCTATGTTTGGTTCGTTAAAAAAAGATTATATCGTCTCATTAAAAGCTAATAAAAGGTTCTGTGTTAAAAATAATTTGATTGTTTAGCTTATTTTTTTATTTGCCTGTTTTTTAATTATTTGTATTCGAATTTTGATTGAAAATTGAACGTTTCCTTATGTCTGTATACTTTAAGTTTTATCACATATTTACCTATCTATGTATTTATCACTGTATATTGAAATATTGTCTACTAGAGCTTTCTAGCGCATGCGCAGAGGCATTCAAGTGCATGCGCGTACCAACAAACAAAATTGTTTGAGTTGCTCTTTCACATTTCATGCAACAATTATGACTGTAAGTTATACGTAATAAAGACAACAAAGCGTTAAAACCATGATATTCTTTTACAAACACCCTGTATATCCCTCTACACAAAGTTTTCTTTCACAAAATGTTATGCATCCCCTAAATGTTTCGTTTTTTTATCGTTCAAAAAAATAAATAAAAAAGCAAAAGACTTCAATTACATCTTCGCTTTTCAGGTAAAAGTCACTAGGTTTAAAACTTCAATTTTGAGATATATTCAATTTAAACTTGAGAATCATTGTGGTAATTAGTTAAAAAATATTTTGTAATCCAATAACTAGCTAGGTTTTTCTTTTACTGTTTAAGGTGTGTAACTGATTTCTATCACGAAATATATAATGGTAAAAATGTTATGTAAAATCGCAATAACCCATGAAATTTTCTAATTATTCTTGTGGTTCTAGGTACCACTTCTGGAACCGTCGATATAAGGTATAAGCATTTTTTTTTTTGTGCTACAAATTAAATAGATAAAAAACAACTTAGTTAAGCACACAATTTTAATACTAAATGCAGACATATTTTCGGAATTACAAGGATTGCAATTCTCTTGTTATTACGTAGCACATGTCTGCATTTCTGTAGTGAAATGATATAATGTGATCATTTACTTTTTTTTAACAAAAATGAGATAATTACAATGTTGGAGATATTTTAATAAACGATATAAGGTGGCAAAGTGTGACGTACCCACTTTTACTGCAAGACGTGAATGTTACGTAATGGCAATTAGTGATGTCCTCTGTTTTTCAGTGCTCAGAGAACTTTAAAATTGCTCTTCTGTAAAATTAGCTAAAACTGAGACATCATATTTTGCTGTCTGACATTTAAGATTTAGCAAAGAAATTTGTGCTTAATTAAGTATCTTACTCTGTATTTGCATCATTTGCAAGAACACACCAAAACATTTCTTGTGACTTTCTCTCTCGAGAAATGTGAGAACTTGCTTTTACATGACTGACAACTGAACTAAACATTTAAACTGACAACAGCAACTTGACAACATAAATTGACAACTGAACTAAACATTTGAACTGACAGCAGCAACTTGACAACATAAATTGACAACTGAACTAAACATTTGAACTGACAGCAGCAACTTGACAACATTGACAAATGAAATAAACGTTCGAACTGACAACAGCAACTTGACAACATGAATTGACAGTTGAACTAAATATTTCAACTGACAACAACTTGACAACATGAATTGACCACTGAACTGAAAACAATTGAACTGACAACATGAACTGACGACTGAACTAAACATTTAAAAGATATACTGAGTCAGCGTTTGGATCACAAACTATTTCGAACCAAGCTGACTTATCACAAATATTAAAAGATACACATTCATTTTGCGCAATATTCTTTGCGCCCTTTAAGCAACTTTAAAGGGCGCAAATAAAAGGTCAAAAATAACAGACCGATTTCAAAGACAATCAGCCCCATACGTCAGTACCATTTCTACTCTCGGCACTGACGAAGGGGGCTGATTGCCCTTCAAACCGGTCTTCCTTTTACAACCTTTTAGTTGCGATCGTTAAAGTTGCTTTTACTCATTTCGAATACCCCGACTAGATTTAAAATGTTATCAATACATTCTTGTATCATTTTAAAGGTATCCTTTTTTAATCATAAATAAGTCTGAGTCATTTACAACTTTCTATATTATATTTAGTCTCTAAACAAAGCTTTTAATTAAATATTCCTTTTCTAAAAGACAAAACTATTTTTACAATATCTGTTTAGAGTTTGGTTTTAGTTTTAAAACCAAAACTATTTTATTTTTGCAACTGTTTGCAATGACAAGAAAAATCAGAGAAATATTTTATTCTGTTGCATTTCGCATAAGTGTTGTTCCTTTTCAATTTTCCTTTCGGAGGAAAATGATTTCTCTTGGTAAATTCAGGGTACAAAGCACTATTTCCACTATTCTCATGCTTGCAATTTCCTCTTATATTCTGCTCGGAAAGTAGTCGACATTTATTTTGCATAGTCGTCTTTTCTGATGCGGTAAGAGACGAGGAATTTGTTTCCCGAAATATGTGACACATTTTGACAAATGGAAATTTCTCAAATTCTAGGAGAGTTAAAATGCGAAATAAGGTCACTTATATTAGAAAGGATTTTTAACACTAGATTTACCAGGCCGTTTTCAACCGTTTCTAAACTTTCATTTAACACCAAGTTACTACTGGTTATATAATAAAATTTTCCGTCACAGTAACTTGTCGTACTCACCGTGTATTATGAAAAGCCAATGCAATGGAGGCAATTCAAGCCAAGTCATTGGTCAAGTGGCAGCGATTAAAGCAATGTAAACAAAGGAAACCATAGCATCGCTTTACTTCGAGTTCGACAAATCTAATTAAAAACTAGGCCTAAATCAAGTTCTTCTACATTACATAAAATTAACACTAACTAAAGCTCTATAACTATTGTAATAATTAATAAAATTCTTTTGTAATGATTAAATTAAATGTAAATACTGGGTTATAATCAGAAAAAGCTGTGAAAATAGTCTAATTAATTTTAAGATAACTAATTTTGCCTAGTGAACTCCACGTAGAACTTAATTGAAAATCTTAGTAAACAAAGAGCAGATATCACGTGACAACGATGATCACTCATGAGTCCCTCTAGCGGTGAATTGCCTAAATTAAAAGTTGCACTATAATTGGTAACAAATTATACAAAATGGAAAGTTCTCAAATTCTAAGAGGGTTAAAATGCGAAATGAAGTGAGTTAAAAGCAAACTAGTATTGCCTTTTCGCTTATATGGGGAAGGATTTTTAACCCTAGATTCACTAGGCCGTTTTCAACCATTTCTAAACTTTTATTTTACACCAAGTTGCTCCTAATTGTAATAAAACTTTCAGTCACATTAACTTTTCTTACTTACCATGTATTAAGAAAAGCCAATGCAACTGACGGTTGTACTATAATTAGTAATAAATTATACAAAATGGAAGCTTCAAAACAGTCAAAATGACTGGTCTGGCAAATTTAGTCTTAATAAACCAAAAAATTTTTATTTTTTTACTTGAACTCATAGTGGACTGGAACATTCTTTAAAGTTTACTCTGAAGAACTTTTTTTATTAGTTTTTATTTTACATTTTCTCATCTATGTTTTATCTTTACATTTTCGTGGGATGTTAGACAATTTGTTTTCACATAATTTTTAACTTTCTGCTGTTGTACAGTTCTTTTATGCCGTCGATTCGAAATACGAACGAATCGAGGAAGAAAATTCTATTTTAACATACATACATGAATTTGGTTCTAAAAATTATGCATATATATACTCCCTGTAAAAACTTTTCTATTCCAAATACATGCGAATTTCAAGTAATTCCTTCTATACTTTGAATTTAAGGCAGAAAAATGCTTCATTCTCTTGAATAATTCAACGAATGTTCAGAATATGATTTAAAAGAAGTTTCTTGGTGCCGAACCTTCTTTTCCAAACATAAAAGTACTGATGCAATAACAGAAATTTTAAGACCAGATGGAAAATATAGCATAATGTTTACATCGAAGACATAGGAAAAATTTATCAATTTTCGTCGTTTCGGGCTTAAAGGATGATTTACCGCTTTATTACACATACTATGAAACGAACTGATTTCTATCAAAGTTGCTATCCATTTTACAAAAGAACATTTTGAAAAAATGTGTGTATGTTAAGTGTTGTTATGGTAAGATTCATATCTTTTACATAAGATCACCCACCCCCAGATGCTCTTTGAATACGTAATTTGAGCGGTATATTGACTTTTGGAGGAATCTGAATGATAATAGTTTTGTATTTCATATAAAATGGGGAAATAAAATAAACATTTCTGACTTACATTTTATTTGTGATTGTTAAAATTAAAGTGTCTCTTTTCGCTGTTATTGATTTAGGAAACACGAAGACGCACCGGTCAAATAGCGCTCCAGTAGGTAATACAGCTTAGTTGTAATTATATTGATGGTTAGAGAGGTCGAAGGGGGCTATTCATAAAGGACGTCACAATTGTTTCCAATTGCTTAATCCATTGTGACAGGTGTGACATTTGTACGTATATATACGAGCTATAATCTGCTTGTCACAATTTCACGAACCCTCTCCCCCCTCAAAGCGGAACATCCTTTATGAATAAGAAAAGGGGTTCAAATATATTTTCCCATTTATTTGACCCCCTCCCCTCTTTGTCACAAAATGTCACACTTCAATGGACCCCCTACCCCTTTGTCACATGTCATGCCATGTTGCATACGCATGATGTCACACTTCCTGTCTCCCCTCTCCTCCCCTTACTCCACTGTGTCATAACTTCACGAACCCCCTCTTCCTCGAAGCGTGACATCATTTATAAATGATCTCTAATTAACCTTCAAGTACTTTAATATGTGGAACCAACTTTCTAGAAAACTGTAGCTATATGTAAAAAAAATAATTAGCAAATGTTGCGGGTGGGACATAAAAGAGGCACACACTTTCACTTTACCATATAAGTATCCTAATTTCAGCAATGCGCGATTTTCTTAGTAAACACATAATAATTTTTAATAATGACTGATGTATATTATTAGGGAGAGAATTAGCAACTAAAAAATGTGTTAACTGTGAATGAGCTCAGTGCACCGCTTGGATCTCATCTCGTATTGCGCAGATAGTGGGACATTGCGGAAATGTCACGTCCGCAACAAGAACACGTCACACCAGCAACACAAAATAACTATACTTTAAAGGTGTATCTAAAAATTTCTTCATCCAGTTAAATATATCGTACTAAACTATCTTTAGTTCTGAAGTTTCATTACAAATATTTAATGTTATTTTCTTGTAAAATATATCAATACCACTGTTTTGTTGCGGGCGTGACGTAATAACTTATCGTAATTAAATTGCAACTTTTCCCTAATGAATAACAATAGAATGTGCTACATAAAATATTTTTTTATTATGCTTTCCCTTCTATGAATGCGAAGTTTGAGCCATGCAAAATAAAATCTTTTGTTCTGTACAAGGCATGACACCAGAAAGAGATTTATTTTTCCTTTGTAAATGTTATCATTTCATTAATTAAAATATAATTTTTAATCATAACATTTTGATTGTTTCTTACAAAATACGAAAACGTAGGTTTTTAAGAACTAGTCACTAAAAATTGCGGAATTTGTGACGAATTTCATTTTCCTAAGCAAATTTTCACTTTTTCTGAGTTAGGCGCACTTCAGTTGACCTCCCGCCCCCTTTTGTCACAAAATGTCACACTTCAACATACCCCGCTATCTCCTCTTGTCACATACCATGCTGTATCATAAGCATCATGTACTTGTGGTCCAGAGACAAGCACAACGTTACAGATCACATTTCTAATTTCCATTTTTATAATTTGATGGCATTTGTGAGTAAGTTTAAAAATAATAATGATTATGTGTGTACTTAATTTGCATAAAATAAATTTAAGATTTAGAACAAAAAATATAATTGGAATAAAATAGAAAAAACAGTAACTGTTCGAAATTCTGCGAAAATTAGCCACGCTATTTTGTCTGAAAAGTGTAAAAGCCCAAGATTTACATTTAAATTTAAAACTTTATCGGCATTGAGGCTTTCGATACGGAATAAAATCAATGAGAACAACACAATGGAAAAAATTTAAAAAGAAATAATGTAAAATATTTAAATTTCGCTGATTTTAAGTTTTTAACTTCACTAAAATGTGTGATCATAATTCTTGTTACCCCCTCTCCTCCCTTTGTCAAAAATTCTCAATGTGTCGAATTCCTCCCCTCGAAGTGTGATGTCATTTGTGAAAGACCCCGATGGTGAAAATTAATCAACAAGTGTTTCTACAAAAGAAGACTGAGGCATAACAAAATTTCCTGTGAGATGTTTTATTACGATAGTATTAAGTGCAATTTTTTGCTAGTAGTAATGAAATTTTTCTCAAGCTTCACTGGAACAAAACAAATTTGCTATAAAAACTAAACGCGTCATCTTTCTTTTTTTTTTAATTTTAAAAATTGTTGTGATATTTCTTATTTTAGAAGAAAAGAAATAATAAAATACAAGTGAAGAATAACTAATCTTACGTGACAAGATTTATTTTAAAGAGAAGCATGCACTACAAAACTTAGTTATGAAGAAAATTTATCTTTTGAGACACACATGGAGGGTCTGTTAAAAGCACTTGCTGGTTCTTAATTAGCAAAGAAAATGTCTTTTTAATGTTTGGTGAGAACCTTTTTTAGCCTACTTTCCCGTAAAAGTAAAAAAAAATAATAATAAAGCATGAAAGAAGGCTTAATGTATCGTGAAAATATCGTTAAAAATCAAGAAAAGTCAAAAATAAGTGAAGTAATTAAATAAAGATTGAAAAATAAAAAAATTGAAAGTAGGGTATTGAGATGGGGAAAAAGTGTGTCGGTCTGTCTGTCGGTCGGTCTGTCGGTCTGTCTGTCGGTCTGTCTGTCGGTCTGTCTGTCGGTCTGTCTGGTCGGTCTGTCCCCCCCTAATAACTTTTGAACGAATTGTCCGATTGGAAAAATTCTTTTTGCATTCGAAAGATCTCGGCGAGGACATCTCATTTCTATATTTCACTTTTTGATTTGAACAATTTTTTGTTCAATTTTGAACAGTTCAAAAAATTTTAACATTAGCGCCTATGGACAAAATTGAAGCAAATTCTGTAAACTCTGGGCACAAGAGCCAAGTTCCTATTGAAAGCTTATTGAAAGGAGTTCTCGGCGTGAAATATTGATTTGAACAGTTTTTGTCATTTTTGAACAGTTCAAAAAATTAACACAGAGCTTACGGGGAAATTTCAGCCCTATATAAATCCTGATCTAACGGACCGATTTGCTTGGAACAAACTTTATCGGAAAGCTCTTATAACGTAGAACATGTAGAAATAGAAAGTTTATCCAGAACGTACGAGCCTATTTTGCTATGAAATTTTTTGATCGGGATTTTCAAGGATATTTCTCAGTGACTCAATGAGTGAAATAATGAATGAATGAATAAATGAAAGAGTGAAAGAATAAATCAATGAATAAATGAATGAGGAAAAGAATGAATGAATAAATTATTGAATAAATGAAAATATAAATAAATGAGTGAATAAATACATGAATGCGTAAATGAATGAATAAACACTTGAATGAGGTAACGAATGAATGAATAAATGCATGGCTGAATAAATGAAAGAATGAATGAGTGAGTGAATGAATATGTATTATCCGTTGAAAAAGGTATATTTTCAATAATTAGAACTAAAGATAAATAATAAAGAGAGAGAAAGAGATAGCTAGATTATAAATTTGAATTTGGTGTATACGGGAAAGTAGGCTCGTATAGTTCTAGACGGAACTTCTTGTTCTTTTTTTATTTTTAAAACTTCATATGTATAACAAATATATTTTCTAAAAATATCCGTTTTCACCAAAATAAAAAGGCACCTTTGTTTTCCTTTTTTTAATTGCCTATTTTTTCCTTATAGCTGGAAACTTGAAATTCGAAGTCCAATGAAAAATAAACTCGTTCACTCGAGGCCCGTCGTGAATCAAGACATTTTCCTGAAGCACTCTCGCGATGAAATTTCTCCTCACGTAGTTGTCTAAACACATAAAATTTAATCTTGTGTGGTGCCCTCAATTGAATTTCTTTTGAAACTGCGGACGTTTAGCGCATAAGAATGCTCAAATGTGACATCAGGGGTTAAATCTTAAGAGATTTTTAAAGATTTTTCAATTTATAAATGCCATTAAGTGACGTTTCGAGATGGTTCAATTCTTAGAGCATTATTGGACAAATCCAAAGGGAGCAAGCCAAAAAATTTCATTCATAGTTAAAGGAATGGTTTCAGCAGTAATATTCCCCGTATGATTGTAAAAAACATTTATACTTTAAAATGCTTTTAAGAGTTGCTTCTTTCTTGTTCTATGTTCTAAATTTCTTCTATGTTTAGATTTGAAACTAAAACTCAATTAAAACATAAAAGTGGTTGCATACGCTTATCATGATAGCTTTTAATGTTGTCAACGGCTTAATGTTATCAAAATCAATGGAGGCAATTCACCGCTAGAGGGACTCATGAACGATTACCGTTGTCACGTAATATCTGCGCTTTGTTTACTAAGATTTTCAATTGAGCTCTACGTGGAGTTCACTAGTCAAAATTAGTTATCTTAAAATTAATTAGACTATTTGCCCAGCATTTTCTGATTAAAACAAAGTATTAACATTTAATGTAATCATTATTCAAAAAATTTATTAATTATTAGAATAGTTATAGTGTTTTATTTAGTTTTATTTAGTGTTAATTTTATGTAATGTAGAACTTTTTTTAGGCCTAGTTTTTAATTAAATTTGTTGAACCCGAAGTAAAGCTATGCTACGGCTTCCTATGTTTACATTGGTTTTTTCTCTGCCACACTAATGACGTTGCTTGAATTGCCTCCATTGGAAGAATCTAGAGATAAGCAGGCAAGAATAAAACAATTAAGAATCATTCTCTCCTGTGCTTTTCAACCTATTTTCGTACTTTTTTTTTGTTTTTGTTTTTTGCTTAGCAGTTTTGTTTTGTGTTTGTCACAATTTAAAGAACCCCCCTCCCCCCTCGGAGCGTGACATCACTTATGAATGATCTCTAACTCGGTTAAAGTTGCTGAACGAATTTGTATTTACCTTTTGTGGTATGGATTTATGGTTGATATTTAATGTTTTGTTTGACTTGATTTCGTTCTGATTTTTAGTTTCATTTATTTTTTATTGTATTTTAAATTTAATTTTTTTAACTTTGAAGCGGTGAATAGAAGGTCACTGTTGATCAACAGCTGTGTTTCGTAGTCACCTCTGAATTTAACTCCCTTAACTTCAGCTCCTCAAATCAAAGGCTAAAGATATCCAACATGAATTCACTAGAGTGGTTTAGCACTGCTGAAAACGTTCAACACATATCAGCAAGATAGCAAATTTACAAGTGAAACACAACTTTGCAATCTTGGTGTGGTTGAGACGATGATGGTGGTGTTTTTTAATTTTATTTTATTAGTGATATTAATTTATAATTTATGAATTATTTTGAGAAAATTTTTTTCTTAATAATTAGACGAACTTGCTAAATATGTCTGCTATTACAAGGTTATAAAAAGTATAACAATTAATTTTATTAATTTATTTTTAACTGACGTATTTTTACTCGAAAAATACGTTGGAATTTTATTTATCAACGAAAGGTAAATAAACTATGCAAAAGAAATTTATTTCATTGTAAAACGCGTTTATAAAGGAACACCGTTCATAAAAAAAAAAAGACTTAAAATATGCTTTTAATCAATGGTGTATTTTGATGGAAAATGTTAAACTATTTACAAAGTCGGATTTGTTTTTGACGTAGCACAGCCCTAGGACTTTCACTTACAGTATTGATAATCAATAAAATATTATTAAAAAGTTCATTTTTTCCTCTCGAAAATCCGGTTAGTCTATTGAAAATAAAGAAGTTAGGTAAAACGGTTAGGTTGAAGTCCCTGCAGCCCTGAAGCAAAGTATGATTTTGTAAATATTGTTCGTAAAGGAACTAAACATTAAAATTAAAATATGGTTTATATTTAATGATGGTCCACACTTTTTTAATTCCTGCTAGAGCAAATGAATTTTCATGGATTAAGTTCCCTAAATTAAAATTCACTAATTTCGGCTAAGCTCTTATTTATGCAACGCATGGTTTGATTTCTTTTTAGAAATTAGTACAGTAGCCTCTCGTTATATCGCGCTTGTCGGGGAACAGCAAAAAAACGTGATATACCGAATGCGCGATATAACCGATGTCGTTAGAAAGAACTCAAAACGTACAAGTAAATTGAGTGAACCTGTGCATGTCACCAGGGCATGGTGTGAAAACGATGTCAAAGATAAAGGTAACCATTTTCTTCCCAGAAAATTCCTTTACCTATCGCTCTCCCTTTCTTGGTTAAGAGGATTGTATAATTTGGATTTGTTCAGCCAAGTGCGAATCCTTTCTTTACTGAAAGATATCCAGAAAAGGGTGTATTTTTTCTCCTTGGGGCAGTAAACATCTTCATTCAATGGGCGTTAGGATCAATACAAAAGAACAAGTAAAACGCCAACTGGTTTGAGTAGAATCATTCTGCATGTGCAGCCATGTAAGTTGGGGAGGGGAGGAGAATTGCTGCAGATTTTAACTGCAGCAAATACAGAAGTTAGGAAAACGTTCCTATTCGATGGCTTTGTTTAATGGACGGAAAAGGGCTTTATTCAGAAGTACAATATTGTTATTTTCGAGAACTCAAACTTAAAATTTTCGGAGACATAGAAAAAACGCGATATGTCCGAATGTGTAATGAATAAAATCTCTACGTTATCAAATAACTTTGTCTTTTTCTCTACTAAATTCATCCTTGATGACCCAATAGTAATATCATTATGTAAAACTCGATTGAATATTTTATGCATTCCATCTGACATTAGACAAGCGCAAGCAACTTTTTCTACTCTAACTTTTTATAACAAAGAAGCTGTAGATGCGTTATGTAACTCAAAATATTCTGTAATCCAAATAGTGCCTGGACATAATTTCAGTTTCATCCCTTAGGTCTCCCGTATCTACCATGCCTTGACTAGGATGTTGAAGAGATAATTTTTGGGTACTTGTTCATTTAACTGGCGACCAGAAAGTGCCAAGAAAAATTCGCCAAGAAAAAATGTGTGTAGTTTGATAATTGGAAATCGTCAAATTAGTGAAATTTTTCTTGGCGCTTTTTGGTTGCCGTTAAAATGGACAAGTACTCATTTTTGTTGCGAATGTTTTCTTAACAAGAGGCTCTGCTGATTGCACTATCCATTTTGCATGGTGAACGAATATGATTTTGTTCAATATTTTTTTTTTTTTATTATGATCAATGGTTTCTTCAACTTTGGTTCCTAACATCAAACAGAATTATATGAATTTTATATGAAGATTGGAAGTTCGAGAAATGTCTGTTTTAAATTTTAACTCTAAAAGTTAAGAACACTTCGGCGAAATTCTCATATTACGTACTATTATTCTTAAATACTACGAGCGTTATAATGTTCACTAAATAGGGGAGAGGGGGGCACATGTGAACAAAAACGATATTTTTGCACATTTTTCAGTATTGGTTTTAGATGTCGGAGAAAAAAGTGGTATATAGATAGTTTACTAATTACATTTACTAATATTTTCGTGAAGTTATCTAATATCTATATCGGTAAACTCCAACCTAAAAATTCATTATAAAATATGTTAAATTTTGTTCACATCTGCCCCAGTGGAGGGGCAGTTGTGAACACAGATACATATATGGTATAAAAAACTACTGAACATGTTTTTAAAGACTCATTTATTGCACTTTAATGCTTACAATGAATGTATCTGAAATTTAACCTTTTTCATGATTAATGAATCTTAATTAAATTGTTTTAACGAACATTATACTGACGCAGTTTCACAGAAAAAAAAGGAAGATGCAGCTCGATGTGTGCCACATGAAATTATAGGTGGTGGTAATTTTAGTTGAATATCATCAGTGTTCACCATAGATATATCATCTATTTCTGGGGAAATAAAGGTTTCATTACTTTTTTCCTCATGAATTTCACATATGCTTCATCACTTTCCATCTTCTCAATATTGCCAACACAACAATTTTTCTCAAATAGAAAATTCTACGAGGACAAAGTTTTTTGCAGCTAAATTTTTCGGTGTAATGTCAAGTTCTGCACCAGTACCTTGAGAATTACTTTTTTTCAAACTACTGTCGGAATCAGGGTCACTTATAACAACCTTTGACTTTTCTGTTTTCAACAACTTTACAAGCTCTAACTTTCCTTTCTTTGAAGTAAATTTCTGTTCTTTTAGTAAATACCTGTCTACTTGCAAACTTGTTTGAAAATACGTTCTGCCATTCAACTAGGCCAACTTCATTAAGATCTCCCCGAGTTTTACTGACCATTTTGAAAAACATTGTAGGTTTTTAACTAAACTCTCAGCTGCACTTCTGAATGGACATATTATCCTTAATGACAGCTTGTACAGCTTCTTCTACATTTTTTTCTGATATTGAAACCCTATTAGCCGTTTTCTTGTATGTTCTCACCATTGCTTATTCAAATTTTATAGATAAAATATAGTACTTCAATATTCAAATATTATTCCTAAAAGAATAAAACTCATCAATTATAGCTGCTACAAACTTCACCTATTAAATATTAAAACTTTTATCTATTTAAAGTAAAAAACGTTTTGGGTATTCAATATTAAAATAACTGAAAGATCTTTATGGGGCACATGTGAACTGTTCACATCTGCCCCTATATAATGTGTTCAAATGGGCCCCTTTATATCAACTTAAGACTAATTTAATAAAAAAGATATATTTTCATAAAATTTTAAAATAACACTTCATAAAAACTTACTGCATGAATGCCACTTTAAGATGAAATGTTGAAATCACATTAAAAAAACTGTTTAGAACGTGTTTTTACACCAAGAACCGGAGTATGTGTTTTTACTTTTGCCTTCCAAGTCAGAGGATGTTATGATAACTAAAAAGCAAAATGGCTGAGAGCTTTGAAATTTCAGGCAGGAGACAGTACTACTGCTGCTATCTTCATATATGTTTTTCAAATTTTTCCCTTCATATTAATTGATGAAATATGGTTTGTTCACATGTGCCCCGTGTTAACATGTGCCCCCCTCTCCCCAAATAGGTTTTTTTTCGAGTACATTGTTTTGCTGATTCCAATGACGTGTTGGTTGCCACGAAGTAGTGTCTGCACTAGGAAGATGAAGTGATAATATTTGTTGGGAAATATTTGCTTTTCGAGAACAATAGCCATTTTGCACGATGAACGAATAGGATGTCATTCCACGAATTTTGATAATGGATCGTGATAAATGGATTCCAAAATTTCGGTTCGATAATATTTAGGTTTGCGGTCAACAACTTATAATCCAACTAGTAATCCCGGCGGTCATACGAAATGACCGCTGATCTAGTTATTATAATTCTCCCAGTACAATTCTCCCAGTAACCGGAAATGCACATCAAATCAGAGAGATATTTATCAGGTAGAACAGTAAAGTTTAGTGAATAAATAATAAACATATAACAATTCCGGGGAAAAAAAATCTTACCGAAAAGAAAACATCTAAGTTATAATAATCTGTAAAATAAAAATATTATTTACGATATAATCAAATTTATTGTTTGTGAAAAATTTTTATTTATATCCAACATAATCATCGTAAAAATACTCCCTTAAGGTTACTTTTTTTTCAGCAGAATCCTCTAAAATTTCAAAAGCCAAAATGTGCCTAATTGTAAACTTCTTTTGTTGATTAAACTAAGTACATCGCAGTATTTAATTAATCTCAATTTCCTGCAGTACTATTTCTTCAGAACAATCCTCGTAAAATTTAGAATTAAAACTCATACATTATTACAATACTTTCTGATGGATTAAATGCTACAGAAAGGAAATTACACTAAACTATTAAATGAATTCTAGTTTATCCAACCTCCCTTTTTTTCTGTAAGCCCTCACAATAGTTAAGTTATAATGAACGATATAGAAATCCCCCTTCTATAACCCTTTTTTTTAGCCTACTTTCCGGTAAAAGTAAAAATATAATAATTACGCATTAAAGCAGGCGTAATGCATTGTAAAAATATCCTTAAAACTAAAGAAAAGTAAAAAAAGAAGTGAAGTAATTAAATGGAAGATAAAAAAATAAGTTGATGAGGGGGAAAAAGTGTGTCTATCGGTCTGTTCGTCCCCCCTAATAGCTTTTAAACAAATTGTCCTATTCGAAAAATTATTTTTGCATTCGAAAGATCTCGGCGAGGACATTTCATTTCTTTATTTCAGTTTTTTATTTGAATAATTTTTCATTCAGTTATGAACAGTTAAAAAAAAAAAAAAAGAATACTAGCGTCTATGGGCAAAAATGAAGCAAATTATGTAAACTCTGGGCACAAGGTCCAAGTTCCTATGAGCAAGCCTATTTGAAGAAGCTCTAGGTGTGAAATATTGATTTAAACAATTTTTGTTCATTTTTAAACAGTACAAAAAATAATAAATAACATTAGTTATTACGGGGAAATTTTAATCCCATATAAATCCTGATCCAACCGACGGATTTGCTGGCAATAAACTTTATCGGAAAGATGTTACGATGTAGAACATGTACGGATATGAAGTTCAGCCAGAACTAAACGCCTTTCTTATGCAATTTTTTGATCGGGAATTTTCAGGATATTTCTGAATGACTGAATGAATGAGTGAAAGAAGAATTTAATGAATAAATGAGTGAATAATTGATAAAATAAATAAATGAGTGAATGAATGAAAAAATAAATGAGTGAATAAATACATGAATAAGTAAAAGAACGAAGGAACAAATACATGAATGAATAAATAAATTACTGAATGAATGAAAGACGGAACTCATATGTATTATCCGTTGAAAAAGTTTTATTTGAAGCCATTAAGAACTAAAGCTAAATGAGAAACTGAGAGAAAGAGATAGCTAGATTATAAAGTTGAATTAGGTGTATACGGGAAAGTAGGCTCGTATAATTCTAGACGGAACTTCTTGTTTTTCCATAAAATCAAGATCCGCAGACGATTTTTTATTCAGGTATTTTTTAGATTATTTTTTATGCTTAATATTTTCACGTTTTGGTACCGATTAAAACTAAGACTTTTTTTTGAAATAAAACGATTGCAGGCAATAAGACCTAAAATGTTCCTTTTTATATTAAAATTAATTTAATATGTTTCGATGTTAAGTGTATTAACTGTTAAAAAGGCAAACTTGAAAATTATAAATAATGAAACAAACTATGAAATTTAAGCAAAAAGAGTATAAAAGCGGAAGATAGCTATACTTACTAGCTTGTTGGCACACTAGAATGTACTAGCCTCTTATAGTTCTAGACGGAACTTCTTGTTATTTTTCGATTAATCACAATTCGCGATATTGTTCTTTTCAAGAATCACTCGTGTATAAATAGTAAAGAAATTTCAAAGCATTTTCAAATATCTAAAGGGAAAAAAAGGAGCTAACCATTAAGCAGTTGTTTAAAGAAAAAAGAAATGAAAAGAATAATAAAAAAAACTGATGCTCAATTGTAGAAAAATCATATGTATTTGATAACATATGCAAATGGCTTTTGAATAAATGAAAGAAAAATTGGTTACGGCTCAAAAAAAATGCATAAACTGCTAACGAAGAACGAAAGCAAAGCAAAAACAAGTTTAAAGAAAAAATGCTTTTTACTCTCCGAGTTTTGATCAAGGTTCAAAACCTTCAAAAAAATGTTTTGAATATAATTGATCAAAGAAAAATAATAATGAATCATCAAAAGTATTTGAATGGTGGAAAAGAAATAAATTTATATGGCTTTTATTATGCAATTACAACGCACATCATTAATATTCTTTCCATTCTTTCATTTTTTTTTTATTTTCATTTTTTTCCTTTTTTACCCTCACTCTTTCATATCTTGATGTTGATAATGAGCAAGTATTAAAAAATGTTTTTTGAATAGTTAACTTTGAATTTGACAGACTTCTTAATTCCTAAGTCGAAATTTTCGTCGAAAAGAATTTTAAATGTCTTGCCATTTAATGTTTCTTTTGCAGAAATTGAATTATTACTAATTGCTTTTTATTGACTCATGGTTTGTTCCTTATTACTCGAAATCACATTTTAACTGTCTGTGTTCAATTGTTTCTAATAGTTAATTTAGAGTTATTTATTACTATTAATACAATTTGAAAGATAGTTTTTATACGTAATGGAAATACTCATTTCAAATTGCGTTTATTATTTTCTGAAAGTAATGAATAAAAAGACATTTACGTGCAATGTTTCCATTTACAATTAACGCCATTTTTTTCTAATGGGCTGCTGTTGGCTTCTGGCAATTGCAGATCTAGTGCGTTCTCGAGAGATTGGTACCATCATTTTTAGTGGCACCATAATGAGTGTGGTACCATTGCCGCATGAAAACTTTGACGTCCGGTGTCTCCACCTGAAAGTGAGAGCATCCAGACTCTGCTGATGCGAAATTGCACTTGGAGTTTAATTTATCCGAGAGCAACCAAGCCAAATGTCTACTCAAGGGATCTTTTATGTGCCGCATAATCATGCGACATGGGCGCAGACGATTTTCTGCATTTTGAAAATCCATCGACACTGCCAGACTCGATCCTCTGACCTGGGGCGTAGAAGCTCCGCGCCTTACCACGACGCCACCATGCCGACCTTAACACCATTTATATTATCTTAAATTTTTATTTCACAATAAAGTCACTTTTATGAGAAAATTAGTCTTTTTTCCCCCCTAAACATAGTTTCGTGATGGAAGATTCCTTAATGAGGAAGTTTCCATTATTGTCAGCTTATTTATCTCAAAAAATTAAAAGCACTCGTTACATGCAGCATTTCAACATTCTCAAAAACTACTCAAAAAAAAGAGAAGAAAAAAACAAGATAAACTGAAAATTTTTCATCATGTAAAGCTAAATTTACTGGTTGGACGCAATGTTTCCTGAAAACAACTTAAAAAAAAAAAAAAACCATAAGGGATGTAACGAATATTCGGCCACTATTCGGTATTCGGCCTATTCGGCCCTTTGGCCGAATAGTCAATTCATGACACTAGCCGAATATTCGGCCTGGCCGAATACTCGGTAAGATGAAATTCGGCCTGGCCGAATATTGATGGACTATTCGGCCGAATAATTCTGTCTCAGTAGAAATGTAAAAAAATAAAGAAATTAGTAGATTTAAACATTTAAAACTGTATTATAGTTATTGCAAAAGAATACATTGAGGGTATATAGTTTTAATAAGTAAAAATAACTTAGTAAAAGCTGCTTTTTTAAACATTGTTTTTAGGTTTGACTGAACAAAATAGATTTTAAAGTTGTAATATTGTATTTTATACTTGGTGCTTGCTTCCAAATGCTGGCAATAGTTAATTGTGATTGAGACTTTTATTTTGTTATTATTAACAAAGTGGAAGTCAGACTTTGTTTTAATAGACTGATTTATTGTGAATATTTGGTAAGAGAGGAACGTGCCTTGAAAATATCACGAATATTAAGATAGCATAAGTTCTTGGGGTTTCAGAAAGTAAAAGTATATTCCAGTTTATTTCAACAGATCTTTTTAAAATAGGTATGTAAAAAAGAACTTCATAAACTAAAAATATTCTTTTATAACTTTTAAAATACCTTCATAAAACTATTTTAAGCAAGGTAAAAAGTTCACTGAGGAATTGCATTTCTTTAACCCTTTACATTCGATGCCTCTTTCGCTTGAGCGAGCCAGCAACTCGAGACGATTTCGGCCAAATTCGACAAACACTTTACAAGTGTTTAAAAAACATTTATAAACAAACAAACGTTTTCAAATAATAAAATTTCACCAATTTATTAATTTATATGTGGCAGCAAACTTTGATAAATATTACACAATGTCATTAGTTAGTCGGCGCCGTTCGAGTGCGTAGGGTTAATCTGAATTAAATCATTAGTAAAAAAATGATAATGCTTACATTAAAACTTTCATTTAAAACTGTCATTTCTATTCCACTTGTAGGTGAAATTTTCGTTTTATTGCATTCAAACTAATACAGAAAACACATTAATTTAAGATAGTTTTAGAATCTTAGCAAACATAATTAAATCATACATCATAAATTTATGTATGGAATTGGCCTTTGTGAATACCTTTAAATTTAACAAATTATTTCTATTTCAATGATTTTCTAGAAATGTTAAGATTCGGCCGCCGAATATTCGGTATTCGGCCTAAGACATTGGCCGAATATTCGGCTTCGGCCTAGAAGAAACGGCCGAATATTCGGTATTCGGCCTGGAAGAAACGGCCGAATATTCGGTATTCGGCTATTCGGCCAAATCACTATTCGTTACATCCCTAGTTCTTAGCATCTGATTAGTCTTATTCATTCCTTGTATTTGTCCCTATTGGTTAATCTCTAATCGGACCCATTTGGTATAAATACCGGTGTCTCTCTGGTGTTGCCCGTTCACTCACAACTTCCTTGCTGTGGGTTGAGCCCTTTTCTTTCCTGCGCTGAGGAAGAGGCTTCATTGCAGCCTCGAAATAGCTACTTTCTAGATATTTCGTTTTTATGTGGCGTATTTATTTTGGTTACTGATTTGATGATTTGTACTTTATTTACGTTACTTTTTTCTTTTACACATAGAAATATGTTTAAACATGTCTTTTGTAAGGTTAAAAATTCAAGATCTAAGAATTTCATGGCGAACTAATTTATTTAGATAGACCGAGGAACCCCGATCGGTTAAGTACCGAGAGATGTTATTGGAGTACCATAAATCTGCTGTTGTCCCAAAATCCTTCAAATTCCCATTAAAAATCATTACTTCTGTGGTTACTGGACCAGGGGTTCCTGTTCTGGATCAAATAATCGAAATGTTGTCTGATGGTTCTTCCACCCTATCGTGAGCTGTCTCCGCTATATCGGACCTCCACCATTGCGATGCTCATGACCCGTTAAGACACCCAATTAGAATTAAAATCGAATAATGTGTTTTCTCTGGCTTGGTGATCCGAGTGATACAAGCAACAGTAAGATTTAGATAAATGCAGATATGCGAGACAGATGTATAAATGCAATACAGCTTTATTTTAAATCACCTTGACGTTAAGGGTAATTAAATGGTAGAAGAAAGTAAAAAGAGTAGCAGATTCATTTTAACGACTTCACTTTCAAAAAAGTCACAAAAGAAGTTAAAAGTTATAATTGAAAAAAAAAATTAAAAAAAACTTTATAATAAATATTATAATAAGTCAATATTAATATTAGTTCAAAATTAACGCAAAAATTATTTACAGTATTTTACAATAGTGTTCCAAAAATCAAGATTTTTTTTTTCCAGCTATATTATTCAAACTAATATTTAGTACTTGAAATGTACATTTCCATCTCATACAAATATCCACATGTTAAAGAAACTGCATCAATATTTCACATAAGAATGTTTTTGAAAGACAGAAGGTTTATGGAAATAATTGAATAAAAAAAGCTCATTAAAAAGTTTACCGACCCATAAAAGACAGTTAAATTATATATATTACTGTATTGCGCTACAGGACGGCTTTCGTTGTCCTTTTTTAAGTACTTTATTACAGATATTTGTCTAAGGAATTTTCAATGTCGCAAAATTATAATTTCCTATATTTTAAAAGTGTTTTTTAAAATCAAACATGCATCATATCGATTTTTCCAAGACAAAATCAATTTAAACCTTCTACATCCCCTGCGGCTTTTTTTATTTCTCTTAAAAAATCGTGCAACTAGAGAGAATATTCCAAAAACGCTGTAAAATCAATGGCCAATTTTTATTCATTTTCTCATTCCTCGCTTTTCAAAAGAGATGGACACTGCAGGACAACGCCCTGATTCTTACCATTTTTCTTCAGTGATGGATTATGAAACTGAGAAGCGATTCCGTAAGGATACGTTACACGAGCTTCGAATTTTTTAATTAATGAACACCATTATAATTCATTCGTCACCGGAAAAAAAAATGGTTGTCTCCTTTCGCCAGACAAACGACGATACTAATAATATCATATGAAGGGTCCACTGGAAAAACGACCTAAATCACATACTACTTGATGAACTTTGCTTTTTGTTTTATTCATTCATTTTGTAACATAAATGTTAATTTTAACTATACGAGCCTACTTCCCCGTAACACCCAAATTCAAAGTAACTGTACATATATTTATAATATATAATTTATAATTATTTACAATACATAATTTATATAAAACATAAAGCAAAGTTCATCAAGTAGTATGTGACTTAGGTCGTTTTTCCAGTGGACCCTTCATATATTAAAATGCATAAGATACTACAAATTCGTCCATAAGTAAAATATAGGGAAGAAAATCGCAGTTATGTAACATTTGAATAAAGCTAAAGAAGGAAAAAATCCTTAAAGTTCTTAAATTAATGTACAGTTATACAATATTTTTTGTAATGTATTCAAATTCAAATCAGTGTCATACTTAATGACTTTCTTTGTTCTAAATAAAAAAAAATCTTACATTTATACTTTACATATATTGAACAAATACGAGGTAATTACAATTCAGAAATTACCTTTTCCGCAACGAAATAGCAATAACATTTCACTTTCCGTTATAATTTATTCATGCATGTCAAATACAGTATTTTTGACAGGATGAAAAATTATTTGCCACAAATTGTTCGTTTACATTTCATTCGGGGAATTCGAACGTATTTAAAATTAATTAAATTAACGTATAAATCATGAAGCTAGCAAACAATGACAGGCATACAAAAAAAAGTAGATTAATAAATTTTGAATTAGTTTTGAATAAGGCATTTCATTTTCAAAACGGTTTTTTCTTTAATCAGTTCAGCAAATATTTTGTCAGTAAATAAAAGTTACAAGATTTGATTGAAAGTATATTGGTTATGCTACGAGGAAGCGTCTCATTTTGAAAATTAGTTACCAAGAAAAATAGATTAAGAAGTAGAATAACATTCAAAAAGGGAAATAGAAACTATTTCTTCTAAAATACACTAGAAAAACATCATGAAATCAATCCAAATAAAACTAAAACAATAAACATATCCATTTCATATATAGAATGCAAATTTAACTTGTGTTTTAAATTTGCTAGAAATGTCGCTTGCTGTCAAGTTTAATCGGATTAAAAATGTCAGGACATACTGAGTTTTAGAGGTAAAAAAGCGAAATTACTTTGTTAAAATAAATTGCAGAGTAGCTTATTGAATTACCTTATGTTTTTGCATAAAACAACGAGCAATTGAAGCAGACATTCGTATCAAGCGAGAGTATTTTAATTAGTGAAATTAAACCTAGCATTTTGAGTTATGAAAGAAAGTTAGTCATCAATAGAGAGAATCTTATACTTCACTAATGATAAGTTATTGTAAAATTTTTATTGTGATCCACTTTTAATAAGTCTTCTTAATTTGTTCCATCTTAATCAAAGTAATAATGAAATTTTAAATTTTAGAAACAGAAGGATCATCACTCGAATGTTTTACATCTTGCCAGTGATTAAATTTGAGCATGTAAGTGAAAATTAAACTTTAAAAATAAAAAAGGTAGAAATAATCTTAACGAAAGTCAGTGTACGTAGGTGACTAGCTAGGATGTCTAACAAAATTTACAGCATTGCTTCTATTTAATCTGGGTACCTTTTAGATGCATTTAATTTGCAGTTAAAAACTGTCATAAAATATAATGGTTTCATAAAGAGGCATTTATTTATTAAGTTATAGATATTAAAAACCAATCTATGTGTAAGTGTCTATTTTTTAAAATTATTAGAAGCTGTTTCTTAAGCACAACTCTGTTATAAAATCATGTTCCGCCGAATCCGCTTCCGTACGATAGCACAGATTGGTGTAGCGTCTCATTCATAGAATACGCTACAATCTAATAAAATAAAACGGCTTCAAACCAGCTTGCTGAATCAGATTTTAAATGTAAACAGCTTAAACATCATACAAAATGTTAAGAATTCCGAATTAGAAAAAAAAATTTTCTGAAGTAAGTTTCAGAGCAAAAACCTTTTGCATGAAATAGGTATAAAAAAAGTTTTTAACTTTTAACTGAAATAGATATATTAAAAATAAAATTAATTTTAAATGAAATAGATGTAAAAAATTTGGTTTTAAATGAAATATATTTTAAAACGTTATAAGATGTTATTTCTATTAGCTTGATTTGAATTAAAATTTTGATTGGAGAAAAAATAAGCGGTATACTAAACGGCTATTCGTGCAAAGATTTATGAAGTCTTATTTCTTCTTCTTTCAAAATCTTCATTCATAAATCAAGCTAATAATATCTTTAAGATAATAGTCTAAAAAGTATTCTTTAATTTTATTTTATACTTAATTTTAATTATTTGAATGCCTAAAATAATAAATTAACTTTGTGCTAAGTAAACTGTTATAAAAAAATAATTTCACTTTAAGAAAGCACAAATTGGCATTAAAATGCAGACATATGTTTCGAGATTGCTTGGTATCCCTTTTTAGCCTACTTTCCCGTAAAAGTAAAAAAAAAAATAATAATAATAATAAAGCATGAAAGAAGGCTTAATGTATCGTGAAAATATCGTTATAAATTAAAAAAAAGTCAAAAATAAGTTAAGTAATTAAATAAAAATTGAAAAATAAAAAATTTGAAAGTAGGGTTTTGAGAGGGGGGGGGGAGTGTGTCTGTCGGTCTGTCCCCCTAATAACTTTTGAACGAATTGTCCGATTCGAAAAATTCTTTTTGCATTCGAAAGATCTCGGTCGGCGAGGACATCTCATTTCCATTTTTCTTCTTGATTTGAACAATTTGTTGTTCAATTTTGAACATTTCAAAAATTTTAACATTAGCGCCTATAGGCGAAAATGAAGCAAATTATGTAAACTCTGGGTACAAGATCCAAGTTCCAATGAACAAGCTCACTGGAAGTAGTTCTTGGCGTGAAATATTGATATGAACAATTTTTGTTCATTTTTTAAAAGTTCAAAAAAAATTTTACATACCGCCTACGGGGAAATTTCAATCCTATATAAATCCTGATCTAACGGACCGATTTTTTGGAACAAACTTTATCGGAAAGCTCCTATGACGTAAAACATGTACAAATAGAAAGTTCATCCAGAACTAACGAGCCTATTTTCCTATGAAATTTTTTGTTTGGGATTTTTAAGAATATTTTTGAATTAATGAATGATTAAATGAATAAGCGAAAGAATGAATGAATAAATGAGTGCATAAATACATGAGTGACTGAATAAATGAATGATTGAATGAAAATGTATGACCGGTGAAAAAGGTATATTTGAAGCAATTAAGAACGAAAGCTAAACGAGAAAGACAGAGAGAGAGAGATAGAGAGATAGCTAGATTTTAAATTTGAAGCTGGTCTATACGGGAAAGTAGGCTCGTATAGTTCTAGACGGAACTTCTTGTTCAATGGGACAGGGAGCTTCTAGATATAAAACATCCAAATGAGAAGCTCCCTGTCGCATTGAAAAAGGGATGCCAAGAAATCCCGAAACATATGTCTGCATTTTAATTCTAATTTGTGCTTTCGTAACGTGAAATTACTTTTTATTACAGTATTTGAATGCCGTCTAATAAAAAAAATAATTATTTAAATAAATAAATGCTTTCAATCGAAAAATTGATGAGGATGTCTTTATGCATAAATTGTTTCTTATGTTACGCAGTTCATCCGAACTTTGGTATAATTAAGCCAAAGGGTAAAGTACAGCTACACATACAGTTTAATTAGCAAATCAACACCTTAGTCTAACTAAATCAAAAACAAAATTTTCATAATCTCCTAATACTTTGTTTGTCTTAATCTCTCTGCACTCCCTCTTAGTACTAACCCAATTAAGTAACTTTTAAAATTTAGTTGTGAGGGAAATGGGACGCAACACGAAAGAAATTAGCACCATTTCGACAATGTACGGCACAGTTTTAAAAGAGCATAAAAGTTGCCTTTATCCATTTGGTGTGAACTCAACTCTGAAAGATAATAAAAGCGAGTTTAAATAGCAAAGGAAGCATTTAAACGCAACGATGACAGTGTCTTTAAGCAAACACTTCATGCCCTCCCATGTTGGCAGATTTCATAAAATAATCCCCTTATTTACATATTTTGAGTGCGTTGCACAATGCACTGGCAAAGTGAGTCAAAAGTGTTTCTTTGTTTCGTTAATTAAATGAGCACAGAAAATTAGAAATACAGTCTCAACGCAGTGTAGCTAATTTTATCAATACGTCTAGCATTAATTTGAATTCTTAGTTTTCTGGCAATTACGATGCTAAAAATGGTGTCTTTATTTTCTTCCGACTCCCAGAAATTCTTTCCTACGTTATGAGTAAAGTAAACCATTAAGCAACAATGCCGCAGTCTGCATTCAATTCAAAATATTGCCCATTGTACCCATGCCTTTTCATGACTGTAGATTTTAATATACGCACTTAACTTACCCCTTTTATTGCCCATAACTCTGTTCACTTAACGATCGCATAAAGCTAAGAATAAAAAGCAGTAAACGATTCACTTGCAGGAAGACATGACTGCATGGAGAATTCTAAAAAGCATAAATTATTATTCGTCCCATGATTTCCCATGGGTTCGTAACAACTATCCTTTTCCGGCGCAGTTACATTCAGTTTAAGTGTTGTTAAAAGGAATGAGGAAATTCCGAGGACGATTCAGAAAGATTGCATTTGTTAATTAGAATTCATATATGTTTTTATTCTTTCAACATAAATTAAGTTTCGAATTGTTTTGTCTCAAAGAGATTTAAAGAGAAAAATCACGATTATCTCTCTGTTCATCATTATAATGAAAAGAAATATTTCTTAATTAAATATGCCTACAGTTCGAGTTATGTGTAAATATAATATTCATAATTAAAAAAATATTTATGTTATCACCAAAAGCATTCCGTTTCATAATTGTTTTTTTTCTTTAATTCCAACTAAGCTTTCCAATGAAAATGTAGTCCCGAATCATTTTCAACTAGCAATGCTTACAAGAACAATAGGGTAGAATGGGGTAAATGGGTCACTTGAATAAAAACTCAAAATAATAGAACTTGAAATTATTTTTAAACCAATATTTTTATGTTATATTTCAATGTGTTGGCAACATTTTTCATTGTAAAAAAAAGTTAGGTTCTTAAATATGGCAACACAAAAATATGTTGGTAATTTTTGGATGATAGTGTGCTAAACACATGGTTTACCAACTTCTGAAAATCTCTATATTTTATCAAATAACAACCCAAATTTAAAGGATTTCCACACGAAGAAACTTTGGAGAACAATTACAGCCGAGCATGTAAGAAAAAAAAATAAATATTGAAATTTTTACATCAGTTTTTCTTGGATGGTGTAAAATGGGTCATGGTTAGGCTTAGCTGGTTCTATTCTATAATTGTTTTAAAATTTACTCTGTTGCACCTCACTGCAGAAAATTTCTAAATTTAAACAATGTATGTTTGTTTTATTGAAATTACATTAAAAAAAATTTTTTTTGAATGTTTTTCCTAAAAAAGATTGTGTTGATGTGGTAGAGAAAAGTGATGTTGTCGAAGTGTTATGTGAACCAATATATAACAATCTAGAACAATATTATTTTAACATTTCAATGTAATTATAATTCAAAATGTTGCTAAATTTGTTACTTATTTTTTTTTCAATTTCAAATTATAAATAGCTGTTTTCAGCATTATTTTGCATTATGACCCATTTTACCCCACAATGGAGTAAATCAGGTCACAACTTTATAAACTCAGTTAAACTATTTCATAATTAAAAAATAAATATTATAATGACATAAAATTGATCTAAAGGAGTTCTATATATATATAGCTAGAGCTCGCCCAGCAGTAGAAAGTCGACCGAAATTCATTAAATTTTTCAAATTCAGCCTCGAACGCTTAAACAACTTTTAGACAGTTTAGATTTTTTGTTTGGCAACAGTTCGTTTAGTTTAAATATTTCAATTAGAAATTATCTATCCCCAGTGCGACTGATCTGACAACTGAGTTAGTAATTTAATGTAATGTTTTGTAACACATATTATACATAAATTGTATCTTTCTGCACACCTTCTGTTATAATGAAAATAGAAATAAAAATTCTCATGCCACTCTATCATCATCATTGAATAAATTAGAAATACAAACACTCTCTTTCAAATTGATCGAGAGTTCAAAACGCTAATGCAAATCAACAAACTTACGAAACGTTGATTCGAAGTAAAATAATGCGTCACTGCACTTATTGCCTCACTTCATATTATATTAGACATTATCAGCTTCGAATTCGGTTATATTCTCTTTGACATTGTACGGAACGTTTTACTATTCATATATGTATATATTTTGGAAATGGCTTAACCTGAGACTTTAAGAATAGCATTATTTTGCTTCGACATTCAGTTAATGGATTACATTTTCTCTTCTGTTTTGTTCTTGACATTTCTTCTTTGAATTTCAACTAGTAAAACAATTTTAATATCAATTAAATATTTTACAAATATTGTAGATGTAAAGAGTAGTATGAAAGTCTGACGAATAAATACTTCTAAAAAATGCTTCGATTCTACGACTAGAGAATGAGAAAACAAAAAGGTTTTTTTGATAACTCTAAAACTCATCAATAGCTACTAAATAAAAAAAAAATGAAAAGAAAATGGTAATTAACTGTTTTCTTTGCCTATTTATATATAGATAAAATATTATTTTTGATTTAATAAAAAAATATTTTTGACAAAATATTTCATGTTTTTCAGCATTTGGCATTCACAAAAAATGAAAAGAAATAGTACGAAATACGTTTCCAAAATATTGCCCTAGGTTAGCTGTTTCGCTTTTCCCCCTTTAACATTGTCGATGCAAAGAATGTAAGAGAAGCAAACATTCGTTTTGTCATGGGATAAAAAGACGTTTCAAAAGAAACAAAAATTGTATAGTATTCTCTACTAATAATAAAGCAGCAAGTATGTGTGTGTCTGTCTGTGTCCGGCGTAGGGCCCAGACCGTCCGGCGGATTTTCATGAAATTTGGCACGAAATTAGTTTGGAACATGGGGGTGTGCACCTCGGAGAGTTTTTTCTGAAATTCGAATTTGTTCTTTTTTTATTCCAATTTATAGCCGAAAGTTTCATAAAATAGTCGTTTACTATGGGAAAGAAATATCGCATCCTTTCGAGCTTAATACCGTTGAAAAGCGCGTAAAAAACTGTCCCAGAAAGAGTTTTGTTCTATGTGCTAAAATTCGAAGACAATAAATTAACCTGAAAAGAAGTTATAAGCGTTTTTCTCTGTAGTTCGAAATTATTTTTTCACGGTAATTAACTTAAATTTTAGCTGAATCGTTACCATGGTGACTGGTTTATGATCCTTTTCTTTTTTCTATCGAATTAATATTTATTTCTTGAGGTTTTTATCATTTTGCGGAGCAGCCGAATTTTAATTAATTAATCAATTAATTTATTTTTTGAATTTTGATTATTCTTTTTTTAAAACGAATTAAAATACTGCACAAGGGTTTTTTAAAGAAATGTTATCCTTTATAGCGATTTTTGTTACTCCAACTTATTATTACTATTTATATTTTTATTTATTCAATTTTTTTTCTCCAGTGAATTAGCAAACATATTATTTATCTATTTGGGCTCAGATGAAAGGTTTTTACGCTTTCAAAGCTTATCTTGCTGCTGTTAGTTTCTGCAAGCTACAAAATTTCGGCTTTCTGTTTTGCTGTCAATAAATAATAGATAAAAACTAATTATAGTAAAAATGTATTAATTAAAACTATTGCAATGGATTATAATCGTCCTTTTTGTGTGGGTACTTGAACTAAACAAACAACATGCTTTTTCTTTTAAATGTTTTCTTTTTCGTTTCTTTCTTTAGTTTTTCTATTTTTTATTGTTTGTTTTGTAAAAACCAATGCTTAAATGTGTAGGATCGCTGATTGATTGCCATGGGCGGCTAATTTTTATTGATGTGGAATTCCTTTTAATAAAATAACATAATTTACACTTTAAAAAGTTATAACTATATGCACAATGGCGAATCGACTGGTCTTTTCATTTTTTAACACGAGCATAGCCGTGCGGGTACCGCTAGTATGTAATAAAAGGAGGCGAGGTGTATTGACAACATTATCTGATGCTACTTGGAACAGCGAGAGGGATGTCCTGAACGACACTTGCGCATGGCCAATGAGGAAGAATCCTCTTTCTTCCTTTTTCCATGTATACTTAACATATTGTGTGCGGGACACGTACTAGTACGTTTTCTGACGATTGGTACTTGACGCGGTACACTTACTAGTACGGGTTAGTGCAACGGCATGGTTTCTTTGTATCGCTTTTAGAGAAAGACGTAGGCTGGTAAACACATTTTTTGCTATTCTTTGTATAAAATGAAATGGAACAGAGCATGTCAAAAGACCTTTGCAGTGATATACAAAATCAGAGCAGACGGCCCATAGCGCTAATTAGTTTTGTGATTGCTATTTTCATTTTTTTTATAATGTAAGAATGATTGTAAATAATATAATTCGAAAAAATAAAGCTATATTTCTATTTGATTTTCATATTAACAATACTTTTATCAATTTATCCGCTAAAAATTTTATTTTTTGTTTACAAGAATCATAATATTATATATTTCAATATAAAATATGAAAAGTTTAGGCTAAAAATTAAATTTTTGATTTATTGAGATTTAACTGAATAACTAAATTTGCGTGCAAAACCCCCGAGCCCGGCACTTTTCCGCCGCGAAATGTACCCGCACACGTTGTGCTAAGAATGACAAAAAAAAAGTAAACAAAGAAATAAAATCAATAGTAGTAATTTTTTAAAGAAGTTTAATAACTCAAGACTTAAAAGACAGCCGGACTTCTTGTGGAAACATCAGTAGGTACAAAATAATAGTAATAATTTTATTTATGTTAGCCCTTTACTTAAAATCCTTTTTCTTTTCAGTTGATACTATATTTTATCTTCAATAGCAGAAGATCACATTATTTTACGAAAAATAGACCTATTGGTTTCTAAATTTAAAAAAAAAAAGACTACGAAGCTCATAAATAACTTCAAATGTATAAGGGTGCATAATTTTCAAAATAAATATTAAATATTCATTTCCTAAATATAAGCTCTTAATAAAATATCACTACATTCCGCGTTTTAGTTCTGTAAATATAGCTTTACCTTCCTATTACTCTTTTTGAGAAAAACAAAAACCTGTAAGTTTCCTTCGCGGTTTTCCGAACTTTTATGTTTTGAAATTCCGTGATGTTTTGATAGATTGATAGAAATGAAAGCTCTCAGAAGAACATGGCTTGTGTGACTGTTTTCTTTCGGTTTTTTTTTTTTTTTGAATTTCAAAAGGAACACCGATGATTATGACAACTTATTAATCCGAAATGATGTATCTACTGTTTTCATTTTTTCTCTATCTGACGTTAGTAATAAAATTAAATAAAATTATTTTAATAGTTTAGCTAGCAAAATCGTATTTTCAAACTTTTTAAGAATTTTGAATAATTTTAAAACAAAAAAAAACTTTCTTTTTTGTGATTTTAAAATTGGTTTTTTCTTTAAAAAAGACCAAATTTGGTCATTATTTGGCATAATAAGCAGTAAATTGGTAAACGTGACATTTCATCATAAGATGTACTAATATAAAACAAATCTGTTGGTCAAACGACTTTTACTTAAAATATTAAATAAGAGATCTTGGCGTTAGTTCAAAGTAAAGAGGGGTTCATTATTAATGTTAAAATAAGTTATAAATTTATAACATTGTTTTTTTCATACTGTACAAATAATTTTGTAATTTGCCCTGAATTAACACATTGTTAGCGGGCGACGTAGGACGCGCAACTATGTTGCGTAGCGGGCTAATTTGACTAAGTTAAAAGATGTTCTAAAAAATACACCAATTCATACAGTATATGAAACGTTATTTTTTCCCTTGTGTGACTTAAAAGTGGTGATTTTAAACGGCAATGCACGAAACGGGTACTAGTACATGCCGCCCCGCTCATAGTGCGTTAAGAATGTGCTTTAAGACATCGAATCTTACCTACTTGGTTAAACAGAAGTTGCGTATCATTGTATATTGCTTATTTCATTTTATTTTTTAAAGAGTGGCAAAATATTTACTTAGTAATATAACATTCGATAATTATTCCGTATCATCCTGTATTTCAATTTAAAATATTAGCTTTCGTTTCTTGAATAAGTACACAAATAAGAGTTCGAATATTTCTGTATTTCCGGCTTTAATTTTTATATTCAAGAAAGCGGCTCTAATATTGGCGAAATGTAAGTCATTGTCTTTAAGCTCATAGCATTATTCATTATACAAATGCTCTTTTTTCAGTTTTATTTTATTCGTTCGTCAATTATTATGAATAAATAAATAGATATAAATTTTAAAAAATGTATATATTATCAGCATTAATTTTTATATGAAATGAAGCGACTTTCATATTAAAGAAATGTAAGTCTGCTTTTGAGCTCCGAGCATTAATCATTATACAGAAACCCTTTTATTTCTGTCTACGAGTATTTTAATAAAAGCATTTACCACTTTTATTACTTTTTAACGATGCCATAAAACTGAGAGACGCGACGATAAGCAGTTATCTCATAGACAAATATGCCCACTCCAAAGTTCCCATAAATTTAAATATTTCTCCACGCTGTTCCTCATAATAAGTTCGAGGTAAGCTGCTTTTCCATTTTCTTCTATAAGCTATACAAATTTGATGAACTGAAAATAAGTTAAAAACGAAAGAAAAATTATGAGTTTTGCTTTTTTTTCAAACGAAAAGTGTGACAAGGTAAGCAATATTTTTCAGTTACTGTCAGGAATTCCCACAAAAATTAAAACATGAGCAAAAATAATGTAGATTAAATCATCTTATGTATAAAACATTTTCAGATATACAGGGGAATTCCGAAAAAAGATAGTTTCAATGCGCATCATCATTGAAACTGTGTACTTTTTTTTTCGGAATCACCCTGTATTAAGTTTTACGAAAATCAGGAACAGATAGAAGTCTTACGCAGATTTTTTTTTTCCTTCATTAATTTTCCGTTTTATAAGTAACACCTAAAGTTAATGTTTCTTCTACCATAAACGTATATCTGGTTTACCATTGTCATTTAAATTACCATCATATTAAAACTCTTTTTTTTTTCTTTCTAATGGGTTTGCTTATTGGTCATTAACCTTTGCAGACCTAGTGCACTGCATGGAGCCGGCTTACATACTTTCAAGCAGCACCACTATCGGCGGGTGCCATTGTCACATGATAGTTTTGACGGCTAGTTTTTTTCATTGAGAGGTAAAGCACTTGGGCTTTGATGCGAAACTGCACCAGGAATTTAATTTTTCCGCAAGTATCCAACCCAATTTATTCAAGGGGGTCTCTCAACTCAAGGGATCTTTAACCGATACCTCCGTAATTAAACGTAGTATTACGGAGGTAGCGCTTTAACATGTCGCATACTCATACGACATAGCCGACATGGACACTGCCGGTTTCCTGCATACTTTCAGGAAATGGATTTTCAAAAATATAATTTGGTACTTATCGGTCAAACGACCTACATTTTTTTGCTCGTCGGGAAAGGGAAAACAAAGCCATTTTATTAGATTTACCTAGCACGCATTTTTCTTTCCATTAAAAATATTATTAATAGTCACCTGTTTTACTTGTGTGCCATTTTGTTTTCCCCTTAGTTTTGATGAAAATTAAAATTCCAATGATGAATTTCATTTAGTATTGTATCTAGCGATGTTTATGCGGAGGAGGGTAGTCGGATTCTATAAGTAAAAAAAAATTCTAACTGCCATAAGTCATAAATTAAAATGCCCAAATAGATTTTAAAAATATATTATATTTTATATTTCTCGTTTTTTTTTAATTAAATTAGCCCTTATTGAACTAATTTTTGCATAAATTTCTGCATTGCAGTGTTTACATTCTTACTCAACAACATACGGTACTAGTAATCATTAAATTCATGTTGGCATCCTTTTTCAAACCGTGGCCAAGTTAGATAGGTAAATCGATAAGCACCTAAAATTTGTCTGTTATACCAAGGCATAACTTGATCGTAATCGTTACTACTGAAACAAGCGCTGACTGGCGATGGTTAATTTTTTTTCGTCAAATCAATTACGCCAAATCAATAATCTGATTCTTATCTGTTAGAAAGTAGCCTCAAAGTTGAATAGATGGCGCTCAGTGTCGACACTTATTTTTGTCCCTTCGTTTATGGCGAAATGAAACAGTCTGAATAAAAGTTAAACAGTAAGCTGGATTAAATACAGCCTTTGTATACTAATATAAAACAATTTTTTTTCTTTCATAAATTTTTCATTACAAATCTGCGAACTTTATTAACGATAAGTAAATGGCACAGAACGGCGATATAGATGTCCAAAAGTACGACTTGAGTAAACAATCATTGCTTTAGAAATAAAATTTCACGTTAAATTAAAGCACAAATGAGCATTAAAACGCAGACATATGTTTCGGGATCGCTTGGAATCCCTTTTTCAATGCGACAGGGAGCTTCTAGATGCAAAACATCCAAATGAAGCAGACAGAACAACAAAAACAAAGCTTATATAGCCTAAGAATTAACTGTAAACCAATGAGAATAAAGGCAGTGTGAAGTGGAAGTAGAAGTAGTATTAAAGGCACCAATAAGAGAGCAACAAACGAATGTAGTTGGAAGTACAGAAAGTAAAAAGGAATATCAATAAAAACAAAGAAAAAGACAACAGCGTGCATAAAAATGTGAAAATACATGAAAATTGCAAAAAAAAATAAAATAAAATACAAAGAATAAAATGGAAATAAAATAAGTACAGAAAATGCCAAAACAAAAAGCAAAACAAAGTACACATGCAAAAGAGGGGGAGGGGGGGAGAGAGAAAAAAATTGACACAAAAAAAGGAAAACTAACAAGAATACCAAGAAAGAACAACAAATTAAAGGAACTTATGCCAGACCTGTGAAAAATAAGGAGTTGAGGAAGAATCATTAACCAAATTAGAACTATTCCTGTTAATATGATAAGCTTCCCAAAAGTCAAGTTCTAAAGGGGAAGAACATTTTTGAATAATTTTCCCAGAATTGAAATAAAAAAAGTGGTTGGAATTCCAACAATGTTGAGCAATGCTAGACTTCCCAAAAGTCAAGTTCTAAAGGGGAAGAACATTTTTGAATAATTTTCCCAGAATTGAAATCAAAAAAGTGGTTGGAATTCCAACAATGTTGAGCAATGCTAGACTTATTCAGCTCTTGCTTTCGTACATAACCTTTATGCTCATTTAACCGAATTTTCAGAGCACGTTTTGTCTGTCCAATGTAAGAAAGGCCGCAACGGCAACTAATTTGGTAAATACCCCAAGTATTAAGTTGATCAACAGGATCTTTAAGAGAAGAGAAGGAAAGTTTGTTGCTAGGAGCAAAAACAACTTGAAATTGAAACCTTTTTAGGATTTTAGCAATACGAAAACTTACAGAATGAAAGAATGGTAACACAACCAAATCCTTTCTAGAAACCACATGATTGGGACCAGAAGTTTTTTTAGAAAGTTTGTTATGAATAGAATCAATTAAAGAGTGAGAAAATCCTCTATCAACAGCTACAGCTTTCAGATAGTTGAGTTCAATCTTGAGAAGCTCAGGAGAAGAGCAAATATTAATAGCACGATGGACAAGAGCATTAAAAGCCGAATATTTTTGGTTGGGAGGATGAGACGATAGTCTGTGAGGAGGTAAAGAAACAGCGAAAGGTTTACGATAGACAGAAGTTGTGAAACCAGACTCACTCCTAGAAATCAAAACATCAAGAAACGCGAGGCTACTATTAAGTTCTTTCTCACAAGAAAACTGGATATTAGAATCAATGGAGTTCATAATCGAAAGAGCATCATCAATACCTAACAAGTTACTGTCCGTTAGGACAAAACAATCATCCACATAACGAACATAAAATTGAAATTGCAATTTTTGGAATAGTTTTTCCTCAAAATAATGCATATAGAAATCACTTAAAATAGGACTAAGAGGACTTCCCATGGCTAGGCCATCTACCATAGCATAGAATTTACCATTAAATACAAAAGTGCTCTGTTGCAAGCACACACGAGTAAGAAAAACTAATTCCTCGATTTCCACAGAAGTTAAACGGAATTCAGAAAGCCTTTTCCTGAGGCAAGTCAAAGCGCCATCAACAGGAACATTAGTAAACAAAGAATTAACATCAAAAGAGGCCATAACCGAATTATTCGGAACGAAGTTATGAAGTTTCTTAACAAAATCGGTGGAATTTTTAACAGTGAAAACATTCCGACTCCTAAGTGGAGAAAACACAGAAACTAAATACTTGGAAAGTTTATATGAAGCAGTGCCAATATTGGAAACAATTGATCTGAAAGGAATACCTGCCTTGTGTACCTTCGGTAAAGCATAGAAACGCGCACAATTAGCAACAGAAGGAATCACAGACCGTTTAGCAATCAAAGGAATAGAATGAACAGACTTAACAGCAGAAGAAATAGCTTTTAACTCCTTGTCGCTAGGATCTTTATAAATTTCAGAATAAGGACCAGAAGCAATTAAATCATCAGTTTTTTCAACATAAGATGATTTATTAAGAACAACAATCTGACCACCCTTGTCAGCTTTGGTAATGACCAAATCATAATTTGAAACTAAATTATTGACACAGCGTTTCACAGAATGGGTAAAACCATCTAGAAGCTCCCTGTCGCAATGAAAAAGGGATTCCAAGCGATCCCGAAACATATGTCTGCGTTTTAATGCTCATTTGTGCTTTAATTTAACGTGAAATTTTATTTCTATTACTTTGCACAAAGTTTAATCATTACAATCATTGCTTTGATACATCTTTTTTAAAAAAGTGAAATTAAAAAGCTCTTATTGCACCTGATTTCCCTTATTGCTGTGTAATTTAACTTATGCACCGAATTTTGCTCCCTTATATTTAACTGCTCCACACAGTAAAGAAACAGAAATTGAAATCAGCTTTTATCTCGCACACAGTTGTTTGCAGATCGCAAATTCTTGAACTCATAAATTGCTCTTACCATGACTTCCCCTGGGCTGATAACAGTTACAAATTTCCGTAGTATGTGTGCTTAGATTCACTTAGATCACTGAAAGAACAGCAAGAATTCGCAGAAGAAATGAGCAAAATTTGCATATCATGATGAGATGTTGCAACATCAATTCCCCTATTTCTTTATGCTAAGCAAAGAAAGAGGAATCTTCTGCGAGCATAAACGTGAATATGAGTTGCTGTATTAAATTAGGATGGTGAATCTAGTTAAAAATCATAGATTCATGCTTTTCTTTATCGTAAAAGTAATTTTTAGGACTTTTTCTTTTCCTTTTCAAACTACTTATGTTTTTGAAAGATATCTTCGCTTTCAAAAATAGCACACAAGGGTGGATTCGAAAAATAAAATTGTGAAATCATTAAAAACCTGGCACCCCGAAAAGCCTTAATTTAATATCAGTTTTTTTTTAAATTTCTTTTATTTGTTTAATTAAAACTTGTCTTTCCCGAACTGTTTACGCCGTTCCTTTGGATCGTTGCGCTCCCAATCAGAGTCTGAGATATTTTAGTCTAGCTTTATCACTACCCCAGAAAAATTAGAAACGTCATTTACCATTGCTGGAATTAAGTTCTTGTCTCCACTAATAGGACTTGACAAAAATTGCATTTCCTGCCATACTTCCGCAATCGTGCTGCGAAACATTCGTCTCAGTTTGGGAGTTCCCTTTATTAGCTGTTTGCATCTCACTGTGTTTCTAATCAAATGACATTCTAGAGATCGCAACAAACTCATTTTAAATTCATGGATTTGAAAAATAACAGGGATGGTTGTTTTCGCCTAAAGATAAACCTGGAAGAATCGCGGAATAATGCCGCTAGGGTTGGTATTTTTGTAAACAAATGGAGTGATGCCGCGTTTTAAATATGTAGATAATTATTAATAATAGACTGAAACTGCATAAATGAACTAAGATTCATACTTATTATCCACATAATCCTTTTTACGCATGTGTCTGAACGCAGAACCAACTTGACCAGCCCTGTTTGGAAAAATACATTCCTGTACATTCATATCATCGTCATTTAAGCAAGTTGTTGTAAACTAGAAGCAACTTAGTAACAAAAAACTCAACGAATTTGTTACATAAATATTTGACGGTATTTATAACAGGAATTGTAAACTTAAATCATGTGTACTTTTAAATCATAAAGCTTTTTTAATAAAAATTTGGTAATGGAAAAGTGAAATTATAATACTTATTAATTATTCATTATAAGTAAGTGAAGCATTTTTCGTTTCCTTTATTTTACTACATACATTTATAATTTGCTAACTTGTGATTTAATCACAAGAAAATATAAGTCGTATTATGTTCGTAGTGATATTTGAAAACTGATACAGCTCGATTTAAAAAAAAAGAAAGAAAGAAAGGAAAAAAAATATACCTAATTTGGAGTATTGTTTTTTAGATTTTGTCTGTGCGAAGTCCCACAAAAAACTAGAACGTAAGCAAAAATGATGTAAATTAAATCATCCTATGTATAAATCATTTTCAGATATACAGAGCGTTTCCAAAAAAAAGTCACCCAAAGCAAAGCTCAGTTTCAATGCAAGACATCATTGAAACTATATACTTCTTTTTGAATCACCCCTGTATTTGAGTTAAACTATACAAGAGTCAGCAACAGCTGGAACTTTTTTTATTCTCAGTTTTTTTTAAATGTTTTTTTTTTTTAATTAATGTTTCTTTTACCATAAACATATATCTGGTTTACCGATGTTATTTTTTAAAAAACACCATAATGTTAAAGGTAAACGTTCGTCTGCTTAATGATTTTTGGGAAAGTCCAAAACAGACCCCTCAAATTTCGTGCATACGAAAGCACATTCGTCCCAAAAATAATGTGAACAAAACTCAATTTCACAAAATTATTTTAAAAAAAATTAAACCGAAAGTACCTTCATCTATATTTTATCACATAATTTTTACATAAGTTATTTCCCATTGCGTAATATTTCTTTTCATTTCCAATTTAAATTTTATTCACTTATGAATAAATAAGTTGTAAATGCAAGCTTTCAAATTCTTAATAATTTTTTTATTGAATACCCAATTGAATTTGCGTTCAATTTGCAATTACATTTCTAAGTTGAGTTTTTAAACAAGAAGTACCGTCTAGGGGGTACTATACGAGACTACTTTCCCGTTAATCAAAAACATTTCACGGCGAGAGCTCCTTCCAATAAGCTTGTTCATAGGCCCTTGGATCTCACTCCCAGGATTTGCATAATTTTCCCATAAGCGGTAATGTTAAGAATTTTTGAACTCTTCAAAATTCAACAAAAATTGTTCAAATCAAAGATTAAAATATGGAAACGAGATGTCCTCGCCAAGATTTTCCGAATACAAAAAAAAAAAAAAAATCTTTCGAATCGGAAAATCCGTTCAAAAGTTATTGAGGATGGGGAAAGAGACTGACAGACACACATTTCCCCATCTCAAAACCCTACTTTCATTTTTTTTTATTTTCCAATCTTTATTGAATTACTTCACTTATTTATGACTTTTCTTTGATTTTAATGATATTTTTACGAACCATTAAGCCTTTTTTCATAATTTGTTAATTTTTTTTTTTACTTTTTACAGAAAAGTAGGCCAAAAAAAGCGCTTCATTGAGGATGTAGAATATGCAGAGAGGAGAAGTTCAAATATCGCACTCATTTCAAAATCAGTTGTAAATTTTAAAACGTTTTATGGCGTAGGCGTAATGACTTCAATTCAATGCGGTACAAGTTGATGATAGATGATCTTAATTTATTACTAGGATGAAATTCGATTCTCTTTCTGCTGCCTTCAGAGCGGCAATTTATCACGATCCAAGATACTGCGGTGTTACTTTACCTCCTTGATCTGCTCATGAAATTAAATTCATTTTACTCTTCTTACAGCTTTCAGCACGTCAGCTCATAGCGTTGACTCATAAGTTGTCGTGGTCGTAGTTTGTCACCTGGATATGCCCATGGAATTGAATACAATAATTTGCCCATTGCTCTTACTTCCGTCTTCAGAACGCAATCAAGGGTCAAATTTTCAAGTAATTTATGACGTTTATGATCTAATAGGTGTTGCACAATATTTTATGTTGAACTTTTTCTTTTAATTAAAACATAGTTATTAAAATTTCAATTAAAAAATAGCGCAAGTCAAAGTTAGTGAAAACATATATTTTGAACAAACTTACGTAATAATGAGTTTAAACTAAAAGTTTTTTTTTTTTAATTTTAGTAGTTGTATAATGGTTGTGATGAATTTCTGCCACGATATATTGACGAATGAGTGTTTTGTGCAGTGTTGGGAAGAAATGACGTGGAAACTTTTTGTGGGGTTGCCACAATTTAGAATTGTTTAACTAACTCAAGTGTAGAATAACTCAACTAAACTACAGCTTCATTTTACGGAAGAAATTAATATTTAAGGTTAACGTTTGCTGCTAATTACATTTAATAGTTTGACGTAATTAGCAGCCGGACGTTAATCTTCGTGCCGAAATGTATGTGTGAGAAAACATACACGTGTATCGAGAATACAAAGAACTTGTTTCAATGCAAAAAAAAATTAAATAAACAAATACAGTGAAACCTGTGTAAGTTGACCACTTGCGGTGCAGCACTTTAGTGGTCAACTTAGACAGGTGGTCAACTTATAGAGGGTGAGGTAGAGAGTGAAGTGCTAATTCCGTTCCTGACAAAAGTGGTCAACTTTACAGGTAGTCAACTTACAAATGTGGTCAACTTTACAGGTGTTACTGTAAATAAAAGCTTTGTCTGCAAACGGTGAAGCTTTGTCTGCTGTTTACGTCTCGAAGTTCGAACCATGTCTGCATTCTGCATTCCAGAGTCCGAAGACATTCTAGACTTCAAAACATTTTACACAATATATTTTTGTATCAGAGAGTCAGTTTACATTCCTCACATTAAACATAATGTTTTATTTCCTCATACAAAAAGAATATTGCATTTTACATAATATAAAGCATTTTTATCGCATCACTCCCTATACACACTTAACTAACTCTTTCATCCCTTTTTACCTTAATCACAAAAGAAACCCAAATGAGGTTTCTTTTCATCCCCAAATGTTAACTTGCGAAGGCAGCAAACTATAAATTATTCTTCACCCCATGACTTCCCAGCGGATGCAACAACAATAAATTCAATGCGAAAGCACTTATACTTAATTCTTAAATATTAAAACGTTTGGAGGAAAATCGAGGACAAATGCGGAAAGAACACATTTGCTAATGAGAACTCGCAGCTGAAATTTTTACTGCGAAACCAGTAGTGGCGTTCCCGCTTATTGTTTCAAAGTGGATCAATGATTCTGCGGATTTTTGTGGCATTTTTACGAAAAGAGGAGCTTTTACGACTTATTTTTATGAGCCTCTGTAGAGATCTTTCAAAATTAGAAAGCAATGTCATCGCCATAAATGTAGCCCGACGTTTAAACGACTTTTGCTGCTAGTCGAAGCTTGCAACTTAATGTTTTGTAGCTAGTGCAAAGTACTTTCATCTGTTTGCAAAATGGCAACTGTTGTTGTCGTGTTTTCAGAAGCTTCAGTCAATATTAATATACAACAAAAATATTCTAAGTAGTAACTGCAAAACTGCTTCACAGTTTAGAGCAATCTGGTGTATTTGATATTATTTGCATTTGTATAAGAGGCTTTTTTACTATTTTTTGTATTTTAAATTCATTTATTTTTTGTTAATTGGTTAAAGTATCAGCGCTATTGATAATATTACATAATTGATAAATATTACATAATTATTGTTATTTTTGCTTGATTTTCATAGTACGATATAGTTTTGCTAAATTACATTAAATACTACACAATGAAACTGATTACACTCACTCCAATAGATCTAGCTCTTAAAGAATAATTTTTCAGCCCCTCCTTTCTAGCCTACTTTCCTGTAAAAGTTAAAAAAAATAATGATGCATTTAAAAAAGCTTAATGTATCGGGAAAATTTCGTTAGAAATCAATAAAAGAAAAATAAGTTGAGTAATTAAATAAAGATTGAAAATTAAAAAAGGAGTTCCGTCTAGAACTATACGAGCCTACTTTCCCGTATGCAGCAAAGGGGCCGTTCATAAATGACGTCACGCTTTTTTCCCATATATTTGACCCCCCTCCCCCCCTTTGTACCGCGTCGTGCTATGTTGCATTCTGCATGATGTCACACTTCTTGTTACCTCCTCCCCTCCCCTTGTCACACTTTGTCACAATTTCACGAACCCCCCTCCCCCCTCGAAGCGTGACATCATTTATGAATGATCCCAAATTCAAATTTATAATCTATTTATCGCTTTCTCTCTCTTTCTCATTTAGCTTTAGTGCTTAATTACTTCAAATATACCTTTTTCAACGGATAATACATATTCACTCACTCATTCATTCTTTCATTTTTTCAGTCGCTCATTTATTCATTCATTCATTAACTCATTCGTGTATTTATTCATTCATTCACTCAGCTATTTATTTTATCACTCATCTTTATTTTATGAATCAGTGAATAAATGATAAAATAAATAAATGAGTGAATGAATGAATACATGAATGAGGTAATGAATGAATGAATAAATGAATGATTGAATGAATGAAAGAATGAATGAATATGTTTTATCCATCGAAAATGAAATATTTGAAGTAATTAAGAACTAAACCTATATAAGAAAAAAAAATAGCCTGATTATAAATTTGAATTTGGTGCATACGAAAAAGTAGGCTCGTATAGTTCGAGACGGAACTTCTTGTTTTCATTGGATTTGCTTAATTTATTTTGTATTCTTATAATCACTTGCAAAAGCTTTTTTCTTTTAATTTAGCTTTGAGCTAACCGCTATCTTATTAACGAAATAATGCAAGTATTTGCATTTTTATTAGTTTTTTGGTATTTTCAATTTACTTAAAGAAATTACTATAATAGTTCCGTTTGAAATCGATTTTTTATTTCTATCAATTCATCACCTTACTTGCATTTTTCGTCGTTTCCCACTATTTTATCCATTTACTTACCTATTTGTTACATTAATTTACTTTGTGAATGCACATAATAATTTTGTTTGGGCCTGAGTTGCTGTTTCCATCAATTCATCATTTTTAAATCCTTTTTATCATCATTTGACTTTTTTTTCTTGTTTCAGTACATTTTGGTAAACTCAATTAACTTAAAAATGCAAATCAATACTTTCAAACGAAATTCGGTTGCTGTTTCAGTCAATTCATTACTTCTCCTGCATTTTTAATGAGCACTTTTCAACAATAATAAGGAATTTTTCCCAAGATGCACGTGAAATTTATACTTATAAATAAGAACTTGTTCTGAAGTAACTTTGTGGGAAATATTTCATTCAATTAGATAATTTATTATCGTATTTATAGTTGAACCATTCGTAATTGGTTATGGCCTTCTCTTAAACTTCTTAAACAAGTTCAGGGGGGAAATACGTGTAAAGGTCTCAGTAAATTAATTTTTTTCTTCATAAATCGATTCTACAACTATTTAATAATGTACCCTGAAAATTTCAAAGCAAAATTATAAGTCGTTTAAAAGTTATAAGCATTTGAGCGAGCGCCCCTTTTGGAGCAGTTGAGCAGGTAGTCCTCATGAATGACCTGAAGGGTATTTTAGAGAACGTTAGCAGATGTCCTTTGATTTATTTTAACAATTGAGACCTCGGATAGAAGTTTCTATAAGTATTAGTATCTATAACTATTAAAAAAATTGATTCATTACTGCCTTAAATTTACCTTCAATACCACTCTTTTTTTCAAACGCGTTTTTCTCGAAACTACTTTTTCGAATTTGTGTACACTGTAGTTCGCAGTTTTTGATCAATCCTTATCAAATTTAGCACACATTTTCTTTATATATTCACGCTTTAGTTGAACTAGAATCATAAACATTTCCTTATTTTTACTCTTTTTTATTGTAAAAAAAAGAACAAAAAAACGGTTAAAAATCGTACTTAATTTTCCCATTTAAAAAAAAAAAATAGAAATTTTCAATTTTTTGTGATGATTTTCGATCAACTGAAGAGACACTTGTATAAAAAGTAGATTTAAAAAAAAAATGATTTCAGATAAAAATTGTGACCTTCAGGATGTACACAAACTGCCGACCCGGGTGGCGACTTACAGTGTGCAGCAGCCAATATCTCCGGGAGTTTTCAAGACAAATGTTTGAAATTTTCAGAAAATGTTCTTCAATATATCTATAAAATAACCTCAAAATCGCAATAAAATATATTTATTCTTTATATGTTAAAAAAATCACGAATTATTGCTCTTTATACATAGTTTTACACGTTTTTTCCCCCTTAAGTAAAAATTGGAAAAAATTTCAAAGCTGCAAATTATCTATGTTAAGTAAATTACTTAGTTTATTTCTTAAAGTAGTGTAAAAAATGCCTTTCTTTATGACTTATTTCAGTTTCAAGATTTTATCATTTTTAAACAATAACACCCTTTAAAAAACTTTCTTGGTCAGGCCACATCTCAGAATTTTCCTCAAGATCCTCGGGACATTTATAATTATGATTGAGAACTTATAATAAGATTGAGAATAAAATAATCTTACTGCAATGTATTCCATTTTTTGTCGAATATTTCAGTCAATGATGCAATTTGTTATTGTATTTATATGAAACCTTTCGTATCCGGCTATGGTATTTCCTTTAACTTCTTACATAACTTAAGTAAAAACTGGAATCTTTTTCAAAATCAATAAATGTAGGACGGCGTCTAGGGGTAAGTAAGTTTACGGAAAGAATAATACTAAAAGAAAAAGATACTAACGTTTAAACTAACATTTTATTTTCTACTAAACACATAAAAAAACATCACGATATTTACATTTTTACAAGGAAGATAAATTAAAGCTATATTAAAGAGCATGGTTCACCTGCGATATGGAGATTCCAAACATCCTAATTTGTTTATCAATTCAATAAAAGTGCGAAGAGAGAAAAATAACGAACGCTACCTAATTTTTCATGTCTTGCTAGAGTCTGAACCAAACTGTTCTTTCTGAATATGTGACGTCACGAGCGCGCCAAATTTTCTTATTGACAGCTTAAACAGAACAAGATTAAATTCGCTTAGATTGGAGTCGCTATCTCACAAATCAAAAACGTATTTCCCACATAAATAACTTTGTTTATTTCTTCGTGTAAAAAAAATCTTTTTTTTTCTGTGATTAATTTCAATTTCAAATCTTTATCTTTTTTAAACTCTAATAACTACTTAGAAACTCTTCTTGGTTAATGCATGAGGTATTCGCAAGAAAGGCCTTCCGTAGCTTGGATGTAGTCTGAGAAAAAATCTGAAAACTTTACAGATTATAAATTGGAGAGTTTTTGCAAAAATCAGGACCGGTGGTTGGGGAATTCTGAGGAAGATCAATATGCTGGTGAACCAGGAGACAAATTAAAACATTTATTTAATAATTTGGTAAAATAGCACCAAAAATGTATGTGATTTATTAATGTTTATCTAATACAAATATAAATATTAATTCATTTTCTGAGTGACTTTGTTTTTTCCACAGTCATCTTACATTACAATTTATAGGTTACTGCTTTGATATAATTCTACCTTCCAACATTTGCGAGTTTAGTATTTTCACTGAAATAAATATGCTGCACATTTGCAAAGAAATAATAAAATCTTAATGTTCTAATCGGCTAATTAAGATGATGTGGATTAAAACGCAAAGTTTTCTTTGAAACAAACTAAAATAATCAACTAAAGAGCTAAAACTGCTAAACCATTTTTTTTTCTGCACCTATTCTGCACTTTTATAATTCACTTTGCAGTTAAAATACCCAGCTTCTCAAACGATATTTTAATAAAAGAATTTTATTTTATACTTCCTCCGTCCTTCTATTACCCGTTCTTTGTCCATCGAAAGTCTCCGGACTGCATCTTCAAACACAATTTAACCTCTTAAAGCATTAAACTAGAAGTTTAAACAAAAGACCATTTTATTCATTTAGTTCTTTGCTCAAAAGAGCTCCAAACTAAAAATAGAACTCGTCTTTCTCTTTCCTGGAGTTTTTTAAGAGCCGAGTATTTGAGCAAACAAGAATATTTTTTATGTTCAAACTAGCTCAAAAGGCTACAGATAAGTTGAATTGAAAAACGTATTTGCACCGTTAAGCTTTTTGCTTCTTTTTTTCTTTCTTAAGGAAAAATACAACATTTTTTAATTAGGAAATTGTATTATAAATTTAATTTATTAAAGCATTAGGCATATGTGGTACATTTTAATCTTTCAAAGTGTAATTTCCAAACGTTTTTTAATGACGAAGGGGCTACCGCCCCCTCCTCGGTATCGCTCACCATCTCCCCCCCCCCACCCAGCTCTTCTGATCGCTTCGCGAAACGAGCTCGCTTCGCTTGCTTGCAGGCTAAACTGGTTTAGTTTTCTGTATAGCACACACCACTTTGACAACACTCGATTGCGCACGAATATAGCAGTCTGTTCTAACATTGTTTTCAAAACTTATTTATTATCCAAATCTCCTCTCCTCCTCCCGGAAAATCAAACGGGACTTTTTAATGTTAAGGATATTGTTTTAACGCAATATATGTAAGGTGCGGCAATATAACTTCCTTTTCTCAAAGAGAAATGAAAACTGTTTTACGAATCATAAATTTTTAAATTTTTTAACTAATGTAGATATACATCTAAAATTTTGTTTTACGCAGTTGTGAAAATCAAATAAGGTAAGTAACGCCCCCCATTCCCCATACACTGAGAGTCGATTTCTGGCGATTGTCACGATTCTTACCAGCACAGCAGCGGGTATGTTTGCAATTTCAGCTCGGATGTTGGATTTTAGGTGCTGTGGAGTTCTTGAACGGTTGGCATAAAGGTGGGATATCAAAAAACCCTCTAAGAAAAACTATAAGGGGTTCAAATCAGGGGAGCGTGCTAGTCACCCAAATTACGGAACATTCGTTCGAAAAATAAGTATCGGCGAAAAGTGTACGCTCCTCACTGTTTCTAGGCATGATGGTGACTTTTCTACTTCACAGTCCAGCCTTCCTACATTGCTGTGTGGACCTGGCCCTCCTTGATACCCCTATGCTTGAAGAGTATCATTGAAAGGTTGTGGTTCCCTGCAGAGCCTGCCGAAACCCGGGATAGAACCAGGGACACTCAGATCCCTGGTTCGATCCCGGGTTTCGGCAGACTCTGCAATGATGCTCTTCAAGCATAGGGGTATCAAGGAGGGCCAGGTCCACACAGCAATGTAGGAAGGCTGGACTGACGCCCAGCTAATCTACCTCCGGTCGGTCACGAGCTGTCGTCGAACTTCACTTACCCGTGCCCGGGGGAGGGCAGCCCTAAGTCCACGTGCTAACAGGGTAAAGGAGTGAAGTAGAAAAGTCACCATCATGCCTAGAAACAGTGAGGAGCGTACACTTTTCGACGAAACCTACTTTTCAAACGAATGTTCCGCAATTTGGGTGACTAGCACGCTCCCCCGATTTGAACCCCTTATAGTTTTTCTTGTAGGGTTTTTTTGAAATGCCAAATGCCTTTATGCCAACCGTTCAAGAACTCCACAGCACCTAAAATCCAACATTCGAACTGAAATTGCAAACATACCTGCTGCTATGAACAAAACTTTAGAACCATCCCTCTAGAATGAGATCACTTCCGTCCCGCATTAGCATTTAAGGCCTGAAACGCGCGCATTTTAAAAAAGGAAATTATGCTGCCACACCCTGTATCATATAGGACTTACTTTGAAGTGATCAACATGAGCCATTGAACATTGAACAACATACCCTTGTACGAGAATAAAAAACCAGTGATGTAATCAAATTTTCATTATTCTAAAACACTTTGTGAATGTGTGACTCAAGAGTGCTCAGAACTTCGAGATCTTTTGGTCTTAACTGTTTTAGTGGGGGGAGGGAATGGAAAACTGTGCAAGGTCTAACACAAACGTGAATGGTAACGAATGCTTCTGACAGAATTTCTGCCACCATTTCATGTTCGCGAGCCTACCAAAGTCACCCGATTTCATTCCAATATATTTACGACTGATAATGTATCTCAAACCCAAACTGAATCAATATGCAAATTGTCTTCTTTCAAAAATGGTGTTAAATGAGAGATTGAAGATATTATTGTCATACTGCACTAGTCCATCGTTTTGGCGACACTCTGAGAAATAGAGCTCTAACTTTTGACGATTCTTTAATCGTCAAGAAAATTTCGTCACTTACAACGATTCTTTCCTCCCTCAATCACGTGACTTAAAAAAACTACAACACAAATTTCGCCAAGTTGACGAAAGGTTTACTCGGAGTATTTTTAACGAAGTCAATTCGTCAAATACGACGAAAGTTTCGTGTGAATTGAGCATGCGTTTCTGAGAGTGTGCGAAGCGTTGTCGCGTGCAAAATCGGCCACATCAAAAATTTAGGAAACATGGAAATATTTACTTTAATACTGCCTGTCTGCTTTTTATTGGTGCTATTCACCTTTTTTTCTTCACTGTTAAAACTCACTATTTTTGGTACTACAGTACGAGCTCGAGTACTATATCCCACTTAGTGGATGAAAAGCATTATTACGAGTATAAGCGGACACATTCGGAAATAGAGACACGATTGCTTTACTATTATATCTTTGCATTTTATTGGGTTTTTTCCCCTCTTTCTGACACAAACACTGTGTGTCAAACACTGTCATTTTTATGCTGTAAAAACCTTTCCAACTCTGTTTTACATTTGTAATGTGAAAATCATTGTGTAATGATGAAAAGTAATAATCCTGTTGAAAGCTTTGGAGTTTTTTCATTGTGACCTTAACTGTTACAGTTATACTTTTTTTGCATGTAATTATTGAGCGTAGGCCATATAGTACTTGTTTTCAAAATTCTATTCCATCCCCCCCCCCCCCTGAATGGTGTGCTAGTTGAGGAATCAAGCAAATTTTACATTCTTTCTATATGTACAAATAATCATTATTCCTATTATTTCACCCCAATATCCTTGTTCCTCTTAAATATTATAAAAGAAAAAAATGTAGTAAGTACTCATCACATAATCGTACCTCCTATGCAAAAGGGCCAAAACTCGAGGCGTTTGCAAATTTTTACCTTAATCTACAAACCACTTTTTCGTTTTAATTCACATTTATAACAATAACGCTTTTGGATTGTCATTAAACTTATGTGGATATTGTTGTCTTTATCTATATGATAAACGTGCACTAAATTTGGAAGCTTTTCATAATTCAGTTCCTGCTGTCACTTGACTTACCACAAATAACTTATAACTCAACTTAAGATATATTATTAGTGCACAAAGAACTCAGTAAAACACACTTAATTCTGAATTTACTGGCACTTTCACTTTTTTTTAAGTTATTGCTCTATTGAGCAAGATGGTGAAAATGTCAAAATATTGAAAATAATTTGCAGCAAATTATTGCTAACAAATATTATTATTAATGCTCAAGAACTTAAAAATTCCTTATAAAATTTGTGTGAAGATCAGTCTTTAAACATAGTTTAACATTATACTAACACCACATTTTTAATTTTTATTTTTTGAAATTTTTGTCAAAATAAAATGCAACACTTGGAAAAAAGCTTATCATTAACAATTCCAAAAAACAATTACGTTCAAATAAAACGTGAAAAAGAAACCCAAAAACCAAAATTGAAAACATTAAAATGCATTTCGGATGGGTGATATTGGATATAAAAATATCAATAGCGAAGAGAAAAAATATACACATACAGGTAAAAGCAATTTATTTAGAGGTTTATCTTCCTTAATGCACTACAGCCTCGATGGTGAAAGAAAAACAACAATGCATGAAAAAAATATACGCAGTAAAATACAAAGAACAGAAAAAATAGAAAAAACAAACAGACAAAAAACCACATTTAGATACAAGCATGAATTTAGAGTTTATTTTCTTTGATGCCTCAAAACTCATATTTAATAAGAAAATATTTATCTTGATAGTAAAATACAACAACAGCGAACAGGACATATCTGCATAGAAAAAAACCCAGAGAGGGAACAACAAAAAAGGGGTATTCCATGGTAAACGAGGCATATTCCTGTTCCACACCTCAGAAAATAACAATGGAAAAGGAAATTTGAAAGAAACTGTTTTCCTTAAAAAATCACACGTGATATTTTTTTCCCAGCAAAAAAACCCCTTTAAATTATTATTATTATTATTATTATTATTATTTTTATTATTTTATTATTTTATTATTTTATTATTTTATTATTTTATTTTATTATTTTATTATTTTATTGTTATTTTATTATTATTATTATTATTACACTTGTGCGACAATTTCAGTAGAATGGCCAATATACGAATAGAGATAAGAATACTTTGTCATTCCTTTAGTGGAAAAAAAAAAGCATAGACCTTCGCACAATTTTAGTTTTAATTGAAAGTAACATAGTCGATTTTCAATTGCGTTAAAAATGGCAAAAGAGTAGTCATATAAGAATTTACCTTTAATCAATCGCTTCTCATTCCTACTATCTACAACAAGGGTGGCCAACCTGCGGCTCGCGAGCCACATGCGGCTCTTTAAAGGATTATTTGTGGCTTTTGACTCAACGAGTATATAAAAAAGCTAGAATTAATATTGATGGAATTTCAAAATAGATTTCAAGACTTGAAATATTTTAAACCGTCTCTTGATTTTTTTTTTTTTTATGAATCCATTTGAAATTAACATAATTCAAGGTGAGTTTTCCATTTAATATATAATTATGACCCAGAAAGCATCTAGAGAATTAGAATTAATAAAGATGCAAGTAGATCAAGTTGTACAAAAAAAATTATAAGTCGACGTCGATTACTGAATTTCGGAAATTTACCAGAATCGAAGTATTCTGAATTAAAAAAGCCTGCTTGTGTGTAAAATCAGTGAACCCTATTACCTTGCCCCGTGCGCAAGCAATCCTAAGGATTCGGCTAACAGGTAGGGACGAGTGGAGAAAAGTATTAACTAACCAGCATCTCAAAGAATTACTGAGAAGTGCTGTCACCATACCTTTCTAAATACATTAATAAATTGCGGCTCGCGAAAAATTTCAAATTTTGAAAAATGGCTCGGATTGTCAGGGAGCTTGGCCACCCCTGATCTATAACGGTAACAGCTATTTTAACCAGAGATCTGGAGCGCAGCTTGGGACAAGAACGTGGAGCAACAACATTTTGCCTGGAGCAGGAGCAAAGTCGGTACACGGGAATTTGGCGCGTTCCACTACTCTGATTTTTTTTATTAGAATTTCTCTAAAAATGTCAAAACTGCCACTTTCCGCAAAAAGGATTACATTTGAAGAATGAAAGAAGATTTTTCATCTGCAATATAAATTCCCGATTAAAAGTTTCCCTTGATAAACTCTCGATAGTAGTATAGTAATGGTACAAATAGTTCCCTAAGATAGTTAATTTATTGTACCAAATATAAATAAAACTAACAAATTAAATATATAAAGAGGATAAGTCACATAACTCCTATTAAAACTAATGCACGGAGTACAGCTGGAGCCGGGGTGGAGCAGACATTTAGAAGTCAGAGCAAAGAAACTAAAAAATATTATTCCTTTAGTTTCCTGATTATAACGGACCAGTAGCTGCTGATTTTCGTAATCGTGAACATCCAGTTCAAAAAAATTAATATCGAAATAAATAAATAAAACTAATTAATTAAATACATAAAGATAAGTCCAAATCTCCCCTTGAAACTAATCGGTGCACGGAGCACAGCTGGAGCCGAGGTGGAGCAGGTATTTAGCAGTCAGAGCAAAGAAACTAAAAAATATTATTAATTTAGTTTCCTGATTATAACGGATCAGTTGCTGCTAATTTTCGTAATCGTGAACATCCAGTCCAAAAAAATTAATATCGAAATAAATAAATAAAACTAAAAAATTAAATAAATAAAGAGGATAAGTCACATAACTCCTATTAAAACTAATCGGTGCACGGAGCACAGCTGGAGCAATTATTTAGAAGTCGGAGCAGAACAACTAAAAAATATAATTCCTTTAGCTTCCTGATTATAACAGACCAGTAGCTGCTGATATTTTTCGCAATCTTAAACACCCAGTTTAAAAAAATTAATAACAACATAAATTAATAAAATGAAAATACACATTCAAAGTTTTGTTGCAGCGGTTCGAAATGCCGATATCAAGTGATGCACTTGAAAGTTTTCCGAGTGTAAAATGCCGCCTCATGGCGTGAAGAATATTTCTGCTACCTTTTTGCTACAAGTGGTTGCGAATATATTTTAAAAACACAAATATATTTGGCAGTCTAAATAATAAAGTAAATATAATAAGGCAGTGAGAAGCAAAGGGATGTAAGTAATAAAAAAAAACGATTCTGAGAAAAACGCGTTCAAAGTTTTGATTTTATGTGACCTTTAATGCTATTATTTTTCTAAATCATGCTGGGGGAGCAGCACCTGTTAGGTCTACCCCTAACATTTCTTGCCACAATATAGAATAGTGCTTTCCCTATTGTTTGCAGTATCTCCAAATTTCAATTTTGTCACTTACACCACTTTGCTTCTAAGTGCCCCATACTTACTAATTGTTTGCTGATATTTGTCGTTTACATGTCAAAGAACCTAGGTAAATACTGATTTTTGGACAATGCACCATAACAAAACACTAAATATAAAATTAACCCTTATTTGTCAGTCAGACATATGAGTTTTGTCCTTTTCTGGAACAGTAATTAGGATGTTGCCGTTAGCGTTAGCTGATATTAATATACCACATTACAACTGCAATTTTCATTATACATGTTCTTTAACGGCATGCAATCTGATATTTTCAGCACAAATCATTTTTTTTTTTTTTTTGCCTACAAATGTAATTGTACATTTAAAAAAAAAGAAAGAAAGAAATGAAAAAGGAACAAGAAGTTCCGTCTAGAACTATACGAGCCTACTTTCCCGTATACACCAAATTCAAATTTATAATCTAGCTATCTCTTTCTCTCTCTTTCTTATTTATCTTTAGTTCTAATTATTGAAAATATACCTTTTTCAACGGATAATACATATTCATTCACTCACTCATTCATTCTTTCATTTATTCAGCCATGCATTTATTCATTCATTCGTTACCTCATTCAAGTGTTTATTCATTCATTTACGCATTCATGTATTTATTCACTCATTTATTTATGTTTTCATTTATTCAATAATTTATTCATTCATTCTTTTCCTCATTCATTTATTCATTGATTTATTCTTTCACTCTTTCATTTATTCATTCATTCATTATTTCACTCATTGAGTCACTGAGAAATATCCTTGAAAATCCCGATCAAAAAATTTCATAGCAAAATAGGCTCGTAAGTTCTGGATAAACTTTCTATTTCTACATGTTCTACGTTATAAGAGCTTTCCGATAAAGTTTGTTCCAAGCAAATCGGTCCGTTAGATCAGGATTTATATAGGGTTGAAATTTCCCCGTAAGCCCTGTGTTAATTTTTTGAACTGTTCAAAAATGAACAAAAACTGTTCAAATCAATATTTCACGCCGAGAACTCCTTTCAATAAGCTTGCAATAGGAACTTGGCTCTTGTGCCCAGAGTTTACAGAATTTGCTTCAATTTTGTCCATAGGCGCTAATGTTAAAATTTTTTTAACTGTTCAAAATTGAACAAAAAATTGTTCAAATCGAAAAGTAAAATATGGAAATGAGATGTCCTCGCCGAGATCTTTCGAATGCAAAAAGAATTTTTCCAATCGGACAATTCGTTCAAAAGTTATTAGGGGGGGACAGACCGACAGTCAGACAGACAGACCGACAGACCGACAGACAGACAGACCGACAGACACACTTTTTCCCCATCTCAATACCCTACTTTAAAATTTTTTTATTTTTCAATCTTTATTTAATTACTTCACTTATTTTTGACTTTTCTTGATTTTTAACGATATTTTCACGATACATTAAGCCTTCTTTCATGCTTTATTATTATTTTTTTTAACTTTTACGGGAAAGTAGGCTAAAAAAGAGAAGTAAAAAACCTTCTGCATATTATAGTGCCATTTTCATCGCATCTTCTGCTATTGATACATTTTTTTTCTGCATTTTATTTGAATATGAAATTTTGCATGGTTTATAAGAGTTCCACTTCCAAAGCACTCTCACTCGCTTTTGCGATGTTTGTCACCAATTTAAAGGGCTTTCGGAAGCAATTTAATTGTCTAAATCATAAAACACCGTCTTGCAGTAAAGCAAGTTATCAAAGATCTAAAAAATACGGTTTTGCAAAACTTCGCTTATTTGAGCGTAATTTCATTACAATTGTTAAAAAAAATCTTCAAAGGTAAGACAAAGCAATTACAGCACTAAAGGTATATAAAGAACTCCCAATAAAAATACTGAAAACATTAAATATATACATTCAAAAGAAAAACATTATTATAAATGCGTTTATATACGTATATTTAAATGAATATCCATTTGTTTTGTTACGAAAAGCACGCTTTTAATAAAATAATCTTATACGACGAATACAAAACCGCTTTTAAAATTATAAGGTACACATTTTTTTTAACATTAAATTTCTTAACATTAATTTTATTTTCCCTAAGAAGTTTACTTAATATGCAGTAAATAAATGCGTACTTACGTTACTGGGAAAACAAAAATTATGATGATTTCCAGCCAATTCTTGAAGAAATATGCCTAAAAATGTCAATCGAGCTTCAAGTACTCAGTATTTTTCTTACTACTTCAAACGCACAAAAAATACCGGAAGATAATCGTCCTACAGGAAGAGCACGAATAATTTTCAGTGCGCGTTCTCCCGATTCCGAATGCAGAAATCGTCTGCTACAAACGCTCGCATTTCCCGAAACCCCGGGATGACAACCCCGCATGCGCGGGGCAGAATCCCGGCGACGTCAGTTCCGGGGTGTCCCGGAAGTATACCCCGGGCTCGTCCCTGGAAAGCGGCTCCAGTCGAAGATTTTTGGGGGCCCACCTGTGTGTGCAGGTGTGACAGTGTCTCTTTCCGAAAAATAAGAACAACTATTATTTAATTTCCAGTGCTTTCTTGCGCAGAGTAGCGCTAATGAACTTTCGCGCGCAGCACTTATTGCATAATCCTTTTTGGAGACTGATATTTATGTAATAGAAAACCCAGATAAGAGTCAAAATTTAAAGTTCACTACGTTTCATAGTTTTGAAGTCTCACTTAAATATATTACCTTTAAAATATTTCTTACTATGCATTTCATTGTGTGATTATTGAAATTATATTGCACAGAAAGTTGTCATCAAATTTAGGTAAAACTTTAGCTAATGTTCAGACCCCAGAAAAGTGCCCAAATATCAGAAACAGAGTATTTCATTGGTTTGTTGTCTCGCTAAAATTTTTGTCCTTTAAAATGTTCAAAATTCTACTTTTTATTGTATAATTGCGAAGTTTTATGAAGCAATTAGGGTTGCAGTCAAGTTTTAGTAGTATTTTACTGACTTTCGCTAATCGATATAAGTATAAAAATATGAAACACATAATGTTTCATTGCTCTGCAGACTCGCCGATTTTGATTTTTTTAATTTCAAATGTACACATTTTATGGTCCGGTTGTGAGTTTCTACGTCACTATTTGCGCAAAGAAATTTGAAGTCGGGTTTTTAAAATGTTGTGCTAAATTTTATTTATCAAACTTACAAATGTAAGTTCAAAGATAAAACAACGTAAAAAAGCACAAATTCAGAATAAAAAGTATCGCATACTTTTGCGACAGCTTTTCTTCTGAATTTGTGCTTTTTAACGTTGTTATATCTTTGTACTTACATTTTTGCACAAAGCATTTTGATCATTTCTCTTACATGTATTAATATACAAAGGGGTTTTTTTTTTTATTCATAATATTAAGGTCAGTTGGGGTAATTGTTAACGCGTTTTTAATGTTTTAACTTTTGTTCATTCCCTACCTTTTGAATGAAATGAAAGTGTGAGCATTGTAGCCAATACTATATTCCTTATGATTAAATGTGTACAAAAATGTTGACCTCGTGACCATTTATTGCAGCTCGTGTAAATGTTTACCCAAGAGTCTCTAGGGGTAAATGTAAACAGGATTTATTTTCCTATGCGGGTGATGTGAATAGGAAACCGGGCATACACAATCTGCTTAGCAGGTTAAGAACTTCTAGAGCAATGGCCCTCAATCTATAGCCTGAGGACCATTGTTATGGTCCTCAGGAATGTTCGTTAATGTTGGAATGCCAGCTACATTATTCAAATGTCGGAATGTTCGTTATAACCAAATAAATGGGTTTTATAAAACGGGACTGAACATTTATTTCGTTAAAACGGAATTTTTGCTGCAGCGGTATTCAGGCATTCTCTGTAACAAGATTTGTATCAACTCTGATACAACGAACTCCAAGAGGCCGGGAAAATAATTCGTTACAACGGAATGTTCGTTATAACCAAATATACGTTATTCAAGTGTTTTTTAAAACGAGAATGAACATTAATTTTTTTATAACGGATATTTCATTGCATCGGTATTCTGGTATTCTCTGTAACAGAATTTTACGTAATCAATGCGCCTCTAGCGAAATAAAAAAGCAATGTGAGCGCAAACAAAATTAGATAAAATTGTCAGACCGGATTTTAAAGTAACCGATCCATTCGTCAGTACTTAGCAAAGATTGGGAAGTATGTTGTCAAAAAGGTTTCGCACAATAGACGGTTCCAAAACCTATAAGTATTCAGTATTTGTTGAACCAGAACTTTCCGGAAAATTATTAGAAAATGCAAAATTTGTGTGTTCCGTTAAATAGAATAAGGCTCGGAATGACTGTTCAGAAGAGGTTTGATGAATAATAGAGGTATTACATGATTTAGCACGTCACTTTCAAAGAAAGCATAAAAACTTGCAGCATCGAAACTGCGTAAGAAAAATCTGATTGAAAAACGCATTTTTCTCTAGTAGCTGAAAATTCCAGTTGAAATTTGCAATCGGTGAGAATGTCCACAAATTGAACGCTCCAGAGAAATTTACAAATACAACTGCTCATCCTAACCGCTATGACTTAGTAAAGTTTGACATATAGAGCAACGTATGCTTAGGTGACTAAAATTGGAAATAAGTAAAGTTCTTTCAGATGAACTAATTCCTTTTGCCGTTGTATATGTGAGATTTTTCAAGGTAATTGAAGAATATTGTTGTTTCCATTGGGGAGGCACTTGCCTAGTTGTCATTCGCCCTTTCCCACTTTAAATGCTGGCCATTTGTGAAGGGTCACCTGATAGGTGACCAGCATTGACCCTAACACATTGTAGTCGGATGACATCAAATGACGCCACCACAACCACGACACCTTCCTTTGTTTACCTAAAGTTGAAGGAAGGGAACATCTCTACCCCTCGGAACATCCTCGGGACTTCAGGGCCCATGGATTTTACATGCATCCCCAAGTGTGCCTATTCTGTCTACAGCGGCTCGGGTATCAAACCCGAGATCCTCCGATCCGAAGCTCGACATCCGCTAGGCTACCACGGCCTCAATTGAAGAGTATAGTTCGAGCACGAAGTTCTGACTCTTGGACGCTTCTGCGCATGGCATAAAAGGACGAATCCATTCGAGTTTTAGGGAAGTTTGTTTTGCAGGTGCGTTTATTAGCATGCAAATCAGAATGTTTGGATTGCTTGTTGAAGGAACTAAATTCATAAACTGACATATAGCATCAGCCCAGAAGAAATCAAATATGCAAAACGATCTAAAACGAGAACAAAAACGGCACAGTCCTTATGCCAACAGTTCCTGCCTTGAACATGAATGTATCCTTTTGACACTCTGCCAGGCAGGGCTCTTTTTTTTTTTTTTTGTAGTGCAACTGTGCATTCTGTATTATAAAAAGTTGACGTGATAGTAAAGGAAAAAAAAACTCATGTGATGTTTGTATCCACAACCCAAAACTAGCAAAAACAAGCCTCAGATCTTAATCAGCAATAACTATGCTTTTCAGTGAATAATTATCCCTACACTTATGGCATAAATGAATCTGCTACAGTGAACTGCATCGCTCAAATTTTCTAGAAAAAGAAATTCTTTTCCTGAAAATCAAATTTACATTCTTAAGCAAACGGGAAAGTTTTAAAAATAAACATATTTTCTGGTGTATTCCCGAAAACGCCTAGAGCCAATTAAATAACAGCAATTTTTCTTACATCTCCCAAGAATTTTAAATCATTTTATCTGATAAACAATACAAATCCAGGAACCTGTCCGTCTACCTCATCTCTCGCTTATTTACACAAGGCTTAAGAATTTATTTTGCGTTAAAACGTTTAAAAAAAGTTTATTAAATTATCCATTCCGAGTGCCAACGAATCGCAGAGAATGTTTCCCCGAGAAAACATCTTCAAGGGGATAAAGCTTTTTCTTCAGTTCCTTCTTTTTTTTTACTTGCTCGAGTATATTTAGTTTCTTCTTTTTGTAGATACGGGATAAATCGAGCAAAAATACAAGCAAGAAAAAGGTTTCATTTGCATTTCTGTTTGGTATACAGCTATTTCTTATACTTTTTTCCAAAGAAAAAATAGCTATCATTATAAACAACCCGGGAATTATCGGAAATTATGTTGCATGTTTCAATAACGGCAGTTTTGTGTTCTAACGAAAACGTTTATCCAAAGAAGTACATGCAATAAAAAATTCTTCTTAAAAATAAAAAATTCTTCTTAAAATTTCGTGAAAGTTTGTGCCAAGGAAGTCTTTTGCATTGTGCAATAATATAAATCATTTTCCCCTTCAAATTAAACGCGGCTTTAACGCTGTATATTTTTTAAAATCAAAATAGATTCGAAAATTGCGTTTTTGTTTTTTTTTTTTTTTTGGTAGCATTTTTAAACTTTCATATATTTTAGAGTTAACATGTACAAAACAATTTTGTAAGAAAGATTTTTTTTTAAATATACAATTATATTATTAAAATAATTGTCGAAAAATTGAAACTGAAGAATAATCACATGAAGAAAAAGGAATATGATATAAATTGTCATGAAGAATAAAGAATATAATATGCTAATCACGTAAGAATTTACAATACAATACAACAAGAAGTTCCGTCTAGAACTATACGAGCCTACTTTCCCGTATACACCAAATACAAATTTATAATCTAGCCTTCTCTTTCTCTCTCTTTCTCATTTAGCTTTAGTTCTAAAGTATTTCAAATAAACCTTTTTCAACGGATAATACATATTCATTCACTCACTCATTCATTCTTTCATTTATTCAGCCATTCATTTATTCGTTTACTCATTCATCTATTTATTCACTCATTTATTTATTTTTTAATTTATACACTCATTTATTCATTCATTCTTTTCCTCATTCATTTATTCATTGATTCATTCTTTCACTCTTTTATTTATTCATTCATTCATTATTTCACTCATTAACAAATATCCTTAAAAATCCCGATAAAAAAATTTCATAGGAAAAAAGGCTCGTTAGTTCTGGATGAACTTTCTATTTGTATATGTTTTAAGTTATAAGAGCTTTCCGATAAAGTTTGTTTCAAGCAAATCCGTCCGTTAGATCGGGATTTATATAGGATTGAAATTTCCCCATAAGCACTATGTTAATTTTTTGAACTGTTCAAAAATGAACAAAAATTGTTCAAATCAATATTTCACGCCAAGAGCTTCTTCCAGTGAGCTTGTTCATTGGAACACTGGATCTTGTACCCAGAGTTTACATAATTTGCTTCATTTTCGCCCATAGGCGCTAATGTTAAATTTTTTTGAACTGTTCAAAATTGAACGAAAAATTGTTCAAATCAAAAAGTAAAATAAGAAAATGAGATGTCCTCGCTGAGATCTTTTGAATGCAAAACGAATTTTTCGAATCGGACAATTCGTTCAAATGTTATTAGGGGGGGACAGAACGACAGACCGACAACACACATTTTCCCCATCTCAAAACCCTACTTTCAAATTTTTTATTTTTCAATCTTTATTTAATTACTTCACTTTTTTTTGACTTTTCTTTATTTTTAACGATATTTTTACGATACACTAAGCCTTCTTTCATGCTTTATTATTATTTTTTTTTACTTATACGGGAAAGTAGGCTAAAAAGTACACCAACAACAGGAGCTAGGCCCAACAAGATTGGTGAATAGATGAGATAATGGTGAGATAATCTCATCACCATTTTAGCATGAAGTCAAGTTGAAAACGATATAAGAACATTATTCCTACGTAATTGTGAACATTTTTTCATTTCTGTATAGTTTCTTTAGCATGTTCTTATTTTTAAAATAACTTCAGTCATTTCTGTTTTGCAACTTACTTTTACTTTTGTATTTATCACAATATACAAAACTAAAAGTAATAAAAAAGTATAATTCTTACAAAAACTAATTTTGCATTCCGTTAAGTAGAAGTTACCTGTAACAATAATTTTAAAACTACAACACAGTAAGACATTTAAAATATAGTATCATTTAATTAGCCATAAATCCTTTGGTACACATAAACTGTTCTATAATTATATTTTAACGTACTATGAACTTCGAGTTTTTGAAATCATCATGATATGTACTGAGTGCAATCAAAAGAAATTGCATTCATTTTTTTTCAATTGCATTGCAGTTGAAATGGAATACCAGGCATTTACGATGAAATGGCCTATTATTAGGATTTAAAAAAATAATAATAACAACGAAGCAAGGGCATTTTCTTTAGTATTACCTGAGAGTCTCGGAAATGAAAGGTGCTCCATTATTGTTTGTTCGGTTCTTATAGTTCCATCTTTACAAGAAAAAAGTAACTGTAACTTGAAAATGAATAAAATACTATATGAATTAAGTGAATAATTCTGAACAAGGCACAATTGTGCACTTTTTTCTTGAAAATATGTGTTTCTTTACGGTAATTACTCATTTTATTCATATTATATCACAAAGAATTTCGTTTATTTTTATATAATAAAATACTATGCTAAAGGAGTCCCCAAACTTTTGATAAAATTTGTAGCATCTGATGCATAATAAATTCAGTTCATTATGTATCCATCTTTATAGTTTTTCGCAATACCTACACGCACGTTTTTTTCTTTGATAAGAGTTTTTTGTTTTTAAGTAATGATTTTTGTCAAGAGAAAATGCACTAATTCAGTGTAAACAATCTGTAATAGCAGCTGCCACAAAATAAGTCTTGGGGACGGATGGAACATTAAACTTGATCTGTACGTTCTTCTTAATTAATTTTTATGTAAGTAACTTAATATATTTACTTAGCAATTCTGGTAGGACGGACACCAGGAAATGTTATTTATTTGGATTGCAAACTTGAAATGCAGATGCACATCAACTTTTGCATATTTTTGGCTATCAGGTTAGAGTCACCAAGCTCAAAACTAGTTTTGAGACATTGCCAACTTAAACTTTCTAATCGTTATAAATACCGTAAAAATCTATTTGACGACCCCTAAATTTTAAAAAATTGTACATTTGGTCTGTGACTTGAAGTAACTAACTGTAAATTCTGATTCACTGCAGTAGTCCCGCTTATTTTTTCTTCCGTGTATAAACTTACTGACTTTTACCAGATTTCCGACACAATAATCTCTTATAAGACAAATGATCAAAATTGCTTTGTGCTAAAACATCAGTAAAAGGAAAAAACATTGTAAAGAAAGCACAAATTGTCAAAAAATAAGGCAAATAGCTATTTCGAGGCCAAAATTTAGCTCCTTCATCAGTGCTGGAAAAGAAATGATCAACACACAACTAGAAAGTTGAGAGTGAACAGGACACTTGCTCAATCACAACAGGACATTGACACTCACAACTTTTGAACCTGTCCTTGTGAACAGGACACTGTTCATTCACAACTTTGAACCTGTCCTTGTGAACAGGAGACTGTTCACTCATCACTTTCTAGTGTCCCGCAGTGGACCAGTCGGTAGAAGCTCGGTTCCCGCAGAACACCGAAAGTGAAGCAACATTGACTGAGGTCAGTGTTTGGAAGGGTGACAACTTCTCGCTGCTGGTTGCTTGGGACCGGGTACGCTAAAGCGAGCCGGTGCACGTTAAATCCGTCGGGGATCCAATGTTCTCCAAGTGAAGCGAAACCTCTGGGGATGCCAACCCCAGGTGACAGTCTCTCATCTGGGAGCTGGTTCAAAAATTAAGAGACCACTTAAATTGAGGTTTAGTTAGTCTTCAGCCCTCGTGGTTCCTCACTCAAGGGAAGCTGCATATTCCCCTGGATTAGTCGTATACAGCGACATGATCTTCTTGACTTGGTGTAGGCTTTCCTACGCCAGGGGGATGAGAACAACAACACAACTGTCTAGTATGTTGAGCATTTCTTTTCCTGCACTGATGAAAAGGCACCCTTGTAGCCTCGGAATTAGTATTTGCATTATTGTTTTGACAATTTGTGCTTTATTTACGTTGGTTTCGCTTTGCACTCACTATAATATTTTCACAAATCGCTCAGAGTGAAAGCTTACACCATCCTAACCAGGTGAAAAAAGTAACCATGCTATTGAGTACTTCGCTCGTATTATTAAGTATAATCAAAGAATATGAGATATACTTTATTTATATATCGCAGAATGATTAAAATATCAACAATCTTTTGGATCCACACAATGATCATCCGACTCCCTTCTGACAGTTCCTGGCTTGCATCCACATCCGGCTACGCAATATGTAGCGCAGGGTTCATTTTTGTTGTAGTTGCTGCAAGTACTTTTGCAGGGTGAATTGCAGTCGCTGTATACTTCTCCTTTCTTAGAGTCACAGCCTTTCTTACCTAAAAACCAAATCACCATAAAAATATTGGAAATCGCAAGAAAATGCAAACTAAGCATTGCTATGTGCAATTCTTAAAATATTTTAACAAAATAGCTTCCGCTCTGTTGGAAACTCTAAATATTTAGCACATAGACGGACAGTAAGAACAAGTGAAGTTCGAATATTAACACTATATGTTTTTGTAATGTTTAGAATATTAAAAGTATAGTTTTGCTCTTTCTGCTTAAGTAAACTTAACTTTGATTAATTCAGCACCTTTAATTAGGTTGCGGCTATGAACGTCATAGCGCCAGCGGACACTAGACACTAAGTTCAAGAAAACACGATCGCACTACTCCCGTCACAACCACGTGCATACTGAAGCTGCAAGTCGTGTAACAGGTGGGAAACGAAATTCAACCTAAAACATTGTTTTCAAAACAGGACACTGGGCTTATACTTCTACGCCGGTAAATGCACATTTGGGCCGTTATAGCCTTCGTGTCTAAAAAACGACCGTTTCGTTTTGGACGGCTATTGCCGTCATGCCGCGTAGTGAACTTCGCTTTGACGGCTATAGACGCAAGGGTCCGTCAACGTGTTAAAATTATTCAAACATCAATGTTACGAACAAATGATAAAATAAACATTATTAAAGCAGAAAACTTGAATCATTATTGCGTACACGTATTACAAGATTACGATGAAAGGCATTTTCAATGCAAAAAAAATTTTGGAATTCCGAAAATAAGCAGCAATTACCAAAGAAGCAAACTTGAAAAAACTTGTAATAGGGTGTTCTGGTGCTTTTCAGTATAATAAAATTCAGTTGACTTTGTTTTTCTCTAAACGCCGCACAGTGGAGTATTAGAGTGAAAACCCTGGTTAGAAATATTTTTACGTGTTTTCGAGTTCTTGTAACTCTTGTTGAGTGTTCCCTTACTTTAAAATAGTAAATACCTACATTTAATTAATGTCATGTACATTAAAACCTACTTATTACAAAAATACATATCGATACCTTCATTCTAATACCACGCATTTGAAAATATCAAAATTTACAGGAGAGGGGAAAAACCACCTGTGTTGCCAAGATGTATATTGATACGAGTTTTTACTTAAATTAAAATGACTCTGTGAATAGTATTTTCTGTAACAAGGTATTGGAATGAATAAGTAGAGCGCTGTAAGCTTAATGATAATCCCTCAACCCTCAACACCTAAATTTCCCCAAAATTTCTCATACGTGGTATTAGAATGAAGGTATCGATATGATATGTGAAGCATTTTTTTTCCAGTTTGTGAAAGTTTGCAAGAAAAAAATATCAGATGCAATGTTTTATTTAAAGTAAATGGAATTATATTGCTTAATCTATTTTTTGCTATTGGGACATTTGTACGTATATATTTGCATTTTAATTTGAAAACGATAAACTTTAGCTTTAAATTTCGATATTTTAGAATGTAACTATCGCTCGTATATGTTAATACAAAGTATGAAGTTTCTAAGACGAAATGTTTTTAAAAAAATATTAATTTGGTGCGACATTAAAGTCGCACCGTCAATATGCACTAAATATTTTTTGTATACATCTTTTTCTTTATAAACTTCATACTTTGTAAATATTAATATACGTAATGGTTACTTACATGTAAAAAGTAACATCTAAAAGTTATAATTATCTATATACATATAGTCGAACTTGGCATATCGAGGGTGAAAGCAAGGAATGAGAAAATTACGTACGAGGGCTCGTTATAAACGGAATTACTACAAATTCAAATTCTGTTGTATGAAAAGGAATTTAATAGTAATAATATTATAATTAAAACATACTTTTTAATTTTCATCATTAGTTGTACAAGGAAGAAAAAAAGGGATAGTGTTATTTAGAAAATTTTTGTTTTCGGTCTTTCGGACGAATTTGAAGTATCGACTTTGAAACGATAGAGCAAGATAAATCTTACTTTCTTCAAACTTCAGCACATATTAGGCCGCTATCAGTTTCTCGTAAAATTTCAATATTTTTCATTCAATTTCACAAACCTTGTTTCCTCGGAGTAAAATGTAAAAACCATGGAAAAAATGTTCTCTAAATCCGAGTCATGCTTGTAGTAACAGGGTTTTATAAAGAATAATTTATTTGAATATCAGACATCGAAGTAACCGAGTTTGTTAGCAAGTTTATATATGTGCATCTACTATTTATCAAAGTTGCAAAGTTGATTCCTCTTTCACAGTGCTTTTAGTAGATACAAAGCTTTATTCGGGTTTTTCAAAACCGTCACACTTTTTCTCATTTTTCTGTAATTTGAAAAGTTATCGCTTCCCCCCCCCCCTCCCTTTATTTTTGACCTGATGTGCAGATCCGATTTCGAGTGCGTGGTGTCTCTGACTTACTTAGTGGGGATTTTGTGAAGAAGGGGACGATTAATATACAATAATCTTAATCACTCTGATGAGCCACCCATTACTTAAGTTGATATATATGCCGCGTTTACATGATGCCAGTTGAAGAGGCAATTGTCTTGAGGCAGATTATTTGCATAAAGTTATTGGCTACGTATGAATAATTCAGGCCAATTGGCGAGCCAACTGCCTCGACAGTTGTCCTGAAATTCAGTTGTCTCGAGAAGTAGACAGAGGACACCCCCGCCACTCTGAATCAGTTATCGAGCCAGTTGGTTTGCTTCGTGTTGTGCCAATTTACTCGCGTCAGTCAAGTCTGCTGTTTGTTTTGCCATTTTTCGTCATCAACTGCCATGTCAATACTTTCACAGTGTGAACAGGTGCTCTTCCAACTGGCTGCGCCATGCCATTCCCTCAACTGTCCAGAGACAATTGACCCTGACAATTGCCTCTTCAACTGGCACCGTGTAAACGCGGCTTTATCGCGAAACACCCTCATTGGGTACAGAGCCTTTTTTTTAGTTGTCACTTTTGTATTTGTATGTAGTTGTATTACATATATTTATGTGTAGAATGTTTTACATAGTATGCTGCAGTCTACAAAAATATATATGCATACAACTTGAAACAAAGCATAATGTGAATTGGTAAAACATCCTGCAATAGAAAATACTCAAAAATTACAAATACGATACACTTAAACGAAGCAACGAAGTTAATAATAATTGGACGAAGAAGAATTTGTTGCAATGAGTGAAAAATAAAGCATTATTTAGTTATTCTTTACTAAAATCCCTCGCATTATTAACCTCTTCATTCCAAGTGTGCCCAATTGTGTATATTTTAAAATACTGTTTACTAACTACAGTTTGTGCAATTTGAACGCTAAAACACCCAAATGTTTTTGAAATTAATCAACGGATAGTTTACTTTGTTTTAAACATGGAAAACATGGAAATTGGGCATTAATTATTATTAAAAACTAGTGTTTCTCGATGTACTGGTTATCGAACTTTATTAATGATATCTTATAATATACGATTTTCATAAATGTTGGATGAATTTAAAATTTTAGACTTTTGGCCAAAATTTACTCTCAAATTATCCGCTTGGAATTTTTGATGACCGTCATTTTTTGCACAAAACAGTTCTTATTTGTATGTTTTTGAATTGTAACAACCACACAAACCAACAACCATAAAAATGTGTTGTTGTTATGTTGTTGTTACTAATCCCCCTGGCATAGGAAATCCTACCAGGTCCAGAAGATCAATAATCCACTGGCTTTAGGGTAATTATGCAGCTGCATTTAGAGCGAGGTATCACGAGGGCTGAAGTCTGACTTTTACCTCAAATGTTGTGGTCTCTTAATTTTGAACCAGATCCCAGATGAGAGACCGTCACCTGGGTTCGGCACCCCAGAGGTATCGTTTCACTTGGAGGACATTGGAGCCACGACTTATTTAACGTGCACCAGCTCCCTTTAGTGAACACGGCCCCTTCAGGAACCAGCCGCGAGGGGTTGTCACCCTCCCAAACACTGACCTAAGTCGATGTCGCTTCACTTTCGGTGTTCTGCGGGAACCGAGCTTCTACCGACTGGTCCACTGCGGGACCACCATAAAAATGTTCTTCATCTTAATATCCCCGCCACTTTTATTACTACAACAACATTGTATAACATATCATGAATATATACGCACTTTATAACCATGGCCGAATATTCGGCCTAGCCGAATAGTCATTTCATCACCTAGCCGAATATTCGGCCTGGCCGAATAATGCGTAAGTTCAAATTCGGCCTGGCCGAATATCGGTGTACTATTTGGCCGAATAGTTCTGCTGCAATAGAAATGTAAAAAAATAAAGAGATAAGTAGATTATAATCATTTAATATTGTATTATAATTATTGCAAAACAATACATTAGTATATAGTTTTAATAAATTAAAATAATTTAGAAAAAGACTACTGTTTTTTAAACCTTGTTTTAGGCTTGACTGAGTAAAACAGATTTTAATGTTTTAATATTGTATTTTTTATTTAGCATTTGCTCCCAAAATCTGGCAGTAGTTAATAATGATGGAGAGTATGAGAAATTTATTTTGTTATTATTAACAAAGTGAAAGTCGGACTTTGTTTGGGTAGCTGATTTATTGGGTTGATTGGGTAAGAGAGAAATGTGAAAAGCCTAGAATGTATCATGAATATTTAGATATCATGTTATTGCGGTTTTTGAAAATAAAAATATATTCCAGTTAAGTGTATTAAATTTTAATAGATCTTTCAAAAATATGTATGTAAAAAATCCATAAAATAAAAATATTTACTTTTATAACTTTTAAAATATCCTCATATAACAGTTTTGAGCAAGGTAAAAAGTTCACTAAGCAATAGTACTTCTTTCATTTTAATTAAATAATTAGTAAAATAATGCTAATGCTTACTACCATAACACCTGTCATTTATATTCCACCTGTGGGTGAAATTCCCAGTTTTATTGCATTCAAAACAATAGAGAAAATAGATAAATTTTAAATAGTTTTAAATTTTTAACAAACAGAATTAACTCTTACATCATAGATTGTGTGTAATTGGTGTTTGACTTTGTGAATAATTTTAAATTTGACACATACTTTCCATTACAACGATTTTCTAGAAATTCAATATTCGGCCGCCGAATATTCGGTATTCGGCCTAAGACATTACCCGAATATTCGGTTTCGGGCTATTCGGCCTAACTGAAATGGCCGAATATTCGGCTTCGGCTTGTAAGGAATAGCCGAATATTCGGTATTCGGCTAAATCACTATTCGTAACATCCCTAATTTAAAGTACGTTTTAAATGAAAATTTAAAAGACTTTGTCGAATTTAGGATAATATTTTCAAAACAGAGTGTTCCCTAATGAACTATCGTACCATTTTTTTTTTGAAAATCAACAATTAATCTGGACACAACTTATTATACCCTCTATGTTAGTCACTTATCGGTTATAGGTACCACAAAACTGATTTTTCCAATATATACAAAAAACACTAAATTGACTCATAATAAATATTTGACGCTGATATTAATATGTAACCGATAATAATATGTTTATTTTTTCAGTATCAACAATATTTTAGTATCAATTTGTTCGAATTAAGTTCCATTTATCGCTGAATATCTCCCAACGTCGACAAACGTTATCATTGACGACAGCACAGGAAAGCAGTCGCCAACAAATTCATAGAATCGCATTGTTATATAGTTAACATTCATAACTTAAAAGGATAGCGCAAAGAAAATGTAACATTAACAAAAAAAAAAGTGTATGTTAAAAGACACGAATAAGTGAGAGAATATGTTTATGCAAATAGGAAACAATTCATATACATCGCAACCTTCATCTTTAACGGTGACTTAAATCCCACAAATAAAATGGAATGAAAGTTTCAAACACTTACCAGAAGTGGAAGAAATCCCACATAAAAGCAAAGCAACGATGAACAACACTATGGTTTTCATTTTTTAAAATTCAGTTTTCAAAACCAGCTTAACATCTGCACTATTTTATGCCAATGAAACTTCTATTTATATGTAACGATATCATTCATCAAAGAGCATTATTGTATAAAATAAATTATAATGCTAGTGCATGGATTTTTTTGGATTGGCTTTTTATTTCTTCAGCTTTGCATTTACTGTCAGTGACTGATTAAATGTTTACTCATCTGGGTGCATTATAATTATGTATGTGTACTTTCGCACAGCAGCTCTTGTATACACACTGGTATCGTGACTTTTTAGAATTTTACTAGCAGGAAAGGCTGAGGAATGCTTGGTTGACGCAGTTCTTTGCACGCAACAATTTTTAAATACGTGCTACAGATCAGCGGTTCCCAAACTGTGGTACAAGTACCACTAGTGGTACGCAAAGCCTCTCCAGGTGTAGGCAAAAAGATAAAAGAGATTAAAAATATAAAAACTCGGAATTGTAGATCGAATTTTCCCGATTAGAGTTTGGAGAATTTCAGCTCAAAGTTAAAAAGAAATTCTCGTTATTATCAAGAAAAAAATTGCTGTTTCTAATTCCGTTCACAATCACTTATTTTTGAAACTGCCTTTTCAATATGACATTTATTTAAAATAAATATAGAAGCAAATTAAATGTTGACCCAAATTTGAGGTTAAAACTAAATTCTACTGAATCAGCTATGCAGCAGCAACCTTCTGCTTTTTATTTTCATTTTTTCTTCATGATAGGTATTTTGTACTTAGACTTGTTTCTAATGCTGGTTTGGAAGTACGTATTAGAAATATATTTTATATATTTCACATACAGTTAAACCCCGTAATACCGCGCTTCAGTATACCGCGGAATCGGATATAACGCGGTTACTATACTGTCCCCCGACGTTTAAACCACCCTTTATCATTGCCATTTAAAGGGGATTATTTTATTTACCATTGCAAAAAATCCAGCCGACGAAGTCTCTTCCGAGTGGTTATAGCGTTATTTACCTTTATATTCCAACTTCTATAAAATTTTTGAAATTAGACATATTCTCTACTCCGAGTGAGTGTATAAATACTTAATACATTGTTTCTTTGAAAAGTGTGTTCTTCCCCTTTCACACATAACGAGATTTTTAAGCCCCCATTTTCTCGGAACGCAATTGGTTTCGTTGCGGTTGATATATGGTGTTTTTAGCTTAGGATACATCAAAGAGCAGAAAACTTTAATCTGAATAACTTATCCTCAATAGACTAACTGCTCAGTTGAGAAGCGTGCCTCTTGCACAGCAATTACATTACAGCGAATAAATGGCAGCAAACAAGAAAAGAAACCACTATACAATGAAGAAAGGTTACGAGTAATTTATAAAGTTAAAAGTGGTGTAACAAGAGCGAATTTATTTCGTGAATATGGTTCCGCTGTACAGTTCTACTATACCGCGGTTATGTTATAACGCAGGTGCCAAACATGTCCCCCGAGACCCGCGTTTTAATGGAGTTTTACTGTATTTTATTTTATACATAAGGTAAATGACCCGGTAGTGGACACAGTTAAGAACATTTTCGTACTCTTTTACTTGGTAAAATGTTTTCAAGGGACTTTCATCAATATTTGCATATTTAGCTTAATCGCAAACTATTTCTCTAAAAATTAATTACTTATAAAATGTCATTTAAAGAAAAAATAGGATTTTTACGTCAAATTTACTAAACGCTTAACTTGTATCTATAGTGGACATTTATAAGTCACGTATTTGCATTAGTAGTGGACAAAAATTAATATCATCTGTCGTCTTATGCAGTTAACTGGGAGAAATATTTTAAAAAATGCCTAAGGGACCATTCATAAATGGTGTCACGAGTTTTCCCCATACATTTTGCCCAAATCCTTAACCTTCTTATTAATCGGCTTTGGTAAAGAGCAGCAAATGTGACCGTTGTGGAGGCAGCTATTAAATATTATGATCCATGTACTTGCACAGATGCTCCAACGCCAACTTTAGTTCTATTCACCAGCACTAGGAATCGTTCGCTATAGGTTCTGATAATTTCATTCAAGTTTAATGTTACATTCGCTTATTTTAGGAGCTTAAAGATCTAAGTGTCCACTACTAGAATAGTGTCCACTACCAGGGCCGTGGTAGCCTAGTGGTTAGCACGTCGGACTTCCAACTGGAAGGTCGCGCTTCGATACCCACTGAAGACCACCATGTATACTTGGGGATATGTGCATGTAAAATCCGTAGACCCCACTACCTCTCCCCGTGCGTAAGCAATCCTAAGACCTCGGCTAACAGGTAGGGGTCTGGTGGAGAAAAGTGTCCACTACCGAGTCATTTACCTTACGGCTTTACTTTACTGAACGCTTTTCTCTGCATTAACTATAATAAATGGTTTGATTGAATAACCTAGTCGGGTTCTAATATTTTTCTATCATCTGTTAGTGTTCTGTTCTACATAATAAAGTTAAATTAGAAGGTGGTGGTTTGGTAAATGGTTTGCAAGGAAAATGGTGGTACGCGAAGAAAAAAAAAGATTGGGAACCACTGCCATAGATTAAATCGTTCACTACACTGTAAAAATTTTGCGTTTAGTTGACACCATTTTTGGTGTTACTGAACACAATTTTTTTGTTACTGAACACCATTTTTTGCGTTACTGAACACCATTTTTGGTGTTACTGAACACCATTTTTTGCGTTACTGAACACCATTTTTGGTGTTACTGAACACCATTTTTGGTGTTACTGAACACCATTTTTTGTGTTACTGAACACCATTTTTTGTGTTACTGAACACCATTTTTGTGTTACTGAACACCATTTTTTGTGTTACTGAACACCATTTTTTCTGTTACTGCACACCACTTTTGGTGTTCAGTCAATGTAAAGTTGAAAATTATTCATTTTTTGGGATGTATTTTAAATTCTTTTAAGTGTCTCTATAAAAATATAGGCAGCAGAATGTTTTTTTAGCATATGATGTTCGTTAACTCATTTTCGTAGAGTTCAGAAGTTCATTACGATTGCTCATTTATTCTATTTTCATAGAAATGAGCAATCGTGAGGAAATTTCGATAAGTAACTGAGTTAAACAAATTTCATGTTCTAAGAAACATTACAATGTCTACATTTTTTTAGACGGATGCATAAAAATAATTTTAAATAATCAAAAAGGAATAATTTTCAAACTTACACCAACTGAACAAGAAAAATCGTGTTCAGTAACACAAAAAAATGGTGGTAACTAAACGCGAAATTTTTAAAGTGTTGTAACTTTTTTATTACCTCTTATATATTAACCCTCTAATGCGCAACTCCGCCTCAAAGCGGACGACGATAAAAAAATTGGGCATTACAGGATTAACCCATCCTCGTGTTGACTGATTGGTACATTTACTGATGCAGTAGAAACCGCCAATCCTTCAATATGATGGCAGAGTTATTGAGTTATAAAGAGCCAATTAGGTTAACCAAAAGGTTTCGCCAATCCGTGGTCTCGCCCATGCCTGTCACCATGAATGGAAGGTGCGGGCGTAGGGAATTAACCTTCCAATTCCCAACTCCGCCTCAAAGCGGACGACGATAAAAAAAACTTGGGCATTAGAGGGTTAAACTAATAGAGTAAACAATCGTGTCTATGTGTCACTATCTCCTCTTGAAAGGCTGGGAGTTAAAAGACGAATGAGTTATCGAAAAATTCGAAATATTCCAAGTCTTTTTTGCCTATTCTCATCGTTGTGGGACTTTAAATTAACGGATATATTAAATAAAAACTCAGTAATGTTTTATTGCCGTTTATAAAAACATAACTTTTTGTTTTGGGTGAAAAGAAAACGCTTGTGATAGTTATGAAAAATTCTTGAAAATATGTCTTTTTGTGTAATGTCTTCCTAGTTTGAGTGAAATATCCGAGATTCATATAAACATTATGTTATTATGTTAGATATCTCTAAAAAATACTTAATAGTTTGACAGTTATATAAATATCATATTTTCAAACGGTGCCTTTAGTACAAACCGTTCGAGAAAGAGTACATAAACAAAATTTTTGTCACATGGCAATATATTCCATGATACAGTTTCGAAAAAAAACCCCACAAAGTGTAATCTGCAATAAAGATTAGTGAATAAGAGCTTAATGAAATGCAAATGTAAAATTATTGTTTCCTTGAAAAAAAAATTAGTTGTTGCCACAAAAAGGTTTCACAATAAATTTTAAAAAAATGAAAAATGAAAAAAAAAAAATCTCAGCGTATAATGAAACTCTTAACATGATTTAAAGTTTTTATTGTGGAAAAGCAAGAACCTGAAAAAAAAATATGTCAAGTATTTTCCAAATGCAGAAATAATGAATTCACTTTAACTAGGTACGAAAAAAACGTATAAAAACGCAAAAAACGTTTCTAAATAAAAAAAATGAACGAATATTTTAGAGAATCGCAATACAATTAAAATCTCCGAGGCTTACAACTATGTCGAAGACCTAGGACTTTTTATTGGGAGAAGGGGTGTGATGAAGAAAGCAGTTTTTTTTTTCAGTTTATTAATGAAATTATAGCTTTCAGTGTCACAAGCACTCTACAGGGAGATAATGTGCTCCATTTAATTTTAAAAGCACTAAACTTTAACAAAATAAATTAAAGGTTTCAAATGCATCTTTTGATATTTCTATTTTAAAAAAGGCTTTAAAAAAACTCTTTTTCTCTCTCCTCGAATATAACTACATTTAGACTTATTCAAATTTATCATATATTGAAAAAACGTAACATGATTTTTTATAAATATATGTGAAAGTGAAAAATGTCGAGTATTCAATTCAAAAACAAGGAATTCATGGGAAAAGGAAACATCAATCCAAAAAAAAAAACTAAAAGAAGCTTAAAAGCTTGTAAAATTTTACATTTTTAAGCAAAAATGTATAAATAGGAGCATAAGCAATAGTAAAAAAGAACAATACGGAAATGTAAAAAAATGCGTTATTCTATTTTAAATATGTCTTTAAAATAATTGTCTCTTTGTATGCAACTGTACCTCATTTTTTCTAGCGGTTGTATTTTCCAAATAACTCGCAAAATTAATCCATAATAATGCATTTGAACACGCTCGCCGTAGGCTTTATCGAACAGAAGATATTCCCCTTCTCAACGTGGGGGCAACTTGCCTTGTCGGCATTCGCAATTTTTAGAGCCCCGGGAATTGCTGATCATTTGTGAAGGATCACCTGAGAGGCAGCCAGCATTAACCCTAACACACTGTAGGCGGATGACACCAGATGGCGCTACCACAACTACGCCACCTCCGTTTCTGAACCTGATGCTGAAGGGGAGGGAAATTCTCTCCTGTTTCCGGTACCCTTGAAACTGCCTCGGGAATTCAGGGTCCTCGGGTTTTTCATACACGTATCCCCAAGTGTACATGATGGGTCTTCCCGGCTCGGGTTCAAACTTCTCGGTTCGAAGAATTACGCCCTAACAACTGGGCTGCTACAGCCCCAAAATAAATTACCCTTCTAAAACTTATTTGAAATAATTGTAGAGTTGCATATCATGTTGCCATGTCCTGTGAAATTTTCTGCTGCATATGGGGCAACATCGGTCTTAAAATAATGTCTTCACCTTTTACCAATAATGAATAGTGCTGTTCGAATGGGCTAGTGCAACATGATTAGATCTCCATCTTACAAAATGGCTAATTACACCTGCACGGCACGATGCCTTCACGTTCGTAAATTTACATTAAACGTCAAGGTAACTACATGGTATTGAACCTGCGAACACCGTCACTTGGAATTGTTAACACGCTTTCAGCGTTCAATCTTGAACTAAATGAGAAAAGATTGCAACGCCGCATCGGTTGAAAGCTTTTAATTAATCCTTTGCTCACTTTAACATTAATTGATCATAGAAGTTCATGTTGCTACAAAATAACTAAAGAACTTTTAAAAAGTTCACTTTCTTGTGACAATTGTTTTACTCCTCCGAAAGAACTATAATAGTGTGTTCGTTAATATTATCGTGTATCAAAACAAAAAAAATTGTTCTTTTAAACATAAAAAAGTGGTTTATATAATGTTAGGCTTTTATCAAAACATCCTTGTTTTTGTATATTACTTTTTAAGAAAAAGAAGATATTAAGTAAGTGCACACAAAATATTAATGGATCATAAAATTTCATGATGTAAAAAATGCCCAGCGAGCGGTTACTACTTTGCACTCCTAAGTGTTAATCGATCGTAGAAGTTAAGTTCATGTTGCTACAAAATAACTTAAGCCCATTAAATGAATGCCAGCTATTGATCATACCCATACAAATGCAATGTACAAATGCAATGTGTATACTTCGTTCCTCCAAAATCAACTCTTCTTTAGCATTCTTGTTAAAGCCAACGCAGTTAATTTTAAGAACACATTTTGTGTCTTTGTGCATATCATTGTTTGTTAAATTTACTAGCTGCGTTAAAACGCAAGCATTAACCCCTTGAAACACGAGTTTTTTCGGGAAAACTGGTAAAAAGTGATCGAGGTTTTTTTTTTTTTTTTTTGACAGAAAATGAATATACAGGTATAGTATAAGTTGTTTTTGCCAATTTCAGTTGTAGGGGTGACTAGAGAGCGGGTGGGGTAACAGTTATATAAAAAAATTATTATACAAACAAAGTGCAAATTGATCTCAGACGGGCATTAGAAATAAAATAACGCGAGATACAAGATCGCCCGTGTGAGACACGGGCATGTGCAAATTTGCCGGTAAGTTTCGCCCGTGTCAGACACTTGCACATGCGTTAAGGGGTTAAGAACTCATACACATTTTAAAAAATATATAGTAAACAATATTTAAAACAGTTTTTTATTTTCAGTTTTATAAAGCAATTTATACCGATTATTGTTTAGCGAATTTCTTTCAGAACAGATCACAATTTTGCGTACAGTATTTACTTCGCTAAACGCTGAAATAATTCATGAGTTGACGATTGGGAAACATATAATATAAAATACACCCACACGGTTGGTTGCATTTCAGAACTCATATTAACGCGATTTTAGTAGTTTTCTTCCGCGTGTTTGATATGAGACTGTTTCAATTTAACGAGTGCAATTTATCTTCAGTCGCAAAACAGTCTACTGCAGTCCCATTAGCATCGATTCTAAAGATAATTCTGATATTTCTTCTGTAGGGATTTAGATTAATCTTTTCATCGAAATACTGAATCTTTTGCAAATGTTTTACACATTGCTCTTCAAAATTTAATCTACACCCTTTACAGTTATGAAATAGTTTCCTTATCCATTGACAATAGCTTTTATATACATTTCTTCACACACACACACCTATTTCCCTATATAAATATATATATATATATATTGATTATATGAATATAAATTAATAAAAAAAAAAAAAAAAAAAAAAAAAAAAAAAAAAAAAAAAAAAAAAAAAAAAAAAAAAAAAAAAAAAAAAAAAAAAAAAAAAAAAAAAAAAAAAAAAAAAAAAAAAAAAAAAAAAAAAAAAAAAAAAAAAAAAAAAAAAAAAAAAAAAAAAAAAAAAAAAAAAAAAAAAAAAAAAAAAAAAAAAAAAAAAAAAAAAAAAAAAAAAAAAAAAAAAAAAAAAAAAAAAAAAAAAAAAAAAAAAAAAAAAAAAAAAAAAAAAAAAAAAAAAAAAAAAAAAAAAAAAAAAAAAAAAAAAAAAAAAAAAAAAAAAAAAAAAAAAAAAAAAAAAAAAAAAAAAAAAAAAAAAAAAAAAAAAAAAAAAAAAAAAAAAAAAAAAAAAAAAAAAAAAAAAAAAAAAAAAAAAAAAAAAAAAAAAAAAAAAAAAAAAAAAAAAAAAAAAAAAAAAAAAAAAAATTGTGAAGTTAGCGCGTACATAACTTTTATGTTTTCTCTCTTGTGGAATTCGGTGCAAACAAGCATGGGGAGAATTATCTAACCGGAGTAATTCATTTTATTCGTTAAGGCTATACAATATCTTTTCTCCGACAAACGTTTTACAGGCAGTCGTATTAAAAGAAAATGACATATATTCTTACAATATAATTCTAAAAAGATTCTGATATATGAAAAATATCAGTTTAATTCCTTCAGCGATAATATCAAAAGTTAAACTGCAGTTTCTGAAGCATCTTGTGAAATACAAATGCAAAAGTAACGACCAGCAACAAGCCCTGGGCTCAACCAGGCTGGTCCTGTTCAACTTATTAATCCCCAATGAAGAGCACAGCGACCTCAAAACTATTTACCTCGTATTGCTTCCGGTAAATATTCCGAATGCTTACAACTCAATCGAAGTACAGTAGAGCCTCGATTATCCGAGGTAATGTGGACCGAGGGTACCTCGGATAATCGAAAACTCCGATAACACGGACGCTGTCCAAATCGAGAGGGAAACATTTGTTGAAATGGATGAAAATGTCGTCAAAGATGTAAGAAAAAGGCATTTGCTGTACATATTAGGAAATGAAAAAATGACGTTAAATACATGCAAATATTTAATTTTATATGTACAGATCAGTAGAGTAGATGTTCCAGTTAAAGTCGTCTCTTGAAGAAGTCTATATATATATAGTATATATATATATTGTGTTCTGTTTAACGGTTGTTCTACGTCTTTATATCACCAGAACAAAATTGGATGACTGACGTCAGTCAGTGACGCCGCCATCGGCTGCCAAAAATGAAGTTCTTTTCAAGGGCAAATGTACCTCGGTTAAACCGGAGCTCAGTTAGTCGGGGCTCGGATAACCGAGGCTCTAGTGTAGTATTTTTTCCTAATTTCAAAATTGGTCTGGGATGTGAAAAATGTAAAACAATGACTTCTGGTTTCCATTTTATTGAACTTAAACCACTGGATCATGGTCCCCTCTAAGGGTGCTTTTTCACCGAAGGCGAAAAAGACAATATTCCTGCCGTTTCTCGTCTACGCAAGCGCAGAGGCTATTTTTGAAGGATAAAATATGCTCTGCGCATGCGCAGATGAGAACAAAGAGGCATATTGTCTTTGTCGCCTTGGTGGGAAAGCACCCCAATGCTGCTGTGCTCGAGACTATATATTAAACCTTTTAAGTCTGGAGTCATAATCTAAATTTGAATTCACAAGCATCGTGAATTATCCGGATAATATAGATTTATCCTTTATTCGTCAAGGCTGCACGATATTTTTTTTTTTTTTTTTTCAAAAACATTTCTCCACAGTAGCATTAAAAGGAACTGGTAGATATTTCCACATTCTAAAATTGAACTGATTCTGATACCTAAATAAAAAAAGTTAGTTTAGATAACATCCCCACTCCTCAAAACCTAATAACTTTTTCAAGCTACAACGAATATCAAAAGCCCTCTTAAAATTATTTACCCCATTGCAAGTAACAGTTGCCGTACTTCCGGTCAATTATTCCGGTCACTTATTACTCTATTCAAGTAAAAAAATTTCTTAATTTCAAGATTAGACTTGGATTTGAAAAATATAAAACAAGGACCTCTGCTCCAAATTTTTGTGCAAAAACCCTTTGTGCCCTCACCTTTTTCTATTTTAATAAATTTAAGTATACAACTGAATCATGTTCCTTCTAACTCCCCTTTGCTTGTGATCATACATATTAAGCATTTAAGGGCGGGAATCAAAATCTAAATCTGAAATTCCACTTACTTACCCAATCGCCCTCCTTTGAATCCATGCCTACTTCAGATATGGAGACCAGAACTGAATAGCAGACCCCAAATGAGGTCTTAACAAGCTCCCATATAAAAACTTCCGTAGATTTATCAGAAATAGTTCTACTGATAGTGACAAGCACTTTGTTAACTTTGTTAGTTCCTATACTGCACTGCTGATTAAACTTTAATTCCTTAATAATTATTTTATCATTTTAAAATCGGTTCCTCGCGGCCTAGAAACGCGTGTCGTCAAAGTTAAATTTATTCCTTGAGGCAAGTGTCATTGAAAATTATACGATTGGATCCTTAATAAGGGTCATGTAAGCACTGACTAGTAATTCAATCCTTTGGCCCAATTGAGAGACCATTGAAAAAGACATTTGAGAAGTTTTCTGGCAATTTAAATAGCACAGCCCTCTCCCATAAAAAGACAACAAATATAATAAACAAATCATTTACTGGCCTGGACAGTTTTCCTGAATCATGTTTTCTTTTAAAATTCATCTTCTCAAGTCACAGCATTTTAAACTATGCGACTTAGAGTACTACTGTCAGGTAATTCTATAATGTCATATTTTTGCTATAACTTACTGTTTACATCTACCATAAACAAACAATTTCCTTGCTGATCTCAAGAACAAGAAAATGCAATCAAAAACACTTTTCGGATCGCTGTAATTTGATTTGTTTTTCATGGGGTGATTACATCCCAGGAAAAAGAGATAAATAATTGTTCACCTAATACTACTATTATAAATACGAAAGTTTGGATGTATGTCTGGTCTGGAATAGCACATGAGCTACTTTTATTTCCCGGAAAAATTACGGGATAGAATTGTTTTTGTTTTCACAGAGTAAGGCATCGACCTAATATTTTGCATAGAGGTAGTTTAGGGATCAAAGGATGACATAGGCTACTTTTTATCCTGGGAAAATGCACGGTTCCTTTCGGGTAACACAACAATTGTGTTTTATAGGAACCGTGTATTTAAGAGGAGTTTCGTTAATCTTTGTTAAATAGAAATTTGTTATTAAATCAGTAAAAATCAATTTGTCCGGACTGGGACTCGAATCCGGGTCCCTCAGTTACTCACCGAATGCTCTACCACTTAAGCTATCAGGGCTGTACCGACTTCCTTTCGATTTTAATGACTTCCTTTCGATTTCATCTATAACTATAGAGCGACACCGTCCATCTTACGGTAATGTACCATTTTTGCATAATGAAACCTAAATTTAAATCTTATCAATAGATGATTTATAAACTACTTGATTAAAATATTTTATAAAATTGTTATTTGTTCTTTGAAAACGACCGTTGTGTATAGTTGCGCCCTATCGCTGTGCTCTCCAGCAGAGAATTGGCAAAATATTTTTCACCAAGAAATCAGCATCGACAAGGGGGTGTTTCATCGCTCATTTTAAAAAAAAAAAAAAAAGTTCTGAAGTGAAATAATGTTTCGATTTTTAAGCCATCGCACACCTCAATTCCGTTTACTTTCGTTTAGGACTTCTGCCGCCCATAAATGCAGTGTCCAAAAAGACGTTTTTTAATATACGAGTATTCACCCACATTGATCACATTTGGATCAGGCCGTATCTAAATTTCCATCCAAAAGAAATCGTGGGCAATAGCTAGTTGAGAACTGAATTGCCAACTCCCTGACAAAACGAATAAAAATTTGAGGTTATTTTATTTTGTTACAAGCATGTACCAAAGTGCAAAAAAGTATTAATAACTTCTGTTTCCTACACTTAACATTCATCGCATATTAAACTTTAATATTCTTTCAGCAGAAGTATATTTTGATCTGCATCACGCTTTTTATAAAGTTTATACAGTGCGACCTGTAAAGTTTACCACCTTTTTAAGTTGGCCACCTGTCTAAGATGACCACTTTTGTCAGGAACTGAATTAGCCCTTTATTATGGAATGTAGAGAAACCTTTGTAACTTGTCCACATATCTTGACCACCTGTCTATGTTGATCACTTATATACACCAAATTTGTGTAGAAGTATTATAAAAACCCTCTGTAAGTTGCCCGCCTAAGTATGACCATGATATTTATCTCTTTAATAACAAACATAACTTTTCCAGGATATTTTTGCATGCTTATAATGTGTAGCGGTGCGAGTCAGTACTTCAAATATAGCCCTCTTTGCTCCTGCCCAGGGGGCGCGCCATTTGGGAAAGCGGTAAAGAATGCGCCTACTACCAAAACGATCTTGGTTCTACTCCCGGCGCTTCACGGCCACTCTCGCACCGTTACATCTGGTGACCCGGCATTTACGCACGCAGCAATGGAGACCCGAACACTCCACAGATGGCGCCACGAGATGACTTGCTCGCACGCATTCGTGCAGTCTGCACGCGCTCGCACTTGAGCCCAGCCACGGATCCGAGCAAACAGGCCCAAACTTCACTCACTCCCGCAGCAACCTCAAGCAGCCTTTCTCTCGCGCTGGTGCACCCATCTGTGGTAAAATATCGTTCACTCTTCCCCTACTCGTTCACTGGGGGCGGAGTATGTAGCGGTGCGAGTCAGTACTTCAAATATAGCCCTCTTTGCTCCTGCCCAGGGGGCGCGCCTTTTGGGAAAGCGGTAAAGAATGCGGCTACCACCAAAAAGATCTTGGTTCGACTCCCGGCGCTTCACGGCCACACTCGCACCGTTACAAATGTTACCAGTGTGCGTCTTCACTGCATGGATGAAATAGTAGTTATAAAGCTTGTCTAAACCTCTTTCTAACTTCACCAATGGGAAAACAACTATGAGTATTCTTTTATTTTTTAAACAAATTTCTTCTTATTTTCTCTATCTGAGATAGACATTTTGAACAATTATGTATCTTTAGGAAATATTTGCCATCAAATAAGGTAATTATCTTCATTTTAGCTAAGTACTTCAATTTTAAAGTTTTATGATACACTGTAAGCCATTCAGGTATAATTTCTCTACTAATATTTTAGATAATTGTGGTATAATATAGCTAATTACTAGTTTAAAGTAAGGTTAATACATGAAGCTAAATTTAAAAGTATTTTAGTTAGTTGTCAACTTACACAATTTTTAATGTACTATAGTACAATGGATAATTTTTGCAGCAGGGTTGCAGATTCAAGGTTGTTGTGCACACAGCTTTCCGTCTAATAGTTGATAACACAGAGATACTGTATGACTAGGCAGACAGTATTAATACTATTAAAAACCTTTACACCGGTTGCGATCCGAAGTAAAACTAAGAGATGAATAATATGAGCGATGAAATACTCTTAGCAATTGTTTAACAGCTCTTGCAACAAAAGCAATATTCAGGAGGTTAGAAAAAGAAAAAAATTTTAGTCTTTCTCACACATAATATACAGTTTTATGTGTAACATATCTTTCGCTTGCTTGAAATAACCCAAGTAATTAGAATTTCCACGAAATTCTTCTCCAAATCGCCATTTCGTAACGCAGCGACGCTTCTTTGCTGCTTCTAACTTCGAAACTTTTACCAAAAATGGTTTGTCAGCCTTAGTAACAAAACAGATAGATGATGACGTCACCTATTGTTGAACATACTTTGATAAATTACATTGTTTCAGTTAGTAATGAATTTAAATTTACGGATAAAATGCATTTTTAAAACATCCATTGTTGTCTTTCAAAAGGTACTGGAACTAAAGTACAATATCATCCCCTCGCGGCTCCTTAGGGGCCATTTAGTAACAGAGTAACTTCAGTAATTATAAAGCATGGTTAAACCTCTTTCTAAACATCCTCTTTTACTTTGTGACATTCTTTTTTCGCACGATATTTTTTTTCTGCACGATATTTTTCCCCCAAACAAATTTCTCCACACAGTAACATTAAAAGGAACTGATAGATATTTTCTAAAACTAAACTGATTCTGATACCTAAATAACAAAAGTCAGTTTGGACATCCCTACTCTACAAACCTACTAAATTTTCCAATGCACAACGAACATCAAGAGCCCTCTTAAAATTATTTATCCCATTGGAAGTAACAGTTGCTTCCGGGAAACTATTCCGATTTCTTACTACTCTATTCAAGTAAAAAAAAAATCTTAGTTTCAAGATTAGTCTACGATTTGAAAAATTTAAAACAACGACCTCTGCTCCAAATTTTTGAGCAAAAAACGTATACATAACCTTTTCCATTTTAAGAAATTTAAGTATACAACGGAATCCTGTTAATTCTAACTCTCCTTTGCTTGAGATCAGGCTTGGAGTAATCACGATTACGTAATCGTAATCTGCTGTAATCGATTACATTTTGGAAAAATCAAAATCGCAATCGTAATCTGACAATTGCATATTCTTATAATCATAATAAAAATTGCGTAATCCCTCTTCTCGCGTAATCTTAATCGTAATCTAAAAGAAAAAATCGGTATTCTGGTCTTGTAATCGTGTAATCTTGACCTGCTGAAAGCTGAAATTTTTACTTTGCCTTCCTACCATTGAATGGAAAAAATAAAATTAACAATACTAACACAGAAAAAGGATTCAAGCTGTTTACTCCTCGTCCAAGGTCGTTTGTAAATGAGGAATGGATGGTAAATAAAATGGACCGTAACCTACGGGCGTTCATAAAAGCGATTCTGTGTAGTAGGGCAGTGGTAGACATTTACCGAAACTGGACGGGGCGAGGAGACCCCTTCGCGAGAGCCCCAAGGCGATGCGAGTAACCTATTCTCCTTTGCTGGCTTTCCCCGTCTCGTGGAGCCGTAATTAAATGGGCCATTCGTTTTCCCTTTCATCTGTCAAGGGTTTGTGAATAATCAAAGCAGACTGAGCACCGATAATCATTAGCAGAAAGCAGGGTCATAGGAAAGTCTTGGCCCTGAGCAGAAAGAGTACTATCACACAGGGCCTACACACACAGGGCCTCTGTAAAGAGACACAAAACACATGTTTTCCAATTTGTAAAGATATTCTACTAGAAAAAGTTGTATGCCTTTTGGCGGTTTTCTCCTCTCCTTAGAGGAAATGAAGAATTTTTCTAATGAGTAGCACATTTACACTTGAGCAGCAATTTCAGGAGCAGGAGTTATATGATGCACTTTGCTTATGCAGTCTGCTATCTTAACCCTTGTAAGTGTGATTATTATTATTGTTATTTATTTATTAATATGCTCTTTGATTATTTTTAAAAATACATACATTTTAATCATAAATTTATATTTTAATGCTAATATTCTTTTTAATTGATAGGTATGCAAAAGAAAAAATGATATATGTTCAGAAATTTCCCAATTGTTTTTTACATGCATGAATTAATATTTATGAATTATTTTAAACAGTTAATTATCTTTCTCTTCTTAAAATTACCTCAACAGAGTTTTGTATTGTACTTTTAGGTATCTTTTACGTTAAATTTGTATTGAAAAATTACTTGCACTTTTTATTTTTATTAAAACAGTTAACATGGAAAACGAAACAAAAAAATATACGTGCTAAAAAAGACCACAGAAAATTATAGCAAAATATTATAGTCATTCATATTATAATTATTCTTCATATTATTTTTTAATGATTACTATTAAGGGATCAACATCAAATCACAAATGAAATTGAAACATACGTAGAAAAATTATCCTTTAAAGTTCTGGGCATAAACTGCCATACATACCCAATATAATGTTAAGCACAATTGTGCCTAAGTACTTGTCTGTGTGTGCTTCATCTGCTCCAGTGGAGTGCTTATTCAGTGTAGCTGGGAAGTTTTTTACTTCTCAGAGAATGAAAATGAAAGACTACACTTTTGAAGCACTATTTTTTTTTTTTTAATGTAATAAAAAACTATTCTAAAATGCAGCATTTATTTTCAAATGATTATTTATCTTTTATGATTATTATACTATCTGAATATTTTGTTATCTCATGCAATTCATACATTTTATAAGTGATTTCATAAAGAATCATACAAATTATTAATTTCAGTAAATTAATTGGAGTTATGTGAAATATTTGCCCAATTTTAACTAGAAAAAAAATACTATTTTAATATTCAAATTTTAAATATTCAAAAAATTCTGAATGGGACTTTCCGGATATATATGGTATATAAATATATATTACTCAACTACAAATTTCTCATTTCTGCACCGACGTCATAATTCAAGAACAGTGATATTGAAGTTATTTCATTATAATTGCAAATCATCATCATTTCAGTTAACCCTTATTAAATCAAAAATCATAATTTTTTGATTTTCGACACTGTTGCAAAAATGAGAGTTGTATGCATAATAGCGGCTAATTTTTCGCTAATCTAATCATAATCGGATGTCATAATCGTAATCAATTACATTTTTTAACGACTGTAATCGCTGCCGTAATCGTAATTACCTTTTGGCAAAGGATTACAATCGTAATCGTAATCATAATCCCTCAATTCTTCTCTTTGTAATCGTAATCGATTACGCTTCTTCGTAATCGACTCCAAGCCTGCTTGAGATTATACATATTAAGCGTTTAAGGTCAGGAATCATAATCGAAATCTGAAAGTTCACTTACTAACCCAATAGCCCTCCTTTGAATCCATTCCAATAAGGAAATATGCCTGCTTTACATATGAAAACCAGAACTGAATAGCATACCCAAAATGAGGTCTTAACAAACTCCCGTATGAAAATTTCCGTAGATTTATCCAAAACAGCTCTACTGATAGTGACAAGCACTCTGTTAACTTTGTAAGTTCCTATACTGCACTGCTGATTAAAGTTTAATTCCTGAATTATTGTTTTACCATTTTAAAATGGGTTCCTCGAGACCTAGAACCACGTACCTACGTGTCTTCAAAGTTGAATTTATTCCTTGAGGCAGTTGTCATTGAATATTATGAGACTGGATTCTTAAATAAGGGTCATGTAAGCACTGACTAGTAATTCAATCCTTTGGCCCAATTGAGAGACCATTGAAAAAGACATTTGAGAAGTTTTCTGGCAATTTAAATAGCACAGCCCTCTCCCATAAAAAGACAACAAATATAATAAACAAATCATTTACTGGCATGGACAGTTCTCCTGAATCATGTTTCCTTTTTAAAATTTAGCCTACTAAAATCATAGTATTTTAAACTATGCAACTTAGCAGTTGTGTCCTACAGGAACCGCGCATTTAAGAAGAGTTTCATTATTCTTTTTTAAATAGAGATTTTCCATTAAATCAGTAAAAATCAATTAGTCCAGACTCTAACCCAGGTCCTTCAGTTATTCGCCGAATGCTCTACCACTTAAGCTATCAGGGTTGTAATGACTTCCTTTCAATTTCATCTATAACTATACAGCGGCACCGTCCATCTTACGGTAATGCACCATTTTTGTATAATGAAACCTAAATTTAAACCTTATCAATAGATGATGTATAAACTAATTTATTAAAATATGTTAAAAAAAATGGTTATTTATTCTTAAAAAGGACCGTTGTGTATAGTTGCTCCCTATTGCTGTGTTTTACAGCCCAAAATTGGAAAAATATTTATCACCCAGAAATCAGCACCCCAAGGGGGTGTTTCATCGCTCATTTTGAAAAAAAAAGTTCTGTAGTGCCATAATGCTTCGATTTTTAAGCCATCGCACACCTCAATGCCGTTTACTTTTGTTTAGGGCTTCCGCCGCCCATAAAAGCAGTGTCCAAAAAGACGTTTTTTTAAAATACGAGTATTCACCCACATTGATCACATTTGGATCATTCCGTATCTAAATTTCCACCCAAAAGAAATCGTGGGCAATAGCTAGTTGAGCTAAAAAAGAACTGAATTGCTAACTCCCTGACAAAACGAATGAAAATTTGAAGTTATTTTATTTTGACTCTTAAACAGTACACTGTTACCAGTGTACTGTTGCCACTGCACACTGGTAACAGTGTGCAGTGGCACACTGCATGGATGAAATAGTAGTTATAAGGCTTGTCTAAACCTCATTCTACTTTACCAATGGGAAAACTACTATGAGCACTCTTTTATTCTTCAAATAAATTTCTTCTTTTTTCTCTATCTGAGATAGACATTTTGAACAAATATGTATCTTTAGGAAATATTTGCCATCAAATAAGGTAATTATCTTTATTTTAGCTAAGTACTTCAATTTTAAAGTTCTATGATACACTGTAAGCCATTCAGGTATAATTTCTCTACTGATATTTTAGATAATTGTGGTATAATATAGCTAATTACTAGTTTAAAGTAAGGTTAATACATGAAGCTAAATTTAAAAGTATTTTAGTTAGTTAAAAAGAAATTAATGGCATAGTGTAAAAATGGTAAAACCAAAAAACGTCACCTTCACCCTTTATGAGACGACAACGGAAGTGCTGCAGCGCAAGTGGTCAACTTACACAATTTTTAATGTACTATAGTACAATGGATAATTAATTGCAGCAGGGTTGCAGATTCAAAGTTGTTGTGCACACAGCTTTTCGTCTAATAGTTGATAACCTAGAGATACTGTATGATTAGGCAGACAATATTAATACTAATAAAAACCTTTACACCGGTTGCGATTTAAAGTAAAACTAGGAGATAATCCGAGCAAAGAAATACTCCTAGCAATTGCATAACAGCTCTTCCAACGAAATCAATGCTCAGGAGGTTAGAAAAATATTTGAGTCTTTCTCACACAAAATATACAGTTTAATGTGTGACATATCTTTCACTTACTTGAAGTAATCCAAGTAATTAGAATTTCCACGAGATTCTTCTCGAAATCGCCATTTCGTAACGCAGCGAGGTTTCTTTGCCGCTTCTAACTTCGAAACTTTTACCAAAAATGGTTTGTCAGCCTTAGTAACAAAACAGAAAGACGATGACGTCACCTATTGTTGAACATACTTTAATAAATTTACATTGTTGCAGTTAGTAATGAATTTAAATTTACGGCTAAAATGCATTTTTAAAACATCCACTGTTGTCTTTCAAAAGGTACTGGAACTAAAGTGCAATATCTTCCTCTCGCAGTTCTTTAGGGGCCATTCAGTAACAGAGATAACTTTATAGTAGTTATAAAGCTTGTTTAAACCTCTTTCTAACTATCCTATTTTACTCTGTGACATTTTTTTTCGCACGATATTTTTTTTCTGCACGATATTTTTCCCCAAACACATTTCTCCACACAGTAACATTAAAAAGAACTGATAGATATTTTCACATTCCAAAACTAAACTTATTTTGATACCTAAATAACAAAATTAAGTTTGGATAACATCCCTACTCTCAAAACCTAATACATTTTTCAATGCACAACGAACTTTAGGAGCCCTCTTAAAATTATTTATACCATTGGAAGTCACAGTTGCATCAGGTAAACTATTCCGATATTTTACTACTCTATTCAATTTTAAAAATTTCTTAGTTTCAAGATTAGTCTACGATTTAAAAAATTTAAAACAAGGGCCTCTGCTCGAAATTTTTGTGCAAAAAAAGTATAGATCACCTTTTCCATTTTAATAAATGTAAGTATATAACTGAATCATGTTCCTTCTAACTCTCCTTTTCTTGAGATTATATATATTAAGCATTTAAAGTTAGGAATCATAATCGAAATCTGTAAGTCCACTTACTAACCCAAAAGCCCTCCTTCGAATCCATTCCAATACGGAAATATGCCTGCTTTACACATGGAAACCAGAACTGAATAGCAATACCCCAAATGAAGTCGTAACACACTCGCATATAAAATCTTCCGTTGATTTATTAAAAAAATCTTTCATGTTAGCAAGCTGGTATCTTTTGATTGCATGCAGTGATTCCATAATGGGTTACACCATTGAACAAGACACTTTTCTCTTTCAAAATATATATTTCAATTTATTTTTTAATTAAAACTGTACCCCTTTGAGTACAGGTAAACATAATCTCAAAAAATAGCAACTTTCATACTGCGCAACCCTTTCCTCAAAAAGTATCCCTCACACAGCTTTGAAATTTTTCATGCTTACATTCTATGATATGGTCAACAAAAATACGAACCAGAATTTCTTTTACTCAAACAGAAAAAATATAGATAAATTTTTAAGTTTTACCCAACTCTTTTTTTACCAAAATGTTTGACTTTATCTTAAAATAAAGCAAAAACGGTAAGGAATTTCACAAAAATTCATTCCTATTATTAAATATTACTTATCTACAAATATTTTTTTTTTTAAAAAATGAAGAAAATCCATCCCCAAATACTCAAATAAATGGTTGCTCAAGGTGAAAAAGCAGCGTTTTGAGAAATTGATGTTTAAGTTCTGACACAGTTTTGAGTGCACCTTTATGATGATGCTTTGTAAATTTTGCATATTGGGAGTAGGTAATATATTGAATATAAAAGGACGCAAGAAGAGCTACAGTTCGAAACTATTGGTAGTTAGTCGCACACTGCAAAAAAATTCTACTGCAACTTTTCACCAAAGAAAGGGAAAAAATGGTGAAATTTTTACTTAAATGTTATTCTGATAATTTTCTTAGGTTTTCTAAGGGGGTGGGGAGTGCACCACCGCTCTAAGAGAAATTGAATCTCTGCTATCTGATTGACATAACTGCTATTCATTCACCATGATTTTTTTTTTTTTTTTTGTCATTCTAAAAGTTATTTTAATTATTTTAAAAAATCGCTTATTAATAGGCAAAAATATACCGATTATAAATAAGGACCCTATTATGGCCGACTACTTATTACTGCCGATTAAGCATAATTTATTGTGAAATGAAGTAAAAACAAAAGTTATCAGTTAAAAATATCAATTATTCAAATTGATTTAGCTTTTAAGACATTTTGTAGGCAGTTATTACACCGTTAGTAATATCATTAGATTATTCTTATTCCATCAGACTAAAGAAAAATTCAATATAAGTTGTCCTTTCATTCCATTATAAGTTTACCTTCTCCACACAATTGATCCTTGACTGTATAAAATATAACTATGCTATGAATACATCCTTTTTATCGCACCTTCCCTCTCGCTTGAAATAAGTCTTTTCCATTAAAACTCTTAAAGCTTTTTCCCACTTTATAAAGGCTTGGGTGCTTTCTGAAGCGTAAAGTGACGAGTTATTCTATTGGGAAAGCCTCTGGTTTTGAAAGAACTTCTATGAATTTTTCCACGTACTTGTTAAGGAAATGCTGGATATTAACCTTTTTTTCTCTTTTGTGGTGGGGCATTCAATAGAAATGTATTGATAGTATTCATTCCTTTCTGGCATCTCCCGAATATATCAACTCAAAAAGTATTTAATGCAACAATAATAAATAAGGATATATAGCATTGAAAAAACAATTAGGGGCCGTTCATAAATGACATCACGCTTTTTTCCCATATATTTGACCCCCCACCCCCCTTTGTCACAATGTCACACTTCAATGGACCCCCTCCCCCCCTTTGTCACGCGTCACGCTATGTTGCATAATGCATGATGTCACACTTCTTGTTACCCCTCCCCTTGTCACACTTTGTCACAATTTCACGAACCCCCCTCCCCCCTCGAAGCGTGACATCATTTATGAATGATCCCTTATGAAGTTATTGTTTATTACTAAGGTCGAATCCGGGATATAACGATCCCCCGGCTATAAGGAACCTTTCAAATAGACCCAACTGAAACCGCATTGTCATTAATGCTCTTTTAAACCCTTTTAAAGATCACCGAACGCTAGAAAATCGTCAATAGAGATCCAAAATTTTCTAAAATTTCAAGCTTTTCATACGACTTATCTCAGCAATATTCCTTACCATTTGTGCTCTAACCAAACACTATATTTTGTAATGGTTCCCCCTTTTCTACGAAATACTTAGGTTCAATCACATTCTCAGCTAGGTTTAACAATAATAGTAGATAGTAGGAATGCAACGAATATTTGGCCACTATTCGGTATTCGGCCCTTTGGCCGAATAGTCATTTCATGACCTAGGCGATCATCCGAATAATCGGTAAGATCGAATTCGGCCTGGCCGAATATTGATGGACTGTTCGGCCGAATAGTTCTGCTACAGTAGAAAAGTAAAAAGTAAAGAAATTAGTAGGTTTTAAACATTTAAAATTGTATTATAGTTATTGGAAAATAACACAGCATATAGTTTTAATAAATAAAATGAGATAATAGCAATAAGTAAAGTATAACAGTAATTATGCTACCTAAACCCATTAAAAAAACATATAAATAGTTACAAAGTCTATACGAAAAAAAAAAAACAAAAAATCAAATTTTGGCTTTTGAGTTCACCCCATGTTTTGATTTGTTTTTCGGTTCAACATGTAGTTGTTCCAAAGACATTCCGATTTATATAATATATGCTAAACAATAAAATAAAATTATCATTAAAATAAGATTAACAAAATAAAAATTAACATTTTGTATTCTGTCTCATCATTGGGCAAAAATGCATATTTCTTACAAAACAAATAAAACCATTGTCTGTAATTCTTTCACATTGTAAAAACTATTGCCTTATTTACATTCATATTTGCACAAGTTTTACTGCATAAAAAAATTTAATTAGAAAGATTTACATAAGTATATGGGTACAAGTTGAAATAATTGCTATGCTGTCAAGAAATTAAGTTTGTTAATTTTTAATCCTCTTCTTATTTCCATGATGTAATTTTGATTTGAAGTAAAGAAGAAATCATTGCATCAACTTTCTAAAATCCAAAACATGTGAAGCACTAATCACATTATGTAATTGGTATAGGTCTCAGAAGTGGACTGCAAATAAAAATATTTCTCTTTAGTTAGAAGTATGGTTTCATACGAAGTCGTTTGCATCATAAATGTCGTTTTGGGAACTGACATAAATATTGTGGCTGTGCAATTTATGAGTTCATTGTCCCTTTTGCCAGTATTTAATTTTGTCATTAGTGAAGCTTTTCTTCCGTATAAATTCGCTCTTTGTTTATGTAATTTGAATACGTATATGAATTGTTTTCTGGTAATTAATTAGTTTATTTGATCAAAGATATTATCATTTAATCCTCAGCAACCATAAAAAAATTATTTTGTGATATTTTTTTATTTTTTTTGTATCACTGAAGAAAAAAACTTATTTTTTTTTTTTTTACTTTTGTACTTCCTTTTACTGTATTTATAATATTTGCAAAGCGAAAAAAACATATTTTACGATTGTGTGTGTGTGTTTTTTTTTTTTTTTTTGCAAATGCTTCTCTGTTTTGAAAGTTTCAGTTTTCATTTTTGTCATTATTTAACTATTGAATTATTAATTTTATGTATTTTTTAATTATGCATTGATTTATTTAAAACTAATACATAAAATATATCGATGATAAAAATGAGCCACAAATGGGAGAAGTATATGAAGCTGTGGTTTAGAGTACAAATGAATGAAAAATATTACTTTAGTGTGTTAAACAATACGTTTTCAAGAGAAAAAGAAAACATACTTAAGTTTTATTCTCCAACAACTCTCCTCTAGCTTTAGTTCCGTTAGTGTAGTTCATTTCTATCAGGTTACATAAACATTAAATTTACGCAAGTATCGTCGAGCTTTAATAAAAACATAATGAAGATCGAATAAATTGAAGTAATTAATCTTGACTACCTATAAGTAATTAAGGTATCGGCATAATATAATTACCAATAATTAACTTTTACCTTGTGTTTCGTATAAAATAGCGTTTTTTTCCCTAAAATATGAAAATGGCCAGAAATGCGGTGCAATAGCTTTTTAAATTACGTAATAAGCAGTTTGTAATTAGAATAAAAGAGAAAAAATTCAGCCAGTGATACGTGGGCTTTTTTTAAATTTATTTATTTATTTATTTATTTTGCTTTTGTGAAACAACTACACAACTACAAACAAGTTTCGAGACAGTAATAAATGAGAAAACTATCTACAATGTTTGAATAAAATGGAAATTTTTCATGAATATATTGGTGAAATGTTGCGTTTTATAAATTAAATAAAAAATGCGATGACTGATAAATGTCGCTTTAAAAAGTAATATACAGCAATGTATGGCACTATGGTCGCAAATTACTGTATGTAATCATGTTTTTATTGGACTAAGTTTTTTACATTTTATGTGAGTGTGTATTTTAGTGACATAATAAAATGTTTCTATTTTCCATATTTATCATGCGTCTTTAAATTAGTTACTCTTTCAATGTACAGTAGTTTCTACCCGTTAAAACTATATTTTATATTTTTCGTGAAATAGGAGGTTGAAATACCGCAGTGGTAGCTCTGGTTCCATACCGGCGAAGATGATTGTACATTTTTTGATACACGCCCCCTGCAAGCTCCTTTTTCATCACCAATGCCGCCGCTGAAGGTTTCAAAATTAAAAAAAACGCAATTCAATCTTCGCTTTTGCCGCCAAACATATCAACCAATGAAAAGCTTCGAAAAAAATATCATTGGTTCTGTATGATTCATTTAACACGCACTCGTACTCCCCCCTCCTTTGCTTATTGGTTGTTACAGATTTAACCATATAAAATTCTTATAATAAACCATGATTTTTTGACAGTTCTAAGACTTAAAATGATGTCTATGACTTGAAATAGCATAAGGGGACGTTTATGTTGGTGTTAAACGATAGAAAAAATGTATAAATCTCGACGAAAACGCCGGCAGGTGGCTTCGTGGTAAGGCACTGACCTCGTACGCCCATGTTCGCAGGATCAAACCAGTCCCGAGTCCGTGTTTTTTGAAGATGCAGAAAACCGCCAGCGCCCATGTCGTATGATTATGCTGCATGTTAAAGATACCTTGATTATCCGTTTAGCTCTCGGCTAAATTAAATTCCTAGTGCAGTTTCGAATCATTTAGAGCTCAGGTGCCGTCATCGCGAGGGAAAGTTAGCGTCAAAATTCTCAGAAAGAGTGGTAATGGTAACCGCCGATAGTAGTGCTACTTGAAAGAATGGATGCCGATTTCTGGGGAATGCACTAGGTCTGCAGAGGTTAGTGACCATACGCAGCCCCATTAGAGAGAAAAAAATGCGACGGAAACAACAACGTATTTTGTGGCTTTTGCGGCTTTGCAAAACTATCTTAAAAGTGCATTGGTACGAAGATTAGAAGAAATGAATTTATTCGACGAACAAGACGAATGATTATTTATAGTACAAATACAAAAGTGACGACCAGAAACAGGCACAGGGCCCAGCTAAACAGGATTCATTTAATGCTTTGCGCATTAAGCTTCAAATACTGGAAATTCGACTCACAAAATAAAATTTTAAATTTTTTTCAATCTTCCAAAATGCAGGATTTAAACGCAGGATCTCTCTGTAAAATATTTTTCTACTTGCTTGAAACGAATGCCGAAAAAGTAATTCATCTTATGAAAAGCTTCCTACACATTTGACAGTTAAGAAGACTAAATCCTTTTTATGTAAGACTAAAGCACGAGATTTATTATTTGAATAGTAATCCACGCGTCATAAAATCTTGATGGTACTTCAAACTTTTGTTGAAATTGTTCGCGAAGAAAGTGGTAACATAAGCGTAAATGATCACTCTTGGTTAAACAAAGAGGAGATTAAAAGTTCCGTCACAGAGATAAGTAATAGTTACGAAATGCAGCATTTTGCATCAATAAATTATTTAGACAGATATTACGAAATAATTTATAGGACAGTGATATTTTAGAAGATATAAGTGCTTTAAAGATGTTGGCGAAAAAACAAAACCATGTAAGATCACTAGAGCCTTTTAATAAGCACTTTCCCGTAAATAACTTTTAAATTAAAGGAGATAGCGGAAATTTTGCCATTGAAGTAAAAACCCTTTCTAAAGTTCAAATATAATTGACAAAGTGCAGTTAGTATCGCAAAGCAGGACTTTTGTTTAACTCAACCAAAAAACAATGATTGTTTAGCCTAAAAAAAATTATGTTTTTCGTATTTAAAAATAGTTGACTAATCAGAAAGAAGAAAACGCAAAACAGAATTATGTTTCTTCATCTGAAAAATTCAAAGTCAAGTGTGGTGCAAAGGCATGAACAGTCCTGTTAATAACTTGCGAGAAATAGGCCGAAGAAAAGGAACTGGAATTATTACAGGATTATGTTTACAGGATTATGTCAGGTACAGCTTAAAATTTTGACAGAAACAGTAGAGTGAAGCTGAAATAAAACTTTGTCGAAACGTTTCATAACAGCGACAGAAATGTGAGGCAAATCTTCAAAACGTAGCTGGCAGGGTGGCTTAGTGGAATGGCACTGGCCTCGTATGCTCAAGCTTGCAGGGATCAAACCTGGCCCAAGTCGGTTTATTTTCAAGATGCAGAAAGTCGTCAGCGGGCATGTCGTATGATTATGCGACATGTTAAAGATCCCTTGAATATCTGTTTGGCATGGATACTCTCGGCTAACTTAAATTCCGAGTTGGATCATTAGAGCTCAGATGCCACCATCTAGGAGGAAACTGAGACTCACAATTCTCAAATGATAATGGCATCCGCTGATAATGGTGCCACATGAAAAAATGGTTACCAGTTCTTATGGAATGCCCTGGTTTTGCAAATGGCAAGGAACCAATGGGCAGCCCCATTACAAACAGCAGCAAACAGCAACGCTCAAAAAGTACTGGCTGGTTGTAATTAAAGTTATCTTGTTTAGACCCAGAGACTTTGTTCTAATGGACGTATGTGGTTAAAACTTGATATATACGTTACACGAACCATGGGTCCAAAAAAAAAGATACCAACTCATTTTTTTACCATATAGTCAGAAGAAGGCGAAGGAAGATGAGGAAGAGCAAATTAAGAGCAAAAGAAAAGAAAATCACATTTTAATCACAGAAATTTGTTGACTGTGCATTTCATTTGCGCTAATCACATCTTCAAAGAGTGTTACAACGGGTTCCACTGTCACCTTCAAATCACAAAGGGATATTTTCTTTCAAATTGCAGCAACTTTGCGATGGGAACTGCAGTTGATTGAGAAGCAGTAAACCTTCACCTGGTGTTAAAAATTTTAACTATTTGTTTTTCCTTATTTCTGACAATTATTTTCCCCATCATCCACATAACATACGTGCCAAATTTCAAAGATATGTGTCCATTAGAACAAGCTGCATAAAATAAGCAAATAACTTTACCTTTTGTACAACAGCTGAAGTAAGATAAAAACCAACCCCGTTAAGCACAAAATTATAATGCAAAAGGCAGACACGTGTTTCCTTTTTCAATGCAAGAAAAAGGGGAGAAAGAGAAGCAAAACTTGCACAGCAAAGAGAAAAGCCCTACCTAATGAATTACAAACGTGTTCCTAATTAATTTCAAACGTGTATTAAACTTTTCGAAGAGTTCCAAAAGTCTTTTATAATAAAGATTAATCCTTCAACAAAAACTTCTTTTGAAACTCCAAACGATATTATTCATTCTTATCAGGTGTTAATCCGTTTGGTGCAAAGATAAAGCAAAATGTAAAAGGAACACATAAACTGATGTGGAATAAAAAAGTTTTAGCATAAGTTTTCGTAACATTCAGATTGTAATGGTCTTACTGGTTATGCTTTTATAAATTATTTAAGTGTTATGAAGGTATTAAAGGACATTACTGGGAAAATCTTCTCTTCGCTAGGCCATCTTGTTTTTAAAATTGTTCAGGCTTCCAGAAATATATCTTCAAGCCTTGAAGTTCGTGAGAAATTCTCCTAATTACTAAAAAAACTCCAAACTTCAGATCCCAGGATTTTTAAGTTTATTATTTTATTGATAGAAAGACAAAAGGAGTGTTCCCAGTTTGTCCCACGTCATCCTTTTTGATGCAATCTTCTTTTTTTTTTTTTAATTAAAAGTAAACTTAGTTCACTTGGGAATCCGTTCTGGTACAGAACACCTAAGGGAAAGGAGGTCTTCTTGAAGAATACGTAATAAGAGTGAGTTCCCCACAGGGAAGCACCGAAGAAGAGGGACGAATGGAACCAACCCCCCCCCCCCCCACTAGATAACTGATAAACAGACAACTCAATGTGAGATGCATCCTATTTCTGATCTTACCCCCCCCCCCCCCTTGCTCCTTCTTCCCCAAATCAAAATCCTGGGTTCTCTATCGGCCCTAACATTGATTAGATGACCCCAGCACAAATTACAAGCATTTCCCCTCTTCGCTTCTCAAAGCAAACGGTTAAAATATCAAGTTTTCAGCAATCGACCTTCTATTTTAGTTTTGTTAGCGTTAAATAAAAAAAATGAGTGACATAAATATGTTATTTTTTTAACCCATTTATGCCGGAGGTTGAAGGTTTTGAATTTTTGCATGAAATGTGTATATGTGAGGTTTCTACCTCACATATGTAAATGTAAAAACAACAATTTGCTGATTTTTTATTTTTTTTCATGCCATGTATGAGTAATATGGTGTTCCACACTAGGCAAAATCATTGTTGTATTTGTTAATCTATATAAATAAAAATGTAAGTGTTCGTTTGTGCAAGCCGCAAATCTCCGAAAGTACTTGACCGATTGGTTCGAAGTTTTGCCAATTGACAGAGTGATTCAAGCGGATGGTTTATAGACCCGTTAGAAAAAATCCGACAGGTAGTTCCTTTTTTATTCCAATTTAAGGCAAAATTTCTACATTAATTTCCCATTATGGGGGTGAAGAAAACCTTGCACATATTAATATAATATATCGATCGAAAGCGCTGATTTTTCTGCACAAGATGGAATTTAATCGAAGTTTCTAAGTCAAAAAGAAGGCCAGTTATAAGCTTTTTAGTTCGATTTCGGAAGGCTTACCTTGATCCAAAAATAATAATTAGCATTTTCCTCAACTCCGGGTAACATAAGCTATATAAATAAAAATTGTTCATACAAGGCTGAACGTGATCCAGTTTACGGTTACGATCAAGTTCAGCCTTGGTTCATAACCTCAAATCTCCGTAAGTACTTCACCAATTGCTTTGAAATTTTATCAGAACATGTGTTTTTATATATCACTTTTAATTTATTGCAACTTTGATCAAATTATTTCGTTTTTTAATGTTTTATTATGGAGAATGAGCCACTTGCAACAATTGGCAGGGTACAGCTATTTTCATTTCGATTTAATAATTTTTTCTGTTTGTATTGAAGTATTTGTTAGTATTTTTGCATTCGAAGATTAAGGGGAACTTTAAAACAAAGACTACTTATTTTGAATAGCAACAGTTTAATTCAGCTATTTTCATTTTGATTTGAAATTTTTTTAACCGTCTTCACAAAGGAAGGAGGTTATACACTCATATTGTATGTATGTATGTCGTTTTTTTTTTTTTATTTTTTTTTTTATTTATTTATTTATTTTTTTTTTTTTTTTGTCCACTCATGACTTCTTACCGGATGAACCGATTTTCATGATTTTTTTAAAAATCGATCGAGGGTGGTATCCCATAGGTCCCATACCTTGGTTTGACCATATTCGATAATTAGAAAAAAAAGTAAGGGACTGAAATGTGGTAATTTTTTTGCTTTTTCATCAGTAACTTTTGACCAAATGAACCGATTTTGATTATTTTTTCTTTGATCGATAGAGGGTCGTCTAACTCAAATATCGCGCATCAGTTTGACTACATCTGTTTTTTTTTTTTTTTTTTTTTAGAAAAAACGTTGTGGGTGAAAAATATGTGTTTTTTCATTTTAATTGGAAAGGCTAGGCTCGATTTGTCTTTGTTGGGAAAGTTGTTAATAAAAATGAAACTCATTGTTACATTAAAAGCAATTATAACAAGAAATAGACTGAAGGCTTCTCTGAAGAAGAAATTAAAGCCAATCAGATTGCTTGCTCCAGTGACCCTTTAAAATCAGTTTTAAAACGAAATTAACTTACAAACGGTTAGTTTTTAGTGTCATTCCCTCAAATGTTTCCCCTTTGATATGTATGTCTTAAAAATAGAGTATTTATATAAAAATGTATTTACACTAAAAATAATAAAATAAAATAAGTTTTGGAAAAAATAGAACCGACTTCAAACTATAAATTGCGCTGAAAAGTAAAAAATAACATTATTCTTTAAACAACTTCGATACGATTTTAAATATAATTTTTGAAGTCGGTGCAAAATTATAATGGATTTTGATGCATGATTCCTTTTGTAACTATGAACCAATTACAAATATAAATAGCGTAGAGTTTGCAGCAGTTTCAGTGTAAAATAACGAATGATGTAATTATAATTAGACTGTCATAATTTTGCACCGACTTCAAAAATTATATTTAAAAGTCGTATTGAAGTTGTTTAAAGAATAATGTTATTTTTTACTTTTCAGCGCAATTTATAGTTTATAGTCGTTTCTATTTTCTCCAAAAATTATTTTATTTTTTTTTTCCGTTTGTATTGAAGTATTTGTTAGTATTTTTGCACTCAAAGATTAAATGGAACTTTAAAACAAAGATTACTTATTTTGAATGTTAACAGTTTCATTTAGCTATTTTCATTCTCATGTTATAATTTTGAAGTATTTTTTAATTATTTTTGAACTTGACGATTAAGGGAACTTTAAAACACAGATTATTTAGAAATAAAATTTCACGTTAAATTAAAGCACAAATGAGCATTAAAACGCAGACATATGTTTCGGGATCGCTTGGAATCCCTTTTTCAATGCGACAGGGAGCTTCTAGATGCAAAACATCCAAATGAAGCAGACAGAACAACAAAAACAAAGCTTATATAGCCTAAGAATTAACTGTAAACCAATGAGAATAAAGGTAGTGTGAAGTGGAAGTAGAAGTAGTATTAAAGGCACCAATAAGAGAGCAACAAACGAATGTAGTTGGAAGTACAGAAAGTAAAAAGGAATATCAATAAAAACAAAGAAAAAGACAACAGCATAAAAATGTGAAAATACATGAAAATTGAAAAAAAATAAAATAAAATACAAAGAATAAAATGGAAATAAAATAAGTACAGAAAATACCGAAACAAAAAGCAAAACAAAGTACACATGCAAAAGAGGGGGAGGGGGGGAGAGAGAAAAAAATTGACACAAAAAAAGGAAAACTAACAAGAAAACCAAGAAAGAACAACAAATTAAAGGAACTTATGCCAGACCTGTGAAAAATAAGGAGTTGAGGAAGAATCATTAACCAAATTAGAACTATTCCTGTTAATATGATAAGCTTCCCAAAAGTCAAGTTCTAAAGGGGAAGAACATTTTTGAATAATTTTCCCAGAATTGAAATCAAAAGAGTGGTTGGAATTCCAACAATGTTGAGCAATGCTAGACTTATTCAGCTCTTGCTTTCGTACATAACCTTTATGCTCATTTAACCGAATTTTCAGAGCACGTTTTGTCTGTCCAATGTAAGAAAGGCCGCAACGGCAACTAATTTGGTAAATACCCCAAGTATTAAGTTGATCAACAGGATCTTTAAGAGAAGAGAAGGAAAGTTTGTTGCTAGGAGCAAAAACAACTTGAAATTGAAACCTTTTTAGGATTTTAGCAATACGAAAACTTACAGAATGAAAGAATGGTAACACAACCAAATCCTTTCTAGAAACCACATGATTGGGACCAGAAGTTTTTTTAGAAAATTTGTTATGAATAGAATCAATTAAAGAGTGAGAAAATCCTCTATCAACAGCTACAGCTTTCAGATAGTTGAGTTCAATCTTGAGAAGCTCAGGAGAAGAGCAAATATTAATAGCACGATGGACAAGAGCATTAAAAGCCGAATATTTTTGGTTGGGAGGATGAGACGATAGTCTGTGAGGAGGTAAAGAAACAGCGAAAGGTTTACGATAGACAGAAGTTGTGAAACCAGACTCACTCCTAGAAATCAAAACATCAAGAAACGCGAGGCTACTATTAAGTTCTTTCTCACAAGAAAACTGGATATTAGAATCAATGGAGTTCATAATCGAAAGAGCATCATCAATACCTAACAAGTTACTGTCCGTTAGGACAAAACAATCATCCACATAACGAACATGAAATTGAAATTGCAATTTTTGGAATAGTTTTTCCTCAAAATAATGCATATAGAAATCACTTAAAATAGGACTAAGAGGACTTCCCATGGCTAGGCCATCTACCATAGCATAGAATTTACCATTAAATACAAAAGGGCTCTGTTGCAAGCACACACGAGTAAGAAAAACTAATTCCTCGATTTCCACAGAAGTAAAATGGAATTCAGAAAGCCTTTTCCTGAGGCAAGTCAAAGCGCCATCAACAGGAACATTAGTAAACAAAGAATTAACATCAAAAGAGGCCATAACCGAATTATTCGGAACGAAGTTATGAAGTTTCTTAACAAAATCGGTGGAGACAAAACGTGCTCTGAAAATTCGGTTAAATGAGCATAAAGGTTATGTACGAAAGCAAGAGCTGAATAAGTCTAGCATTGCTCAACATTGTTGGAATTCCAACCACTCTTTTGATTTCAATTCTGGGAAAATTATTCAAAAATGTTCTTCCCCTTTAGAACTTGACTTTTGGGAAGCTTATCATATTAACAGGAATAGTTCTAATTTGGTTAATGATTCTTCCTCAACTCCTTATTTTTCACAGGTCTGGCATAAGTTCCTTTAATTTGTTGTTCTTTCTTGGTTTTCTTGTTAGTTTTCCTTTTTTTGTGTCAATTTTTTTCTCTCTCCCCCCCTCCCCCTCTTTTGCATGTGTACTTTGTTTTGCTTTTTGTTTCGGTATTTTCTGTACTTATTTTATTTCCATTTTATTCTTTGTATTTTATTTTATTTTTTTGCAATTTTCATGTATTTTCACATTTTTATGCTGTTGTCTTTTTCTGTGTTTTTATTGATATTCCTTTTTACTTTCTGTACTTCCAACTACATTCGTTTGTTGCTCTCTTATTGGTGCCTTTAATACTACTTCTACTTCCACTTCACACTACCTTTATTCTCATTGGTTTACAGTTAATTCTTAGGCTATATAAGCTTTGTTTTTGTTGTTCTGTCTGCTTCATTTGGATGTTTTGCATCTAGAAGCTCCCTGTCGCATTGAAAAAGGGATTCCAAGCGATCCCGAAACATATGTCTGCGTTTTAATGCTCATTTGTGCTTTAATTTAACGTGAAATTTTATTTCTATTACTTTGCACAAAGTTTAATCATTACTAACAGATTATTTATTTTGAACGACAATTTTTTAATTTCGAATTTTTGTGTTTGTGTTTCTTCTGTTTTGATAAGGCTTATGTTGGAATTTTTCAATGTGCTGAGCCAGACAATATCAAAATCTTCACCGACAATGGAACAATAAAAATAAAAAAAAAATGCCCGCAAGCATTGTGAAAAAAAATAAAGCTCAAGACCAATCAATCAAATTGAGCAGTTTAGATTTTCTCATGTGTACAGTTACAAATTGCGTGTTCTAGAATGGGTAAACCAGACAATCTATATTTTCAGACAATGAAATAACAAGCATTGTCAAATGAAACATATATGTGCTTTTTCTTGCTTTTCCATCGAACCATACTGAGCCACAGCAACGAGTGGCCGGGTACAGCTAGTGTTAAATATTATTATTATTGAATGTGGTGGTTATTCAGTATGATAATCAGATGAACACTTCACATCTAATGCAACATTACATTTTTCACACAGAAATGTGGTGTTTTTGTGGCATTGAGCGCAACGTGTTTGCTTGCCTTGCTCGATGAAAAACTCTCACTCAACTGCTGTTCTAAAAATGGAACTGTAGGCATAAATGGGCTAATTTTAATTTAACCGCTTCATTTCAAGTGTACCTAATTGGGTACACTTTAAAATACTGTTTATTAACTACTGTTCGAGCGAATTGAAAGCTAAAACACCTAAATTAATCAACAGATGGTTTGCTTCGTTTTAAATATGGAACACACGGAAATTGGGCATTAATTATTAGTTGAACTAATTATTAAGAAAATTATTAAAAACAATTTTTTAGTTATTTTGTTTTTTAATCATTTTTTAAGTCAGAGAACCAAAAAATTGCGTCAAAATTGTTTGTGTTTAGTTCTGGGGTCTGAGGAGGTTATACTGTTACAGATAGTACCTGAAACTTCAAATGAGAATGTCCGGAAAAGTATTGCTCAGGAATTACCAAATTGTTTCAAATGTTATAGGAAGGAAAATGCACTGTTGCTTTTTCAGAATTTTAATTACCTCATAAATTACGGTATTATTCTCGATAAACTCATTGTCAAAAACAGTTTTCTTTATAGTTAAATCGTTACAGTCGGAAGATTAAGTACATACATAAAAAGGCAAATGCAAAGCCCAATTTTCTCCTGGAAAAATATTGATTTTGAGTTGTGAAAGCTTATCGCTAAAATAAATCCTATCTAATCTAATCAAGAGGAAGATTTATCGCTTCCTTCCTCTCTGGTCTGCTCTTGCCATTAATAATCACTCAGTCGAAATTCGAAGACCCCATCATTTTAGACCTAACGGATCGTTTGGGGGATGTCTAGCAATTCGAAACTCCCAACTGACGCTAATAGCCTATTTTTCATAATATATAATTTGAGGACAGGATCGTTTTCGTTGGTAGAAATTCCTCCATACTGGAGATAAGATAACATAGGCTCCAATATTTCTTCAATATAATTAGGCTTGATCTTTTACGCAATAAGATATTAATTGGAGTGTAAATAAAAAATATGAGTTTAAATAAACAGGGTATTTAATAAGTTAAACCATTTCTTAAGTGCGGATTCTGTATATGAATATCAATGATATGTAGTGTATAGTAAGTTTATTATACCAATAGCCTGAAATTGGTAATGGCAGGGCCTCCTCGTGGGACGGACTGGGTCAAGCTAAATTTCCACCAGTCCGCTCGCTTTGTAGAGAGTTTGCGGCATTAGGAGGGTAAAGCAGATACACAATGCTAACTGCGTAAGTGCTGTGCATAGCATTCAAGGCTTCACAGATTACCCCTAAAGGCGAGGAGCTCACCCCCCTTTCTATTGTTCCTTCTACAAACTCTCAGACACTTAACAACCAGAACCAGCCATACGATCGGAGTGGCGAATGTTGCTACCGCCACCCTGCTTTACTGGCCCGATGCCGCAGTCTGTCTACAAAGAGAGCCTAACGTCCGACGCAAGCAGATCGGTGGGGATTTAGCGTTATCCAGGCCGCACCACAGGGAGGCCCATGGTAAACCAGGTAGTCAACGCTCGCCATTCTGGTCAATATGGCCGAAACTTTTTGTCAAGGGGTCTGAGAGTTTGTGAGTAGTTCCAAAGAAGGAGCGCTACGTCCGTGCCCTTCGGGGTAATTTGGGAAGGCCTCGATGCTATAGTAGGGCGTAGTTAGTATTAAGTACCCAATAGCCTGAATTTGAGCTTAATAGAGCAACAGGTGCTGTTCATTAGAATAGGGCTTCTAAAATAGCTGCCGCGGCACCCTGGGACATTAAAAAATGAGAGACGAGATGATGCTACAAAGAGAGCCTAACGTCCACAGCAAGCAGATCGGTGGGGATTTAGCGTTACCCAGACCGCACCACGGAGAGTCCCCTGGTAAACCAAGTAGTCAACGCTCGCCATTCTGGTTCCTTAGGGCCGAAACTTTTTGTCAAGGGGTCTGAGAGTTTGTGGGTAGTTCGAAAGGAGGAGCGCTACATCCGTGTCCCTCGGAGCTAAAAAAGAATTTTAAAAACAGTTGGAACTGTCGTTTATGGAGTAAATAAAAGTTTAGTTTAAAATAAAATGGAATATTGCTCAAATAAATATATAAATATTTTTTCTACTAAAAGGAAATCAACAAGCAGCCAGCTAAGAAATATTACTTATCAAGGCAGAAAACTCACTTTCTTGGCTGATAACAAGCAGGTTTCCTAAAATTACTTGAAATTACATCATACCATGTATACGATTAAGGTGTTTGGGGGCCCTGGCGATAAAATAAATATTTGGGCCCCCTTAAAGTGTTCTTGAGAACGTTATGTGTCGAGCAAGCATTTGATTTGCTAATTTTTTTTATTAAATTCCTATTCTGTAAAATTTGCATGAAACATCATTCTCTCCTAGAACTCATGGGGTCTACAATATTCTAAAAAATGGAAATCTGAGATAACGAAGGGGCACGTGGGGGGACCCGCTCTTCCCACTTCTTAATCCCCCTCCTAAGATTGAGTCGATTTTTATAACTCTTACTTTGCAATAGTTGTAAAATTATAACCATTGTCCTAATGTGCCCTTTTCTCCTTTAAATTAAAATTTTACTTTTCGTTCTTTCGTTTTGTCTTTTCTATTCGGTCTACCTGATATTTATCTAATGCACTGTTGTCTTTTTATTGCCTTTTTCTTGGTATCTACACCCTCTTAATATTTCGGTTAAATTACATCAATTTTCGGAATTAAATCGAGTTTTGTAAGTTACACAAGCGTTTATCTCAACTTATGAAACTATCCTAATGGATTTTAATAATTTGATAAGATTCTCTTGCTACCAGTGCTTTCAGACATGTCTTAAACGAAACCTGATATAAATTAGTTATGTCTGGAATTATAAAGTTTGCTTACTTCTTCGTTTGTTAAGGATATGAAATTAGACAATCTCATTAAACTTTGATCCTTGCTTCTGCAATCCTTCATCTTTCATAAACTTACTTCATTCAATAAATCACATATAGTACATTTGCGTATTGTTTGTTTAACCCGTGTGCTCTTAACCACGTACAATTCAAATTCTGTAGTAATTATGTTTGACGTAGAATTTAAGTATGGGAATATATTTGCTTCCGATTTTAACCATAGACTAAAAATAAAATTAGGCTGAACGTTTGGGTGTTATTTAAATTGTCAACATGAAAAAGATTCTGATTACAATCACGCAACCATTTGGTGAGCGAAATGCGGTACTCTTTAGTCGACCCCACCTCCCTTGTTTTTGGAATAGACCTTTAAAGAGCTTCTATTTTTCAAAATATTTGCCCCTAAGCATAATTCAATAACAAGTAAAACCTTTGTCCAAAAAAAAAAAAAGATAAAATCTCCGTTATTAAGCACCAGTTTAAAAAATGCATTGCATACACTTATTTTGAGGACACATGGAACCAGTTATTCTTATAGAAAAGTTTGGAGTTCTCCACGCTAAGCAGCAGCCCACCGTGAAGCCCTACTGCTTTGCGTCAGCAGCTCAAAACTTTTCTACAATGGAAGAGCAATTTAATTAATATATATCCTTAACTTAGACTTTCATTCTTTTTCTGTTAAAAAACGTATTTCTAGGTTAATAAAAACGTTTTGTAAAATACTCAATAGCTCTACATTTATTATATACTAGAATGTCTAATATTATTGTTTCGAAATTGACCAATACTCATTTTAAGACATTATTTCTGCTTCTTTCTATCATTATGTATTATATTTCTTCCATCATTAAATATTATTCTAGATATACCATTAGATCGGACTACAAATTAATTTCGAAGATGAAAGAAATACGGAAGAGGTGCTCGTGTATCATAATTTCTATGCAGTAAGTCTCCTAAAATGTTTCAAAATTCTGCATTTTTTTTAAAACTGAGAATGAACAGACAAAAATAAAGAAAATAAGCAACGTCTTTTTTTATGCAACAGCTAAGTTCACTAAAATGAAAAATATTTTCTCATTAATCATTGCAGTCAGCTCAGTTTTAGCACTGTCTTAAAAGAGACAAAACGGTTGAGAATTATTAACTTCCTTTTAAAAAAATTTTAGAGATCAAGAGAAAGTTACGCAAATGTAAACGTGTAACTTTTGTACAATCCTGCGTTGAATAGGTTCTGATTGTCGGCAGCATAAAATTCTGGTATATGAGAAAGTGTCTTTAAAAGATTTGATTCGAAGAAAAATAAAATAAAATTCCACTTTTGCTCAAAAAAAAAAATCATAAAAATGCTGCTCAGATCTAATTAATCTAATATCTAAATATACATTTTTTTTAAATTTGGTACATGAGGATGAATGCTATTGGCAATTCCGCCACTGACTCCTCTTGAAGATGACAGACATATTGCCTAGTCGGGTTACGAATCACGCACAATGTGTTCTTGTTTTCTTAATCTGCATTAGATCCCGGTTACAGTTTTTTTTTTCTTCTTCATTCTAATGGGGCTGCGTATGGTCACTAACCTCTAGAGACGTAGTGCATTCCCCGTAAATCAGCACCATTCTTTCAAGTAGCACCACGATCGGCGGATGCCATTACCACTTTTTTGAGATTTTAACGCTCAGTTTCCCCCTAGATGGCTTCACCTGAGCTCTAACTGATGCGAAATTGTACGAGGAATTTAATTTAGCCAAGAGTATCCAAGCCAAACAGATACTTAAGGGAACTTTAACATACCGTATAATCATACCATATGGGCGCTGATGATTTTCTGCACCTTGAAAATCCTCCGACTTGGGTCAGGTTTGATGCTGTGAACTTGGGCCAGTACCGAATTTGTATTTGCTACCACCAAAATGTTCATTGATCTAAAGCGTTCATTTCTTATTTTTTCAAACAAACAATTCATACGGTGAGAAATTCATATTTAGTTTCGTTGATTTCCTACTTTTGGAGCGCAGTATGTTAACGTGAAGCTCCAGAAAAACGTTCAAATTTTTAATTTTTAAAAAGTAGTTTTTACACGTTAAATGTCGTTATCTAAAGTTCGTCGTATTAGATATTCATGGATTTCCTTTACAGAGTATTTTTTCACAATATTAGAAAACCAAATTCTGAATAAATTGCTCTCTTTCATAGTAAAAATTAAAGAAAAAATAATAAAAATAAGATTTACGTTTAAAAAAATTTCTTGTAGCTTCCCATTTTTTTAGAAATTTTATGCTTATTATTCTAAGCACGTAAAATTCTTTATTTGTTTATTTTTCCCTGATTTTTTGCTCTTAAGCTAGCCAGTACATCTTTTAATGTCTTCAATGATTTAAATCAAGGAGCATAAGCACTCTTATTTCATATGTTCTTAAAAATTGTCACGATTATAATTTAAGAAAAAAGAACAAAATAAATGCTCCGTTTTTAACAAAATAATAATAATGATAATGATAATAACTAGACATTTTGGAAAAGTACAATTAGTGACGAGTTGGAGTCAATACTTTAAAATTTTTCCCTTTCAAAATTAGGACTTATAAGCAGTGAAGTTATTAATAATATTAAACGGGAACTAGATCTACACTACTTCAAATGCCCTTGTAAATATTAATATCTACTCCCTCTCCCCCCCCCCCTTCTTTACATGTGTACTTTGTTTTTGCATTTTGTTTTGGTTCTTTCTATACTTACTTCTCTTTCCATTTTAATTCTTTGCATTTTATTTTATTGTTTTTGCAATTTTTATGAATTTTCGCATTTTCGTGCATGCTGTGGTCTTTTTTGCTTTGTTGTTAATTAATATTTATTTTTTACTTCGTTTGGTGCTTTCTTAATGGTGCCTTCCGCGTTACTTCTCGGTCCACTTCACGCTGCCTTTATTCACATTGTTTTGCTGATAAATCATAGGCTATAGAAGGCGTGTTTTTGTTGTTTTGTCTCCTTAATTTCGATGTTTTGCATCTAGAAGCTCCCTATCGTATTGAAAAAGGGATTCCAAACAATCCCGAAACATATGTCTGCATTTTAATGCTTATTTGTACTTTCTTAACGTGAAAATATTTTATTACAGTTAACCCATTCTCTCAAATCTTTATTACCGACTGTAGATGTAAATATAGCGAAACTATGGTTATGACTTATAAAATTTTCATTTACGTAATGGAAATACATAAAGCACCAACAATAAATTACCCTTTTTATATCTTTGATATTTAACACTTTTCTTCCGTGCTTTTATCTGTTATTTACGCTACAGAAAATACATATTTAAAGAACCTAAAAGCTGTTAAATGGGCCGTTAAAGAATTAAAATTGAGTTCATCTTACTTTTCAGCTTATAAGAGAAATTTCTTTAACCATAAAAGAAAATATCCGGGATATTAGAAATGAGAAAGAATTGCGGTAACACACCTAAGGGACCGTCAATAATTGATGTCACGCTTTTTTTCCGTATAGACCCGCCTTCCTTTGTCACAAAATGTCACACTTTAACGGACCCACTATCCCCTTTGTCACATGTCACGCTATGTTGCATAAGCATAATGTCACACTTCTTGCTACCCCTCCCCTCCCCTTGTCACAATTTGTCACTATTTCACGAAGTCCCCCCCCCCCCTCGAAGCGTGACATCGTTTATGAATGATCCCTAACTGGAATTACAATTTTAAAAAACTGAAAATTGGGAGAATTTAGCGTATTAAGGAATAAAAAAATGAGTTAATCTTTCCATACATGACAACATATTTTGAAGATAATCATTGTTACAAAAAAGATGAAATAGAAGCACACATAGTTCTTAGCAAATAGTTTTAATTATTTGACAATGCATAGTGAATTTATTTAAAATCTAAAAAATATGCATTTATGATTGTCTGTAAAATCTTTATTGAAATTTCTTGACTTTCAAGCGGAAGTTTATTTTTTATGTCAACAGTGCAAGTTTGACCAATTATAACTTGCGGAAAATAATGTAGTGTTTTAAATAATATTACGAGATAGCAAAGAAACGAAGACCAATCAACATTTATAGCAGTTTTAAGGGTACCGGAGGAAGTTCTATAGAGAAAACGTGTTTAAAAATGATTTTATTAATTACTGATGTTGCCTTGCCGTCACTATTGTTACTTGATGTGATTGGCGGATTTTTATTTATCTCTATGTCCTAGGGTTTTCTGAACAAAGGCCTTTGGGGGGAATCTTTATTGGGGGAAGTCTGCTCTGTAACTTAAGGTTAAATTAGTACTTCCACTGAGCTCTATAACTCCCTGTAATATACCTTTCTGAAATTGATAAACGTGAAAAAGCTAAGTAAAACGCAAAATAAACATGAAGTACCGTCTAGAGCTAAGTAAATGGCAAAATAAACATGAAGTACCGTCTAGAACTTTTTTTTAACACGAGCCTACCTTCTCGTGTACACCTATTTCTAATTTAAAATATTGCACTCTCTCTCTTTTTCTCGTTTAGCTTTAGTTCTTAATTACTTCTGATAAACCTTTTTCAATGGATAATACTTTTTAATTCACTTACTCATTCATTCTTTCACTCAAGCATTCATTCAGAAATATCCTCAAAAATCCCGATCAAAAAATTTCACAGGAAAATGGGCTAGCTTCGTTCTGGTTGAGCTTCGCATCTGTACATGTTCTACGCCATGAAGTTAGCTCCGAGCAAATCCGTCTGTTAAATCAGGATTTATATTGGAGTAAACTTTTCCGCTGGAACAAATGTTATTTTTTTTTTAAACTGTTCAAAAATGGACAAAATTGTTCAAATCAAAAAGTATTTCAAGCGGAGAGCTCCTTCTAATACGCTTGTTCATAAGAACTTTGATCTTATGCCATGAATTAACATAATTTGCTTCATTTTTGCCCATAGGCGCTAATCTTAAGATTTTCTGAACTGTTGAAAATTGAAGAAAAAATTGTTCACGTCAAAAAATAAAACATGGAAATGAGATGTCCTTACCAAGATCTTTCGAATTCAAAAAAAAGAAATCTTTTGAATCGGACTATTCGGTCAAAAGTTATTAGGTGGGGACAAACAGACAGACCGACAAATATACATTTTCTCCCATCTCAAAACCCTGCTTTCAAATTTTATATTTTTGAATTGAAGAGTCCACTGGAAAAGCGACCTAAGTCACATATTACTTGATGAACTTTGTTTTATGCTTTATTCATTCATTTTATAACCTAAATGTTAATTTTAACTATACTATAAATTAGATTATAGATTTGAATTTGGGTGTTACGGGACAGTAGGCTCGTATAGTTAAAATTAACATTTATGTTACAAAATGAATGAATAAAACATAAAGCAAAGTTCATCAAGTACTATGTGACTTAAGTCGTTTTTCTAGTGGACTCTTCAATTTTATTTAATTAATTCACTTATTTTTTGACTTTTCTCTATTTTTAACTATATTTTTACGATACATTAAGCCTTTTTTTTTTTACTTTTACGGGAAAGTATGCTGAAATGGACAAAAATGAATTTTAAATTTAAAGTACCCTTACTTGCTGCATTTTACCATGTTAAATTATTTACATACCAAATACCATGAAAATCGGTGAACAGTCTGCAAAATCCAAACCAATAGACGGATGGACCCCCTTTTTTATGCTCTCCTGCACAAGTGTTGACAAAAGACAAAAAAGAGAGACAAAGAGTGTTTGTTCTTCTCGGGACAAACATTTTTTTCCTGTTAGAGACGAAACAGATATGTCTCACGCTTTTTTATCGCCATATTTGGCAAATTTCCTTGAAAAATATTTCGTTTTGATTCAATGACATTAACCGAATTTGGCGGGGTTTTTTTTCGGAAAAATGTCTGCAAAAGTAAAATAAACAAGATGCACCATTCCTTGTCCTATGTAACATTGGGTGCAAGAATAAGAGAAATTGCATACAATAAATAAAGACGGTTCTAAGCATCCATTTTATTCAAAGGGATTAGATGAAATATTTCACAATAAAACAACATAGTATCGCACTGTTTTGGAATCTCCCAGGAGAAATCTCTTCCCCAAGATAAGGTTTCTTGCGTAGGTTCTTATTCTCCTAAACTGATTTATTACTGCGGAAGTGAAAATAAGTCCTGGAGGTTCAAATAAGCTTCTTGTAGCGTTCTAGATCGATTGTGAATCCTTATTGGATTTGCTTTTACATGTTCATGTTTACGCAATGGAATCTGTGAATCTATAAGTTGATAAACGTAATATTTACTTTTTGTTTCAATGCATGATTTCTGACGCAGCCTACAGATATTCACGTATACTATAAACTTACGTAACTCAAGAAGTATGCAAGTATACGTTTTAATCAACTTTTGTTTTAATTAAGAAAAATTCACTTTGAAAAGGGGTTTTCAATGTGGTGAAAGTGTTATTAGGCAACTTAATTTTGAAAAATAGTGAATTGTGATAACTCTTTTCACAATAGGAATTTGAGTGAGTGAAATTTTAATGATAGCTGTGTAATTTCTGTTTAATCCTTTAACAACGGGTATCGTCAATAGATGATTTGGCGAGACTTTTCTGTGGTACGGGTAACGTCAATAAGCGATTTGGCGAAACTTTCCTGTGTTACGGGTAACGTATATATGCGTTTTATTGACGTTAATTGCGTAATTTTCTTTTCTATTGATTAGCCAATAACAAAATTTGTTATGGCGAAAGTTCACGTAAGAAACTAATGACTATACATAGAAATAGATGTATCGCCATTTATGCAATTTTTTGATACTTTTTTTTTTTTTTGGGGTTCAGACAAAGAGATTTGTGAATATATTCCAGTAGTTAAAGGGTTTAAAAAAGTCATGAAAATTTGGAGGATTGCTTCGGAAAAGTGTATCTCAAATATGTCAAGAAAACATAGACTTTCTCGCTCATTTACTACACTAAGCAAATTGTTTGGGACAGCTAGTTCTTCCTCTGAGTTGGCAATAATATTGCTAGTAGTAATCTTGTATGGCTTACGCAAATATTGTTCTCCTTTAAGAAGTGTGGCCATTAGCAGGGACATTACTAAGGGGGGGGGGGGGTACGGAGGCCTGTGCCCCGGGTGCCATATCTTAGGGGCGTTAAATTGACTAAGTGTGTGAGCGTTTTTTTTTTACTACGCATGGCGGGGGGGGGGGGGACGCTAAAGCCTGGTCTTGCCCCTGTTGGAAAATGGCGTACTTACGTCCCTGATGGCCATTAAGAATCTTATATATCTTAGCAGGGTTATTCTGTCTGTCTGTCCGCTATAGGATCCCAGGCCGTTTTACCGATCGGGACTACATTCGGCACGGTTAATATTTACGACCCGAGAAACGCATCGCCGCAAAAATGAAAGTTGTGACTCAATTAGTTTTTTTTTTTTAATTAATTATTTAAGATTTTTCAATGATTTTCTTGACCCGTTTTATTTTATTTTTGCATTGTTTTGCCGTCGTTTCCAACCATATAACTGCAGTTGCCGTGTGAACAAACAAATCAACGCAGTTGCCATTGTTGTAAAAATGTATAACAACTATACTAATAATAATTAAAACGTTTCTCTAGCATATTGAGTGAGGCTTCCCTGTATTTGCAATGTCCGTTAAAAATTAATGTATGCGCGAATTTAATTTAATCCTTCCTTTCTGTTTAATTTATTTATTTATCGTATGCGCTTTTTTTATTTTTCTTATTAGGGTGGCAGCTCTCTTTTTGCCCAGTTTCATTAAAACTTTTTTTTTGAAAAGCATAATAAAATTTTCAATAAGTTCTTTGGATGGTAAATATATATTTTTCCCAAACAATTTGATTGTATAGTAAATAAATATATAGTAGTGTGGGGCAGTAAGCAAAGGGGCGTCCTCGCTGCCTGACCTGGGTAATTCAGTTTGAATTTGCAGACACATTTGCACAAATTATTTTGTTTACAATTTAGAATATCTAGAAGAGCGGTCGTTTCGCACGACCGCCGGGCTTACTAGTCTTCTTATATATAAGCGCCTTATTCTGTCTGTGTCTGTCCGCGATAGGATCCTAGGCCGTTTTACCGATCTGGACCACATTTGGCACGGTTAATGTTTACGATCCGAGAAACGCATCGCCGCAAAAATGAAAGTTGTGACTCAATTAGTTTTTTTAAAATTATTTTTTTTTTAATTTTTGACCCGTTTTATTCTACTTTTGCATTGTTGCCCTCATTTCCAAACATATAATTACAGTTACCGTGTGAACAAACAAATCAATGCAGTTGCCATTGTTATTGTCATAAATGTAACAAATATACTAATAACAATCGAAACGTTTATCTCCGTTAACGTCATATTGAGTGAGGCTTCGCTGTATTTCAATCTCCGTTAAAAGTTAATGTATACGCGAATTTAATTTGATCCTTTCTTTCTTTTTAATTTATTTATTTATTGTCTGCCCTTTTCATATTTTTCTTATTAGAGTGGCAACGCTCTTTTTTCCCAGTTTCGTTAAAACTGTTGTTTTGAAAAGCATAATAAAATTTTCAATAAGCTCTTTCGATGATATATAAATATATGTTTTTCACAAACAATTTTATTTTATAGTAAATAAATGTATAGTAGTGTGGGGCTGTAAGCGAAGGGACGTCCTCGCCACCTGATCTGGGTAATTCAGTTTGAATTTGCAGACACATTTGCACAAATCATTTTGTTTACAATTTAGAATATCTAGAGCAGCGGTCATTTCGTATAACTGCAGGGAGTACTAGTCTTATATATAAGCGGCTTATTCTGTCTGTCTGTCTGTCCGCTATAGAATCCCAGGCTGTTTTACCGATCGGGACCACATTCGGCACGGTTCATGTTTACGACCCGAGAAACTCATTACTGCAAAAATGAAAGTTGTGACTCAATTAGTTTTTTTTTTAATTATATTTTTTAAATTTTTCAATGATTTTTTTTGAGACGCTTTATTTTATTTTTGCATTGTTGCCGTCGTTTCCAACAGTATAATTACAGTTGCCGTGTGAACAAACAAATCAATGCAGTTGCCATTGTTATTATAACAAATATACTAATAATGATCGAAACGTTTCTCTTGCATATTGAGTTAGGCTTCGCTGTATTTGCAATTTCCGTTAAAATGTAATGTATACGCGAATTTAATTTAATCCTTCCTTTATTTTTAATTTATTTATTTATCGTCTGCGCTTTTTTTATTTTTCTTATTAGGGTGGCAGCGCTCTTTATGCCCAGTTTCGTTAAAACTTTTGTTTTGAAAAGCATAATAAAATTTTACAAACAATTTGATTGTATAGTAAATAAATATATAGTAGTGTGGGGCAGTAAGCAAAGGGGCGTCCTCGCCGCCTGACCTGGGTAATTCAGTTTGAATTAAAAGACACCTTTCCACAAATCATTTTAATTACAATTTATAATATCTAGAACAGCGGTCATTTCGTATGACCGCCGGGCCTACTAGTTGAGAATAAGAATATATACAGATACACAGGCAAAGACAAAGCAGTTAAGTACCATTTTCTCCTCTGTTTGTCAACCGATTTTCTTACTTTATTTTTAATTTAGTAGCTATTGATGAGCTTGAGTGTTAACAATAAAAAAATTTGGAAATAGTTTTTTTTTCCTTTAATTTCTATGTAAATTTGAAACCATTTTTTAGAAGTCTTAATTCTTCATACTTTCATACTACTCCTTACATCTACAATCTGCAATATTTGTGTAATACTCAATATATTTTTTTACTATTTATAATTTAAGACAAAGAAATATCAAGAACAAAACAAAAGAAAAAATGTAATCTATTAAATGGATATCAAAGAAAAAAAATACTAATCTTATCAGTTATTCAATTTCCAATATATATATATATATATATATATATATATATATAAAGTCAGTTAGCCTGTTCGTTCCATACAATACCAAACAAAATAAAATACAATTTGAATCTAACAATGACTAATATAATATAAAGCGAGATAATTAAGTGCGGCCATGCGTTATTTTGCTCCAAACCAACGTTTCGAAAGTTTGTTGATTTACATTAGCGTTTTGAACTCTTGATTACTCTCTTAAATTGAAAATGAGTGTTTGTGTTTCTAATTCATCAATCGGATGGCAGGAAAATTTTTATTTTATTTCGTTCACATGAGAAGGTTAGAATTTATTTCACGTGTTACAAATACATTAAACTAAATAATTATGCAAATGGTCAATCAGTCATATTGAGGAGGTATTATCGCTAATTGAAATATTTAAATAAAACAAACTGTTGCCAAACAGAAAGACAAAATGTCTAGAAGGTCTTCAACCGTTCGCGACTGAACCGGAAAAATAAAAAAAACTACGGTCGAACTTCGACCGCTGGACAAACTCCAGTATGGTTTAATCGATTTGGAAATAAGAGAAGTGTATATTTATTCGTAAGTTGCAAGTTATTGTTTATGACAGGTAAACGTTCGTTTTTGCTCTGCATTAAATCTGAATTTCTTTTCGTATATTTTTATGCATACCACCAAGGAAAGGCGGGGAAAAAATGCTTAAAAATATCACACTTTATGACATATCTCCAATCCAAAAGAGCTTATAGAATATCTTGAGAAGATTTCTTGGTAAAATACGCAGAGTATAACAAAAAAGGCATGATGGTCAAATATTAAATGCCAAAAAAAATTTATTGAATAAGCTTTCCTAAAATATGGTATGATTTACATACTGAATATTTATCAGGGTGTAACATGACAAAAAATTATATCACAGGCCGAATTAAAGAAAAAAGGGGGTTATTTTTTGCTTTGTCCCAATTAATTTAAACAGTTTTGTAATTGAAAAAATTTAATCCACAAGAAAAAGAAAGCTTGATTAGATTAAGGTGAATTTTAGGTGGATTAAGATGAATTGAGGAGTTTAACCTCTTAACTGGTCACTTTTTTTACCACAAATGTTCTTAAAAAAAGCATATTTTTTATTGCATATAATTAAAATCCCAACTTGGTATAAAAGGGAAATGAAAGAATTCTTTAAAAAAATTCATAAACAATGAATTTAAGCATTTTTTTTTTTTTTTTGCATAACTTTGAAACACACATGCCCCCAAATGTTGGCTTTTTGAAATCACAGAGTATATACAATGAGGACTGTATTACAGACATCACGATCTATTGAAACCATCTGTTGAAATATTCTAATACTAAAAACTTTCTTTCAATCTATTAAAAATATGGGCAAATAAAAACAAGAAAGGCGGAAATATCAATGCCCATACAATGTATGGGCAAACCAGTATGGGCCAACTTTGGGTAGCCCGTACGCCGTACGGGCAAACCAGTTAAGGGGTTAAAGTGGAAATAGTGCAAACCTGATTTTCACGAGCACGTGTTGCGACAAGCTTCACGCTTGCTTTGCAGCATCGAAATTTCCAGAGATGTAGGTAATGGCTATAAATTTATCTTACGCATCAGGAAAAAAAAACTTGATGCTGGATATGATTTTCATCTAGACAAAAAAGACTGATGTTTCTCCTTGCATTGACACTGTGCTCGCAGAGAAGCATCTTTTATAGAATTCATTTATTAGTTGGCTTATTAACCCCTTAACCATCGGGAAATTTTCAAGAAAACGGTCATAAAAGTGCCTATTTTTTTTTATCCCTGAAAATTCACTTTAAATTTTTGATTTGTTTTTATTTTGAAATTTTAAACGCTCCAGCCCGGAAATATCACGGGAGCGAGAAGCTGAAGGCGAAACCTCAGCCCGTCATTTTCACGGGAGCGAGGGGGAAGGGGTTAAGCTTTAACAAACAAAATTCACCTTAACGGCAAAATTCGCGATTCGACAACAGTACCTTAGCATATATAAAAACAGAGAGGTCTCTAGAATCGTTCTAACCTAAAATACGCAATGTTCCTTAGAATCTCCCAGGACGCTCAGAGTCATTTTTAAAAGTGAGGTGCATGAATGAAAGATCAGGCCAGGGGATTTCGTAATAATTAGACTGAAGTACTGTAAAAGTGAATTCACTCTGAGCAAATTCGTTCAAAGTTGTTGTTAGTCCTAGAGTGGTATAAACACTAACAGTGAACCTTTTACACAGCTCTTGTATAAATCGTATCTTTGTAAATAATTTTATATTTTATAAGTTTTTCCTTATGGTAGAAAGTTACATACAATATTAAATGTTGTTGTTGTAGTGTCCTCGCGCGTGGCGAGGAAGAATGGGTACGCTGCTCCTGAGTCTAACGGGGCCCTTATAGGCAGGAGTCCGATTTCCGCCCCTTTGAAAAGTCTCTTAGTTTTTTGAACCATCTGCCAGATGAGAGACCGTCACCTGGTATTGGCACCCCCAGACGTATCGTTTCACTTGGAGGACATTGGAGCCACGACCTGTTTAACGTGCACCGGCTCCCTTTAGCGCCCACGGCCCTACAAGAGCCAGCCGCGAGAGGTTGTCCCCCTCTCAAACGCTGACCCAAGTCGATGCGCCTTCACTTTCGGTGTTCTGCGGGAATCGAGCTTCTACCGACTGGTCCACTGCGGGACTCAATATCAAATATTTTTGCTTTGTTAAGTGTCTTTATTCATCTAAGATCGGACTCTCCTGTAATTGTTGTCATTCGCCGGCAGGGTGGCTAAGTGGTAAGGCCCTAGCCTCGTACGCTCAAATTTGCAGGGATCAAACCACCTGGCCCATGTCGGTGGTTTTCCAAGATGCAGAAACCGTCAACGCCCTTGTATGATTACACGGCATTTAAAGACTCCTTTAGTATCTGTTTGGCTTAGATACTCTCGGCTAAATTAAATTCCTGATGCAGTTTTGCATCATTTAGAGCTCAGGTGCCGTCTTCTATGGGGAAACTGATCGTCAAAATTATCAATGGAGGGAATTCATACAGCGTCATAGGTCACGTGACAAAGATGTAAGCGATGTAAACAAAGGAAGCTGCAGAATCGCTTTACTTCGAGTTCGCTTGTTTGACATTACGTTTTTGTTTGAATATTTTATTGAGTTTTAAAAGATGTCGTACTGCGTTGCATATGGATTATCTATTTCAATTAAATGTTACGAATGTTAAGAACTTAAGCTTCATAAGCATTGAAATCTATGAAACAAAAGAATGTCAAAAGAAATTATGCCAAATAAACAATAACAAAAGCTTTCCTTGCATTCTGTTGAAATCCTAACTTTTTGCTGTGTAAGCTTCTTTCTTTTTCATTTCAACTTTGACAGTTGCCTATATAATAATAATTTAACTTTGTGCAAGTAAACAGTAATAGAAATATAATTTCACGAATATTGGCACTGCTTCATATAAACTTTCCAAATATTTAGTTTCTGTATTTTCTCCACTTAGGAGTCGGAATGTTTTCACTGTTAAAAATTCCACCGATTTTGTTAAGAAACTTCATAACTTCGTTCCGAACAATTCGGTTATGGCCTCTTTTGATGTTAATTCTTTGTTTACTAATGTTCCTGTTGATGGCGCTTTGACTTGCCTCAGGAAAAGGCTTTCTGAATTCCATTTTACTGCTGTGGAAATTGAGGAATTAGTTTTTCTTACTCGTGTGTGCTTGCAGCAGAGCACTTTTGTATTTAATGGTAAATTCTATGCTATGGTTGATGGCCTGGATATGGGAAGTCCTCTTAGTCCTATTTTAAGTGATTTCTATATGCATTATTTTGAGGAAAAACTATTCAAGAAATTTCAATTTTATGTTCGTTATGTGGATGATTGTTTTGTCTTAACGGACAGTAACTTGTTAGGTATTGATGATGCTCTTTCTATTATGAACTCCATTGATCCTAATATCCAGTTTTCTTGTGAGAAAGAACTTAATAGTAGCCTCGCGTTTCTTGATGTTTTGATTTCTAGGAGTGAGTCTGGTTTCACTACTTCTGTCTATCGTAAACCTTTCGCTGTTTCTTTACCTCCTCATAGACTATCGTCTCATCCTCCCAACCAAAAATATTCGGCTTTTAATGCTCTTGTCCATCGTGCTATTAATATTTGCTCTTCTCCTGAGCTTCTCAAGATTGAACTCAACTATCTGAAAGCTGTAGCTGTGGATAGAGGATTTTCTCACTCTTTAATTGATTCTATTAAAAAAAACTTTCTAAAAAAACTTCTGGTCCCAATCATGTGGTTTCAAGAAAGAATTTGGTTGTGTTACCATTCTTTCATTCTGTCAGTTTTCGTGTTGCTAAAATCCTAAAAATGTTTCAATTTCAAGTCGTTTTTGCTCCTAGCAACAAACTTTCCTTCTCTTCTCTTAAAGATCCTGTCGATCAAAACACTTGGGGTATTTACCAAATTAGTTGCCGTTGCGGCCTTTCTTACATTGGACAGACAAAACGTGCTCTGAAAATTCGGTTAAATGAGCATAAAGGTTATGTACGAAAGCAAGAGTTAAATAAGTCTAGCATTGCTCAACATTGTTGGAATTCCAACCACTCTTTTGATTTCAATTCTGGGAAAATTATTCAAAAATGTTCTTCCCCTTTAGAGCTTGACTTTTGGGAAGCTTATCATATTAACAGGAATAGTTCTAATTTGGTTAATGATTCTTCCTCAACTCCTTATTTTTCACAGTCTGGCATAAGTTCCTTTAATTTGTTGTTCTTTCCTGGTTTTCTTGTTAGTTTTCCTTTTTTGTGTCTATTTTGTAATTTTTTCTCTCCCCCCCCCCCCACCATCCCCCTCCTTTACATGTGTACTTTGTTTTGCTTCTTGTTTTGGTATTTTCTGTACTTATTTTATTTCCATTTTATTCTTTGTTTTTTAGCCTACTTTCCCGTAAAAGTAAAAAAAAATAATAATAAAGCATGAAAGAAGGCTTAATGTATCGTGAAAATATCGTTAGAAATCAAGAAAAGTCAAAAATAAGTTAAGTAATTAAATAAAGATTGAAAAATAAAAAATCTGTAAGTAGGGTATTGAGATGGGGAAAAAGTGTGTCTGTCGGTCTGCCCCCCCACCCCCTAATAACTTTTGAACGGATTGTTCGATCCGAAAAAAATTTTTTGCATTCGAAAGATCTCGGCGAGATCATCTCATTTCCATATATTACTTTTTGATTTGAATAATTTTTTGTTCAATTTTGAACAGTTCAAAAAATTTTAACATTAGCGCCTATTTGTGAAAATGAAGCAAATTATGTAAACTCTGGGTACAAGATATAAGTTCCCATGAACAAGCTCACTGGAAGAAGTTCTTGGCGTGAAATATTGATCTGAACAATTTTTGTTCATTTTTGAACAGTTCAAAAAAAATTAACATACCGCCTACGGGGAAATTTCAATCCTATATAATTTCTGATCTAACGGACAGATTTGCTTGGAACAAACTTTATCGGAAAGCTCTTATGACGTAGAACATGTACAAATAGAAAGTTCATCCAGAACTAACGAGCCTATTTTCCTATGAAATTTTTTGATCGGGATTTTCAAGAATATTTTTTAATTAATGAATGATTAAATGAATAAGCAAAAGAATGAATGAATAAATGAGTGAATAAATACATGAATGACTTAATAAATAATGATTAAATGAATATGTATTAACCGTTGAAAAAGGTATATTTGAAGCAATTAAGAACTAAAACTAAACGAGAAAGACAGAGAGAGAGAGGTAGCTGGATTATAAATTTGAATTCGGTGTATACGGGAAAGTAGGCTCGTATAGTTCTAGACGGAACTTCTTGTTATTTTATTATTTTTTCAATTTTCATGTATTTTCACCTTTTTATGCATGTTGTCGTCTTTTTTGCTTTGTTTTTATTGATGTTCCTTTTTACTTCCTGAACTTTCAACTGGATTCGTTTGTTGCTCTCTTATTGGCGCTTTCCCTGTTACTTCTACTTCCACTTCACACTGCCTTCATTCCCATTGGTTTACAGTTAATTCTTAGGCTATATAAGCTTTGTTTTTGTTGTTTTGTCTGCTTCATTTGGATGTTTTGCATCAAGAAGCTCCCTGTCGCATTGAAAATGGGATTCCAAGCAATCCCGAAACATATGTCTGCGTTTTAATGCTCTGTCTTGTCTTAATTGTCTGCGAAAAAGCTATGAAACTCGTCTAATTTTAGGATAGCTAATTTTGCTTCGGGAACTCCACGTAGAACTCAATTAAAAATTTCGTAAACAAATCAGCGAGCATCTTTGCCACTTGACGCGATGAATTTTCTCCATTGGTAATGGCGTCCACCGATAGTGGTGATACTTGAAAGAATGAATGCCGGTTTCCGGGGAATGCACTAGGTCTGCAAAGGTTAGTGACCATACGCAACACCATTATTGTAGCGGGGAAATAATGCACTTGAATTTTAAATGCGCACTCTGAATTTTAAATGTATAATGGAGGCAATTCAAGCAACGTCATTGGTCACGTGGCACCGATGAATGCAATGTAAACAGAAGAAGCCCATCGCTTTACAGCGAGTTCGACAAATCTAATTAAAAACTAGGCCTAAATAAAGTTCTTCTACATTACATAAAATTAACACTAAATACAACGCTTTAACTATTGTAATAATTAATAAATTTATTTTATAATTATTAAATTAAATGTAAACACTGGGTTACAATCAGAAAAGTAGTGAAAATAGTCTGATTAATTTTAAGATAACTAATTTTGCTTAGTGAACTCCACGTAGAGCTCAATTAAAAATCTTAGTAAACAAAGAGCGGATATCACGTGACAACGATGATTGCTCATGAGTCCCTCTAGCAGTGAATTGCCTCCATTTGTTTTCGCGAATTGGTCTTTGTTGCATATAAGCTTTACAACTGGATAGTAGTAGGTTCTTCTCATACGACGACTAGGGTTCGAATTTCGATGAAGGGCATGGATGTAATAGATCGGTGTAGCACTTCTTCCGAGCACATCTTAGTGATTTTTATCTCGCTTGTTGCACAGATACACCAGCAATTTATAGATGCTTTTTGCGCTCGGCTCGTTTAGCCAACAAATAAGTGTTCGAAATGTTCATTTGGGTTTGAAAGTACTAATATATTGCTAAATATCAGATAATGTTTATAAATTGCATACTGTACTAACTACAGATTGATATATTTTTCTAAACAGTACCGTAAATTTATAAGTTACTGTAAGAAGAATGTTAGTCCACTGAATTTTTCTTGTGAATATGAACCATTTATTCCCGCACTTGGTGTGACGTGCCTGCATTATTTTTATTCGTTTCTTACACTTTAAAACATTTAAGGGGGAGAGAAGAATTCATTCAGTCTGATAAATTAACCGCTCATATACTGTTGAATAAATGAAAATGAAAAATGCTCTCTATTCGGAGCAAAAATGCTTTAGTCCTTTATTCTTGTACTAAAAGAAGTAGAAATAAAATGCAAAACATTTAAATGAGGAATAATAAACAGATTAATGGAGCTAAAAACAAAGAAAGAGGAAAACAGAAGAAAGCCATCTATTCAGTGAGATAATTTCACCCATCTTGAAGTACAATGCATTGTGATTAATTTGAAAATACTTTTCTTTCCGTTTCTAGTGTTATTGGCTTTTAAAAAAAAGTGTTTTTCTTTTACCGAAAATTTGTGTAATGTGCATTTGTGACGGTGTTTTGCAGTTAAATATTCGAAGTAAATTAAAACAAACTTTTTTTAAAGCAAAATTTGTAAGCAATTATAGAGATATGCACAATTTGCATATGCAAACTTCCCTTTAATAACTGTTGGTTTGCAATTATTAATTATACTGAGATAAGTGATTAAGTACCTTATTGCAACTCTAAAAACTGTTTCTTACAAATGATTTTTGAAAATAAATTTCACTCGAAGTTTTGTTAATACCATTTTTTATAAGTCATATTTTTACGCTAAGATATGGTAGCCTATTTAACGGATTTTAATTACTTTCACACATAACTATTACAGCTGCACGCTGGTACCGGTTCTACTTTGGATTCCAAGAATAATTTGCTATACAGAAGGCTTTTGCTAGGAGTAAATTTTAACGATTTTTAAGAAATCGACAGCGTATTCCTTTTACTGTTTGAAAAACCACATGGAAGCGAAAGAGAACATACCCAGATACATTAATTTCTGCAGATTTATTGGAATAATGCGAACTCTTTCGCTATTTGTCTTCTGCAGTCTCCTATTTTAAAATGCAATTTGCTGCAATCTTTTGAAATTACTGCACATTTACGTAAATACAGCTCACTCTCTCTACCTGAACACTCCCTAATGTGACCACCCCCATAATATGAACTTTTCGATGGTCCCGGCGACACTTCATAGATTTAAAATAGGATTACCTCTCTGAACACCCTGTAATCGAAACACCCTAGTCATATGAACACCGATTTTAACCCTCGTTCAAGCAATACCTCACTTTGTAGTGAAGATGCTCGCATTCGGAATAGGGGAATAACTCCTTCCCTTCTTTTTTGACATGTGCTAGAAGTCTGCATAAATTTATAACTTCCTTTTCTTCACTTCTTATTAAACTGAAACTGATGGGAGTGAAAAATATCACTATTTTTTTTCAGAAATTTATAAAGCCTGAGTTATTAAACTACCGAACTAGCTAAAATACATTGCTTGTTAGTTTCATTTCAAAATACTGACATCTTGAGGTTTCACTCTTTAAATGAATTTCCACACTTTTTGAAAGAGTATGGGTCCTTCCATATTAAATTAAGTAAAAAAATTAAATTCTTTTGAGTCAGATTTCATGAACTTCTGTTAGTTTATTGTATCCTCAAAAGGAAAATATTGACATTTTGACATTTCACTCTTTAAATGAATTTACACACTTTTTGAAAGAGTATGGGTCCTTCCATATCAAATCAACAACAAAAAAAACTTATTTGAGTCTAATTAATGAACTTCTGCTAGTTTATTGCACTCTCAAAAGTAAAAAAGTGTTTTTTTATGTTATAGTTTTTGAGTGACTGATTTTTTATTACATTAGAGTTGACAGTTCAATTTATTATGCTTGATTCATCATACGGGTATAACGTTATTTGGCCCTAATTTTCCTTGAAAGCTGCATTTATAGTTTTGGAATTACTGCCAGAAATATTTCGGTGCGACAATGATTGGATTTTTTTCTGTATAATTTCATTCAAAATCTTCTTCAATCCCTCTTATTAAATTTACAGTTGTTTCATCTTAGGCTAACTATTTAAAATATTTGCGGTGCATTTCAGAAAAATTATTTCCCAGACTTTTTATAACGTCAACATACACATATCTAACATTTTATTATTTGATAAGTTTTGCCTCTGTATTACGTTGCGCATTACTTTTTATCATTTCGCAAATTTTAAAATGGTATTTTGTATTAAATTAATTAATAACGAACATTTTGCTTCGTTTTATAAAAACCAATTCTCAGAGTTTTCACTATTCAGTAGCATATGTTCTATAATTTCACTGTTTTATTATTCTACGTATACTATAACTATTCAAAACATTGAAGATTCATTTCATAAAAAAACATTTCTAATATTTTTCCATGTTATTATTATTGTTATTAACACATTTTCTAACATTTTCGCATTATATACTTTTAATTTTTTATCTTATATATTTTGTACACATTTTATCTTGGATTATATTAAATACAATTTTAATTCATTTCCTGGAAATTGTTGCACATAGTTTTCAATATTAATATCTTTAGAATATTATTGCATACATTCTGTACTTTCGCTTTGCTAAGCAAAATAGACCTTGTTGGAGAATTGAAAGGTGATTTCTTCAGCGGTAAACTACATAAATATTATATTAAATACAATTTTTTATTCATTTCATAAACATTTTGCTCATAGTTTTCAATACTAATATCTTTAAGGCATTATTTCGTACATTCTGTACATTTGGTCCCACATGCTTCGCCAACCAAAACAGGCCTCATTAAAAAATTGAAAGGCAATTTCTTTAGCGATAAACCACACTTGAATATTATATTGAATACAATTTTAGTTCATTTCACAAAAATTACTTCTCATAACTTTCAATATATTAATATCCTTAGGGCATTATTCTCTGCATTCTACACGTTCTGCACCACATGCTTTGCTAAGCAAAAAAGACCTCATCAGAGAATTGAAAGGCGATTTCTTCAAGGATAAACTACACTAAAATTAATAAATTCACAGACTGATTTATACCCTGTACTGTCAGGTTAGCACTACAGATTATTCTACCTTAATACGAAGATATCCAACAGCAAATCTGATAAGAATTCACAATCGAGATGGAAGCTTCTTTAACCTGAGGGAGTTATTCTCGCTTTCACGGCAATAAATCTGTTTCTCAGAAAATAATTCAAGCCGGATTTGACTTACCGAAGATATATCTCCTGAGAATTGAGAAAAGTGCTTTTCTGCGTAACTTTATCGTGAAATATTTCTATTCTAACGCACGAATAAAATAACTGCTAACGCTCTTTATCACATTGTAGACTATACGCAACATACCTTTCTATCGCTTTGTTCGAAATTTTCTTTGGAAATAGTCGGAAGAATTTTCTGAAATTTCATTTCTTTGTTACTATTTTGAATCTAAAAAGTCAATTTAAACTAAGTTGGTGAGTGATAGAAAATTAAGTCTTTGGCTTCAGAGTTTTAAGAGTAGAATAATGTAACCAGAATCAGTTCCCTAAAAAATGAAATAAAATTACAATATAGGAAAAAGAAACTGACTTTAAAAGTAATGAACCACCCAAAAGTATTTTTTAAACCACAAATATAAAGCGGAACGTAGAACAGGAGCGCGGAGTAGTGGAGTTGAGAGGTCTTGTTTGGAGCAGCAGTAGGGAAATCCCGTGCTCCACTGCTCTGATATTTTTTTTTTTTTTTTTTAGTTTCATTTTTTTTTTTTTTTTTTGCATTAAAATTGAATTGTTTATTTCGAAAAAGTAGCATCTCCGTTTTGAAAGAGAAAGAACTCTCAGCATTAACTTATTACTTATTTATGACATAATTGATCAAAAATCGTTTTAATTTACCAATACTGCACTGCTACTACCTACTAGAATAAAATAGTAACAGATCAGACCCGTAAAGTTTTCCAGCTTTTCATTACCCATTTTTTTTTTTCTATCTCCTGAAAAAATTTTTGTTTTTAACAGTTTTTCCCTTTTCGAAATAAACGATTCAATTAGATTTTAGTGATCAACGTCAAAGAATGAGAGATTTTTTTTATCTGTAATTTTATCCAAAAGAATTAAATACGAGGAAGAATTCATTGAATAAATACAAAACGCGTTTAAAAACTGCTTAATTAAAAATAAATAAATAAATAACATGATGCCGAAGACTTCATTGCTCCAGTTATAGACTTTTTTTCTTTTCACCCCGCAAAGAAAAAGATGTCCTGATAAGTTCTACCTGTTGCGTGTTTGTATGCAATGACATTATGTTTTGCTGTTTTGAACGAGAACAAAATCTTGTACCCCCAAAACCAAATGTAAAAAATCTACTACGTTTTCCATTATACGGCGCTGTAGAAACCGGCTGTCAGGATGAAGGAGAAATTTGTGGTCAAGAAATAAGAGGCGTTCTGCATTTGACGCCATTAACGCCATTGCGATGAAATTGAATTACTTCTTTTTAACTAAATTTTACCTGCTAAATATACACCTTGTTAAAATTAAACAAGAAGTACAGTCTAAAACTATGCAAGCCTACTTTCTCATATACACCAATATTAAGTTGATAATCTAGCTATTTCTCTCTGTCTCTCTCTTTCTCATTTAGCTTTACTTCTTGAATACTTTTACCATACCTTTTTTTAACGGTTTGTACATATTCATTCACTCATTTATACATTAAGAAATATCCTTAGAAATCCAAAATTTCGTGGGGAAAAAGGCTCGTTTAGTTCTGGATGAACTGCGCATCTGTACATGTTCTACGTCATAACATCTTTCCAATAAAGTTTGTTCCAAGCAAGTCCATCTGTTAGATCACGATTTATAGAGAATTGAAATTGCCCTGCAAACGCTGTTATTTTTATTTTATTTCATTTTATTCTTTGAGCTGTTATAAAATGAACAAAAATTGATGAAATCAAAAAATAGTTCATGCCGAGAACTCCTTTCAATACGCTTGTTCATAGGAACTTGGATCTAATGCCCAAAGTTTACATAATATACTTCATTTTTTCCATAATCACTAATGTTAAGGTATTTGAAGTGTTCAAAATTGAAGGAAAAATTGTTCAAATCAAAAAGTGAAATATGATTGTGGTAATGTAAAAGATTTTATCAAATATATTTTGTAAAACATTAGTTTGTAAACACAGTAACTATTATTCGTACAATTTTGACGCACACGTTAATTTTGATGAATTACAATCACATTTTATTTAATTGCAGCACAATAAACCAAATTTTACAGCAATTTAATATAATACAGGGTGGGCAAAAGGTATGAACCGGTTTATTTGGCTGGCGCTCGGCCTGTGGTGGTGTTGGGGAAAGGGGAGGGGTCTCGTTGTGCCAGTGGGAGAGTCTAGTTTTCAGTAGCAACCATGGTTAGGACGGGAGAGTATCGTGGGTTTGCTGTTATGACTTTATTTGAAAATGGCTGTTCTGTTATCGCCACGCAGAGAGCCTTCCGACAGCCGGCGTGCTCACCACATTTGAGCACGTGATTTTTTTTCTTTGGGGGTACATAAAGGAAAAAGTTTTTAAACATCGTCCACATACCCTGGAAGAACTTAAGACCAGAATCAGAGAGGAAGTTACGGTAATACCCACGGCAATGTGCAGAACAGTGGTTGTAAACTTCAGAATTTGCCTTCAAGAGTGCATCGCGGCTGACGGGTGCCACCTACGTGATATCATCTTTAAAACTTAATGTAAAAAACTAGCTTCTGTACTGAATTAAACAATATAAACATAATTTATGTTAGTTGAATGGTTTTTGTTTTACATTAACTTAAAACCAGTTCATACCTTTTGCCCCACCCTGTATAAACCATTGCTAATTTTAATGGTTATACGATTCTGATATCTGAGCCGAACGAATCAAAACAATGATCCTTATCGATGTCAAAACAAGACATTGTTAAAAATTAAAAAAAAAAGAATTGAAAAATTAAAAAAAACGAAAAAATAACTTTTTAATACAAAATTCTTTGAAAATTAAAGCCAAAATTTAGAAATCCGACTATTTTGCGAAACACTATCGTTTGGAACTGAATAAGTAAACATATTTTCAATTAAGGAATTTGCTTCTTAACCTATGTACTAGACAAACAAAATCAAAAAATGGTATGTACAAACAAAATTAAAAGTGTGAATACAATAAATGAATAAATAATGCTGCATGAAAATTTTGCATTAATTAAGCATTTAATCATGTTTTGTAATCATTCTGTTAACTAACCTAACCTCTTTCCAGTCTGGAAACAGTTACAGTTAATAACGTCGTCGTCGGACCATTTGTCAAGGAAAATGGCAATTGCGTGACTACCGACTGCTCCTCAGACCTGACACTGCAACTAGTACTTTAACACAAAAGCAGTCAAAACATGTAAATCACTGTCTCGGAATGAGACATTCTTGTAAATTATACTCATTTTTCTCTAAATTCTTTACCTAAGACATGTGCGAAAATAAGCGATTTTGTAGACACGTGTTTAAATTATCACGGAAAATTGTCTTGAATTGAAAGTTGTTTGGGAAAATGAAAACCATAAACATTTACTTATGCATATAAAAAGAACAGACTGTGACAGAAATGTTAAGCAAAGCTTCTTTTTTTTTGGGGGGGGGGGGGAGCTTCTTAAATTTAAAAAAAAAAGAAATAAGAGGCAAGTGTTTTAAAGCAATTCAAAGGTTGTTCATTTCTGCTAAAAAATATTATTAATAATTACCTCCCACAGCAAATCCATATTTCTCTAAATACTTCTTTAAGGGGACTTGGCACCTTTTGGCAATTTTTTTTAATTTAAGAACTTTTACCTATTTCATTTGTATGTTATGATGTGCTATTGTTCAAAAAAATGATTTTCACATGAAAAATCAAAATTCAACAAATTTCTTTCTTTTTTTTCATTTCTTGACTTTTTTTTACCAAATTTTTTTAAAGTACTTATTATAGTATGGTTTAGAATTTTAGGGATGGATTTTGCTATTAATTAATTAGTTTTTGAGAAAAAAGTTTTTAAAGTTACATCGATGGTAGAACACAGAAAAAAAGCAACTTTTGTTACATTTTCATTTAAAAAATTTTTTTTTGAAAATATATAGCAAATTCCATCCGTAATTTTATCAAGCACATCATATCGAACACACACAAAAAATTTCAAGTTGCTACATGATTATATGAAGAAGTTTTAGCATTTTAAGTACTACAATACGGCGAAAACACACAAACCGATCAAACGCAGTTTAAAGAATACAAAATCATACTAAAACATCAGAAATATTTGAGTTCTCTGACTTCTTAACTACATTTATATTGGTTGTATCGCTTCAAAACTTCGCTCAGATATACTAGGAGAGTCAAAGCACAATTTAAGCAAAAAATTAAAAAATCGTTATTTTCAGCCATTTTCGACATTTGAAAGGGGCCAAGTCCCCTTAACGAAGTAACTGCACGAAAGCTTTCAACAAAATATAAAAAAGAAAGCAATTCCAAAGAAAAAAACAAACAAAAAAAGGAAGAAAAAGAACGCTGCTTACTTCGGAATAAAAATCAACATCGCAGTAGTGGTATTTCAACACAATAATATGTTGATCAATAATTATTGATTCCTTGTTATGACGCTGAGGCAGAAGAGAACACTTAAATATAGAATAATGCTGCAAATCAATGCATAATAAAGTGAGCCATTACCGGTATTGTTTCCTGAGAACATCAATAGCAGTTGGAAAAATATCTTGCTGAACCACAGGTAAACATATTTAATTCCGGAAAAACACAAGATCATTTCTGTGCCTGAGAGTCATAGTATCTTAACCCTCTCATACATGTAAGCCTCATATGAGGTGACATGCATTTGTGCTTCAAATTTTTATGCAGATTTGTTTTTGTGCTGCAATTTGCGCGTCGTCCTCATCTGGAAACTCCAAACAATTCTTAAAACCACAAAAATTTTCATAGGGTATTCAAGATAGTTAAAAGATTAAGATCTCTCTTGAATCCTCCATGGACTCCTAAAAAGAAGAGAAAATCTGAGTTTCGAATCAAATTCTGTTTAGTTATTTAGAAGCGTGCATTACATTACCGAGAAGTTTATTATTTTATAGCTTCTTATTCCTTATAAATGAAATTTGAATATTCAGTTCTGCCTTGTTAATTATTATATTAAATAAATACGACAAAAAAGCGTAAAACGTCTTCATTCAAGGACACGAATTTTTGACTATACAGGGCAAAAGTTTCCAAAAATAAATTATTACACTACAATCCTGACATACTAAATTTGTTTTTTTGCGTATATTTTTTTTTTTTTTTTGATAACACAAATAAATAAATGCATGAATGAGAGGGTTAAGTCAATTTCTCAAATTTCTGCGAGTTTACACTTCATGGACATACAGAGTACTGACGACAAAGCCACTTGCTACTGTAGCTAGTGGCTTTGTCACTCCAGTGGAGAGCCCTATGTATAAGCTTACCATATTTTTGGTTAGTGAAACCGGGACACAATAATATATAATGGGCATACCGTATGGTCTGAGGGGTATGGAATTCCACCACTGGCGGGGGGGGGGGGCTGGGCTCTGGGGAAGTTTTAAAAAATTAAAAGCAAAATGGTGAGTTTTAATTTTTTTTTAAAGCCTCGCCAAGGGAGTGGGGAATTTGGATCTCTAAATTGTTAGTCTACCCTCCTTTTAAAAATAATAAAGGAATTTTTGCTACTTAATTTAGTTAAAAAGATTTTTTTTTTTTTGCTTTTTAATGAGAATTTTTCTGGTCTACCATCTAAAAAGAAGTATTAATAAAATAAAGCTTAAAATACTGCATAAAATTGTTAAATTGAACAACTAATTACTAAGTTTTATTTTTAATTACAAATTTTTGTCTAACTACAAAAACCATTTCAAAAAAACATTTTTTCAAACTAAAAAGCAATTAATAAGTTAACAATGTTATTCTTTGTTTTCAACCCACTCATATTTCCGACTTGAATGTACTTTTTTCAAGATGTCTTTGTTAAGCTTGACGCTTGACTTTTCATCAAAGTCAGAGCAAAGAGAACCTTAAAGTTTATTTTACATACAATCAATGCTCTTGCAGCTCCCTCATTAATGCTCTGTCACCTTAAAGATTCTTAATGTCTTCATAAAATATTCTTAAAAACATAAATTCATTACTTTTTACGTCTTAGAGCCGTTTCCGGGACATTGATAAAACTGGGCGGGACACCGGGACAAGAGCAAAATACCGGGGCTGTCCCGGTCAAACCAGGACGTACGGCAAGCCTACTCATGTAGCTAACCTACATGAAGGTTCCGAACTTCTAAAGCTCAGATCTTAAATCTTTATTCTAAGGTTCGCACGGAAAAATCTAGTACTAAAAATGTTAATTTTCAATTCCCTCACAAAAACTCGAGAAATAGACTTAAGATACAATGACCCTCCAGTACGGATTTTATATCATGAATTTCATCTGTATTGATCACTAAAAAATGAAATCAATTCTAATGAATGATGTTAGTAATGAATAAAACGATATTTTCTCTCTTTAGCAAACAGAGAATCGTTTACTTTGTATGTTTATTTTTGCACAAAGCAAGGTAGTTTAAGCAAATATTTATATATAATGTTTTGATTCATTTTTCCAAGTTATAAATAAAAGTAGCATATGAAATAGTAAATAATATTTATAAAGTAGAAAATCTCAAACCCAATCACAGATAATGCCGAGGCCAAGTATTGCACTAGAAACTTTTTCCCCTATTCTTTCCTTTAAAAACTCTAATATAAAACTTTGTTTAACTTGTGTTACTTGAAATGGTAGCCTCTTCTTTACTTGTCATTTCCCCTAAAAATGAAAACAACACTGTTAAAAATTTCCGTAAGAAAATAGTAAAATAACCAATTATTTGATTGTTATTTCACCATATTTAATTACAACAGTTGAATAACCATTAAAAAGATGGTACTCAAACCGCTGATTGCGAAAAAAATCGTTTATTCTAAAGACCGTTTAACTAACCGTCATTTTCAAGCTCTCAATAAGAATCAGGCGTCCATCTTGGTTGCGAAATTGTACCGGTCGTACATAGTTTTAAAATATGAATAAAGATTTATCAGTTCAAATCTGCATGTGTATATAAAAAAAGAAGAAAAAAAAGCAGTGGTTACTAAATAGAAACACATACACACGTAAATCAAAAATTGGAGACATCGGATTCCCGAACTGTTTGCGAATGAGCGAACCCCATAATTTGCGCTGCTGAAGCTTGTTTGTATTTTAATTTTTGCAGCAAATAAAATGATTTTCGTCAATATACAGTAAATTTAGACTAAAAATGACTTTGGATCCAATCAAAAACTGAAATCTCAATTTTAAGGCAGTTTGCCTGTTGGAAAAGAAGATTTATTGATAAATAAACGGCCGTTTTACGTGGTGCAGATGGCCGAATGGCTAGAGCGCAAGTTTGGTATTTCATACACCCGGATTCGATTCCCGCACGCTTCGTTTACGGTTTCTACGCCTCGACTATTCTACGCCTCGAAATGGTTTAAAAACGGTAAAAATTTTGTTTTGAAATCATTTTTAAATGGTTATAAAACCGTAAGCTTTTGTATTTACGGCTTTTTAACCAAGCTGATTGGAAATGGTTAGGTCCCGTAAAGATAGAAAAAGGTTCCAAACCGTAAATTTAACGGTGAATTAGATGTACAGACTGCTGCCGGTCATTTAACTGTAATTTCATGATGAAATTTCTAACAGTGAATTGTATGACATCACAATGTGTTTTGCTATCATTTAATTATGTTTTTTATAGTTTAAAACAAAGACCTTGACCATATTGATTGTAGTAAAAACTGCAGAGAGGTGTATAAGGGTTAAAAGAAACCTTATTTCCATTGCCCAAAAATTCATCTGTATACATAGCAACTAAATTTATGAGTAGCCTCATTCCTGTTACCGAAAAGTACCACCTAATGTCTGGAAACGTGTGTATGTTTTTGTTTTCAAAAATACCTGGCTTAAAAGGTCAGGTTTTTTTTGGATGAATAGCAATGATTAAATGGAACAAAATATTTGTCCAAAGTAAAGAAATAGTTTTTGGCATAATATCTCGCGGAAAAAAAACCTTTGCTTATATAATGTTTTTTGTTTGCGCAAGAAACGTATCCATCCATAGCACTCCGAAATCTTGCGTCAACCAGGCTAATCTGCTCTACCATTGTGTTTCTAACAGCAGATATTCCCCGACTACTGGAACAATTCTGTTGGGAAATAAAATGGCTGACCAGGCAGCTTGGATTGTTAAGTCTTAATCTCTCTAGCCAAATGACTCTGCCAAAGCTTTCTGCAAACATTTTCTTGCTTGAGGCGAGAATCAATACCGTCTTAATGCTATTCCATTGCAATAATATTTATTGATCATCCGTCCAGAAACGACAGGGAACACTTAGCGTACATAGAGTGGCACTATAAGTCAATATATATATTAAACTATCATGTATTGAACCATTATTGATTGAATGATTGTCCACATAGAATCATCAACTGCGTTTTGAACTTCCTGATGTGTAGCGGATAAACATGGGATCCCCTAGAGAGCCTCAAAACTGGGGATATTGCAATCCATCAATTTCATCTGTAATGATGAGAAAAAATGAAATAAATGTGCTGTAAGTAAGTAATATTGATAAATGCAGCATCCATTACTAGTAGATTGAACAGTTTGTTCTTTCATATAGATTAAATATCGGTAACGTAAATATTTTTTAGTGCTACATTAGTGCTACCTTGATTTTTACTGAAATATGTCAGTTATATAGGGTCTTTTAAAGGGCTTTTTTAAATAGGAGGCGAAAATGAACAATATTTATTGTGAAACATGGGACCGCATTCCATTAAGAGCTGCATGCAAACTTATATTACAAGGGCGCAATCAAGGAGGGATTTTGGGGGTTTAAGCACCTTTAAACGCCCTTGGCTGTAAACCATATACTACTGTCAATCCTATCATGTTAATATACAGACACGTAATGACCAAAAACCCCTCCCAGGTCAAAATTCTGACTGTGTTGCTATTAGCACATTACGAGAGGGGGCGGCAGGTACAAGTTCCCGTTTCGTGCATTGCCGTTTAAAAGCGGGGCTGCCATTTGTACCCGTTTAAAATCACCACTTTTAAGTCCCAAAAGGGAAAAAAATTTCATGTAATGTATAAATTGGTGTATTTTTTAGAGCATTTTTAAACTTAGTCAACTTAGCCCGCTACGCAACACAGTTGCGCGTGCTACGTCATACCGTGCCCCGCTCATACTGTGATAAGTTGAGATGCGCAAATTGACCTGTAAACAGGGTAATTTGTATAAATTGAATCGCAAATAGTGAGACTCTTGACAGCAGTGAGACTCTCAACAGCTCAGACTCTTGACGCAATGACTTTTTCTATGAGACTCTTGGTATTTTTTGTTTATTGCAATTAAACTTTTTTCCATTCTTATTTTTTTTTTCCGCAAGCGAAAACATTGCATTTCTTTCATCAAAAAAAAAAGCAACAGTTTGAAAGCAACAGTTTTCATTAATAAGAGCATCAGCAATTTAACCTCTTCATTCCAAGTGTACCCGATTGGGTACATTTTAAAGTACAGTTTATTAACTACGGTTTGCGCAACTTGAAAGCTAAAACACATAATTGTTTTTGAAATTAATCAACAGATAGTTTACTTCGTTTTAAACACGTAAAACATGGAAATTGAGCATTAATTATTATTTAAACTAATTATTAATTAAAATTAAAAAAAAAATTTAGTTATTTTGTTTTGTGATCATTTTTTAAATCAGAGGACCAAAAAATTGCGTCAAAATTATTTGTGCTTAGTTCTGGGGTCTGAAGAGGTTAAGAATGCGATGTATATTTAAAACGACTACTCATTATAAATGTTTACTTCGTATTTTCGTTCGTCAATACATATTAAATAACTGCTGCGGCTACAATCACATTTTTTATCGATAAATATGAAAAGTTTTCTTTAGCTTTTCTTTATGCCAAATATAAAATATTCTTTATAAAAACGTTAAATCTGCAACAAAGGGTGAAATAAAAATAATTTAACTTTGTGCAAGTAAACAATAATAATAAAATTACACGTTAATTTAAAGCACAAATGAGCAAAAAAATGCAGACATATGTTTCGGGATTGCTTGGAATCCCTTTTTCAATGCGACAGGGAGCTTCTAGATGCAAAACATCCAAATGAAGCAGACAGAACAAGAAAAACAAAGCTTATATAGCCTAAGAATTATCTGTAAACCAATGAGAATAAAGGCAGCGTGAAGTGGAAGTAGAAGTAGCAGGAAGACACCAATAAGAGAGCAACAAACGAATCCAGTTGAAAGTACAGGAAGTAAAAAGGAATAACAATAAAAATAAAGCAAAAAAGACGACAGCATGCATAAAAATTGCAAAAATAATAAAATAAAATACAAAGAATAAAATTGAAATAAAAATAAGTACAGAAACTACCAAAACAAAATGCAAAACAAAGTACACATGTAAAGGAGGGGGAGGGGAGGGAGGGGGGAAGGAGAAAAATAGACACAAAAAAGGAAAACAACAAGAAAACCTAGAAAGAACAACAAATTAAAGAAATTTATGCCAGACCTGTGAAAAATAAGGAGTTGAGGAAGAATCATTAACCAAATTAGAACTATTCCTGTTAATATGATAAGCTTCCCAAAAGTCAAGCTCTAAAGGGGAAGAACATTTTTGAATAATTTTACCAGAATTGAAGTCAAAAGAGTGGTTGGAATTCCAACAATGTTGAGCAATGCTAGACTTATTTAACTCTTGCTTTCGTACATAACCTTTATGCTCATTTAAGCGAATTTTCAGAGCACGTTTTGTCTGCCCAATGTAAGAAAGGCCGCAACGGCAACTAATTTGGTAAATACCCCAAGTGTTAAGGTGATCGACAGGATCCTTAAGAGAAGAGAAGGAAAGTTTGTTACTAGGAGCAAAAACGACTTGAAATTGAAACCTTTTTAGGATTTTAGCAATACGGAAACTGACAGAATGAAAGAATGGTAACACAACCAAATTCTTTCTAGAAACTACATTATTGGGACCAGAAGTTTTCTTAGAAAGTTTGTTATGAATAGAATCAATTAAAGAGTGAGAAAATCCTCTATCAATAGCTACAGCTTTCAGATAGTTGAGTTCAATCTTGAGAAGCTCAGGAGAAGAGCAAATATTAATAGCACGATGGACCAGAGCATTAAAAGCCGAATATTTTTGGTTGGGAGGATGAGACGACAGTCTGTGAGGAGGTAAAGAAACAGCGAAAGGTTTACGATAGACAGAAGTAGTGAAACCAGACTCACTCTTAGAAATAAAGACATCAAGAAACGCGAGGCTACTATTAAGTTCTTTCTCACAAGAAAACTGGATATTAGGATCAATGGAGTTCATAATAGAAAGAGCATCATCAATACCTAACAAGTTACTGTCCGTTAGGACAAAACAATCATCCACATAACGAACATAAAATTGAAATTGCAATTTCTGGAACAGTTTTTCCTCAAAATAATGCATATAGAAATCACTTAAAATAGGACTAAGAGGACTTCCCATAGCCAGGCCATCTACCATAGCATAGAATTTACCATTAAATACAAAAGTGCTCTGTTGCAAGCACACACGAGTAAGGAAAACTAATTCCTCAATTTCCACAGAAGTAAAATGGAATTCAGAAAGCCTTTTCCTGAGGCAAGTCAAAGCGCCATCAACAGGAACATTAGTAAACAAGGAATTAACATCAAAAGAGGCCATAACTGAATTATTCGGAACGAAGTTATGAAGTTTCTTAACAAAATCGGTGGAATTTTTAACAGTGAAAACATTCTGACTCCTAAGTGGAGAAAACACAGAAACTAAATACTTGGAAAGTTTATATGAAGCAGTGCCAATATTGGAAACAATTGGTCTGAAAGGAATACCTGCCTTGTGTACCTTTGGTAAAGCATAAAAACGTGCACAATTAGCAACAGAAGGAATCACAGACCGTTTAGCAATCAAAGGAATAGAATGAACAGACTTAACAGCAGAAGAAATAGCTTTTAACTCTTTGTCACTAGGATCTTTATAAATTTCAGAATAAGGACCAGAAGCAATTAAGTCATCAGTTTTTTCAACATAAGATGATTTATTAAGAACAACAATCTGACCACCCTTGTCTGCTTTGGTAATGACCAAATCAGAATTGGAAACTAAATTATTGACACATCGTTTCACAGAATGGGTAAAACCAGTATTAGGAACTTTTGAATTGAAATCAACATTGGAAGCAATAAGATGCCGAACCGACTCTTTTTGAGTGGAAGTTAAGGCACTAAATTTGAAAGCTTTTTCAACCGGAGCAATAAGTTCAGAAAAAGAAGGCTTTTTAGCCAAAGCAAAATTGTTATTACATTTCAGAGCATTGATTTCATTACTATTCAAAGGAAATTTCGAAAGATTTACAACCGTGTTCCTATTAACAAGAGGCAAATCAGCCGGAACAGGAACATTTGAATCGTTACACAACTTAGTAAATTTCTTATTTAAAGTAATTTTGTGACTGTCGGATGAACGAAGAGCTCTTGCCCATGACATTCTATCAATAGACTCAAAATCGAAATTAGAATTAGATACAGAAAGATGTAAATCATAAAGTTCACGTTCTATGAACGAAAGTTTTTTCCTAGTTTCTTGGATAGAAGCTCTAAGTAACGCTAATTTAGAACGAAAAATTACCTTATCAACCCTAACAGAACGCGGTAAATTACACTTCAAGGTGATAAACTTAGGAATAACTTTCTTGCGTTTGCAAGACTGGAGAAATTTTAAATGGTTCAAAAACCGAACCTTTTTAATCCGTAGATTACAAAATCTGTTAACCTGAGACATAACCAGAATCAGAACAACCAAAACATAAGGGGAAAACAATAGCTAAACCGTTCAATAAATAAAAATAAACAGAAAGAACAAAATTCAAAAACAAGTGCGAAACATACACAACGTAACAATATGCGGAATAAATGTCAGAAAACAAAAAAGCGAAAACAAAAAAGCAAAAACAAACACAGTCAAGAAAAGCAATTAAGAAAAGAACAAAAAACAAACACTCACCAAGCAGCGAACAGATGGAAGAACAAAAACAAAAGAAAGAAGAACAAAATTCAAGGCACGTTAAGCCTAACGGATAAAAATAATTTAACTTTGTGCAAGTAAACAATAATAATAAAATTACACGTTAATTTAAAGCACAAATGAGCAAAAAAATGCAGACATGTTTCGGGATTGCTTGGAATCCCTTTTTCAATGCGACAGGGAGCTTCTAGATGCAAAACATCCAAATGAAGCAGACAGAACAAGAAAAACAAAGCTTATATAGCCTAAGAATTATCTGTAAACCAATGAGAATAAAGGCAGCGTTTTTATGCATGCTGTCGTCTTTTTTGCTTTATTTTTATTGTTATTCCTTTTTACTTCCTAACTGGATTCGTTTGTTGCTCTCTTATTGGTGTCTTCCTGCTACTTCTACTTCCACTTCACGCTGCCTTTATTCTCATTGGTTTACAGATAATTCTTAGGCTATATAAGCTTTGTTTTTCTTGTTCTGTCTGCTTCATTTGGATGTTTAGTATCTAGAAGCTCCCTGTCGCATTGAAAAAGGGTGAAATACCTAAATTTTCCCTGTCGTCACCAAGATTCATAAAAATAAATACTGAAATTCTTATGTTACTTTTTATACATTTCTGTTTGAGTTTAGACTCGGATTATCTAATTTTACAACTACTTTCAATTGGTGGTAGGGGGTAAGTATTCATATGTCGGGGTCATACCTTGGTATCCATGCGTAGGTAACAGAGCAAAGTATTGTGCCCCCCTTAATAATCTTACAAAATTATATTTCTTTCGGCAAACTGGAAAGAGTTTATTGCGATCAAGCGGACATCGTTCAAGGAACGCCTGCTGGACTAGAAGTCTGTAGTAGGAGAATGTGGGACAAAGTGAAATGGTAAAATATTTACTCTGTTTGCAGCGCCACCTGTTTGATAACATTTTGCATACGTTGCACACCATGTGGTTGATTAAAGTCAAGACATAGTTTCTTCTAAAGATCAAGGTACATTAAAATACAAGCCGTTTTCAAAATTGGATACTCATATAGTAATAAGTTGTATTAAATCAAAAATATTTTTTGTTAGCATATAATCATAAAATTCCTATTATTAATATGTTTAATATTCATTTGGTCCTAATGATGACCTGTACAGTGTTAATTTATTTATCGTTAGGCTTATTTTGAGTTCAAATGTTTAGTATAATTTGTCAAGTGCATTTGTCAAATGTTTGTCAATGCGAAATATATATTGTTTCAATTTGCCCCTACACCATGCTTAGTTTCAAATAACTGAACTTTCAATCTACTAATTAGTTGACTGAATTAATCAAACTCAACTCAGACTGAAGTTGACTGAATTAATCAGACTCAGTTTAATTTCCATCTGATAAATTCAGTTGCAGATACTGATTCAGCCAGAACTCAAAAAAAATAATCTAATTGATTGAAAGTCAGTAATTGATTGAAAGTCAGTAAAGACTTTCATCAAATTAAATTTAATGAAAGGGAATTTGATCAATGCTTATTTCAAGCTGTTTAAGCCGTTCGGTGACATTGGGTTCAAATCCCGGAATGAATTGATCGGTCCAGCATTTTCTCGGATTCTGTTCTAATGGTCAGAATTCCCCTTAAGTTGTAGACCTCCTGGCGTTCAAAGGCGGCTCTATACGTTTAGCCTATTTGAACTAATAAAAGTTCCTACAATGGTCGGTCGTTTTAGTTATTACCAATTTCTAGGGAAAGAAATTTGGAATCTCCGTCCTCTTCCTCATCCCCTCATTCTTATTTTATTGCATAAAATGATATTAATTACAACTTTTATGCAAAAAGTTACATAAAAACGAAAATCACCCGAGATCTCATGAACACCCATGCGAATTAAGGTTTAGTTTCAACCAAAGTACCGAAGTAACCAACCGATTTTTTAATACTAACTGCAAAGGTTATACATTTGGTGGTAGGGGGTATTTATATGTCGGGGTCATACCTTGGTATCCATGTGTAGGTAACAGAGCTAAGTATTGTGCCCCTTAATAATCTTATAAAATTATATTTCATTCGGCAAACGGGAAAGGGTTTAGAAAAGTGATAATTTTCCACTTTCACTTTCACCGAAAAATATACTGCCTGAATTTTAAAATAATGCTTTAACAGAATATATGTTATAAAATACATAGTTCTCTCTTTAGGTACTGATATTTTCAAAATAAATTTCCAATTTGTTCAATTTGAAAAAAATGTAATTTCTCTCAACTGGTTTTACTTTGCACCACATTCCGTTACTGTCTAGAGAGCGAGCGCAACGAGGTTGTGTCGCGAAACGATCCGAATGGACCTGCGTGCAGTTCAGAGTATTTCTGAGCAATAGCAAGCAGGGGAAATATATAAACTACGAAATGATTTAAATCATAGGAGGCTCACCAAGGGTTATGGCGCAGACTCCGCCATTGAAATTTAACAGGTTGTTTTTTCAGGGGGGTTTGGCCGGCTTTTAGATGAGTCATCGTTTTGGGGGGCTCTGTGGATTTTTAGAGGGAGTGCACCATCTCGCCGAGTGGGAATGGGCACCCCTGTAAATCAACATTGACATTTATCGTAACGAAGCGAAATCCGTCAGCTTCTTGCTGTAACATCGCTTCACTGCAGCACAAGTGCTTCTGCAAAAAAACCGTTCTACAGTATTTAATGCATTAGTTCTCAATACGTAATTTTACATCTTATAAAAATAGGCAAATGAATTCTAAATTTTAAACAAAGATACATGCTGTTTATGTATATGAAATATCATGTTGGGATAAGGCGAGACCTTCTAAGAAGGGATAAGGCGAGAACGGTTCTTCATACTCAATTAATTTATGAACCTTTGAAAATAAGCAAAATCTTTATATATAAAAAGCGAATCACCTCTCACTGATTGATCAAAAATTCTCAGAAAAAATTAATGCTACAAATTGGAAAACCGACGTGCAGATTTGTCAAAGCAAGTAGTTATCCGTTAATAAAAGATTTTTGCAAGTTTCATTTAGTTTTTTTTTTTTTTTGTAATTTTTTTTAGGTATAATTCACAGAAATTGCCTAGTTGGGGTTGGAGGAGATGAAAAGAAAAGCTTACAAACCTTAATATTACATATCATTTGTCAATTTTTCTGCACAAGAGAACGTCTGTTTGAAGCTTCTAATTAATTAGAGCATGATAGTCGTAAGGGTTCTTAAAATAGTTCTATACAGTAATTAGCTTTAATTTCTTTCTCACAAACGAAATCCATTCATATAAGAGCTCATAGAGTCGTTTTTCACGGGCAGTGCCATGGCGGGAAGGCAGCGCGGTTTCTGAACGTTGTCTTAGGCGATTCTCTTTAAACTCTTATCGGGGGCGTCACCGTGCGGGTACCGCTAGTTTTATTTAAATAGTTTGGCTTGTTTATGTGTCTTTGATAAAAAATCTTAAATTTGAATTCAGAATTTTCGTTAAGGGTGCTTTAACACCAAAAACTTTTCCACGTATGCGCAAGCACAGAGCATATTTTCGCCTTCAAAAATTAGCTCTGTGCTTGCGCAAATGAGAAAAGACGTGTTTTTTATCTTTGTCGCTTAGGTGAGAAAGTTCCCTAAAATCAAAAACAGATAGATAGGTTATCTATCTGACGACGGACGAGAGTCAAAAGTTACGGAAAATTGCTTTGCTTACTACGGAAAACTGTTATTTCAGATTGGCACATCTGCACTCTCAGAAACAGAGGTCTCACTTATGACGATTCTTCAATCGTCAAGAAAATTTCGTCATTTACAACGGTTCTTTCCTCGCGCAATCACGTGACATAAAAAAATAACAGATTTCGCCAATTTGACGAAAGGTTTGCTCGGAGCATTTTTCACGAAGCCCTTCCGTCAAACACGACGAAAATTTCGTGAGATTTGAGCATGCGTTTCTGAGAGTGTGCTTGCGTTTATGCTTCGAGTTCGCCCCTTTCTCATTTGCGCAATCACAGAGCAAATTTTTGAAGGCGAAAATATGCTCTGTGCTTGCGCATATGTGGAAAAATTTTTGGTCTTTATAGCTTTTAGTGTTAAAGCACCTTTAACGAAAATTCTGACTTCAAATTTAAGATTATTCATTCAAATCAAAGTTCTTCATCGCGCCAAAAACGTGACTTCAAAAAAAAAAAAAAACTGCTTTGAATTACAGTAACCTCTCGCTATATCGCGCCTCGTTATATCGCTCATTCGGATGTATCGGGCCTTTTCTATGTCTCCCAAAATTCTAAGTTTGAGCGCTCGAAAGTAAAAATATTGCATTTCTAAGTAAAGCCCTTTTTCAACCCATTAAACAAAGCCATCGAACATGAATGTTTTCCTTTCTTCTGAATTTGCTGCAGTTAAAAGCTGCAACATTTCACCTCCCACTCCCCAACTTACATACCTGCAGAATGATTCTACTCAAACCAGTTGACGTTTTACTTGACATTTCATTTTGTATTGATCCTAACGCCCATCGAATGAAAGAGACAGATGTCTATTACCCAAAGATGTTTTATGAAGATTCACTTTTATTAAGCTATTTTTATTAAGAAAGTTGTCATTATGTAAGATTGAATTAAATTTTTTATGCTGACATTCAATTTACTTGTACTTTTTGAGTTCTTTCCAATGGCATCGGTTATATCGAGCATTCGGGTATAACGCGCTTTTCTGCTGTCCCCCGACAAGCGCGATATAACGAGGGGCTACTGTAATTGCAAACATGTTGCCATCAACAAACAATGAATCCATAAACACTATTTTTGGTTGTGAGTACTTATCGCATTATTCAGCATACTTGACTTCGTCGGTAATCATCAATCCCGTTAATCTCAATTTGCTGTTAACGTCCCAGAGAGGCAAGTGCAATTCTGTGAATTCCTCTCTTCGGAGAGGATTGGAGGGGATTAATCGAGCATTACGTTTCCCCGGAATAATATTATTTCTGGGAACGGGATAATTCTGCGTGCGAAATGTAATGCTCTTGAGTTATCCGCAGACATTGCTTAGGGAGATAACGAACAAATCCGTGCAATAGCTCCTAAAAGATTTCCAATAAGTAAAGTGTTAAGGCATACATAAGTATTAAGACGTAAATTGAAGCAAAGAAGATATTTGATTGATAATTAGTGTTGATTGTGTGCTTATTTTTTTGAGTGAAAAAAAGGTTTGTACATTTAGGGAAACTGAATTCCTAATGAGTGTGTTTTTTCTAAATTTGGAGAAATAAAATTTGTAATTTTTGTTACATTTTTTACGTAGGCAGAAACAGCAAATTCTTATCATTCCTTGTTTTTATTCATTAAATAATTTCCTTTAATTCGTACAGTTCGACCATGGAATTTTGACATTTTGACGCTTCTGCGCATGGGGGAAAAGAATCATTCGAGTTTTAGGGTTCGTTTCGCAGGTGCGTTTATTTTAATATTTATTTTTATGTAATACAATCCCTGTAACATCTTATTCAGTACAACTGATAGCGAATTCAACTTGGTGATAATATACACCGCATTAAACATTGCGATTTGAATCAGTGGGATATTGCTCAAATGAAAAAAAAAAAATTCTAACAAGGAAATTATTAACAACTAAACCAACTCAGGTATATTTCTTATGATACGAGAAAGCTAACTTTCTTGGCGATAATAAGAAGTAGACTTCATAAAATCACTTGAAATAATAGTTACAAATATATACTATCTATACCCTCAAGTACGATTTTTTATTACTTTTAGTTTGTAGTAGTTGTGAAATCATAGCTTTTGTTGCAATGTGCCTCCCTTCTCCCCTATATATATTACTATAGAACTGTAACAAAAGCTCAATTTAATATATTAAATACAGTTGTGTTTAATATATTGCGCCGTGACGAAAAACATATAAGCGTGTCGCGAATTAAAAAACTTAGTTTAATTTAAGGTTTTTTGGGTGATTGCAATATTCATATTATCAACCAAAATTTCATTCCATATATGAGTGTTATGTCGTGATATTTTAATGATTTTCATGAATATTTTTGAGGTAATTATCTGTGATGACTGTGATATTTTATAATTACAATTACAGTATGTATAAATTTTTGAGGATTTGATTTTGAAAATACTATATTTTAATTTTGGAATGCATTTCATGTTTTACAGGTTATTTTAATATCTTTTTCCACACATGAACTATTTTTCATTTTGTTTGAATGCATTTTGGGGGATTACTATTTGCATTTTAATTGCATATTTATGTGATATTTTGTTGCCTTAACTAAACATGGCTGACAGTTCTTTACTTCCCTTAATACCCACCTTTTCGGGATTAAAATCTGAGAATGTTAAAAATTTCATCCGTAGTTTAACTGACATTGCAACGTTAGAAAAATGGTCTGCACAAAAGAAATTTATCGTGTTGAAACTACAGTTGAGGGATAAGATCTTTGATCGTGTTACAAAATTTTTAGATAAAAATCATGATGCGAAATTTGACATTGCTTGAAGAATTGACTAAGAAATTCACACAATTACAAAATTTTGAAACAACTCAAAGAGAATTTTGGGACATTTCCCAAAAACCTAATCAATCGGTTCAAGAGCTAAGCGAGTTAATTGCACACGCCGCTGATAATAATTTAAACCCTCAAAATAATTGCTCAAAAGAAATTGCTGATCTTCTCGAACAAACAAAACTTTCCAAATTTTTAAATTCCTTACACCCAGAAATTGGACTAGAAACAATGAAGCAAGGTCCTCCAACTTTTTTTAAGGCAATAAAAATCGCAAAAAATATTGAATCAGCGCTGAACAACCCAAGCAATTTTGATTGTAACTCTCAGGTAGAAATAAATGTCCTACTACAAAGTCAGGCTGAAGGGCCATTTTGTCCAAACGTAGAGTCCGCAACATGACACTTTTTTTGTTATAACTACGTAATTTACAGTTTAATTATCACTAAATTTTATATTCAAATAAGGTATTGAACACCTTATTTGAAAATAAAATTAAGTGATAATTAAACTATAAGTCACGTAGTTATGACAAAAAAAGTGTCATGTTGCGGACTCTACGTTTTCAGAAAATACTGTGAAATGGCCCTGAAACGAATAACAAGATACAGAAATTGACAGAGTGTGTTGAGAAATTACAACAACCACAAAATTTGAGTCCTGGTCACGGCACCAATATATTAAACACAACTGTATTTAATAAAAATTTAAAGCAAATTTTTTTTTATATATATATAACCCCTTGAAGCCCGAGTTTTTTCGGAAAAACTGGTAAAAAAACTAATCGAGGTTTTTTTGACAGGAAATGAATGTATTGGTATAGTATAAATTGTTTTTGGCAATTTCAGTTATAAGGGGCGAATAGAGTGCGCGGGGTGGGGTAAAATTTATGTAAAAGAATTATTAAACAAATAAAGTGCAAACGGATCTCAGACGGGCATTAGAAATAAAATAACGCGAGATACAAGATCGCCCGTGTGAGACACGGGCACGTACGGTAACTTTCGCCCGTGTCAGACACGGGTAAGTGCGTTAAGGGGTTAATGTGCAAAGAAACTGAAAAAAAAAATGTATGCACTTTCGCAGTTGGAATTTGAGTTCTCGAAAGATGTGATCAAAAGCTAAATGTGTCATTAATGAATCCAGGTTCAAAGCAAGATTTGAAATAAAAATTGTAAAAGTAAAAAATCAACCAATTTTGTGCAATAAAAGCAAAAAAACAATAAAAATTGCACACACGTGTTTCGTGCCCACAAAAAAGCCCTTTACAAGGAACTCTTGTGATTGTGTGGATGAAAAATCATTCGTCGAAAAATTTTATCGGATATATCTTCATTATTTTATATTAATTAATTAATTTATTTAAAAAGGTATCTCTTTAGCATTTTCACCACATTTACTTGTTGACAAAAGGAGTTAAAATTATCTTGAACTGAAAAATACAAAATATAAGAAAAACATCCTGTAATTATGCACTATTTATATGTGATAAATAAATATGAACTTTAACTAAATCACGATTTTTGTACATCATTGCATTTAGTTGTTTTCCTCAATGTCAAAAGATAAATTTAAATTTGTGAATAAAAATTGTTTGCGATTAACAATCTTGGAATCCTCTATCTGTTATGAAGGCTTTGCAGAATATTGCATATTATTTTGTATGCAACGACAAAAAGTATGAAAAAGATATCATAAAAAAGCTTGGAGGAACAATTCAAGGGGCATATGCAGCTGAAAACTGCGGGGCCTTACAAAAGCTCCTTACAAAATTCAAATTCATATAAACGACCTCTTCAAAAATATCTCAGAAAAAATGTCCCATTTCTGAAAATGTTATTGCATAGAAGAAAGAAAAAGGTTTTTTTAAAAAAAATACATGATCACATCATTTTTTCTTTTCTTTTTTTTTTTTTGTATTTTTTCCAAAATAATTTTTTTTCACAAAAATGTGACCCTAAAAATAAAATCTGGACTGACCCATGAATTGTAAGCATATATAAATTTCTATGGTCACATAATTTTTTCAGAGAAATATTTTTATTTTTTAGAAAAAAAAAATTCACAAAAATGGGACCCTAAAAATAAAATCTGAAATCGACCCCGAATTGTAAGCATATGGGTTAGAAGCATTGAAACAAATGAAGTGTGGCATGCAGCATTATTATAAAATGTGACATGCAAAACTATAGTTAAGTAGCCAAACTTAAATTACGAAGGGAAAAGGAAGAAAATGGCAAAATAATGTTAATTGCTTTTATGTTATAAACAATTAATGATTTTTTTTCTTCAAAATACTACTAGATGGCAGCACTAAGCATTCCACATTGTTTTGGTATTACATGTTGACATCAAGAAGTTCGTCTTGGTTGACATTATAAAAATTGAATAAAAACATACAAACGATTATTTCGCATTTTTTAAGGTGGGAAGAAATAGCATTAGGTATGTATATTCTACATATGTATTACTTTAAATAAAAAAACATAACAAATACGCATCCATAAAATTATATTCTCAAAGTCAAGGTGGGGATCAATAACTTTTGGTTGGAACTTATCAGCTTTTTGAGAAAACCAATCAAATTTTCGAGATAAGTTGAACGTAATACAAGAGTCTAAACAGTGTTTTAGCAATCTTAAACGCATTTAGCGTACAATAAATAAAATCCTTAATAGTAATACATTTCATGCATCTAAAAATAATAACGTATGGCGTTTTTTACGTACTCGCTAGCAAACGACTTAAAACTAATTTATCGTTAGTACACCTGTATTTATCAAAAGAATTCTTCCCCAGTCGCTTATTACAATGTTGTTCAAGCGCGAATACGGGAGGGGGGAGGCAATTGCACCCCTAATTTTAACAGTAGGGTCGTATAAGCCTCCGATCGGTAGCCATCCCAAGTCAAAATTTATGATAATTTTGCTTTGCTAACTAGCATAAAAGATGCTACTGATAGCATATCAAATTAGCATGAGATGCTTAAAATATTTGCTAGTTTAGCATGAAAAACCAGCATGAGATGATTAAAATTCGAACACAATTTATGCTTATTAGCATAAGCAAAAACCCAGATAGCATGCTTACTTGCAACAAGTTTGATTTTTCCATGATATGCTTTTGTTACGACAAATTAGACGAAACAAATGTGTAGCAAAGCTGTTGCAAGGTTGACAACTTGAGCAATCACTTCCTTGCAACACAATTTTGCTGCAAAAGTGTAGCAAGTCTGTCATTCAACGCATGCGCAGGCCATGGAGTGGAAGTTTGGCGGTAAAGAATGCAAATGTTGCATCTGGCAACACCCACTACCCACAACCATGTGCTAAAAAGAAAGAAAACGGCGTGATCGTGCATCTAAACAATTCTTCTTCGGAGTTTTATTTCCTGATCGGATTAAGATGTGAGTATGTTTTCTTATTTGTTGGGTACTTAATTTGTTGAGATTTAATTTTAGCGTGGGGTAATATTTTAAGAACGATTCATTTTTGTACTTCTAAAATGCTGGCAGTGAAAGATTTAAGGGTTGACTAGTATGTACTGTATTATTAGTGATATAGCTATTTATTCATTTAAGTAATTTACTATCGTGTTATTTCACTAGTAGATGTTCGATTTTTCCCCAAACACGAATTTTTTATTTAAAAAAATATTCTGATGATTTTAGATTTCATTACCTCGTATTTATAGATGCATTTTTAATTTTCTCTTTGTGTCGTTATTTTTTTGTTTTCAAATTTTGTCTGTTGCATTTATTTAATAAAAACTTCCATTTTTTCGAGATTGAATTTCTTTATTTTGTAAAATATTTAGCTAATTATAGAGGTTGCATTTTTTATTTTCTGTTTGTTAATTTTTCTTTTTTTTAAAAATCTTCTCTTGAATATTAATTTCGTTTATTAATTTAATTTTGAAACTGAATCGATTGACTCTGTATTTGTTTTTTCTTTTTTAATTCGCTTTTTAATTTTTGCTATTGTATCACTTTTGTGAAATTGATTTTGAGGGCTGTTCATTAATGATGTCACTCTTTTCCCCATATATTTGACCCCCCTCCCCCCCTTTGTCACATATTAAGGCAGATTTTACTTCTCTATTAACTATTTTGTTTTTAGTTAAATAAAATTACAGAGACCTTTCTTTAAGAAAAAGTTGTTCAGTAGATCACAAAACCAAACTGGATTCTATACTTAATCAATATAAAATATCTTCATCTGTTTTTTCATTGTTATTATAGATATATCTAAAAGTGAATCGGTTTTTAAATTCTTTTTATTGAAGATGACTATTCCTTACTTTCACCACTTTGATTCACATTGTTATTGTTTTTATAGTTACGTGAAAACACAAGTGCAATTTGTGATGAAGAAAAAAAATTAATTATGTTTTTTGAAAATTCTGACCTGATTGTTAAAAAAATAAGCAAAATAGAGTTGTTTTGTGATGACGAAAGAGCTGTAAGAATGTAAAAACAAAATTTTCTTTTTTATCTGATCAGGTTATCATTTTTGCTATGTGTATTTAATTGTGCGACTGAAACATTTAATATCACCTGTGGATTGAGCTATGAATTTGGAAAAAAAAATTAATCAACCATTTTAATTATCAGTTGATAAAGTTGTCTCCGAGAGAGGGTAGATTTCTTGCCAAGGAACTAAATCAAAAGCTTTAGCAACCATATGGTTCACCAGCAACACCTTGCAGATTTAGAACTATCCACAACCTGAACCGTTAATTTTAATAATTTAATGAATTTTATTTTAAAATTGATAGCTATAAAAGTCTCAAATATAAATAAAAGCTCAATTTTAAATAAAAAACAATTAAAACATTGTTATAATAATCCATTTTTTAATATAATTGATGTTAAGGGGTACATTGAATTTTTTTTTTTTTTTTTTTTTAAAAGCTTTTTTAAAGTTTTCTTGTCAAGATGGAGGCAAATGAAATGCTGAAGGGATGACCTTGATTATCTGAGCTTTACACCTGAAGTGGCAAGAGCCCAACAAAAAAGACTGAAAAATTCCTGCCTTGCAACAGAAGCTTTCAAAATTGATTTTTTGTAAGTATGCTTTTCCTTGTAAAAACATTTTTTAAAAAATGAAATAAATATAGGAATATGGACAGGTTTAACTGTTGGAATGCAGTGTAAATGATGTGTAATTTCTCGCTTCATTCAAGAAAGAACCTGAAGAATTTTGTCTGGCATATTATTTAACTGTCTAAAAAGATTAAGGGATTCATAGAAGAGAGCGTCATCTTGCATGTTACTTTGTTTTTCTCTCTTCTATTTTCGAGTACCTCTGAACCAATTTGATGCATTTTTTAAAATATGTTTCTCTTGCAGCATAATTTATATTTGCATTTTCTTGTTGAAATTTATTCATCCTCATTGACTTGTATATTATTATTAATTGTCTTGAGAAACTATGTAAGAATGGTTTAGCATTTAAGTTGCCTTTTTTAAGGTCATGTACAGAGAACAATTTTTTCTAGAAGAAAACTTTAATAAATAATAAGAACTGTTAAACTTAGGGCTTAAAAATGTACTAATGCAGCAACAAACTCTAATATTCTGTTTAATTGAACCTTGAAAGTTTTTAAAATATTGTGAATAATTTACCTTGACACTGTAAGCAAACACATATGAATATGTATATTCTATGTACAAAAATATAGAACTTAACTGTAACTTACATTAGTTGTAATTTTTTCTTTTGAAAAAACAATTTTTCAACCGACTTTCAAAAGAGGTTCTGGCTGATTAATTTTTCTATTTCAAGCCCTTGTTAAACTTACAAGCTTCTGTAACATTTCTCATAGTTTATTATATTTTTATAGTGATAGTTAATGAAATCCTCAAGTCTGATTTTGCTGTCTATGGCTTATTGCAGGAAAAAATTGATTTGTTTCTTTTATTGATTTCTTAAAAAATTAGCATTATCCAGCTGGTGTTTTCATGTGAATGAATTGCCGTATAACAACAGTTCTCAACATGAGGGCATACCCCTTGGGAAGGTGTAGAAGAATTTCAAGAGTGTAAAAGTAACTGCAGTTTCCTCGATTTTGTGGTTACAATATAAACTATAATGTTTTTTCAACAATACAGCACCTATTTGTACACTCGACTATCTACTACTATTGTAAATGATTCATTTTTTGCAGACAAGTTTCTTCAGAAGTTTTGGTGTTCTTAGTGCAGTTTTCATACACATATCTATGAATACAGAATTTCAGCAATACCATACATCAGTGATTCTCAACCACTGTGTCATGGCACTTTAGTGTGCCGTCAAATTTTAGAAATCTACGTAATAAAAATTATAATGCTTCTTATTACAAGTAAAGTTTGTTTAAATAAAAGAAGAGTACACTATAGAAGAAAACTTGTTTGTACAGTTAAATACCATGTTTTTTAATTTAAATTAATTAATTATTTTACAGTGTTTTATAGGTAAGTAAACAACTTTTTAACTTATCGTTTTCTTTGTGTGCTGTCAAATTTTGAAAACGTCCATAGTGTGCCCCGACAAAAAAAAAAAAAAAAGTTTGGGAATCACTGGCATACATGAGCAAATATTTAGCAAAGGTGGATGTGGTAATAACCTGAGATATGCTTTGTCACAGCTACAACCAAATGTTCAAAAATTTGTCAAGAACTAATTAATGTTGTGAAAATGACAGCTGCATACCAACCTCACCTACACCCTTGATTATCTCAAATACATTTGATCTATATTTTAATTTTTTGGCAACTTATAATATTAATAAAAGCTTTTTGTTTTTTCTGTTGTAGGATGGAAAGATGCTTCTTGTGTGACGGAGATTTCAAAATTTTTACATGATTCAATTATTTTAGAAGTTATTTTAATAAAAGATGGTTTAGAATGGCTTATTTAAATTTTTATTTTAATAGTTTACATTTTTCCTCTTCTTTCTTTATTTATTGCTTGTGAACTTAATTTAATAATTAAAAATTCATAATTTCTCTTTTCTTCGTAAAGGGTCACTACCAATCTTAAAGTAACAAGCATTTACTTACCTACTTGATCTTTCATTTTATTTTTTAGGTGAAACACATATGAAATAAAATTTTAAAATAAAAATTGAAAAAAACTATAGAAAAGGAAATTTTTTATAAAAAAATTGGCTTAGTGATGAGATATTTATTAGTAATGAATAAGGAATTTGAATTTAGCTTTAAAAATAGTGTTGCAAATTAAGCCATCTCTTTTTATTTTTAAATTATAATTTCTGTTTAGTGCATTTTTTTAAAGTCATAAATAAATAAAAATCAATCTGTAAAGTATATAAATACCAGTCAGAACAAAGATTCTAATCCAATTAGAACAAAGATGTTTCGGAAATAAAAATGGATTTGCTTACATTTTTTAATGCGAGATTGCAGTAGTTGCACTGCTGTATGTCTTAGTATTACTTTATTGTTCTTATTTATTCATTCATAAACAGGAATTTTTTTTTTTTTTTAATTTGGAATATATGAACTAAATCTTGTTTGATCATTTAAATATATGCAGCGTCCGAAAAATCCCGGGGCCAGGTCGCCCGGGCGACTAAAAAATATGCCTTGGCGACTAGTTTTTCAGGTGGCGCCAAATGAAAATATTATAGCTGGCTCCTAAAAATTTTCATTGGCTCCTAAGATTTTCGGATTTTTGTCGGACTCTGAATATATGTATATATACACATACACTGTGTGTACATGCAAGTTTTATATCTTCTGAAAGCAATAGTGGTAATTTATTGCTAATAATATTGATGCTACGGTATGTAGTCAACTTCATTAAATATTTTCAGTCTTGTGATTTTTGAAGAGTGGTGCTCCTGCTTCTTAATTTTGGTTTTGTATTGTATATATAAATTAAGTGTTCTTATTCATGTAACATTAAATGTTCTAAAAATAGTAAAAATAAAGCTTGTATGATAATAAGCAATTTTAGTCTTGTTTTATTTATATTTTGTACCTAGTTGAATGATCCTATTTATATAAAATTTGTTGAATGCATGATCATACATTAAAAATGTATATAATATGCCCAAAATAACTAGAAAATTCAACTCTATATGCAAATTAAAGTGTATTAATCTATATAAACTAAACCTGAATCAAAGTTGTATGTTTCTAATTAATATAGTGCAAAAAATCTTACTTAAGGATTAAAACTGACAGCAACAGCATTTGACAATCTAGACATTCATATGCAAACTGCTTCTTTTCCTTAAAAGTGGTAAATGTGGATATATTGGGATAGGGGCCATTTCACAGTATTTTCTAAAATTATAGAGTCCGCAACATGACACTTTTTTTGTTATGACTATGTAATTTCCAGTTTAATTATCGCTAAATTTTATTTTCAAATAATGTGCTCAACACATTATTTGAAAATAAAATTTGGTGATAATTAAGCTGTAAATTACGTAGTTATAACAAAAAAAGTGTAATGTTGCGGACTCTACGTTTGGACAAAATACTGTGAAATGAGCTTAAATGCCACAAATTTGCATCAAACTTGATAGGACAAAAGTGAACTTGCAAGGGATTTGCAGCAAGTTTGATACAAGAAAGGTCAATTTGATATTACAAAGCTTGCATTCCAACTAGTTTGCTACAAATTTGCAGCAAACTTAGTAAACTAGCAAGGAGTTTGCAGCAAATTTGCACGTCAATGGTAAATTCACGAGGAACTTGCTGCAAATTTGATATAGCAAAGCTAGCTTTTGTACCAGTTTGTCTCCAACTTGCAGTGAACTTGACGTGACTTGCATGACAAGTTCACTGCAAGTGCGAAGTGTGGTGACTTCGGCACTTGCGTAAACTTGCTACAGTCTTGCTTTGAACTTTCAGGCTTGCATTATGAACTTGCTGCAAGTTTCCAATTTTGCAAAGCAAGGTTGCTGCAATTTTGTTGCAAATAAAAATTGCTATCTGGGGGGAAACCACGATTCTATATTGTGGCAAGAGATGTTAGGGGTTGCCTTAACAGAACTTTGAAGTTGGTGTATACGGGAAAGTAGGCTTGTATAGTTCTAGACGGAAATTCTTGTTTTTAAATATATTTTCAATTTTTCACATTTTAATAAATAAATATCATTCTTAGTTATTAAAAATTAACTTAATAGCATACTGTTAAAATAAGATCTTAACAGTACTGGAAAGTATTGACAAAAGCATTTAAAACACATGTTTTTCCATAAGTAATCTCATTAACTTATTATGGAATGCTATTAATATTGAAATAGGATCTAGACCTTAGTGCTAACAGAGTAAAAATTAAAAATCATCCTAAAATTAAGTACACAATTTTCAAAAATTACAGACACGTGTTTCGAGGGTACATGGAACCCCTTTTTCAATGCAAAAGAGTGAGCTCTCAGATGACAAAGCATCCAGCAGAAGCAATTTTTGCAAATTTTGTGTTTAATCCTCTGACAGATTATTCCACGATTTCCACTGGCATGAGCTTTTTAAGTGTATTTAAAATATTATCCCGCTGTTTTGCCATTGAAACGTCAGTGATGCAATTTCTCAAGTAATTTGAACATTAATTCGGGCTTTATTCCAGAGATGGATTCAGTTGCATTTAGTTGCAAAGTAGACCATTTTTTAGCGAATCGAATTCTCTAAAAATATGACTAGTCAGAGGGTTAATTGTACGTTGATTTTTAATTTTTACTCTTAATACTGTTGTAATTGAGATGAACATTTTGCCCATTTTAGACTGAGTAAGACATAAAAGTTATCAATTAAATAATTTGTTTAGCTAGATATTTTTTTCCGATCAGTTTCTTTTTTTTTCTTTCCTTCCTTTTTCGCGTTATCACCACCTGTTTACGATAGCATAAAAATGTAGAAATAAACTGATGAGAGTGACGTCTCTTTCATGCGATTAAAGTGGAGTCTTTTATCTGTTCGTCCCAAAGAACAATGGCGTTTTCTAGCTACTTCCATGTCAGGGAAGCTGCGGAATTGTAGGCACTTCTTCCCTTAGCTGAGAAACAGTTGTAGAAAAAGATATTGAAAGGTAGTGGCAGAACTATTATTATTTTTTCCAATTATGCGGGGCTAAAAAATTGAAGTAAGTGGATATTTTTAATCGAGCACAATTATTTGTCGAACCTAAAAAAACGTATTACTGTACTTGATTTAATCTGCTTGATTACGTTTGGGTTTATCTTGGTTTACGAGTAATATATATATATATATATATATATATATATATATATATATTATACACATATGAAGGGGCATGGGAAAAACGATCAAAATCCATTTTTTGCCAAATTGAGTTTGTAGTGCAACCAGCACTGGCGTAGATAAGGGGGGTTTGGGGATACCGCCCCCTGAAATGGCGAAGATTGTCTAGAATTTGACTAATTTTTCCTGTAAAACAATGAAATCAGCTCACTTCTCCCGAAGAAATCCCCCTGAAATGGTGAAGATTGTCTTGAATTTGACCAATTTACCTTTAAAACAATGACATTAGCTCAGTTCTCCCGAAGAAACCCCCCTAAAATGGTGAAGATTGTCTCGAATTTGACCAATGATACCTGTAAAACAAGGAAATTAGCTCAGTTCTCCCGAAGAAACCCCCCTAAAATGGTGAAGATTGTCTAGAATTTGACCAATGTTACCTGTAAAACAAGGAAATTAGCTCACTTCTCCCGAGGAACCCCCCCCCCCCTTTACAAATCCGGGTATAGCCAGGCCACTGGCATCCAGGTAGCTTGTTATGTACAGAATGCATATGCGATATCATTTAGGCAGGAAATTAAATGCACTTCTGACGATAAAAATGAGCAAAATCCAGAACTTTAAAAGCATAATACTGAAAATTTAGAGATTAGGGACTAAGATCGATTTTCCTCGTGACCCTTCATATATATATTTATGTTTTTAGAGAAATAACTAATACAAACATGAGAAATAGTAAAGTAAGATGTGAACTGTAATAAAAAAAATAATACTAATTTCACGTTAAGAAAGCACAAATAAACATTAAAATGTGAACATATGTTTTAGGATTGCTTGGAATCCCTTTTTCAATGCGACGGGGGGCTTCTAGATGCAAAACATCCAAATGAAGCATCCAAAACATTTGGACGTTTTGCATCTAGAAGCTCCCTGTCGCATTGAAAAAGGGATTTTAAGCAATCCCGAAACATAAGTCTGCATTTTAATGCTTATTTGTGCTTTCTTAACGTGAAATTATTTTTTATTACAACTTATTTAGCACAAAGTTAATTTGTTATTTTCAGATATGAATATCTATTATTATTGAATTATCTATTTCTGTCATTATTGAACCCGTTATATTCACATTTAAATTATTTAAAGCTAAGATTTTCCATAAATTTATTTTAGTTATTTATAACAATGAAGTTCCTTTTTAAAAAGGTTGGCAAACATGACAACTTTAATGTATCCACAAGCATGGGAAAAAAACAAAAGAGAAATTTGCAATTTATTGAGTTGTTAATCTATCGTGAACTATTTGTAGCAAAGTACACAAATCCGGATATATACGCATCCAATGAACAAACACTAACAAACAAAAGCTGAAGAGCCTGAGCTTAGTTTGGAAGCAATTCGTAACCTTTTGTGCACCTTATTTTCTTTTCATGATACATAGTGAGAGGTGGCTTTTTTTTATTATAACCAGACCCCTATTGTTAGGCGTAGCACAAGATATTTTGTAGTCATACACAAACGATCACCTGAAGACTTTGCGGAGGAATTTACTGTAGACCTACATTCTTAAAGCCTCTAATGAAAATAGGGGAGAATATACACAGTGAAACAAAGATGCTTTTGCAACGAAAATTGTGTTTGTGAATCTAACTGTCAAACTGTTCAGTGACGCTTTGTTTGAAGTAATTACCACCCAAATTTCGAGTGTGGATATCGGTTCCATTGGGAGTTATGTATCGAAAGTGCTTTTTGAATCCAGTACATGGTAAATTTATCTGTCATATGTTGTTGTTATTGTCGAGTCCTCGAGTGAAGCGAGGAAGAATGAGTACGCTGCTCCTGAGTCTAGCAATTCCCTTACAGGCAGGAGTGTGTCTTCCACTCCTTTGAAAGGTCTCTCAATTTTTTTAACCTTCTCCCAGATGAGAAGCCGTCCCCTGGGGTTCGCACCCTTAGAGGTATCGTTTCACTTGGAGGACATTGGAGTCGATGACTGATTTAAGGTGCACTAGCTCCCTTTACCTGCACTGCCCCAAAGCAACCAGCCACGAGAGGTTGTCGCCCTCCCAAACTCCCGACCTCAGTCAATGTTGCTTCACTTTCGGTGTTCTGCGGGAACCGTGCTCCTACCGACTGGTCCACTGGGGGACAACTGTTATATGTGTTCATGTTAATTGTATCATGTATCTTCAGTAGTTGACATTTAATAATATTTTCTCAGAAATTCAGCATGCTGTGCCTAAAGGACTTCGAAGACTATGCCAGCCAGACCCTGGATAAAAGGACCTGGAGTTTTTACTCTCAGGGAGCAGAGAGAGAAGAAACTCTAAGGAACAATTTATTAAGTTTTACCAGGTGCTGAAAATATTTGTTTAATCAGATCAAAAGTTACTTTAAGACAATTTATGATTAAAAATATTTTTTTCCTTTGATTAAAAATTGAATATGCAAGATATAAGGTAAATGACCCCCACTGCTCTAGTAGTGGACCAGGGCTATCTTTATAGCCCTGGTAGTGGACACTTAGATATTTAAGCTCCTAAAATAAGCGAATGTAACATTAAACTTGAATGAAATTATCAGAACCTATAGCGAACGATTCTAGTGCTGGTTAATTGAACTAAAGTTGGCGTGGAGCATCTATGCAAGTACATGGATCATAATATTTAATAGCTGCCTCCACAACGGTCTCATTTGCTGCTCGGGATTTGGGGAAAATATGTATAAAAAAATCGTGACATCATTTATGAATGGTCCCTTAGTCATTTTTAAAATTATTTCTCCAAGTTAACAGCATTAAATAGATGATATTAATTTCTGTCCACTACTAATGCAAATACGTGTCTTATAAATGTCCACTATAGATACAAATTAAGAGTTTAGTAAATTTGACGTAAAAATCCCAATTTTTCATCAAATGACATTTTACAGGTAATTAATTTTTAGAGAAATAGTTGGCGATTAAGATAAATATGCAAATATTGATGTAAGTCCCTTGAAAAAATTTTGCCACGTAAAAGAGTACGAAAATTTTCTTTACTGTATCTACTACCGAGTCATTTACCTTAACTAGTTTTAAAACTCATTATATCAGTTTAGACCCCAGTCTAAGTTAACTTTTTGAAAAACGTGAGTAGATGATAAATGGGCGTTCTGCAACAGGAGGCGCAATGCGCAACGTGCCACGCCCCCCTTGCGCCTCCCCTCCCCCTCTCCCCTCCCCTCCCCTCCGCCTGCCGAGTAGGGTTGAGTAGTAGAGTTTCCTCGTAGAAGATGACGGGGGTTTCTGAGTGGAGTTGAGTTGTTATACTTGTTACACTTACTTGTTGCACTGCGTCTAAAGTTTCGTTTTTAGGAATGGCAACGGTGATATAGCGGTTGTCATGACAACGGTCTCCACGACAACGAACTTGTAATCTTTTTGAAACGCTCATGGCGTCACCTAGTGAGAGAAATTATTTTTTGAACTTAGTCGTTTTCCGGTGTCATTTTTAATTTCCAACTTAGATTTTTCGCGAGTGGTAACATTAATTTTTGAATTGGCAACATGTTTTTAGTTTTTATTTCAAGAGTTGAAGCACTCATGCTGCCGTCTAGTGAGAGAAAAATTATTTTTTTTTGGACATAGAATATTTTACTTCATGAAAGTGAAATTAATTTAATTTTAAGTTGATGGTCCCACCACCATCCCGATGTGATTTTCAATCACACCCCATCAACTTTTTGTACTCATTTATTTCATTTGCTCGTTTCAAAACAATTGTAAATATTCAAGCAATTACACATAACGGAAAAAATTGACCCTAGAAGTGGAAAAAATATAAAAGTATCATGCAGTGAGACTTCACTTCTACAGTCAATTTGTTTTTTTAGAATACGTAAAATAAAATTTTTAAAAGAGCACAAAAAATGAAACTAATATTTAAAAGTAGATCATTAGCCATACTGTAATGCATTTTTCAAATTATTTCAATGCTTAAGTATGTTACCAGGGTGCACCGCGTGGAGGTCGATCTACATCGCACCCCAACATATACACACACACACACACACACACACATTCATACAAACATTCATGCAATCATTCACACACACACACACACATTCATACAAACACACACATGCAAACATATATAAAATGAAATAAAATAAATCAGCATCTGAAAAGGAAAAACATTATTATGCTCCATCTGAAAAGAGAAAATTTAACAGTTAATGTTTCACAAGCATACACTAAGGTACCTTTAAAAATAATAAAAACAAAAAAAAAAATTTAAAAATAAGAAAAAAAAAAAAAGAAATTAAAAGTAAAAATCTTAATTTAAAACAGAAAAAAAAATTCTGAAAATATATGTCAAATTTTAAATGCTAAATTAAATGGCCATTAGATATTAAATAGATATTTAAAAAAAAAAAAAAGAGCTCATTATGTAGTCAGTGGCTACAACATTAGCGCTGCGCATATCATTTCTTCATGTTTCATTCTTTTCAACATTCATTTCTTCAAATTTTCAATTCTTCAAGTCTAAATGGATTTCATTCTTTTCAACTCTTTATTTCTTCATGTTTTTTTTTTCAAATTTTCATTTATTCAAACATATGTTGAGATTTTCTAATTATTGTAGATATATGATGAAAATAAAAAGTAATATACAAATATGATGAGATATATATATATAGATGAATATTTACAATTTTACCTAACTCAGGGGTTTTGAATAAGATGATGGCCGTATGCATAGGAATTCACTCCATCAGGCAAGAGATATCTCTTATCATCAAATGGAGAGAGAGCAGTTTTATTAAACTTCTGAGTATATAATTGATGACATTCACTGCCTATTTTCGTCATTTCTTCTTTAGTGCTCTTTATGACAATTCAAATAATCTTGATGTTTTATTTTATGTTTTATTATGTTTTTGGATACTCCTTTGGCAGTTTTTTTCTCATATTCTTCAGATTTGATCGAATACATTTTCGCTCGCAGACCCACAAACTCCTCAATAATGCAGCCATTCATCTCATCTTTAAAACATCCAATCTTTTTCTTATTTTTGATGCTGTGTAAAGGATGATTAGTCGGATATTCCGAAGTATCATAGAGATGAATGCTTTTTCTCATATCTTCATAGACATCGGCTGTCTCTATTTCATATGTGAGGGAGTCTGTGTCTGTGAAAAGGAGCTTCGCTCTCTCCCCATATTCCTGTATAATAAAAAAAAAAAAAAAAAAAAAAAAAAAAAAAAAAAAAAAAAAAAAAAAAAAAAAAAAAAAAAAAAAAAAAAAAAAAAAAAAAAAAAAAAAAAAAAAAAAAAAAAAAAAAAAAAAAAAAAAAAAAAAAAAAAAAAAAAAAAAAAAAAAAAAAAAAAAAAAAAAAAAAAAAAAAAAAAAAAAAAAAAAAAAAAAAAAAAAAAAAAAAAAAAAAAAAAAAAAAAAAAAAAAAAAAAAAAAAAAAAAAAAAAAAAAAAAAAAAAAAAAAAAAAAAAAAAAAAAAAAAAAAAAAAAAAAAAAAAAAAAAAAAAAAAAAAAAAAAAAAAAAAAAAAAAAAAAAAAAAAAAAAAAAAAAAAAAAAAAAAAAAAAAAAAAAAAAAAAAAAAAAAAAAAAAAAAAAAAAAAAAAAAAAAAAAAAAAAAAAAAAAAAAAAACGCGCAGCACGAAATAATGCATCGACACCAGTAAAACTTGCCTCTCGAGCCGGATCCAGGTAAGCTTTCTTCATTGCAGCAGGAAAAATGATTATTCGAGACGTTGAAAGTAATCATCCTCGAAACGATATGACAGAATTAGAAGTATCGTTCGGAAAAAGTAAAAAATCCACTGCGAAATCAGTTTTTCCAGTAGCTAAATATATTATACTCATAAGAAGACAAATACTTATATAAAGGACAACTATCCACACAACCTCCTCTCTTGATGGCATGATTAAAAATAAAATGATTCTCATATAGTATTATATTCATATAATGTAAAAGAAAAAAAAAATAATATTATAAAAGTCCAAAAATAATTTTTCCTATTTTTGTCACTAGGAGGCTCTTCGTAAAAATACGTTGTCATGGAAATCATTAAATATTCTATGCTCAAAAATAATTTTTCTCTCGCTAGATGGCAGTCTTCTCAAACATCTGAAAGAGAATTATATTAGGATTGAATTTAGCACTGTAGCTATCAGGTCTTCATGGCATAGTCAATTTGCGCGTTTACAATTTGACTGCCATGAAGATCTTTTGACGATGCGGGTTCGATTCCCGATCTAGGAAAGAGAAATTAAATAAAATAATTCCAAGTCCGAAAAATATATTTAAATGGATTAATTAATATTTATCTCACTAGATGGCGCCATGAGCAATTCAAAAAGATTACAAGTTCGTTGTCGTGGAGACCGTTGTCATGACAACCGCTATATCACCGTTGCCATTCCTAAAAACGAAACTTAGACGCAGTGCAACAAGTAAGTGTAACAAGTATAACAACTCAACTCCACTCAGAAACCCCCGTCATCTTCTACGAGGAAACTCTACTACTCAACCCTACTCGGCAGGCGGAGGAGGCGGAGGGGAGGGGAGGGGAGAGGGGGAGGGGAGGCGCAAGGGGGGCGTGGCACGTTGCGCATTGCGCCTCCTGTTGCAGAACGCCCATTTATCATCTACTAACGTGATTAACTCTCCAACAAAAAACCAAGTGTTGATGCTGCTGTCAATTTTCTTTTTAAAGCATAAAGGGCTTCGGAAACTGTCTGTTTGTGCTGCATGTAATCAGCAGAAAATAAAAGACAGAAGAGTTTGTGTAATTGATACTGAATTAGAAATTCATTCTGTTCAACACAAGACATTTTTCAACGAATTAATACTAAGCACTCATTTGTTATAAAACAGGGCGGTGTATGCATAAATAACAACTTTAACTTTTGTGTCAAAGGAATTCTTGCAATTTAAGAAAAAATATTTTTCTTTGCACGAGTGAAAATATACACAAAGTCTTTAAGAGCAAAACATTTATATTGTTGCTGATAAAAAAAAAAAGGCAGACAACATTTCTCTAAAGTAATAAATTAAACTGGGAGAGTTGGCGCACAATTCAAAAATATTGTAGAAATGAATGACAACGTCATTTTTTTGCCGAACTTCTAGTTATTAATATTGAGTACATTCCTTGTGTATGTTTTTCCATCACTATGTTGTTGTTACGCTGTAATTTAGAACTACAGCTGGAATGAAACTAGAACAGCTAATTTTGCTTCTCTCTCAAACAATCGCACCCACAATATAATAGCTATGATTGGTTTATACGCCTCGAAGATTCAACGCATATAGTTAATTATCATAGCCTGCAGTATGTTATCATAAGTACGCTACATGAAAACGTAAACTTTTGCATTTAGGGATTTTTAACCAAACTGACTGGAAATGGTTTAGAACCCGTAAAGATGAAAACGCATACTTGGACATTTATAAATCATCTTTAAAGGGCAGGTGAGATTGTGCAAAAGGGGGGGGGGGGGGAGGATGGCTTTCCATAATAATTGTCAAAATAGCCTCTCTTCAGTTGTTAACAATAATAATTAACTTTTTTTAAAATTCAGTCCTTTGTAAACATACATATATGCAATTAAGAGCGGATTTGATTTCCTTAAAAATTTAGAAAGTTGACAAGAACTTGCTTTCCTCGTTTCGTTGCAGGAATCTAAAATAGCCAACGTGTTACCGTCGTCAGCAATAGTGCCAACGTCAACATCTTTATTGCATTTTTTGCCGCAACCAAGTCAACTAGACGCAATTTGTTTTTTAAACTCTAACTACAGCCAGGGTGCAATTAAAGATTATTTTTGATGCTAAGTAAAACAAAGATTCACTTCAGCAATAAAAAGTTTAAAATCCAAGGAGCAAAATTTATGCTTCTTCGTTAGTTAAAATTTATTTAAACAAGTATTATCAAATTAATTTATTGGCAATATTTATCCGATGGTAAAAAAATAATTCATTGCACAGTTAGTTTAAGAAATTACGTATGTTTTCTAAAACTATTGTAAAGTTTATCCATTTGCATCTTTAACATGTGATTTGCAACAGGCAGCATTACTAATCAGATGGAAAACAATGCAAACAATGCACTATTTGTCCGTAGTATCACATGTGCCAACTTTCGATAGGAGACTATTTTTCAACATATCCAACCATTTTTCAACATATTCAAAGAGTTGTAAGTGCTTGCACAGTTACTCAAGTTTAGTAACTTACTGAAAAAGCGTTTAATTAAAAAGTATCTTGCAATACTGAAATCTTAATGAAAATATCAGAGCAGTAATGAAAGTCCATGCCCTTACATTGGGAAAACAAACTATAAAAACGACTTGGTATCATAAGGATAAGAAAGATAAACTTCTGAGTTCAAGTAAACACTATGTTGTTGTTACTGTACGACTACCTTCAGTCACGGTGCGTTCACACCATGGACCTAAATTCCATGGTTCACACTTCCCATTACCACCTAACATTCAAGTGCGCTATCAATCCGATGGCGCCATTACTAGGTTTTACCTTATGTTTAACCTACAGTTGCGGGTGAAAAGATTAAAATGTATAAAAACTACAAAATAATGTATGTGTAGGTATATGTTACGGTGCATGTCCGAAATCGGTAAATGTCGACATTCACCAAAAACAGAATGTCGACAATCACCGGCGAACGTCGACATTTACCATCCATCAGACCGGTGATTGTCGACCATTTGCCGATTTCGAACATTCACCGTAACATATACACATATTGATAGATATTTAGTTGGATAGATCTGTTACTGGATCATTTTACAGGTACAAAATAATTCCCCGATTGCTGCGAAACACTCCAACAAGGGATCTCAGAGTAACCGTCCTGGGAAATGAGGTTTCTCTGCCGTTCGGGATAGCTCCATCCGCGTACCAAAGACTTGCCCATCATGATGGCGAAATAGCAGCATCCAGAGGTAAAATGTTATTAACGTCCACTTTAATCTTAATATTCTATAACGCTTTAAAATAAAATGTTTATAGCGTTTCTATAACCATTTGTCATGAGGCTACCCATTGTGCAATTTGAATTGTGTATTGCTTTATTTATTTGTTTTATTTCTTAGAGATATTAGAGAATAAATTTAAAAAAATGAGAATATAATCTTCGTTTATTAATTAAAAGAACTTTCATTGCATGTGAAACGAATTTTATGGAAATCTATATCATAAAAAGGAAGAAATGTAATTTATTTATTTTGTAACAATATATAATGAGCACTTGAAAGGGGAAAAACCTAATGTTAAACATTGAAAAACACTTTTAATTGCATGCAAAAGAAAAAAATAAGGGAAACATTTTTCTAGCCAAAATATTTTTTAAATTATATTCTTAATAAGGCTTCAATATTATATAATTATAATCAACTGATATGATCACTAAAACCTTAAGGCTAAAAATGAATTTTTAAAAATGCTTAATTTGATTAAATTTTGAGGGGGTTCAGCAAAATGACGTCCGTGCAAGTCCTTTTTTACAGAAGTTGAACCTTGTGAAATATTAAAAATAATAGTAAACTCGAAGTGATTGATGTCCCAGAGGAAGAATCTGATAGCAAACGAAAATTAGAAAATTTTACCGAAGCCGATGCAACTGGATTTTGAAATGCGTAAAAAATCGGTATTGACCCTTGAAAGAGCAAAAAACGGACGACTCGAGTAAATTTTACTCGTCATTTGTAACATTTGGCAGGCATGTACGTAGGCTACGTTAAAAAAAATCACAGAAAAGAAAAAATGAAAAACTTCCAAAATTGCGAATTTTTGCAAAAACGGAATTTTTAATTTACATTTTCACCGAAAATACGGCCAAATCACACGTCTGATAATACGAAAGTGTGAAATGATTTAAAATCAATGTTATATCTACCATCTAATACATTAATCAACCCCACTTTCAGTTCTAAAAATAGCTGCGCCGCGAATTGTTGCGATCATCGGGCCGAGAAAAAAACATTCAGTGCCGTCGAATTTTCTCGTGACCGGTTATCCAGTTTCGTTACTTTTGGGGGACTTCCGTGACCCCTTTTCCGATTTGGTAACTTTTCGGTGACTGGTAGACACCCTGGCACACTCGGGGCCAGCGCCATGCCGAATTTCAAAATACGGCCAAAAATGGCGGACTTACAGAACCAAAAATGGCGGATACGCGGAAGCTTCAACCCTGACACACGTCTTTTTAAGCAAAATTGCAATGTTTTCTTAACTCATAGACAAAGTAACTTTTTTTGGTTGCTCTGCCAGAGAAAGGGCAAAAAAGTGAAAATAGTGACCATTTTTTTTAAAAAGTGAAAATAGTGACCAATTTTTTAAAAAGTGACTAAAAGTGACCAATACAAAAAAAGTGACTTTTAGTGAACGCGCCGACCCCTGAACAATTTGCAACCTAATCCAGTTGCGAGAATGATAAAGCTGATGTTAGAAAACTGATAATGCTATGTGGCTTATACAGCCTCTTTTAGATCTGGACGCATTTTTTTTCTTATTAATAGCATTTTTTATTTTCTTTATAAAACAGCGGCATCTGAAATGGGTACTATATACACATTAAGCACTGTCGCTACTACATCGTTAGAAGACGTTGCAAAAAATCAAGGGAAAAGGACTCCACTATTTATGCAAGTTTATATTCTTAAAGAACGAAAGTATACCGAGGACATGATTCATAGAGCGGAAAAGTGTGGATACAAGGCATTGGTTCTTACAGTGGACACACCGGTAACTGGTTTACACTTGAGGCTGTGGAGAGCAAATTTAATGCTGCCACCTCACCTGAGGTAATATGATTAAACGCTCTTCAACTGTTAACCCTTTATAAGGCCACGTTCTTCTAGTAGTGGAATATTGAAATAATTTTCGAATTTAGATTAGTTTTTAAAAAGCAAATCATATAGGTCATTGAATAAAATTACATGATTTTTACTCCACCCCTTTTGGGGGGAAGGGGAGAAGATGCTTAAAAATATTAAAAGAATTATGTATTTCGTAGTAAATATACTTTCCACAGTCTTTACAAATTTCTGACAACCAGAGGGGGTAAAGTACCTTATTGCAAACGTTTATAACTTTATGAATTTAGTGGTAGCTATACTTGCCACCGCCTTCTAAAGGGTTAAACTTATTGTTATGTTTATGAAATCTGATATATTTAAGAAGCATTTACTTTTACTTTAATGTTTTTTTTTTTTGTAGTTAAGGTAAAAGGCAAAAATGTACTTTATGCCATTTGCAATTTTTCTTAGTTTACCCAATATTGCTGATGCTATGCCAAAGCAACGCACTGCCACTGCGAACAACGTGGACTTCTTTCTAGATACCATTTCATGGGAAGATGTAGATTGGATTAAAAGAATATCCAGGCTTCCTCTCATTTTAAAGGGAATTATTACAGGTATTTGCCTTTGTTAAAGCTAAATGATCTTGATAGTTAACGTTTATAGGTATTACTGGTACTATATATTATATTTTACGGTACCATATAATTATTACGGCCTGTGAGCTCACATTAGATACGGAATTTCAACGGTTTTTATTCAATTGTTGCGATTGATCGCTCATCGCAAATTCTGATTCATGAATACAGTAGAGCCTCGATTATCCGAGGTAATGTGGACCGAAAGTATCTCAAATAATCAAAAACTCGGATAATACGCACTCTGCCCAAATAAAGAGGGAAACGTGGGTTAAATTGGTGAAGACTGAAGTCACTTTTTTATTTGTCTCTCCTTTATGGAGTCTGTTGACGGCTTGTAATTTATTCTCCTAAGGCACAAGAGATAACTATTACGTTTAGCACTCATCACGTAACCAACACAGTACAGTATAAAGTACCAATACAAACAAAAAAAAAGAACAAATCGTAAACGAACTGTTTACTAACAAAATGAAAAAGCAACTGACGTCAGTCAGCTGTGGCCCATCAAAAAATAGCTCGCAACAAAGTCGCTTTCTTCAAGGTACCTCGGTTAACCCGGAACTCGGTTAGTTGGGGCTCGGATAACCGCGGCTCTACTGTAACTGGTTTCCTTTCAATATGAGAGTTCAAGAGGATAATGGTACAGTTCACTTATATTGAATATTCTTGAATTGAAAAAAAAAAAAGACTGCATTTGTTTTGAATATACAGTCAACGCTCTTTATAACGACCACACATTATAAAAACCATTCCATTATAACAACCAGTGGTAAAAGTCCCAACTTTATCCCTGTGACTCTATGTAAATTTGCTTTCAGTATAGCGACCTTTCTGGATCGTCTAATCTAATACAGCGACCGTACCAGGTGTCATGTCAGCTCAGAAGTTCTGCTTCCAGAAATGTGAATGTAATTTTCCCCCTATATTTTCTACTTTAAAATTTGCTTAAAATTTTGTTATAATATTTTGCACTGATATTTTTTTTAAATTCCAATGATAAAAAATAATTTAGTCGGAATCTTTTAGAAACTACAAATTTTATTGGAAATACTGAATATGCATGGTGCACGTACATTTTTTAAGAAAATTCCACCTCCTACAGCGACTACTCGTTATAAAAACCTTTTTCTGTGGGACGCAGATGGTCTTTATATCGAGCGTCGACTGTATTTGATCTGTTATCTTCGATCTATCTTCAGCTAACTATCGTTGGACAGTTCCAGCGATCACAATTGCAGGTTCTTTTTTTTTTTTTTTTGCATATCATATGCAGTATAGAATTTATATCAGCCAGTCATTCAGCTCAGGACATCGAATTAAAATCACAGTACAATTGAATCGGTGAGTGGAAAAACCATACTAGTCCCAAATCGACCAATTTTGGATAACTGTCAAAAGTAACGCTAAAAACGCAGAACTACACCTTATAATGAAGAAGAATACAATTGTCAAGACCACTCATTTTATAACAGCTAAACATTGCATTAACAAATAAAAAACAAGTTTGAAAATAAAAGTTGTTTTTGCGAACATTTCAGAATGAGCTTTTTGGACTGGTACTGTTTTTCCGCTCACAGATTCAATTGGACAGCTCAATCTGATGAATATAACTCGTTGATTAACATTTCGTCTTGATTAGAATTCTCTGCGATCCAGTTACTATATTTTACACGCGTACAATAATGAATACTTTTCTGCAAATTTTTAAAATAGTTGAAAGGGAAAAAATGCAGAAAGACAAGAATTAACATTGTGGCTTCCCCAGTGAAAAAAAGACTCCTCACTGGGGAGCCGTTGAAAAACATATAACACTCATCAAAGTTTCTTAACGCGCTGTTGAATTTTCCAAAATAAGTAAATAATTGGGGCATGTAAAAATTCCGATCGTGACGAAAAAAGCGAGGAACTTCGAACAGGAAACTTACGCATGGTAATAGTGCGTCTCGAAAAACTATCTTAATTTGAATTTCTCCGGCCAAAACACTAGGAACAAAATGGTAAAGAAAAATGTAGGTAATTTGAAGTTTATGTTATGCAAAAATTAATTCCCTAATTTAGTAAAAAATATATAAATGGGTATTCGTGAAATAAAATGGACGCAAACCTACACTTAAAGTGAGTGACAAGTTTAGTCTCGAAGAAACAGTTAAGCGTTTTTAACTGGACGATTATTATTAATGGCTTGAATAGAGCAATTTAAAAATAACCAATGAATTATGAGTTTAGTGAATAAATTGTAGCAAAAGAGAAAGAAAGGGAAAAGCTTTTGTTACAATAGGGTAATATGAATGGTTGTGGATCACTATATAAATTATTTTAGTTTATCAAAATAGGAGCAGTTGATCAGTTCAATAGATTCGATGTACATGCCAGAGTGCAATTCTTTCCATTGTGAATGAGAGAAGCGATTGTGTACCACAAAAGAGCCTTTGTCAAACATATTACCAGAAATTTGAAAGAAAAATAAAGTTAATAAATTAATATGTAGTTACTTCTCAAAAAAAATGGGGTTTTCAAATTCTTCGAAAATCAGTGCAAGCCTGTGGTTTGATTTTAGATGCATCACTTGACCGGAATCATTGCCTCACTTTGAGGGAACGTTGCTTATAACTTAGCAAAAGAGCAACGTATTCAAGTTGAAGTTTACGCTAAATTAAATGTACTTGAAGTTTAAATATTTTTAACGCTAAATTTTAAGTTTTAAGTCAAAACAAATTTTAAAATCTGCCTAAAAAAAACTTGCTGAACTATATTTTGACTTCAGCTTATATGAACATGTAAAGTCAGATAATTTTTGTTTCCATTCTCGCTAATGGTTCAAGTGATGAAAGAACATTTAGCACCAGAGGAAGATTTCTTTGTTTACAACCATTTTAAGTCACGTATACTTTCGAGCTTATTGCTTTCCTTAGTGGATATGCCAAACTCTCGTCCAATATGGCAGGTAAAGGAAGATCATTATTCCATAATTAAAGAGCCTGTCTCTACATATGTTGGTCATGTCTCACCATGTTCCGGATCAGCTAAAGACATCGCAAATAGCATGCTGTCCTTCCCTGGAGAAAAAAAAATTTTCACTGGAAGACCTAAGCATTGTTGGATGCGATGGTGCTAACGTCAATACTGGGGGGGGGGGGGGGGGAGGGATGGAGTAATTCGCCAAATAGAAATTTATATTGGACGCCCATTGCAAAGGTCCATCTGTTTGCTGCATTTTATCGAGCTGTCATTCCGTCATATATTTCAGCATATAGATGGAGCAACTACGGGACCTAAATCATTTTGTGGGCATATTGGACAGCAACTTATCAAATGCGAAACACTGCCAGTGGTGCTCAATGCAAACCACGGCCATACTGACTGAACCTTTTCGGTTATCTCAGACTACCCCCCAGTATGAGGGGATGCGACCGTGGCGCTGTCCTCCTTCGAACCTCCCACAAACTCTCTGACATTTGACAAACCAGCACCGGCCATAAAGGGCTGGGCTGGCAGAGCTTTGCCTACCTGCTTTACCGACCCGGGGCCATAGTCATGCTACAAAGCAAGCCTTACGTCACCCGGATCGGATGTTGCTATTTTAGGCGCCTCTTACGACATGCATAGCTACATCGTCGCTATTCTACGACGCCACCACAGAGCGACACTGCCAGTGGTAGGTTTTCAAAAAATATATTGTACAACTCCAGAATTAGATCGAGATATATTGAGTAAAGATCAGAAATATTTTCTGGATATTTGCCTTGCAATAAAAATAGTCAATTGCCCAAATGATTTGTCTCATCGTAATCCTGGCCTATTTCACATTCCAGGTGGCTTACTACAGCCAGTAGGGTCCTTAGACTTTATGTTAGTACAGAAAGTCCGTCAGATGAGCTAAAAGCCTTGGTTGCATTCATTATGAAATCATACATGCTCGTCTGGTTCAAAATTAAAGTAGGCAAGATTTTTACAGATGGTTCTATTCATCTTTACAGATCCATTGAAACTTCTCGTTATTTGCCTGATAACCTGAAGCAAGTTGTTGACCCCGTGATTGAAAGAAATGCGTTCTTTATTGCACATAATGAACATTTATTGTTTGCTATGATTTTCGACAAGAGTACACATATAACGGAGCTTGGCCTGAGAAGAGTTCTAAAAGGTAGAGAAGGTGTCTCGAAAGGGAAAACAGTCAGAAATTTTGTACCTCCAAAATTGAACTTCAGCGCAACTGAATACACAGAACTCATTGATTGGAACTCAGAAAAATTATCTCCTCCACCTCTACTTCGAAACATATCCAACGATGAAATAAAATATTTCATACAATCTGGTGAAGTACCAAACTGGAATGCAAAGAACTTCCCCTGCCACACGCTGTCTGTGGAAAGATGTGTGAAACTGCTTTCAGAAGCATCAATGAAAGTTTGTGAATATGAGTCAAGGGATGGCTACATTAAAACAACGTTTGAATCCCGTTCTATCATACATGAGTTTTCACAAAAATCACACTACAAAGTTTCTATCCGTGAAAAAGACAGTTTGAAATGATATGGTTGTTGACTGGATTGTCGCAATTTTATGATTTACAGAACATTTACTACAGGAAGTATTAATGTAAACATTAATTATATTAAATTTTTTGCAAAAATGAATATTGTTTAATTTATTAATTATAATTTATTAATTTTGCATCTATTTCTATTGTTTATTTATTATAATATAGCAAAATATTGCAGGAGCTAATTTTTGTTTTAACTCGAAAAAACCTTAAAAATCGTCAATTTTCGTAAATTCGACGAGCATGCGCGATCGAAAGATATTATGCGATTTAAAATTTTCTTTTTTTGTTTTGTTTGCAATGGCCATAAGCAACTTTTTCGCGCTATTACGAATCAAAACATAGCAGAAATTAATTTTTGTTTTAATACGAAAAAACCTTGAAAATCGTCAATTCGATGCGCATGCGCGATCGGAAGATATGCGATTTCAAAATTTTTTTGAAATTTTTTTTTACAATGGCCACCAGGCAACTTTTCCGCGGTATTACGAATCGAAAACCGAAAATTGAATTTTTTGCCGCCACTCTACTCTGTATGTCCAATAAGTGTAAATTCGAAAAAAAACTCGATTAATGGATTTAAGATACAACGACTTTCAGATAAAGATATAATATAATAAGTACTAATCTTGTAGCAGACAAAAATATTTTTTACAAATAATTTTGCACTATTTATTCTAAACAGTGGATGATGCATTGGAAGCTGTAAAACATGGCGTTTCTGCAATATGGGTGTCGAATCACGGAGGAAGACAACTGGATTGCATCGACACAGCCGTAAGCAGTTTAAATCAAGAATTTTAATTAAAATTCATGGCAATCAAAACCTTGACTTGGAAAGTATGGCAATCAAAAACTTGACTGGGAAACTATAGCAAGCCAAACCTAACTTGTGCTGGTTATACAGCTACCTGGTTTAGGCTTTGGCGAACATCTATTTTCGAGCATAGCATAGGAATTCTTTCCTTGACTGCTCATCATTGTATGCTGCAGTGAATTTTTTTACTGAGGTAAATAAGACGTTCTGACACATATTTTCGCTCGCCCCAAAAAATTTTGTGATTTTAGCAAAACAGAAGTGTCTGTTGACAAAAATGCCGAGGTGTTCATGACATGTGGAATTTAAAACAACATCAAAATGTCTTTTCTTTAGCCGGTATAGCCAAAAATGTAAGACAGAAGCACCTTGCTGTCTGCTAGAATATTCAATGCATTCTACAGTAAGGTACCGAGTCTATAGCGACCTATTGATGAACGTCACAATAATCTTCTTATCGTTAATATCAGGGTTGCAGCGTAGTAGAATAAACTGAAGATTTATGAGACAACACCCGATCTTGAACCCAAATGAACCCCGCTTACGATTCCCGTAAGTTTTCCAGAGAGGAAACCTGAACTACATAAAATGACCTGTTCGAAAATCATTAATTCCATTATAAAGCATAGTCAACATTTAAATGCATGTTCCTCTAGCAAGATATTTGAGAAAAGAATACTAGAATATCTCAGTGAATAGGCCATGTCTAGTGAGTTTTATAATTACCTTTAGAAAGACTTGGTCTTCTTCCTTTCTTGAGCATCCACAGGTTCTTGAAAGCGAAAAAACAAAAACTGCTTAAAAAATGCCGTTCTTCAGATTCTTCAGTTGTCTTCAGATCTTCACATGAACCAAAAATTTGAAAAGATAATATCCTATTTATCAATAAGTCGCAACTTTTACTTTATATGTTGTACATTAAACCTGACATCAGCATCTTTTTCCGCAATCAAGTACTCAACGTTTATTTCTTTTCCTAAGCTGGAAGCCCTGCCTGACATCGTAGCCGCTCTCAAAGGATCCGGTTGCGAAATCTACATGGACGGAGGGATCCGTTGGGGGAGTGACATCTTCAAAGCTCTTGCTCTTGGAGCTGATTTCGTCTTCATTGGTAGACCAGCTTTGTGGGGACTCGCACACTCGGTAATTTTATTTTGTAAAATACTTCTTACATTGTACAAAGCTTTCACTATAAAGTTGAAAAGCAATAAAAAAAAAGTAAAAGAATATACATCGATAAAGTGCTTAAAAAGTTCAAAAAAGGAGTTTAGGAGAAAATATTAAGTGCGTGTAGAGTAAAAATATTAAGAGCAGCATAAACTGAACAGAGAATTGGGATAAGATTAAATTTTAATGCAAATTACAAATTTCGTATGAAAAACGAAATTACCATTTCAAAAGTAAAAGTTGATGTTCATTTTAATAGGAGGGCGGCTCTTTAACAAAACTTTTTAATTGGCATCATAATGCTGAGCCTTATTCCTGATATATTGGTATATTTCGGGTATCTCTTGTGTAAATTGTATTTGAATAAGACAGAGTGTGTGTGAGGGGGATCTTCTATCTTTAAAGACTGTACATTACTGGAGACTAGATAGAGCAGTAATTCCCAAACTTTCCTAGTTGTTTCCCAAAGTGCGATACGCCCCACCACATTTTGCCTCTTAATGCATAGTTGTCATTACGGGTTTGACCATTGTGTCGTACCTGTAACGATCGGTACGACGATTTACGGGTACGACGTACCACATAATGGTGAGTACGACGTATTCCCCATTACATCGTACGAGTGAATACTACCGGGGTCATCATTACGTTGGGGGTGAGTGTGAGTTGCCGGGACATCATTACGTCTTACGGGCGAGTACTCCGGGGTACTTACCCGTACCCTGGGATACAGGGGCTGGGCTGCATCGTTCACCAAAACTTTCTTAATTTTTAGAGTTATTCGATATGTATGCATCGCTCAAAAGCTTTGAAGTATCAACGTTTGATTAACTCTTAAAGCAAACACTGTAGGGTATTTCCTCAGTTAAAAATTTTGAAGGTATCCGATTTTTAATCATTAACCTTTTTTTAACTTTTAACCAATTTTTACCCCCCCCCCCCTTTTTTTATGAGGAGTACTTACTATTACGAAAGTCATGGAAGGGGTACAAAGATATCGAAAGTTTGGGAAGCACTGATATAGAGCAAGTTGTAACAAGGCTTTACCTGGCCTAAGGAATACTAGCACAAAGTTTTACAACAAAAATAAATATACAAGCATTTAGCAAACAGATAGGTACTCTATTTTTGATAGCACTTTTCAAATCTATGCACAGTTACATTAAATACTGTTCTTTAAGCAGAACACACGCAATTACGTGTTCGTTGTCACTTCACAGCGTCAATATCATTATGCAAAAAATTATCAATTGATCAATCAATTTTATTAATAGTCAGATATTATTTCCGCGTTTTTATTCACGTATATATGTGTAAAGCATATTTTATTCCTTTTTCAATTTTCCTCAGGGGCAACAAGGTGTGAAACGAATTCTCGAAATTTTGCAGAGCGAGTTGAATAGGACAATGCATCTTGCAGGTGAGAACTATTTCGAAATTTGCAAAACTTCAGCTACTGTGTTTCTATATATATCTCGAAGAAAACATAGTTTCGTTTCATACAAAAATATTTCAAAATATAAACAATATTTATTGCTTTATTTGCCTAATACTTTCAAAAAGTCCAAAGTCATGCTCCAAATCAGTACAACAGACAGCAGATTCAATTTTATGCAATTCAACTTGAGACATAGGCTGAAAAAATGGCTATAAAGCAAAAGATAAATCTAGATCTAGGGAACTTTTTATTTTCCTCACCCATACCCAGTGTATCTTGAGTTGACTGTTACGCAAAATCAAGGTGTAAACAGAGCGAGCAAAAGATATGAACCGTGAAGAACTGAAGCAATGATAATAAATTTAAAAAAATAATAACCTTTAAATCACAGAATTTCAATAAAAATTTCAGACACGTGTTTCGGAGTTACAAAAACCCGTTTTTCAATGCAAAAAAAAAAAAAAAATGTGAACCTATAGTTCTAAAGAAGTCGGAAAAGAGAGAAACGAAGAAGGCTTGTAACTCGGAATCGCTTCGTGTTTGCAATTTTTATTACAATGTTGTACTTTAAACGTTTCTTTTTTTTACTCACGAAAGTTGAACTTTTCACTGCTTAAGTCACCTTCGTTTTACTCAATTACCATAAAAATGATCTTTTAGTGCACCTTGGCTGTAGTTTGAAATGTGATGCGTTGGAGTTCAACAAAGCAAACTGCGTCTATTAAACTTGGTAGCTACAAAAAGCAGCAAAAATGTTCAAACTATCCCTAGTGCTGACACGGTAACACGTCAACTATTTTATCTTCCTGCAAAGCGAAAAGAAAGTTCCTGTCAATTTTCTAAATTTTTTAGGGAATCAAACCCACTCTTAATACTATCTATATATGTTCGCAAAAAAAAACTGAAAGAAAATATAATTTAGGTTTAATTATCATTTTTAACAACTGAAGAGAGGCTATTTTGGCAATTTACTTGCACTTGTTATTAATGAAATCTACATATTTTCGAAATCTACATTATTTTTGAAATTGACTCATGTGTGCAATTTCACCTACCCTATAAGCAGATTAGGGAAGAATAGGTGTCTTAGTTTTATTCCAGCTGTTGTTAAAAATTACAGCGTAGTAACAACAAAATAGTGATGGAAATGCATACACAAGGAAGGTACTCTAAATTATCGACCAAACGTTTGGAAAAAATTTAACATTTTAACTCTGCTTTATCATGTTTTTCAATTGTGCGCCAACTCTACTGGCTTTACCTTATTGAGTCAAAGGAACAAATCGACGTAAATAAAGCGCTAATTGTCAAAACAGTTTGTCGGTGCTTCAAAGGAGCCCATCATCAGGAAAACAAGAAGTTCCGTCTAGAACTATACGAGCCTACTTTCCCGTATACACCAGCTTCAAATTTATATTTTAGCTATCTCTCTCTCTCTCTTTCTGGTTTAGCTTAAGTTCTTAATTGCTTCAGATATGCCTTAGTGAACGGTTAATACATATTCATTCAATCATTCATTTATTCAGTCATTCATGTATTTATTCACTCAGTTATTCATTCATTCTTTTGCTTATTGATTTAATCATTCATTAATTCAAAAATATTCTTGAAAATCTCGATCAAAAATTTTCATAGGAAAACAGGCTCTTTAGTTCTGGATGAACTTTTTATCTGTACATGTTTTATCTGTACATAAGATCTTTCCGATAAAGTTTGTACCAAGCAAATCGGTCCGTGAGATCATGATTTATATAGGATCGACATTTCCCCGTAGGAGGCGCTATGTTGATTTTTTTTGAACTGTTCAAAAATGAACAAAAATTGTTCAAATCAATATTTCACGCCAAGAACTTATTCCAGTGAGCTTGTTCATTGTAACTTGGATCTTGTACCCAGAGTGTACATAATTTTGCTTCATTTTCGCCCATAGGCGCTAATGTTAAAAAGTTTTGAGCTGTTCAAAATTGAACAAAAATTTGTTCAAATCGAAAAGTAAAATATAGAAATGAGATGTTCTCGCCGAGATCTTTCGAATGCAAAAAGAATTTTTCCAATCGGACAATTCGTTCAAAAGTTATTAGGGGGGGGGGGACAAACAGACAGACAGACCGACAGACACACTTTTTCCCCATCTCAATACCCTACTTTCAAATTTTTTATTTTTCAATCTTTATATAATTACTTCACTTATTTTTGACTTTTCTTGATTTCTAACGATATTTTCACGATACATTAAGCCTTCTTTCATGCTTTATTATTACTTTTTTTACTTTTACGGGAAAGTAGGCTAAAAAGGGTGCTTAATTACACACAAGATTGTTATGTGTGAACACGACTGAAAGTGAATTTGTTGGTTCACACACAATTTTCAAGTGTTGAGCACCTCTTTCAGCAATGATAAAGAGTTTCTGATGTAGCCTCGACATCTTGTTTTGGCAATTTGTGTTTATGTACGTTGATTTTTTTTTTACTTTTACTCATATTTTAGCACAAAGCCTTAATTTTTTATACACAGTGTGTCAAAAAATTTTTAATACTAGGTTTATAAAATGAAAAAAAAACTAGTAATTATTTAAGTATTTTTATTTCAAATAAGCTCCTTCGACTTCAATACATTTGTTACAGCGGTTTAACCCTTTATCTACTGACGGTACTTATAAGTACCATTCCCTATAAATTCCATCCCAGAAACCATTTTTACCAATATTCCTATGGTTCTTTGCCGGGACAGTCTTTAAATTCCCCTTTTTCAGGATAAATATCAGCAAGGGTTCTATAAAGAGTATTTTAGCGAGGAAAGGAACATAGATAGTTTCGAAACCGATGCTGCGTTTTGAACTTCTATTTTGTTCAGATTGATCCCTTAGAGTTTCGCTCCAGAAAAGTAGTAAAATTCAAGAATCAAGTCACTAAATTATTTAATGTGTTAGTTAAGAACTTAGAAAACTATTTGACGAAATATTTTGATTAAAAAGTGTATGCAATTAATTTTACAGGGTAAATACTCTGTGGCACTTATTAGCTGTAAAGGAATAAATAATTATAGACTGATCATTTTATTTATGTAAATCCCTTAATTTTCAGTGTAAATACCTAGACAAACTATTTCTGTAAAAAAAAAAAAATTACTGAAGATCATAATGCAGTAGATAAAGGGTTAACAACGAATCGAATGCCTGCTTATTCCAGCTCACACTGGGGGACTGCCTCCAAAGCTCCCGTCGAAGCTGTTTGTATAGTTTCAATGTCATCAAAGTAAGGAAGAAAAAAAATGAGCTGAGGCTATGGCAGTGGGTCAGTTGATAGTTAAGGAGTTTCACGAATGCCCCACAACACAGATAGCGCCTTTGTAAGCTTAGTTCCAGCTGTAGTCTTAAAAATTCTTTGACACACTGTGTACATACAGCTGCGACGCGAGCTTTGGTGTCAGTCCCACAATGTGAGCTGGAACAGGCATACGAATCGTCGTTAAACCGCTGTAACAAATGCATTGAAGCCGAAGGAGCTTAATTGGAATAAAAATACTTAAGTAATTACTAGCTTTTATTTTATTTTATAAACCTAGTCTTAAAAGTTATTTGGCACAATGTGTAAAAAGAAAGGATGGCTCAAATTCTTGCTGTACATTCGTATAGCAAAATTACATCATGGGGGCTCATTTGATTTTATCGCATTAAAAAAAGGGAAAAAAGAAAATAAATAAAGTCGATTTTTTTAAAACTCATTTTATATCATTCCAGCTAACAATTTTCTTAATAAAAAAAAAAGTTCATTATCGCTGACCATAAATTCCTAATTCTTTAAATGTTTTATCTTTCTTTTAGGTTGCTCTTCTATCAAACACATTGGGCCACATATGATAAAGAATGTTCTTTCTTCAAAAATATAAACGTTTTTCTAAAGATGAATTTTCAAAATATGTATTGAAGATGGCTCTGAAGTTTACAAGTTTTGTTTATAAAAAGGAAAAATATTTCTGATCTTTACGAAGAGCTAAGAGCATAACATTGCAAAACTGATATTTACTGAATTTGATGATTACCTTTACTGATATTACCTTCATAATTTACAGTATTTAAGTATTTACCTTTACTGATATTACTGAATTTTACATTCCTTAGGTTTAAAAATTTCTAGTCTCAGCCAGAGGCGGAGGGGGAAAAGGGGGCCAATCAGCTATTGGCTGGGAGGTAGCGCGCCGAAGCGCGGGGGAGCAACTGGTAAGTGTGAAAGCAGACTGGTAGTAAGGGCATCCATCTAGTTCGATCTAATCATATAAGATGTCATAGAATCGTTTTCCACTGGCATTGCTATGGCGGGAAGGCAGCTCTCTTTTTGAACGTCGTCTTAGGAGATTCTCTTTAACCCTTTATCTACCGACGGTACTTATAAGTACCATTCTCTCTAAATTAAATCCCTAAATCCCAGCAACCATTTTTACCAATATTCTGATGGTACTTTGCCGGGACAGTCTTTAAATTCCCCTTTTTCAGGATACATATCAGCAAGGGTTCTACAAAGAGTATTTTAGCGAGGAAAGGAACATAGATAGTTTTGAAACCGATGATGTGTTTTGAGCTTCCATTTTGTTCAGATTGCTCCCTTAGAGTTTCGCTCTAGAGAAGCAGTAAAATTCAAGAATCAAATCACTGATTTTTTTAATGTGTTAGTTAAGAACTTAGAAAACTATTTGACGAAATATTTTGATTAAAATTGTATGTAATTAATTTAACAGGGTAAATACTCTGTGGCACTTATTAGCTGTAAAAAAATAAATACTTACAGGCTGAGCATTTTATTTATGTAAATCCCTTAATTTTCAGTGTAAATACCTAGACAAACTATTTCTGTAAAAAAAAATACTGCAGATCATAATGCAGTAGATAAAGGGTTAAATTGTAATCGTGGGCATCGCCGTGCGAGTACAGCTAGTTTTATTTAAATAGTTTGACTTGTTTATGTATCTTTGATAAAAAAATCTTTAAATTGAAATCATAATTTATGTTAAGGGTGCTTTCACGCCAAATGCGACTAAGACCAAAAGCTTGTCTTTTCCAGATAAGCGCAGAGCATATTTTTCCACTCAAAAATTTGCTCTGTGCTTGAGAGAAAAAGAAAACAAATGAGAAAAGTTTTTGTCTTTATCGCCTTTGGTGTGAAAGCACCCTTAAAGCAAAAACAGATAGATAAGTTATCTGTCTGACGACGGACGAAAGTAAAAGTTACGAAAAATTGTTTTGCTTACGAAGGAAAACTGTTTTCAGAAAACTCTCGGATTAGCGTATCTGCTTGCATTTTATGTTTTAAGATTGCTCCAAAAATTCTTCACTGCACCATAAAAGGGAAAAAAACTGTTTTGAATTAATTTCAACATGTTGCATCAACAAACAATAAATTCATAAACACTATTTTTGGTCGTGAGTATTTATCGCATTATTCAGCATACCTGACTTCGCCGGTAAACATCAATCCCGTTAATCTCAATTTGTTGTTAACGTGCCAGAGAAGCAACTGCAATTCTGTGAATTCCTCTCTTCAGAGAGGATTGGAGGGGATTAATTGAGGATTAAGCTTCAGTGGTGTAGTCGACGGGGGACGCGATGGGACGGAGTCCCCCTACCTTTTTATTTTAGCACAAGCGTCCCCCCCCCCCCACTTTTTTTGAATTTTAACATAAGCGTACCCCCACTTCTTGATGTTAGTATATGTAAGCGTCCCTCCCACCTTTTTTCCAGGACTACACCACTTTTAAGCTTCCCCAGAATAATATTATTCCTGGGAACGGGATAATTCTGCGTACGAAATGTAACGCTCTGAGTTATCCGCAGACGTGGCTTAGGGAGATAACAAACAAATCCGTTGCAGTAGTTCCTAAAAGATTTCCAATACGTAAAGTATTAAGGCATACATGTGCAATTGAAACAAATATCCTATTTAATTGGTAATTAGTATTGATTGTGTGCATATTTTCGACGGAAAATAAAAGACTTGCACAGTTAGGGGAACTGTAAATTCCTAATGAGTAGCAAGAGTGATGACATCGGCAACTGCGCATGCTCCCCGACGCCATATTTTTACCTCAGCGCCTGCGCATCGCCAAAAGGTGTTGTAAAAGCGGCGATGCGCAGGCGCGTTGGTAAAAAGTTAAAGCTGGTAAAATCCGTTGTCGTCACTCTTATTACTAGAGGCACGCTACTAATGAGTGTAGTTGTTCTAAATTTGGAGAAATAAAATTTATAATTTCTGTTACATTTTTTAAATAGAAATAGCAAAATCTTGTCATTCTGTTTTTTTACTCATTAAATAATTCAATTTGTTTAGTACGGTTTTACAGCACACTGTAAAAAATCCTTGTTCAACCTTTCACCGAAAAGTGGAAAAAATGTTGAAATTTAGCTGCAACCAATATATGGTACTACTTTGAACTACAGTAGCCCCTCGTTAGATCGCGCTTTTCGGGGGAAAGCAAAAAAGCGCGATATATCCGAATGCGCGATATAACCCATGCCGTTAGAAATAACTCAAAAAGTACACGTAAATTGAGTGTCAACGTGAAAAATTTAATTTAATCTTACATAATGACAACTTTCTTGATGAAAATAGCTTAATAAATCCTTGAGCAAATAGACATGTCTCTTTCATTCTATAGGCGTTATGATCAATACAAAAAGAAATGTCAAGTAAAACGTCAACTGGTTTGAGTAGAATCATTCTGCAGGTATGTAAGTTGGGGAGTGGGAGAAGAATTATTGCAGCTTTTAACTGCAGCAAATTCAGAAGAAAGGAAAAGATTCCTGTTCGATGGCTTTGTTTAATGGGTTGAAAAAGGGCTTTACTTAGAAATGTAATATTTTCACTTTCGAGAGCTCAAACTTAAAATTTTGGGAGACATATAAAAAGAGCGATATATCCGAATGAGCGATATAACAAGGGGTTACTGTATTATAATGGTGCAGTTTCCGCTAGTTTCACTCAGAATGTGAAACTAAGAATCAACTAATGTTCAAATTTAGTACCAAATATTTGTTGCGCTAAATTTCACCATTTCTTTTATTTATTTGGTGCAAGTTTTAACTAGAATTTTTTACAGTGTATCGCACTTGTTTACGGACGCTGTAGATACCCTACTTCGACTCCTTTTTGAGTGGCATATTTTATTTTAATACATTTATTTTACGTGTAGTTCAATCGCTGTATCATATTGTTCAGTGCAACTGATAGCGAATGCAACTTGCTGACAATATACACCGCATTAAAGCCGCGTTTACACGATGCCAGTTGAAGAAACAATTGTCTGGAGACAGCTTATTGGCATAAAGTTATTGGCTACGTGCGAACAACTCAGGCCAATTGTCGAGCCAACTGCCTCGACAGTTGTCCTGAAATTCAGTTGGAAGAGTAGACAGAGGACAATGAACTAGGCATAGTGACGCCCCCCCCCCCCCACTCTGAATCACAGTTGTCGAGTCAGTTGGCGTCGTGTGAACGTTGCAACCAGTTGATTTACTTTGTGTTGTGCCAATTCACTCGTGTCAGTCAAGTCTCCTGTGTTTGTTTTGCCATTTTCCGTCATCAATTGCCATGCCAATACTTTCACAGTTTGAACAGGTTCTCTTCCACCTGGCCTGGCCATGACATTCCCCCAACTGTTCAGAGACAATTGGCCCCGACAGTTGTCTCTTCAACTGGCATCGTGTAAACGCGGCTTAAGCGCTGCGATTTGAATCAGTGGGATATTGCTCAAATGAAAAAAAAATCTAATAAGGAAATTATTAACAGTTAGCCAACTAAGGAATGTTACTTATGATAACAGAAAGCTAACTTTCTTGTCGGTGATAAGAAATAGACTTCATCAAATCACTTGAAATTAGTTACAAATATATACTATGCATACCATCAAGTACGATTGTTTTATAACTTTAAATTTTTAGTAGTGAAATTATAGCCTTTAATGCAATGTACCCGCTTTTCCCCTATATATATTTACAATAAAACTTAAAAGCATAATGTATTTTTTTTTTTTTAAGTAAGCCATTTAATGTGCGAAACTGTACACACTTTCGCCGTTAAAATTTAAGCTCTCAAACTCTTTAAGCAAATCCTAAATATGTCATTAATGAACTTAGGTTCAAAGCAAGATTCAAAATAAAAATTATAAAAGTAAAAATCAACCAATTTTGTGCGATAAAAGCAAGAAACCAATAAAAATTGCGCACACGTGTTTCGCGCCTTCAAGGAAGAATTTTACAAGGCACCCTTGTGATTGTATGGATCAAAAATCATCCGTCGAAAGCTTTTATCGGATACATTATTATTATTTTTATTAATTAATTAATTAATTTATAGATATTGCCATTTAATTAAAATGGTATCTCTTTAGAATTTTCACCGTATTTACTTGTTGACAACAGTTTAAAATTATTTTGAACTGAAAAATAGAGACTATATGAAAAACATCCCGTTACTATGCACTATTTATATGTAATAAGTAAACATGAACTTTATCCTTTATTCTCATGAAGAAGTAGGTAGCATATTGCTACCTGGGGTTTTCCCCTACTTTCTATTTGTTAAGTGACGTCAGCGAGTATGTTGCATTGTTATTTGCTAGTCCTTGTTCTCAGAAAGTAGCATATATGCTACCTCGGGTTTTCCCCTACTTTCTATTTGTTAACAAATAGAAAGTAGGGTTAAACCCCAGGGAGCATATATGCTACTTTATGAGAATAAGGGTTAACTGGATCAGGACTTTCGTACATCATTGCATTTAGTTTTACTCAATGTCAAAATACAGATTTAAATTTCTGAATAAAAATTGTTTGCGATTAACAGTCTTGGAATCCTCAGTCTGTTATGAAGACTTTTCAGAAAATTGCATATTATTTTGCATGCAACGACAAAAGGTATGAAAAAGTTGATATCATAAAAAAACTTGGAGGGACAATTCCAGGTCCGATGCAGGCGAAAATTGAAGCATTTCGCTGCTTCTTCACAAAATTTGAATTCATAAAAATGGCCTCTTCACAAAATTCTCAGGAAAAGAAGTCTTTTTGAAAATTTTATTGCGTGGAAGAAAACACACTTTAAAAAAAAAAATGTCCAAATATCTTTTCACAAAAAATTTTTATTTGGAAAAAAAATAACAAAAGTGGGACATTAAAGACAAAATCTGGACAGACCCATGAATTGTAAATATATATAAAGTTCCATGGTCACATCATTTTTTCAGAAAAATATTTTCTTTTTTTTTTTTACAAAAATCAAAAAAAAAATTTTTTTTCACAAAAATGGGATCCTAAAAATAAAAGCTGAATCGACCCCTGAATAGTAAGCATATGGGTAAGAAGCATTGAAAGAAATGAAGTGCGGCATGCAGCTTTATTATAAAATGTGACATGCATAACTATAGTTAAGCAACCAATCTTAAAATACGAAAGGAAAACAAGTAAAAATGTAAAAGTAATGTTAATTGCCCAAATGCTAAAAACAGATACTGAATTGTTTTCAAATGACTACTAGATGGCAGCACTAAGCATTTCGCATTGTTTTGGTCGAAATTAAAAATTGAATGAAGCAAAAGAACGGACAATTCGCATTTTTTCAAGAGAAGCAAAAATAATAGGTATGTATGTTCTGCTTATATATTACGAGAAAAAAAAACGTAATAAATGCGCATCCTTAAAGTTTTTTTTTCTCAAAGTCCGGGTGTGGAGCTATGAGGCACTTGTAAGCAAAAGGGGTGTAAGTGGAAAAATTGAAAATTTGGAGATAAATAGTGCAAATGATAGAGAAAACAATATTCTATGTTATAGCAAGAGATGTTAGGGGTTGCCATACAGGTGCTGCCCCCAACATGATTTAGAAAAACAATAGCATTAAAGGTCCCATAAAATCAAACTTTGTACGGGTTTTTCTCCGGAATCGTATTTTGGGCACTTACATCCCTTTGCTTCTCACTGCCTTAGTAATTCAACTTTTCGAGAAAACCATTCGACTTTTCAAGAGAAGTTGAACGTAATATAAGAGTCTGAACACTGTTTTAGCAAACTTAAACGTATTAGCGTTATCTATATAAATAAAAATGTAAGTGTTCGTTTGTGCAAGCCGCAAATCTCCGAAAGTACTTGACCGATTGGTTTGAAATTTTGCCAGTAGACAGAGTGATTCAAGCGGATGGTTTATAGACCCGTTAGAAAAAAAATCCGACAGGTAGTTCCTTTTTTATTCCAATTTTAAGCAAATTTCTACATAAATTTCCCATTATGGGGGTGAAAAAAACCTTGCACATATTAATGTAATATATCGATCGAAAGCGCTGATTTTTCTGCACAAGATGGAATTTGTTAGAAGTTTCTAAGTCAAAAAGAAAGCTTTTTAGTTCGATTCCTTAAGGCTTACCTTGATCCAAAAATAATAATTAGCAGTTTCCTCAACACCGGGTAAAATAAGCTATGTAAATAAAAATGTAAGTGTTCGTTTGTTCATACAAGGCTGAACGTGATCCAGTTTACGGTTATGATCAAGTTCAGCCTTGGTTCCTAACCTCGAATCTCCGTAAGTACTTCACCTATTGCTTTGAAATTTTATCAGAACATGTGTTTTTATATCACTTTTAGTTTATTTCAACGTTGATTCAATTATTTCGTTTTTAAATGTTTTATTAAGGAGAATGAGCCACTGCAACAATTGGCTGGGTACAGCTATTTTCATTTTGATTTAATAATTTTTTCTGTTTGTGTTAAAGTATTTTTGCACTCGACGATTAAGGAGAACTTTAAAACAAAGATTACTTATTTTGAATAGCAACAGTTTAATTTAGCTATTTTCATTTTTATTCAAAAATTTTGTGTTTTTTCTGTTTGTATTGAAGTATTTGTTAGTATTTTTGCACTCGAAGATTAAATAAAACTTTAAAACAAAGATTACGTATTTTGAATGTTAACAGTTTCATTTAGCTATTTTCATCCTGTTGTTAAAATTTTGTGTGAAAAAACACAAAATTTTAACATTAGAATGAAAATAGCTGTGTTGAAGTATTTTTTAAATATTTTTGAGCTTAACGATTAAGGGAACTTTAAAACACACATAGTTTATTTTGAAATGCAATTTTTTAATTTAGAAATTTTGTGTTTGTGTTTCTTCTGTTTGGATAAGGCTTATGCTGGAATTTTTCAATGTGCCGAGCCAGACAATATCAAAATCTTCACAGACAATGGTACAAGAAAAAAAAATACCCGCAAGCATTGTGAAAAAACATAAAGCTAAAGACCAATCAATCAAATTGAGCAGTATAGATCTTCTCATGTGTACAATTATATATTGCGGGTTCTAGAATTTGGTAAACCAGACAATCTGTATTTTCAGACCATTAAACATAGTCAAATGAAACATATTAGAAATATGTGCTTTTTCTTGATTTTCCATCAAACCAGACTGAGCCACAGCAACGCGTGGCCGGGTACAGCTAGTAAAGTAATAAATTTCTTGCATCTAAAAATAATAACGTATGGTGTTTTTAACGTATTCGCTAGCAAACGACTGAAAACTATTTTATCATTAGTATATTTAAGTAAACAATGCTTCCCCAGTCACGCATTATTACAGTTGTTCAAGCGCGGATACGGGAGGGTGGGAGGGGGGCAATGGAGGCATGCGCCCCTAATTTAATAGTAGGGTATAAGCCTCCGGTCGGTATCCATGACTGCTGTTGTTAGAAAATAGTATTTTGTAATCGCTTAAATCAAATGCCAATTTAATTGCGAAAAATTTTTCGGTGCAGTTGTCCGTATTTAGCCTATTTTCCCGTAAAAGTAAAATAATAATAATAAAGCATGAAAGAAGGCCTAATGCATCGTAAAAATATCGTTAAAAATAAAGAAAAGTAAAAAAAAAAGTGACACAAGTAAAAAATATTGAAAAATAAAAAAATTGAAAGTTGGGTTTTGAGATGGGGAAAATGTGTGTCTGGTCGGTCCGTGGGTCGATCTGTCAGTCCCCTCCCCCCCCCCCCCTCCCCCGCCAAAAAAAAAAAAACTTTTGAACGAATTTTTCGATTCGAAAGTTTTTTTTTTCTTTTCTTGCTTTCGAAAGATCTCGACGAGGACATCTTATTTCCATGTTTTACTTTTTGATTTCAGCAATTTTTTGTTCAATTTTGAACAAATCAAAAAATTTTAATACTATCGCCTATGTGCAAATTGTGCAAACTCTGGGCGTAAGATCCAAGTTCCTATGAACAAGCTTATTGGAAGAAAATCTCGGTGAGAAATATTTTTGATTTGAACAATTTTCGTTAATTTTTGAACAGTTAAAAAAATTTAACATAGCGACTACGGGGAAATTTCAATCCTACATAAATCATGATCCAACAGACCGATTTGCTTGGAACAAACTTTATCGGAAAGATGTTATGACGTAGCACATGTACAGATACGAAGTTCAACCGGAACTAAACGAGCCTATTTTACTGTGAAATTTTTTGATCAGAATTTTTCGGGATATTTTCGAATGAATGAATTGAATGATTAAACGAATGAGTGAACAAATAATAAAATAAATAAAGGAGTAAATAAATAATAAAATAAATAAACGAGTGAATGAATGAAAAAATAAATAAATGAGTGAAAAAATACATGAATGAGTAAATGAATGAATGAATAAATGCAAGAATGAATGCGTGAGTGAATGAATATGTATTATCCATTGAAAAAATTATATTTGAAGTAATTACGAACTAGAGAGAGATAGCTAGATTATAAATTTGAAGTTGGGTGTATACGGGAAAGTAGGCGCGTATAGTTCTAGACGGAACTTCTTGTTTTTAAATACATTTTCACTTTTCAAATTTTAAGAAGATAAATATTTTTTTAGTTTTTAAAAAGTAACAGAATAGTATAGAAGATAAGAGCTCTTAACAGTTCTGGAAAGTATTGGCAAAAGCATTTTAAACACACGTATTTCCATAAGTAATCTCATTGGCTTATAATGGAATAGTATTAATAGTGAAATAAACTGTAAGCCTTTGTGACAGTACAGAGTACAAATTAAAAATCAACTTAAAATTAAGCACAAATTTTACCAAAGACTGCAGACACGTATTTCGAGGTTACAAGGAACCTATTTTTCAATGCAAAAGTATGAGCTTCTAGATGAAAAAACATCCAACTGAAGCAATTTTCGCAAATTTATTGCTTAATGTTAGGTTGATTTTTAATTTTTACTATTAGTACTATTGTAATTGAGATGAACCTTTCTCACATTGTAGACTGAATAAAACTTATAAGTTATCAATTAAATAATTGTTTAATTAGATATTTTTTACCGATCTGTTTCTTTTCTTTTTCGTTTTTTTTTTCACGTTACCCCCACCTTTTAACGATAGCGTAAAAATGTAGAAACAAACTGATGCGAGTGACACATTTTTCATGCGAGTGAAGTGGAGTCTTTATCTGTTCGTTCCAAAGAACAATTGCATTTTCTAGTGACTTCCATATCAGGGAAGCTGCGTGATTATAGGCACTTCTTCACTTAACTGAGAAATAGTTGTAGAAAAAGATATTGAAAGATAGTGTTAGAACTATCATTATTTTTGCCAATTAAAAGGTGATAAAAAATTGAAGTAAGTGGATATTTTTAATCGAGCACAATTATTTGTCAAACTTGGTACTTTACGTTTACCTTTAAGAAAGTCTTATTAATGTACTGGATTTTTTCCGTTTGATTACGTTTGGGTTTATCTTGGCTTATGAGTATTATATATTTATATATATATATATATATGCATACTATAATAAGCTACCTGCATATATATATATATGAAGGGTGACGGGGGAAAAGGGCCCTTTTTTGCCAAATTGAGTTTTCAATGCATGCAGGTAGCTTATTATGTACAGAATGCATATTAGGCAAGAAATTTAGGCAACAAATGTGCAGACGACCCATCCATTGATGACGCTTCTGACGAGAAAAACGATCAAAATCCAGAACTTTAAAAGCGTAATCCTGAGAATTTAAAAATTTGTGACTTATTCTTTTTTTCTCGTGACCCATCATACATTTATTTATGTCTTTAGAGAAATACCAATACGAACATGAAAAATAATAAAGTAAGATGTCGATAAAAATAAATTAACTTTGTGCAAGTAAACAATAATAATAAAATTACACGTTAATTTAATGCATTTTATTGCTCATTTGTGCTTTAAATTAACGTGTAATTTTATTATTATTGTTAAGATGTCGATATCATTTATTACTATTATTATTAAAAATTCCTGTTATATTCTCTTCAAATTATGCAAAGCTTTTATATAAATTTATTTCTTTAATTATTTATAACCGTAATGAATTTCCTTTTTAAAAAAGTTGGCAAAGATAGCAACTTTTAATCTATCACAAGCATGTGAGAAAATGGAAGAAAAATTTGCAATATTTTCTGCATTATTAATCTATCATGAACTATTTGTAACATTGGACCAAGCGCGGGTCCAGAGAGGGTGGATGGGGCCATGCACCCCCCCCCCCCCCAAGAAAAATTCCGAACTTTCTTTTTTTTTCGGAATAAAAAAAAATCAAAAAGCCCAAAAATTTTTTGAACAGATTGTGAAATACTGTCAGCAACTATTTCCCAGTACAATTACAACCAGTGCATAAAATAAGATAGAAAGTGGGCGACATTAATGACGCCCAGTGCCGAGATGTTGTCGCCCAGTCATTACAGATGATGCCGGCAAAAAAAGAAAGGAGATATTTGTTTTTAAAAAAAATTAGTTTATTTTTCACTAAAACTAATTTTTCATTTTCGTTGCAATCCGGCGGATATTGACGAATGCTTCTGTTGTTTCTGCTTTCTCTGGATATAAATGCATAGATCTTTTATCAATACATAAGTTTCTGACGGAGAGCCTGGGGCACCTCCCTAAAGTTATCAATCATACATAAAATTGACTTCTTAGAAAGTTAATTTTAAAAAGAAATTTGCGGGAAAGCACCGAACTAAAAATTCATTAAATTTTGTTTTTAGAAATATATTAGGAATATCGCTCACGTCACCGAAAAATTGCGCCTTTAGAATTTCAAATTTGAAAAATGTCTAGGGAGAGGTGGCCTGGAATTACGTTTTTAGAACTTCAATATCAAAAAGTACCATGCAAAGTTTCTGAACGTACTTTCCTTAACTTCACCAAAGGTGATCTAAAAATGCGTTTTTAAGATTTCAATTTTGAAAATTTTCCGGTGGAGGAGCCTTCGATACCCCCTGTCCCCGCCTTTTCCCTAAGGTCATCAGAGATATCCTAAATTTACGTTTAAAGATTACCGAGAGTAAGCACCCGAATTCTTCCTTCCCCTAGAGTCCCCTAAGATAGTCTAAAATACACTTCAATTAAAAAAACATAAAGGAGAACCCCAACCCCAACCTTTTCTTCCTATAATAGATTAAAATTTCGTTTTTAGGCAGTCAATTATGAAAAATTTCTTAGGGAGAGTCCAGACTCCTTCTTCTAACATCACCAAAGATAGCTAAAGATTGAGTTTCTAGGACTTCAGTTTCAAAATTTAGGCGGAGAAGGACCCTCGAAACCCCTTCCCCAACCGTTAAATTACCGTTTTTAAAAATGTTGAATGGAAAGCCGCAATGTTCATTTCATTAGTTCTCCAAAGATGGATTACAATTTACTTCAGGTTCACAAACAAAATTCGGCAGGGAATTGCTGCTTCTCATTTCATCTTACGTTATCAAAGAAAGCTTAAAAGTATGCTTGTACGGTGTCAATTCCATAAAATTTCTAGGAGAGATTTGCTGGCTTGTCTCGCCCTCTTCCAATGTCATCATAGTCCAATGCCGGATCCAGGGGGAAGGGGAAGTCGGTGGAAAGTTAAACTCTGATGCACAAAAAAAAAAGAAGAAGAAAGAAAGAAAGAAAATGAAGTAAAAGAAGAAGAAAATATTTTATTAAGTAAGTTTAACTTTTGGAAAGAGATAATTAAAATCCTAGTTCGGCGCTCAGATTTAAACTAACAATTAAAATTGATCAATAGAATTATTTACTTGTATAAACTGTCTGAAACTCTAAAAATTGAGGTATACTAAATATGTTGCGTCGTTGATCATTCGGCCGGTTCCTGTGGAAGGGCAAGGGCTCTTGAGAAGGCCCTTTTCGGGGGCGGAAAATTTTGAAATGTCAAAATTAAAAAAATAGCTTAGTCATGTATGCTCAAACAATACAATAGTTATTTTTTTTACAAATTTTCAAAGCACCCTTTTAGGAAAGAGAGGGGGAGGGGAAGGAGCTTGTAAGTGTCGTTTGAGAAGGAAGACACGTGGTTCTTCTATAAGGGCATTAGGAAGAAGGGGAGCGCCTGGCCCCTGGATTAAAAAAATGCGAATTTTGTTCTGTATTTTTATGAGTAAAAGCGTTTAAATTTTATGCTGTTTTATTAATTTAAAGTAATAGGTTAATTTGTGTAAATAATAAGGTAAGTGAGTGTCTTTTTAATACCTAAAAATTACTTATTTTTAATACCTTAAAATTGCTTTATTGCCCAGTAAAAATATACAAATTTTATTCGAATGGCCCCCTGCGGAATTTTCTCATGGACCCGCCCTTGCATTGGACGATGACTTTCAAGTGGATTCTTACAGCAGGGCCAAGCATACTAATCCGGACTTATACTCCTCCAATGAACAAACACTAACAAACAAAAGCTACAGAACCTCAGCTAAGTTTGAAAGCAATTTGCAACGTTTTGTGCACCTTTTTTGCTTTTCATGATACATAGTGGGAGGTGGCTTTATTTAATATAACCGAACCACCATCGTTATGTGCAGCACAAGACCTTTTGTAGTCATACATAACCGTATCACATGAAAGCTTTGCGGAGGAATTTACTGTAGACCTTCGGTCTTCAGAGCCCTTAAAATTTATAAGAGAGAGTGTACACAGTGAAACAGCGAAGCTTTTGCAACGAAAATTGTGTTTGTGCCTCTAAATGTCAAACTGTTCAGTGACGCTTTGTTAGAAGTAATTGCCACACGAATTTCAAGTGTGGATATCCGTTCCATTGGAAGTTATGAATCGAAAGTGCTTTTTGAATCCAATAGTATGTTTAGTTGTTGCTGTCGAGTCCTCGAGCGAAGCGAGGAAGAATGGGTGCACTGCTCCTGAGTGAGTCTAACGGGACCCTTATAGGTAGGAGTCTGACTTCCACTCATTTGAGAGGTCTCTTAATTTTTTGTACCAGATCCTAGATGAGAGACCGTCACCTGGGATGGGCACCCCTAGAGGTATCGTTTCACTTGGAGGACATTGTAGCCACTACTGATTTAAATTGTGCCAGTTCCTTTAGCGTACACGATCTCAAAGCAACCAGCCGCGAGAGGTTGTAACCCTCCCAAACCACTTTCAGTCAATGTTGCTTCACTTTCGGTGTTCTGCGGCCTTACGTTCCGAGGCCTTAGGATTGCTTACGCACGGGGAGAGGTAGTGGGGTCTACGGATTTTACATGCACATATCCCCAAGTATACATGGTGGTCTTCAGTGGGTATAGAACACGCGACCTTCCGGGTGGAAGTCCGACGTGCTAACCACTAGGCTACCACGGCCCCAGCTTCTACCGACTGGTTCACTGCGGGACATCTGTCATATGTCCTCATGTTATTTGTATTATCATGTTATTTGTATCATGCGTCTTCAGTTTAGCTGGCATTTAATATTTTCTCTGAAATTCAGCATGCTGTGCCTAAAGGACTTCGAAGACTATGCCAGTCAGACCATGGATAAAAGGATCTGGAGTTTTTACTCTCAAGGAGCTGAAAGAGAAGAAACTTTAAGGAACAATTTATTAAGTTTTACAAGGTATGAAAACATTTGTCCAATCAGATCAAAAGTTACTATCAAAAGCAAAGAATTGTAAGTGTGTGCACACTTACTCGTGGCTAGTAACTTGCTGAAAAATCGTTTAACCCTTATTCTCATAAAGTAGCATATATGCTACCTGGGGTTTTCCCCTACTTTCTATTTGTTAAGTGACGTCAGCGCGTATGTTGCATTGTTATTTGCTAGCCTTTATTCTCATAAAGTAGCATATATACTATTTTATGAGAATAAGGGTAAATTAAAACGTGTATTGCGATACTCCCATCACAATGAAAATATCAGGAGTAGTAAGGAAAATTCAATCCCTTACACTGGGAAAACAAACTATAAAACCGTCTCCGTATCATAGACGTTCAGAAAAAAAAAAAAACTCATGAATTCAAGTAAACAGTATGTTGTTGTTACTGTGCAACTACCTGGAGTCACGGTGCATTCACAACACCTAAAATTCAAGCGCTATCACGCTGACTGCCCTATCACCAGGTTTTACTTTATGTTTAACTTACAGTTGCGGGTGAAAAGATTAAAATAGATAAAAACTACAGGAGTGTATGCATATTTATACATACGTATATAGATAGATAGATATGTTAATGGATCATTTTACAGGTACAAAATAATACCCCGATTACTGAGAAACACTCCAACAAGGGATCTCAGAGCGACCGTCCTGGGAAATGAAGTGTCTCTGCCGTTCGGGCTCGCTCCATCCGCGTCCCAAAGACTTGCCCATCCTGATGGCGAAATAGCAGCATCCAGAGGTAAAATGTTATTAATGTCGCTTTAATAGTAATATATCTATAACGTCTTAAAATAAAAGATTCACAGTGTTTTCTATAACCATTCGTCATGAGGCTACCTGTTGTGCGATTTCAATGGAGGCAATTCACCGCTAGAGGGACACATGAGCGATCATCGTTGTCACGTGATATCCGCTCTTCGTTTACTAAGATTTTCAATTGAGTTCTATGTGGAGTTCACTAGGCAAAATTAGTTACATTAAAATTAATCAGACTATTTTCACATCTTTTTCTGATTATAACCCATTATTTACATTTAATTTACTCATTAAAAAGAAATTTATTAATTATTACAATAGTTATAGTGTTGTAGTTAGTGTTAATTTTATGTAATGTAGAAACACTTTATTTCGTCCTAGTTTTTAATTAGATTTGTCGAACTCGATGTAAAGCGATGCTACGGGCTTCCTTTGTTTACATTGCTTTCATCGGTGCCACGTGACCAATAACAATAACGTTGCTTGAAGTGCCTCCATTGTGTATTGCTTTATTTATTTATTTTATTTCTGCAAGATAAAAGAGAATAAATTAAGCAAAATGAGAATACAATATTCGTTCATTAATTAAAAGAACTTTCAATGTATGCGAAAAAAAATTATGGAAAGGTATGCTAGAGTTCATAAAAAAGTAGTGGTTTTCCACCTCAGTTTCATTTCTCTAAAAAGAAACTTTTTAATATTTTTTAATTCTTTGCCTAAATTCGTATACAGTGTCGGGCGGAAGTAATGACCCGGTTTTGAGGGGGTATTATAAAAAAACGAATACAATTTGAGACTTAAAACTTTTTGTTATTTTTATCTGTATATAATCCCATTTTTTTACATTAAGTTTTGAATACCACTTCAGCAAGATGGCGGCCCTTCAGCAACAATGCATTGATGCAGTCTATTCTTCCATGCAGAGAGAATTGACTGCATCTTTGCGTGCGTTTCAATATTCCGCGTAATGTTACGGTCCCTAGCGGAAGCTGCTGTGGGGTTATTTGAAGGAGAAAGTTTGGAAACATCGACCCCGTACTTTAGAAGAGCTGAAGGACCGAATTGTCGAGGAAATATCCGCCATACCCCTTTAAATGTGCAGAAAAGCTTCCCAAAGCTCCAGAAATAGACTGCATCAGTGTATTGCTGCTGAAGGCCGCCATCTTGCTGAAGTGTTATCCAAAACTTAATGTAAAAAATGGGATTATATACAGATGAAAACAAAAAGACTTTTAAGTCTCAAGTTGTATTAGTTTTTTTTAATATCCCCTCAAAACCGGTTCATTTCTGCCCCACACTGTTGAAACAGAGTTAGTGTTCTTTAACGAAAAAAATCCACATATCATTTGAGAAACGCCATTTGAAAAGAAAATTAGGCAATGAAAATCATGACATACATTTTACTGGAATTTACTGAAAGCCACATAGATTTTTAATCGAAATTTTTTGTTTTACATCACTTGCTACGTATCGAATTCCATACAATAGTACAAGAGCAATGTATATTCGTGACAAAAAGAGGGGGGTAAAGAAGAGAGAGAAGAAAATAAATCATTAATATCTTACAAAGGAGATGCATAATTAGAATATGTAAATAGTAATCGGAAAGGAGCTTGAGTCCTTGAAAATTTTCAAAATTTCTTTGGCTTGTCACAGTAGCCATATTTAGCGATGATTTTCCATTTTTTGGTAGCCTTCGCTTAATTGAAAGTTTAACCTGCTCTTGGTCTGTTTTTAACCTTACAATATTTCAACTTTACGCGTACAATAAGAAAAAATAGTGGGAAAAGGACATAAAGACAAAAAATAAATAAATAAATAAATAACAGGAAAAAAAAACCTTATGCCCCGTAAAAATCTCGAAAAACGAAAAAATTCCGAAAATGAAATTATTTATTCAATAAATAATTAAAAGTAATTGGTTTGAAAATAGGGTTAAAACAGGTGAAATATGTTTGTTTGTCTGCCCGTCCCCCTCCCTTTAACTTTTGGGTGAATAACTCCAATTCGAAAGAAGAAGAAAAAAAATGTCTTATCCTCATTTCCTCTCTTTTCTTCTTCTCTTTTTCTTTCTTTAATTTTTTTTTCCGTTTAATTTTGAACGGTTTACAAAAATTTAACATTAGTCATACGCGAATGAATCCTCTATAAATCCTCATCTAATAGGAAAATTTGCTGCAAATAAACGTTATCGGGAAAAGCGTATCGTGTAGAATAATCTATATTATTATTTAGAAATTTTAAGGGTGTTTTTGAACATTTCTAAAAATTTTAAAACGCAAGCACCTACAAGAAAAAATTCAAATATTTTTTTTCTCCTTTATTGAAAAATCAATAACACTAAAAAAACCTTTTTATATCCAAAAATTTTTAAAAAGCAGTAGGTTTTTTTTTTCTTTTTTTTTTTTTTTTAAATCACACAGGGGGAAAAAAGTTGTGAATGAATACTTCATCTCTTGGTACATTAAACAGTAGTGGAAATGAAAGACTGGTTAGAGGTTTGATTCACACAATTTAAAACGCTTCTTCTTATCACAAACGGAAGAAAAAGCCGTAAATGGTTTATTGAGATGTAATCTTTTTTTCACTCTAAAATTTTTATATTGTTATTATTACTATAGCTTTCCTTTTTCTATTTTTTTCTTCTCCAAATTAGGTACCTGTGTATAATATTGAAAAACTCTCTCTTACTTTATTTATTTATTTATTATTATACTGTTTGCTATTGCAATTCAGTTATTTAAACCATTTGGCCTTTTCTTCTGTAAATAGGAGGGGGATGATGATTGTATGTAAAATGCTCCTAATAAAAGATTCATTAAAAGTTGGAATTTACTAACACATAACGGCCTGACGGCTTGAAGGAATTAATTTGAGATCTTTTCATCATTAACTATTTTTTTTTCCATAAATGAGGCTTATGTTTTAGAAAATGTATAACTGTTAAAAATGCACATTTGAAATAATTTGCAACCTAAGCCAATTGAGAGGATCACGTAGCTGTTAGAAAACTGATAATGCTATAGGGCCATTCCACCGTCACGTGCGGGACAAATGAACTCGAGAGTTTTACCAAAATTTTGTCATAGAGCAGAAGATTTTAAATAAGTGGAAGCAATTGCATTTTTTAATCTTCACTTATGGTGCAAAGATGCTTTTGACATATATTTATCTTTCGTAAATCTTTTTTATACTTTAAAATATAATTAATCTTATGTCTCACGTGCGGGGCACTTAAAGTCAACCTCTCTTAATTTTCTTTATGAATCAGCTAGAATTTCTGCTCTATTAATCATGCAGTAACAAAACAAAATATAGGAATTGAAAGCCAAGTTTTGAGAAATAATAATTTTAATAGATGAAAAAATTATAATGTATCGTGTCACGTGCGGGACACAACTGTCACGTGCGGGACATTTTGCAAATGCTCATGTAATATATGTTTTCAGAATGTTGGAAATTAAGTGAAAACACCAAACAATGTTTTGGTTATGCACTTTAAAATGCAAAGCATTTATTTTAATAGAATATATGCCCAAATTGATCATTCCGAGAAATATATAAAATTTTAATTAGAATTAGACTAAATGAAAAAAAAAAAGTTCTAATATTTTTCAAAATTTTAAACAATTTCTGTTTTTAGATAAAGCGGGAGCTGATATCTTTCTTAAAACATCTTTAAAGAGATAGTGAACTCTATTAGGGTGCTCTGGCCACTTGTAGTATTAGAGCTTTTGTTTCTCGTTTTTGGCTTTAGTCATATAGTCTTTCCTCCTTTTTTCAGTTAATTTGTCCTTTTATTTATTCCTTCTGGAAATTTGGACCTTTTTTTCTCTCATCTTTTTCATTCTTTCAGCACTTGATTCAGATTCTTCCATTATCCATTTCTGTTCAATAAGAAACAAATTTTATTAATGTTAAAACGTTAAAATATTACGGAAAGTTGTTGTGCAAAAAGTCATATAAGTGAAATATAATTAAGCTCTAATTCTAAATAGACATTCTAAAATAAATCGCATAATGTTTAAGCTATGTTGTTACAATGTTGTATCAAATATTGAAAAAAAAAAATCAAAAATAATGCTCTTCCAAACAACTCATCGATAAAAAATGTAGTTTCTTTATTATTAATATTTTAAACTCGCTTATTCTCATTTGTCTTTGTATATGATTTGAGTAATCTGTTCTGAAACATAAATGATCAGTAAAGTGATAGGGCATTCTGTAATGAAAATGTACAATTTTAGAAATGTATGCTCTATTAAATACATAATTTAGCAAAAGCTATCATAAATATGAGAAAATGTATAATTTATTTCTTTAGAGTAACACAATTTTAAAACAAAAAACCATTAAGGAATTCAAGCTATGTTGAAATAAAATGTTTATCAACATTTAGAAATTGGAGTTGTAATGCGTCACGTGCGGGACAGTTTAGTTTTTGGACTTTTTTACAAGTAAAAGTAACTTTAAAAGCTAGAATTAGCATAGGATATGTGTACTACATTAATCTGTTTTGGAAATGTCCTTTGCACAAAATAAATGCGTTCCATTTTAACCTAACTGAAAATATTCCTCTTTTTCGTCACGTGCGGGACACGAAAAATAAGCTTTTTGTGTGTGCTAGTATAACTATTGAGATATCTCCTAGATCTTAAAGCTTAATAAAATGAAATAATTAAACTTTAGACTTACTTATAAAGTTGACATCAGGAGTTTCAGTTGATTTCTTTTATCCAAAACAATCATGCAAAATTCGTTCGAGTACTCCATGAACTTGTTTGCACAAGGCAACCATCTTTAGAATACTGCGTTGCCAATCCAGAAATGATAAACTTTTATTTCTTACTCAAAATATAAAATATGACATTTTATCTTTTAATACATACCAAAATTATCCACATAAATATGATTTTAAAATTGACCACCCATGTACCTGTTTTCATGGAATGACCCTATATGGTGGTGTAGATTCGTTAGGATCTGGACGCATTTTTTTTTTCTTATTAATAGCAGTTTTTGTTTTTCTTTATAAAACAGCGGCATCTGAAATGGATACTATATACACATTAAGCACTGTCGCTACTACATCGTTAGAAGACGTTGCAAAAAATCAAGGGAAAAGGACTCCACTATTTATGCAAGTTTATATTCTTAAAGAACGAAAGTATACCGAGGAAATGATTCATAGAGCGGAAAAGTGTGGATACAAGGCATTGGTTCTTACAGTGGACACACCGGTAACTGGTTTACACTTGAGGCTGTGGAGAACAAATTTAACGTTGCCACCTCACCTGAGGTAATATGATGTTATCGATCTTTAACTCTTAAACTTATCGTTACTTTTATGAAGTCTATTCAATGCATCTCGCATTTTTAGAAGTAAGAAATGCAAATGAAGTGGAATAATATTAACACGAAAGCACGGTATTGTCAGCAGGATTTCTTAATAAAATTTGAAAAAAATATTTGACATTCTGGGGATTTGTATGATTAAAAACCAACGGATCACAGCTTGGAGGATCACAGGCTGGAGGTTGATCTCATATAAGGACATGGGAAAGGGATCAGAGAGTGTTCCTTCCGAATAAGTAAATTTACGGCTTAATACAATTCACGGTGGTAGTTTAATCTTATCTCCATGATGTTTTGCGGTGTCCACCACTTAAAATAAAATTATTATGCGGCATGCAAAAGGTCTCTTGATCATTTATTTGGCTTGGATACTCTCGGCTAAATTACATTTCTAGCACAATTTGCATCGTCAGAAACCAGGTGCCTCCACCTAGTGGGAAACAGCGTCCAAATTCTCAAGCGGTTACAGCATTCGCCACTAGGGATGCCATATGAAAGAGTGGTTGCCAGACCCTAGTGAGTGCAAAATATCTGTAAATTGCATGGAGCGAATACGTACATATATTGAAATAACAACAAGAGTTGATTAGACGTCCTAACAATTCAAATTGGATGCTTATTTTAATGTTTTTTTTTGTTTCAGATATTTAAGAAGCATTTATTTTTACTTTAATGTTTTTCTATAGCTAGATAAACGGTAAACCTGTACTTTATGCCATCCACAATTTTTCTTAGTCTACCCAATATGGCTGATGCTATGCCAAAGGAACGCACTGACACTACGAACAACGTGGACTTCTTTCTAGATACCATTTCATGGGAAGATGTTGATTGGATTAAAAGAAGATCCACGCTTCCTCTCATTTTAAAGGGAATTATTACAGGTATTTGCCACTCTTAAACCTAATTGATCTTGATAGTTTAACGCATATAGGATAAGATGAATGGTTGTGGATCACTATATAAATAATCTCAGGTTATAAAATTAGAAACAGCAGTCTGTTTGTACATCCTAGAGTGCAATTCTATCAATTGTGGTTGAGAGAAGCGACTGTGTACCACGGAAGAGCATTTGTCAAATATATCACCCGAAATTTAAAAGAAAAATAAAGGTAATAAATTAAAAATATGCAGTTACTTCTCTAAACCAATTAGGATTTTCAAATTTTCCGAAATGTCAGTGAAAACCTGTAGTTTGATTTTAAATGCATGCCGTGACCTGAATCATTGCCTCACTTTGAGGGAGCTTTGCTTATAACTTTGCAAAAAAGCCGCATTTAAGCTGAAATTAAATGCACTTGAAATTTAAACAATTTTTAATGCTAAGTTTTACGTTTTAGGTCTAAGCAAATTTTAAAATATGCCTGAAAAAATCTTTCTGAACTAAATTTTGAAATCAGTACTTATGAACATCTAAAATCAGATCTTGGGATTTTTTTCCTGTCTCGCCAATGGTTTAAGTGATGAAACATTTAGCACCAGAGGAAGATCTCTTTATTTCTTTATTTTCGACCATTTCAGATAACATACAATTTCGAGTTTATTTGCTTTGCTCGTGGGATATGCCTCAAACTCTCGTCCAATATGATAGATAGAACAAGACAATGCGATAGAGTATTACAAAACAAACAGGGAAATTACAAGAATACATCCAGGGCACAGGACAGGACGCGAACCCATCGCCTCTTCACTATGCGCAGGCAGGCACCGGAAACAGTCGCTTAGACCGCTCAGCCACTGAGGCCCCCCAGAAGAAGATGATACTAGATTTCGAGAAAGCATCGCCATTGCCAGATGTGTAACTTCAAAAGAAAAAGAAAAAAGTAGGTTGAAAAAGAAGAGTTTAAGTTCCAGTAAGGAATTTGACTCCAGTGAAAATGATAATATTTGGCAAATGTGACGAGTAGGTTGTTTTTTTTTGGGGGGGGAGGGGGGGGGGAAAGTTAGGCCTAATTAACCAAACTAATGTGATACATGATCAAACCTGTCGTAAGTTATCCAATGATGCTCGACCGAAAAAGCTCGCACAAAACGTAAACAGCGATGGCGATGGGCAAGTAAATGCAGAAGTCGGTTTTCAAACGGACGTAGCGTGTTGCTTAGAGCATGTAGCTTAGAATTTTCCCAAAACCATGTAATTTCCTCAACTTTAACTCAATCATTTCGCATTCGAATAATATGTTGAGCTAGCATATTTAAAATAGTTCCATTCATTATTTGTATATGGAATCTCCTTTTGAGGATTGTTATAATTTCAAAAGTTTGTACTTCCTCTGTCCCAAATTAGTTGTAACATTTAAGTCGAAAAGTTAGTCAAAAAATTAGTTGCTACATTTTTAGTAATTGGAGTCTTAGAGTAGGTATGTTATCCCGAAGCTATATTATATGCACGAAATTCCCTAAATATCAATAAAAATTGATTTATTTGCGATTAAAATTAGAACCACTTGGTATTTTCGGTATTTTCATTCTCGTTTTTTTACTTTTCACAATTGTAGCACTTATTTTGGGGCAAACTTTTAAAAACTAATTTACGCACGCTCTTAAGCCACGCCCCATTTTCACAAGGACTAACGGTAGAGATGCAAAAAAAAAAAAAACGGAGATTTTCGGGAAGAAACTGGAAAATTTGGGATTATTGGGAAATTTGAGAGGAAAAAACGATTTATTTACTCAATATAAAAATGTTTACAGTCGTCAAATTATTATTGCATTGTAACGTGATATAATTTCTATTCTAGATATATGATCTAGTGTCAAACATAACATTTTATATCAAACCTATAATTGAGAAAATTAACGTTTAAATTCAATAGGCTTTTTTATTGCAGTATATTATTAATTTTCAAAATGTATTTGATTCGCTTACTTTGCTTAAAATAAGATTAACCTTCAAAATCTTATTTTTTCTTTATTCCTGGATGTCAAATTACTGTAAGAAATAATACATATATACATAACTTATCTGTTTTATTCATAGCATTTTATTGCAACTTTAACAACACATTTGGAGGGGTAATTTTTGATAAAAAAACACTATTTAAAGCACTATTATACATATCCATAATTTTTTTTTAAAAGGTTGGTTTTAAATTATTTTATGTGTTATTTTGTTTAGCATGACTTAAACAAGTATCAAGTTTTACAATGTAAATGAAAAAAAATAACAACTTCCCTTTTTTTTCATTCTCAACAGTAAAATTTTGTTACAGCGAAGGCCAACACAACGAAATAAATATGTTGTCTGTTTTAAAATGCTTTAACAATAATGTTCGGTAAAGTAATTCTATTATAACGAAAATTTCATAAAAAATTATTTATTATTGATGTATTAAAATTATTTCAAAAAAAATCAAATATTCAGAGTTTTGTGAAAGTTTGAAATTTCCCGATTTTCTTTAAATTCCCGGGGGAAAAACCGGGTTCTTTTCCGTGAACAAACCCGGCGCTTTGAAAGGCTCGCAACGCTAGTTACTGGTAATAATAAATCAGTTTTAGATCTAAATCTAATTTTTTATTGATTTAAGGAGGGAAGGAGGGAATGCCTGGTAAGTAAACGTTGTTAATTGATAGCATAGTGCCTGAAAATCTCTGAAAAATGTTCAAACAAACTCATAAATCTCAATATTAATAATTAGTGCTGTATCCGCACTGCTGTAGCGCCATCTTGTGGAGTGAAGTGTAGGTAGTGTGTGTGTGTGAACGAAGAGAGCCGTGATGAGTGTAAAAAGCAAAGCTCTCTTCCAAATTCAAATAAATAAAGAATCTTAAGTGTTTACAGTCCACTGACTTTATTAAGTGTCTATATTTACTGAGCGTCGACAAGTGCAAAAATATTCAAATGACAGCAACTAATTTGGGACGGAAGAAGTAGCATTTTTGCGATCCTTTTTCCTGTTCCAATGGCTGTAACAAACTCGTTGTTCGATGGGTGGCACCGAATAACGATGGGCAGGTGATAAGAGTGAAACATCAATGTAAGCAGACGGTTTAATAAAAGTATATCTGTGGCTGTGAGCGCCATAGTATCTTAAGTCCATTTTTCGAGTTTTTGCGACGAAGTTAAAAAATAAGCATTTTTAGTGAGATACAATAAGTACTAATCTCGTAGCAGACAAAGATATATATCTTTTTATAAGATATATATCTTATTTAATAAGATAAATATCTTTTTTAACCTTTTTTCACAATTTATTGTAAACAGTTAATGATGCATTGGAAGCTGTAAAGCATGGCGTTTCTGCAATATGGGTGTCGAATCACGGAGGAAGACAATTGGATTGCATCGACACAGCCGTAAGTAGTTTAAATAAATTATTTTAATTAAAAAGCATGGCAATCAAAACCCATCTTGGAAAGTGTGGCAATCAAAACCATGACAAGAAAAGTATAGCAAGCAAAACCTTAAGTATAATAGCAAGCATAACCTAATTTGTGCGGGACATACTGCTACCCTGTTTTAGACCTCTATTGGCGAACATTGTTTTCGGACATAAAATAGGAATTCTTGCCTTGACTGCTCATCATTGCGTGCAGTGAATTTTTACTAACATAAAAAAGATGTTTTGAAACATATTTTCGATTGCCCCAAAAATTGTGTGATCTTAGTACAACAGAAGCGTCTATTGACAGAAATACCCTGTATGTTCATGACATGTGCCATTTAAAGCAACATCAAAATGTCTTTTCTTTAGTCAGTATAGTCAAAAATGTAGGACAGAAGCATCTTGCTGTTTTCAAAAATATTCAATGGCATTCCACAGTAAATGTGCCGGGTCTATAGCGACCAATTGATGAATGTCACAATAATAATCTTATTGTTAGTAGCATGGTTGCAGCGCAGTAGAATAGACTGAAAATTTATGAGACAACACCCGATCTTGAACCCAAATGAACCCCGCTTCCCGTAAGTTTTCCGGAGAGGAAACGTGAACTACATAAAAAGACCTGTTCGAAAGTCCTTAATTCCATTATAAATCATAGCCAACATTTAAATGCATGTTCCTCTAACTAGATGTTCAAATATATAATAATCAAATTTCTCAGTGAATGTGACATGTCTGGTGCGTCTTATAATTCACTTTAGAAAGCATTGTGCTTCTTCCTTTCTTGAGCATCCACAGGTTCTTGTAGTGCAAAAAAGAGAAACAGAGTTAATAATGCCGCTCTTTATCTTCAGATCTTCACCTAAGCCAAGAATTTAAAAAGATAATATCCTTTTTATTAATAAGTCCCTCAATGCTTACCTATTTTACGTTAAATCTGACATCAATATTTTTTCCGCAATTAAGTACTCAATTTTAATTTTTTTTCCTAAGCTGGAAGCCTTGCCTGACATCGTAGCCGCACTCAAAGGATCCGGTTGCGAAATCTACATGGACGGAGGAATCCGTTGGGGGAGTGACATCTTCAAAGCTCTTGCTCTTGGAGCTGATTTCGTCTTCATTGGTAGACCAGCTTTGTGGGGACTCGCGCACTCGGTAATATTATTTCTGTAAAATACCTCTTACATTTTAAAAATCTTTCACAATTAAGTTTAAAAGCAATAAAGAAAAATTATAAGAACGTATTTCGATAAATTGCTTAAAAGGAGTTTAGGAGAAAATATTAAGTGCGTGGAGTAAAAATATTAAGTGAAGCAACAACTGAACGGAGAATTGGCATAAGGTTAAATTTTACTGCTGATTACAAATCTCGTATGAAAAACGAAATTACCTTTTCAAAAATAAAAGTTGATGTTTATTTTAATAGAAGGGCGGCCCTTTGATAAATTTTTTTAATTGGCATTTTGTGCTGTTCCTTATTCCTGATATATTGGTATATTTCAGGTGTCTCTAGTGTAAATTGTATTTAAATAAAACAGAGTGTGTGTGTGGGAGGAGGTCTTCTATCTTTAAAGACTGTACATTACTGAAGACAAATAGAGCAGTGATTCCCAAGCTTTCCCAGTTGTTTCCCGAAGTGCGGTACGCCCCACCACTCTTTGACCCGTAATGTATAGTTGTCATTACTGGTACGACGATTTACAGGTACGACGTACCACGTAACGTCACCGTACCACATAATGGTCAGTACGACGTACTCACCATTACATCGTACGGGTGAGTACTCCGAGGTCATCGTTGCGTCGGGGGTGAGTGTGAGTCGCTGAGACATAATTACGTACGGGTGAGTACTCACCCGTATGGGAAGAGTTTGGGAGGGGTACATGGGGGCTGCATCTGGCAGAGATCTCCTTCACCAAAATTTCCTTTATTTTTAGAGTTATTCCATATGTATGCCTCGATCAAAAGCTTTGAAGTATCAACGTTTGATTCCCTCCTAAGCAAAGACTATATGGTACTCCCTCAGAATTTTGAAGTTATCCAATTTTGAACTTTGAACCAATTTTTAACCCTTTTATTTATTTATTTTGCTGAGCAGTACTTAGCATTACGAAAGTCATGGAAGGGGTACAAGGATGTCGAAAGTTTGGGAAGCATTGATATAGAGCAACTTGTAACAAGGCTTTACCTGGTGTAAGGAATACTAACACAAAGTTTTACAACAAAAATAAATATACAAGCATTTAGTAAACAGATAGGTACTTTAATTTTGATAGCACTTTTCAAATCTATACACCGTTACATTGAATACTATTCTTTAAAGTAAACAACGAACACTTAATGGAGGCAATTCAAGCAACGTCATTGGTCACGTGGCAGAGATGAAAGCAATGTAAACAAAGGAAGCCGTTGCATCGCTTTACTTCGAGTTCGACAAAACTAATTAAAAACTAGGCCTAGATCAAGTTCTACATCACATAAAATTAACACTAAATAAAAGACTATAACTATTCTAATAACACAGTGCAACAAATTTGAACTTTTTTTTTGTCCTTTAGATGAAACTATGTGATTCTATATAAACAAAAGGTGCTTGATTCCTTTTGATTCAAATATCCAAACCAAAACTGGCTATCACGTACCGATTTTGCAGGAAACCCACTTTTCATACTTATACAATTTGGTTATATACGAATGTAACTGAGGCTTACTTATTGAAAACACAAATACTAAAATGATTTTTTTTTTTTTTTTTTGCCGTTTCATCTTGTGGGCATCTGTTGGTGTGCCCTGGTAACAGATTAGCAATATTCAATTCATATACGTCCATTCCATTGACCGCTGAAACGCTCTTCAAACACAGAAATGTCCTGATGAAACCTTTCCCTATGCTCATCATTAATTGCACCAAGGTTTTGAGGAAAGAAGTCCATATGGTAGTCCAAAAAGTGTAGTTCTAATGACATATAGCAACCTAATAATACAAAAGCATTTTATCATGTCACCAACAAGATTTTCGGAGTTTTCAGCTTTCTCATTTTCAAGGAAACGTGAGCGCACTGATTTAAAGGCCTGGCAGGCGGATTTTTCGGCTTCTGACTGTTTGTTTTCATACTCTTCATCATGAAAGGACTTTCTTTAAGCTGTGGGGCAATAAAAATCCTTTCATTTACTTTTGCCTCACTTAAATTTTTGAATTTTTTCCTGAGATGCAAGAAAGCCACTCCTTCTCTGTAAAGAGCTTTTATAAATATTTTGATAAACCAAGTTTAATGTGCAATTGTGGAAAAAAGGCACATTGTAGATTTACAAGTGGCTCGTTTGATATGCTTTTGCCACTCATAATTTTGAAATTCCCTTTGTGTTTGCTGAACATGCTAGAGGAATAAATAGGGAAAAAATACTTACATGGAGGAGCACTGATAAACAAGCGCAACTCTGCTGAATTGTGCTCGCTCATGTCTTAATGCTTGAAATAATAGTACATTCACCTCACAGCAGCATACTATTTTTTCTTTCTCCGCAAAATAGACTGTAAAATGCCTTTGTCGTCTTGCAAAAAACTCGAAACTTCGAGAAATAGTTTAAGCTTTCGTTGCCAAAAATGTCGCTAAAGTAACCCAAGTTCATTAAAATGGTCTCTAGAATGACAACGATCTCACTGTCAATGAGAAAGATATAATTTATAATATATTAAGTCGAGAAATTATGAAAATATGCACATTTATCCAGAAAATACGCAAAAAGCTAAAATGTGCAATTTTGGGAAAATGGTACGTGGTAGGCAAGAAATAATTGCATATTTGTAATTTCCAGCCAAAAATAAATTAGAAACAGACATTTTCATCTAAAGGACATTTTTCGTGTTGCACAGTGTAATTAATAAATTTCTTGAATAATGATTAAATCAAATGTAAATATTTAGTTATAATCAGAAAAGCTGTGAAAATAGTCTAATTAATTTAAAGATAACTAATTTTAATTAAAGGTAACTAACTCCACGTAGAACTCAATTGAAAAGCTTAGTAAGCAAAGAGCGGATATCACGTGACAACGGTGATCGCTCATGAGTCCCTCTAGCGGCGAATTGCCTGCATTGGGTGTGTTATTCAGAAGACACGCAATTACGTGTTCGTTGTCACTTCACAACGTCAATATCATTATGCAAGAAATTATCAATCAAACTTTCAATTTTATTAATAATCAGATATTATTTCCACGTTTTTATTCACGGATGTATGTGAAAAGCATATTTCATTCCTTTTTCAATTTTCTTCAGGGGCAACAAGGTGTGAAACGAATTCTCGAAATTTTGCAGAGCGAGTTAAATAGGACAATGCATCTTGCAGGTGAGAAATTTTTCGAATTTTGCATAATTTCAGCTACTGTGTTTCTAGATATATCTCGAAGATTACATAGTTTCGTTTCATAAAAAAAAAAATCTTTCAAAATAAAAGCAATATTTATTGCTTTATTTGCCTAATACTTTAAAAAAGACAGGGTTTTTTTTTTTTCTTTTTGAAATGCTGAAGATACCTATATTTGATTTTCTATTAAATACCGATTTATTTTACTTTTACCATTTCATAAATAAGCATTTTATTTTTCTGTCCAATACCCCCATTTTTTTTTTTTGGTAGTTACCTTATTTGGTAGTTTTTTTGGTTTGCCTTAAATTGGCCATAGAGGTAGTAGGTTCTCCAAATTAGTACAACAGACAGCAAATTCAATTTTCTGCAATTCAGCTTGAGACATAGGGTGAAAAAAATGAATATAAAGCAAAAAATAAATCTAAGTCTAAGGAATTTTTTGTTTTCCTCCCACATACCAGTGTATCTTGAGTTTACTGTTGGGCAAGAACAAGGTATTAACAGAGCGAGCAAAAGATATGAACCGTGAAGAACTGAAGCAGTGAAAATAAATAAAAATAATTAATAATGTTTAAATCACAGAATTGTAATAAAAATTTCAGACACGTGTTTCGGAGTTACAAAAAAAAAAAAACATTTTTCAATGCAAAAAGAATATGAACATATAGTTCTGAAAAAGTCGGACAATGGGGAAAAGAAGAAAGCTTTTAACTCGGAAACATGTGTCGTGTTTGGAATTTTTATTACAATGTTGTACTTTAAACGTTTCTTTGTTTTACGCACGAAAGTTGAACTTTTTACTGCTTAAGCAAACTTCGTTTTACTCAATTACCATAAAAAATAGTGCACCTCGTTTGTAGTTGGAAATGTGATGCCTTGGAGTTCAACAAAGCAAACTGTGTCTAGTAAACTTGGTAGCTACAAAAAGCAGTAAAAATGTTCCCAAAGCTGTCACTAGTGCTGACAACGGTATCGTCAACTATTTTATCTTCCTGCATAGAAAGAAGGAAGTTCCTGTCAATTTTCTAAATTTTTAAGGAAATCACATCCGCTCTAAATAGCATCTACTTATGTTCACAAAAAACTGAAAGAAAATATAATTTCATTTTAATTATTATTGTTAACAACTGAAGATAGGTTATTTTGACAATTAACTTCTTATTATTATTAATACATTCTACTTATTATCGAAAGCCATCTCTCCCACTCTTGTGAGGAATCTCACCTGCCCTACAAGGAGAGAAACGAAGAATAGGTGTCTTAGTTTTATTCCAACTGACGTTTAAAATTACAAATTAACAACAAAATAGTGATGGAAACGCATACAAAATGTGACCAGACGTCCCGTTTTAAACGGGACAGTCCCTTTTTTGATTATGAGTTCCCAAAATGAACACTGGGACGCAAAATTGTCCCGTTTTCGGTTACCGCGCGAAGATGGTGCCAAGAGTTTTTATTCTTACTTAAAATCATCTTCATTGTTCCTCTGATAAATATAAATATAAGTAAACATTTTGAATATATTTTTTAATTTGTAATAAAATAAGTTTACTTTTTCTAAATAAATAACTTTTAAAAATGTTTTTTTTTTTTAATGACTACCTGTTTGATTGACCAAAATAAACCAATGTTCCGTTTTCAATCAAAAAATAAATGGTTACGTTATGCATACACAAGGAATGCACTCTGTATTATTGACCAAACCTTTGGCAAAAAATTAACATTTTAGTTCTGTTTTATCATGATTTTCAATTGAGCGCCAACTCTACCGGCTTTACCTTATTGAGTAAAAGGAATAAATCAACTTAAATAAAGCGCAAATTCTCGAAACGATTTGTCAAGTCTACAAGGGAGCACCTTCATCAGGCCAAAAAGGGTGCTTAACACACATGAAAGTTATGGGTGAACACCGTTAACTGCTGTATCGATAAGTGAATTTGTTGGTTGACACACAACTTTGTTGTGTGTTAAGCACTTCCTTTTGCACTTGTTTTATTGGAGCCTCGACAAATTGTTTTGACAATTTGTGTTTATGTACGTTGATTTTTTCCTTATTGTTTTAGCACAAAGCATTATTCTTTTATAATATATCATTACTGCTAAAATTCTTGATGTACATTTGTATAACAAAATTAAATCATGAGGACTCATCTGATTTTATATCGCATTAAAAAAAGAAAAAAATATCGAAATTTTTTTTTTTTTTTTTCTCATTTTACACCATTCCAGGTAAGAATGTTCAATAAATAAAAAGTTCTTTCCCACTGACCATAATTTCGCAATATAATTCTTTAAAAGGTTTTATCTTTTTTTTAGGTTGCTCTTCTATCAAACACATTGGTCCACATATGATAAAGAATGTTCTTTCTTCAAAAATATAAACTTATTTCTAAAGATGAATTTTCAAAATATGTATTGAAGATGGCTCTGAAGCTCACAAGTTTTGTTAATAAGAAGGAATAATATTTCTGATTTTTACGAAAAGCTAAGAGCATAACATTGCAAAACTGATATTTATGAATAAATATAAATCATTGTTCTAGCTTAATATTTCGTCGAAAATTTATATAAGTTATGTATTTAACTGCACTTTATAGATTTAATTGCTTTATTTAAAATTGTGTAACTCTGAAAATTACACATGCATCATGAGTTACAAAACGGATTTTAAAGATTTCTTAAAAAACGGAACACGTAATGTAAAAATCGGTCTCTTGTTACATTTTAATTTCTAAAAGTAAACCGACCATTTTCTTTTATATATATAACGCACTCACACGTTCTTTCGCAACTCCTGCTATATATAGATCATACGAAGCACCCTAGATCTAGTTAATTACACTGGTCAACGAGGAAAATGTATCTTGAATGAAAGTGTCGAAATATTTATTAATTTAGCTTGCTAATCATGAATACGGCAATAAAAAAGGAATTTGGCTCTAGTTTTTTTGTTATGTTGAGATATTACTTTGTATGATCAGGGTAAAAGCATGCAATAATAATGCATTGTATGTCTTGTTTCCAATTCAATTTATAAAGAAATAAAGGTAGCAACACAAAGTACTAATACATGCCAGTCTTACCAATACCTACAGTACATAATAAATGTGTACATAACAAAAGTGACAACATAAAGTAGAGTCTTAAAAAGTTTATTGACGAAATCGTTTCGTTTGCGTGATTGCTTTTGCTCTCTCCAAATCATGGGAGCAGCAAATGGCATACTGTTTTCTTTTACCGGTCACCAACAGAGAAAATGTTGTTGCACAGGTAATACAGCACACCTGGGGTGCCCATTTTTTTATCTTGCTCGCCTATTTTACAACCAAAATGGAGGGAATATGCCTTCCTGATTACGTCAGTAATGTGTTTTTTCTGTGATTCGAACGTTACGTTACCGCAAATGTAATAAACGTTATTGGGATCATTAATGCATTTTCGCGACACTGCTGCAAATGAAATTATAAAATGACTACACGTAAATATAAAAGCTCAGTCTTCCACGAAGTCAAGTACCGCACTGACGAGAGAGCAAACACCTACTCTTTTTATCAAAAAATGCACCAGGCTGTTATGCAATAAGTCTGATGTTACTTAAACAGATAATAAAGAGTTGTGGAACACTTTCTGTGTGGTATTGCACTGGCAAACGGACAAATGAAATATAGAGAAAAAAAATTCTTGCATTTTACTTATGATATTTGTTCATTTTTTAAAATTCTTTTGTTTCTTCTTCTCCAAATGTTTATTTTATTACATGTTTTATTAACTCGTATATTCACAGTGACATCTAAAAATGAAATATTACTTATTATAATGCAAAATAAATCAGTTTATACTTTAAAATGTTTTAACAAAAATGACATTAAAGCATTAGGTACATTATATCTTTGCACCCCTGCATCTCAGAAACAAGAGTCAAAACACAGTTTTCGTGGTGATATTCGTGTTCAGCACGCTGAATTCATTAAGAATTGGGTGTTTCAAATTTGGATACATGAACTTTGTCAAAAATTGTTGCCCAGTGTTAAGAACGCTTAAGAAGTAGTGGGTTCTGAAGGCGATATAATTTGTCCTCCAAATAAAAGTTATTATTTAACTACTAACTGGTTAATTTTTTTTACCACAAATGTTCCCAAAAAAAGCATTTTTTTATTGCATATAATTAAAGTCCTAACTTGGCATAAAAGGAAAATGGAAGATTTTTTTTAATTTCATAAATAATGAATTTAAGCATTTTTTTTATTTTATAACTTTGAAACACAAATGCTCTTTCAAGCGATGAAAAATACAGGCAAATCAAAACAAGAAAAGCGGAAATATCAATGCCCGTACGCTGTACGGGCAAACCAGTTGGGACCAACTTTGGGTAACCCGTACGCCGTACAGGAAAACCAGTTAAGGGGTTAAATAATTGCTCAATTAAGTATCTTTTCAATGACGAGAAAAACGTTTTTTGTTTGTTATCACAATTTGTCAAAGAAAGCCCCAAAATACAATAATCAGCTGATGAGGGTGACGTTTATTTCTCGCGATTACAACTTTTATCTGTTCGTTTCAAAGAACAACGGAGTTTGCCAGTTACATAGTTCCTTGCCAGGCTAGCTGAATATTCGCATGTACTTTTTCCACTGGCTGAAGAAGTTATAGGAAAAGATATTGAAAGATAGTGTGAAAAGTATTATTTTTATATTATTGCGTGATCATTTTTCAGTATTTATGTGAGTAAGTAGATATTTTTTTTAATCTAGTGCAAATGTAATATTAAATTGAAGGGCCACGGAGAAAAGCAAAACAAGTCCATTTTTTGCCAAATAAAATTTTCAGTGCATTAAAAAACTTTTGTAACTTTTAATTTTGTTGAAAAAATGACTTTATTTAATGAAAATGTGTTATTGCAATTTTAAACTTATTTTGTTTGACTCAACTTTGGGTTTAATTTCGCTTACAATCACTGTATGATGAAGTACCAAAATGATCACTCAGCTTCATTTAAATATTTTTTTCAAATTTTTTTAAGTTGATTTAAATGTTTCGAAAATGCAGCTGCATTTCAAATTCAAATTATCTCTCTCTCAATCCGGGCCCGATTTACCTTTTGAATCACTATAGGTACAACTTATGTTTGGGGGCCCCTCACGCAACAAAAATTTCTTAAACAAAACTTTCAGTACGTTTTTGTAAAACTTGCCAGTCACACCAAAATTTGGGGGCCCCCAAAGCGCAAAAACTAATAATTTGTTTTTCAAATGTCAAAGAGTCAGACTAACATTTGGGAGCCCCCAATGTGAAAAATGATTTTGTTTTTAAATTACAATTGAATAAAATCTGGAGGCCGCCAAAGTGCAATATCGATTTTGTTTTTCAAATTGTCAGACCAAAATTTGGGGGCCCCCAAAGTGAAAATTCCTTGTGGTTTTAAAATAATTTAAAAATACAAATTTTCTGTGAAGCAACAGAACACTAACAGTTTGTTTTTGTAAGATGCTATTTTTAAATATTTTTCTAAAGAAATTTAAATTACAAATAATAATAATAATAATAATAATAATAAACAAAATTAGGCGGCCCCCTCAAAGTGGGGCCCTAGGCGGAGGCCTCGCGGGCATATTCGTAAATCAGGCCTTTCTCTCAATAGTAAGTACAATGTGGGTTTTTGGTAAATAAAAGAGAAGTTAGTGAGTCAGGGGAAAAGGTAGACGTAGTAATGGTTTGTTTCTAGGAGCTGCGTGCATTTGAACTATTCGTGTAAATGTATTACTTTATGTTTGACCTGCATTAGGTCGGAGAGGGCCGTTTAAATACGTTTTATTTTCTGTCTGTAGATTGTGTTGTCATTAACCCTCTCATGCATGCATTTATTTATTTGTGTTATATAAAGAAAATCCATATGCTATAAACCAATTTAGTATCTCAGGGTTGTAATGTGCTAATTTATTTTGGAAATTTTTGTCCTCTATAGTTGAAAATTTGAGTCCTTGTATGAAGACGTTTTATGCTTTTCTTGTCATATTTGTTCAATATAATAATAAACACTGTAAAACTGAATATTCAAACCTAAGTCATAAAGAATGAGAAGCTATAAAATAACACCAAACTTCCCAGCAATGTAATACACGCTTCAAAATAAATAAACAGAATTTTATTGAAAAACGAGATTTTCTCATCTTTCTTGGATCCTCCATGGACTTCTATAGAGATCTTAATCTTTTGACTATCTTGAATACCCTATGAAACTTTTTGTGGTTTCCAAGAACTGTTTGGAGTCTCCAGATGAGGACGCCATGAAAATTGCAGCACAAAAACGAACTTGCATAAAAATTTGCATCAAAAACTTATGTCACCTCATATGAGGTTTACATGCATGAGAGAGTTAAATTCATTTCATTTTCAAACCATCTTTTTCATTGAGATAATAATAAATAATACAGCATTTTACAAGAAAATATCAAAGATCGATGCTTCAGAACGTCGGTACTTTTTAAACATCGATCCATTAACATCAAAGCATCTTCAATCAAGCTAAAGGGAAAAAATCGAGGAAATTAAATGTATGTTGACGGTTTCGGATAATCGAGGTTCGGATAGTAGACATTTTACTGAATATTGCTTTTTTTTTTCTTGTTAATGTGATAAATTTCAATTTGCGAAGTTCCCTCAATGCTTGCTTGTCTTCCCTGCGCTGGAATAAATTCCTGTACTCGCTCCCGATCCAGGAATTTCCACTCGGAGTAGTAAATCCCTTCTTCCATTATCTTTAAACAATGCCTTTAGATGCTAAAGCAACAATCAATAAAATTAAGGAGCAACTAAGAACACTCAGACTTCAATTTGGTTTAATTGTTGTGGAAAAGGTACACTGAACATCAAAGAAACAACCAATTGCATCTAAATCCTTCACATTTAATGTTAACTGCAAAATTATGTTGCTGAATTTTTACCGAAAATACAAATTCTATACTAAAATAAAATTAACAACTCAATAGCTAATTTTTGTGATGTGTAACTACTTTGCAGTACCGAAACCTGAAAAGGAAAAATCCGTGGAGACCTTTTCGGGAGATTGTGACTGACAATAGATTTGATTTGATTGGGAAGATAGCTGCGGGATCTTAGGGCGAAGTGTTTAGGATCAACGACAAGGATAGACATGACCTAATCGCTATGAAGATAATAAAAAGAGGATACACAAGAAATAAATAAAAAATCACTGGGTGAAATGAAATAAAATGGATTTATTCACATCTTTTAAACTCTTCAGCCTACTTGTAAGGTTAAACTATCCCCCCCCCCCAAAAAAAAAAGTTTCATCTGAAAAAGACCTTGCATGAATTTCTTTCATCTATTTCCTATTAAATTTCCGTAACTAAAACTTAGGCTTTTGCGTTCTATTTCTTTCAGCTTACAGAACATATTAGTTTTCAGTTTTCCTACCCACGGTCTATTTCAAAGTTCTAAATATTAATAAAATCGTTAAAAAGAAAAAGAAAAGGGAAGGGGATTAATTAGGGAATTATGCGTTGCTGAAATAATTTTTTCACTGCCTAATCATTTTATACCTAATTATTAAGTTTCATTGGACAACTTTTCTCAAAGTGGCAGATCTCAAAAGTTGTAAAAAACTAATATATTTAGCGAAAAAAAATCATTTATGAGTCAATTTTACTGACTTTAAGCACCTTGCGGCTCATGAAGATTTTATTTGATTGGCTTGAAACTTTGCGCACAGCTATTTAGTCATGATGAGCAACAATTCGCTTATGGAAATGAACAGTGTCGTATCTGCAAAATGGACATATTTCAAGAGTGGAGTTTGAACGTTTTACAATTTGTTTTATTTAATTACCTTATTTATCTCAATGATTATTATAATCGATTTTGTTCAGAAAATAGTTATTGTTCTAGTTTTCTCTCGCATGATCGATGTTAATGATGACAAAAAAAAATAGAAATAGCTATAAAAGTAGTTATGACAGTATTGCACCAAAAAAAAAGTGTTGGCCTTTAGCCTTATATTTTGAACATTTACTTACAGCAGTTGACATTTTTACTTACAGCAGTTTTGAACATTTACTTACAGCAGTTGTTAATTACCAATATAAAGAGCGAAAAAATCTGAAAATTTTGATATAAAAACCAAAAAAAAAAACCGATTTTTTGCAGATATGACACTGTTTATTTCTATAAGCGATTTGTCAACTTGCCCGATCCCAATGGTTATAAAAATGTATTCGTGACGAAAGAAAGTAGTACCAATTTTTGGGTTCAATTTACGAACTTTGATTACTTTGCGAAGCAAGAAGATTTTAGCTGTCTATCTTGAAATTCCACACCTAATAATTTAGTAAGGTCAACTCTTTTTCTCTCCCTGGTCGATACAGCCCGGTTCAAACATTTTACAAATGATTTCGTGCCTCTTCGGTTGAAAATTACATGCTCCACCTATCTGCTCGATCCGACACTTTAATATTTGAAATTCATTTCGACCAAACTCAGCTCGGTATTGCACAAGTAACAGTATTGCACAAGAAACTCGGTATTGCACAAGTAACAGTACTGCACAAGAAACTCAGTATTGCACAAGAAACTCGGTATTGCACAAGATGGAATTATGAAATGCCCTTTTTCTTCCCAGGTGCTTACGCTTTTAAAATGACTAGAAATAAGGAAAGAATGTAGAGTTATGTGTAGATTTTACGCATAGAGCCATTTATAAACGTTAAGTTCGTAAACATTACGGAAATTAGTAAATTTAACAACTTTTACGACATACAGAGAATATGTTGTTTCACTGATGGCTTTGTAGCAACATTATACATTTTTATTAACATTATGATGCGTTTTAACACAAGCTATTAAATGTTACTTGTTTGGTACTTTTCCGTTTCGGGAGGGGGGGGGGAGATGGTTAATGTCTTTTTTTTTTTCGCCAAATCAAACTATATTAACATATTAGGCTGCCGTTGGTGATGTTTAAATATTTATCAAAGGAGGCAATTCATCGCGTCAGGGTGTTAATGATGATCGCTGATTTGATTACCAAATTTTTAATTGAGTTCTACGTGGAGTTCACGAAGAAAGAATTAGCTTATCTTAAAATTAGACTAGTTTCATAGATTTTTCTGATTATAAACCAAGTAATTTCCCTTTTAATTTAATCATTATAAAAGGAATTTATTAATTATTATAATAGTTATAGTGTCTTATTTAGTGTTAATTTTACATGACGAAAGAACTTTAGTTAGCCCTAGTTTTTAATAACGTAGAATATTTAATCCTAGGTTTAATTAGATTAGTTTAAATTCGGAAAAGAAGTTTTAATTAGTAATAATGTAGGCTTTATAGGGCTCCACGGCTAATTCAATTGCTGATAAACCGTTGTATTTAACGGATTTTACAAATTTTTCCATAATGGAATATGCTGAGCAGTTTCCGGCTCTAACTGGAAATAATAACGTGCTTACTAAAATAAAAAAAAGGATCCTTATTATTTAATGAAAAATTAATTTCTAAAATCTGCTTCCTCGAACCGTCAGAAAACAATGCATTTTTTGACATATCGGCTACTGTCAAGGCTGAAAAAAAAGAAAGAAGCTTACACAGCAAAAGTTAGGATTTCAACCGAATGCAAGGTAAGTTTTTGTTATTGTTTATTTATTGTAATTTATTTCGACATTTTTTTTTTCTTTCATAGATTTCAATGCTTATGAAGCTCAAGTTCTTAACATTCTTAACATTCACTTGAAATAGATTGTTTGCTACTGTTATATTGAACAACATAACAATGTTTTTTTATTTGATTTCCTTAACTGTTGTTAAAGAAAAAGAGCGGTGCTATTTATAATTTTTTTAAATAAATGCTATTTATCAATTAATAACATTATGAATTCAAATGCAGTGTGATAAACATTTAAACCCTCTCTGGCTGGAAGTTCTCCCGCTTTATTTTTACGAGCCAAGCTTTCGACTGCTCCTTGTTTTTAAGTGGAAATTTAAAAAATGACTTGCCAGAGCACTCAGCTTTTGTTCTTACGTTAGTGCACCCGTATGCAACGTAGTATGACATCTTTTAAAACTCAATAAAATATTCAAACAAAAACGTAATGTTAAACAAGCGAACTTCAAGTAAAACGATACTACAGCTTCCTTTGTTTATATCGCTTACATCGTTATCACGTGACCAATGACGCTGTATGAATTGCCTCCATTAAGCATCATGACTTCATCATTGGCGTAATCGATTTGACAAAAATAAAATTGACCATCGTCAGGTCAAAGTTACTATTGATGGCATTGTGAGCACATAACAAAAAATTTAAGAGGCAGATTTTATAAGAATCAGGCAGGTCATTATACATGCCATTTTTGATTTTGTTGAAATTTTTATGGTAGATTCTCCTAATGATTTTAAAAGATACCTATTTTTTTTTTCTCTAAAAAAATTTTTTTTGACCCCCAAAAATTCCTAAAGTGCATCATGACCCAGTTTTTTTCTCAAATCGACATCTTTTTGCATTTGATTATTTCAGTGCATTGAACATCAGCCAAAGTAATTCTTGTGATTATAATATTAGCTTTAGTAGTTAAAGTGAATAATGTCATAAATTTAATGGCGACCTTCAATGCAACCTGGCAGGGTTCGGCAAACTTTGTCGCGGAAAATGAAAAAGTGCCATATCCGAGACCTCCTGGATCCATGCACTGAGGGTCAGCCATAATTATAGGGGTTAACTTGTGTAGTACTACTCAATATTAACTTAATTAGCTCATTTGTTACATGGCTGACCCTCAGTGCTGCCAAAAAACACGTACTTTTTTACCTAACAAAATGAAAAAATGCCCTTTTGGTGACCCTGTATTTCTGTGCATTGAAGGTCAATGTGGAACTTAATAATTGCATTTCATAATATAAGGCCCATATTTTAAAAGACAATTGACAGAACTTTGGCTAATGGTCATGTGAGCCTATGGGGCTTACTTTTAGGCATTATGGAAATCGAAAATACAGTAATAAAAGCATACAATTAGCTATATACATATTCAGCCTATAGCTTATTCACTAAATATCATTTCTTATTATTTTATTTGTGACTATCCAATATGGAAACATATCTTTTTTTACAATAATTTTATTCGTAGCCATAAGCAATAAATAAATAACTTTGTAAATGTTAGCGATCATATTCAGAGAAACAATTTTCCATGGAATGGTATGCTCTCCAAAATTGAAAAAAAGAGTCAAAAACAATGTTCATCATTTTAGTAAAACTTTGTTATATTGGACACCTTAAAAAAACTGTTACAAATACTATATTTTTTTTTCATATCCTAATGATAAACATTGATGTTTACTCTTTTCAACATATTATGGTGTATATATATTTTTAAAAAAAGTAGCCTTTTTTTTTCCTGAAATTCTTCAGATTATAGCATTTAACTTTAAGGATCGGGCAACTTCTTTCATTATAGACAACCTGAGAACCAGACGCAGTCCCAAGGGGGAGGGGGTCAGGGGAGCCGTGACCCCCCCCCCCCCAAAAATGCCTTTCTTCTGTCAAAATTTAATTGGGAAATCAAAGCTTCAATACAGCTTCAAGGGAAGTTCCTAAGTTACAATTGTTTATGATCCCCCCCCCCCAAATATGAAGTTGGGACCGCGCCTGCTGAGAACAAAAAAGAGGAGAGATTTTTAATTCTGAGAACAAAATTGAAAATGGCTAAAACAAAAACTATTTTAATGTGTTTTCTGCATTGTTGCTTATTCATTTTCTGCTATAATGTAGTGTAAAACAAAATTCTTATGAAAAAACTTTTTTTTTTTAAATTTGGGGGGAAAGGGGAAATTTTTTAGATCACATCATTAATCTTTCAGGATCTGGCAACTTCTTTTATTATAGAGAACATGAAAACAAAAAAAATTGAAAATGGCTAAAAGAACAAAACAAATACTATTTTAATATGTCTTCTGTATTGTTGCTGTCTACTGTAATGCAGAGTGTAAAATATAAAATACTTAAAATAGCTTTTTTTTTTTTTTCTTTAAGGGGGAAGGGATTTTTTTTATCATATAATTTAGCTTTCAGGATCATTATTGACAACCTGAGAACATTATAGTTCCAGTGCGAATTTGTGAAGGAGATATCTATAATTTGTAACAAGTATGGAAGAATATTGTGTTTTTCATAACAAAGGTGATTGTGGAGATCATACAGCAGCAAGAAAGAGTGGTTTATATGAAATTAGTAGTCTTGAACTATCTGTAAATAAGCAATTGGAAAAAATTAAATTTTATCCGGAACAAAGTGTTTCTGAAGTTCAACTTATCAGTAATAGAAGTGAACAAGACATTTCTAATGTTAAAAGTATGATATGTGCATTCCACAGATTCAAGTATGGTACATTTTGGCAGCCATTAAGAAGGTGTGCACATCCTGATCATATAGTGCATCCTGCTAAGAAGAAAGAAACTGTTCGCATGGCATCATGGAAGGTATATCTACACTGGAATATGATATTTCCATCTTTTCCAATGGGTGGAATGTTATGTAGTAAGCACAGAGTTATTGATGTGAACCAAGGTGCAGAAATAGGGAAGGAGAACCATTCAAAAGAAACAGCTGGCCCAGATTATCAGCCTCCAACTAGTAGTTTATGTATGAATGAAATAAAGAGAGATCAATGTAAACTTACTTTTACTTAATTACCTTTACTGAAACTGCAGCTCCTGACATGAGTCCTCTAAAATTTCAAATTGTAAGTCCAGTTTCAGAACTCTCAAAATCAAGTATATATTATGCTAAACGTAAATACAAAGAAGCCAAAACTAACTTCAAAAAAAAGTTTTGTGAGAGTTTTGCACCACAACAAGGGAAAGAACTGGAAAAAGTCTTATCTTCGTCTTCATCCTCGGAGTGTGAAAATGATATTCCAGAATCACTTCAACATATTCTACAAGCCTATGAAAGTGCAGGAAATAAAAAAAACAAAAGTTTTGATCTTGAGTGTGTTATCTCCAAACGATTTGTCAAAACGCGATATTATGCATTTTTTCAAATGTACAAAATACGAAATTGACAAAGCACGGCAGTGGAGATCTACATATGGTCCAGGAGCTTTTGAAGTACCTGAAAAAACAACCAGGAGGAAACTGGACATCCAAAAGTGTGAACATTTTTTTCACTATCTATTTGAATCCAGGGCAATACAAGATGTAGCCTATGGTGCAAGTACATTGGTGTATGATAGTGGAGAGAAGCAAATTATACCTCAGGCTATCCTTACAGCAATGAAAACTCACACTATATTACAGTATCATCAATTCTGCTCTGAAGTTAATTATACACCTTTATCAAAGAGTTCCCTTTTACATATCCTTAAAGTTCTGAAGCCTAGTCAACGGCATAGTCTTGCAGGATTAGACAACACCACCGTGGAAGGCTTAGAGGGATTCCAAATGCTGCAAACAATTATAAATGAATGTGCTAGTGATTTGGAAAAAAAACAACTTAATGTTATGCTTCAGAAAGCTCAACGTTATTTAAAACTCGGATATGCTCTCCATTGTACAGAGAATAGCCAATGCACTTCACATTGCACAATATTTGCTCTTTCAGATTATTATGATGACTGCTTCAAGTCCTTGTGTAAACACGAGCATACTGAAATGTGTGATGAGTGTTGTTATGTGTTTCAGTTACTTGATTCAGTTTCAAAAATCGCATTATCTGTTGAAGATGTTACTAAGAAAAATGAGATGGTTTATGATGCCAGTCTTGGACAGAATTATGTGATGAACTGGATGAGACACATATTACGTGGTGTGCAGCAGAATAAATCAAAGACAGCCTGCATGAATAAAGTAAGCTACTCTACTGGCTTCTGGCTGAAAGATTGGGCACAAAAAGTAATACCGACAAAATATCGAGAAGCACAAAAGGATTACTTTGGGAAACGTGGTATGTCACTCCATATAGATGTTTTTTTCTACAAGGAAGAAAACTGTGATACACTCAAGAAAGTAGTTTACTTTACATGTCTTTTCAGATGTGATCAAAACGTTACTGACACATTAAACATTGCAGCACATGTTCTTGCAAAATTTCATTTGGATCATCCTAACGTAGTCTCACTGTATTCAAAATCAGATAATGCTGGTTGTTACAGTGGTAATGGTTGTGCAGAAGTACTGTATTTATTATGCAAAAAAAAAATGGTATTACTTTACTACGTCATGATTTTAATGAACCCCAAAAGGGTAAAGATCAGGCTGATAGAGAAAGTGCTATTGCTCGTAAATACTTGAAGGCATATGTAGACAATGGTAATGATTTGACAACTGCTCAAGACTTCAAAAAGGCAATTATGTACATGGGTGGTGTTCGGAATAGTCAAGTATCAGTCATTGAAGTGAATAAAGAAATGACACAGTTTAGTACAGAAAAACTTTCAAAAATCAGTTCCTATCATTCAGTTAAATTTAATGAAGATGATATGATATATTGGCAATATTATAAGATAGGTACTGGAAAATGTGTAAAGTATACCAATCCTACCTTCATCCCATCATTTACTGTAATTGACTCTTTCAGCAAGACATCATCAGTAAATCAAACAGCTAGTAAACAAGCTCGGCTAGATAAGCAACATTTGCCCTTTCTTTTCTGTACGGAAGATGGTTGTACTGAATCTTTTAAAACAGAAAAATTACTAGAAGATCATTTGAACCATGGAGAGCATACATATATTCCAATCAGGAGTAGTATGGATATGGTAAAGAAGATGTACTCCCAAAGACTTCACATTACAACAACAAATAAACTCACTCCTCAGCAAAACTCATTCAGCATGGAAACACAAGACAGCAATGAAGCCCATGCATACCATATATTTTCTGAATCAGGGTGGGCATTGCCAAAACGAAATTCTGCAAGATTTTCCCCAAAACAAAAGAAATTTTTGTATGATTTGTTTATCAGGGGTGAAGTAACAGGAAGAAAAATTTCTCCCGAGAAAGCCGTAAAAGAAATGCGCACTGCCACTGTAAAAGAAAATGAGAAAATGTTCACTCCTCAAGAATATTTGACAAAATCACAGATTCAATCTCTTTTCTCACGAATGTCAGCTGTACAAAAATCTGGGCAACTACAGGCATCAGCTGTGAATGAAACAGAGGATAGGATTGACGAAAATGATTTGAGTGATGAGGTACATAATTTTTTCCCCCTACTACTATTTGTGACCCACACTATTATTTGTTTATTTATTTGTTTTTGTTTTCGTCTCAGAATTCTGTTACTGAAACTGTGCATGAGATACGTAGAATTATTGAAGATATTCAAAGCGAACAGAAAATTCCAGTACAAATTGGCAATTATGTGGCAGCTGTACACAGAGACAGCAGAGAATGGTACATTGGTAAGTAGGTAATTTTGAAAATAGGTCTAATTTGATTTCAAGATATGCTTGATGATTAAAAAAAAAAGTTTCAATTTAGGTGATGTTGTTGAAATAAATGATGAGCAGATTCGTGTGAATTATATGGAGCCTAGTGAAAGCAAAGGAAAAAACTATTTCCAATGGCCTAAAACAGTAGATGACCAAGATTGGGTTCATCAAAGTGACATCTTGAAATGCTTAGAACCACCAGCCATTCAGGGAACCACCAACAGATTGTCATTTGTCTTTATCGAAGACCAAATTTCTGAATGTCATAATTTATTTAAAGAGTAGATTTTAGAAAATAAAAAATAACCTGTTATTTTACAGCTTTCTATCTTGTTTTAGCTATTTAGAAACTTGTACTTATTTTTTTTATTCCAAATCTTACTGTACAGCTAATTGTGTGCTTTATTAGTGTATATGCTCTATTTCCTTATACTTTGAGGTAAGCCCTATGTGGTAAACGCTAATAATAAACATCAATATTTATCATTAGGGTAAAAGCATAATTTGTAACAGTTTTTTAAGCTGTTCAACAAAAAAGTTTTACCAAAATGATAAACATTATTTTTGACTCATTTTTCAATTTTGGACCATTCCATGGAAAATTGTTTCTCCGAATATGATCGCTAACAATTACAAAGTTATTTATTTATTGCTTATGCTACAAATAAAATTGTTGTAAAAAAGATATGTTTGCATATTGAATAGTCACAAATAAAATAATAAGAAATAATATTTAATGAATAAGCTATAGCTAATTGTATGCTTTTATTACTGCATTTTCGATTTCCATAATGCCTAAAAGTAAGCCCCATAGGCTCACATGACCATTAGCCAAAGTTCTGTCAATTGTATTTTAAAATATGGGCCTTATATTATGAAATGCAATTATTAAGTTCCACATTGACCTTCAATGCACAGAAATACAGGGTCGCCAAAAGGGCATTTTTTCATTTTGTTAGGTAAAATAGTACGTGTTTTTTGGCAGCACTGAGGGTCAGCCATGTAACAAATGAGCTAATTAAGTTAATATTGAGTAGTACTACACAAGTTAACCCCTATAATTATGGCTGACCCTCAGTGCATGGATCCAGGAGGTTTCGATATGGCACTTTTTCACTTTCCGCGACAAAGTTTGCCAAACCCTGCCAGGTTGCATTGAAGGTCAGCCATTAAATTTATGACATTATTCACTTTAACTACTAAAGCTAATATTATAATCACAATAGTTACTTTGGCTGATGTTCAATGCACTGAATTAATCAAATGCAAAAAGATGTCGATTTGAGAAAAAAACTGGGCCATGACGCACTTTAAGAATTTTTGGGGGTCAAAAAAAATTTTTTTTAGAGAAAAAAAAATATAGGTATCTTTTAAAATCATTAGAAGAATCCACCATAAAAATTTCAACAAAATCAAAAATGGCATGTATAATGACCCCCTCATTTCTGCCTGATTCTTATAAAATCTGCCTCTTAAGTATATATAACGCCAAAAAAAATTTAGTCGAAAGACAATTTCTTGATTCGCAGCAAATGCGTTGAGATTTCAGGCATTTGCTCTTTTAAACAAAATTTAAAAATTTGAAATGTGATAGTGTTCCTTCATTTGCCCCAACTGCGTAGAAAGTGTGTGTATGTGTGTATGATTTTAAAATTTTTTTTCAAAAATATTGAAATACTATATTTTTTTTATAGTTTTGGCCGAAATTTCTACTTATTTGCGGCAAAGGAAGAAATTATCCTACACGCTTCAAACTCTTTCAGGGAACTTAGTGACACTAACGGCACCATTTCCTCACTACCCATCATCAAAAATAGAAAACAAAACTACAAATTTTGCTTCTTTCTTTTAAAAAGCATTTGGCCGAAATTTCAACGCATTTGTGACAAATGAATAAGTTTCCCTGCGAGCTCCAATTTTTTATGCCCATTTTGTACCAGCAATGGCACTTTTTACACTACCCCTCATCGAAAATCGAAGACTTTTTTTCGACCCACCCTAATAATCTTCAATCTCTTTATTTTCTGTAAATTTTAAACAAATCAAAAAAATTCTGCTGTTTTGATATACAGTAAAACCTCCAACGTTGACCACCTCCCTACGTTGACCACCTCTATATTCTATATAGACCGAAATTTGATAGTTCCAATGGTCAAAACACATTTACAATGGAAATTTACCTCTCTATGTTGACCACCTCCATAAGTTGAATGTTGATCACTTTTTAGTAGATTATTTGAAATAAATATCTAAAATTTATTCTCTGTAACTTGACCATTGACATTTTCTTGAATTTGCTTTTTCCTTCACTTGTTCTCCATCTGGTTTCCAGGAATTTCTTTATTAGTCTTTCAGCTTATTTGAGTAACACTCGCCCCCTTTGTGGTGTTCCACTCATTGTTCACTTCCAGTATTATACAATTAGAGGGAAATGCTGAAGATTCTGCCCACCCTTTTGTTGAGGAGAGTGGGGGAGGTGCCTAGAATTGAACTTCGAAGAATTGGAAAACAATGTGTATCGCTGGCCCATTCCGTTCCTTTTCTTTCTTCTGAACAACTTAAAGATTTTGCTGCAGAAAAATGGCCCATCACGCTTGTAAACTGTGAAAGTGCTTTTTACAGTTACCGAATGAACAACAAGTGGATTTCCATTCAAACAGAAATTGAATCATTCCTTAAAAAATTGTAAACTCGGCTCTACCCACAGTAAAAATAAAAATGAGTAAGCGCTGAATTTTTCTTAAAAAAATGTACTAAAAAGTTTACTAAATTTTCTCTAATATTGTTCTAAATTTTTTTCTAAAAATTCCCTAACTTGACCGCCTCCGTATGTAGACCACTTAGTTACAGTCCCTTAGGTGGTCAACTTATGGAGGTTCTACTGTTATTACATAAAGATGCTTTCACACCACTTTTGTTTATTGGTTTAAATTGCATGTCGCGAGCCCTACGTTATGTCCCAAATACCATGACCTGCCCTTAATGCATTTTCCGACTCTTACCATTGTTTTCTTCAAGTTAAGATATTTTTCAGCAATGTTTATTCTGACATTCAGGTGTTATATTTCCTTAGCTGTTCAGCATGTTGTGTTTAAAGGACTACGAAGACTATGGCAGAGAGAATATTGATAAAAGAATCTGGGCATTTTACAGTCAGGGTGCTGAAAGAGAAGAAACTTTGAAAGAAAATGTATTAAGTTTTACAAGGTACCGATGAAATACTTGTTCAATAAAATTACAAATCATTTTTGAAAATATTTATCATTAAAAACTATCGCTTCTTTATATTTAAACTAGTAAGCCCGTCGGTCATACGAAATGACCGCTGTTCTAGATATTATAAATATACAATTTTCCCAGTAACCGGAAATGCACATCAAATCAAAGAGATATTTATCATGTAGAACAGTACAGTTTAATGAATAAATATAAACATATAATAATTTCGGAAAAAAATATTCTTGCCGAAAAAAAATCTAAGTTATAATAATCTGTAAAATAAAAATATTATTTACTATATAATCAAATTGTTTGTGAAAAATATTTATTTATATCCAACATAATCATCGTCGAAACCAGTAGCGGATTTAAGGGGGGCCCAGGGGGCACGTGCCTCCCCCAAAAGGTTTTTTCCCTTTTAAATATTTTTTTTAAATATCAAACTGAAACAGACAAAATTTAGCATATTTTTAAAATAAAATTTAAAAAAAAAAACAAATTTGAATAAAATAAATGTTGTTTGGCAATCAAAATCACTGTCCTATCAAGTGTCTCCTGGCAGTGCCTCCCCTCATTATATAACTTTTCAAAGCTCCCTCAGCTGCTGAAAAAATCTGTAAAACAAATTTTTTCCCATCTTCGAAATGACCCGGCTGTGCCGCTGTGCGCTATGGATCTACGTAGATGACTTTCATGAACGTCGCTTTCTTATCATCAACTAAACTTAAATAAAAGGCAATCAGGGCCGTCGCCAAAGAGGGTACCGGGTGCCCCCCCCCCCTCCCGTTTTATAGGAAAGGGGACGCCAAAATTTAAGTTTAATAATAAGAAAAAAGAAAAGAAAAAAGAAAAGGAAATTTTTTGCAATAAAAATGTAAAAAAAATAGGAAGGAATGGATGATCAAAAATTACATTCTTTTCCCTTCTGTAAAATTTAAAAAAAGAATTGCTATCCTAAAACATTATTTAGGAACATTGGTGAAACTATTATTATTATTACTTAATTAAGGGCCGCCGCAATGTGCGTTTCGTTTCAAACCTTTCTTAGCGGAAAGAAAAAGTATTCAAAACATTATAGAAAAACAATGCAAGTCTGAGTATAAAAAAAATTTAATCGATAATTAAATGTAATAATTTCATAGTCGTGCAGTCGAAAGTTTTATATTGTAATTTTTTTAATCAAAATATTATTACGAAAATCCCAGCAAACAGTATAAAAATGCCTGGGCCGCCGAAATATGTTTTGAAGCTAATGGGAAAATAAAAAAATGAGAGAGATTCAAAGCATTGTAATGAAAATTCACACCAAAAGTAAAACTTCAAAAGCAAGATTCATAATTTATGCATTATATGCATGATATTTAAAATATAAAATTCGAAAAAATTACTTATAGTATCACTGCAAAATGATACCGCTGTCTGAAATGTTAAAAGTTTTTTGTACATGCCGAAGACGTTGTTCGTATTTCAAATAATTAAAAATTGAGTTAAAAAATAAAAATTAGAAGACCAAATCAATAACATGTTTTTCAAAGAAAAAAAAGGAGGGACTGTTACGGCATTTTTTTTTTTTTTTTAATAAATGAAAGAAGGCAGGGAGAAGGGTGATTTGAAGAAGAATCGGAACTCCCCACACTCCACACACACACTGACACAATCTTTTTTTCTTGTTTAGAGTTGATGTTAAAATGGTGTGTGTTTGTGTGACTTGAACTTGAAAAAAAAATAGAAAAAGATCTGCGAAACCCCTTTTTTTCTTACGTTATTAATGAATGCCCAAAAAACTGCAAATTTAGAGCATCAATTTCAAAAAATTTCCAGTGGAGAGTCCCTGAATCCACTTGTCTTTTAACGTCACCAAATATAACCTAATATGCACTTTTAGGACTTCGATTTTAAAAAAATTCCGGGGGTTAGCCACCGAATCACCATTTCGTCCACTCACATTCTCGAAATTGTCAAAATTTTATTTTTAGAACTTCATCTTGGAGAAATTTCAGCTGTCTTATAACGTCACCAGATATAGCCTAGTATGCGTTTTATAACTTGAATTTCACAAAACATGAGAACCTCTCCCTCTCCCTTTCTCTAACATTATCAATATACTCCAAAAATTACGAATTTTGAGCTTCAATTTCAAAAAATTTCCACGGGAGAGCTGTTGAATCCACCTGTCTTTTGTCGTCACCAGAGATAGCCTAATATGCGTTTTCAAGACTTTAATTTCAAAAAATTTCCGAGGACAGTCCCCGATCCCTTCACCTCCTCGAAAATCATCAAAGTTGTATTTTTAGAAGGTCATCTTTGAAAAATTTTAAGTCTTTTACCGTAGTCGATAATAGCCTAATATGCGTTTTATAACTTGAATGTTAAACAAAATTCAGAAAAAGTTCCGCTTGAATCTCCCCCGATTTCTATCATCATCAATGGACGCCCAAAACTGCTAATTTAGAACTGTAGAAAAGATTGAAATCACTTCATTGACATTGAAATATTGAATTTCGAGAAGAACAGTCGTAATGTTTAAAAGCTGTTTGACTTAATACTCATTCTTCTGGCGTTATTATAATCTTCAAAGCATTTTTTTCTATTAGCACGAATTAGTTATAATGGTATTTTGCAAAATTATCTGAAGGGATTGGCGTTTAATTGTCTTAATATGTAAAAATGAATTGTATTCTTTCATTGGATGTAATTAAGTATGTTTTTCTTAATTTTTAAAATATTATCTGGTGTCAAGTAATATAAAAAACGTGAACAAGCTTATGAGTTTTTTAATTATGCCAAATTTTACGATGAGCGACTACTTTTTACACCCGGTGCCCCCTCCAAAAATTATTTCTGGATCCGACCCTGGTCGAAACAATAGTTTTAACGAAACTGGAAAAAAGAGCGCTGCCACTTTAATATATATATAAAGCGAAAACGATAAATAAATGAAAAAAAGAAAGAGGGATTAAATTAAAATCGCGTTTACATTAATTTTTAACGGAGATTGCAAATCTAGCGATGCCTCACTCAATTATTAGTCGTTTTCATTATAGAAACAATTGTGTAGATGGCAGCACGATGCAGTTTTCTCGGAGTAAGGAATTCGGAATAAGCTATCGGCGACAGACACTTAAGCGGCCTATATATAAGAAATAACGCATTTCTGTGATAATTATTTTCTGATGTCAAAGCTCGCGATACATGAGGACAGTATTCATATTAAGGTAACGAATAATACAAAACTTCATTGCCATTCATCAAGAAACAAACTTTCACTGCAATACATCTGCTAAAGTAATGTATAGTGTTTTGAATTTCTGGGAGTTTTTATAATATGTATTAGACGCAAAAATTAAAGGAGCATAGGTAATGCTAGTGAGGTTGCCATTGATTCCGGAGCCCATTCTGCTAACAATCAAATACAAAAGTGACGACCAGCAACAGGCTCGGGTCCCAGCTAGGCTGATATTAGTCAATATGCGGTCCCCAATAAACATCAAGAGCTTTCTTAAAAGTTTTTACCCCACTGCAATTAACAGTCGCTTCCGGTAAACTATTCCAACTGCCTACAACCCTATTGAAGTAGTAATTTTTGCTAATTTCAAGATTAACCTGAGATTTGAAAAGCTTAAAACAATGACCTCTGGTTCTATCTTCAGCACATAGCTGTAGCCCATCAACATTTCCCATTTTAATGAATATAAACCAACTAAATCATGTCCCCTCTAACTTTCCTTTGCTCAAGACTATACATATTGAACCTTTTAAGCCTAACCTCATAATCTAAGTCTGAAAGACTACTTACCAATCTAGTAGCCCTCCTTTGAACCCTTTCTAATAAGGTAATATCCCTTTTTAGGTACGGAGACCAAAACTGAACAAAGCATTTTCAATAAATTACCTTCAATATAGCACTAATATCTTTTTAAAAGTAAAAAGAAAAGGTAAAGTGGATGTGTGTTGGAGACAGAATTTGCGTGTCTGAGATTTAAGGGGCTAGTTAAAAATTGTTCAAAATATCCAAAAACATTTTATTACGTATTTCGATAAATAAAATTGTCTTAAAGCCTCATGCAAAGTCTCAAACTTATGTGAGGAATGTTTTAAAAGATATTACGGTTTTTGTAAATGACTTTAACTGTTTTTAATCTGCTCCTAAAAAGTTTAAAAGCATTTTTCTCTGCTTTGTATTTTTGACCAATGACGTGTAGTAAAATCCCTAAAGCTTTTTTTCTTTTTCAGTAAAAGATAACTTTGAAACTTTGTATGTGCATTCCACGGAGTATGTTTATGAAAAATTAGCGTGGATTCGACTCTGAAGTTTGCAGTTAGTTTTTATTTGATTGTTGAAATTTTTTGTCATTTTTTTCTGAGTTTTTAACGAAAAAAAAATATTGAAATTTAACTAAGTTTGAGATAGTTAATTCTATGCTAAGTTATATTCTAGAATGGAAGAATAAACTCAGAAAAAAAATCTTTTGCAAAAAGATATAATTGAGAAAGTCGTAAAAAAATTTTTAAATTGAAAAAAAAAAAGGTTTTTTTTTTAATTTTTAAATTAATGGATGATCACCAATGAGGTTCTACATTCAAATTTCATTCCTCTGCATAGTTGGAATTAAATGCAGGCATTATTTTTTGTGTTTGCTAAAAGAAAAAAAATTGTAAGGATGTGCTGCCCCCCCCCCCCCCCCCCCAGAACAACTTTTGAGCAAGTAAATTTATATGCGATTTTAACGGTTTTGAATATTTTTATGTTTGACAAGGGAGCGTCGACAGTGAAGACTTCTGCCTGGTAGATGAAGTTATTTTATATTCTGGTATGACTTATTTTATAATATAATTACTTTATTAGATGTCATTTATAAATTTTATGTATTAACTTAGGCATTAGTTTAATCCTAGGCATAAGAAACGTAAATAAAGTTTTAAAAAAATAGTTGCTTCAATAAAGCTTACGTCAATATTTGAGTTTTATCAACCGAATACTAGAACTCAGAACATTGTTTTATTTATTTATTTATTTTATTCTAATCATTTTGTTAATTCATTTATTTATTTTATTATTAGTAGTAGTATCATTTTCAATTTTTTGGAAATAAAATACGTTACTACGAGCCAATAATATCTTGTTTTTATTTGAAAAATAAAACATTTAAATCAGAAATAAATATTGACATGAATTAAATCAAACAAATTGATAGCAATATGCTTCAAAATGCAAAAATAATTGTGATGTCCTTAATAATTTTTCACCAACCGCAGAATGTGCACAAATAATGAATTTAACTTGACTCCAAGAGAAATAGAAGGTAAAAATTTTAGGAACGCCAAACTTCTTTTGCACAAAATAATATAAAATCTTCAAAAAACAAAGCCTTTCATCTATTGTTACAAAAAAAAAAAAAAATGTTTGTAGAAACCAACACATTTATCTAACTTACAGTAACGGATACAGATAATTAAGAAACATAAAAACTACAGGATTTAAATGAGAAAGCTGTTGACTTCCTTACGATGTACAACGTTTCTCACTACAAATAGATGAAAAGAAGTTGTGTTGATATTTCTGTGATACTATTACATCATTTTACAGGTACAGAATAATTCCCCGACTGCTGAGAAACACTCCAACGAGGGATCTCAGGGTGACCGTCCTAGGAAATGAGGTTTCTCTGCCGTTCGGGGTCGCTCCATCCGCGTACCAAAGACTTGCTCATCCAGATGGAGAAATGGCGGTATCCAGAGGTAAAATGTTGTGGATGCTTTTTTTTTTTTTTTTTTTTTTTTAAGTCTAGTTCTTTCATGCTTCAAAATCTAAAAGTCATGAGCAAGGGTGATAGTACATTCAAGGAAAAATACCTGAACTTTTTAAGAGTAAAATGAAAGGAGCAAAGGCTCGCCAATTTAATTACTTTTAATAAACTGATATAAATTTCTTAGCCCTTAATATAGCCTTTAAAAACCCTATATCATTTATAATAGCAGGTACCAAATTCCAAAATCTGATTCAGGTAATTTTGAAAAAAGACTCTTGCCCTCAAAAACTGCGCATTTTGAAATTCATAAAAACTACATTTGAATGGTGAAAAAGAATTTAATAAGAAGCACTAAGAAAATCTTCTAAACCGATTTTTGTTTTATCAAATGCTATTCATTTTTTTTTTTTTCAATTTTATTCCTTATTTACTTATTTAAATTCTTAATTGTTGAACCATTGGAAATATTTTTTTGCACAACAAAAGCTTAAATAATTATCACAAAAATAAAAATAAACCTGAATTCAGCACTTAACTTTTTGACATCAGAGAAATCCAATTTCAATTTTAACCCGCTAGCACGCGCGCTGGGTCTACAAGACCCGAGGTGCTATTTTGGAATTAATTATTCATTCAATAAGATCGTCAAGTTTCATTGTAACTGCATTCTAGGTTTCATCGGTACTGAACGTATGTACATTTGGTGTTTTAAATTTTGATTCTTTTAAAAAAGTGCATTTTTTAGAGGGGGGAAATAATGGCTTCAAATAGCACGCGTTCCCACGGATTAATTATTCTTCTTTTTAATTGTTTCTTCATTTTTGTGAAATATTAAAGAATGAGTTAAAAATAAATTTTAAAATACTAGCAAGCTGAAGTTCCCCTTTTTAATATGTAATGAATTTTTATCTAACATAATGAAATTCCGCATACTTACAAGAAATTCAAATAATAATTTTAATTAAATTCTTCCTAGTCGTAAAATTCCTTTCCACCGTAAAGGTTTTTATCGGGAAGTGCTACAAGATATTTTTATTACATAAATTTCTAAAAGCATTCGCATACAATATATATATACATACAGTGGGAATGTCAGTGTGAAATACATAACTCATACTTCAAGAAAAATTCAAGAATTCGGAATAAAATAAATGTAAATCAGCAAATAAGAGAAAAAACGTAGCCTCAATAAAACTGCTCGTACATGTCATAAAAATTGTTCGACTACGTACCATCTATCAGAACATTAAGAATATAATCGCTTCTTTAAAAAAAAGTTCAAGTCTCAGCTAAACTTTTCGCAAATCATCAAAAGACCGATTCATCGCCGCCATTTTGATTCCAGAAAACACTAGTGGAATAATCCACTGGAACAGTTATCGTTTTTTCAAAAACGTTTATAATTATGCCAAAATCTTTTTAAGCTTCTTTCGCGAATGTTGACAAAATACAAAAACTCAACTAACAATTAGTGCTGTCAAACAAACACCGGATAGCATCAAAATAGCAGATAGGTCAACTTGTATTTATAAAAGTCTTAAGTGAATGTATGAGATGAACTGCACTGAAGCAGTTCCAGTTAATATCGACGGGTTTTTTTTTTTTTTACATGGTTTTATTTAACTTGACTTGTGGCGGAATTTTGTAAGGCGGTTTTCGACAACAATTACTGCATAAATTATCTTCAAATTTTGCACACAAGCTTAACTTCGATGACAATACCATAATCCATCCGTTTTGTAATTTATTATAACGTTAATTAGGAAAAAAAATTAATAATTTTGGCTCAGAGGAAATTATCAGCATTATCATTTGCCGTTCGGCAACAATAGTTTTGTTTGGATAATGCAAAGATGTTTTGAATTTAAATAAAACCATGTAACTTAAAACATTCTTGGCGATTTAATATTATTTTATTGTTATCTTTTAATAATAATTTCAAAAATACCAAAACACAGTAAAATCTCAAAAATAAATGCCAACACTCATAAAAAAAAGAGGAACCATTTTTTTTAGACATACACTTTTTTTATTTCTCAGAAATGCATTTTTACTTTTTATTTCATAAACAGCTGCATCTGAAATGGGTACCATTTATACACTGAGTACGGTCGCTTCTACATCATTAGAAGATGTTGCGAATGGCCAAGTGAGAAATACTCCACTATTTATGCAAGTTTATATTCTTAAAGAACGAAAGTATACTGAAGAAATGATTCATAAGGCCGAAAAGTGTGGGTACAAGGCACTAGTTCTTACTGTAGATGCACCAGTTCTTGGTTTACAGTTGAGGCTCTGGGCATCAAATTTCAGAGTGACATCTCTCGTGAGGTAATATGATATGCTTATTATTATTTTTAAAAAGGTTGCTCAATAAATACTTGATGTAATCCGTGGTAAAAAATAAGAAAATCATGTGAAATTGAATAGATTCCTATCTGTTCAATCTGCTGCCGACTACACAATATTGTCCTTGTGACATGGATCCATGATGGATCTAGAGCAACCACCTTTTTTTGCGCTGTTCCGCTCCTTTTTTTTTTTTTTTTTTTTTGTTAATTAACTTTTTATGTGTGATAAAAAATTTTAAAAAGTAAAAATAAATCAACTTAAAAAATCTTCTTTCAAAAGTAGATATTTTTGTTTCACAGCTCAGGTCAACAAATCTAATGCCTCGGAGCAATTTTAATGTAGAATGTTTTTTAATGTGGGAAAAAAAAAGAGAAAAGAAAACGGTGATCTGGATAAAAGCGGAAATTGTGGTCAAAAAATAAGATTAGGTGTTTTTTTTTTTCTTGCGTCTTTCTTGCCTACAGGATAAAATTAAATTAACACCATTGCTGAAAAGCTGTTTCGGTTTGTAATTAGACCGTCCAATTCGTCAATTGGCTAAGGGATTGCGATCAGAAGCGATTTCATGCAGACAGACTCAAAGTAACCTTAGTGCATACTCTAGTTATCGCTCCTTTAAGGATACAGCTCTTTACACAAATCATGATTTTTTATAGTGCACCCAATATTGCTGATGCTATTCCAAAGATACGCAGTGCCAATGCGAAAAATGCAGACCTGTATTCAGACACCATTTCATGGGAAGATGTGGATTGGATTAAAAAAATATCCAAGCTACCTGTTATCTTAAAAGGAATTGTTACAGGTATTTGTTACTTGCAAATCTATTCTATATTGATACTTAACATATGAATGGTAAGGTTCTGCTTGTGGACCAAATATATAAATATTAGTAGTCCATCAAGTCTGCAACAGTTGGGCTCTTGTAATAAATTTACTACGCATGATCGCGTGAGGTACCATTTCTTGTGGATGAAAGAGGTCATTTTGTGCTACGGAGTTCGTTAAACATATCTAGAGCACTTTCTGGGATAATTATATTTTTAACTAAAAGTTCGATTGTTAAAATGTACATAAATTTAATGTTTAACTCCAATATGTGTGTGTGTTTTGTCATTCTCTGCCACACCTTTTTTGTTTCGTTTCAGGTACTATGTGAATTTTAGTGTGCTTGCACATCTGCATTCCAATTTGAAAAAATATGGAAGCACTTTAGTCTATGAAATAAATATTTTGAAATATTATACAAAAATATGCCATGACGGCCACGACAAAAATTGGCCATGGTTTTCAAGACATGATTTTACAGAAAAATTTAGCATTTTATTTCTTAGATGAAAATTCATCTTCCATTTTTAAAGTGCACATGAAGATGTGTAACACGTCAAATCACAGCCAAGGCCTGATTTAGCCTAATTGGGGCCCGGGGCAGAAACTTATTTGGGGAACCAAAACTTTATGGAAGTATTTTAAATTTTCACCTCATCAAAGATAATATGGCAAGAAATTGACTATAAGCTAAAATAGCTATAAAGTCCCCCCTCCAATGGTGAAACGAAATATCGTTTTGTTTTTAAAAAGTTCATGAAAGAAGGATTTTTTTTTTCTTTCTTTCTAATGGGGCTGCAGTATTGGACATCAACCATTGCAGACCTAGTGCGTCCCCAGATGTTGGTACCAACTCTTTCAGTGGCACCGCAATGAGTGTGGTACCATTGCCGCAATTTTTTTTTCTTTTGACGCTTAGTTTCCCCAACATGGGGCACCTGAGCTCTCGTTGATGCAATCTGCACTAGGAATTTAATTTAGCCGAGCATTAATTTTCTGCATCTTGAAAATCCACCGACTTGGGCCAGGTTTGAACCTGCGATCTTGGGAATACGAGACCTGCGTCTTACCACTACCCCACCCTGTCGACTCATGAAAGAAGGAAACGCAATATAAACTTTCTATTCGATTTGAGGCCCCCTCAGTTGTGGGGGCCCGGGGCAGCTGCCCCGTATGCCCCTGCCTTAATCAGGCCCGAAAATTAGGCTGTGATTCACAGCCTAATTTTCGGGTCAAGTACAAAATCTGCATCTGTGGAGTTACACTATATAAGTTCTTTTGTTCTTTAATTATCCTTGTGCTGTTCTCTTTTGGTGATTATTTTTCATAATATATGACACCACCCCTCTTCTCACCAAAAAAAAAAACACAAACAGAAAAAGCTACAAATTCGCTAGCTACAGATGATAGTGCTTACTTTCGTATGTTATACCAAACAAAACATAGTAAAACTAAACACCATCCTTTGTGGCCAACAAGATTGCACCATTTCATTGTTTGGAGCAATATACTGAAAAATTTTTGCATTGAAAATATAACTTTTTTAATTAATCTACATTATCTATGAGTTTATTGCATATATTTATGCAAAATATATGGTACAGTGTGAAATACAGTTTTTAAATTATGTTTCAACATAATTTAAGAATGCAAGTTTACTAAAATATATAATAAGCTATAAGAAATACATGCATTTAATAATACGCATAGTTTATCGTAATTAGTGGACGATGCAATGGAAGCAGTCAAGCATGGAGTTTCTGGAATATGGGTCTCAAATCACGGAGGAAGGCAATTGGATAGCATCGGCGCAACCGTAAGTAGTTTTAATAAATAATTTTCAGTTAGATTTTGAAAGATGGCAATCAAAACCAAGTTCGTACGAAAGTACGTTACCAGCTCACTGTAGATCTATGTTAGTAAAGTCATTTTCCGAATATTTTTACCCTCTCATACTTGCTAACTTTTGAAAATGGTCATCAGTAAAACTCTTATGTGAATGCAATTAGTTCCTCGAAGCAATATTAACATTCGTGATTTAAAAAATATCAGCATATACTACAGGACCTAAACTTTTTTATTTAGCATCACTATTGGTTTCAATGAGTTTGTTTCAAAAACTGTTCGCTTTTGGTGTAAATAGACAGACCTAATCAATGATGTAAATGAATTTTTTTTGCTTTTTATAGTGAAACAATTTTCTTTGGAGTACAAAAACTCCATTAAAAAAGACATTTTCAATTTTTCCCCCTAAAACAACTATTTATAAACAACCGTTTACTAGTCAATAATTACTCTGATTTGATGTGTACAATTTATATTAGCAGTTTTAAAAGCATATAAATTGTATTGTCTCGTACTCTCGGTTGCAACTGGATTGAAAGTTTTGGCCAAATGACGAGCATGAAAGTCCTTTATTACACAAGATGAAATAAGTTGGGATGAAAGTAATGTTAAACAATAAATTATTGACTTCCATACGGCAGAATCCCGCAGAAAATTAAGCCAAGAAAGTTTCACAATAGCGGATGCAATCGGATTTTGAAATCCGTAAAAAACCGCGACTCGTTTGTAAAAAGCTGTTACAATCCGTAAAAATTGGCTGGCCCTCTGCACTCAGTAGTGAGATTTTGGGAATCGCAACCTTCCAAAGAAATGCATCAGTATGGCATATCGAGGAAGATCATATTCAAAGAGCAAGGAGGAGTAGTTGAGTTAGGCTGGAAGGCTGGCACCACAGCCCTGCGCCGTTTGAGCAAATGCTTCACCCTAAAAAGTAACAGATGGAGGAAAAAAGTACAGTAGACGATAGATTTTACGAACACTTTGGGATCACAAAAACTGTTCGTAAAATCAAAAAGCATTCTTAAAATAAAGGATTTTTCGGTACTGGTAAACTGTTTGCAAACTCAAAGAAGACGAGCTGAAACAGCGCTTTTCATGCGTAGAAAATTTTCGTTTCTGGTGGAGCAGATATGTGACATTTGCTGAAAACTCAACGTTAGTCAAACTTTTTCGTTACTTGAATGGCTGCTGCGCTGGAATATAAATTAAAAAGTATACGACAGATCTCAATGTTGTTGACGTACTCTCAAAAAGCGAGGAAGAGAGTCTGCGCTATTCCTGAGCAATAGGGCCCTTATAGGCAGAAGTTGGACTTCCACGCCAGTCCGTAGATGGCAGCATCTACGGTCCACCTCCACAATTTTGGCATAGTACTAAAGGGGAGGAAAGACAGAGCACAATATTGTAGCCAGATTAATCCCGCTGCAAGTTTTTAATTTTTTTTCGGAGAAAACACGTGAACTACATAAAAAGATTTGCACAAAAAGCTTTTATTACAGAAGAGCCAGAGTTTAAATAGTTTCACCCAGGTGTGTTTGAATAAATAATACGTGAATTCCACACTTCAAGGTGTGCGATATAATTCACGTTAGAGAGAAAAGCATCACCTTGCTGCTTGTAACATCCATATATTCTTCAAGGAAGCAAAATAAAAATCAAAGAAAATAATTTCGTGTATTTCCTTCAACTAAGCCAAATATTTCTTTTCTATGTATATAATTGAAGTAGAATGTTTAACTTACGTAAAATCTAGTAAATTTGTGATTAAATACATATTTTTCTGGTAAATATACTCAATTTTAACTTCTTCCCCTAAGCTGGAAGCACTGCCTGATATCGTAGCCGCTCTCAAAGGATCTGGTTGCGAAATCTACATGGACGGAGGGATCCGTTGGGGAAGTGACATCTTCAAAGCTCTTGCTCTTGGAGCTGATTTCGTCTTCATTGGTAGACCAGCTTTGTGGGGACTCGCACACTCGGTAATTTTATTTCTGTAAAAAACTTCCTCCAAAAGTTACATTGTACGAAACTTTTACAATAAATTTTAAATGCAACTAAGACACTAATTTTGATAACGTTCTTTAAAGCATATTTTAAGGCGAGTGACTCCGTAATTTTTGTTTGTATGTTACCAGACTTTCCAATTAGAGAACGGAAACATTTTTCTTCATAAACGCAAGTCATTAAGTTGCTGCTATAATTATTCCAGACTGAATAACGAAAATTCAATGATATAGTGTAAATACTTGATTCTTTTTTACTTACTATTCCTAGTACTTTGTTGCATATTGAGACTAATGTTTAAGAGGAGTGTTGAAGTGTTGAAGTTTGCAATTTCGGGTTATTTTCATTTTAATATCTTGGTTCTATTTCGCACACAACGAGCCACACAGTAGCACGATGGTAGTTTTTGCGTAAAATATTTCAAGCACCAAAATGTGTCAAAATTCAATTCAGTTTACGTGCGAGATAAAAAAAAATCCACGTCCTCAAAATTAACAACCATTTTTCATTAAAATCAAAGCTAAATGGTCGTAGTAACCCAAATATTGAGACTATAAATCTAATGATCATCCAAAATATGTCAAAATTTCTTCTCTTTTTTTCCCTTTTATATTGATTTTGGCATTGTTGCCAATCAGAACACAAAAGTTTTATTTTCCAAGATCCCATGAAATCATTAAATCGTGTGAATCAAAATAAGTACATTACTGCAAACTAAAGCCCCCTTAACTAGATGCCTAGCGATTTGCGGGGAAAGTTGGCCGTGGATTTTAGTTACCTTTTTCCCCACCAGGAACGCTACTTATCTGCTATAACAAACCGCGCTCTTTCCATTAGTTTGAAGGGTAGAAAATTGGTTTTCCATTGCTATTTCTTCTTTTTTTCCCTAATAATTTGATTATTTGGGTTAAAAACGGTCGTTTTCAGTACCAATGTAACTTAAAGAAAGATTGTTTACTGTGTTGTTCCATTTTGGCATTTTGCACATAAAATTCAGTAAAAGAAAAAAATAGTTTCAATCGGACATTATTTTGCGTGAAAAATGGATCTCCGCTATATCAAGACAAGGAAATTATTATTATTATTATTATTATTATTATTATTATTGTGTGTCTTTCATAACGTCTATTTGGCAAAAAATTAAAAAAAAAATTAATTAATAACAATATGGTGCAAAACTATTTTTATATAAATATACATTATTTATTATGTTGTCCAATGTTTACTGTAGCTTGTCCTTGGAATACGGTTGATTATATATTATGATGCATTTTATATTATGCAAATATTAATTAAATTGAACTTATTGATTTTTTATTAAAAAAATTTAACTAGTTATGCGAAGACATGTATGAATCAATAAGAATAATGAAAGTTAGTAAGGAAAGAAATACAAATTATTATTCATGCATAGAATCAAATTCTAATCATATTTCAAGAACATATTTAATTCTATGGATGAATTAATGAGAATAATTTGGAAGTAATATTTGTCCTATTCTTCATGACTAAAATATCACTTCAGTATAATGCATAATAAATTGTAATTATTCACATATTTGAACATTTTAATTTTATTTATGTATAATTCTTATTTATTTATAATTTTAGTTATAGAAACCAAAAGGACTGTTTTTTTCTTTCGGAGGGGGGATAGAGCATATTCTATTATAAGATTAAATTTGATTCTATTATAAAAATAAAAACTTGACTTTTATGCAAAATTTTTATAACTTGCCTAAATGAAGAATTTGGTTCCAAGTTCCCTAATTTAACGTCCTCATCGTTCTGCTCGTTTTTTGAAGCAACGATTTCTTTGAAAATATTAGATTGCGAGAAAATATATCTGCTACTCTAAGTACACTTAAAAGCATTTCAAAACTTTGAACATCTTTTCAGAGCCTTTGCAAAGGTCTTGACTTTTAAAATTCAGGGAAAAAATTTTAATTTTCAAGAGCACTATAACTAAATAATAACAATAAAAGGCCATTCTTCTTTTCTAAAACAGATGAGTCCATATAACTATCTACTCAAATGTATATCACATGTATAGCTTTGCTGTTAATCGATCATGGAAGTGATACCATTACATCTTCTCAAAAATTTTCAAAATGCTCCAAATAAATCTTTAATTATTTTATCCATCGCATCGTTATCAAACAAATATTAAAATTAAAAGTTTTAGTCAAGAGCTGGATTTTTATTTGTTTCCTTACATCTGTAAAAATGCCTGTTGAAATTATGTGTATTATATTCTTTAATTATGAATTGCATAAGTAATTATTCTTTCTTTTTTCGCTGCTTTATTTATTTATTTTTTTCTAAACATTTTTTAACGTTTGCAATAGCACTTTCGATTGTAACAAAATCAATATTTCGTAAGTTCGATTTTGATTTAAAATATGAAGGTATTTGAAGTAGTATTTCGTACTCGAAATTTGACGTATTGTCTGTGGTACAGGTTGGTTGAGTACGCGAGTGTTCTCGACTTTTGCAACTGGTCGTATACAAAAAAATGCTAAAAATATATTTTTTAAATGGAAAAGCTTAAAATTTCTTTTTTTAACAGCCCCCCCCCCCTTCTTTATATATATATATTCCATTAAACTCGAAAATAATAATAATGACAAAGTTAAAAATAAGTGATGACATGCAATTATAATTTTAGGTGCATTTAGAGATTACAGAAATAATGTTTTTTTTTTTTTTTGGTAGTTGAATGAAAGTGGTGCAGGTTTTTATTACATAGCTATTAAAGGATGTTGCTGCAAGCACGTTTTCAAATTAAAAAAAAACAAAAAAACAATTGTTTTTTAAGCGAAGTTTCATTTTGCAGACTAAAAGATTTAAATCATTACTTTAATGAAAATTCTGTTCATTTGTATAAAAAAAATTTTCTTTTAAAATATCTACAATTAAGAGAAATCTACTTTAATAAAATAAAAGTTGCAAGTTGATGCTCCGTTAGAATGCTCCTAGACTAACGGGATATCAAAAATTAATAATATCATTTAATTTCCCACTGTTTTACTGCAATATAACGTAAGAGCGAAAACAATGTAATTATTGAGTCATATGACTAAATATGAAGGAAAAAAATCAAATGATTTTTTTAAAAGAACAATTTTTACCGCTTTTTATCGCAATTTACCAAGCGTTTACAAGTAAAACACCGTTTTCCAATAGCAAATAGGTAGTGCCCTCTAGGTGTTTTCGTTGTCAGCCGGAGAAAATCGTTGCCGGTAGGGTAATGGGTTTCGCTGCATTTCGGAAGGCATCTAGTTAAAGGGGCTATGCTGCAAACTCAATGCAGAAACTTGGGACAACTTTTAACACTCAGCGAAAAGGACGCTTGCCTGAAACAGAAGTTTTAATCAACAAATAATGCTCACAGGGAAGTACAGAGAAATCTAGTTGGAACCAACTCCAAGGGAAAAGAGAAATATTTCGTTATAACGGAATGTTCGCTGCAATAATAATAAATGCATCATCCTAATGGCATTTAAAACAGGATTGAATATCTATTTCGTTATAACGGATCATTCGTTATGTCGGTATTCGCCGTAACGAGATTTCATTGCAGTAAGTTATCCATAGCACTTGCTAAGTCTGCACAACTACACTAGTGAAACCGGAATTTTTTCTTGGAGGGTTGTGGGGAGGTTTACAGCAGTTCTTGCATCATAGGATTGGAAATATAGCTTAAAACCCAAAATTTTTATTTTAAATAAGCCAGGGCCGAAATTTCTTCCCAGTCCGCTCCTGATACCCGCACAGTTTCGTTCATACGTTTGTTGTCACCTGATAACATCAATCTATAAAAGTTTTGCTTTTGCTTTATTAAAGAGAAAATGATACAGATAACTTTTGTGCATATTTTTTACACTGCAAAAAAAATCTCCTGAAAATAACGGAAAACGTACGGCAGCAGAGTTTCAGGAAACATTCCGTTTCTGATAATAGTTAAAGGGAAAATATCAATAACTTGATATTTTCCCCATAGCCACTGAACGAAAGTTTAGGGGGTTACATCCAAAGTGCACACGATTGACCAACCCGAGATTTGACAGAAGTTCCATTTCTTTTTTCTCCGTTAATCCAAATCAGGTTGTGAAAATACAGCAACAGTAAAACGGAAAAGTTCCGTTCTCGTATTTTCAGGAGGTGATATTTTCGTTCTGGAATAAAAAACCATGTTTTGAAGCACTACGGAAATCTTTCTTTAAAATCAGTCAAAAAACAATATGAAAATTCAGGGTTTTTTTGACAGCGTACATTGCTTTATTTTCTTTAGGGGCAAAAAGGTGTGAAACGAATACTCGAAATACTGCAGAGCGAATTGGATAGAACAATGCATCTTGCAGGTAAGAATTATTGAATTATGTTGGTTGTTTTTTTTAAGAGGCAGAGAACTTTTTTTTTCCCTTTTAATGGGCTGCAGTATTGGTCTTCAACCATTGCAGAACTAGTGCGTCTCCAGGGATTGGTACCAACTCTTTCAGCGGTACCACAATGACTGTGGTAACATTGCCGCAATTTTTTGACGCTCAGTTTCCCTCCAGTTGGCGGCACCTGAACTCTCGCCGTTGCAAGCGGCACTAGGTATTCAATTTGGCCGAGAGTATCCACGCAAAACGGATACTCAAGGAATCTTTAACATGCCGCTTAATCTATCGACATGGGCGCAGACGATTTTCTGCATCTTGAAAATCCAGACTTACCAGGTTTGATCCTGCAAAAACTGGGGCGTACGAAGGCTGTGCCTTACCACTACGCCACCCTGTCGACAGAGGCAGAGAACTTAAAATGGAAATAAAACACAAAAACAATGCATTTAATTATCCTGTAATTTGCTTTATTTGAAAGATAATTTTATGGCATTAATGTTTGAATATGATGTCGGGCATATGGCCACTACGGCTGGCACGTGAATGGCGTAACCTGGAAGTCCAGTTTTCACATATCCCCAGATGAAATAATCCAAGGGCGTCAAATCGCAAGGACGAGGTGCCAGTTAACAGGAACAGGTACATTTCGGGATATTATTCTTTCGGCATATGTTATCCCGAAATGGACCTGTTAAGGGGGTATTCTAGTCTAGGGGGCCAACTTTTAGGTGCTTTTTAAAACGCTGTAAATAAAAAACGGTGCAGATTTTTATCATCAGTTGTTTATTTATGTTTAAAGAGCACAACAAAATTTAGTAAAAAAAAAAGTCAAAATTCAAAAAAGTACAGACCCGCAAACTGGAGACTCAAAAAGAAAAAGCTGCCCCCTGGTTGACACGATTCCATCCTCCTTGATGATCGGAAAACAAAAATCTTGGTTACTTCTTATTAAAGAGTAGGGATGTATAAAAATAATTTAACTTTGTGCAAGTAAACAATAATAATAAAATTACACGTTAATTTAAAGCACAAATGAGCAAAAAAAATGCAGACATATGTTTCGGGATTGCTTGGAATCCCTTTTTCAATGCGACAGGGAGCTTCTAGATGCAGAACATCCAAATGAAGCAGACAGAACAAGAAAAACAAAGCTTATATAGCCTAAGAATTATCTGTAAACCAATGAGAATAAAGGCAGCGTGAAGTGGAAGTAGAAGTAGCAGGAAGACACCAATAAGAGAGCAACAAACGAATCCAGTTGAAAGTACAGGAAGTAAAAAGGAATAACAATAAAAATAAAGCAAAAAAGACAACAGCATGCATAAAAATTGCAAAAATAATAAAATAAAATACAAAGAATAAAATTGAAATAAAAATAAGTACAGAAACTACCAAAACAAAATGCAAAACAAAGTACACATGTAAAGGAGGGGGAGGGGAGGGAGGGGGGAAGGTCTTTTTTGCTTTATTTTTATTGTTATTCCTTTTTACTTCCTGTACTTTCAACTGGATTCGTTTGTTGCTCTCTTATTGGTGTCTTCCTGCTACTTCTACTTCCACTTCACGCTGCCTTTATTCTCATTGGTTTACAGATAATTCTTAGGCTATATAAGCTTTGTTTTTCTTGTTCTGTCTGCTTCATTTGGATGTTCTGCATCTAGAAGCTCCCTGTCGCATTGAAAAAGGGATTCCAAGCAATCCCGAAACATATGTCTGCATTTTTTTGCTCATTTGTGCTTTAAATTAACGTGTAATTTTATTAGTAGGGATGTAGTTTTCGTTTGATCAGAGCAATTTGTAAAATCGCAAAATGGCGGCCATGTAAAAAAAAAAAAATTCCCCTCAATTTTTCAACTTTGGAAATTTTTTAAAAATAATAGAAAACGAATTTTCAAAAAAGCTCTGATCAAACGATAGCGACTTATACTTGAGATATGTCAACCGTTCCAAAAAACGTAGTTTCGGGAAAAACGCGTCTTTTTAAGTTTTGGGCCAAGTTTCGGGCAGTCTAAGTAATTTTATATGATGTTTTATACTTACATTTATTAATCAGCGATTTCTGTACCGTTAAAGTATACGCACTAGGGCTTCCGCTACGGTCGCATTTTTTCGCAAAATCGGAAAGACCCCTCCCAAATCTGAAAATGAAACAATATATTTTCGCTTTTTTGCTGAATGAGAAGAAAAAAAAAAAAAGCGTGCGGATCCTTCGGACAGGGAAGATATTCAAGAACTACTGTTGGGAGGGAGCAAGGGCGTATCAATGGAGCAGAGCAGATAAAAACCGAATTTCTATAATGGGGGGGGGGGGGGGGCGAAAATTTGTTAAAGATAAAAACCCACATTATCCTATATTATCATATCTGTATTCCTCCCCATGAAAAAAAAAAAAACAATAGAGGAAGCTGCACTTGGCATTTGCAGTGCAGTTGTTATAAAGAGAAAATGTTGAAGGAAAGGGAAGACGGAGACCCGATCCGATCCAATGGTTGAGTTTTTTTGCAAACATAAGAACAAAGTATTAAGAATCCCTCTGATATAGCTGTTTTTTTTCCGCCAAATAGTTTAATTACTTTACTAGACTTTTAGTTTTAATTATGTAAACTTCTCCCAAAGTCTTTTATGGTGTTTGAATAATACATTTATGTTTTTATAAACATAAAAATAAATAGATGATTTACATGACATTTTTGATAAGCATTTTACACATTTTAAAGGTTTATATTGAAAATAAAAGATTTTGTACGACACAGGGAGCATTCAGGTAGCCAGAAGTTGCCTACGGCTGGCTGTTGATTCGCTACGGTCGAACCGGTTAAGTTGCCACGTCACTAATACGGCTGTAACTTTGAAAAATAATTAAATTTTTTTAAATCCTTTTACAGGCATTTTTTTTTTTTTTTTTTTTTTGAAGGCCTAAACTTTGAAAATATGCAAAAAAATAAAAATCGATTTTTTGAAAATTCTAGACTAGAATACCCCCCTTAACAATGTACGCGGCAGCCGTACATCATATTCAAATATTAATGCCATAAAATTATATTTCAAATAAAGCAAATTACATGAATATTAAATACATTTTCTTGTGTTTTATTTCCATTTCAAGTCTCTGCCTCTAAAAAAAAACACCATTTATAAAAATCTTTTAAAATATGAATTACGAGTTTGGATTTCTTTGCATAAACTTTGAGCTGTAAAAGCCGTTTTGGAATAATGAAACCGAATATTAAGTTTCCTGTATAAGTACGTTTTAAAAAAAATTCTTCTAAATGATGGAATCATTTATTATGAAAGCAGTGAAGTTGACTTCACCACAGTAACTGTTAATTTAAGGTTATTATTGACTCAATATAATAAAAAAAAAGGATTACCAGGAAGCTAATAAGTTTGAAAAATATCAAAACTGAATACAGCCCGTTTTAGTCAGTGGCGCCAGTTAGGAAAAGGTGAAAAAGGAAGTCACGGTTTGACTTATCCATTTTCCACTAAATAAAGATTTTATTTACCCGTAGCTCTTTCTGTCCACTCCATTAGGTTTGTCACTGGTTCACAGTAACAATTTAGTTATAAACGGAACACTAAAAATCATTTTTCAAGATTTTTCTTTAGAGCCACTCGATTTTGGAAAAATAAATACCGCAGTAAAATCAAAACTCATTCAGTATCATCTTAGCTGCAATATTTTCACAAGAAACACAACTTATGTTTTAATTACTTTACAAATTTCCTACCAGCTTTTGAAATGTGTATTTTTTCTGTTTCAGGCTGCTCATCAATCCAGGAAATTGGGTCCCACATGATAAAGACAGTGCATTTTTCAAGAATATAAACTATCTTTTTTTAAAGAAGAGAAGAGCTTTGTTAAATGCTAAGCTGGATATCTCCACAAGAAATAATGACTGTACAACTTTAACAAAATTTTTAAAAGCAATTTAAAATAAACAACTATTAAATCAATGGTTACAAACTGCAAAAATAATTGTAATTAAAATATTTATTCTATATAATTTCATTACCTTGTCTTTTATAACTGCTTTTTGCAAACAATATATTTTTAAAATTAAAACTATACACATCTTAAATATATGTGTTGGTAAAATCCTGGGAGAGCCCACCTAGTTTCAAAGTTGCCAATTTGGTGTCCATCTCACAGAAGGATACAGGCAGGGTTATGATCAAATCAGAATTACTAGGATGACATACTCATCGCCAACTACGCCAACAGGGAGGGATCTCCTAGGATCCAACCGTGAGGATTTCCAGCATTCTACTGTACAATTAAAATAATAATGCATGAAATCATTTTAATTCATTATTAAACTGTACAGAAAAACATAATTTTTATATTTGTGCATTTTTTCAAACAAGTGAGCTTTCATAAATCTGGACTTTTAAGCATTGTGCAAAAAAAAAAAAAAAAAAGAAAGAAAGAAAGAAAGAAAAGGAACTATATATCTTTAAACTTGTAAGTTTTCCTGTCTTTTTATCATTTAATCTTTTTGTAGATAAAATATTCTCTGTAAATAGAAGCTAAACAGATGAATTTATATTGATATTTTCAGAGTTTATTCTCAAGCATAGAATTGTATTTCTTATTTTTTTTTACCATCTTATAAAAATAAGAATGACAATTTTGACCAGATTTTTTTAATGCCCTGCCAATTATAGTCCAACTATTTCCAAAACGTTTATATAACTCTATTAATTTTAAAATTTGCTCAGAAGTCCAGTTACAATTAGAGGCATATGGGTGAAACATTATCTTGGCTCTGCTATAAATACATTGCAGAGTTCTATCATTCAGATTTTTACCCAATCTTACATAAAAACGTTTAGCTCTTAGAAAATTCAAAAGAGAGACATCTTTTTTATTATTACGATAAATACCAAAAATCATAAATGCATTGCAGATCCCATATTCCTTACAGAATTTTGTAAAATTTCTTCTTAGTATAGCATTTTCGTCCGGGCTCCATCTTCCTTGTTTCACACTTATACCTTGCTTTGCCCAACTAGCTAGATCTTCTGTAGAGGGTGCAATCACACGTTCATTTTCATGTAAGGGCGGAATTTCAAAGTTTATCATTTCTGGTTCTAAATCAAATTTTCGTATCATTAGTTCACTTCCTTCATGAAGTTGTAATGGTGTAACATCCAAGTTAAATGCTTTCTCTCCAAAATTAGTTTCAATAAAAATTTCTTTCAAGTCTTCAGTAGAATTAGATTGCAATTCATCATTTCTAAGGCAATTATCAACAAACGGTATATCCTTTATATGAGGGCCATTTTCATCATTGCATGTAGTATTGTCAAATTTACAAGCTTTTTTTACTTTTTCAAAGTCGTTATTTTGCGTGATGAATGATGTGTCTCTTTGGAAAGACATTTTATTTTTAGGAGATTTATGCCCCTTATTACTTGGAGAAACTGATCCATAAATCCCTTGAAACAAAACATCCTCATCAGAAGCGTTATCCGACTCATATGATGATGCATTAGAATTATATGAAACATTAGATGAGATACCTGAATGGCTGCTTGTAAAACTACATTCAGATTTCTTCTTACATTTTACAGAATTAAAGGCTTTACTTCCACACTTATTTAAGTTAATTATCCTTTCACTAACATATTTTTTGCTATTATCTTGAGTAGTTTTCTCATGCTCTGCTATGCCATATTTTTTTCTAGAATTAACCAAAGATTCATCAACATTTTTCACACATGCACTCAAACGTTTTTGAACACATTGTGAGTTTTCTACATTTTTTAAAGAATTTCTTTTTAAAGTTAAGGAGTTTTCACTTACAGAACATATTTTAGAAAGGGAATTTCCAAGAGTTTTGCTGAGAATAGGCTGCTTTTGACTTCCTTCTACACTGTCCACATGATTATTTTGATTTGAAATAAATCTATTCTTTACAGAAGGCACTTTAGTAGACGCATGCTTTTTAATAGTTCCATTTGAATCACATTTAGATGAATCAAGCACAGAAACTTCATTATCTGAGCTGTAGTCACTAGATTCATTCAAAACACATTTATAATAGTCAGATTTGGAAAAAAAAGCTTCAGAATTATTTAAAGGTTTATTTACTAAGGCATGTTTTGTATATCTTTTGGAAGTTTTATAATTTTTACTTTTTTGAGCATTAAATTCCTTCTTAGTTCTTTTATCATTTACCCCCTCAAAAGTATCGGAATCAACTACACTATCACTAGATATAGTGATAATGTCATCTTGTTCTATAAATGATACCGAAGAAATCACAGAACAAGGTTTGCTTACACTTGGCTTTAGTAAATCACCAGCTCCTTCTGTACATGTAAAACTTAATTTGTTTTCTCTAGTACACTTTTTTTTGTTTCCCTCTTTATTTGAACATACTTTCTCTGCATGGGAATTAACTGAGCATTTACTTTTCTTTCTCTTTGAACATTCCCTTTTTGGAGAGTTAGAAGCCTTTTGCGTGATAAGTTTGCCATTTGAATTGTTATTGTCTGTCACATATCCCATAGGTAATTTTTTTTTTCACGTAATTTAACATAATTTTTATTATTATTAACTATATTTGGGATTCCCTTGCACTTACTAATTGTGCTCTCTTGAATAAAAATATCATCTTCAGAACTGTCAGATAATGTGACAACATTGTTTAAAGTCAGCTTTTCTTGTTTCTTCCCCTTATGTTTTAAATTGTGAGATGAGCAATCCCTTTTTGGAGAATTAGAAGCTTTTTGCGTGATAAGTTCACGTTCTGAATTGTTATTGGCTGTCACATCTCCCATTGATAATTTATTTTTACACATGATTTAACATAATTTTCATTATTCTTAATTATACTTGGGATTCCTTTGCACTTTCTAATTGCGCTCTCTTGAATAAAATCAATCTCATCTTCAGAACTGTCAGATAATGTGACAACATTGTTTAAAGTCGGCTTTTCTTGTTTTTTCCCTTTATGTTTTAAGTTGTGACATATATTCTTTCTTTTTGAGCAATCCCTTTTTGGAGAATTAGAAGCTTTTTGTGTGATAAGTTTGTCTTCTGAATTGTTATTGGCTCTCACATCTCCCATTGGTAATTTATTTTTTACACATGATTTAACATAATTTTTATTGTTCTTAATTATACTTGGGATTCCTTTGCACTCACTAATTGTGCTCCCTTGAATAAAATCTATCTCATCTTCAGAACTGTCATTAGATAATGTGACAATATTGTTCAAAATCGACTTTTCTTGTTTTTTTTCTTTTTGTTTTAATTTATGAGATATACTAACTGTTTCGGTTGAATCTGACGATACAGAATCTTCAAGCACTTTTTCAGAGTCGATGCTTTTTAAAGGGAAATCAGAGGAAATGTGTTCTGGGTTTTCCCTTTGTCTATGAAAGGAGTCAGATATTTTATGTGAATTTGCCAATTCCTTACAATTTTTATAAACTGACTTCTGTTTACAGCTAGCCTTGGTAAAATTTTCCTCATCAACGAATCCTAAAATTTTACGACATTCTTCTGCTTCATTGAAAAAACAGTATTTGCTGTCATCCCTAACATTTTCAACGTTTGCTTTACGTTTATACTTAAAACTTCGCTTTTTGTCATACAATAAACAAAGTTTTTCCATTAATACAGGACCTGCCATTTTTCTCATGAGCAAGTCGACGTTTTTAATACCTTCCATCTCATTTGTGTCTTCAAGTATGCTAGTTTTATAATTGTTTTTCAGAAGCGCAAAAATATCGTTAAAATGCTCATTTTAATAGCGTGAGGAATTGATTTTAAAGAAGTTAATTTTAAAAACAATAATTCGTTTCAAAACTATGGCAGATTGAATCATTGATTGAAAAAAATATACACTTTGCAATGCACTAATGAGATTGTACATAGCTTCAAAGAAACATACAGTAGACAAAACAGTTTTCAAGAAATGTTCGGAAATTCATTGGGCAAAATAAATTCTATGAAAACACTTTAAATATTTTAAAATCACTAAACAACATCACTTTTACGAAAACGCAATAAAAAATAAAATTACTGCATTACTAATTTTCATGATCCCATACCTAAAAATTGTGAACCCACCAGAAACACAACAAAACAAATTACAAATTTCTCTATTTTGAAGTTAAAGAGCGCGAATATTCTGCTGATGCAGAGATCCCAGCCAAAGCCCCAGCGTCTTATCGAGAGCAAATCACCTCTAAGAGCACGTGACTTTCAAGACCAATCAGAAAATGCAATATCCATTCAATTCTGCCAGGTTTCAGTGGTCGTGGAAAAGTCCTGTAGTTGTAGAGAGAAGAACATGTTTTGTTAGTTTGCGCTGTATTTCTCCTTGATTATGTCTTGTGGTATAAAACTTGATCAAATTTCAATGGTATTTTGAAGATATATGACTTAAAGTAAGTACTGAATTTGAAGCTTCTTTCCTATAATGTTCCTCATAATCATTTTTATTAATAGGATTTGAGAACGAAGCAAGTGTGTATATATATGGAGCAAATCAGACGTTTCTTAAAAATTGTTTTTTTTTTTTTTTTTTTCTTATTGATTTGTTAAATTTATAATTCCATTTTACTTGAAATTTGGTTTAGGTTATAATGTATTGTTTGTTATCGCTGTAGTTCAATTCGGGTAAGAAGGCAGGTTATGCCATGTACAAAGTATTTGGCTTCACAACTTAAAAAAAAATCTTGTAAAATGTTTTGTATTGTATTCCATTTTTAAGCTTAGAATGTCTACTTTTAAAATTTAGCAATAAAATATTTCTTTTTCAACATAAAATAAAAAGTACAGCTCCTTGCTTGTAATCTTACGAAAAAATGTGTTATGTAGGGGACATTTTCTTTTGCAATAAACCAAAAAGTATTTGATTTAGCTTGAAATTTCTAACATTTGATCTCTAGTAGCAACACTATTGCTTAAATTTTATTGAATTATTGTTGATTACTATTTTAAATACTTTGTTTTTTATGTTTTCATTAAGGGATAGTATTATATTCTTGAATTAGATTACGAAAATGGTTTAAGTTTAAGAGAAATGGCACCTTTAACAGAAATTCATGTGCTTTTTAAAAAGCAGTCCGAAAACAAAATGGGTACTTTGAAACCTAGATCTTTTAAAGATAATTTTTTTAAATTACGAGAAAAAGAAGTAAAGCACTCAGAAAATAAAATTAAACATAAATCGAGAGGATTAGTTTAAGCGTTATGAAAGTTTAAGGAAAAGGGCATGTAGAACAAGGAAAAACAAGATTATAAAATAACAAAGAGCAAAAATATCCATTATGTTTTCAAGAATGATTCGCTGATCATAGGATGACACTCAAGTAAAAAAAAACCTCCCTTCAATGTCACCCCCAAAAATCCCTGTTTTAATGCTGTGAGGAATTGGTTATCCAACATGGTTCGCACAGGCCATAAAATGGTCCTATTTTTGAGATTGGTATATAGGGGCTCCTCTAAAGGCCATATTTAATAGATAAAAGTTCTAAAAAGTAATCAAAGGCTTTATTTTTTAACATTTGCTTGAAGCATGTGAATAAAAATACACTGTATTGAACTATGTTTGAATCTTGAATGTAAATCATAGCACTTGCTGAAATTGATGAAAAAAAATAGACTAATTTGATTCCCAATTAAACTAATCTTGCCCAATAATTCAAATTTTTTCAAAACCTTTTCAGTTATACTCGTTTCTTTGCAAGCATGTTACCCATTGATTATTTTGAGTTTTATGTTTATCAATTAATTGTATATTTAGTAAAAAAAATTTCACAAAAGCTCTGTTTTCATTTCGTAATAAGCTTTCCCATAATAAGTGAAATTTAAACAAAACATTTAAAATAGAAATATTTTTCTAATGCTTATAATTGACAATAATTGAGCATATTTAATCAAAATAATTTAGTTAAAAGTGCGACCAGCAACCTGACAAAAAGTACTAAACCACTGTTATTTTTTCTTTCCTGTGTAATTTACAATCAACGCAAAAATAAAAGTATCGGGAAATTTAATATTTTAAAGAAATCAATTGTAATCTTTTCTGTGGTCATTAAATATGTGTAAAAGGGAGAGTATGAATTATATGTGTAATTTTTATCAAAGTGTATATATTTAATCTTTATTTTTTTTAAATTTAAAAAAATAAAGAGAGCCCTATGTATAGTTACAAATTAGCCTGAAAAAGGCCCTATCGTTTAATCTACTGGGACAGTAGGAACTGTATCCAATAAATTAAAAATCTATTGCATTTTTTTTTTTTTAAATTTATTGGATAACCAATTTTTAACAGAATTATAACAGGAATTTTTGAGAAGATTACCTACACCGACTTTAGACATATGCTGCTTAGCAGGCGAGATATAAATACAATGTTGATATTATTTTTGTTGAAGTAAGCCTTTAGCTTTGTTTCAACCAAAACTTTTCTGGGTAACATATTCAAAATACGACTCACGACCCTTCAATATTGTGGCCCAGTAACATAGCTAGACTTAGCTTTCGGAAGAGGTGGGCATGGTTTTACAGGAAACATTGGTTACATTCTAGACAATTTTCATCATTTCAGAGGAGGGAGTATCTCCAAAACACCCTCCTTATCTATTCCAGCATTGTGGTCTAATCTGTATACAGTGAAACCCCTCAAATTTGAACTAATTGGGGCTGTAGCCTGTTCGGATTTTAGCAGAAAAATATCCATAACATAAAAACAAACCATCTTTATGGCATAATAATGAAACCCTTGTCTCATCGACAACTGAAGATAACTGATTTCAAGTGAAAGATTGAGTGATATTTTGTGATTTTCTGTTGTTATTTCATTGTTTTTGCATCCTAAAAAATTTCCACAACCAACTTTTATCGTTTTTTTAATCCTGCATGACATAAGTATTTATAACACACATTCAGTTTGTTCAGTATGCTAACTGTATTTCCTTGTTAATTTTTCGCCTAGTTATATAAAATAAGGCTATAGCAATTGCTTTATGGCGAAATAAACTTTTCTCCTTTTTTGAGGGTGTTTTTCAAACTTAAATTCGTTAGGAAAAATACACTCGGATTTTCGGGGTTTGTATTTGAGGGATTTCATTGGTATAAAATTTTCTGCCTTCTCTTGAGTTATTAGGACAGATTTATGATATTCTTGCACACGCACACATGTTACACCCATACCAGCACCCTGATCAGGAAATTTTTTAATTTTTGACCTAAACAAAATGGAAGCTATACCCTTCAGTTAGCTTACAAGGCACCTATTCTTCAGATATCTTCACTGGAAAGGACTTCTCCTTTCCAGGTATATTACTACTGTAAGTTTACAGCAGAGTACATTCTACTGTAAGTTTGTTCGACATCTGGTGGTACATTCTGTCATTTGAAAAACATTGATTTGGTTCTCATCTTAATATTAGCATGTGAAACAACCTAACATGCACTTAAGGCTCCCTAAAATCAGATGTGAATACTGTGTTTGATGCGTACTCAATATGTTTGAAAAATGCTAAAAATCACTCAAGTGATTATTCTCTTTCTCTTGAGCAAGAGATTAAGGACGATTCTTTAAAAAAGAGTTGGCAGAGCTACAGGTGACCTTTCCTGTAGCTTGCCAACTGGATGAAGATAAAGGATTCTTATCGTGTGAACTGCTCAGTCGGTTGTGAAATGGTAATTAGTCTCTAGTTAGCTTTATCTATATCTTAAGCAGACTGTAAGTAACCCAAAAATCTACTTTAACGTTGTCCTCAAGATAGGATCGGTATATTTCTTAATCAAATGCGCTAGCTTGGTTGAAAATGGAACTGTCGGTTTTCGCCATCATTTTGCGCCTAAGCAGGGCTTTCATGAACCAAAGCAGGCCCCCATGTACCCTTTTTTGCCCTCTCCCTTCCTCATTCGACTTGCATCTTAGCCATGGAAAAATTTAACCTTCTACAATATTCCAGTGCCAAACCGGTCCCCATGATTCAGCCATACCTGAATCATGGGCTGGGCTCTCAATGACCCTGCTCCTAAATACAACCTTACAAATTTTCTCACTTTACATTGCTTTGTTATTAACTGTCACGGCTGGTGCAAGCACTAACTCATTTTATGTTGGCCAAAGAACTTCAGTAAATTATTTTTTTTAAATGCTCTTTTTGTAAAAATTTAATTTTTGTAAAAATATTTGCCATTTATTTCTGAAGTACAAAATTTGCCACCCTATGCTCCCAGCATAGAAATTGCACATTCGTAAATATGGCCCTTACAATTGTACATAAGTAATACCAAAATATGTTTATTTTTATGAAGAGCCATACATTTTTGAAATTTATAATTATTATTATTCATTTCTCATGTATAATTTTTGCTTACTTTTTAGCTTGCATTTATTGTTTGTATCCTTGAATTTCAAACCTGATCATGGCTTCGAAATCTTCAATGAGCCTACCTCCTCAATGGAAAATTGTTCGGTCTAGAAGGTATCCTGACAAAGTTTACTATTTCAACACTGAAACAGGTGTTTCAAGCTGGGAAATTCCAAGTTGCACCAAAGAAATATGTAATAATAAGGTAAGTACAGTTGGAAGCTCCACATAGAAGCTTTGTGATCCAGCTATCAGTATATCAATACTGCTAGCTGAATAACAAAACTTCTATTATGGAGCTTAAAAATAAAAAAAAATGTCTAAGATGACAGTTCGTAAACAAGGTTAAGGATACAGAATTGTTCGCAAAAATAAGAAGTTGTTTGTAGAATCAGTGCTAGGAATTTTTATGCATGTTTTTTAAATGCAATTTATATGATTAAGTTATTTAAATACAAAATTTTGTTTAATATATATATATATTTATTAAGCTACATTTTGTTTATGCAAAAATCATTAAGACATTTTGTATTGCATCATATTTTGTTCAAAGAGTCCTCTTCAAAGAAATAAGTATTTTATTTTCATAGTGTTCAATTTAAATTAATTAATTGTCTTTGTTTTTCAGGAGTGTGTGAAAAATTCTTACACTGACGCTGATAGGAAACTTCAAAATAAAACCATTCAAACCGAGAGAAACAAAACTCCTTATTCCAAAGTTTCTGTCAACAAGACTGCACAGTTATGTCGGAAGCATCAGCAAGAAAAACAGTTACAAAACACATCAGAAAATAAAAGTATGCAGAATAAGAAGCGTGATACTATCACAAAACCACCGACTGCTGTTGTTGCTCCTGTTATTGTAAAAAGGACTAATGAGTGTAATTCTGAAGCATTAGATACTGCTCTTTTGAAACGTAAGTTGCAAGTACTCTACCAGGAGCAGGAAACTGAAAAGGTAAAAAAAACATCTCCACGTAAGAAGAAAGACAGAGCTAAGAATAAGGCTAAAATTGTTGCTGATGAAGCTCCTTCAGTCCAAAAGTCTGAGCCGATCCCAAAATCAAACCTTTGCCAGAAACATTTGAATGCATCTTTACATAAAAATACAGAAGGTATGATGTTTCATTTTTTTTAAAAATTTTTCTTGCTTAGTAGTTTTAATTTGCACTTCATTCATTCAATCATTGAAGATGTATAATTTAAGAAATTAATATGTATTGCTCAGTAGAGGAAATGTTAGGGGTTTCTGTACTTCTTCCCTTTGAAAACATAATTGAATTAGAAATGATTCTCTATTTCCTAATAATCAATCAATTTGCTACATAAGACTAATCTACCCTTCAAGGTGCAATACAAGTGAATCTTAAATTTCTAGAGGTAAGGGCAAATAAAGGATTTTTTTCCTGGAGTACACCGTAGTCCAAACATTACAAGAACTTTCCCTAATGAAATTTCAAATATTATATTCTCTTTATTCAAAACAGATTGTTAAATTTATTTCTATTTTCTTTCTGGCACTTTTTGTGTGCATATATCTTAATGCACTTGAATAAATTTTTATCATTTGACGAAAGTTTTTTGGCTCTTTTTGGTAGCTGTTACAATAAACAACTACCCTATCTTTTAAACAACTTCCCTTGGAAAAATGAAGCACACCTCATTGCCATAGTGACAGATAGGTACTATCAAATCAGCCGGAGCTTTTCTCATGGACAGTAATGTATTTAAAATTAAAAAAAGTTGCCAAATATATATTGATGAATAAGGGAAATTATATATCATGTATCTGTTGTGGGGTTAGATTTTTCAACTAATAACAATTTAGAAATTTTTCAGAAATGCATTGAATTTTAGTCGCTATCACTAAAAGATTTAACTCATTTTTATACAATGTTTACAAATAGGGTGGTTATTTATTTATAATCAATGCCAGGATTAGTGTTTTTGCTTGCAAAACAGAATTTTGGCCAGCACGGTGTCGAAAACTGGAAAAAAAAAATGGCAAAAGTTGAAAAGGAAAAACGGCAAAAATACTTGTTGCTTTTATATGTGTGCAATAAAGTCTATTACTTAACAAGTTTCAAATTCTAGAAATAATTGAATTAATTTTTATGTGTTATTGAACTTTGTTATTTTGTTAATTAATCAATATTATAACTAAAACAACTATTTGATGAAAAGTCTTAAGTTACAAGTTCAGAACTAACTCAAAATTATACAAAGAAAAAACTTCTGTTAAGTCTTATAACCTAACTTGATTTATTTTCTTCCTTTTGCTTTTGCAAAAAAGAACAGTGGTTACATTTGTCGCGACCCCTCGGTAAAGTTACTGCTTATACTCATTCTTAATACACAACATTTATTACACTAGACAAATACACATAGAAATTGAAGGAATATTTACAAGAAAATCATGAGCGTAAAGACGTACAACCTTCTGCTGCTAAGGTTGTGTGTAGACTGCTGTTTCTAAGGGGTTTGCACCCTCTCTGATGTTGTTGGTCCACTGTTATTGGTCAGTTCTCAGTGTTCACGTGAACATAGTGTGGTGGACACATGCACACGTCATGATTGTGTAGGTGTATTTTCGTTTCGAATATTTTTTGTAGGACTCTAACTGAGTGTCGCTGCACATTCATTACTTGCAGTCATTTCATTTTCTGTCTTTTCTATTAAATACTGAAATTCACCAATGGCATTGTCAAACACCTCCATCAGGAAATAAAATGTCCCCCAACCCAACCCAAAGTATTGCACCTCACTTTAAGATAGGTCAGTAGAAACTGGAAAAGTAACTGGATAAAAATTTTATTTTCTATTTATTTACTATAAATTTTGTGTATAGATTATTTTTGTTAAAAAATTAGTATTTTTTTAATTAATGAACTGTATATTTCTAATATTATATTACATATATTGTACACGGTGCTCAAATTAAGTATGAGTTAATTTGAAACTTAAATTTCTTTTATCTGATGTTTTAGTTTATCTGGCAATGCCCAAAAAAAAATTAAATGAACACCGAGTGCAATTTTTGGTGGAACAGTTTTTACCAGGTTTTTTCCGCCTATGGCAAAAACTTGCCAACCCCAGTTAATACAATGTCATTTTTAATTAAGGCATGTCTTTCTTGAGGATATAAAAAAATCTGTTATTTCGCAAAAGTAAAATGATTTCTTTTTCTATCAGTATTATGTGTCTTTAAAAAAAAAATCAGCTTACCCCTAAGAAATCCTATCAAAAATCATTAAAGAGGTTCCTGCTAAAGTGTTATTGCTGTCAAAACAAAAACAAAAAAGTGGTATAAAGCTTAAAGCTTGTAATCATGGAAATATTTTAGTGGTTCGATCAGTTCTGGCAAATTTCGACATATCATAAGTTTAAAAATAAATTAGGTAAAACATATTTGCTGCAGACTGTTGAAAGCTAATTGCTATTTAATTAACATTGATGGTTTTTTATTAAATCTAAGCAAAGTGATGAAAAAATAGCGGTTTTTTTTTTTCATTCTTTTTTTTTTAAGACGAATATTTTAAGCAGTGAAAACTGAACTGAGGATGTCGAAACGTCAATTAAAAATTCCCAAATTATTCTTATGCTTTTAGAAATATTATTACGTATTGTTGAATGGTAAATTGTGCATTAGTATAATTTGGTTAAAATGTATGTGGCAAGTTAATATTCCTCTTCATATGTAATTTGTTACTGTTCTTTGAAGTTAAATTATGGATTAAGTATACTGTTCAACACTTTAATGAATATTAATTAATTTTATGTGAAATGTTTTGCATATCACTAGTATTTTCTCAAAAAATGCAAAATTGTGTTTACACGAATTGCAGTTTGCCATTTTTTTTCATAAGATCTAGATAAAATTATCTCCAAGTTTTAATAATAATTTGTTGTTTGATTCTCGATTTTTTTTTTTTTTTGTAAAAACAGAAAAGCTTTTTAAATTTTGTTTCATACACCAGACTTTTAAGTGCCCAAAAAAAACAATTTTTTTTTTCTGAGTTGAATGAATGAGGTAAGCAATGTATACTGTTGAGATTTACTAGTGTTTTCAGCCATAATAGTTTAATATTTATTTATTAATATTTTTATGTTTCTTCAGTTCAAAATGAAACGTTGCCTTCAAAGTCTACAAACTCCTCGAAACTGCCATCTTCAAGCAGTGTTTTGAGTGGAACTGTGCAGACGCGTGTGTCACTTCTGAATGAAAGCTGTCAGTCGGAAGTTGATGAGATAGTCTTAGAGGAAGACGTTGAAATGTTAGATGTATGTATTTTTATTGTGAATTATTTATTTAGTGATTTATTATTAGTATGATTATTGTCCCTTCTGCTCTTGTAAACCTAACATAAGAGTTTTATTCATTTAAAAAGCCTGCATAGCAACCATAACTAGAAAATCTATATTAAAAATAATAATAATAGATAAAATAAATGTAAAATAACTTAAAAATTAAAAAATTGTCTGCTTTTAATTGAAATTAATTTATTAAATAAACTCACTTGAGCTTTCTGATTTAAGTTAACATACCATAAAAATTATTTATATTAGAAATTATAAACCCTTAAGGTTTCATTAAAAAAAGTTCGCTTCGCAATGCACATTATATAGTGCAATTTTATGATTTTTATTTTCTCAGGTTTCAGAGTCATTGACCAAGATTGATGATTTACCTTCATCTGCCAATGGATCATCTGAAAGCTTAGCTGTAAGAAATATTAATTACAATTATAGTTTTTCCACTTTAATTTAAATTAAAATGTTTGTTTATTTACATAAAGTAAAATGAGATTTAAGTGCTTAAAAAAATAAATAAAGGGAGTATCGATTTTTTGCAAAACACAAGTTTTTGTAAAATTAGTTTACATAAGCCTGATCACTTCAATAAAAGTAGTAAGTGGAGTTATTTTGCTCCAAGCAAACCAATCCAAATTGTACCTACATATGGTACCGAGAATACTAAGGAATACTGAGAATAAAAATATTATAATTGCTAGAATTCTTAATATAAAGAATTTTCTGTCGTAATTTAATATTTGTTCTAGCTCTAACCACTCTTTTAAATTTAAATATATATATATATATATATATATATACATTTCAAATAGTTAACATTCCGATTTTTCAACCTGCAATACTTTAGGTCATAAAAGGGGGGGGAGGTGGAACTGTTTAATTGTTCTTAAATATTTGGTGCTTCAATAATTTTCAATCCTAAGGTTGTAATAAGCAAAATTGTTAGTTTAATTATGTTAAAATAAAAGCTTGTCAGAATAGAGTAGTTGGATGTAAAATATAGATGAATAGATGAACTGATGTTTTTAATTTCATGATGAAATTCACATTTAAATTTTTGTAATTTCATAAAATATAGCTTTTGTGCAGAATAACTATACTTTTTGTGAGTGTTTTGTTGAATGATGGGTATCACTTTATACACTCAATTGTGCATAAGATGCAATATTATTTACAAGTAGCACATAAGTTGAATTTTCAGTTCATCTCTTCAGTCTATTTTTTGAACTTCCACAATTGAATTATTTAACCAAAATGAAAAAAAAAAGAATAGAAAAGAAAAGAAAGAAATAAAAGAAAAATGTTTCAACTGTTGAGTTAGCATTTTAATAGTTGGGGGGGATGGTTCATTTATTAAAAGTGTTAGCATGAATATAGTCCATTAAAATGCTTTTTTCAGTGTTATAAATATTTGTGCTTTCCAACTTATTACTAAATATTCTTATTATATACTTGCAGTCATTTAAGTGTTCTCTAAAATGTGAAGGACAGAACCTTAATTCAAGTGTTTATTTTATTTTTGTGTTATTTATTCCAGAGCTATTATATAGTAGTGGATACTAATGTTCTTATTACGGAACTAAAATTTATTGATGAAATTAAAGATACTCCAATTGAAGGTAAGCTAGTAATTTGTTTTCTTCAATGCAAACTTAGTAGGTTGCATTATTTTCAATTGCCATTGACTATTAAAAATGAATTTGACTATATTAAGTATTTTTGTGAAGTTAAAAAATATTTGCCGAAAGTTCTCTGTGTTTTAGTAGCATATTAGCCAGTAAACTTTTTAAAAAGCACAATATGTTATGAAAAAGGAATTTAATGTGTCTTAAATAAAATATTATTAATATGAATGAAACACTTCTTACTGCAGAAATGAATTTTAACCTGTCATGTACAATAAAACTCATGTAGGACTTTGGTGAAGGCTCGAAAGAGCGCCTTAAACAAGAAAGCGTCCGATGGATGAATTGGGGGGGGGGGGGAGAAAAGTCGATGCTTAAACATTAAATATTTGTATTGCTCGTCATCCATAAACTACGCAAAGAACTTATAATATAAATATTGTAAAATGCATACTATACTACTTGTTAAAGTTTTATTACTTTTCTGATGTGTTGGGTTATTAATTATATATATTAGTTTGTTTGAGATACTTTTCTCCACCAGACCCCTACCTGTTAGCCGAGGCCTTAGGATTGCTTACGCACGGGGAGAGGTAGTGGGGTCTACGGATTTTACATGCTCATATCCCCAAGTATACATGGTGGTCTTCAGTGGGTATCGAACGCGCGACCTTCCAGGTGGAAGTCCGACGTGCTAACCACTAGGCTACCACGGCCTTTTGTTTGAGATACTGGATATGGGCTGCAGCAAAAAAAAAAAAAAAATGTGAATTTTGTTGGCATAGCCTAACATTTCTTCAGCATGTTCCAAAGAGAACAGTACTTTTTTGCTGTTCCCCTTAGTAACTGTATGTTGACGCAGATTCCTCATTGTTTTCTTGTTAGCCATCCTCCTCTTTGGCATTCTCCACCATTATTGAATCAGTGATCATTTCATCCAAATTCTGAGTGCTGCTGGTCACAAGGTGATTGTCAACTGTTGCATTATCAGTTAAATTTGATTACAAGTCCTCATCTTCTAAACCTGAGATGTCAACTTGTTCTGAATCACTCCACAAACCACTTTCAAAAAGCAGTTTTTTTTTTTCTTTTTTTGTTAAGTCTTGTTTAATTTCACCCCAAACAGAGCTGATGTAATTATTAATGAAATACAAAACATTAATTTTAGCGGAGTTGCTGCACTCTATGTTTCTCCAATATCTGTGGACTATTTTCTTGCTGGAGAGTCGAAAAAAACCATGTAAGAACAGAGCGTCTTAACTGGTGGATTTTGCATTGAGTAGTATAAAAAATGTCTAGGGACTGACAGAAGAGAGCGTCTTAAGCCGGAAAGCATCTTATGCGAGTTTTACTACGTTTTAACATAAATGTAACTTTTTGCTGGAAATATTAGAAAATCATTACACAGGAACATAGGGATTATACTTGTTCACTTTCAAAAATAAAAATGTCTAGCATTAGTAGAATTAATTTAAAATTTGATCTTAATTTTTAGATAGGTTTTCAATATTCATTGCATATAGGTACACTTCTCAATTTTTATTTCGGCAATGGTAAATTCTGCCTTATTATTATTTCCTTAACAGTCGGGTTTTAAGCATGAATGCATAGATATATCATATATATATATATTCCCTTTTCATTTTGTTGTTCTTAATTTAGTAGTTGCTTTGTCTGAAAAAGAATATAACAATTTTGAATTATGTGAAGGAATATATGAAATGTTTCATCTCTGCATAAAATCTTACTTTTTAATGTTTTTCATTTTTTAGATTTGATTCATTTATCAGCAGTTCCCCCCATAAAGCTTATAAATGTGCTTTATATCTTAAGCAGGGGTAGCACCAGAGGAAATTGAGGTCTGTTTTCAGACCCTCCTCAAAATTCTGAGCTACCTTATCATACTTTTCGCAGAATTATTTCTTAAATAAGTGGCAGAAAATAACAAAATTCTTTTATCACTGTATGTTTAAATTTTGAATTTTCACAAAAATCTTGATTTTTTACAAAAATATTTTTAAATTCACAAAAAGAGGACCCTGTTAAAATAAGTTGGAACAACCCTTGTTAAGTAAAAATTACATTTGTTTATTCCTTTTTTAAGGATGTGGTCCACCTCACATTTTCATACCATGGATAGTAATTCAAGAGTTAGATGTGTTGAAAAACTCACGAAAGGTAAGACTTTTTGAAAAATATGTTCACATTATGAGTAATTATTTATTACATCAGTTATCTCTGCATTTTTCAAACTCTGATCTCTGTTTTTTCCTTTTGCTAAATGCACCTTCCTTGTCCTTTCATTCAAAAATAACCATTCTTTTTACAATGTCAAAAAATATAAATGAATAAATGATTGTAAGAAATTCCTTCCCCAAGAATGGATTGGGTTACAAATACCCTGAATGAATGCTCTAATCATGATGTTTTCTTCTCATAAAAATTTATTCAAATGTGCAAAGTTCCAGGAATCAAAAGGAAAACTATTATAAAATTGTTGCATGTGGTATTAGAAATTAGAAGGATGCTTACAGAACAAAGAAGTATTTTCCCATTTGAGTGTTGTGCTTTGAGCATGTAGTTTTAGTACATTTTTATGCTTTTTTTACTTGCATATAAATAGAGCATGTGTAATTTGTGGTTATTGAGTGAAATATGGCCCCAATTTTGCCAAATTGCATGTTCTGTACTTGTTGTGATTTCTTGAACAATAAACAATACTATGTGTCTTGAGTAAAAATGTTAACAAGTTTTGATTTTGTTATAATTATTATTATTATATTACAAGTAATAATTGAATTAAAATTTCCCAATCATAATGTGTTCGTCCACTGCATTGGAAGTTTCCACAATACAATATCAAGACAACCTTAAAATTACAGTAAAGTTATTCATCCATCAAAAGCACTGTTCAGGCTTTGAGTCTTGGGTTCATGAAAGAATTTTTATTAATAATATCTAGCTGAATGCTCTTTCTTCTTCAGCAACTGTTATAGCATTTTTGTGAAAGATTCTGATCAGAGCATTTATTCCTGGAAAAATTCCTTCAAGTCTTAATTTTAAAATGTTGTTAATGTCTGGTTCATTCCTGTCTTAACTTTTTAATTAAAATTGCTTGTTTATTTATGTATTTATTTATTTTTTAGGGCACCAATACATGGAGAGCTGCTGCTGAAGCTGTTCGTTACTTAAATTCAGTTTTGAAGGCGAAACATCCAAGGTTTCATGGGCAGTCCCCTCTAGAGGTACTATATCATTTTTTCTTAATGAGAAACATGTTTGCTTTCGTTGTTTTCGCAGTATTAGCTGCATTTATAAAATTAGCTGGAAATAATTATAAGAAAACCAATCCTAAAAACAATTGTGTGCTATAAAAGGCAGCACTCTTAGAACTATGGTATAAACCTCATGGGAAAAAAGCAACAAAAGGAGATATAAACTCCAAATCTCAACAATCAGGGGTCGGCGCGAGTCACTTTTTTCGCATTGGTCACTTTTAGTCTCTTTTTCAAAAATTGGTCGCTATTTTCTCATTTTTAAGAAAATTGGTCACTATTTTCACTTTTTTGCCCTTTCTCTGGCAGAGCAACCAAAAAAGTTACTTTTTCTGTCTATGAGTTAAGAAAACATTGCAATTTTTGCTGATCCCTCTCATGGAGTTAGTCTCCTGGCCATGAAGCTACTGGATTGACAATAGATTTTGAACGTGGTCGAAATGTTAGACCTTGGTTAAGTTTTGAAATTTTGAAGTGTCTTCTCTCCCCGCTTGTCACTTTCCAGTGCTAGTAAAAATGTTTCAGAATTTGGTGATGTTTTGCTTTTAGAAGAGTGGAGATTTTATTTTTACATTATTTTTAAACGGGTTTCTAGTCAGAGTGTCAACCATCAACATATTATTTTTTCTTCATAATTGTGTTTTACTGACTTCGAGTTACCGGTGAAATCATCCGTAATTCGTACGACTGTAAGTGAAGTTCTTGGACTGTCTATATGCTGACGGGTAGATTCAACTGAACCAGTGTTTGTTCCAGTGTAACCACACTATACCATGGACTAATTCTCATCAGTCGTGAATTTGATGTGATCATACTTGTGACCAAGTAAAAGAATGTGATATTTAAATTCAGCAATTTAAGAAGTTTTTCAAGATGGTTTAACCTGACTAAATATTGTGCTATTATACCCATCGGATGTTCCTGTGGTAATGTATATTTACTGTAGACTCCAAAGTGCGCCGAGCCCTGAACAATGGAACGGTAAGAAAGAAATCATAGTCCTAGAAACACTAATGCTTTTCTAGGTGAAAACAGTCAACAAACTACAAACAATGTTATTAGGCAGCATATTAGATACATTGCTTGCAAGACTAAGAGGAATCTCCAAAACTAAGAAACACCAATTAAGGCAAAAGAAAAATGACATTTTATTCATTGCTTGTGTCGGAGAAAAATCAGGCCCATATCCACTGTGCTCCCATTTTAATGAGTAAATGAGTGAAGTATTGACACACTTCTCTTTAATCCTCTCATAAAAGAAACCAAAAAACATTGTTGTGATATTGCCTTTCCATATTGATAACATTAACACAATGGGATAAATGAATTCAAATTTCAGGTCTGTATTCAAACCATTTCAGAACTCTAAATCATTCAAGTTCTCTGCAGTATCTTAAAATGGGTATTTAAAAAGATCTTGTACACTGGGACCCATAAGAAAGATACTGTGATGCAACGTCGCCTCGGTCCCCATGGAGGTTGTTGCTGATATTACGTTTTAGGCTCTTTTGATCATTGCACTAAACTACGATTGTAAAAATTACATTTGGGGTAAAGGTTCATGCTGTGCCCAGGGCTTGACGTGCAAGTTTTCATGTCCAGGGCACTTTCAATTTTTCCTGCCCCCTTTGAATAGTTCACTTACTTTTATCTATGCATGCATGTGTGTGTGTGTACTGTGGTCAGTGTCAAATTGATTATTATTAAGAATAACCTGTAATTATGAAAAATTACTAGCAGTTATTATTAATTAATCTTTTATTTCGTATTACATTTTTTAAAAAGAAGTTTAAATGATTATGAATAAATTTCCTAGCCCTTAGAAAGTCCTGCCCAGGGCACGGGCCCTGGGGGGCAATAGTCGGGGCCTGGCTGTACCTATAGTTTTACTACATAAAGTTGCCCTTGCTAATGTCTTAATAAAATATAGGGATTGCTGAATACTATTAGTAAAGCACACTGGGTCATTCTCTAAAATAGCTGAAATGTTATTAAAAATGTAACAAATCTTAACTGTCATTTTTTATTTAATGTTTCTATTTCCATCTTGTTTGAAATGTTGTGTAGCATTGGTCATTTCTTCCATGCAAAGTATAATTAATGAATGAGTAAATTGTATAAAAATGTTTTTCTTTTAATATTACAATAAGTAATTTCGGTATTTATTTTCAGGTTGCAGACTGGGCTAAGGAATACAGTCGATGTAATGATGATAGAATTTTAGAGTGTTGCATTAGTCTGGCGTCTAAAAGTAAGTATTCTTATATTTTGTAAAAATTGCTTTTAAATGAAAATTATTTGCTTATATTTCTTCATTTTATTTTATTTTTTTTCTTTCCTTTTTTATGTATATTTTTTTATATTTGAACCGGGTTGAAATTTTCATTACCATTTCATATATTGACTTCATAAAAATAAAGCAATATTGAGATCAAAAGTTACTAAATGGGATTGTTAAAAAATTTAAATTATCACTTTCCGAGGTAACATTGAGGCTGAAACTTTTAATGTAGGAAAATTGATCTTACATTATGAAGAATAAAAACTTGTCAAGTCGCAAGGAAATATGCTGGGGCTTGAAAAGCAAGGATAGATTGGAAAAATGAGGACTTAAAAAAAGAGAGAAATGAAACGTATGCTTAAAATTAAAGTAAAACAAGAGGAAGTCAAAAAATTTTAAAGCACTTAATTTTAAGATGCACCATGCTTCAAAGTGTTTTTGCACTAGATTACGGGGAAATCAATTAAATGTTGCCTAACCTTCACACAAAGTAGGGACAAAGAGATATAATTTTGGATTTTATTAATAGCGAAGAAAATTTTTTTTTACTTTTAAATTCCCGCCATTTTGAAAGCAACTCTGTATTAAAAATATTTCAAAAAGAAAAAAGTTTGGTTACATTTCTGACAATGGATACTGGTAAACTATGTTATGTATAAAATATGAATTATTTTTAAATAAATTTTATTTTCCTTTTTTAGTGCCAAGAGAAAAAGTCATATTGCTCACAAATGATAAGAATCTTAGTAACAAGGCGCTGGTGTGTGACATTCAAGTTCATACTTGGGATTCCATGATTAAAGTTTTGAAAACAGATGTCGTGTTTAAAGGTTTGTCCCCTAATTTATGTTGTTAAGCAGTTGAATTTGTGAAAGTAGTAATAATAATATTTTTTCATCCCTTTTGCAGTAAACTGAGACAGCAGTAAGTGCCAGAAGCATGAAAATAGGAATACTAATATATATTCCTAATTTCAAAATGCATAATATTGTGCATATTTTCTTTGCATTTATGTTTTGTGATTAATTCTTTTTTTTTTTTGCTTTGAATTGAAAATTAAGAGCCATTTTGGGCACCATTAAATAGACACAGTCCCCCTTTTTTTTTGGGGGAATTAAATTAGATTAAGGAAAAATCGTGGATGAAAATATAATTCTGTTTATAGTGAGCATGTGTATTTTGTGTATATATATATAGGCATGTATACATCTTTGGAGAAATCACTTTTTGCTAGGTAAAAAAAATTATCACTGCCACATTTCAGCAATTATTAAAAACTTTTCATGCAAGACATATATGCATAGCATTACTGATTCTTTTTAAAATAACACAATTTATTTTTTAAATAAAACTAAAATTCCTAAAGTCTGGTAAATATGAAGATGCACTGGTCTGAAGATGGACTGGCCCACTTAAAGTTTAACATGAAATACGTCTCTGCATAAACTTACATCATCGTTGCTCAAATGTTATCCATGTTTCATAAAATTTGCAAAGTGTAGCTAAATAACTCAAATTTCATATTTAAAACATTAAACTGACCTTGTATCAGAGAAAGATTTATCTGTATGTCAGTACACAAAATTACTTTAAATATACAATAGTAATATTTAAAAAAATGAATAAGAGTTGAAATGGCTCAACTGACTGTAATTGACTGCTGGGCTTCCCACCTATAGAGTTCTATGTCGTATTGGTCTAAATTGGTTTTTAATGGTCTTGAACCATAAAATCACCAATGATTTTAAATGCTGCATGTGTATAAAATGTATATGTTTATGTGAGTCTTTGTGTGTATATACGAGGTCTGTCCCAAAAGTATCCGACCTGGCTTCATATCTTTGTGCCACAACGCTCGGGTGACCTCTGTAGGGTACCAACGTCTCCAGTAACTCCAAACCTTCTCCTCAGATGCCTAAGTTACCGATGAGACGCCTTAGTTCCAGCACAAAGTTTATTTTCTCACTACGTCTGTATATGTGTATTTGCATTCGTCCGATTTTGTTTATTTGCTAAAAATGACAAGAAAGAACTGAACAGAAAATTTGCATAAAATTTTTGTTTTAATCTTGGTAAAAGTCGTGCGAAAACTATTGAAATGTCACAAAAGGTCTTATGAGATGGGTGCATGAGCAAAACACAAATAAAAGAGTGGTACAGGTGGTTTACAAATGGCTGTACATCTGTTGACAGTGATCCTCGTTCTGGACAGGAACAACATCGGATAATGTCGAGTGTGTGCGAGTTGCGATTGGACAACATTGTTGTTTGACTGTGAGGGAATTAGAAGATAACCTTGTAATACCAAAATGCACAGTTTGGCGAATTTTAACGGAAAAAAACCGCCGCACTTTTGGCAAGCCGGTGACTGGCTTCTTCTCCACAACAATGCCCCAGCGCATGCATTAAACTTTGTGCAGCAGTATTTATCAAAACACGGCGTTGCACTGCTTCGTTGGCCTCCATACAGTTCCGACATAGCTCCCTGCTACTTTTGGCTATTTCCTCGATTGAAAATGCCGCTTGAAGGACACCAAGTCGACAACAAAGAGACTGTTGCAACTAATGCGATGAATGCAGCAAAGGTGCTTCCAAAAACTGATTTTCAAGACTGGTTTAGAAAGTAGAAGCATCGATATGAGTGTGTTATTCAATCAAATTGGGATCACTTTGAAGGATGCTCTCAACCGGATGATGAAGAATAGGTCAAGCGCCGAGAAATCGACGTAGGGCGGATACTTTTGGGACAGATCTCCTATATATATATTAAATGTAGTGAGATATGTCTTTCTAATCTTGACCATTTTAAAAAGTGGTTAAAGACTTTTGTATGTGTATAGGCTATAAAAAAGTGTTTGAAAAAATTTATGTATATACAGTGCAATTACATACTTGTTTATAAATAGCATATTAGTGTAATCCATACACACTTATTAATTTTCTACTTTAAGCATTTTGTTATGTTTTATGTTAATGTGAACATAATGATTTTCTTGCTTAGTTATAAGTTATCAAATGACATAGGTATTTTATGATACATTAATTTCACCATCCTAATTAGCAGAATTCTAAAAATCCTGATATAATAATGCTTAATTATTGATAATATAAAATATGTAATCTTGCTATCTATATTTATTGTTCATTTTTATGCTGCAACCGAATTGGCATATTTTTCTGAAAAAAATACTAATGCTCCTGTTTTCGAATAATTGTTTCTGTTGTTTCTTTTTTCTAATAGGAGACCTGTTGGATAAGAAGTCTTCTTCAAACAAAAGAAAAAGTGATATTAAGTCTGTAAGTATAAATTCTAAAGTGCGTTTCTTTTACTACCTTCATAAAGCTTCTGTATACCTGAAAGTAAAGAATTCTAGTGAACTCATAGAATAAAGCAGTAAAAACTCATTGAGTTTCATATTAATAGAAATAGTGGAAATAAATTAGAGATTTATTAGAAACACCAGGAATGTAAAGGACACTCACACAGCTTCCACTTTTGAGAAATTTCAGGAAAACCATAATGATCACATGCTATGATGTATTATACAACCCTCAAAAATGTTAAGAAATCATACGAGTTGTTTGTCATTTAGCCTATAATATGTATGCCAGGTATTGTAATATTTCCATTTGTCAGGAAAAAAAAAGGTTTTTATTATTTATTATGGGAAGCTTGTTAGGGAAAATATGTATAATTGTAATAAAATATGTTGAATCAATTTTTACATGAAAATTGTATTAAGCAATTTTTTAAGTGTGTCAAAGTTGTAATTCATATCAAGAGCTAAAATTTAGGGCAGGGTGGTGGGATGAACGCAGGATGCGTAATCTTTTAAATTTTTAAAAAATATATTAAAAAATCAGATTTTTTAATAGTAATAATGATAAACAATTTATAATGCAAATGCCATGACTAATGAAACCTAACCCTACCAGGAATGATAGTGCTCATAAGTACCGAAAAAATAATATGTATAATACTTAAAATGTTTTAAGTTTAAGCGATTTTATTTGATAAAACAGCTTGGTTAGGAGGCTCCCTTCTGAAAAATTCATCGTAGCACATACAGATTGAGTATAAGATTTTACGGACAGTAGGGAATGCTTTGGTTTGTAACGTGTTAATTTTGTCCATCTTCTTGAAATTTATTCTATCAATGCTTGTTCGTTGCCATATATTACAAAAAACACATTGTCCAAGACACATGTGTTAAAGGGCATTTTTGTTAATGTTTCTTTTAAATAAACTAAAATGAAATAAGGTATTTTTGGAAAATGAAAACTTTTTGTCTTTCAACTTTTATTTAATTGGAACTTCATCTTCCAAAGGTTACTCTTTAAAATGCAGATGAATATTTTTTTTATATTAGTTGAAGTGAAGCTTATGGTTTTGAGTAGCTTGATGCATATCCAAACATCTTGAAAATGTTAAATACTAATGTTCTTTTTTGAAACTACTTTACTAAAAATGGAATTCATATTTTGTTAGGATTTTAAACATTTATTAAATTTTAGGATATCTGTTATTTTACTGTAATAAATGTAAGCAATAGTTAAAATTTTGTTGCAAAGAAAAACCAATGCATAAAATGTAAATGTTTAGAATGTAGAAATACACAAAAGACAAAAATAATCAAATAATGATCCTTTTTCTCCCTGCCAAAAATATGAGATCACACAAATACGGTTTGGAGAAGACTTTCCCTTGTTCTTAAAACTTTGAATTTTTGCTCCTACATTTAAAACATATTTTTAATTTGATTCCCTTTTTTTTTCTTTCATTTTAGATTACTGAAACGCCACAAAAGAGTGACTCACACACCACAGAAACAGAGGATAAAAAGAAAAGTGATACATATAAGCAGGTAGTGTATTATGATAGCGATCCAGCTGTATGTTTTCATGGTACTGTGTGTAAACAATCAGTATCAAAAGAGTTATTATATCATATGGGAAAAAAATTATTTTACTGGTTTTACAGAGGAAGAAATGCTGCATGATAAATATCTCAGATCAATTTAGTTCCATAGCAAAAAGCACCGCATTACACTTAAGGATGTATTGAAACATGTCAAAAAGTTGTTGCAGTCAAATAAAAAAATGCTGGTATAAATGTTGTACTAGGAAGAATTTGTATTTTTACAAACATGCATTTTGTGTTAGTACGGTGGACCAGTTTTTAGTTTAGAATTGATTTAATTCAATTTGGCGGTGTGTATACATTAAATACAGTATAAATGCCATAATTATGTAGTAACAAGACTTTAGTTCGCAAAATATGTGTCATAGGAAAAAAGTTATTTGGGATGATTCCATGGGCGATTCTGACCCGAAATTGTCCATTTCCTAAAGTTTTCAAGCATCTGTTCCATAAATTAAAAAAAGAAAAAAAAAATAGATTTCCGAAATTTTTTCAATTTATTAATCTTAAGGTTTCTTTGAAAATTAATATCTGCTGTTCTTTCTACCTTCAGATGAGCACAATATTTTGTACTACTAGGAAAATATTTTGTACTAAAAAACTTTCAATACAATAACTTTTTCTGGGGGGGGGGGGGAAGACTTCTGGTAGTAATATATTAGACCCTTCATATAATTACTTGAAGGATTATTTTTGAACTTATATATATATTTATGCATTATATATATTTGTTAACCTAAGTATATAATTTTTTTTTTAATATAATTTTTTTTGCCGCATACTTTTTCCGAAAATTTTGTGTGAAGTTCCGTTTTTTTTTTTTTTGCTTAGACCCATGGACAACTAAAATACATTAGTTGTGCCAAAAATAATTTTCTCCTAATTTGCATATACCTATGTCAATTTTTGATTCTGTATATAATTTCTCTTGGAGTCGTGATTCAAGATTAAACCTATCTTTTCTTTATTTTTGATTTTCTTTCCATCCACCACTCATATCTACATCCTCATGGGATTTTCCATAAACTTGCAGTAAATTCATCAACTCAAATTGATACTCATGTAAAGCTTCCACATTTTTAAAATTTTGATTTCCCCATTATTTTTTAAAAACTGTTCAGTAATAAAATTAATGCAGAAAGCATTATTAACCTATTCACAACGGGGCTGGGACAATAATAGTACATGTAGTTGGGGCCATGAAACTACTTATATTAGGTTTTTGCTGCAAATCAAAGTTAAAATTATTAGGGTCAGTTGGGGTAATTGTAAACGCTTTTTCAATGTTTTGACTTTTGATCATACCCTACCTCTTGAATGAATTCATAGATAAAATTGTGAGCATTGTAGCCACTACTGTACTTCTTGTGAGTAAATGTGTGTAAAAATTTTGAGTTTATGACTATTTGTTAGCGAATGAGCTCGTGTTTACAATTACCCCAGTGTTTACAATTACCCCAGAGATCTGGGGTAATTGTAAACAGTGATTTATTTTCGAATAAGGTTGATGCAAATGGAAAATTGTTTCATACACAGTGGGCTTGAGGGCTTAAGAAGTTCCGGAGCAAAGGCTCTCAATCTGCGGCCAACAGGCCGTCTGTGGTCCGCTGAGTTATGTTATGAGTCGTCTAAGATCATTTAACGAGAAATATCTTGCAAAAAAATAAAGTAATGCGACAAATTTATGTAAAATTTGTCCCGCAGTGAATTAGTCGGTTAAGCTTGGATCCCACAGAACACCGAAAGTGAAGCACAACTGGCCGGGGTCAACGCTTGGGAGGGTGGCCACCTCCCGCGACTAATTATTCTGAGAACGAGTGCGCTAAAGGGAGCTGTGCACGTAAAATACATCGTCGCTTCAAATGCAAACCAAGTTAGAAATAATTTCCGCTGAGGGACCAACCTAGATGACGATCTCTCATCTGGGAGCTGGTTCAAAATCATTAAGCCCTCCGAGCCAAGTGTACTTCATTCTAGCGGAGCTTATTAATAATCAGTAGGAGTTTTCTTAATTCATGGTCTCCTTGCAAGGGTAGATTGGATTTCCAAGTGGCATTAGCAACAACAACAACAGTTATGTAAAATAGACACAAAAGTGTAATTTGCATCAAAATATAATACTTATTGTCCCCCCAGAATATTGGAAATAGGAAAAATTTAAGTGTTTACAATTACCCAAGAGTACGAAATATATGGGGTAATTGTAAACACCTGACTTGCACATGAAAAATAACAGGGAGGATGAAATGCATGACTAAATACTTTTAGCAACATTCCATATGACAAATAAAAATGGTTGAAACCACTTACATCGCTTTTGCAGATGAGCTGGAGACGAAAGTGTAAGATCACTGAATTTTGTTCAACAACTCTTTTCACTGCCATTTTCAAACAATGGTGACGCCTCCACAAATGTTTCGAAACTTACAAAACTCTTTCAGTGTCTTCCCTATGTTGCCAATTCATCACACACCAGCAGTTAAGTTTTCAAAACCACCACCAGTATAGTTATGAAGCTTGTTTACAATTTCCTCATGTTTACAATTACCCCAACTGACCCTACTTCTTTTAAGGTAAAGTGCAATTGTTCTTTACAAAAACTAACTTTTCATATATCTTCTAGGAAATTTATACACTAATGTGTACTGGAAGACAGCATTTAAAAGATGTTTTAATACTGCTTTTAGAAGTTGAAATGCAAGAAGCGTATGGTGATATCTGGTAATTTTTTTTCCATTTTTTTTCATCTATCAATGTATATTTTGCAAATTCATTTTATCTTTCATTTTATTTTATTTATTTTTCTTTTTAGTTTTGTTTTATCGTATTTTATTATAATTATTATTGTTGTTATTTTATTTATTTATTTTTTATTTAGTTCATAGAATTTAGTAGTTTTAGGTTTAGTAATGCAACAAAAAATCGCAAGATAATATAGTTAATCAACACAATTACTGAAAATAAAAAATAAACCTTGAAAATAATAAGAGAAAAAAAAACCTTTTTTCCTCTGTTTGGTGTTATGTGCAAAAGTTTGACACTCCAACAGACTCCTGTTTGCAAGTCGCATGAATATCACTTACTTATAAGCTGGCAACAATTTTTAAAAAACCCAAATTCCTCTGGTCTTGCCGAGCCAAGTCATTAATCGTAAAGAATACGTACTATAAACAAAAATTCAAAAACTGAAAATAAAGCCTATGGACAGCCTGTAGGTTGCCCAAATAAGTGTTCCTAACTTGTACCTAACAAAATTAACACTACACGAGGTTCAGAACTATTTTTTCACACAGGGAACAGTTAACTAGTTAGTGGAGCAAAATAGTTATTGAAAGTGATGTTGAAAAAATTATTCTTTTGTGAATGACTGTTGTGGAAAAATGATAAATTATTATTTTTTTCTTTTTATGCTTGTTTATATATAAACATATGTATTTGTCCCTCAAGTCTTTTTCTGAAGCAAAGAGCTAATTAAAAAATTAGTATTAAAATATTAATGTATTAAAAAATTAGTATTAAAATATTAATGTATAATGTAATTGTTACAGTTTGTTTCATATTTCTTTGTCAGTCTGTCATATTGAAAAACTGTTTGTCAAAACTGTTCATTTTGAAAAGAAAAAAATATTAATATAACTGAAAAAGCTGATGGATAAGATGTCTCGGGAAGAAAATTAGCAGTTCTAAATTGAGGTTTTAATTGTCTGATTTAAACTTTTGTTGGTATGTTTTAATTTCTCAGTTTGTTTTTCAGTAAATTGTTGCAAAAACGTCTTTAATTTTCTTTAGCTCTCAATAGCTCTTGGAGGATGGGGGAGGGGGCATTTAGTTCACTTGTATATGTTTGAATGATGCAAATTGCACAATCCTTCCACCGATTGCTAAAACTATGCGCAACTACACTTTTAAAATAACATGCATGTTGGTTTCTTTTGTGAATCAAATCTCCTTATATGAAATTATTGATTTTTAAATTTTTAGTAAAATGTAATAGCAATATAACTTTTTCTTCAGGCATGAATTTAAAATTGAAACAAAATTGTTGAAGGGAATATTAGAAGCCATAAAAAAGTAAGTAACTTTCACAATGATACTGTAGCAGTTTTTAATTTTTCATTATTCAGGATAATGTTCTTAAATTACTTTGTTATAATAATTTATTAGTTTTATCAAAAACAAAATATTTTAAAAGTCATACCTATGCTTGCAAGATCTTCTATTTTTGGTAATATTTCTTTCTTGATGAAATAAGACGTAAATAAAAATGGATGTATCTTTTCAATACATATACAATGCTTTTAATATACATTAAGTTTAAAATTTTCTTATAAATATATATATATAAGGTAAATGACCCAGGGAGTGGACACTTTTCTCCACCAGACCCCTACCTGTTAGCCGAGGCCTTAGGATTGCTTACGCACGGGGAGAGGTAGTGGGGTCTACGGATTTTACATGCACATATCCCCAAGTATACATGGTGGTCTTCAGTGGGTATCGAACGCGAGACCTTCCAGACACTGCTCTACTAGTGGACACTCAGATCTTTAAGCTCCTAAAATAAGCGAATGAAACATTCAACTTGAATGAAATTGTCAGAACCTATAGCGAAAGATTCCTAGTGCTGGTTAATAGAACTAAAGTTGGCGGGGAGCATCTATGCAAGTACATGGATCATAATATTTAATAGCTGCCTCCACAACCGTCACATTTGCTGCTCTTTACTAAAGCCGATCAATAAGGTTAGGGACTTGGGGAAAATATATGGGAAAAAAGCGTGACATCATTTATGAATGGTCCCTTAGTCATTTTTACAATTATTTCTCCAAGTAATCAGCATAAAATAGATGATATTAATTTCTGTCCACTACTAATGCAAATAAGTGTCTTATAAATGTCCACTGTAGATACAAATTAAGTGTTTAGTAAATTTTACTTAAAAATCCTAATTTTTCATCAAATGACATTTTATAGGTAATTAATTTTTAGAGAAATTTGCTAAATATTGATGTCAGTCCCTTGAAAAAATTTTGCCACGTAAAAGAGTACGAAAATTTTCTTAACTGTGTCCACTCCCAGGTCATTTATCTTATCTTTTCTTTTTTTTTTTTTTTTTTTTAATGGCCTCATATAATTTTTCTTCCCAAGCCTGTACAAATACTGTAAAAATTGATTGTAGTCTTCCATTAATCTACAGATAAGTTTTTTATTAAATAACATGATTTCAAATCGTAAAACTGGTCGGTATTTCTGGAATTTGATCAATAGTCTATTTTTTGCTATTTATTTTTATATTTGAATATGCAAACAATTTATTTTGTTTTATTTTAATATTATAGATATTGGAAATCAGTGTTTTCATTCCACTTTTCTGAAAAAGACAAAAGGAAGTTCGACCTATTACATGAAAAAGCTAGTCAACCTGAAGGTCAGTGTACATAAATGGTTTAAATGCTCTTCACTCCTCACCCTAAGGCATGCTTACGTTGTATTGTATTTCCCTTTGCAGAGTCTTGTGTTTTAAGATTTCTCTGACTGATAAAAATAACAAATTCTTTTAATCCTGAAAATAATATTCACTATATTTTCTATACTATATAGGTGTAGGGAAGTAAAAGTGAAGGAAAAATTTATTTAAAAAAAGATAATAAGAAATAATACTTTTAAGGTGCATATGTGATACACGCTCCCATTTATTTAGTTCTTAAAAAGTTTAATCTGTGTAGTACAAGGAAGTCATCAGCTCATTTATGTTTATAGTTCTGCTCACATGTCGTATGATTGTGCGGCATGTAAAAGGTCTCTTGAGTAGACATTTGGCTTGGTTACTCTTGGCTAAAAAATTAAATTCCTAGTGTAATTCCGCGTCAACAGAGTCCAGGTGCTCGATGAAGAAACTGGATGTCGAAATTGTCCTGGAGTGATGGTGCCACTGAAAGAGATGGTACCAACCTCTGAGAACAACACATTAGGTCTGCAATAGTTAAGAACCAATATATACACATCCAGTTAGAAATTTAAGAAAAAAATTGTCCACCTAAGTTGAAAATTATAAATTGTATGACATTTCACCTCTCCTATGTGCTATGTTTTTTGATGAAGAGCTATGTACTAAAAATTGCTTCTGATTTTAATTTTGTAGGTTTTTATGGAAATAAAGAGGAGTGCTTAATGATTTTATCTGACATTGAAGATATCTTTTTACAAATTAAGAGGCATTGGCCGCACATTAACCCTTGTGTGGAGAAAATACAAAACATAAGAGCTTCTTGTCTTGCAGCCTTTGGGAATTACAAAGGAGTTGAAACGTAAGCTTTCTTAATCATTTGCTAATTAGTTTTTTTAAGTATTGTTTTTATTGTTAAGTACAGTTGTAGCTTCCACTGAATGAATATTGAATATCTTCTACTCTAATTCAGTTTATTAAACATTTTTGAACTAACGACTTACTATTATAATTTCAGTTCTATTCTGGTTACGGAGGCACAAAGTGTTTTTTCCTTGTTTCAACATAATTGGGGTGTTCTTAATCAATTGTGGTAAGTGAAAACTTATTTTCTTTTCATCAGATCCTTTATTCTATGCTTGTCTATTGTTATATTTTGTGTGTGCTTGCAAAAAAAAAAGTAGTTCTATGTAATTTAATATGGAATGTTTATTATTTTTTATTTTTGTAACCTTTTATACATATTAAAAGTATTTTTTGCTCAAAAGGTTTTGTCTGTTTAATTTTGAAAAACAAAAATGAGTTTTACTTCAGTTAAATATTGCCTTAAATTGCCATGTACATTAATTCTTTTGACTTAAATAGATTTATAAGTTCTAGATTACAAAGAACTAGTTCTAGGCATTAAAGCATATTCTCATGTACATTTTCTGTGCTCTTTTGTTTTTACAGAAAATATTATGTTTTAATTTTTATTTGCACTTTCTTAGAGTTTTTCATGCTTAATCACAATTGAAAAGTGCATGATCTTCTGAGCTTTAAAATACAATACCTGAAACATATCTTCTGTGTTTTTACACCTTGTGATCATGCATTCCTTTGTAATATAGTTTTTCTAATTCTTAATGTCTGATTTAAGATTAAATTGCTATTAAAATTTCTATCTTCATAACCCTAATTATCAATTTAGTAGCATTAGCCATTTTCTTTTTTGTAATTTTCAAACATGTTTTTTTATTTTCAGTGGTGTCATTATGGATTACTGTGAAATTCCACATGATTTTCAATATGAAAAGTTTCCTCAATTTCCACCACAAAAGGCATTTTGCGAATTAATATGTAATCTTTATCCTGCTGTTCATGAGCTTAAATGTTTAATGTCTAAGTAAGTAAATGTTTGTATACTTTAAATAAAAAGTTTCCATAGTTTTCCTGCATTATGAAAAATTGCCACGAGGCAATGTGTTTCAGGGAAATGTTAAAGCTGCACCGGATTATGTTTGATACATGTAGTAATATTGCTCCGTTTGTAATTAAATTGACTTTCTCCTTTTTTACCTTTTCCTTTTTAAATTGGGGCTACACTCTAGACTTGTTAGCTCTCTCACTTTGCTGGCGTATTCATTGATTTGCTACAGAAGAATTGCTGCATAATTCCTAAAGTGGTTCCACCCCATGATCTTTATATTACAATGTTTTTTAACATTCACACTAATTACACCAGCATTCTGCATAATTCATATAAAAATAGTTGATCGAATTAAGCACTAATTGGGCAATGCAAACTTATACAAACTCAAGTACAAACTAATAGTGAAAATCTATTTTAACATTGTAATTACTTCCTTTGTAGTCAAGTTCCAAATTTTAATCATCATAGCAGTGCACCAAATAACTTTCATTAGAATGCAACAATGAAAAAATGACATGTAATTTGAATGTGCCATTAATAAATTAAACGATATAATGAGCTGTTACCCCTTTCTTTAAGACCTGAAATCTTTTTATGCTAAACAAACCACATGTAGACAAAGCTCTCAGTAATGCCTGCAAAACTTAAGGTGCTTGTATTGCCATCAGTTGAGGAAATAGGTAATACATCATTTCTATGAACCAGCACAATGCAATCCAGGAAAAGTAATTTTTAATTAATGTTTAACCCACATGATCGTGTAAGCTCTGGCTGAAAGGCTTAATAAGTTACTGGTAACTGAAAGAAATGGCACTTATCTTCATGTAAGTTTTTTTTACAGAGAATTAATGAAAATCAGATTTCATCAAGAAAGTTTCAACTTGTAGAAATTCTTTGATTACTTTCTTCTGAAGCATATAAAAATTTGAAAGGTGATAGATTTTTCTTCAGCTCTGTAACAGTGGGTTCATTTGATAACTTCGTTTAAAATCAACAGTATGAAATAGCGAAATTGAATTTTAGAGAATTTATTCCAAGGGGCAGTTAGATGTTTGAAACGTTATTTCCACCAAATTGTTTGAAATTCAGTTGAATTGTCTTAGTCTTACATGAAAAGCATCATTTTGATTTTATTACTAGTGAAGAATTATAATTGGTGTCCAATTTGTGTACAATATTTTGCTTATCTTGCATGAAGAATATATGCTTTTCAAAATTCAAAGTTTAATTATTTCTTCTAAATTCCTTTCTGTAAAATGAATCTCATAACTGTGAAAATTTATTCAGACCCTCAAAAAAAGTTAAATTTTTAGATATACATTTGATGTCACATAACATTTTGTGTGACATCAAATCATTAAAATATTTGTGTGCCACAGCAATGTAGATCATTTATTTATATTAGGTAAATAATCGTTATATTAATAAATTGAGCATTAATGAACACAAATGTTTACTCTTTGCCACAAATATTTTAATTAAATTATTATGTAATGAGAAATCATCTTAATTGATTTTATTATGCATTGGTTATACAGCATTTTTACTATAAATAATTCATTGTATTTCTTTTTCAGGGTGGTAGATGCTGTTAGTAATAATGTGCCTTGTGAAGATGTTTATAAGAAGTTTTTTAAGGCCTTGCAAGACTTTGTTCCTTCTTTAGGAGTGAAGGTATGAATTTAATTTTATTATTGATGTATTTATACACCTCTGTATGTATAATGAAATGAGCTATAAATTTCTAATGGTTTAAAATGCATTTTATAGGTGGAGTCTCCAGAAATTCCTTACATTTCTTCTAAAGCATTGGAAAACTTTTGTACTGCTCCTCAAAATAGGTAAATTTTATTTTTACTCATATCTTTAAAGAATATTATAGGAAGTTTTTTACACTATAAGTTTTGTATCTAACTCTTAATTGTAATGCTACATGTACTTTTTCTTCTAAAATACTTAAAAATATAAAATGTTACAGTGAACTCTTCTCTCTTGACTGTCTAGAAAAGATTGTATTGATTTGCATTTGTTTTATTTTTGACTTTATGCAAAAATTATCAAGTAAATTAATGAATTATTGAAATTACAAATTTCAAAAACATAACGATTATTTCATTTTAATACCTCTTATATAAAACAAAAATTGCATACCTACTGCTTTGGAGTTGCAAGGAATCAAATTTTCAGCCCCTCCCCCAGCCCCCAATAACAAAATTTTCATGTGTGCCCATTAGGAGGATGCCCAAAGGCTAAAAATGTTTCTTGTAAATTTTCATTGAAGCACACTCGTATGTTGCTTTAGAGCACAAAAAAAAAAAAAAAAAAAGAGTTTGTTTTGTTTTTTCAGATTTTTATTAATTTTTTTTATTTTTCAAAAAAAAAAAAAACTTGGGAAAAATTTATATTTTATAAAATATAAAATTATACAACCTTATGAAGGTTAGACTTCACAAATTTTACAAAAAAAAAAAAAAAACTTCAAAGTTACTAAGTTTACTTACCTTTGAAGAAAAAAAAGAGCATTTTTTTTCTCAAGGCCACATATTTACTTCTGAGTTGCTTTGTTAACATCAAGAAGGTACTGCATTTGTTAAGAAGTAATATGAGAATAGAAAGACAATTCAATAAATGCAGATTTTATAATATGCAAGTTTTGTATAATACCGCTTAACCAAGTCCCCCGTCAATCTTGTTACTAGAGGGAAAAATTCCTTTATTCCCTTCTGACAAGAAAATTAGCATTCTGAACGTGGTGATTCTGATCCGAAATTTTCCGCCATTTCCGAGCTTCGTGTTCCCAAAATTTAAAAAAAAAATCCGTTTTTGGAATTCTTTTTTATTTATTTATTAATCTTAAGACTTTAACAGTTTATTTCTATGCTTCTTTTTCTACCTTCAGACAAGTAAAATATTTTGTACTACTTTAAAAAAAACTTTGATTGCAAAGATTTCTGGTATTAAACCTAAGTATTCTTATTTTAAATTTATTCTTTATTTTAAATTGATGGCACATACTTTTTTTGAAAATATTGTTTGAAGTTAAAAAAAATTTTTCGCTTAGAATCACCCATGATTCTGAAAGAAAAATTTTAAAGTTTCTCTTTCACTGTTGTCTGCTCCTCTGCCTAATTGAGGAGCATTAAACAGCAAGAACTACCTGAAATTCTGAAGATACTAATAAAATGGCCTAACATTATCTCCCTGCAAACAAAACTATCAGCAATATTTTTAAACAAACCTTTTAATTTTCCATTTTTACGCAATCATTCAAAGTGTACTTTATAATTTACTAATTAGAAAAAATAAATAAATTGTATGCAAATTTATATTTTATTCTCTAAAATACAAACCGTTTAGTTAAATCCCAATTAACCGAGGCAAGCTTGGTCCACATTAACCCTACACTGCGCAATTTTTTTTCAGTTGTCGATTTTGTGAAAAAAGATGTACCTTGAGCCCAGTTTACCAGATCTAGGGGAACTGTATTGACTAATACTATCTTACATACAAAATAAAAGGAAATAATGTGCCACTTGTTAAAAATAATACAAAACAAGAGCTTAGTGAACAAAAATAGAGGTGTTGTTTAAAAACAGCACACCGGCAGTGTAGGATTAATGCAGATAATGGAGATTCACTGTATAGTATATATTTTCCCAACATATACATTACTGAAAATGTGGGGTAAAAAAAAATATTAAAAATTCCCTTATATTTATTCATTATTATAATATACAGTGGAACCTGCAAAAAATACCACTTATGCAAATTTTTTGTTGTGCTTTTAAGGATAATGATTGGAGAAGATGTCCTATATAGTAACTACCTCCTTAAAATGACCAATTTTGCCAGGCCGGAGATTGTTCCACTGTATTTATGTATTTCTATTTATTAATTCTTACTTTTAACACCTTCCAAGAATTTTGCTTTCTATCTGATATTCATTTCCTCATTATCCAGTTTTCAGTGCATAATTGGTTTGTTATTCTTGCTAACGTATGTTTTCTATTTCTTTCCCTATTTTTCTCGGAGTCCCCGCGAACCATAGTTTATACATGGTTTGATCCATACTATAATGTTGAACCACATTTCACCTTACTTATTTTTCTCAATTAAAAGTACTCTTCTTTCCCTGTTAGTTTATGATGTGAGAGTTATAATGTCGACTTTTATTATCCTTTATTTTTAAGTGTATTGTACTGTGCTCTCACACAAAGGAATTATATACTGCACAGAAGTATTGTGCAAATAATGATTCCAAGTGGCTTTTTTAGAAATTGTCCACATATAAAACTTTGTGTTTTTACCCTACTTTCCTGTAAAAAGAAAAATATTTAAAAAAAAACAACTTTGGCAATGGTTTTGTAATACTGCATTTTCAATGTCCACATATATATATGCAGAGGTCATGCTAGGAATTTTTGTCAAAGAGTGAAAATACTCCTTGGAGGTTTTTGGAGGAGTATTTTATTTTCTGGAGGAGTGAAAATAAAATAATAATAATAATAATAAACACTCTTTACAGATATCCGAGTTCAGAGTGAATACCACTTCTGCTGCGACCTTGACCCAGAGAGTAGCGTACATACAGCTAAATATAACTATTTTCTAAAAATTTCTTATTAATCCAAAATTTAGTATTTTATAAAAAGTAAATAGCTGTCCAAATTAAAATCAAATTTGAAGTATAAATAAATAAATGAAAACTATAATAGTGAATAATAGTGATAAACGCAATTCTCGACAAACACATGTTCAATATCGGTACAGTTCAAAAAAAAAAAGGCCAGAAACTATTAAAATATAATTGAAATTTGTACCCGATGCAAAAGGATTAAAATCTCTAACGTAGAATCCAACTTTCGGCGAAGCACGTGTACGATTTTGGCTGTTGCTTTTTTAATTGTTAAAATGAAACTACAAATAGGCAGATATTTAAAGGGTTTTGCATGCAAAAAATATCTTACAACTTTCAAGATAATTGAAATAATTGCAGGATGGAAAAGGATTGAAATTTCAAACACGGTAAGCAATTTCCGGTAAAAATCTGAGGAAAAACTAGCTTCCGAGTGGCGCAAAAATTAACTCCTATTTTTTTCTTCTCTGTTTAATTTTTAGTGAACAAGAGAATTTGGGAAAAGGTCACGTGTCAAGATTAAAGGTCGGGAAAGGGTTTTAGCATTAGCAAATGGGAGCCACATTGGCGACTTCAATGAAAACAATGGTCGCGAAAACGAGAAAATTGGTCGCATTTGGCGACTGGAGACCGCAAGTTTTTATATAATGAAACATAAAATTAACTTGGAATATTCTATTTATCTTGCAATACTTAACCAGCTAAAAGTTTTTTTAAAATAAAGAGTGAAAATACGCTTTTAAATTTCAATGTGTATTACTGATTTTTAAGGCGTGAAACACGCTTGTAGAGGCGTTAACGCGATCTCTGTATATATGTATATTAATATTTGCAAACTTACCTTTTTTATTTTCCTTTTCTATCCTAGGGAAATGATAGAAAATGGACTAAAGCAGTTAACATTATTTCACCAAAAATTAGATGGAGCCGTGACAGTTATCATGTCTACGAAAAAAAGAAAAAGTTCTGGAAATGATGAAGATAAAATGGTGTGTGATTAAGGATGATGTGAAATTTTAAATGTTAAAACACCTTACTGCCATTACCGATGTAAATAGTTTATCATTAACATATGTTTATATATCATGTTTTATACAAATAAATTACATTTGATTTTTCAAAATACTGTTTAAAAATTGATTTTCTTACATTTACATTTTCTTCTGAAAGTTAAGCAGTTTCAAAGCAAACGTAAGCTTTCAAAATTTAAAAAGGCTTGTGTTTCATCTAAGAGATATCTTGTCATTTGCATTGTTTGTACAAAATTAAAGACATTCAAAGTAATTACGTTCAACATTTCATTTTCTAAGAAAGTATTGTTAATATAATTTTTATATACATAAAGAAAAGAAAAATGAGTTTTTTTTAATTACAGATTTTGTTTGTACCTGCTCTTAGTGTGAGTTTTTTACACATATTATAGGATAGGGCATTTTGCTCATGTGCGTTCAAAGAATTTTATCGCATGCTAGTTCGGTCGACTCTTAGCAATATAATGTATTAATCGGCAGACCAGAATTTTCTACATAAGATATTTGTTTGAAGTTTATTAGAATAGGAGTTGTAGGGGTTCTCAACTTAATTTTTCAAAGCATTTTTTTAATTATTATTATTGTTTTTCCAATTCATTGATAAAAGCAAACTTTTTCTCTGTTCCAGATGTAGCGTGTTCCGTGCTTCAAAATATCAAAGTTTGTAGCTTCTAAGTTAATGACAACAGCTGTTATAAGTTTTAGTTTGACTTCCTATCTGAGCCATTTTTCTCTCTCTCTGTGTTTTAAAAATATTATAACAATTTTTACATACCTGCAACTGTGTTCGTTAGTCTGTTTTTTTTTTTTTTTTTTTTGCAAATAAATCTTTTCACATTTTTTCTATTCTTCTTTCTACAAACGCTATTTGCTGAATTTCTACTTGAGAACAGTGGAAATTTTCCAACAAGAAGAGTTTGGAATCTCGTGAGAAGCTGTGCAAAAAGTGCCCTTTATCATGTGACAGAGGAAAGGCAAATCAGTGCTGTAAGGAAAAAGTTTGTAATCATAAGCTAGGATTCTTTTTTTTTTTGAAACCATTATTTTCTGAAGGAGTTTTTAAGCACTTTCTTATTCTAATGGTATTTTCAATGACTTTTGTCCTTTTTCGCGTGAAAATTTTTAGTGTTTGATCCTTTATCCTATTTGGTGTTTTCAAAATTGTAGCCTTTATTTTAAAGAGGAATTTTCGTTTTCTTTATTCTGATGGGGATTTTTATCATTAGTAGAGGCTTGTTATCCCTAATGACAATTCTTATGGATTATTTTGTTATGATTGTAACGAGGGATATGTAAAGACTTGTTCTTGTTTTAATGGAAACTTTTGAAGATTGTCGACTCTATTCTAGTCCCGTTCTTAGAGGAACTTTTACTGCTGTTTAAGAGTTTTTATCCGTATATCAATGGAGATTTTTAGGAGCTATTTTTGTTTTCTACTGAAAATTCTTAGGACTTTTGGTCCTTATTCTAATGAGGATTTGTAAGTACAGTTCTTATCTAGGTCAGTGAGAGCCAGTTTCGTTCTAATTCAGATTTTTAGGCACGGTTGGCCTTATAATACAGATTTTTGATTGCTTTTTACTCCACTTTAAAGGGTATTTTTAATTATGATCAATAAGAAAGATTAATCAATGAAATATTTGCATAGCTAGTAATGAAGTTAAACAATTTAATACATTACTTGAAATTAAAATCCTAAAATTATTTTTTTTTTTTTTTTGTAGATATTACTTGTTCATACATTTTCATTTTGAATAAATCTGTTTATAATTGAATTTAACCATGTCAACAGACACTTATGATTTCATTTATTACTTTTCAAGCAAATGAAATACAAAATAATGATAAATTAGTTTACATTCTCCTCCAATACAATCATCTCTTGAAAAATACATAAGATTGTCAACATAACTTAAATAAGCAATCACAGTTACAGTTCAACATTTTCTTACAATCTTTCCTCCAAGGCTGGTATATGATTTTTAATTGACTGAACTTTATGCAACACTTACACACTCTCTCATATGCACATACAGTATGAAACAAAATGGATATGTTTTTTAAAATATGTATGTAGGTTGTAACATGAGTAAAAAAATGTTTAAGCCAAAATAATAACATTAATAGTGATAATTTAATAGCATATTTTATCTAGTGGTTGCAAATCTTTCACATTTCAAATATTCTGTTCTTACAACAAAAATTTATGTTAAGCCAATTTTCTCAAATATTTTACCATTTAGGTTTCTGAATTCAATGATTTTAATCACCAATTACAATATATATATCACATTTTCTTTTTGGCTAATGATTTTTAAAATAGAAGCATAAAACTGGAATACTTGATGCCCACACAAACTCGAAAAGGCAGGAGTGTTTTTGGATTAATCGGGGTGCCAGCCTAGGGGGTGTCATAGTGCAGACTGCACCATTGAAATTTTCATAGGGGTTGTCCTATTTGGGGGGTTCCATAGCTTTTTAGGGGGTGTGCCACCGCTCTGAGAGGGGAATGGGCACCCCCGGCTTAATAGCAGCAAACCTTAGGAGATGCTTTGGTTTTTATGAATGAAACATTTCAATTTGAAATAAATTATTATATTTTGTTTGAATTATTTACGAAAAAACTAGAAACCCTTTTCTTGATATAATCTTACTATTGGTAACCTATTTATAAACAAAATTCATCATAGTTGGACGGCGATAAAAAAATTACTCTGGATAAACCTCTAAAATTGTAGTAGAATGCTTGAAAATGTTACCACAAGTATTACGATTCTTTTTAGCTACAGTAAATACTGAATTGTTCAATCAAGAAATTATGTAAACAAATTTCATGGGATTTTAATCGCAGTATGTTTGGTTTGATCTATTTATACATCCTGTTAAGGGATGGAGATTCATTACCTAAAGTATCACATGTTTATAAATGCATCAGAATGCAAAAGCTTTTGCCAGAAATAGCGAGAGCTAAATCTCTTTCAAAATAATTTTAAAGAGTATAATATATTAAGCTCATAAGTAGGTAAAATGTTACAAGTTCTTAGAAGTGCTAGTTCAAAATAGAAAACTTTTGGGCTCGCAATATTTTGTTTTGTAAATATTATATAAGTAGTAAATACTATTTTTGTTGGATAGTTATTTATTTACTTATATAAATGAGTTTTAGGTAAGATTTATTATTGATGAATGGCTATCCTTTGCTATAATACTCTTCAGTGTTTCACAATTTGTATGCAAGTAAAATCTATTTGACCGTTTACATAATTATTAAGAAGAAGCCAGAAATAAGACAATTAATACAAATGGATATGCATAATACAAATAAAATGGCACTCCATGAATTTTTATAATAAATCTTCACGTCAGGCTTGAACGTCCACAATATATTATGCATTATGACCTTAGATGAATTTTAAGAAGTTTTTCTTTCAATATCTGAATCATTCCCTGATAGGAGCTCTAAATTCCACTTTATGAATAATTGTGATTCCATTGCATTTAACAAGTCAATGTACAGAATTAATTCTCTATTTTCAAGTACCATATGTATAGGAACGCTAAAAGTAGCGGGTACATCATGGGTTATGAAGGTTTAATTGAAGCTCTAAATGTTCTAAATAGCGTTCTGTTTGACCGCATGCAAAAACCAAAATCGAAGTTTTTTCAGGATGGAAGTACTTTTTTAAGCCCCCAGAAAATTACAGCAATTATTTTTACAAATCATAGCAAAAGATCATTTTTCGTGGAGGGAGTGGAGGTCTTGGTATCCTAAAATATTATAATTAATACTATATAGATTTTAATAGTAACTCCCAATTATTAAAAGTTATGAAATCTGAATATGTCAAATTGTCTAACCTCATAAATTTATTTTTGGAAACATCCAAGCATCATACAACAAAATGAAATTTTATAATAAAAGTACACATTCCAAGCCTGTTGTGAAGAAGATTTAAAAATTTTATGCACAAAAAAGAAAGGTCCAAAATTTTTTATTTACGTTCATTTCATGTGATCTGCTAAAATAATGTCAGCAGCTTTTTCAGCCAGCATTAGCACCGTAGCGTGGGGATTCCCGGATGTTGGATGTGGAAAAGATGATGCATCGACAACTCTGAGGTTTTTAACTCGTCTGACCCTAGAAGGAAAAAAGACAGTGAAAAATAAAAAAGTTTTTACAAACGTTTCTACATCTACAGTAAAACCTGCCACATCCGGATCAATGTGGCGACCAACCGGTCCAGATATGAAAAAATCCGGATATCAAGACCATTTCAAAATATGTAGCTGTAAACAGGACTGAGATTATGCTGAACCACATAGACGTTAAAAATAATTAATTTTTACGTGCTTCTTTTGTATACTTCATGTACACTAACAAGCAATAAATAAATTCGAATTCTAATTCTTTCGCCCGTCGCACAGTTCGAAAGAAATACTACTTTGACTTTTGCTTGCTCAAAAATATTTGTTCCGCGAGCCGTCCGGATATGGGGAGGTCCGGATGTGGCAGGTTTTACTGTATTTTCAGTTAAAGTATATTTTCCTGTGACAGTAAGTTTCCACTTCGAACAAAGGGTGGAGTTTAATTTTAACTCAGTCTAAGTAACAGCAAATTCATTCAGAACTAATATTTTGATTTTAGTTGTTTTAATGCTTAAAAGTCCTCAAATTTTGTAGAAAATTCTGATAGATGCAAAAAATTATTTTCAAATTATTCAAAACAATAATTGTAGTAAAATAGTTTTTAAATGATGCAAAATATTTTTAATTAGGGGTCATTCATAAATGATGTCACGCTTTGAGGGGGGTTCGAGAAACTGACCGTTTGTGACAAGGAGAGGGGGTTACAAAAAGTGTGACATTACATATTTTGGTTTCTATAAAAACAGTTAAAATCACTTCAACTTATTTTTAAAGTTTTTTTTTACTTTCTTAATTTTATTTTAAAGTTTCATTGATCCTTTCGTATCGTAAACATCGATGCTGATTAAGGTTTAAACTTACTTCTAATTAAAAATTTAAAAGGAAACTTTCTTATGTATTTACGCTTTTATAATAATATTACGTGGGACATTTTTTTTCAGAGTTCAAACAATTGATATATCTGCTCTAAACTCATATTTTCTGTTGTAAAGCTTAACCTTATTTTCTTCAAATTAAGTACATATGTAACCAGTGGCGTAGTCGAGGGGGGACAGCGTCCCCTTACCATTTTATTGTAACAGAAGAGTCCCCACTTGTTTTGAATTTTAATATGAGCGTGCCCTCACTTTTTGATGCTCATAAATGTAAGGGCCCCTCCACCTTTTTTTTCAGGACTACACCACTGTATGTAACCATTATTTTTATGCTCACAAATTTCCTTAAAAAGTTAAAATTAGAAATGTGATCTATGGGACTTTTCATAAATGATGTCACGCTTTTTTCCCACATATTTGACCCCCTCCCCCCACTTGTCACATGTCACGCTATGTTGCATAATGCATAACCGTCACGCTTCTTGTTACCCCTCCCCTCCCCTTGTCACACTTTGTCGCAGTTTCACGAAACCCCCTCCCCCCTCGAAGCATGATATCATTTATGAATGATCCCTATAATGCAGCGCTTTGTTTCTGAACTGCAAGTACATACGCTTATGTAAAATAGCGTGACATGTGACATAGAGGTGAGGGAGGGTCAAATAAATTGAAAAAGTGTGACATTTATGAACGGTCCCTTATCACTTTACCTCCTGTATGGGGCAAAGCAATAATTTCTCACTTTCAATTTCACGTACAAATTTACTGCTTAAAACGAAAAATATTGCTTCATCGCAAGTTCTGATTATAAAATACATAGTTCTCGCTTTATGTACTATTCGTTTTAAATCAAATTTCTAATTTGTTCATTTTGAAAAATATTTCTCTTAACAAGTTCACATTCTCCCCCAAGTTATGCAACTACACAGTGTGTTAAAGAATTTTTAAGACTAGGTTTATAAAATAAAATAAAAACTAGTAATTATATATTTTTAAGTATTTTTATTCAAAATAAGCTCTTTCGGCTCCAATACATTTGTTACTGCCGTTTAACAACGATTCGAATGCCTGTTCCAGCTCACATTGTGGGAATGCCTCCAAAGCTCGCGTCGAAGCTGTTCGTACACAGTGTATGTCAAAGAATTTTTAAGACTACAGCTGGAACTAAGCTCACAGTGGCGCTATCTTTGTTATTGAGCAATCGTAAAACTCCTTAACTATCAGCTGATCCCCTGCCAAAACCGAAGTTCATTTGTTTACTCTTTTTTTTTTAACTTTGATGACATTGACGACACTATACAAACAGCTTCGACGCGAGCTTTGGAGGCAGTCCCACAACGTGAGCTGGAACAGGTATTTGAATCATTGTTAAACCGCTGTAACAAATGCATTGAAGCTGAAGGAGCTCATTTTTGAATAAAAATACTTTTAAAATTTTATTACTAGTTTTTATTTTATTTTATAAACCAAGTCTTAAAAATTCACACTTTGACGCACTGTGTAAAACTCTTTATTCATTTAAAACATTGTTCAGCGTAGAAGACATTAAATCAATAAATGTATATTGCCTTAGTTTGGAATCGAGTACAGCCAAAGGATCATCATCGCTTCCCATGGAGCAAGTGCCCACTGGATGGTAAGAGGTGATTCCGGATGTCTTGATCCAACATTCCAAATATTTATCGTTTTCCATACTCTGCTCAAATTCCAAACACCTATCATATGCAGGGAGATGCAAACAAGAACCATACTTTCGTAATGTTCCAATGGTCCCCAGCTTTCCTGCTATGTTCATAGCTGTCCAAAAAAAAAAAAAAAATATGACGTACATATAAACTATTGATTGATATTTATTTGGCGTGACCATTATTTATCTTCTTTAAAAATACAGTAATTTGTGGATGCGAAAGATGACAGGGGTCGGTCCAGATTTTTTTAACAGGGTGAATTCTGTGAATTTTGAAACATTTTTGTGAAAAATCAAATACTTTTGTGAAAATCGAAATTTGAACACACAGTAATAAAAGAATTTTGTTATATTTTTACCACTAATTTAATAAATAATTCTGCAAAAGTATAATTTGGTAGCTCATATTTTCGAGAAGGATTCGTTTTGAGTGATTGGAATTTTGTGCAGGGTCCGTTTTGATTGATTGGAATTTTGTGAAGGGTCCGTTTTGATTGATTGGAATTTTGTGGAGGGTCCGTTTTAATTTATTGGAATTTTGTGAAGGATCCGTTTTGATTGATTGGAATTTTGTGAAGGGTCCGTTTTGATTGATTGGAATTTTGTGAAGGGTCCGTTTTGATTGATTGAAATTTTGTGAAGGGTCTGTTTTGATTGGAATTTTGTGAAGGGTCCGTTTTGATTTATTGGAATTTTGTGAAGGGTCCGTTTTGATTAATTTGAATTTTGTAAAGGGGTTCCGTTTTGATTGATTGGAAGTTTGTGAACGGTTCGTTTTGATTGATTGGAATTTTGTGAACGGTCCGGAAACGGACCTGAATTTCCTCTGGCGCGATCTCTGGATTAACAACTACTTTTCTGCAAATTTCAATTATAAAAATACGAATTTATTTAGCACACTCTTATGGTGCAGTAAATAGTAACAATGTCACAAGGATTTAAAATTAAGGGAGCAAATATAACTACAATTTTAAACAGAAACTGAATTCTGCAGAAAATTAAAATGTTTCATACTTCCGATTATCTTTTTTCTTTGCTCTGGATATGCTTTACGGAAATATCGCGCACTATTAATTGATTTGGTGTTCACTTTTGAAATCAATGTACATTTTTCATCAAATACTCTACACAGATTTACATTACAAGTGGATTCTTTTTTTTGTCACGATTATATAAACATCAAAATGATATGATAAAAATAAACTTCGAATTTCGTCTCGACTTCATAATTCAACAATAATAATTTTATCCGATACTTCAGTTTCTAATTTTCTTAGGGCAGGAAACCTGTTAAGAATTATAAACCAAAATATTTTTCAACAATCTGAGTTTCTGAACACTGACACGTTTCTACCTTAAGGGCGATTTCCTGCTTAATACATTTTGCTATATGCTGGCATTGGTGATCTTGAAAAGAAGATGTTATTTCTGCAGAATGTACTTAGAAATCTTCATTGAAAAGCTTTTGTTTACTTTCTTGGATATTTCCTTCCTAACAGTTCTGGGTAGCGTGATTTTTTTTTTATTATTAAATAACTGCGATAAAATAGTTTTTCTTTTGTAGCTTTAGTGAGAATTTTTTAATCTAAGGTAAAGAAACCGTAAGCGGGACATTTAAGGGTAGTTATCTAAAGTTCAAAGAACTTTTGCTAGTTGGTACTTTTTTCTGGTTGCCCAAACTTTTATCTCAAATTAGATAGATGAATAGATAAAAATAGATAGAACCCAATACCATTTGTCTTTTTTCTATGTAATACACTAATTGGAAATGGCTTATACATAACCTCTAAACATAAACTATGAAAATATCTTTAACAAAAGAATTCTCCAGAAAAGGATATGAGATTTCTGACCTTCGGCCAAGCACTTCACATCTTCTGCTTCGCTCAAGTAATTGGGATCGATGAGTACGGGTTCAAGGGGGTGGTGCGAAGATAAGCGAACCGTTCCTCGACTTCTGGGATGAGTGCAAGATGCTAAAATGACGAAGCCTTCCTTGGAGTCATTCTTCGCGTCTGGAAATGTCTGTGAAAACGCCTAAGAAGCGAAAAAGATAATTGAAAATCTTGGGGAACATTGGTTAACAACAAAGGTTATGGAAAGTGCTCCGAAGTACTGAAATTAGAGTCACACAAAATTTCAAATAAAGTGCTAAAAATATGTTTGTATGTCGTTTCCTTAACAAACAACACTATCTGCAAAATATTGGTTTTTAGCTTACTTTCCCGTAAAAGTAAACGAAAAAAAGAAAGTATGAATGATGGATTCATGTAACGTGAAAATATCGTTAAAAATCAAGAAAAGTGAAAAATAAGTGAAATTAAATAAAGATTGAAAAAGAACACATTTGAAAGTAGGATTTCGAGATGGGGAAAATGTGTGTATGTCTGTCCTTAATTAAGTACAAGGTTTTGATACTCGTAATTAAACTTCTACTGTTTAGAAAATAAAATCAGTTTATATCTTCCGGTCTAAAACTTGCCCACATTTCGAAAAATTTCAGTCCCCTCCAATTTTCGAAACAACTCGCAATTTTTCCGCAGAGCTATTACTTGAAAAAGAAAAAAAAACACTTTTAGTTTTTTCGTTCGACTCTACTGTGTAGCATCTGCATGTTGTTTTTTCCCTTGAAAGTATACTCGCACGATAAAAACCGATTTACAGTAAATGTACGTGATTAAACCGGGTGAGCAATTTTTTTTTTTTTTCAAATCGTAATACCGCAAAAAAGTTCCAAATTTGGGATATTGAAAAGATTTTTAAAAAGAAGAGAAAATAAAGAAAAACGGTGTCGCTCTAAAATTTACCAACATTTAAAAAAAAAATCATTCTCTTCAATTCGCAATTTTTCCGCGGAGTTACGACTTAGGAAAAAAAAAAACAGTTGGAATTTGTTCGTCTCACTCAACTGCACAGTATCTGTTTATATTGCTTTTTCCTACGGAAGCATACAAACGTAATAAAAACCGATTTACAGTAATGCAGCGTGATTGAATCGAGTGTAGAATAAGGCGTGCCGAAAAAAAAAATGCAACCTTCTTTTTTCTAATCGTTATACAGCAGAAAATTAAGACTGAAAAGGGTAAAAAAAATAGAAGAAAAGAAGAGAAAGGAAATAAAATCCGTTTATATCCTCTGGTCACGAATGAACTTTTAAATTTGCCAACATTTGAAAAAAAAATCAAATTTTTTTCGATCTGTTTCAAAATTTTTAAATTGACCTGTTCCCAAATCTCTTACGTATTAGAAATCTAGACGATCATGGTTAAATCCTATTAAAAACCATCAAGATCTTCCGGCAGCGTATTATCTCCAAATGTACTGAAATTTTGTTTTAAAAAATTACAAATAAAGGTAGATATAAAAACTTACTAAAAAAATTAGCTTGAGAATGATGAAAAAGAACCTAAGTTCGATACGTAAGAAATTGACAAGATTCTCAGTTATTGAAATATTTCCAAAAGTGTTGCCATTCAAGATATTTAACAGTAAAAGCAATTTAAAGTAAGCAGAAAGGAAAAAGAAATTAAGCATCGTGTTGCCGCCCAAAATAACTGCAGAAATAATTTTAAGAAAACAGGCTGAAGAAACGTCTCACTAAGATGTTCATAATTCTTATATCTAAATTTGGGCTGATTTTGGTATATAAATAAAACGAATCAATATAAGAGATTATTTTTACCACCAAGTTCAAGCTTCTACATCAATTGCAATTTTCATGTACAAGTCGCTGCAATTGAAAGACAAACTCTTTGATTTACTGTTAAATCCGTTATAACACGCTTTGAACATGTGATTGACGAAAATAGAATGCCAATTCAACTAATTCAATGTTAAAATTAAGTTTATTTATTTATTTGTTTGCTTATGGTAGTTTTTTTTTTTTGTACTTCATGCGCTCTTTTCTTATTTCAAGGTAAGAATTTTAACTAGTATTTTCTTATTACAGAGTTCCTTTTCAGCTGTTCATATTACATATATTCCTGGTTTAAATGACATACTTTGTCAGAATGATCTGTAAATAGGTCCCATGGGGTAACTTTAATTATAACCACACTCAGAGACGTCGTAGATTTATGCACCTATGGTCAAGTAAACTTATGCCACCTTCGATATAATATAGTACACAGAAAATTTCATTTACGCCAGTATTTGATAGACATAGGCACACATCAATTGAACTAAGAGGCCTGCCATACCCATTATTGACTAGTTACACTCCTGACCCACCTGTACTATTCAATGTCAGATACTGGAAATGTTATTCCTCTCATGCGTAAAACATTCATTATTTTTGAATGACCAAAAAATAAAACGATCAAAACTGGTTTTGTCCTCCTGAATAATAAAAATTTTGCACTGAATGTCGTTTGCGACGATATTTACCTCAAGATTTTCAGCATTAGAATCATTATACACTATCAATATTTCGTTACTTACGTCAGATCTGAAATTTGAAATCGATGTGAATGTGTCTTCGTTGATGGACCCTAAGTTAAAAAACATCAGAAATATTTTTGAATGAGCTGTGTCGTTTCCAGGGAGAGGAAGACGAGTTAGCACTTCAACACCACTGCTTGCTAGGTGACCTTTAAAAAAAATCAAAGTTCGCTCAATTCATAGAATAAAGGAACACATTTCCATTAAAATCTTTTTTGCCAGGTATTCTTAGCCCCCCTATTAACCCATGGTTAATAGTTCGCTATAAATAAATATTTTTTCTATAGACACGCACAGTAAAGTACAAAACTTGGCATTCAATTTATTTTAAATATTCTTTAGAATATTTCAAACTCATTTAAAAACAGCAATAGCGTATCATCAGAGCATATGCAAATTTCGTCGTTCTGAATTCATTGAGAATGAAACAGTGTGTTCAAAGTGAATCGGAGTTAATTCAGAGTTTAGTGTCAGAATAGAGCAGAACCGTTTCTGTGCAGTCAATGTTGTTACTGCTACTTTTCCTGAGCAAACCAAACTAGAGAATTTCTGGTTGCGTTAATATGGGTTCGTTTAAGTTCAAAAACCTTTAAAATGCGCACAATGGTACTGTGATTCCTTTTCCGATTTGCTAGTGACCAGATCACATAACAAAAGCCTCCTACCTTTGACCAATCTCCTATAGAACAAAAAAGTTTCCCGACAGCTTGTCATTCGTTTTGGTAGCTTTTTAAGCATAGATTCGTTTTTCCAGACCTACTCACAAGACTTAAATTTATGTCATTGACTCCGCCCACTAATAGTGCCTATTTCTTTGAGGTCATTTTTTTAGGTTTTTGTTACGTTATAAGTTGATGTTTTATCAGTATACTGGCTTTGTCAAATTAAATGTTATTTTGTTTCTAATACATCTCAGATATAGCAAAGGACGCTGCAATATTTTCCAAAGAAAGTTTTCATAAGCTGCAAACTTAACAAAACAAAATTCACAGGGGCCAAGAGGGGGTGGGGGCAGTGTCATGGCGCCCACTGTGCCATTTAAGTTTTTGTGTGTTCAGGGGGCTTGGCAGTCTGTTCAATTGATTTGGGGGGTGCGATATCGATCTGAGGGAGGGGCTGAAAAATTAACTTTACAAGTCAGAGCAATGAGAGTCGTCATTCGGTCCTTACTCAGCAAGAGCTTTTATTATTATTATACAAAAACATTTTTGTTCCCCAACACGATGTGAAAAACTCTCCGTTGTAAAATTAAAACATATTTTGAAAAAAATTGTGTACGTAGATATTGTAACATAATTAAGAGAAATCAATTTATGTGCTAATTAAAAGACACTTTGAAACACGCAGAGTAATTACGCATTCTGAAATAGTTATAACTATAAAATATAGGTGTGAAATAGGCATGTTTTTTTAAGGCAATAGACTAAAAAATATCATATAAATTGAAACATATACAAAATAATAAGTATTTAAAGCACTCGGTACACATGTGTAAGGCAAATCATTTTCCGAAGACAAAGCACTAAATCAGCGGCTTCCAATCTTTTTTCTTCGCGTACCACCATTTTTTTCGCAAACCATTTGCATACCACTGTTGTATATATATAATAAAATATATGAAATTTATTAAATATATTTTTAACACGTACTTCCAAAACAGCACTAGAAATACCTCTTTAAGTACAAAATACTTTTCAAGTAAAAAAATGAAATAATAATAATGATAATAATGGGGGGGGGGGGGAGTTACAAGCGAGTTGATGTCTGGTTCAGTAGAAGTTCGTTTTGACCTCAAATTTGGGTCGACATTTAATTTGCTTCTATATTTATTTTTAATAAATATCACGCACACCCATCTTAGGTGGTCCGTTTTTAATTCCCCGGCAGCAAATCATCATTGAGCTTAAAAAAAACCCTCTTTCGCAACCACACCTCTGTGTTGCGGGCAAATATTTTTGTCCCGCTAGTGTCCGCTGTAGAAGAATTTAACTGAATTATATTAGACAGTTTCTGCATAATTAATAACATGTTTGAAACTTTTAATGTGTTTACTTTAATATTGTTCGTAATAAACATTAATTACAAAAAGCTACATAAAGTACACTAACCCCTAAATTACTTTATAATACTAAGTTCTAAACCCTGCAAATCAATTCTTAGTGCAGTTTGCATCAATTAGAGCTCAGGTACTGCCATCTAGGGATAAACTGAGTGTCAAAAATTGCGGCAATGGTACCATACTCATTGTGGTGTCGCTGAAAGAATTGGTACCAATCTATGGGAACGCACCAGGTCTTCAATGTCTACGCAGCCCATTAGAAAAAAAAATCTTGCAAGGCTAAAAAATATATCTATCAGCACTTACCTTTTCCTTGCGAGAAAAATTTCCATATATCAAAAGGAGACCTAATTTTCCGTGTAGTAATGCTGATTGGTTCTTTAATGTGGAAGTATAGAGGGACATTAAGCTCATCTCGTAAATTACAGCCCACTCCAGGTAAATTAGCTTGAACATGAATCTGTAAAAATCCAGAATTGTTAATCAGAATGCTCAGAGAAATTTACTGTCATATTTTAATTACTTTGCTTGTTCGGAATTAAAAGAAATATCAACCAAGCAAAAAAAGAGAAAAAACTTACCAATTCCGGAAAAGTCAAAAGTAAATGAAATAAAAGACATAATTTAATAATTCTGACACTCATATCAGTTTTGAATATTTTGGCAAAACTGAAAACATAATTTCAAACATGACAATTTTGTTCGGATAAACTTTTAAAGACGAATTTCAAGTTTGCTGTTTAAAGAACTCTAGCAGAGAATTCACATTTTCCGCTACGCACAATATTGACTGATACATATAAAATGACCCTAAACTGTCAGGTGAGGAGTACCAAATCTATTTTTAGCGCCGAGGGGTGTACGTAAAATTCTAAACTCTCCAAATGAGGACCGTAAAAGCTAAAAAGTTAAAGATTATGGCTGTATCTAAGTAACATGGAATTTACGTTCAACAGTGGTATAGGTTGAATACTCTCTAAAATTCCATTAGATGGGATTCCTTAGCAAAAGGTGACATTGTTGGCAAAAAAATGTGTTAATCCTTACAGCAATTCTATGAATAATTTAGCGTTTAAAAAGAGGGAAAGAACAGAAATTGATAGGAAATTAGTTTTTTACGGTAAAACTAACCAAATGTACGTCTCGAAGAATATTATTTACCCAACCGTCCCTTTTGGTGAGCGAAAACCTGTTCAAAATTCCTTCAGATGAATATATTTGAAAGGAATTATTTTAGGTATTCATGTGGTACGTTGCTTTATACACAAAGACAAAACCATCTTACTTTTGTCTGAACAGAACGAACAAGAAGTACCTCTACGGACCTCTGGGTGGACTTACAACTTAAAGTTAATTCAAAACCACTAGGATATGATAGGGATGCAGTCCGACCCCGGAATTTTGACATTTGGATGCTTCTGCGCATGGCAGAAAAGAACGAATCCATTCGAGTTTTAGGGAAGTTCGTTTTGCAGATGCGTTCATTTAGCACGCGAATCAGAATGTTTCCTTCTTTGTTTGTTGAAAGCAACTACCATTTATAAACTGGCACATAACATCAGTTCGGAAGAAATCAAGTATGCTAAACGAACTAGAACGAGAACAAAAAGGGCACTTTTTGCTTGTACCAGCAGTTTTTCCCTTGAACTTGAATGGATTCTTCTTGGAACTCTGCCAGGTAGATTTCTTTGCCTGATGGTGGAACTATATGAGCTGTAGCTAGCAATTGTATCCATTCCCTGATCGAACTTCGATTGCTTATGCAATGGAATAGCGCTATTCTTGTGGATCCCAGATAAAACAAAGATAATACGTGCTTATTGTAATAACGTATCTATGTTGACACCAATTATCCTGTGGACAAAATCCCAGTTTTAATCTAGCTTTTATTTGTGCTAATTTAACTTTTATCCCACAATAACTCTAGTTTTAAATATAAACTTCAGGAACTCAAATTTATTGCAGGCACCTACTTTGAAATCTTCCAGATGCTTTCTAGGGCCGATGCCAGATAATAACAACAACTTTGGTGTTTCTATCACACCTGCACTTAGTATGATTTCTTTTCTGGCTCTTATCACATAAGTCTGTCCGGAAAAGAGATTCACTGCCGCCACCTTAGTGGCTTTCTTTTTCTCAAAAAGAATCTGCAAAGCAAAACATTACTTTAGGACGGATGTGTTCAACCTGGACTCCCTGGAACTTTGACAGGCATTTCGCGAGTGATCACTGTTTGTTTAACCTAAGCGCCAAAAGTTAAGTAAAGTTTTAATATATTTTCATCAAAGATTGAATTCTGAAAGGCAATTTGATTGTAAAAATATAGTAAATGTTTTATGGATAAAAACAAATTCAACACTCTCAGAAACACATGCTCAAATCTCACGAAACTTTCGTCGCGTTTGACGAAATGGCTTCGTGAAAAATGCTCCGAGTAAACCTTTCGTCAAATTGGCGAAATATGTGTAGTAACTTTTTCAAGTCACGTGATCACGTGAGGAAATAATCGTTGTAAATGCCGAAATTCGTCTTGACGAGTGAAGAAACCTCGAAAGTGAGGGTTCTATTTTTGAGAGTGTAAATGTCGTAAAACCTGAAAAATCTAACTTTTTAACGTTAAGTTCCAAATTTCAACAATTACTCGAGGTGTAAAAATATTTTGCAGTAAAAAACAGTCACAGCCAAGTCATTATTTTTTTAAAAATACGCTTAATATTTAAAGCATTGTAGCTTTCGTTTAACCCTTATTCTCATAAGTAGCATATATGCTACCTGGGGTTTTCCCCTACTTTCTATTTGTTAAGTGACTTCAGTGCGTATGTTGCATTGTTATTTGCTAGCCCTTATTCTCATAAAGTAGCATATAGGCTACTTTATGAGAGTAAGGGTTAATATTCATAGAATAATTTTTTAAAAACCAAAAAATATAATCAAATTAGCTAACCTTATTTTTATTATCTTATTAAGATGTTTGTATTGTGATAAAATAAAGGTGCAATAATAATTTTGTAATATTGAGTAACGTATAACTTTGATATCTTATATTTTTTTTGTTCGTTGATCAAAGAGGTTCCTTCAGGAAAACGGTAAGCTCACCATGTTTCCCAAAGTGTAAAATGTTGAACACCCTTGCATTAGGTTTTCTCTTCTTTGTATACGAGGTAGGAGGTAATGATAAAAGACTACACTCTCAAAAATAGAATTCTCATTTTTGACGATTCTTCAGTCGTCAAGAAAATTTCGTCATTTATAACGATTCTTTCCTCGCCCGATCACGTGACTTTAAAAAGTTACTACACAAATTTCGGCAATTTGACGAAAGGTTTACTCTGAGAATTTTTCACGAAGCCATTTCGTCAAATACGACGAAAGTTTCGTGACATTTGAGCATGCGTTTGTGAGAGTGTATAGAGGTAGACGCTTTCAGAAAAAGATAAACAAAGAAAGAAAAGAAGAGAAAAACAGAAGAGAGCAACATGTTTGTATTCTTTCTTTAGCCGGCAGAGTGTCGTAGTGTTAAGGCACTGGCCTTGTACACCCAAGTTCGCAGGATAAAACCTAGCCTAAGTCAGTAGATTCTCAAGATGCAGAAAATCGTCAGCACCCATGCCGTATGATTATGCGGCGTGTTAAAGATCCCTTGAGTATCCGTTTGGCTTGGATGCTCTCGGCTAAATTAAATTCCTAGCACAGTTCCGCATCATTAGAGCTCATGTGCTGCCATCTAGGGGGAAACTGAAGGTTACTATTCTCAAGCGGTAATGGCATCCGCGATAGTGGTGCCACATGAAATAATGGTTGCCAGTTCCTGGCGAAGTCAATAGGTCTGCAAATGATAAGGAATTCAATATGCAGCAATTTAAAAAAATGCTTCATTCGCATATGTGTAAGCAACACATGAGCATGTGACTCTAGAAACAAATTTTACGAAAAAAGAAAGCTTTAATCGGGACAAGTTAAAAAACGTGTAAATACCTGTATTGCTAATGTATTAGCCAGAAGATGTATTCTTGAAACATTCTTTATTGATCTTATGTATGCATCAAAAGTAGAAACTCTCCAACCATTCCAAATGTTGCCTAAAAATGACGAAACATTATTCAAAACGTATTATTCAAGTTAATCCGTAAGAAAAAATACTTTGAAAACCTTTTAAGAGAAAAAGTAAACGTTAACTTTTGAGCGGAAAACAATTTCTGAGGAAACCAACGGTTAAGCAGCCCAAATTTGAACATTGCTTGCAGCTGTTTTGTGATCATAAGAACCCAAGTTTTTCAATGAAAATAACAATAATTCGAAAGATCGCAACGTAATTTAGAACGTGGGCTGTGCAACGTTCGTTTTCTCGTTAATCTTTTGAGGCACTACTTCGAATTTTTTTGTGAAACTCATAATTGAATATTTTGACGAGCAACTCTACTTAGGGACTGTTCATAAATGATGTCACGCTTTTTTCCCACATATCTGACCCCCCTTTGTCACAAAATGTCACACTTCAACGGATACCCCTCCCCCCTTTATCACATGTCACGCTATGTTAAATAAGCAGGATGTCACACTTCTTGTTACCCCCTCCCCTCCCCTTGTCACACTTTGTCACAATTTCATGCCCCCCCCCCTCGAAGCGTGACATCATTTATGAATGACCCCTTATAAGAAAAGTGAATAACTAACCAAAATGAAGCTCTCGAAGATTCACAGCAAGGAGCTATTTCAAGGCTATAGTTGAGATTATGTAACACACAAAATACCCAACATGCCACAGGAAAGTTATGAAGGAATGTTATAATAACCACAAAGACACTTTGAACTATAGCTATTAGCTGTAATGTTAAAGTAATTTGTGTTTTATTCAGATAACTGGTGTAGCCCGTTTTGGAGTTGCTCCGATTGGACTTTTAATTACTTGCTGCGGCTTCGCTCCGAGCTCCAAATAATTTGTCCAAAATAAAAAATTTAGTTATTTTTTTATGTAATAAAAATTTAAGCAGTAAAAGAAATCGGAGCAATGGAGCCCAAGAATTTTCTTTTCCTTAGCTTCACTCCAGTTTCGAGAAAAATCTCGTTGCTCCACTGCTGCGCTCCAGTTTCGAGAAAAGGCTCGTTGCTCCTCTGCTGCGCTCTAGTCTCAAGAAAAATCTCGTTGCTCCACTGCTGCGCTCAAGTTTCGAAAAAAATCTCGTTGCTCCACTGCTGCGCTCCAGTTTCAAGAAAAATCTCGTTGCTCCACTGCTGTGCTCAAGTTTCAAGAAAAATGTCGTTGCTCCACTGCTGCCCTCCACTTTCGAGAAAATTATCATTGCTCCACTGCTGCGCTCTAGTTTCTAACAAAATCGCGTTACTCCACGCTCCGCTCCAGATCCCTGGTTTTATTTACCTTAATTTTCTATTTTATCATATTTTATCAAAAGATTTTTTTAATCATTTTTCTAAGTTTTACTAATACATTAATCATCGACTACACGTCGATGAAAATCTTGTGCATCAAAAATAAGCATGATTTAAAAAAATAAATAAATAAAAATAAAATAAAATAATGCAAAATAAGCATAACTTTAAAAAAAGAGAAAATCTTACGTTATTACGTCTTAGGTGGGGTAAGTATGACAAAAATTACTTGTTTTGTTTGGTGAAATATTTTTCACTAAAAAAACCCGTGGAGTTGATTATTTCACTGAGTTGACTTTGTTCTAAAACAGCATTTCAAAGTTTCTTTTAATGAACATAAAGATTAACAAAAGTGTCGCTTTGAATATTTAAACCACTTGGTAAACAGAAGGAAATTATTTGAAATTTTAAGTTCGTCATCATCTTCCCCTATAATAAAAAAGAGCAATTTTAACTATTTATATGTGCACATAAGGGGCCGTTCATAAATGACGTCACGCTTTTTTTCCATATATTTGACCCCCCTCCCCCCTTTGTCACGCGTCACGCTATGTTGCATAATGCATGATGTCACACTTCTTGTTACCCCGTCCCCTCCCCTTGTCACACTTTGTCACAATTTCACGAAACCCCCCCCCCCCTCGAAGCGTGACATCATTTATGAATGATCCCTAAAGAAAAATAATTTATAATACTTTGTGTATGAAATTACATTTCATAATATAAAAAATACATTATGGAATGAATCCTTACCATTTCAAATGATAAGTGACAAACTTCTTACCTTGAACAATTTTTGGGCATTTTGTTAAAATTTCTGCAAATGTCAAATTATTTATGGCACAATATTCTTTATCTCATCATAATTATGTGAAATAAGCTACGCGTAGCTTGCTTTTTTTGTAGCGAACTGTCTGCTCTTTTTAAATATAGTTCATCTTCCTTTTATAAGCTTTAGAAACACAAAATATGACTTCTATTAAAAATTATGATAGCGTAAGATTGATTCAATGAATCATATAATTAAATCTGCTCCTTAATTTGTTTAAAATGTACAATGTATGCTTTCTACGACTACGTACGCTGTGAGCTTTGTATAGAAGAAATGAATTCAATTTATTTTGACCAAAATCAAAGCACAGTTTAAGTCCTGTATTTCCTTTAGCGATATGCATTGAAAGACTGTTCTGATAAATTATTTAAATACATATATTCAGAAATATTTTACTTTGTGTAGGCATAGCTCCGTGTTCTAGTTCTCCATTCAAGTCCCCAGAGTCAATTTCCATTGATTCAACATTTTCTAGGAAAGCCGTGGCCAACTGAGACTCCGAAACGTCGAACTCCATAACTGGCATTGGACCATCACGACCTCGTGCTCCTAAGAAGTGAAAGAAAAAAATGCATGCTGGGCCCCGAATAAGTACTTAAATAATCCATAACTGTGTAGAATAATCATGAAATTTACGGAAATAAATATATAAAGAGAATAAGCTAAGAAATTCATACGTAAAATATCAGAAACTGTTAAGGACAGTCTTTATTAAGGTTCTGTAGGATAACAGCTAGCAGCCTTCAATATATCGCATACCTCTTAATTCCTTAAAGCACGAATTTTTTTCGGAAAAACTAGTATAGTGTAAGTTATTCTTTGCAATTTCAGGTTGGGGAGGGGGTAATTTGGGAGCGGGTGGTGGGGTGAAAGTTACATAGGGAAAAAACATTATACAAAGTGTGAACGGATCTCAGACGGGTATTAGAAATAAAATAACGCACAGGCATGGGCAAATCTTCCGGTAAATTTTGTCGTTGTCAGACACGGAAAAATTCGTTAAGAGGTTAATGAAGTACTTACACCTGAGATATGCTTTGTTGTCCGTGTACGCATTTTTACGTTAGTAAGTATGAGAAAGCCCACTCATATGCAAGCAACATTAACAGAAAAAAGGAGAAGCTTTTTCTGAGTAACTTTTAAAAACGGCGAAACAGATTGAATTTACGGCATCCATGCACGGAAAATTGATGTTTGTGTTGATGTCATGCTGAAAAAATGCATGTTGAGGTGTTGTGAATCACAAGAGACTTAGCAAAGATACCACTATGCAGTGGTACCATCAAAGCGCAGATACCACTATGAAGCAATGTTGCACTCCATTTCCTTTGTGATCCGCCTGATTCATTAGCACTTTTTTAGTGTAGTTGGAGCAATGTTGCACTAGACTTCCTTTGTGATCCGCCTGATTCATTTAGCAGCCTGATTATTTAGCTCACCACAATATTTAGCCTGATTCATTAGCCTGATTCATTTAGCTAGGAGTACAGACTTAGGTGATAACGAGAACAAGATTTCAAATCTGGGTCAAATTAAACTTTAAATTTGTACTTTATTTTTTTTTTGTCCTGAAATTAGTTAGGATAACAACTTCGCTACTTATTTATAATTGCCAAACACTATATAGAAGAACCGCACAGATACTCACTTGCTGAAACGACAATTTTCATGCATTTTCGTTGGTTGGTTGATTTTATTAGGTTTAAAAGCTCAAGATCCTCAGCTGGCTAGGAGCCAGTTAAACAGTTTAACTGGTGAGATTTTTCGATGCAGATTATCCCAAGGGAAACTTCCTGGACTTATATAAACTAACATCCTTTGAATTAAGTTTAAAAAATCTTGACATTAAAAATAAATGTTTTTTGCTTCAAAAAGAACAAGGTTTAATCATAAAGGGAAAAATGTCTGCTTTTTAAAGAGGCGTAATTGTGAAGTTATTTTAGTCTTAGAAGGGTAAAAATATGTGCCATTTGATATAATCGAATAAAACATCTGGAAAATGTCCTTCGTATCTCAATTAAGTTTTAAAACTTCGAAAATTTTGGAGTTTAGATCAGTAATTTTTCGATTTTGAGCTTAAGAATGCTTCTTGTTTTCATTATGAATGCTTTACGCTTCACGAAATGTTAAGGTGTGATAAGTGTCATGCGGTAGGAACAATAAAGGACTGTTTCACTTCACATAATGTAAGAGATATTTCATTCAAGAAAATGTTCGGTGAAAAATAAATAAAAATACGGCAGGGATAACAAAATAATGCCATCCCCGATAAATAAGTTTATTTTATTTATTCCTTTTTTGTCTAAATGTTGAATGTAACTGTATAAGACTTTTCCTAGAAAGAAGCCGCCTTAATTTCTTTTTCTATTTTCTGTCAAGGTGTTTCTGAAAGACCTCGCTTAAACAGCTTTGGTATTCACAATCCATTTGGCAATATGTAATACTATAGCATAACAACTGGGCCAACAGTAACGTTGTCGTTCATTTTCTAACTTTCTATCCTTATAAACAGTATAATTGTCTATTTAAGCGCACAAGAAATATAAATCTTTAGTGCACACATTATTTTTTTGTATAAACTTTTACGTTAGTATAACAGAATCTTAAACTAAGTATACTGTCAAGGGGTTCAGGGAAAGTAAGTTTTTTTTTTTTTTAATTTAATCTCTGACATACAGTGTGCTACCAAAAATTATTTATTTAGCTAATTTTATTTTTTCTTTATTTTTATTTATTTATTTTATTTATTTATTTTTTGAAGAATCGCGGTTAAAAAATTGAAGAAAAGGAAGTATCATAGGGAAAAGCTGCTATTACTATGAAATCTCTATTTAGTTTTAACTAAAATTAGAATTTTTTCATTAAAAAAGTATTGGAATTTCTTTGAACTCACTCAAAAAATTTATTTTCGATTATTTATAGTATTTAAATTCATTTCTAGCATTAGATTTTCCTGTATGAACATGATTTTGTTATTAAAATTATAAATAAAGTTTTAAAAAGTACTGCTAGAGGGGCCGTGATCCCAATAGCCCAGCAGACATTTTGAACGGATCTTGTATTTGAGTATATCATAGGGTAACTAATAATAATAACGTGCGTGTCAGGCTGCATTAACACCAACGGCGACGGCAACGTTTTGAGTCAGTCGTAGTTGATTGTTGCTAGTGTTTATCAAAATAACAGCGAGGACGTAGCTGCTCCATAGCGCAATTTTCAAATCACGGAAAGACGCTTTTAGTGACGCAATTCAACAATACCAATCAGGCCACAGGAGGGTGGAGTTGTAAAACTATGTAGAACCAATGAGCGGGCATTCGCACCAACGGCGACGGAAACGTTTTGAGTCGGTCGTAGTTGACTGTTGCTAGTGCTTATCAAAATAACAGCGAGGATGTAGCTGCTCCGTAGTGCAATTTTCAAAGCACGGAAAGACGCTTTTGGTGACGCAATACAACAATACCAATCAGGCCACAGGAAGGTGGAGTTGTAAAATTATGTAGAACCAATGAGCGGGCATTCACGCCAACGGCGACGGAGACATTTTGTATTGCAATGTACTGCTATTGTTGTTATGGTTATCAAACTAACTGCCAGAAATAAGTGACATCATAGTGCAATCAGTAAAACCAGAGTAGTTTGGGCGACCGTTACTTTTGATGATGCAATAAAAATCGCCAATTCGAGAGCTTGTTTGTTATCTAGAACCAATGAAGCATTCTGAAAAGCTTCGTCCCTGTGGCGCTCGGTGTAAATGTACTCTGATACATGCTGAAATGTTTAGCTGCTGTCATTCGCCGCCGTCGCAGTAGGTATGAATGCACCTGTACAGAAATACTTGAGGACTTGATGTGACAGGATGAGGAAAACGATGAGAAGGATGAAGAAAAAGGAGTAGAGAAAGATGAAAGTGCACACCACCACTGATTACAACATACGATGATACTCGACGATGTCTAACCAGACACAAAGGCTCCAGAGGTCCGACGGAAGCTCTCCGCTTTCTTGAAGTACGGAAGAACAGAATCGAAATCCCATTCGGGTCCCACCCTTGACCAGAGGTCATCGAAGTCGGATCTTGTGCCCCATGTGTGAATCATATAGTTGAGAACGCTGCTTCCTCCTAGAACTTTGCCTCGGGGCCACGCCGATTGCTGTAAAAAATAAAACAATGTAGTTTTCGGATCGTATACATATACTTCTAATGTAGACCTTTTATTTGTTTACTGGCAACACAATTCATAACATCTGAATTCATGTCTTCAATATTGAAGCAGAGTTGCTCTAAATCGGAAAATAAAAATGTTAATTAATTAAGTAATAAAAAAGGCGTCACATAGACATTTAAATCGAAAATAGAATCATTTATTGTCTTTACGCTATACGCGCCTATTAAAATATTTAAAATCTCTAAACTTGTAACAAATAATAGATGGTGCCATGTAACTTCGTTGGAAAACTTTCCGCAGAAAGAGAAAGAAAACTGTCGCCATGTTCTATGTGTAGTATGTTTCACACATTCTGTACCAAGCGGTATACTGGGCACCGGCCCTCCTATTTTCTTGTAATTTGGCTCAAAAATTCGGAAAATGGTGCACCGCGAAGTGACTATAGGTTCGATTTGGTTCTTTTTAATTCCGATTTTGAGCAGAATTATTTTCGCACTCAAGAAATGTTTGCATTGAGTTAATATCATATCTATATAAATAAAACGCTGACGAATGCGGCACAAAATTCAGCTGAAATTATTTGCAACGATCGCTGTCGTTTTTTTTTTTTTTTTTTTTTTTTGCTAAAGAAGTTGGGGCTAGGTTTGTTCTTATTACTAAAAAAGAGTTGAGGCTATTTTATTCCCACACATTTTGAGATTTAACTTTTTATTTTTAATTGCGAAGCGAATTCCATGCGCAATTTAATGAAAGGAGAGGAGCGAAAACGTTTATACTAAAGTTTTTTATTCATACAAACGAACGCCGAAGGCGCCATTTGTCATAAAACGGGAACAGGCATGAAAAGTTAATGGCGTACGTCCAACTACCGGAACGTGTAGTTGTAAAATATTGTGCTATTGGATGTTTGGTGTCTGGTCTTCTCTTTTCAATAAAACTGAAAAATGGGGGGAAAAAGGAAAGAAAGAAAAGGAAAAAATACGAAGAACTGAAAAAAATTCAAGAAACTATTGAATAATTTGCATCTATCTTTTTTATGAGACTAGCTGATAAGTACCCAAAAAGTACCATTTTTGACCAAAGAACAGTCATTCATATTTTCACATTTACCTTAAATGAATTTTATATTCTGTCACGTGCACTTTTAAACATAATTTTACAAATTACTGCCGCATAAAGAAAGAAAAACTTCAGAATTTTTCTTTAAAAAATGAAAGAAAGAAAAAAAAATATAAGGAGAAAACGGAAACTCGTTTTATTACATACAATCCAAAAACAAGGGACTTTTTGAGCAATACTTAATTGTACTGTTACAAGGTAATTACAAAAAAAAGTAGTTTAAAAGAAACAACGAACTAATATAGCTATTTTCCGGGTCCGTAGACCACGTTCCCCATTCAAAACTTCTCTAATATCCACGTTGATCTTGAGAAGAAATCTGATAAGTGAAGCACTGCTACTCATAATTTGCTATAGCCCTTAAAAATGCAACTCTTCAGTTAAAGCTATTAGGATGTTCAAGCAAAATTTGGATAGTTAAGCGAAGAAACCAAAAACAATTCAGATATACTTAAAACTTAAGGATCAGAATTCTCCTTTAAATTCATTCGTGTTCCCAAGAAACCTAGACATGTCTGGCAAAACATAAGCCGGAAACATTCTGCCTGGAAGTGTTACCGTCGCGGGGGAAACGCTGACCTTATTTAAACACCAGCGTACCCCCTCCTTAGTCTAATTTAGGCCCCAGTGTGCGTTTTGATTTCAGTAATTTATGTTCATGAGTGAAAGCTTCCGCGCACCAAAAAAAGGTGCGGAGCTCTTGCAATGATGCAGTGCTGGTGACTCCAAGGCTACACCTCCCTAAATAGACCACGACTTGAAAACTCCAGAAGATAACTACATTATTGACACCGGTGAGAAAAGCCTTATTCCTTATTAGAACAAAATGGACTTCTACATTGAAATGGGCTTAACCCTTTGAAACACGAAACCCGGTAAAAATGATCGAGTGTTTTTTTTGACATAAAATGAATATATAGGTATAGTAAAAATTGTTTTTGGCAATTTCAGTTGCAGGGGATGACTAGAGAGCAGGGGATGGAGTAAAAGTTATATAAAAATTTATAAAACAAACAAAGTGCAAACGGGTCTCAGAGGGGCATTAGAAAAAAAATAACGCGAGGTACAAGTTCTTAATTACTTCAAATATACCTTTTTGAACAGTTAACACGTATTTATTTAGTCATTCATTCATTCATTCACTCACTCATTTATTCATTCACTCACTCATTTATTCATTCATTCATTCATTCTCTCACTCATTTATTCATTCATTCATTCATTCATTCACTCACTCATTTATTCATTCACTCACTCATTTATTCATTCATTCATTCACTCATTCATTTACTCATTCATTCATTCTCTCACTCATTTATTCATTCATTCATTCGGAAATATCATTGAAAATACAGATCAAAACGTTTTGTGAGAATATAGGCTCGTTTAGTTCTGGATGAACTTCGTATCTGTACATGTTCTACGTCATAATATCTTTCCAATAAAGTTCGTTCCAAGCAAATCCGTCTGTGAGAACAGGATTTATATAGGATTGAATTTGCCCTGCAGGCGCTAATGTTATTTTATTTTATTTTTTTTTTTTTTTGAACTGTTCAAAATTAAAGAAAAATTGTTCAAATCCATATGTTTCCTGTTGAGAGCTTCTTCCAATAAGCTTGTTCAAAGGAACTTGGATCTTATGCACAGAGTCTACATAATTTGCTTCATTTTTGCCCATAGGTACTTATGTTAAGATTTTTTGAACTGTTCAAAATTGAACGAAAAATTATTCAACTGAAAAAGTAAAATATGGAAATGAGATGTCCTCGCTGAAATCTTTCAAATGCAAAAAAAAAAAAAAAAAACTTTCGAACCAGACAATATCTTCAAAACTTATTAGGAGGGGAGACAGATAGACCGATAGACACACATTTTCTCCCCCATTTCAAAACCCTACTTTCAAATTTTTTATTTTACTCAATTACTAACCTCCTTTTTTTTACTTTTGCTTATTTTTACCGATATTTTACAGATACATTAAGACTTCTTTCATTCTTTTTATTCCTTTTTACGGGAAAATATGTAAAGAAATTCACTTACATGGTCGTTTAACCCAAATTGTGAGTTTTTTTGATGAACTGTTTTGTAGGCCCAGTCTGCTGTGTAACCTTGTAGTGCTGGTGCCAGAAGAGGAACAGCACTTATCCATGGTGCCGTAGTGCCCGACTCGATCACGAGGATGGAATAATTGGTGTTCTCCCACAATCTTCTCGCCAAAACACAGCCAGCCGACCCTCCTCCTACTGTAAAAGGAAATCAGATTGGAAAATAAATCAATTATATACTGTTAACTTATCACACACACAGATATCCAAATAGCATTTTCTTGTCAGTATCATTCAAAAATACCAGAAGGAGCTTAATGTTCCATTGATAAAAAAGTACATATGCATGGTATCCATTAAATTGAAGAAGTAAGCTTTAAAATGCTTGAGGACCTTTTAGAAACATTATTTATTAAACAATAAATTAACTTTGTGTAAGTAAAAGGTAGTAAAAAATTATTTTACGTTAAGAAAGCACAAATTACCACTAAAATGCAGACATATGTTTCAGGATTCCAAGCAATCCCGAAACATATGTCTGCATTTTAATGCTAATTTGTGCTTTCTTAACTTGAAATAAATTTTTATTACAGTTTACTTAGCACAAAGTTGATTTAATACTTTATGTTACGCTTAATATGTGCCTTGAATTTTGTTCGTTTTTCTTTCGTTTTGTTCTTTCAGGCTTCATTTGGATGTTTTTGCATTTAGAATCTCCCTGTCACATTGTAAAAGAGATTCCAAGCAATCCCGAAACATAAGTCTGCATTTTAAGGCTAATTTGTGCTTTCTTAACGTGAAATAGTTTTTTATTACATTATTTATAGTTTTTTTAAATGGTGAATTTTATAATAAATCTCTCTTAGAACTCCCAAACAATTGAAAATAAATTGACGCAAAAAACTCAAACTTCAAACTCATTGCTTGAAAAATCTTCGTGATTTTTTTTTATTATCAGAAATTAATAAATCAATAAACAAATTATTTCAAATTTGTAAACATTAATTTATATAGTTTTGTCCAGATAGATATGGATGGAATATTTCCTACCTCTTTTTTTATTTTTATTTTTTTTTATTTTGACATTTTATGTTGTATTTGTACTTGTAATGACCTTGCATCTTGCAATGACATTTCAATGTCAAAATAGAGTATAATTTCCAGACTTAACGTTTCTTCACAATGTTAATGCCACTTAAGAAAGATTCAATAATACTAATTCCTGACTGATCTGCGAGAAGAGCTTGGATATCCAAGTGGCATTATCAACAACAACAGCAAATAAGAATTTTTGGAAAGAAAAACGACTTTAGAAGCTTTTTTCTCAGAATGAAAGTGCTAAGAAGCTTTTCTAGGAATTCATCTAATGTATGTAAGCCTGATTTAGCTATTTTTAGTTAAAGCTGATATCTGTAGCTTTTGGTTTACTGGTACACCATTTAGCCATTGTGTTCTCTTTTTCCACTATGTCCCATCGAATTATACCCTGTTCTGACCTAGGATTCGCATGGTATATTTTGAAATATACCATGCGGATCGATACGAATATTCGGCCACTATTCGGTATTCGTCCTATTCGGCCCTTTGGCCGAATAGTCACTTCATGGCCTAGCCGACTTGGCCGAATACTCGGTAAGATCAAATTCAGCTTCGGCCGAATATTGATCGACTATTTGGCCGAATAGTTCTGCTACAGTAGGAATGAAAAAAAAAAAAAAAATAGTAGATTTTAAAGATTTAAAATTGTATTATAGTTATTTCAAAAGCATACATTAGTATATAGTTTTAATACATATCAATTATTTAGAAAAAAAACCCTACTTTTTTTAAAACATTGCTTTTAGGTTTGACAGAATAAAACAGATATTAGAAGTTATGATATTGTATTTTATGCTTTGCATTTGCTCCCAAAAGCTGGCAATAATTAATTATAATGGAGAATATGAGAAATTTATTTTGTTATTATTAACAAAGTGGAAGTCAGACTTTGTTTGGGTAGACTGATTTATTGTAAATATTGGGTAAAAGAGAAATGTAAAAAGCCTAGAATATATCATGAAAATTACAATACCATAAATTATTGAGGTTTTAAAAATAAAAATATATTCCAGTTAAATGCATTAAATTTTAACGTATATATTAAAATAGGTATGTAAAAAACCCATAAAATACAAATATTAACTCCTAATACCTTTTAAAATATCTTCATAAACAATTTTGAGCAAGGTAAAAGTTCACTAAGCAATAGTATCTTTAACTTGATTTAAATAATTAGTAAAATAATGCTAATGATTACATTAAAAGCAGTCTCTTCTATTCCACTTGTGAGTGAAATTCTCAGTTTTATTGCATTCAAAACAATACTGAAAATACATTAATTTTAGATGCTTTTAGATTTTTAACAAGCAGAATAACTTGCATCATAAATTAATGAGTGGAATTATTGTTTGACTTCGAATACTTTTAAATTTGACACATAATTTCTATTACAACAATTTTGTAGAATTTATACTATTCGGCCGCCGAATATTCGGCATTCGGCCTAAGACATTGGCCAAATATTCTGCTTCGTTCTGGTGGAAATGGCAGAACATTCGGCTTCGGCCTGGAAGGAATGGCCGAATATTCGGTATTGGGCCAAATCACTATTCGTTACATCCCTAATAAAAAGTCAAGTCAACATAGTAATGTATAAGTGTCTGTTTGTTCATTATATTTAGGCGTGGCTGTTGAAATAAATGTATTTAAATTTAAACAAATATAAAATCCTTAATTATCTAGAGAATCTGTAAGGCAATTTCGCTTCATATGACATAAGAAGGAATTGGATGAATAGTCCATTGCATACTACATGATCTGCATTTTTTATTGTAACCTGAGACAGTTTTTACATATAGCTGTTGATTTTTCTGTTCATAAGTTTTAAGCAGTAGTCTAAAAAACCTATATATATGTATGTATATAGTTAATTTTTAGTACCTTATATTCGTTAACGTACGCTAAAAATCGTTGGCAAACGGCCAATAGTTTAACTGTTTTCATTAAAAACGTTTCGTAACTGAGGGCACGTGTCCAGCCTCCGATGCCACTCATCGATACACATATTGACATCTTTTTACACTTTTAATTGCGCAAAAAAGTGTCAAGGCTTCAGCTATATGACGTCATAAACATTGAAAGCCTTCGCTGGCAACTTGTCGAGGAGCAGGCCCTTAGTAGGCTTTAAGTAGAGGGAGTCGATATCACGCAAATAAGAGTCACATGACTTTCCCAGATATTTTTTAGTGCCAGTTAGCTAAATACATAGATATATGGGGCCTCAGTGGCTGAGCGGTCAAATCGACGGTTTCCGGTACCTGCCTGCGCGTAGTGAAGAGGCGTCGGTTCGATTCCGACTTTCCCCTGACTGTATTCCCTTCTTTGTATAGTAAATCTGTTGTACTGTCTTGTTCTGTCTGTCATATTAGACGAGAGTTTGAGGCACATCCTTGAGAATAGCAAATAAACTCGAATATTTATGTGACCTGAACTGGTCCTTAACATAGAACATGAAACAATCTGATTTTTTGAGGATATACATACCTATTATAAAATCATACTCTGCGTCTGGTGTATCAGTAATTCCCTGGCAGGACCATGACCATTGTAAAAAACAGTTGATAGCGAAAGCAGTAAGAATTATTAACAGGCCATCTGAAAATGAAAGCGAACATTTAATATTCCATGAAGAATACCTGAATGGCAAAACACTTTGAATTTGTGCATTTTAAAATGATTTTCCTGTTTTACTTCTGTACATTATGTCCAGGTTAAGAAATTCAAAGCAAAATTTGCTTAGACTATAAAATTTGACACCGCAGTTTTTCTGATTTAGTTTGTAGCTGCAACAAATTAAGCGCTGGGCAGAACCGAATAAAACGACCAGTTCACAGAGCGTAGCTATTGTATTTTGCGACCCAATATAAAGAATAGCGTTGAAGTGCCTATATTACGTTTTGGGGACCTTCTCGTGGTGCGGCCTGGGTAACACTAATTGCCCATCGATCTGCTTCCGGAGGATGTTAGGCTCTCTTTGTAGAGAGACTGCGGCACCGGGACAGTAAAGCAGGTAGGCAATGCTCTCCAGTCCGTTTCCTATATATGGCCGGTTCTGGTTGTTAAGTTGTCAGGGTTTGTGGGAGGTTCGAAGGAGAAGCGCAGTGTTCCGTGTCCTTCGGGGTAATCTGTGAAGACCCTAGGTGCTACGAACAGCATGAACGCAGTTAGCATTGTATAACGCCCCCCTTGTGTTTATTTGAGATCTGCCCAAGATGTGTCTCATATATTTTCAGAATTTATAGTCTTTTTCCAAGTTTTTCTTTTTTTTGAAGAAAAAAAAAAGATTTTGTCCCTTACTTTTGGCCCTTTTTCTTTACATGTACAATTCATTACAAATTTCTTTTTAAAGGTTATGTATACATTGACGTTCCTAGCATGGGTGTAACCCTGGGCATTAATTCACGTCCCCCCCCCCCTCCCAAAAAAAAACGCCTTGTGTTTCATATGCTTGTAGCTTTGTAGTTTACATTACTTTCAGTTGTGAAAGAAAGTAAAAATCTTAAGAAATTCCATTTTATTTATTTGGTGTAACTTTCAGTAAACCAGGGTTCGTGATTTTTTAAAAAATACTTTAAATATTTTGAATATTTATTACGTTACATTCATAGAAACAATATGGCATGCTAATCAATATGCAAAAACACATTTTAAGCTATTTACACAACAATTAATTATTTTAACTATAATAATAATGATAAAATTTTAATACGAATGCATGACTCGAATGAAACTTAACCCTACCAGGAATAATAGTACACTCATAAATACAGAGAAAATGAACACATTTAATCTGAATTATTTTGATGTTGAAAGCTGTAAAAAGTAACAATAGTGTGTACTTAACTTTTACATTGAGTGTACTTTAATCATTTTTCTATGTTATAAATGAGAAAGCCTGAAATATTTTTACCCATTTAGTAAAATCATAATATGCTCACACCAATACTAAAAGCTGAAACTTTTTGTTTTAATGAAGTATCTTTATTGAAAACTTTTATGATAAAAAAATATTATAGAAGGGAAAAACCTTAAGCTATTAGGGGACATGGGTGAAACTTTAAGGATACATATTCTAAATTCTAGCAATTGTTGTTTTAAACCCTATCATTCTGAATTATTTATTGTGTAACATTTATTAAATGGATCTAATATACCATTTTTAAGATAAAAAACTCAGAATGGTTCATGATTATTATGAATTGTAATTTGAATGATTGAATGAATTATGCTTTGCTGTTAAGATGCTTGAAGAATATTGTAAAATTTAAAAAAAAGTAATTAATTCTAACCTGATGAAATATGTTATGCACACAGATAGATGGACCTAAGAAGTTTTGTTTGAAACAGTGGTTGTAGTTGCAACATGTTTCTTTTTTACAACACATTTTAGCATTGTAAAATCAATGATTTTTTGGAAAAAATTACTTGATTTAAATCAATCATTTTTTAAAAAAAATCACTTAATTTAAATCAATGATTTTTTTAAAAAAATCACTTGATTTAAATCGCGATTTAAATCATGATTTTAATCAAGCTGATTTAAATCAACGAACCCTGCAGTAAACTAAATTTATTTTCAGCTATGATACGTTAAAATAGCCTCAGTGAAATTGTACAAGTCAACCATGTGTATTTTTCAAAACCTCCAACTCTTTTTGAGTGTCACCCCCTCCCAACACCCCCAAAAGGTGGCCACCCCCTTATAATGACGCTAATTGTATGCATATACATTCACATTCATATATATATATATATATTAAAAATCAAATGTCCTCGGTAACAGCTAATGTTTCGTAGAATATTCCCAAGTATTGAAAATACTCTCATTAAAGAGAATATTTGAAAACATCTTTTTAAAATTCAGTTACATTACTATCGAAGTTAATTATGGGGAGATAATATTTTAATTATTTAAAATTTTGTTGTAATACGAGGTACGAACAACAGAGGTACTTTAATAGATCTAGAAATGATCTGTTAATTTTTTCATTTTTTTTTTAAAGAACAGAATGGTTTTTCTGTATGTACCGTCGTTAAGGTATTACAGATGAAAAAAAATTTGGGGCAGAAAATAAACTAAAGCAAAATGTTTTGGCACAAGCCCAATGAAAAGCAAAGCAAATTGCAAGAGGGAGAAAAAAAACGGCAATAAAGCCCCTTACATCGCTTCACAAAATGCAGTAACGACAGTTTTCTCCAACTTCAAAACACCATTAGAATATTTTGGAAGTGAGACAGTTCAACTGAAGATAATAGCTGATAAAAACAACAACAACATATTATTCAAACAGTTTTTCTTTTCTTTGGACTTACTATGATGAATAGATTTAAGGGGATAACTAGGAGCGTTTGTTGTAAAGAACTGTCTGCCCTATCCTTTCAACACAACTGGAACAGACGAAGCATAGTCAGATTCAGATGTGTTTTGGAAGAGCGCTTAAGCACTTATAGATTGGATTATTTGAACCGTACAGCCTGCAGATAAAGATGTCATTCTTTTTCCATGCTAAATTTGCAGACCACAAAGAATATTTTGGGTGCAGTGTAGCACGTACAATGAATGTACTGGAACGTCTTTACATTTGAGATTATTGTACGGGAGATTGAACATATATTAGTGTTATACTTTATATGTTATTATTAATACTAGAGTTCATCAAACAGTTGAAATTATACCGTAAAAATTAAATTTAACATTGAAAACATTACGCGATTTATGTAATTATTTAAGTATTATTCATCAAATTTGAAGATTATAAATAACGTCGATTTTATTTTGATCATCCTCACTTAAAGCAATGTAAATCATTGTCATCGCAGGGCCAATAATTGCTCTCATAACTGTAGCCGCTTGTACTTCTTCCGATCTCGTACTAAGCTGAGTGGCAGTGGAATAACACTTAAATGTTTGTTTCCATACACTATTCATTCGATTGTTTCAGAGAAGCCTTCACTCAAACTCTTACTGTTTTTTTATTTTTGAATATTACTGCTTAGTGGCAACAAACCCTTTTTAACAATGAGTTTTTTGTTTTTATTACCTAATAATTTACGCAACGTATTGCTATCTCCTATCTATAACAATATAACATTACAATTACGAATTAGGACTGACTAAAAAAGTAAAGGGGAAATAATCTATACTGATATTATAAAGCTGAAAAGTTTGTTTGCTTGAACGCGCTAATCTCAGGAACTACTGATCCGATTTGAAAAATTCTTTCAGTGTTAGATAGCCCATTTATCGAGAAAGGCTATAGGCTATATATATCATCACGCTAAGACCAATAGGAGCGGAGCACCGAAAAGTCCCTTCTATCGGAAGAAATTATGGAATCCTTTCGAGCTTGATACCATTGAAAAGCGCGTAAAAAACTACTTCAGGAAGAATTTTTCGCTTCGTGCTAAAATTGGAAGCCTCTAAATTAAATAGAAAAGAAGTTATGAGCGTTTTTCTCTGTAGTTTGAAAGCATTTTTTCACGGTAATCAACTTTAATTTTATTTGACTCTGATGATGACCGTTTTATTTTATTTGCATTGTTGCATCTATTCAACAGTTGTTACAGATGCCGTGTGAACAAACAAATCAATGCAGTTGCCATTGTTAAACAAATCAAATATATTAATAATCAACGTTTCTAGCATGTTGATGAGGCATCGCTGTATTTGCAAAATATAATTTAAGATAGACCGTGCAATGCCGGGCGTCGCAGCTAGTTTACAAATAAAATGTTTCCAAAATTTTAAAATTTATTTCACTAAAATTCATCAAGAGCTACTAAACAAAAAAAAGTTCGAAAATCGGTCGAAAAGCAAGATAAAATTATTCTTAACTGTTTTGTCTTTGACTATTTATAAATACATAGATTTCTTTATTCCCAGTACTAAATTAGCAAGTTCACGATTCACGCCGGCGTGTATCACCGGTGACCCGCACTAGACTGTCTCATCGGGCGGCGCGTACCACCGGTGACCCGCACTAGACTGTCTCATCGGGCGGCGCGTACCACCGGTGACCCGCACTAGACTGTCTAGACTGCATACCACCGGTGGTGGTATTAGACGGTACGTAACACCAAGTATTGAAGGATTATATTGTTAGTTAAATAAGAAAGTTCGAGAAACTGCGGCGTCTCAAAAGATTTCTTTGAGACCAACCATTGACGCGGTTTTCCTTTGCGCATAAGGCGGCCCGGAGTCGAAAAGCGCAAAAAATTAAAAGAATGAAAATTTAACGTCTATTCATTTAAAAACGTTTCTTTTTAATAACAATTATGATTAATAACGTATTATAAACATAACTTTTGCTCAATAATTTTTCAATCATTAATTAATGAATAAGCAACGATCGCGCGCAGCCAGATGAAGCGCAGCATGAATTCGAGAGCCGCCTCACAGTAAAAAACATGAAAATCGGCCCCGGTGTGAACGTGTTAATAAATAATTAATTATAAGGATAAACCCTGCAATGGGAAAGTTACAAAGTAACTAAATTATAGGTTTATGATGGTACTTAAATTGTTCAGAAACATGAATGTGTATTTAGGAATAATCACAAAGGCTAGTTCCGTTTCTTTTTCTACTTTGAGTCTCGTATAGCCTTCAAATAATTAATTTTTGAAGTACGCCATATTTATTTTTTTGATACAACAGTTTAAAACCTAGATATTACATTTTTTGCTTGTCTTCAATGCTCAACATTCAATCGTTCAAAACTTTGACTTTGTAAGAACTTAGCAAAAAAATATACATCAAACATGTTTATGTTTTTCATGTGTGAATAAGCTTAATTCAAATGAAATTTGAATACGATATATTCCAAAGCTCTACATCCGCAGTTCCCAAACAGTGGTACGCGGGCAGGCCAAAAAATGAAGAGAAAGACTGGACTGGGAAACATTGCGTGGCTTTCTGTTCTGAAGGTGCTCGGGCAATTACAGAAAAATGCGGAAATGAAATGTCCCAAAATGAAATGTATTTTGTATATTTCGTACATTTTATTTTGTATACAGCTTTATTTTATTAAACGCTTTTTTCTGCCTTAAGAACTATCGAAAATTGCATAATTTATATTACCTTGTCCTCCAGTATTTTCTATAATCTATTAGTGTCCTATTGTATATAATAAAGCTGTATTCACAGTTCTACGCAAATAGTTTGCAAGAAAAATGGTGGTACGCGAAAAAAAAAAAAGATCGGGAACCGCTGCTCTACATTGTATCCCACTTTAAAATCTTTTCTTACAACTTTGTAAACGAAGGATTTTGTACTTAGAATAAATCATATACATGAATACGAATATATGGTGTTTCATGCTTTTAAGTGAAACTAATTTAGGATTGTTATATCATTCAAGGAGTTGGCTATAGGGATACACGGGGGGGGGGGGGGAATACACTGCTTGCTTGGGAAATGCTGCTTAGGATTCGCAGAAGCGACAAAAGAACAGTGGTAGAATAGTGGTAAGGATGCCGGCCTTACAACCGAAAGATTCGGTGTTCGATACCCGACCCGCTGAAGACCAACCATGTATACGTGCATGTAAAATCCGTGTACCCTGAAGTCCCGAGGCAGTTCCGAGGGTACCAATGGGTGGAGAATTTCCCTTCCCTTCACTCTTAGGCTATCTGCTGTCATCCAAATACATAATGAACCCAGACGTACTTCCACCGTTGTGGTGATCATCTATAAAAACGAAAAACGCTCCTTATTGCCTTAATTCCTGGTCGTTCTGCGAAGCGGTGTTTGGATACCCAAGTGACATTAAAAATAGAAATGACAAAACAATTCTTAAACAGTAAAACGAAATGCAACATCATAAATTTCCGGCCCGCCAAAAACGGTATAGTAATCCATCAGTGGGTCAGGACAGTGATTTTCGAAACTAGAAGGCCTGCTGGTTGGGGGGGATGAATCTTCCCCTTGAGGGAAGGAGCTGAATATCTGAAGGGCGATATTTTCACATTTGAATATGCGTGTTACAATTTTAACGCTTTATAAAACACACATTTTACTTATTTCAGATAAAAATTCAACTTACATTTCTTATAATTATTTTGAAATTTAATAAAAGACACGAAAAATAAAGAAACATTTTGGATTTTTTTTTCTTACAAAAACAAACAGTAGAATACGAATAAATTATCAGCATTTATGATGCTTAACATTAAATGTTTAAAAGCAAAAAAATAATCGTTTAGGGCTGAAAAAAGTCTATTTCTTCCTGCTATTTATTTCAAAGAAAAAGAAAAAAAAAATAACATACAAAGCATTTTTATTTCTTTGATGATTAAAATTAAACAAAACAAAGCTAAATTTAGATCTTTCCTTTCCTGATATCATTAAATATTTAGAACTAGCTGCGACGCCCGACGTTGCACGGTCTATCTTAAATTATATTTTGCAAATGCAGCGATGCCTCATCAAAATGCTAGAAACGATGATTATTATTTTTTTATTTGTTTAACAATGGCAACTGCATTCATTTGTTTGTTCACACAGCAACTGTAACAATTGTTGACATGATGCAACAATGCAAATAAAATAAAACGGTCATCATCTAGGTCAAATAAAATTAAAGTTAATTACCGTGAAAAAATAATTTCAAACTACAGAGAAAAATGCTTATAACTTCTTTTCTAGTTAATTTAGAGACTTCCGATTTTAGCACAAAGGACAAAACTCTTTCTAGGATAGTTTTTTACGGGCTTTTCAATGGTATCAAGTTCAAAAGGATGCGATAATTTCTTCCTATAGAAAAGGACTACTTTATGCAATTTTCGGATCTCCGCTCCAATTGGTCTTAGCGTGATGATATATAGCTTATTGCCTTCCTCCATAAATGAGTTTTCTAACATTGAAAGAATTTTCCAAATCGGACCAGTAGTTCCTGAGATTAGCGCGTTCAAGCAAACAAACTCTACAGCTTTATAATATTAGTATAGATTTTCGTTTATGAAATCTCTACTAATAATAAAGCAGTAAGTATGTGTGTGTGTCTGTGTACGGCGTAGGGCCCAGACCGTCCAGCGGATTTTCATGAAATTTGGCACGAAATTAATTTGGAACATGGGGGTGTGCACCTCGGAGAGTTTTTTCTGAAATTCGAATTTGTTCTTCTTTTATTCCAATTTATAGCCGAAAGTTTCATAAAATAGTCATTTTCTATAGGAAGGAATTATCGCATCGTTTCGAGCTTGATACCGTTGAAAAGCGCGTGAAAAACTACACCGGAAAGAGTTTCGCTCTACGTGCGAAAATTCGAAGCCTCTAAATTAACTAGAAAAGAAGTTATAAGCATTTTTCTCTGCAGTTCGAAATTATTTTTTCACGGTAATTAACTTTAATTTTAATTGTTGCCATGCCGACTGACTATTGATCCTTTTTTCTTTTAACGAATTAAAATTTATTGCTTGCGGTTTTTAGCATTTTGAGAAGCAGCCGATTTTTAATTTATTTATTTCTTTTTTTGGATTTTGATTATTATTTTTTTAAAACGAATTAAAATTTATTTCCTGCGTCTCACAGGCGATTGATAGCTTTGTTTTGATTTCCTTATTTTGACATGTATTTTACGGGACTATTTTCCATACTGCACAGGGGTTTTTAAAAGAAATGTTATCCTTCATAGCGATTTTTGTTATTCCAGCTTATTACTACTATTTATACTTTCATTTATTTACTTTTTTTTCTCCAGTGAATTAGCACATATGTTATTTTCCTATTTGAGCTCGGATGAAAGGTTTATTCCGCTTTCAAATCTTTGCTTGCTGCTGTTTGTTTCTGCAGGCTACAAAATTTCGTCTTTCTGTTTTAAGCCGGGTCCAGACGCTACGTTTTGCACAACCTTTTTTCTGGGCAGTTCAACACATTGCAGATAAAACGTTGCGTGTAGATTGGAAAAGTGCGCAGTTTTGAGTCCGGTGCGAAGACTGTACAGTTGCAGCGATAACTGAGCTAGAAAGCATATGTCTTTGAACTGTGCAGACAAATCGGCACATGTAGACGGTAGCACCCCTTTCCGATTCATTTTGTTTCTCAGTTTCAATTCGTCAGGCGACAATGGCCGACTTTCGGCAATGTTCTCGGGAGTTTCTCACAAAATTTATTGCATTATGCGAAAGTTTCCCACGCGTTTGGCATGTAAAATCCAAGGAGTATAGTGACAAGGATAAAAAGGGGGAGGCTTATGAGAGTTTAGTGGAAAAAATCAAAGACATTGATGCAACCGCAAACAGAGAAACATTTGTAAATAATTAATTCTTTGAGAAGTGTTTACCGGAAATAATTGGCAAAAGTTAATAAATCGATTCGATCTGGGGTTGGAGACGAAATTTACAAGCCATCTCTCTGGTACTTTGATTTGTTACATTTCCTAAATGATCAGGAGACACCAAGGCAGTCTAGGAATACCATGGATGAAAATAAAGAGATTGCAGTTGTCGAACCACCAGAACAGGCAACAAAAAATATTTATTTTATGTAATTATTTGACCACTTTGAACGCCGGGTTCTTCTGAGACGTTCCAGTCTTTTTTTTAAAACATGACACCATGCCAAAATTGACCAGAGTAGTACCTCCTTTATGACGATATCGCACAAAACTGAGTGAAATATACAGATATCTCTGCATAACGTAGACGCATAAAAAACTGCAACGTTTTCATAGTCTTAAGACCGCGCAGACAAAAGGTTGTACAAAACGTAGCATCTGGACCCGGCTTTAATGTCAATAAATAATAGATAAAAATTCATTATACTAAAAATTTATTAATTAAAATTATTATAATTTATTATAATCGTCCTTTTTGTGTGGGTACTTGAACTAAACAAACAAAATGCGTTTTCTTTCAAATATTTTCTTTTTTGTTTTGTTTCGTTTCTTTCTTTCCTTTTTAATTGTGCGTGTTTTGTAAAAAAAAATGCTTAAATGTGTAGGATCTCCGGCTGATTGCCATGGGCAGCTAATCTTTAATTATATGGAATGCTATACATTTTAATAAAATAACATAATTTGCACCTAAAAAAGTTATCACTATATACACAATGGCAAACCGACTGGTCTTTTCATTTTTTAACACGGGCATAGCCGTGCGGGTACCGCTAGTATTAAAATAAAATGTTTGATAAAACTGGTATCATGAACTTAGTAGTTGCAAAAATGTAATGGGAAAAAACGAATGTATCATTTTCTAAAAGTGAAAATTTTAAAACTTTTTTTCTTTCTTAGTTCTTAATGAATAGAAAATTATAGTAACAAACAAATAAATAAATAATAGAAATTTCATATGATTTGCATTAAAATAAAATGACTTAAATACCATTAAAAGTGTTAATAATATAAAACTGAAAAAAAAAAAATGTAATGCAGTGGAACCCCGCCATTCGTCCCGCCTCGCTATTCATACGACTTGTTTGAGTAAAATTCAACTCGCCATTCGTACTTGTTCCGCCATTTGTACGGCACCAAGAGCCAGCTGGATTGTCATTGTAGCTTTTTTTAGGGGGAAAAATCGAGAAATTAGGCTCATTTTGAACTCGTCTGGAAATAATTTGCTTGGCGTTTTGTATATTTTCAAAAATTTTAATACTTTTTGAGATTTTACTGACAATTTTACCTTGGTAAAGGGGCAGTGAAAGGAAGTGGTTGAAGACGTTTCTTCTTCAGAGGAGGAAAGTAGTAAGGAAAGCATTTTCTTTGCAGAAATTAGAACTGTGTCATCCCACCCCTGGGAGAAAACACAGTAAGTGGTGGAAAAAGGGCATCCCAACACTGCTGTGGTCAACAGCATTAACTTGTTCAACGACAATGTTATTGATCATTTTAGAAAAATTCGGAACAATCATCAAAGACAGACAACATTGGACAGATTTTTAGAGAAAGAAACCCAAGATTCTTCTAGTGCAAAAAGACAGAAAAAAATAAAGAACAGCAGAAAAAAGAAAACACCTGAAGGGATGTTACCCGATGTTTTTATAGAAGGGGACTCCTCTTCCAACCATTTCTGTTCCTCCTCTCAACATTCCACTTATGCCATCAGCTCACCTCAGTGCAAGCAAAGTGCAGTTAAATTTCTATTTATCTGTAATGTCATGTACAGGACTGTACATTTGTTTTTCATAGGTTTAAATAAGCAACCGTCTGTGGGTCTGGAACTCATTAATCCAATTTACATTGTATCTTATGTAAAAAAATAATTCGCCATTCGTACAAATAGCCATTCGAACTGTCTCCTGGAACAAATTGTGTACGAATAGCGAGGTTCCACTGTATTTCCAAGAATAAAATAAAAAATCATGCTTTAAATAGTATGAAGATCCGTAGTTTGAAAAACGCGGATTAACACTTTGACGGTTGCTTAATATTTTAATGGCAGTAGTCAGGAGCCGCAATACATTTAGTTTTTCGCCAAATGGTGCAAAAATAGTACTTATATTTTCATCATTAGAAAATATAATAGTAATAATGCATTTAAATGCCCTATTACAGAATAGTATTTTGTGAACTGTCGTAATTTTACGTTACCGACTCCGGATGCCCGTATTCAAATTGACGTTTCACATCAGCGGCTGTCAATACGTTAAAATTTTTGAAAGTTTCAAAATAATCCTCAAACGGTACACTTATAAACCTTATCGGAGTGTTTCAACCCACCAAAAACCTATTAGGGACCCACCAGTCGGGGGGAATTAAATTTTGGAAAGGTTGACGTATAAACACAAATGCGCCGAAAAAAGAGGGGAAAAGAAGTTAACAGTAACTTCTTTGAGTCAACAATAACCTTCTTTATAATTATTTCTAGTAAAAATGTGCACTTTAGATAAAGAATTTTCAAAGAATGTTAGAAAATTATTAAAATACCATGAAATCTAACTTTTTTTTGCTGCTGTTGAAACTAATGTATAATGTATTTGTTGGCTTACCTTATTCTATTTTTAAAATCAAAACTTTTGTTAATGAAATTACGCTAACGCACTTGATCCACCAAAAATATGCATATAGAATTCGTAGAACTTATGCTCATCGTTTAAAAGTCACAAAACAAATATTAATTATTATACGCGCCACGAAAAATTAATATTAATGTCTTTGGAAGATGAACTACATGTCTGAAATAAAATTTCTACTGATTTTCATTAATTCTTCAAATAAAGCACGAATAATTAATAATTGATAATATCATTTTAAAAAAAAGCTTTGAGCATGCTAAAAATATTCTGTTTAAAAATATGTCTAAAAAGTTTAATCGCGAAGAAAATTAAAATATTCTTAATCCCAAAAGTCGATTTAATATACACAATGGTAGAGAGAGAGAAAGGGGGGGGGGAGAAAGAAAACATTGCTTACATTTGATGGAACCGGGAAGAGAAGGAAACATGGCGATCCAACCGACGATAGAATACAAATGGGATGCTGCACATGATGGAAGATGTTAGTTACCGCGGTTGCCATGGAAACCGGCTCGAAGTCGGCCAAGCAGACTTCTGGGACAACAACAAGCGCATAAGGATGGAAATCAACACGTGTCCCTACGTCACGCGCTTTCGTCATAATCAGCAGTCTGCACGATGAGACAAGAAAAAGAGAAGTAAATTGCAGGTTTAGATTACCGACATGTTTGGTCCTCAACACCCACAAGATTAAAAGATCTTTTTTTTTTCGTTCTTTTTATTATTCGTCCCTTTAAAAACAGTTTTGCTTGCTCGGGACAATTAATTTTTTTTTCTCCTCATGTTATAGTCCGACAACGAAATACAAATTTTGTTCAGTTTTCAAGCATTTTTTAAATTGTACAGTAAAACCGTAAAGTTGACCACCTGTCTAAGTTGACCACTTTTGTCAGCAACGGAATTAGCCCTTCACCCTCTATAACTTGACCACTTCTCTAAGTTGACCACTTTTGTCAGCAACGGAATTAGCCCTTCACCCTCTATAACTTGACCACTTCTCTAAGTTGACCACTTTTGTCAGCAACGGAATTAGCCCTTCACCCTCTACCTCACCCTCCATAACTTGTCCACCTCTCTAAGTTGACCACTTTTGTCAGCAACGGAATTAGCCCTTCACCACCCTCACCCTCTATAACAGCGGTCGGCAACCTAAATTGACTGAAGATCTACTTTCCAAGCTCGACTCCAAGAACGGGGGGGGGGGGGGGGGTCATACACTATTAATAGGACATGTTGGGATTGCGTCTGTCTTCAAATTGTAGGTTAATTTTTGTTAAAACAAGTTTTGGCTATTTCAAAATTCCTACCTTAAAATTTATAAAATAATGTTATGTTAAAATTGTTAACTTGCAGCAAAACAATATTTCAGAAACTAATATATTATTTCCTTTAAATTTGATAAAAAAAACTGTTAGTTTTTGTTTTGTTTTGTTTTCTAAATAAAACATGCATGTGCAATGCCGTTACATTCTTCAACTAACTCTCACAGAGAGAATAGTTAATGTGACGGCTGACAATCCATATTATTGGCAAGTTTTTTTAGGTCTGGTGAATGGTCTAGCAAACTAATAAACATTTTCTGAAAGGGGAGAAATAAAATTCGCCTTTTAATTCAAAAGTCATGATTTTTTTTAAACTATAAACTGTCCAAAATGCTGTCGCGATCGACAGAAAATGGGCTCGCGATCGACCGGTCGATCGTGATCAACGGGTTGCCGACCACTGCTCTATAACTTGATCCCCCGTATAAGTTGACCAATAAAGTGCTGGACCGAAAAGTGCTCAACTTACACAGGTTTCACTCCTGCCTTTTAGCACGAAGCTTCAAGGATTCCCGTGCACGACCGCATTGCGCAGCAACGTAAAATGGCAGAAATAGTCGTAAACTTTCCATACTAGGTATTGAACCTAATGTAGCCTGGGTGAAAGGCCCAACCACATTCGATCATAACCTCTTCAGACCCCAGAACTAAGCACAAACAATTTTGAAGCAATTTTTTTGCTCTCTGATTTAAAAAATGATTACAAAACAAAATAACTAAAAGAGATTTTTTTTAAATCTTAATTAATAATTAGTTTAAATAATAATTAATGCCCAAATTCCATGTTTTCCATACTTAAAACGAAGTAAAATATCTGTTGATTAATTTAAAAAACAATTGGGTGTTTTAGCTTTCAAATTGCACAAACAGTAGTTAGTAAACAGTATTTTAAAATGTACCCGATTGGGTACACTTGGAATGAAGAGGATAAACGCTACATTGTATTAGATAAAATTTATATCGTGTTTTTTTTTTTTTTTTTTTTCATTTCAGAGCAACTTGAGTGCCTCCCTGGGTAATTTTACAGGGTATCTTCCCAGCATTTTTGCATTGAATAGGAGAAAAACAAGAAAACTCCTCCTAACAGTGAAGGTTAGATAACATGCTACAACCACAGCACCTCCTTCTTTCTCTAAACAGCAACTTTAACGCCGGGATTGGAGCACGGGGCCTTTTGGCTTCAAGCCAAAAGCATTAATGATAGCTCACGAATCAGCAAGTTGTGCATTCATTGAAAGTAAACGTGGTACTTGAGCTGGGTAGTTAAGAGAAGATACTGAATTTTAGTACTGTAAATTAATATCATTCAGTTTTGTTAAAATTTAAATGACAGTTACAATTTTCTCTTGAGATAAATTTTTCTTTCTTTCTAATGGGGATGCGTATGGTCATTAACTTTTGCAAACCTAGTACGTACCCCGGTAATCGGCATCCATTTTTTCAAGTAGCACCACTGTCGGAGGATGCCATTACTACTCTGCGAATTTGGACGCTCAGTTTCCCCTAGATTACGGCACCTGAGCTCTCATTTTATGCGAATTGCACTAGGTATTTAATTTATCCGAGAGTATCCAAGCCAAACGGATTCTCGGGGGATCTTTAACATGGCGCACAATCATGCGACATGGGCGCAGACGATTTTCTGCATCTTGAAAATCCACCGACTTGGGCCAGGTTCGAACCTGCGACCTTGGGTATACGAGACGTGCGCCTTACCACTACGCCACCCTGTCGACTGTGAGATAAATTAACTCTCGTTTCTTGTGTAAAATATTACTCTTGTTGCTTCACCATGACATAATTTTTTTAAAAATATCACTTCAAACAATTTTTTTAACTAATACATCCATCCTCTTCGCAATTTTCCAGATACTGTTCGACCACGGAACGAGAACGAAAACGGCACTTTCCTTATACCAGCAGTTCCTCCGCTGAACATGAATGGATTATTCTTGGCACTTTGCCAGGCAGATCGCTTTGGTTGATGGTAGAACTGTATCTCACATTTCCTTCCACTTGTAACTGGTGCTTGGGGACCGTTCATAAATGACGTCACACTTTTTTTGAATATATTTGACCCCCTTCACCCCTTTAACATAAAATGTCACTTCGTCACACCCCCTAGGGATCATTCATAAATGATGTCACTGTTCGAGGGGGAGGGCGAGTTCGTGCAATTGTGACAAGGGGAGGGGGTTACAAGAAGTGTGACGTCATGCTTATGCAACATAGCGTGACATGTGACAAAGGGGGACAGGGGGTCCGTTGAGGTGTGACAGTTTGTGACAAAATGGGGAGGGGGTCAAATATATGGGAGAAAAATGTGACATCATTTATGAAAGGTCCCCTACCCCCTTTGTCACATGTCACCGCTATATTACATAAGCATATGTACCTGCAGTTCAGAAACAAAACACTGCATTATAGAACCAAAATGTGTAATGTCACACTTCTCCTTACCCCCTCCCCTCCCCTTGTCCCAAACTGTCCCACTTTCTCGAACCCCCTCCCCCTCTCGAAGCATGACATCATTTATGAATGACCCCTTGTGAGTTTGATAAGAGAGAAACATGACAAAATTTTGCTTTATTCAAAAAACCAAATATGTCGTCCGGAAGTTTAGCTCAGTATTGTACGGTTATGCTGCTTGAAAAAGTTCCAGGGCGTATCTCGATGCATCCGAAACAAAGCGCTTTTAAAGGTGAAACACTTACCTCTAATAAAACCTTTTTCGGTATCCTTTTTCAAGAAGTAATTTTGTTGAGTGCTCGCAACAAAGCATTCGGAATCGTATGGCAGATTTTTTGAAATCTTAAACGATAGAAATGTTTTGAGGCTCCATTTAAGATCCTTTTATTGGTTGAAACTAAAGAGATTAGATTTACATTTAAGAGGAGTTGCGTGCACTTTTGGCTGAGTTATTAGTTTGGAAATTTAAAAGACTGATTAGCCAAGATTGAAGGCAAAAAATTCTATTTTTTGAAAATGCAAAATAAATGCTGCATTTGTTGCATAAGACCTCTGCGTATAATGCATTTTCGTTTTAGACGTACTTATTAATTAGTTTCTATTTTATTGATATTTATTAAAGACAGTTTTTAGTACTGCGTTGATACTAACAAAGTATCATAAACAGAAATTAATTGTTTAAGAGGCATTTTGAAATTCAAAATAACATACTGTGGCGGTTAATCTGAATATTCTATTTTCGTGCTTTATATTTACATATTGTACTTTTGAATGTTCAAACTTCAACCATCGAGCGGGTGGCAACAGCCGATTGTTTGTATTTAAAGAGATTCAGGTGTAGTCTCTTCAGCTCCCCTTTTGCAACCATGTGTCTGAAGAAATTGTTGACTATGTTGAAACTCTCCACCCCCAAAACGATATAAAACTCGCAACTCCTAAAGAAATTGCCGATTTCATAAAAAATAGTAAAAACAAAAAAGTACCAGGTCTAGATAAAATATCAAACAAGATGCTGAAAAATATTCCAATTAATGCTCTTACGTGCCTCACCAAAATTATAAACAGTTCACTAAAAATGTCTTATTTCCCAAAACTATGGAAAATTTCAAAGATCACCCCAATACATACAGCTAGCAACGACTCGAGGAACAGGCAAAGCTATAGGCCAATAAGCCTCACATCGCACATCTCAAAAATCTTTGAAAAAGTGATCAAAACCAGGCTTGAAACCCATATTGACGAACATAATATTTTACCACCGGAGCAATTCGGCTTTAGACCCAACCATAGTACAATTCATCAGTTAATTAGGGTAATAAACACGATCACCGAAGGTTTAAACAGGAGTAAAACAACAGTTGGAGTTTTTCTTGACCTACAGAAAGCGTTTGACAAGGTCTGGCATGACGGAATTATTTTTAAACTGATACAGTTAAACATCCCGAGCTATCTCATAAAATTGATGATTAATTACTTAGAAGGACGCACTTTCCAAGTCCAAATTAACGATTCCCTTTCGTCTGTAAAGCAAATCAATAGTAGTGTACCTCAAGGGGCAGTTTTATCGCCCCTATTATTCAACGTTTACACTGCAGATTTTCCCGCCAGCGTTAGGACTACCACTGCCCTCTTTGCAGATGGCGCAGCGATCATCATCAAACAAAGAAAGAAAACCCTCGTCAAAAAGTATGCACAAGAGCACCTCCAAAATATAACAGACTGGTGTCAAAAGTGGAAATTAAAACTTAATCCGAGCAAAACAATAGCGATCCATTTCAAAAAAATTAAAAAGAAAAAGGGACCAGAGAACCTTGAACTAATGGGTAACAGGTTAAGCTACAGACACGAAGCTAGCTACCTTGGTATTACGATAGATTCTGGACTTTACTATAATAAGCATATTACAAATAAATTAAATAATGCTAAGCATAAAATGAACCTCTTAAGACCCCTCTTAGGGTATTACAGTAAGTTATCGCTAAAGAATAAACTTCTTATATACAACCAAATACTGAAGCCCACAATCCTTTACGGCACCCCTGTGTGGGGCCACGCAGCTCGCACGACCATAATTGGTATTCAAAGAATGCAGAACAAAATCTTGCGACAAATTTCAGGTTCGAAAAAGGAAAAGCGATCCACAAAGAGCTCAAAACTGATTCAATCTCAAGATTGATTATTAAAAACGCCACAAAACTTTATAACAGTTTCCCATACCACCATAATGAAGAAGTCCGCAACCAAACTACGTATAGAAACTTAAATCATAAGTACCCGTACCCTGCGCGCTCGTGCTACCTTGACTATGATTCTTTAAGTACAAAAAATAACCCCTTACCTAACCCCCAACTCGACCCGGCTCTTCACGCGGCCACCTGATTTTTTCCTGTTTCGTCGCTTTGTCGTTCAAAAATAATTTGAAGAAAATAAAATTTTGGGGGAAAAAAAAAAAAAAAATAGAAAAACATACAAAAACCACTTGCTGTGAGATTTTACTTGGAGCCTTTCCATAACTAATTTAATTCTACTAACAAAAGGATTAAAAAAAAAGAAAAGAAAAAGGGGATTTATATGTTGCATATATTTGGAAAAGCCACAAAATTATTAGAAGAAAATATATATATATATATAAAATTTTTAAAAAAATTTACAAATATATCTTTTAGTAGTAGCTATTAATTGCTTGATTTAATTGCTTAACCCCTCGTCCATGACTTAGACTATTTTTGCCCTTCGGGGACAAGGAGGTAAGAAACTACTTGATAGATACCCTCCGATGTCTGCTCACACGGAACCTGGGTAAAAGGCCCCTCCGGGGCCTGACGGCCCGCCCAAAATCTAAGTTATGATGATGAGTCTCTTCAGCTTGCTCACTTTTGTTTGATTCTGAGCCGACCGTGGCGGAACGGCCACTTGTTATGGTTTTTAGTACTTTTGTTTAAATTAAAATGTAAATAGTTAATAAATGTAATATTTAGTTTTAAATCTTGACTACGTATCCAGTCAATTACAGCATCTACAAAGATGGATCGACCAACCCTACAATACTTTGAAAGCACACTTAGGATTAAATAATATCTTAAAGAAATATTTTCAATGTTACGCTTAAAATGTAAATTAAAATTCTGCCCCATTGAAGGTTTGTTAAAAAGCGTCTCATTTTGTTAAAAAAAATATGTAGAACTTATTGAACACATAACGGAAAATTAAAAAAAGATGGAAGCCGGTAAATTTTGGCTGATATATCATTGAAACCTTAATTTTTTAAAGAATGTTATATTAGCATGATTTCTATTAAAGAAGCCTACCTTATTAGTGCACTCAAATTATAATTATACATATATGTATATATATATGTACAAAATCATATACTTTGAAAGCATCTTTCGGCTAAAACAATATCTTAGGGTTCTATTTTTTGTTGTGTCCTCACACGTGGCGAGGAAGAATGGGTACGCTGCTCCTGGGGCAAACGGGGCCCTTGTAGGCAGGAGTCCAATTTCCGTCCCTTTGAAAGGTCTTTTAATTTTTTGAACCAGCTCCCAGATGAGAGACCGTCACCTGGGGTTATCACCCCCAGAGGTATCGTTTCACTTGGAGGACATTGGATGACATAGCGACCTATTTAACGTGCACCAGCTCCCGTTAGCGTACACGGACCGCAGCAACCAGCCGCGAGAGGTTGTCACCCTCCCAAACACTGACCTCAGTCAATGTTGCTTCACTTTGGTGTTCTGCGGGAACCGAGCTTCTACCGACTGGTCCACTGCGGGTCTTTTTTTTTTTAATTACGAAAAATTATATATATATATATATCTATATGTACATACAAAAGCTTTGAAGCACCTACTTTGAAAAGCACCTTTCGACCTAAACAATGTCATAGGGTTGTATAAATTTTTTGAATTACGGAATATTAAAAAAAAAATAGAACTCTGTCAATTTTAGCTTGCATCATATCATTTAACCCTTAACTTTTTGAAGAATGATTAAGCATGATATCTATTAAAGAGCCTCCGTTTTTAATAGCTTTGTTGAATTTACTTAGACATTTATCCTTAAATTGAAATATGGCTCTGATTTGTTCAATTTAATTACGGTCACATTTCACTGAATTTTCGGCGACACATTTAACGCGAAGCCTATATAAAAAGGAAAAGTTGGATCTAGTTGTACTTATCTGCTTACCTATCGCAAGGACTTATAGGAACTAAAAAGTGATGGAATCAAAAAAATAAAAGATTAAAAGGTCCAAAGAGAAACTTTATCCATGGCAGGCAATTTAGGTAAAAGAGCAATGAATATAGACCTGGATTTCAAGCAACATTTTTATAGCTTGTAACATTTTTTTATAGTTAGGTTTCTGTGTACTGAACAGTTCAATTACTTAAAAACATAGACTTAAATAATTATTCCTTATGAATTTTCATACAAATCCTGCCGTTCAAAACAAACAAATTTGTACAGAAACAACTCCTTCCATATGTGGCTGATCAGCTAATCAGTGTATTACGTCAGATGAATTCAGCCTCCTCCCTTATTTACATGCATTTCCTTTACTTATTTATGTGCAATCCTTTACTAATTCAAGAGTAGGGATTATATTAGGTCGTTTCGAAAGTTTTGTCCGTTTTAATGTCATGTGTTTTTGTAGCTCCATATCTCAATAAATATTTATTCTACTGTGTCGTGGTATATACTGATCGATGGAGAATTTTGTATTCTATACACTGATGCTGTTCATTTTTTTCTAATTTAAATTTTTTAATTCTTTTCAGCCTATTATTATATGATGCCATCAAGCGATTTTCGGCCAATTTTTCTCTACGAACTCAAATTGAACCAAAGCGCTGCCGAAACAGTCCGAAAATATAAGCAGGCATTTGGCAATGACGGTGTTAATGAACGCACTGTTCGACGTTGGTGTGCGAAATTTCGTTCCGGAAATTTTAGCCTCGAAGATGAGCCCCGAAATGGTCGATCTAGAGTAATCCAGGACGAAGATTTGAGGACCCCGGTGCAGACTCACCCATCACAAACGGTGTGTGGGACGGCGGAAGAACTGGGCTTCAGCTCCCATGTGGATTTTGATGGTGTAAAACGTATTGGAAAGGTCAAAAAGCTCGATAACTGCCCCACGATTTAAACGGTCTGCAGAAATTCTCACGTTTCAAGGCCTGTTCTTCATTGCTTTTGCGCAACCAAAACGATCCTTTTTTTGGATCGGATCGTCACGTATAATGAAAAGGGGTTTCTCTTCGACAATAGGAAACGTTCAGGACAGTGGTTGGACACCGATGAGCCACCCAGGCACTTCCCAAAGGCAAAACTCCCCCAAAAAGGGATCATGGTTACTATACGGTGGTCAGCGACTGGTGTGATTCACTATAACTTTTGCAAGCAGGCCAAACCATCACAGCAAAGTCCCCTTGTGAGGAAATCGACGAAATGTACCAAAAATTGCGTCAGCAGCAGCCAGCACTGGTCAACAGAAGAGGTCCGATCCTGCCCCACAACAACGCCCAGCCTCTCGTCTCACAAATCACCTCGTGAAAATTAAAGGAATTGTTCGTCGAAGTTCTGCCCCACCCACCATTCCCCAGATCTTTCGCCAACCGACTAACATCGTTTTAAGCATTTCGACAACTTTCTCACCGGTAGAAACTTTACCAATCAGGACCTAGCAAAAACGACCTTCGTCGACTTCATCGAATCCCGAGCACCCGATTTTTATGCCGACGGAATTAATCGACTTGTGTTACGTTGGAAAAAGTGCACTGATTCAAATGACGCTTATTTCGATTAAATTGAATAAATATTCACTGAGATATTACAGTTTAAAATAGACTCACAAAAACGGACAAAACTTTCGAAACAACCTAATATACAACTGCGTATGGTCATATTTTAGCTTCTTTCGATGATAGTGTATACAAATGCATAAAAACGGTTAAAGTGCATTTGTATGCACTTTTTTTTTCGTTTTTAATAAATGCATATTTCCTTGTTTCACTTGTTTAATTTTTTTTAGCTGAAAGAGAAATGCATTTATTTATTATTATTATTATTATTTTATTATATTTATTCTTTATTTATTCATTGAAGTATTTATTTATTTTGCTTCTTACCGAAAAGCGGAAAATCCGGCAACTACTGTAAAGCCATCATTTCGTGAAAATAAGTGCGCCCTTCCGGTAGACAATGAGAAAAGGAAAAGGATTTCTAAAGGAGGGAGGGGAGAGGGGGGTAGCGAGAGAACATCAATATAAGCATATGTCAAGGACAACTTTAGAGGATTCGAGAGATTGAGGTTGTTTTTTAACTGCAAAACGACTATTCCCTTTTTCTAGAATAATTATTCGATTTTTTCCGAGGAAGTCCCAATTCAAATGTATTCTAGGAAAATTCTTTCAAACGCTATTAAAAGACAGAAGCCGATTTCTAAACCTTGAAGAACATTTTGTGACTAATTGCAATAAAAACAATTAATGTGCATATCTTTTTCTGTGTGAACAATTCTTTTAACAGTAGATTTATCACCTTAACAGCAAAATACGAAAATTAAGAAGCCGAGTCCTTTTTAGCATACTTTCCCGTAAAAGTAAAAAAAATAATAATAACAAAGCATGAAAGAAGGCTTAATGTATCGTAAAAATATCGTTAGAAATCAAGAAGTCAAATAAGTTAAGTAATTAAATAAAGATTGGAAAATAAAAAATTTGTAAGTAGGGTTTTGCGATGGGACGAATTGTCCAATTCAAAAAACTTTTTTACATTCAAAAGATCTCGGCGAGGACATCGCATTCTCATTTTTATATTTTACTTTTTGCTTTGAACAATCTTTCGTTCAATTCTGAACGGTTCAAAAAATCTTAACATTACCGCCTATGGGCAATTTTAGTGAATATCTGCATGAGTATTTTAAGGGGACTTGGCACCTTTCAAATGTAGAAAGTCGATGAAAATACCGAATTTTCAATTTTTTGTTTAAAATGTGGTTTGACTCTCCTAGCATATCTGAGCGGAGTTTTGAAGCGAGACAACCAATATACATGTAATTAAGAAGTAAGAGAATTCAAATATTTCTGATGTTTTAGTAGGATTTTGTATTCTTTAAACTGCGTTTTCTCGGTTTGTGTTTTTTCGCAATATTGTAGTACTTAAAATACTAAAACTTCTACATATATTCATGTAGCAACTCGAAATTTTGTGTGTGTGTTTAATATGATGTGCTTGATAAAATTAGGGATGGATTTTGCTATATATTTACAGAAAAAAAATTTAAAAATGAAAATGTAACAAAAGTTGCTTTTTTTCTGTGTTCTACCATTGATGTAACTTTAAAAACTTTTTTCACAAAAACTAATTAATTAATAGCAAAACCCATCCCTAAAATTGTAAAACATACTATAATAAATATTTAAAATAAATTTTGGGTTTAAAAAAAAGTCAAGAAATAAAGGAAAAGAAGGAAATTTAAAATTTTTAAATTATTTTTAAAAAATTAAATTTTAAAATTTTCTGTTAGTTGAAATTTGATTTTTCACGTGAAAATCATTTTATTGAACAATAGCACTTCATATACAAATGAAATAGGTAAAATTTCTTAGATAAAAGAAAATTGTCAAAAGGTGCCAAGTCCCATTAAGGATTTTGCAATTCGTATAATCCGATCTCTATGTAATTAACAAACAAGCAACGCCCAATGCCTGAATAACATGTAATGCTTTTCCACTGCAGGCGTAGTACATGCGCTAGGAAACAAACATGCAGTTATTGGCATCTTCCTTTCTCGGCTCAAAGGCCGCGTTTACGCGATGAAAGTTGAAGAGACAATTCTCTGGAGACAGCTTATTGGCATAAAATTATTGGCTACGATTGAACAATTCAGGCCAATTGGCGAGCCAACTGCCTCGACAGTTGTTCTGAAATTCAGTTGTCTCGAGGAGTAGACAGAGGACAATGAACTGGGCCCAGTGACGCCTCCACCACTCTGAATCGCAGTTGTCGAGTCAGTTGGCGCCGTGTGAACGTTGCAGCCAGTTTATTTGCTTTGTCTTATGCCAATTCACTCGTGTCAGTCAAGTCTGCTGTGTTTGTTTTGATTGTTTTTCGTTATTAACTGCCATGCCAATACTTTCACAGTGTGAACAGGTTCTCTTCCAATTGGCCTGTCCATGACATTCCCCCAACTGTCCCGAGGCAATGGGCCCTGACAATTGTCTCTTCAACTGGCATCGTGTAAACGCGGCTTTAGAGGTGTTGAAAGTCATTGTTGCGGCATTACGCTTTCCGTATCTAGGATTTCGTTTCTGAAATTACTAATTTTAGAACTAGAGTCGCAATATACTTTACTGGAATTACAAGAATTAGTAACGGACAAAGTTGCTTCACGGCATTAATTTCTAAAGAGATGAAATTGAATCAGTTCACCAGGTGATGAAAGTCATTGTTGCGGCATTACTCTTTCCGTATCTAGGATTTCGTTTTTGAAGTTACTAATTTTAGAACTAGAGTCGCAATATACTTTACTGGCGTTACAGGAATTATTAACGGGCAAAGTTGCTTCACGACATTAATTCCTAAAGAGATGAAATTGAATCATTTCACCAACCTCTTTACTATCTTTTGGTTTACACTTCTGATGAAATTCCAACACTATGGCTTGAAGTAACAATTTCAGTAGAATTGGATTTAACAAATGTGCGTAAGAGCCAGCCTCAACTCCTACATTTTTCAAACTTCTAATATTAATATCGTAATTATCATGTAATTCTCGAAGGCCTTTCAAATTTGAAAAACTCTTAACAGGTTCAAGATTCAAGAGATTAGTCATGTAATCATTAATTACAAGTTCGGATTTATCGAAACAGTTCTTCAAAATCTCAAAACAGGAATCATAATTTTCGTCGGATAATTGAAATCCTTTTACAACATTATAAGCTTGACCGTTAACGGGACTTAAAATAAGATAACTTTTCAATTTTTCTGAAGGATTTATTTTGATCAATTGATGTCTGAAAAGTGTTTAAAAATTCTAACCATGAACTAGAATCACCGGAAAACTTTTCAATATTTAATTTAGGAAGTTTCACGTTTGACGTAGCGTTTGAAGCCCTAGTTTCAGAAACACTTTAATTCAAAACAATACTATTATTGCTAGTATTGTCCTTGTTATATTTCTTAATCCGTCTTTTAATTTTAAATTTTGCAGAGAATATTTGTTCGGAATATTTTTCGCAATGTTCAAAATCCTTCTTGAAGATTTTAGCTTCCTACAATGATTTTTGAATTTCATAATCTAAAGTTTTCAGTAAGTTTTCCCTTTCCAAGAATATTTTTATATAATTCCATAAGTGCTTCAATATTACAAGTTAAAGCCGGTTCTTTTTTCGTAAGTGATTTTGTGAAATTGGCTCGCACAACCGTGTGTCTAGATCTAAATATTTCAACTGACTCTACTTTAATAAAAACTGAATTCCATTCAATGAAAATGTATATCAACAACTTACCTTGGCTTCGCAACTTGACTTAGACTTAGTCATCACGTGAGGGTCACCAAAAAAAAATGGAATCGATTGCTCGTTCTAGTAGCAAATTTAAATCCATAAAGTCTTGAATTACAAAAAGTTCAAATTTTTACTTGAAACACATTTATTGGACGTAGACAGTAACAATAACTAAATTCATGTAACCGAAACTGTTCATGGTCTTATTTCACAGTCACAGCTCAAGAATCAAGTGCCAACTATAAAGAAGTATCCAGAAAATTCACACTAAACAATCAAAACATTAAAAAATAAAAAACAACTCTTCTGCCAGCGCCATCTTGAGGCAAACTGGCATCAGGCCCGGGTCTGAATAACAAGTATTAATTTGTTAATTTTAACCCCTTAACGGTCGGATAATTTTCAAGAAAACGGTCATAAAAGTGCCTATTTTTTTATCCCTGAAAATTATATAAAAGTATGTGTATGAACAATATATATATTCATTTTTAATTTTTGCTTTGTTTTTAGCTTGAAATTTTAACACTCCAGCCCGGAAATATCACGGGAGCGAGAAATAGAAGGCGAAACCTCAGCCCGTCATTTTCACGGGAGCGAGAGGGAAAGGGTTAAGGTGGTAGAATATATAAACATTCGGTTTCAAAATCTGACAGAATACCAAATTTTGGGGTGACTCAGATTGTAATACCGCGGATAAATTGCGGATTGGCGAAACTAAAAAAGTAAAAAAGAAAGTCGCGGTTCACATCTTTCGGAAAAGCAGACCGTTTTGGAATAATTATAAGCATTTAATTCACAACAGGACTTACTCGTGAGGAAGAAGCTGGACCCTTATTAGCTAATGGACGCATCCACATGCACCTAGAAACCAGATGTTTACATTCCATTTCATCGGTGGTAGACACACACGTATAAATGTCTAAGTGTTATCCCTTCCAGAAACACAAACGAAGCGGCACGATAACTCATCCCACACTCTTTGTAACATGTGTTGAGCGACACGCGAATAGACCATTATGAAGAACAAGGTCATATACTAAGACTCCTGGCGACTAATCCACCGATGCGACTTTTTGTCGCTTGTAAAAATCCATGCCAATAGCTAAGCAGCTAAGTGCCAATAAGGGCGGGGGGGTGGGGGAGGCCTTTCCCCACCTTGCTGAAGAATGAAATCTCCAAATTTTTAGCTATGTAATATATCCAAACAAACAATTCCTTTAACAATGGATGGTAAAAAAAATGGTCCGAAAATTTTCCACTGTTACTTTTGATTTGCTGTTCATAGGTTTCTTCCATAAACATATGCATACTTTTTTTTAGCAATTTGCGAAATTCACTTTTAAGATATTTTTATCTCAAGAAGCATCACTCAAAACTTTCTTCTGCGCAATTTCTCGGCAATTAATGCGAATGTTCTCATCCAGCTTGTTTTAATTTGTAGAGAAACGTTTAAAAAATTGATACTTTTCAAGAAGTTCTGTCTAGAACTGTACGAGCCAACTTTTCCCGTATACACCCAACTACAAATTTATAACCTAGCTATCTCTCCCTCCTTTTTTTCTCATACAGATTTAATTCTTAATTACTTCAAATATAGCTTTTTCAACAGTTACTACATATTCATTCACTCATTCATTCATTTGCTCATTCAGGTATTTATTCACCCATTTGTTCATTCAATCTTTCACTCATTCATTTAATCATTCATTCATTCAAAAATATCCTTAAAAATCCCGATCAAAAATTTTTACAGGAAATTAGGCTCGTTTTGTTCTGTATGAACTTCGTATCTTCTACGTCATAGCATCTTTCCGATACAGTTTGTTCTAAGCAAATCCGTCTGTAGATCATTATTTATATAGGATTGAAATTTCCCCGTAGGTGCTATGTCATTTTTTTTTTTTTTTTTAACTGTTCAAAAATAAACAAAAGTTTTTCAAATCCAAAAATATTTCACGGCGGGCGCTTTTTCCAATAAGCTTGATCATAGGAACTTAGATCTTACGCCCAGAGTTTACGTAATTTGCCCATAGGCGTGAATGCTAAAATTATTTGAACTGTACAAAATTGAACGAAAAATTTTTCAAATCAAAAAGTAAAATATAGAAATGAGATGTCCTCGCCGAGGTTTTTCGAACGCAAAAAGATGCACTCGCCAAAGATCTTTTTTTTTTAAACTTCTAATGGGCTGCTGTTGGCTTCTGCCAATTGCAGACCTAGTGCGTTCAGGAGAGATTGGTACCATCTATTTCAGCGGAATCGCGATGAGTGTGGTACCATCGCCGCATGAGAATTTTGACGTCCGGTTTCTCCACCTGGAAGGGCGAGCACCCGGACTCTGTTGATGCGAAATTGCACTAGGAATTTAATTTAGCCGAGAGCATCCAACCCAAATGTCTACTCAAGGGATCTTTTTCATGCCGCACAATCATACGACATGGGAGCAGACGATTTTCTGCATTTTGAAAATCCACCGACACTGCCAGGCTCAATCCTCAGATTTGGGGTGTACGAGCTCCGCTAGTTACCACGACGCCATCATGCCGGTTACTGAGATCTTTCGAATGCAGAAAAAAAAAAATCTCTCTAACCGGACAACTTCTTCAAAAGTTATTATGGGGCCTAGACAGACAGACCGACAGACACTCATTTTCCCCATCTCAAAGCCCTATTTTAAATATTTTTCTTTTTCAATCTTTAATTACTTCACTTATTTGTGACTTTTCTTTATTTTTAACGTTATTCATACGATACATTAAGCCTTCTTCCATGCTTTATTATTATTATTATTATTATTATTCATTTTTCAGGGAAAAGAAGATTAAAAAATGTGAACCTCAATTCAGGGACCTTTTAGAAATTATTGAAAAGCATGTTCAAGAGAAATTTACTTATATTCAACAAAGAGAAATTTTAACCGGGGCACAAACCCATACATTGTTCCAAAGAAGTTCACTAAAAAGGAAATTATTCGGAAACGAAAAGAATACTTAGTAATTGCAAAGTGAAGACTTTTCTGTGCTGTGCGGTTAGTTTATAAGTTAGGTTCAGTCATAATTTCGCCAAGTTCTGCGATACTTGTTCGATGATATATTGACGATATATAGTTGATTTATCCCCCCTTAATATTTATGTATTTATTCACTTCCTTCTTCTTCTTTAAGCCTTTCAACTTGTAGCCTTTCACAGGCGGGAACAAAAGTACCAGTAGATTCCAACCTAAACAAAGTAAATAAGATAAAAATTCAGTTTACTGCTTTTGAGGAGTTCAAAAATATTTAGTGATTGACTGATTCAAGCGAAATTCATTGATCCAGTGGTAAAATATAATTTACTACATACCCTGAAATCATTAGATTCAAGTATAATATAAAAAACCACAAAAGTTCCAGATACCAAAAAAAGCTTTCTTATATTGAAATATATTCAAATTTCGAACAAAAATATAATAACAAAGTTTTAAAAATAATGATAAAATTTTTAATTTAATGAATTTAAACTTATCAATTGAAGTAACGACAATAGAAACCAAAGAACTAGAACTAGTTCCTCAAGTTATGAGTAAAAAGAAATTATTGAGCTGTATTTTATTTAAAACCGATTATTATTATAATTTTCTCTCTTTATTGCATTTCAGGAAGTTGAACATCAAAAGAAAGAGGCTCCATTTCCTGTCAAATCATCCAAGGTTTTTCAAAAATAACGCCCACCACCTCCGATTTTATTCAAATTTCCCGTAATTATAGATTTTTTGTTGGTGATTGCGAAAATGCAAATTACTTTGAGATTGGTGAAGGAGTTGATGAGGTATGAGGGCCTTTAAATATCTGCTAAGATGCGAAGATGGCTCATTTTCCACCATTTTGAGTGATGGATAAATAAGAGGGCTGTAACTCCCTTCAAACTTGTCATAGAACGTTCATCTTCTTTTTTCTTTTTTTGAGAATCATGTGAATGCCATTTTAAGTAACATTTCCATTGCATACCTTTTACATTTTTCAGAAAAGTGTGTATTTCTTCTTTTTTGGCACGTAAAAGTGTAACTTTAACAGAAGATTTCTCATTCTCTCTTCTACAATTTCAACTGAATTGTATGCACATGCACAAGTACCTTTAAGTGTGTCCTAACACATGATTAACCCATTAATGCCTACAGTCTGGGAATTAATGGGTTAATCATTAAAGGGGCAGTCTGAAAATTAGGTCTGAAGCACCCAAAAATAAACATTTCAACGAAAAATTATTTTAATGTTTTCCTAACCAGTTACTTTAAGGTCAGGAATACATTAAAACAATTTTTTGTTGAAATGTTTATTTTTGGGTGCTTCAGACGTACTTTTCAGATTGTCCCTAAAAAGGGACGGTAGGCGTTAACGAGTAAATAAAATCTTGATGGGCCGTACAGAAGAATTTTTTTTTTTTTAATAAATCTTGTTACATTTCAAAAATTTGAAAAAATATTTTCTTTTAGCTTGACATAATAAAGCTTAAGTGCTGAAATATAAACTTGGGCAGTCTCTATCTGATCATATACATGCCAACATTTAAGGATTAGCCATAAAATGTACGCATTTTATCCGTTTTTATGCATTTACGTGAAAGTCTTGTTTTTCTAAGCATTTCGGAATCCGATTGCATCTCTTTATGTAAAATTAACTAGATTTTCTTTACTATGATTTCACCACTCTTGGAAATAGATAGGTTTGTGTTTACCTTTATTTCAAATCAATTTTATCTATAAAGCTTATCCTTTCACCCGCTAGAAAATTTCAGTCCATTTGCATCAAAGTTAATTCAAACCAATATCAGATATAAAAATTAGCATTAGTTTTATTTTAATCTGAGGTCGATAAAATGAGGACCAAGCATGTTTTTGAACTAAACACTGGGGGTTCCACGTCAAGCCGTCCACTTGACCAGAACTTCTGCTTCTGCACCCCAGGGCCCTCGATCTCGAAAACTGGGATGGGCACAGTAGGCCATGGCCCCCAAAAGGGCTGGCGTGCCACAGAGTTCTAGTCTTTTAGTTTTATTTTAATCAGTTTTGATGTTTTGGTACTATTTTATCGCAATGATCGTCTGCATAAAAATTTTCAAAAATAGGTGAACCTTGCACTTTGTTTTGCAAGCAAGGTTTATTTCAGTCGTCCTGATCTTGGTTACTTCAAATGAATTTCTTCTTGAGCAATTTTTTAAGAGGTTTCAAGTTATTTAATTAAAAATGTCCTGTTTTTTAGCTTCTTTTAAAGTTTGTCGATTATGTCAGTTGTAATCAATGGTTAAATATTGTATCCTTATTGATAAAACAGTTCTAAAAATGTTCGTTTGGGAATCTTCGTTTTTTCAATTTTTCATGTTTTTTACATGAATTTTGGGGTGTGCTATCTTTATGCATAGTGTTTGGTATTTTTTTCGCTTCAATTACATATTATATCGCTGGTTCAAAATTAAAACGACACTTCGGAAATTCACACTACTTTTAAAGTTTTGTTTAGCAAAAAAAAAAAAATGTTATCTCAGTGGAATCAAAGCCCATTTAGTTTTGTTTGCGTTAAATATTTTGTTTTTATAATTTTTACTATAAATCTACTTTGTAATATTAAATCGTAAAAAGAAAATCGATTTTTCAGAAATGTCGTTTTAATTTTGAACCAGCGATATATTTCTGTAAAATGAAATGGGAATGGGATGAAATTCATTTGAAGTTTGAACCAAGAAACAGCTGAAATAAAACTTGCTTAAGAAGCAAAATACAAAGTTCACCTAGATTTGAAATTTTTTTATACGGATGCTCCATGAGATAAAATACCAAAAAATCAAGCCTGATTAAGATAAAATTAATGCTAATTTTTACAATGGTACTAGTTTGAACCAACTTTTATGCAAGTTGATTGAAATTTTCCAGTGGGCGAAATGTATAAGAACGGTTTAAAATAAAGGTAAACACCAAATTAACTATGTCCAGGTGGTAGAATCACATAGCAAACAAAATCTAGTGAATTTTACGCAAGGATGTGCAATTAGATTTCGAAATGCATAGAAAATAAAGCTTCTCGCTTAAAAGCAAAAGAAGAAAAAAAACGGATAAAATGCGTACATTTTATAGCTAATCCCTAAAAGTTCAAATATGAGATTAATTTAAATACTGCTGAAGTTTATATTTCAGCATTTAAGTTTTCTTATGTAGCATTAAAAAAATATATTTTTACAATTTTTTGAAATGTAAAAAGATTTAAGTTAAAAAAAAAAAAACTCCTCTGTACCGTCCATCAAGATTTTTGTAATCATGTGTTAGGACAGTTAAAGGTACATACAATTTGGTTAAAATTGAAGAGGGGGCAATGTGAGAAAACCTCTGTTAAACTTACACTTTTACGAGCCAAAAAAGAAGAAACACACACTTTTCGGAAAAAATGTTCAAAAGTTATGCAAGTAAAATGTTACTTAAAATGGAATTTACACCATTCCTCAAAAAAAAAAAAAAAAAAAAAAAAACCGTTCTATGACAAGTTTGAAGGGAGTTACAGCCCTCTTATATCCATCAAAACGGAGTCAAATGAGACACCTTCGCAGATATTTAAAGGCCCTCATAACTCATCAACTCCTTCACCCAATGTAATATGTGTTTTCGTAATCAGCGTCACAAAATTTATTAGTACAAAAAATTTGAATGAAATCGGCGGTGGTGGGCTTCATGGCCTGGAGAATCTGACATGGTTTGATCCAAGACCGTTAAATATAATAAGGAAATTATGAAAATAAACACTTTGGGGCTTGACATAAACTTTGAGATAACTAAATTTCGAGTTAGTGTGAAAATTTAAAAAACTGAATTACTTTTATTTCAGTACGTTACATTGCAAAAACTGCGAAATAAATCAATTAATGAAAAGCATTACAAGTAGGTGTGCTGTAACTTTAGCTGAAAAGATGAATTTTAAGCTAAGGAAAGAGATTTTAATTCAATAGCATATACGTCAGTTTACAGCCATGGAAAAAACTATAAGGACACGTTGAAAAATGAGTATTATATATTAAAATAATCATCAACTGCAAACAAAATCAAATTTAATTAACTACTTGTAATTAGGAAACATTAAAAACTTGTTAATATGAAATTAAATTACAGTAAAATTATTAAATCACAAATTAATACAAATGCATTATATGAAATGTGGAAAAAAATATAGGGTCATTAACACATATGTCTCGAAATAAATTAGTATTCTACAAAATTACCTTTTTTCTCAATTACCTTTATTAATCTTCCAGTCATTGACTCAGAAAGTTTAGTTAAAGTTTGTTTAGAAACGTTTTTCCACGCCAAATTAATGGATGATATCAGTTCGCCTTTATTTCCCTATTGTGTCCCATTTTTATACACTTCTGTAGCTAAAATGCCCCACAGATTTTCTATGGGGTTTAAATCGGCGTTTCTTGCCGGCCAGTCCAAAAGTTTCACTGAATTGGCCTCGAACCATGAACATGATGCACGAGACACATGGCAACTTGCATTGTCTTGTTGAAACAAATAATCACCACTTGTGATAAGGGGTGCTTCAGGTAATAAATTTTCAGCTAACATGTCAATATATGATTCTGAATTCAAGCGACCTCGAATGGACACTATTGGTGTTGTTCCATTGGCTGCAAAACCTGCCCACACCATCACAGAACCACCTCCGAACTGTCGCTTGGAAAAAAATTGTCTGTCTTTTCGCAAATCATACCAGTAATGGCGAAAACCATCTGGTCCGTCCAAATTACATTTTTTTTCATCAGAAAATACAACGTCTTTCCATTTAGACCCAAAAGAAACGCATTTCTCAGCGAATTCCAATCTACGCTTTTTGTGAAGTTTTGTAAGCGGCGGACGTGATCGTAGTTTAGCATATCTAACATTGGAATTATTTTGCAGAACATTACGCACTGTTCGGCTAGTGCAAGGTAAATTCATTTCTGTTTTAATTTGAGTAGAACTCTGTTTTTTTAAGCAAGCTCGACAGACAATTGAACGTTTCTGGCGCATAGTAAGAGTGGGAGGCCTACCTGTACGCTTTTTCTTTCCATACTATCTTGGATTCTTCAAAAAATTATAAATTACTGTTTTAGATCTGTTTATCTTCCTTGAAATTTCACGTCTACTCATTCCACATTTTCTGTATGCAATAATTTGTCCCTCTTCACATTCAGGGAGTTGTGTGCTGCGCGGCATGATAAAGAATGAGATAAAGTGAAAAATTTTACTGCGTAACAGTTTTGGGTTATTGTAAACAATCATATGATACGACTAAATATGTAAATTTTTGCTTTCTATTTCAAGAGAAATGTATGTCCTTATAATTTTTTATAAGTAGCAAACTATTAAAATCTTAAAAATTCATGTGTTTTAATAATTTTCAAAATTTTCGGAGTAAATTTTGCTTTAAAATGTCTCTTTTTACGTATTTTTAGCACAAAAATTTTTGCATACTTTTCTAATCAAGCAACTCCTAGAATTGGCGACTTTTCCCTTGTCCTTATAATTTTTTCCATGGCTGTAGAAGCAAAAACTTCTAAATTAGAGTTCCGACACAGCTGGAAAGAATCAGTTTTTCATTTTCTAAAAACTTCGAGATAAATCAATTAATGAAAAGCATTAGAAAAAAGTGTGCTGTAACTTTTAGCTGAACAAGATGAATTTTAAGCTACGGAAAGAGATTTTAATTCAATAGCAGATACGTCAGTTTAGGAGCAAAAACTTCTAAATTAGAGTTCCGACGTAACTGGGAAGTATCAGTTTTGCATTTTCTAAAAACTTCGAGATAACGAATTTCATTTCGAGTTAGTGAAAAACATATTGATTGAATTGCATTTACGCATTGGTGTGGGATTTCAAAAAAGCTTCGAGATAAGCTGAAAGAATCAGTTTGGGACTTGGCGAAAACTTTGAGATAACTGAATTTCGAGTTAGTGAAAATTTTATAAATTGAATTACTTTTACTTCAGTATGTTACTTTGCAAAAACTGCGAAGTAAAATGAAGGAATCAGTTTGGTTCTTCGAAGAAACTTCGAGATAATGGAGTGAATGTCGAGTTTTGGGGGGGACTGGGAGGGAGAAGAGAGAGGGGGGGGGGAAGAGAGAGGGATTTTTAAAGATGAAATCGCATGTACGTCAGTATGTTACTTTGCGAAAACTGCGAAATGAAATGAAAGAATCAGTTTGGTTTCTTCGGAAAAACTTCGAGATAACGGAGTGAATGCCGTGTTTGTGAGATTTTTAGAGATAGAATCGCATTTACTTCAGTATGTTACTTTGAAAAAAGTGTAAAATGAAATGAAAGAATCAGTTTGGTTTCTTCGGAAAAACTTCCAGATAATGTAGTGAATGCCTAGTTAATGAGAGAGAGAGAGAGGGATCTTTAAAGATGGAATCGCATTTACTTCAGTATGTTACTTCTCCAAAATTGCGAAATGAGCTGAAGAAACCAGTTTGGCACTTCGAAAAACTTCGAGATAAGCGGAGTGGATTTCGAATTTTTGTTTTTTTTCTAATAATTAAATATCTAATAAGTGTTAGATCGAGGGGGGTCTTCAAAATAAATTCAAAGTAAGCAGAAAATCGAGATCAATGAATGTCGAGTTTCTCCATAAAAGAAGCAGATTTATTTTTCAGAATAAGAATTTCTTTTGAATAACTTCGTGGGTTCAGAGCTTCCACTAAGGTTTCTTAAGCTTTGAATGTCTAATGCACTGAAGCCATTGAAATGTTAGTTGGTAAAGAAGCCATATCACTATCCCCTCCATCTTTCACCATCTTGGATAGTTAATCTAATATTAGAATCGATTATCCGTCAACGTATATTATACGACAAGCATTTGTACTAAGAATACGCTGTCATATAAAAATCTGATAATTCCAAGTGATGAAGTCTTTAAATAGAATGTTAAGTATTTTTATTCAGTGAATTTATTTATTTTGGATTAAAGTAAATGGAGCAACAGTTTTGTAATTATGATTTATATTAATGTTACTATTAACATTCATTCGTGAATTGTTGCATTCGATTATTGCACAGGAAATAACTAACTTGGAGAAATATATATGCGTAACGACGGTGACAATGTATATTTTACATACTGGGATCTAACAAATACAAATACAAAAGCGACGACCAGCAACAGGCACTGGGCCCAGCTGGGCTGGTCCTAGTCAATTTAACAGTCCCAAATGAACACCTAGAGTTTTCTTAAAAGTTTTTACTCCACTGCAAGTAACAGTCGCTTCTGGTAAACTATTCCAACTGCATACAACCCTGAAGTTAGTAATTTTTCCTAATTTCAAGATTAGTCAGAGATTTGAAAAGCTTAAAACAATGACCTCTAGTTCTACCTTCAGCACATAACCGTAGCACATCAATAATTCTCGTGTTGAATGTTAGAGTATAAAATGTTATTAAAGGGATGGTCAACTTGAAACCACCTGACCACTTCCGACAGTTCCCAATTTCTCAAAAGTTGAATTTTTCTAAGAGAGATTTATTTTATTTATTTATTAATTATTATTATTGGTTATCCTAAAACAAAAAATTTCTGACGCACTTTTTTTTTGTTACATTACATAAAAAGCATCACCCACACATCTTTATGTAAATAAAACGCTCTAATATCTTTAAATTTTAGATATCATAACATGTCTTGGGGGATTCGACCCAAAATGAAGAAACTATTTCGTTTAAATCCAATTCTTTTTACATTAACTTCTTAACAAATATTAAACAAGTTTTATAGCTGCTGTTTTGCGGGTTCTTGAACTATTAAAATACAAATTCAATAAATTAATCAATAAAACTGGCACCCTGACGTTTTTCTAAAACACATCACGCCCAGCAATTAAAGTTGCCAACTTCACAACGAGAGAATTTGTTAGCACAATTAAAAGCCCTCCTCCCTAGAAAACCCCCAGATTTCTGCCTTAATCTTCAAAGAAGCCAAATTTGCATTATCCATATTAACCCATTTGAAGCCAATAAATTAATAAAGACACAAAAAAGGTTTACTATTAAAAAGATAATTAGTATATAAGATAATTAGTAGTAGCTAATTAGTAAACATGTTAATTGTTCGAATTTGAAATAACTACCTGCGCTATTTTATCCTAAAAGTGTAAAATACCTATGGAGATTTCCTTTTATAATTTTAACTAGAAGTGAATTTAAACCTTAAGGTGTATATACACACTTAAAACGACTAAAATTGACCAAATATCGAAAAAAACATATAACTTCAAATTGTTCTCCAATATTTTACCTTTCAAACAATACCAAGATGGTGCTTATAATTTTATTAAGTAAATTTCTGAAGAATCATGTTTCAGCTATGTGACGTTCACTTAAAACAAGATAACTCAACAATGAATTAATCTGTCACAATTATTTTGTGCCACGAAAATCTACATAATACAGTGAATGTGTTCTGCCAACATCAGAGTTTTTAATTAAGAAATTAATTTTATATGAATTTTCAAAAGTCTAAATTTCAGAAAAAATCATGATTTTTTATCCATTAGTAGTGGGAAATATTTGTATAAAAAAAAACTATATTCTCCAGAATCTTGATTGAAACACAAAACATGAAGAATGATATTAGCTATAATTTCCAACTAGAATTGTATGTCTAAACAAATTACATTTTAAGATATCGTGTTTCAAAAATTATGCTAATTATGTCATTAAATCTTAATTAGGCAGTTAATATTTAGTTTGATATGATTTTTTTTTCGCTAATTCATTAACACACAGTTTTCTACAGTTGACCAGTGGTGTGTCATTAACACACACCACTGGTCAACTGTAGAAAAATTGGCTTTTTAAAATCAAAATTAAGAAAAAAAATTCAAGTGTGTACGTATACCTTAATCAGCATCGGTAAATTAAATATGCTGGTTTTAAATGTGTTTTAAAACTAAAATTTACGATGTCACACTTCTTGCAACCCCTCGCCTCCTCCCCTTGTCACAATTTCTTGAACACCCTTCTCCTCGACGCGTGACATCATTTATGAATGATCCCTAAGCAAACGCATTGTTTTTGAATTTTATCGAGAGCTTCTTTGAAAATTTTTCAACGGAAAGTGTCCAATTGAATTATTAATATTTTATAGATACCTACAAAACCCAAAGAAGTGTGAAAATATATGTCTTGTGACATAAATTTTCAGAATAAATGTTTTTTAGTTAATAAAAAATTTCAATAAATATTTTTCAGTTAATAAAAAAATATTTATTGAAATAGTACGTTTACGCTCCATTGGTCGAAAATGGTAAAGAAGCATCCTAGAAATCTTAATTTCACTAAAATAGATATTTTCAATACACCACCTCACAATTCATCCATGAAGCTATTTAACTCCTTTAAGTAATTCACTTCTTCGAAAGCTATGAATGAATTTCTCGAAACACGAACCAATTTAAAATCTTCATTCGAAAATCTAATCGCGACTTCACAAAAAGACAGCGTTTCTATTCACAGAAATTCCTCAAAAGTTGCCTATAAATAGCCATTCTTTTCGTAGCTTAAAGCAAGAAAACGACTCAAACGAAAAATCAGACGGGATGTCTGCGCCAAAACGCATTTAGCAATTCAAAGCGGCGTGTTTTTGAAAACACTTAGCTAAGTCCGCATTAATTATCTTTAATGGACGAGAGAGAGAGACAGGATTGAACTCGTACTTTTATGTTTGGTAAATCCAATCCTGGAATTTAATGACATACGCCATTTGAAAGTCTTAATAGAACTAAAAGTAATTGATTCGAATATGACACTAAATTAGCTTCGCTTGCCTTGTTCAGACAGTTCGCTATTTTGGCAATATGACGTAGTGATGAGGATGCGTCATCAGTCATCTCCAGGACAACAAGTAGAAAAGGAGGAGTCAAGTAAACAGCTTCCTGGTAGATTCGTTGCGCGGGGCAACCACATAAAATTCGATAATTCCATCTGAAAACTTTTATAATGGGCACTCGGACTTCCTTTTTTAGACCAATTTTGACTAAAATTTCAATTTTCTGTTTTTTATATTAAGTAAATTTATACACTTTTCTCTTTCTAAAACCGTTTAAATTTTATATATGCGTCAAATAAAATAGAAGTTATGGCGATTTTAAAAAGATCGTCAAAAGATCTGATATAAGAATAATCTTGCATTTTTAACCGACTTCACAAAGGAAGGAGATTATACATTCATATTATATGTATGTCGTTTTTTTTTTTTTTTTTTTTTTTTTTTTTTTGTTCTGTTTTGTTTGTTTGTCTACTCATAACTTCTCACCCGATGAACCGATTTTCATGTTTTTTTTTTTTTACTCGATCGAGGGTGGTTTCCCATAGGTCCCGTAGCTTTGTTTGACCATATTAGATAATTAGAAAAAAATTATGGGTAGAAATAGAGTCTTTTTTTTTTCTTTTGGTTTTTCATCCATAACTTTTGACTAAATGAACAGATTTTGATGATTTTTTCTTTAATAGATAGAGCGCCATCTAACTCAAATATCGCACATCAATTTGACTACATTTGTTATTTAGAAAAACGTTACGGATAAAAAATAAGTAGTTTGTATTTTAATTGGAAAGGCTTGACTTGATTTTTCTATGTTGGGAAAACTATTAATAAAAAAAAAACTCATTGTTAAAAAAGTGTTTGTTGCCATTGTGCTATAATAATAAATGCAATTACAGCAAAATTTTGACTGAAGGCTTCTCAGAGGCAAAAATTAAATCCAATCAGTTTGTTTGCTAAAATCACCTTCAAAACGGAATTTTTCATACAAATGATTAGTTTTTAGTGCCACTCATTCAAAGAAAGTTTGCCCTTTTATTTGGCTTTGTTAAAAATAGAGTATTTATATCAAAAATGTTTTTACGCTAAAAAGAATAAAATAAAATAATTTTTAGAAAAAAAAAATAGAACCGACTTCAAAGTATAAATTGCGCTAAAAAGTGAAAAATAAATTAATTATTTAAACAACATCGATGTGACTTTTAAACATAGTTTTAGAAGTCGGGGCAAAATTATGAGCCTAATTACCATTACACCATGTGCTACTTCATATTGGAACTTTTGCTAATTCTGGGCCATTTATATTTGTAATTGATTCATGTTTACAAAAGATTTTATCTATCCTAATTTTGCACCGACTTCTAAAACTATGTTTAAAAGTCACATCGATGTTGTTTAAAGAATTAATTTAATTTTCACTTTTTAGCGCAATTTATAACTTGAAGTCGGTTCTATTTTTTCCAACAATCATTTTATTGTCAACTCGTGACGTAAACTTTTGTTATTTTCTTTCATTTCAAGTGCAATAACTCATAACATTTTAGTTCAATTTTCTTTAAATTTTACATGGATGTTCTATTATTGAACTATTATTTTACATTTTATAGCCAAACTACAAAGTTTAATTTGAAAATTTTGGCCGTTTTTACCAAATCAGTTACAACATTAGCTGTAAAATTTTCAAAAATTAATATTATGTCAAACTTCTCGTCTAAGTTGAATATTTATGAACATGATAAAGCAAACAAAATGAAAAAATAATAGTTTGTTATGAAGTTATGCGTTTTTAAAAATAAGTCACTTTTTAACGAGATTTCACCAATTCTCCCCCTAGAAATAATTAAATTTTTTTTTCAGGTTTTATGCATTCAGATAATGTTTTAGTCCAGAAAAACATACACAAATCCACATTTGAGAAATGTTAGTCAAAATTTTCAAAATTTGGATCCGAAGGTAAAAAGGAAAATACCTTAACTTTCTTAGCGTACTTCAAAATGTTGTCTGAAAAAATTAAATTTTCAGAAAAAAAAACTGAAGTATATCTGGACTGAAGTTCATAAATGATGTCACACTAATCTTCAATACATTTAACCCCTCTCCCCCCCCCCCCTTTTCACAAAATGTTCCACTTCACCACATGCTCTTCCCCTCTTCCTATATAAGCATAGCTAACTGCAGTTTAGAAACAAAGCACTACGTAATAGATCACATTTCTAGCTTTATTTTTAACTTTTAAAGACCTTCGTGAGCATAATAATAATAATGATGATTATATGTGTACTTAATTTGTTTATCATACGATTAAAGTTTACAGTAAACAAGATAATTAGTATTATAATACTACAATCTTTCATTGTTCGAACTCTGAAAAAATGACCCACGCTATTTTATTTTAAAGGTGTAAATGCCTAACATTTCCTATTAAAATTTTAACTAGAAGTAAATTTAAAATTTAAACAGTATCGGGGATTTCGATACAAAGTTAACCCAATGAAACTTAAAAAAAAACAAAAAAATCTTTCTAATGGGGCTGCGTATGGTTATGAGCCTTTGCAGACCTAGTGCGTACCCAGGTAATCGGCATCCATTTTTTCAAGCAGCACCACTGTCGGTGGATGCCCTTGCCACTGAGAATTTGGATGCTCAGTTTCCCCCAGATGGTGGCACCTGAGCTCTCATTTGATGCGAATTGCACTAGGTATTTAATTTAGCCGAGAGTATCCAAGCCAAACGGATGCTCAAGGGATCTTTAACATGCCGCACACATGGGCGCAGACGATTTTCTGCATCTTGAAAATCCAACGACTTGGGCCAGGTTCGAACCTGTGATCTTGGGCGTACGATTCCTGCGCCTCACCACTGCGCCACCCTGTCGACTGAAACTTTAAAATTAAATCTACGATAATTCGAGTTCTGCGCCTATTGGTCGAAGTTCAGTTCAGACTCGGTTTTTTAACGCAAGTGCACGTGCATCCTAAATCTAGACGCGCCTAAAGAGTTGCCGTGTCAGACTTTATTACTTCTACCAAAAATGAGGACGATTCTGATCATTAGGAATGGAGAGGAAGGGTTGGCAGCAGGCTTGGGGTCGATTACGAAGAAACGTAATTGATTACGATTACGATTACAAAGAGAAAAATGGAGAGATTATGATTACGATTACGATTGTAATCCTTTGCCAAAAAGTAATTACGATTCCGGCAGCGATTACAGTCGTTGAAAAAATAACCGATTACGATTTAGCATACGATTAGATTAGCAAAATATTAGCTGATATTACGCACACAACTCTCATTATTGAAACAGTGTCACTAATCAAAAATTAATGATTTTTGATTAAATTTTTGATTTAATAAGGGATCAGATTTTCTCCTTTAGATTACGAGTAAAATTACGCAAGAAAAGGAATTACGCAATTTCGATTATGATTATAAGCGTATGCCATTGTCAGATTACGATTGCGATTTCGATTTTGCCAAAATGTAATCGATTACAGGAGATTACGATTACGTAATCGCGATTACCCCAAGCCTGGTTGGCAGCTATGGAAATATCATTCTATTTTGTGTTACTTCATTAGAGAGCATTTAATGAGGCCTTAAGGGGAAAAATTCACTCTTCCCCTTAGCTCTTTTATAATTTTTAACAGTTTTCTTTTTTTTTTAATTGATTTAGTCGATAAAACCAAATACTCCGAAATTTATCATCACTCTAAACCGTTGTTATGTTTCAATCCTATTCTTAGTTTGGTGGTATTAAGGATTTAAATAACTTTTTGGAATACTTTGTGAGTTTGCTTGCAAAAGTGAAGAAAAAGAAAAAAAATCCAGCTAAGTTGAAAATAATATAAGGTAACATCAATATCCCTTCTGGAAGCAATTGCTAAGCACGACAAATGCAGAGCTTCCACATCTTGTTAAGAATCCAAAAAGAAAGCATTTCTCAAGCTTCGAGTCTTCGTAGTAGAAACGTTAATTACTTGGAAGACCTAAATCGCATGCAGTTAAATTGGACAAAAATTATCTTTTATTTGTTATGATTAAAATTTTGCTCAGATGAAAAATATTTACTATACTGGTTTTTGTCGACTTCCCCATTTGTTGGAAGCATGTTTGTATGTATATATAATTTATTTATACATTTGGTATGGATTTTTTTTAAAATGCATAGTTATAACTATCTCTTCAGTTACATGATTTTCTAAACTCATTCTTCGACAAATCCCGCGACTACTTATGTTTATATTCAACTTCAACCAGGCCGCCCCCTGAAGGTATGGAAGAAAGACATACAAGAACAAATAGTTTTGAATAATGAAATTTGTTCCTATGAATTATATTACTGTTCACTTGACTAGTTTTGTTTATTATATTACATTATGATGTTAATTTTTCCTCCTAAAAAATCTTCTAAAAAGTTTAGCCTACTGGTTCTTTAATGATCTGAACCCCATAACTCATTCTCCTGCTCTTACCCCATTCTCCTTCCTCTTGGATCTTGCCCTTGAAAAAAAAAAATCAAGCTAAGTTGGAAATAACACAGTAACCCCTCGTTATATCGCGCTTTTTCCATGTCTCGGAAAATATTAAATTTGAGTTCTCGAAAGTTTAAAGCATTTCTGAGTAAAGCCCTTTTCTCCCTACTAAATAAAGCCATCGAACAGGAATGTTTTCCTTTCTTCTGAATTTGCTGGAGTTAAAATCTGCAGCAATTCTCCTCTCACTCCCCAACTTACATGCCTGCAGAATGATTCTACACAAACCAGTTGACGTATTACTTGTTATTTTTGTATTGATCACAACGCCCATTAATAAATGCAACAGACAGATGTTTGCTGCCCAAGGAGAAAAAATACACCCATTTATGGATACCTTTTAGTATATAGAAAGGAATCGCACTTGGCTGAACACATTTTCTGGGAAGAAAATGGTTACTTGTATCTTTGACATCGTTTTGACACTATGCTCTGGTGGCATGCACAGGTCCACTCAATTTACTTGTACGTTTTGACTTATTTCTAACGGCATCGATTATGTCGCGCATTCGGATATATTGCGCTTTTTTGCAGTCCCCCGACAAGCGCGATATAACGAGGGGCTACTGTATAAGCAGGGCTTCCACCCCCTTTAAAACACAATTTGTAGTAGCTTTCGGAGCTGGTAAAATGTCCTTTTTGTATCACTTTAGAGCAGAAGAAAGCGACTTTTATATCAGTCTAGGAGCCGAAACTATCAACTTTGTACCATTTTTGGAGGATTTTTTTTCTTTATTTTTTAAATATTAAATGGCTGTTTTAAAGCAATGCTATTTTCATACATCAAGGGTAAGAGCAGTTTCAAGTCTTCAAAATGATAGGAAATGTAAACGTCAGTTATCCTTCACAAACTGGATTAGATCATTTCAAAAACTGGATTATTTTTATTTTTTTTAAAAAATTATTCATAACCTATTCAAAAAGTAAGACTAATTAAACCTATAACCCTTATAAAGGTGTTTTGCAATACTTTTCTCAAGAAACGGATTATTTTAAAAAATGTTTTGCTGTTTTTCCTCTCTTTTAAAAAATCATTGCATTCTCTCTTCTTTTTGTTTAATAGCTAAAACACTATTCCTTCAAGAAAATAAGCATAAACTAACTAATATCAAAGGTTCAACTATTTTAAACTATTTATCATTCATTAAAATTTGTTTTTTAAATGCTACTTATTTAGGTATAACCATTGTGATTATAGTAACAGTAACATTTTGAATGAATTAAATATAATTTCATATTTTATCAAAAATTATATTTGAAGTCGATCCTATTTTCTAACTGCAGTAATATTTATTATTTTTCTGATTAAGAAATATTCCTTTAAATTTCAATCCTAAATACTCACTTAGATGCTTTGGAAGTACTTAATGGCACTAAAAGTAAATTGCTGAGTTTCATAACTTTGCAGGAAGAAAATTCAAGAACCAAATTATATTTTTCAGTTCTATAATAGAAAGGCAAAATGCATTTTTTATTATATGTTGATAATTTAATGTCTAATGATTTTTTCCCCAACAATTTATCTTTACATCTTTCAAGAATTGTGTAATAGTTACAATTAAATTTTAAGAGTCCTAGGGTTACAGCAATTGAATGCTGAAAGAAACTAAATTGAATTAAAAGAAAAAGGAAATGCATGATAATTTCATAACTTTCAGTTCTAGTTAAAAAATTGAAACTTTAAGCAAGAGTACTTTTATGAGGTCGTTCATCCACAACAAATTTCTATTTCTTCTAATAATATTGCTTAACATATTTGCTAAAGATCATCAATTCATTAAGATATACATGCTTTTGTTAATGATTTTCTAACTTAACTGTAATTTTTTTACTTATTTTGTTCTTTATATTTATGTTTTGTTTTCTAATTGCTTGTGGTTATATGACATGGATTACAGAGCTTAAAGGTAATGAGAAAAGAAAAAAAACTGCTATTCAATGTTTAATTTTACAGAGTTTGAAAGTCTACCTATAAACACTTTCGGGTACAAATATAAATTTTTAAACAATGTTTTATGTAAAATAAAAATACATTCTCATTATTTACTTCGAGAAGAAACATTATAAATAGTTGAAATGAAAAAAATACGATTTTTGTAGCGGATTCAAAAAGATTGTAGAACGTATGCGCTCCTTTGCTTGCACGTGGAAAGTAGGCTTAAGGAATTTTAAAGAATTGTTATAATGGAGTAGAAATCTTTTTAACATCTGTTCTGTTATTGATTTTTCACATTGATTAGTATTTCCTAATCATTGGAAAACACAAAGTGCACTGAGGAAAAACGCTAAGTTTTTTCCCCACGTTCCATGAAATTGTAAATTTTTTTTATCTATTTCAAGAAAAACTTACTAAATAAAATGTTCTATATAAATAGTGATAAGAGGAATGATTTTTCTCTCTATAATACTACAAAATAGTAGAAATCGTCTCACAGTTTCTTCTACAAGCGTGGGATACATCACTCATTCTGCTCAAATTTCTCATCCATATTTGATGTTCTTGAGAGAGGATAGAGCTAATATTCATTAATAAACTGCTTCAAAGGTAAAAAAATTAGTTGACTAAAGGAAAAATGTAACAAATGATGTCGATTTTAAAGTGAAAAAATTACAATATCTAAAAATTTTTCCATTTTTTTTGTCCCGAAAATCGCGATTTGGCGCAAATTTTCTGCAGAAATGCATTTTGTAGCAGAATGTAGCAGAAAAATCGTTTTGACGCAGTTTTGCGCAATTGGCGCAGCCGTGGGAGCCCTGTGTATAAGGTAACATCAATATCCCTTCTGGAAGCAATTGGTGCCCTTGTTGGATCTTGAGGAGCGAAAATCTAAAATGCATTATTATCTAAAGATTAAGCAGGGAACAGGAAAAAATATTTTTGGTGTCAAAAAGAGAACAAAGAAAGTCATCGGCTAAACATACCAGAGCAGAATAAAAAATATATTAAATCTCCAAAAAATGTTTTAAGTTTGTTTTATTTTAAAAAAAACTAAAATGCAGTAATAGTGGTCGAAAACCGCGTAACGAACTTCCGTGCCAAATCAAGTTGAATGGAATGGAATGGATGATACCGGGAACTGGTTTAGAACTGACGACCTCGGTGTCACAATCCAACTATAACCAATGCACCACAGACTCAGCTACAAGTTAAATAACATCGATTTCCATTATCCAAACAACGACGGATTTGCATTATCAAAACAAAGCTACCGTTGCCATTCGACAAATAATAATTCTAATAATTTCCTCAGAGCCAAAATTATTTTTTTTTCCTAATTAACGTTATAATAAATTATAAATTGGATGGAATATTGTATTGTCATCGAAGATAAGCTTGTCTGCAAAGTTTGAAGATAACTTACGCAGCAATAGCGGTCGAAAACCGCGATAATGGTAATAATAATAATAAAAACAGATGTCAGAAAAAATACACCAAATGAAGATCTAGCTATTATAATTTAATAACTGCATTTTCTCACAATTCTTGTTTTGTACAGTTATGGGAAACAGATCCCTTGCATAGCAGTTGAATTTTTTACAGTAATCAATGTCACATGACATATAAAATAACCTTTCACTACAAATATATTTTTATTTTAATAATTAAGGGAATGCAGCAACGAAGAGTTTAAACGAGAAGAAAAACATAAGATACTGTACAGAAACATTACCACTGGAATGACTGAAACAAAAATGCAAAGAATAAAACAATAGTGATTCTTTCAAAAAAAATGAGTTACAAAAAAAAAAAAAAAACCTAATTTAAAAACCTTAATAATCGTCGAATTTTATTTACATAAAATAAGACTTTTACCTCAGTATTCCAAACAGAAATGTATGACAGGATTGAACGAGCAAACAATTTCAGAAACATAATAATTTAAAAACATGAACTTTTTACAAAGCTTTGGCAAATTGGTTAAATCCAGTCATACCATTTGAGTAATAATGAAGACTATGTTTGTTCACAATGTACATTTCATTGCAAACAAGTATTTTAAACAATTCTTCTTTAAAAAAATGCATCAATCATATAATTTTGAACACATAATATATATGTTCATTTTCAAATGAAAAAAGTGTACTTATGTGTGAAAGACTAAAGCTTCAATTTAAACGCTAAAAAATATATATAATATATACAAATATATTTTCTCGATCACATTATATAGCATAATTCAATACATGACACACCAGAACAATACACTTCAAAGGAATTTACTTACACAAACGTTTAACACACTTTAAATCAGATTTACAATATGGAAGAAAGAGATTCTCAAAAAAGCTCGACTGAAATTTGCTGTAGAGGCATACAGCAAAAATAAATAACAAATAGCTACATAAGGTATGTTTTAAAAAATAATAATTCGGTGAACTCCTACAATAATTTTATAAATTTAGTAGGTCAAAAAGAAGAAAAAACATGTAATAGTCTTTGCACAGGCAACGCCGTTGCGGGTACCGCTAGTTATAAATATTTTACCTTCCACTTTTCTCATTAACAGATATCACCCAATTGAAGAAAACTAGCATTCTTTCAATTTAGATTTGATTTCATTTTTATGTTACATTATGTTTGAGCATACTTGCCTCAGAAATTTAATGTGACTTAACAGAGGAGGAAAATGTTTATTTTCTAACTTTTATTTAATAGATTTTGTAGGAAGCTTTCAAACTCTCGTGTCAGGTAAATATTTCAGAAGACAATATATAAGAAAACTATTTAACCATTAAACATTAAATTGTGCCAGAAAAACTTAATAGGAAATTAATAGACTTTTAAAATAAACTAATTAAAAAAAAGAGAAAATCTGGCATATTAAAGCATTGGACGAATATTTAGATTGCAAACTTGGACGTAAAAACTTTTACAAGCATACGGTACAAAACCACCACAAAGACTTATATTTACAAAACATTGAAAAAAGACCTAAATGTAACATCTTTCCATTTATTTGACATTTGAAGCAAGCAGACCCAAGCATAGCTAGATAAAATAAAACATGACTACATACAATGCACAAAGATGATACTTAAAATTATGCTTTGCAATATAGCAATCAGAAAGTAATTACATTTTCAGTACATAAATTTCAGTCCCATGTTGTGTATTGGTTAGCACCATGATTTCCCCATTCAGGGCACCAATCCCCATCCCCAACGTGGGAAAATGCGACTTCTTTTCCTGTGCCATGTGCCATTGCATGGAAAATCCAAGTCTCCCACAAGTAGGAAGTTAAGGAGAAATAAATATAAATATTCCCTTAATATAGTTTTATGTATGCTGAGCTTCAGAAGATATATATAGTAAAACCTCCGTAAGTTGACCACTTGCGGTGCAGCACTTTAGTGGTCAACTTAGACAGGTGGTCACTTATAAAGGGTGAGGATGATTGCTTTTTTATTATATCATTCTTACATTATACATTCATTTATTTTGAAATAGTTAAAATACTTTTAAGTTTAGCTTTGTGTATTAACCTTACTTTAAAATACTAATTAGTTATTTTATTTCACAATTATCTAAAATATCATTAGAGATATTAACCTGAGCGGCTTGCAATGTATCATACAACTTTAAAAGTAAAGTACTTAATTAAAATAAAGATAAATATCTTGTTAATTGTGTAAGTTGTTTATTTGATGGTGAAGATCTCCTCAAAATACATAATTGTTCTAATGTCAATTGTTCAAATAAATAGAACGAAAAGAAAGAAATTTATTTAAAAAATAAAAAAATGCTCATAGTAGTTTTTCCATTAGATAAGTTGGAAAGAGGTTAAGACAAGATATATAACTACTGTTTCATCCATCGAGTGCAAATGCATACTAATATAACATTATAACATAAAAAATATCCTGGAGAAGTATTTTTAAAAATTAAATAAATAAATATCATGGTAATAATTAGGCAGTCAACTTACAAAGGATTTTTATAATACTCCCACCCAAATTTGGTGTATATAAGTGGTCAAAATAGACTGGTGGTCAAGTTAAAAAGGTTTCCCTATATTATATAATATAGGGCTCATTCCGTACCTGACAAAAGCGGTCAACTTAGACAGGTGGTCAACTTTACAGGTTTTGCTGTATATGTATATATATATAACAAACTTGTTATACAAAAACAATTCTCAGCTAGTCAACACGAAACAAAAAGCAAAGACGGATAAATAGATAAGACCCCTTTAAGACAATTGCAAAAAGGATAAAGAACTAACATTAAAAGCAGGGCTTGAATTAAAATAATCAAGCAACAAGTGCTATTGTTGTCTAAAACACTAGGTTAGCTTTATAATAAAATATTGAACAAAATATAACTGCAAAAAAGAAGCTGCAGAAAGTATAACTAAAAAAGATAATTTTATATTAAAAACATTTACTGTGCACTAAATTTACACAACGTTATCAATAATATACAATTTAACAAGTACATAGCTACTCTGTTTGGACTATTTTGCAATAATTTTGTATAAATGAAAGACTTTGTTTAAAAATCTTCACTTTAGTTTTTAACATTGCTCTCAGTTTTCCCTTAAACCAGGGGTCGTGCCAGAGAAAATTCAGGTTTGTTTACGCACCTTTCACAAAATTTCAATTAATCAAAACGGATCCTTCACAAAATTCCAATTAATCAAAACGGACCCTTCACAAAATTCCAATCACTAGAAACGGACCCTTCACAAAATTCCAATCAATCAAAACGGACACTTCTCAAAATTCCAATCAATCAAAACAGTCACTTCTCAAAATTGCAATCAATCAAAACAGACACTTCTCAAAATTCCAATCAATCAAAACAGACCCTTCACAAAATTCCGTGCGACCAAATCGTACTATTTACAGAACTAGTTATGAAATAGACGGCAAAAATAATATTTTTTGTTTTATCACTATGTGTAAATTTTGTATTCACACAAAAACATTTGATTTTTCACAAAAATGTTTTTAAAATTCACAAAAAATGCTGAATCGACCCCTGCTTAAACAATCATCAATTGTTTTATCAACAGTTCCATTTATTCAAATTATTCATTTAGTCATTAATGTATAAGAAAACGTTTTGGGGAGTATTAGGGTTGTGGAGAGTTAAGATTCCTATATAAAATACTTGCTTTCATTCAGATTCATGAAAACAAACACACAAGAAATATTTTTTTAAAGGAAAAAAAGGTCATTCTTTACAACTTTTCTCCGTAATATATAAAAGTCAAACTATATATGTACAAGCATATAAATATATGCATTTATTTATAGATATATACAACATAATTCCTAGATAAATTCAGATATATTTTTACATTAAGAAAAAAATAAGCAATTGCACATCCTACATTCACATTGATGTAGTGACATGCATTTAAGGTCAAATCTTAAACAAATAACTTGACTCAAAGAGTATAATAAATTATTCAATTCATACATAGTAAAGTCATAAAAATAAATATTTAAACAGGAAATTGCAACAAAAAATACAATTTTTCACACAAACATCACAAAAACCAATATGGCTTAAACTTAAAATACATGCACAAGAATCAAGGTTATTTATGTAAGAAATATAATTAAAACAATCAAAAACAAGTTCTGAGCGAACAGAAATTATTTTTCTGTAGCAAAATAGAAGTAGAGAAGACTTCTGAAAGTAAAACAGATGCTATATTTAGAGGTATAAGTTCGAAAAAATGAGCATCAAACATAAATAAACAAGATCTATGCAAACTGTTAAATGTGAACAAACATGCGATAAATATGCAACATGTTTGTATAAAACCTTTTACAAAAAGAACTCAATATGTACAAATTTTAAATACAACTCATTTCATAAATGAGAAATAATAATGGCACCATGTATTTTTAAACTTAAGAGCATAATTAAACCTCTAATGATAAATATTTAACAAGAAAGTAATGATAATTCCTGTATTTTGAGAAGAAAACATAAATCATTTGCAACTAAATGCAAAATATTAATGCATTACACACTAAATATATCTTAAAATATTTTAAAATTTTCCTTTGGAAGTTTATCTTTTAAAAACAAACTTCCTATCATCTGTTAAAAAGTAGAAGAACATAATAAGAAAAGAAAATTCACAACAGTGAGTAAAAATTATGCATTATGTAAGCATATTTTTTAATAACCTTTCAGCATAAATTATTTTTAATAAGATTATTTTCAAACAGTAAAAGAGTTTCTACTGCTCTTCAGTGTAAAACATTTAAACTAAAATTATTTTGCAAAGACTAAAACCTCAGTTTAAAACATTATAAAAAATATAAGAAAATAAAATTAGGTATTCAAATTGAAATAAAAGTATAACACACTACTTTTATTTCTAAATAAAACGTTACTAATAATAATAATGCTCTACTAAATAAAAGTAGGCAGGTTTTGATAAACTGATTTAACATAGACTAATTCAACTAATTCTATAAAAGCTCAACAACATGTAACAAAAAACAGTATAAGCAGCATCAGGATAAAATTCAAGATATTTTTTATGAGGATTCTTTTTGCTGATTTTAAATTTATTTCAAAAAGTAGTATTCAATTTTGTAAAATTTCTGCTTTCCCTTTTTTTACCAAAAAAAAAAATCTCATAGATGACATAAAATACTGAGTAACAAACAAGTTAAATGCATAAAACAATGTAATGAATAAAATTTATCAACTTATTGAGATTCCTTTTATGCAAACGAATGTTCATAATTTTATTAAATATCTGCTGCAACAGTTTCAAACTTGTTAACAGTCCATTTTGCAGTCCTGATTTCTAAAGCGGCAATGCAGAAAATTTTCACCATGCAACAATACAATAACCGAATTAATTATTCAGAGAGTAAAACATTTATCTGATATAATAGATTTCTTCATTTTGAAAAGAAAACACAAGGGCTTTTTTTAGGAGTGTAATGCTTTTTGTAATTATATAAAGAAAAGTTCAAAAGAACCTTTTTCTTATGTTGGTACTTAGGGTATTTTCCTGCAAAGATGACCATTAGTTGTAAAAGCACCTTATAGTGTACTTCTATTCACAACTGCGCAAGCACAGAGCTTATTTTCTAACCCTTTATCTACCGACGGTACTTATAAGTGCCATTCTCTATAAATTCCATCCCAGCAACCATTTTTACCAATATTCTGATTTTACTTTGCCGGGAGTCTTTAAATTCCCCTTTTTCAGGATACATATCAGCAAGGGTTCTATAAAGAGAATTTTAGCAAGGAAAGGAACATAGATAGTTTTGAAACCGATGCTGTGCTTTGAACTTCCATTTTGTTCAGATTGCTCCCTCCAGGGTTGGCAAAAACCTACTAATTTTTGATTTTGACAGGGGCACTGGTCAAAACTGGTTTTAACCGTGCTTAAATGATTTTAACCGTCAAAATGGTCAAAACTAAAAAAAAAGAAAGAAATTTTGAACATTTTTTACATAGTTGTTTATTCCTTTAATGGTTAGATGCAACACCCCCCAATTTAATAGGCAGTAAGTAAAAGTAATTTAAACTGAGAAATAATAACAGCAACCAAAGTTGAAATTAAAATATTGTTTAAAAAATAAGCTTAATGACTAAAATAAATGAAGCAATAAATATTCTAAATTAAGAGGGATTTCAGTTTCAATATGCAGTATCCAATTTCCAATATAATATGAAATAAGGATGCTATTTAATAATGTAATGAACTTTTTTTCTTGCATCACCCATTTTCTCATTGGTTGATTACTGCTTCTGCCCTGCCCGTTTTTATTGATTGGCTGCTACCAAAGCTAGCATGATGCAACCTTTCATATTCATTTTGTTTGTTATATCTTGCAAATATAGACATATGACAATATGATACAATGCTGCACAGCATGGGTACTCTCAAGCTAAACTGGACAAGTAGTATTCTGCATAAGCAGGGGATCATAATAACAAAACACATTACAGTATTATTTGAGTTTTGACCATTTGGGTGGTCAAAATGTTTTGACCGGGGCGGGTTAAAACCGGTCAAAACTGTGGTTAAAACCACCTCTGGTTAAAACCGGCCAACCCTGGCTCCCTCAGAGTTTCGCTCTAGAAAAGCAGTAAAATTCAAGAATCAAGTCACTGATTTTATAAATCTGTTAGTTAAGAACTTGAAAACTATTTGATGAAATATTTTGATTAAAAAGTGTGTGTAATTAATTTCACAGGGTAAATACTCTGTGGCACTTATTAGCTGTAAAGAAATAAATACTTATAGACTGAGCATTTCATTTATGTAAATCCCTTAATTTTCAGTGTAAATACCTAGACAAACTATTTTTGTAAAAAAAAATACTGCAGATCATAATGCAGTAGACAAAGGGTTAAGGCAAAAATACGATCTGCGTTTGCATAGATGAGAAAAGACAGGAATATTGTCTTTGTCGCCATTGGCATGAAAGCAGCTTATGGTTTGAAAAGGCAAAAACACATTCAAGTTAAAATTTTCTTCACTGCGAAAATTATTTTAGTAAAAACAAAATAGCTCAACTATGTAACATCAAAATGTTTAAGTTATGTACAAGAAAGCAGGATGCAAATAAAAATAGCATAAAACTTAAATAACATAAATGAATAAAATTAGCTTGTTCAAAGCTACCAGTTTGTTCTTCCCTAAGCTGAATCAACACAAGCAACATAAAATACATGCTGCTTAAAAATAAACAATTTTTTAGGTGGTAAACAGATTTGGTCAATAGAACAATTATTAAATAAACTTATAACACGTTAATTTGTATCACAGGGATAAAAGCAAGCACTTTCATACGGACAAGATTTTTTATACTAGTTAGTATTTCAAAGAGGTAAAGCAGATTTAAGAGAATTAAGAACCCATTTAAGAAAAAAAAATAATCTTTCAAAGTTAAAAGCCTGATCACAATGTGACTGAAACAAAGAACTAAAAAATATTGGTTGTTATCTGAAACAAAAGAGATGAAACAAAAAAGTGAAATTGTGAACAGAAAGGAGCGTGTTTAGATTTAGACTATAGATGTAATTAATCTGCATCAATGAGTTTTAACAAGCATAATCCAGATTAGGATAGAGCAATATTAAAAATTGCTTTTTATACTGGCTTGAATCTCTGGTTGAGTATAATATTTGGGGAAAATATTAGTATTGCCCAATTGTTTGAGGAAAGCACAAGGATGAAACATAAAAGCACTTGGTTTGAGAGTGCATACAAAAATTATTGTTTTTCTGGAAGAAACATTAACATAAAATTAACTGTCCACATTAATATATCTTCCAGGAATATTTTCTGGCTTCTAATTGATGTAACAGCAATAACTAGTAAGAGCATATTTAAATTAAATTTAAATATTTAAAAAGTATGTTCAAATTGTTGTTGTTGGTATTTAAAAAGCTGAAAACGTTTTCAAATGTCCGATGAAAATATACAACTTTGTTGTATCAATCAGCAGTAATAATATTCTACATTTTATGCCAAAAATTATTTCTCATTGGCATTTTAAATTATTACAGCAACTAAATTTTAATATAACAAAACTTTCAATGCAAAATTAAAATTAAGTTTATTTGATTAGAAGAAAAATAATAGCATATGTGTTGATACAAAATGGAAAATCATGAGAAAAAATTAACCTGCTTGATATTATTAGTTTCATGAAATCCCAAAAATTTTATCTAAGTGTTCAATGCCATATGAGGCAGAAATTCTGCTAGTTGATACATTAAATGATCATTTTTCAATTTAAATTGGTTGAGTGGAAGCAAGAACATGAAATAAACTGCACTTGCCAAACTTTAAACCTAGGCAAAATTTCTGATACCAACAAAACAAACAATTATCAATAAAAGATTTAATAAATAAAGAATGCATTCAATCTTCTATTTAGTATATAGTACTAACTGATTTCAACTCATAAAATAATAACCATGTCTTTTTTCTTTTTTTGTAAGGCAGTTATAACAGCAACCAACTACCTATCTTTTGGTTAAAAACAGCTCCTTCAATTTTACTGCATATTTTTTTTTTTTTTTTTTTTGGAGCAAATTATACGTAAGCTGCATAAACTAAGTTTTAGTCATAAACCAAAATGGAATGTTCAGAAGAAAAAAAAAGAGAGAACAAAACAAAATATATATATTTGATTAAAATTAAAATGAATCAGTTAAAACAGAAAAAGTCACTTTCAATTATAGTTTGTAAGCAAAATGATATTTTATAGACACTATATTAAACAAATGCCATGTCTTTTGAGGATTTTTTTTTTTTTTTTAAATTTTCTTAGGCATGCTGTAAATTTTAATAACATTCATCCAGTAAATTTTCATCAACTTTCATTATAAAGATACAAGTAATAAAAGTTAGTATGCATCTTTAATGTTTGCTCTGGTTGAACACACACACTTGAAATTCCGAGTTTATTGGTTTATTGACATTTAGTAGACAAAATTGACCAACAGTAAAAAAATAAATAATAATAATAATAAAAACCCCAACCATTTTTAGGTTTCAGTTAGTATGTAGGATGAAATGTTATTTATCTGGGATCATTTACTGTTTTTAACAGTACTCTCACATGAACTGTAGAAAACCATAAATTCAGAATTGTTCTGCCTTAAATATATTTCTCTAAAATACAAATCTGCAGAAAGATCTACTATTTTACAGCAGATTTAACAAAATATGGATCGACGTAAATTGCATATAATATATATATATAAACAGACAACAAGAAAAAAAGGGGAGAGGAGGATTATAAATAACTGCTCAAATAAAAAAAAAAATTTCAGAAAATGTCTTATTTTAAAATGCTTTGCTCAAATGATTGCTAAAATGTAATGTTTTACAGAAAAACACAAAATAAAATTGGAACATTCTTATGCTTTTATGCATCTTAAAAACCAAGGAGATAAAACAATGTATGCTCATAAAGCAATGCTTCTTTTAAAATTCATTTGAATATAATATTGAGCAAGCAAATAGTATATTTTAACTAATTTGCAGTTATGCATAAAATACCATTAAATCCGTGGCAACATTTGCAAAAAATTTCAATGGTACGAATACAATATTTTGAGTTTTTTTTTTTTTAAATTATAACAAATTAAGTTTTTACAAAAACCTTCATTCAGTATGAATATAAATTTTGACAGGAGTGAATGTAAAAATATGTAGGCATTTTCTAAATTTTACAAAATGAAATCAAATTTCATTATTGACGAAGCTGCAGATAAAAAGTACATGAGCAATAGATTCTTTTTTTCTACTTTTGTATTGATTTACAGCACAAGTATAATAGATATTTTTATATTTACAAATGCAATATTCCAAGTCGAGCCAAGCACACATCTCGGCGTTTTCTAACAACTTCCCAATAAATTTCTTGAACTGAAATTAAAAATAAATAAATGAAAAAACTTGGAAAGCAAAAGACAAAGTAGTCCTATAATTTGATTACAAGGGTAAATTTGAAGAAAAAAAATACACAGGAATAATCTGCATATGAGAATTTTAGGCTCCAAATAAAATCATTTCGAAAACTTTACATAAACTAGATTATGAGATAATATAGGGGAAGAAACCACTACCAAACAAATTTGTTAAAGAGTTTTCAAGTTCACTTCTTATGTGCATTCATTTTTAAACAATTGATCTATTTCTAATCATTGCTAAAATACTAATTATACGAGCAATAATTGTCACTCTTATACTAAATTTATCATACCCAACATGGTTCGAATTATAAAAAGTCTAACACAAAATACTCTATTTCATGAAAAACACTTACTTCCACTTTTAACAAGACCTTGCTGGATGTACCGAATGTAACAAAAGAAATCACATACTGCTGCTATCTGAAATCAAAATAAAACTTGTTTGAAAAAAGAATTTCAAATATTGTTTTAAAAACCAACGAGAAGCATTTATAGAAAATTTTTATGGCTGCTAAATAAACTGCTGGGCTAAACACAAATATGGTATTCACATCAGAGTTCAAAATGAGGTACTGATGATTATAATTTTACGTCTCCATGTACTTTATGCATATAATGCTTTTGTAGAAATTAAAAAATTATATTTCTCATTTTCATACCTCCACAAAACAATGCAGGTATTTAGGTAAAATAAGTAACAAAGAACCACTGTGGGGCAATAACTTTGTTGAGAAGCTCAGATGCAATTTTTGTGCCAAATGCAGATGCATACATTTCTTAATCTGGTTGAACAATAACAGGGAAGGTGTTAGATTAAACTCAGAGTTCAGGTTTTCCAAGGGAATAAGAGTCTTAAAGCAATAAAATCTGCTAACAGAAAAAAAAGGAAACAAAAAAAGAATTATGTTGTCGATACTTTTTATAATTCAGCAGCAGTGGTATCAATTTCCTTACACTTGAAATAGTTTTACTTATATTTTACGACCACTGATTTAACCTTGGCTTAATCAGTGGTCTTCAATCTTATGCAGCCAATGAGCAATCATACCGTTTTTGAATTCTACTGGGAACTTTAAATATAACATTGTATGCCCTTCAGCCTCTCCTTCCCCCTCCATATCCAGAAAAATTTGAAATGACGGCCCCGGTTGTCAGCAATAATGATGATGTCAGCAATGCCAAATAATTATTTAACTATTTTTTTAAAAGAGTACCAAAACATACAAATGATTAATCTTTATAATATAAGCAGATAAAACATAACAAAATATGTTTACAAATCATACAGCTGTAAAAAATTTTTTAATGAAATGACATATTTATTAATAATGGAAAATTTATTAATTTAAAAGAATATTTACTCTATTTCGGCACAACTGTGATATGTAATACCATTCTGGATCCTCTTTTAATTTCATTCTGTATTTGCAGAGTCTGGGTGCTTCCAGTAATGAACACCTCCTATTTTAAAAAATATCATCCAGTGAACAGATTACTTTAATGTCACTAAATAAGCAATTGAGGAACGCATAATAAAGAAATAAGAACATAGTAATTTTCATTTAAATGAAACTAATTTTACTCACTTTGGAAACGGATTCTTTCCATTTACTAATTCAATAGTTATGGCATTTTCTTCTATGGCTGCAAGCACAGCTTCTGATAACTGATCATGAAAATAAAAGAGCAAGGGAAAAATATTGAATGCAACATTTAAATTATATACAATTACTTTTTGCAAAGAAGAAAAAAAAACAGCAATAAACAAAAACAATGTTTTTTTTATTCTTATTATTTTTACATTTCATATTTATTAGAACAGTGATTCTCAGCCACTGTATCGCAGCACTTTTGTGTGGCACCAAATTCTTAAAGCGTGAAGAAATGTATATAGGAAAAACATAAATGCTTTTTTTTAATTACGTTTAAAGCTGTTTGAATTAAAGGAAAGTACACTGTAAAAGAAAACTCTATAAACTAAAATAACAAATAACTTCATCAAAGAATAAAGCTCAGGAAGGCAAGTTAGAAAAGTTTGATTCAGTCCCAAAAGATTTTAATAAAACTATTCATAAAATTGTTATTGACCATTTGGCAACATTAGAGGAGAGAATTGTTTATTATTTCCCAAATTTAGCTATAAAAACATTTGATTGGGTTTGTAATTCATTTGTGATAATGAATACTTCTGAATTTGAACGAACTTTGAAGGAAGAGGAAGAACTAGTTTTACTATCTAATGATCAGGAATTAATTTTAAAATATGGGGAAGAATCAATCAATTCATTTTGGATTAACATTAGATGCAGTAATCCCACCATAGCCAAAAAAACTTTAAAAATATCATTACAATTTTCTACATCTTTTGTGTTAATTCAGATTTTCGGCATCAACCAACTTAAAAACGAAAAAAAGATAGAGACTGTTAAATGTAGAAGAGGATGTGAGAGCAGCATTGTCATCTTTACAACCGAAGATGAATGAAATCATCAAAAAACATCAAGCTCAAATTTCTCATTAAAAGCATTCTTATTATTACATTGCAATTAATCCCTTAGTAAACATGCTGTTGTTTTTTTAGTTCATATTATATTATTTAAATTCAAAATTATTATCATAAACTATTTTACACAGTGTATTATAGGTCAGTAAACAACTTTTAAGTTTACCTTTTTCTTTGTGTGCTCTGCCAAATTTTGAAATCGTTAAAAGTGCTGTGACAAAAACAAGGTTGATAATCACTGTATTAGAAATTAGGGCAATGGTCCTTAAAAATAAATTTTTGTACTTGTTTATATAGAACTGAAGTGATTTTGTTCGATAACTACCTCAATGCTTATTAGCAGTGGCTGTCAGCCAATGATTTAAATGATTAGAATACATTACCATAATTGAGTGCAGACTGAATTCAATGAAAAAAAAATAATGCAAAGGTTCTTATTGGGCAAGAAATAAAAAAATTTACACAAAGAATCTCAAATTTTTTTAAAAAATTGCAATTTAAATTGAAGATTGAATAATTATCCCAATTGCTCAACAATGCTTGTAATGAAATCTATAATTTTACCATTAAAAAGGGTTAGGGGTTCATAGTTGAATTTCCCTTTACACATTGCCTTACTGCTCCTTTTAAAGTCTATTGAATTTAACTTTTTGTAATTTTTAATAAAAATATGTTGCTATAGACCTTGATCATTAAAAACTAAAAATCTTGTTAAGATCTCAAAGGTGAAATAAACTTCACTTTAACAAATTTCCTAAGGCTGAAACTAAATATTACTTTAAAACCAGTTGATGGTTTTAGTCTAAATTTTAACATGCATTTTGTGAAATAATTTTAGAAATATATTACTAATAAAATTCGATACTGAGATATACTTTGTAATTTTAGACATATAAAGAAGTACTGGTAAGAGAAAAATAAGTTAGTGAGAAGGATGAGCTTGCATTTTCTTAACTAGTATTTCTGTTAAGCAAAAAAGTTTAACTTTTATGCAACAAATGAGGTTAACAAAAAAGCAACACATTTAAGTATTCCCATTCTTGGTTGCATTTTCGTAAGGGCACAACGCAAGTCACAACATAAGTTTGTTTGGATACTTTGTCTTTATAGCCACAAGTGTTGAAAATGCTTTTTTGCAAAAATAGGTGCTTGAAAAAAAGCAAAAAAATGGAAGAACTTCTTGTGATATACTGGGATGAACTTTGAAGTATTTTATCCAAAATGATGGTTTGTCCATTTTGTCAAAGTCATATTAGGCAGAGGAACCCTTTTTTTATTTCCAAATCTTCTTGCAGTGCTGCTAGGAGGGAGTCCATCTATATATATTTGTCTAATGAATGTTGACATTTCATTCAAGTGTATTGTTTTAATTTTCTAAACATTGTGGTTAATTTAGAAAATCTACAAAAATTTAGTTTTAAAAGTTGTGTTCAAAGATTTAAATTTTAGTACACATGTGACTTTAATTATTTTAACCAATTAAGTAAGTTTTTTTATACTTTGAAGTGGTCTCCCCTTACCCCCCCCCCCCCCTAAAATGTGCACTCTCCAGTTTGGGAAACGGTGCATTAAAAGTTACATTCTCAGACATGTGGAATTCAGCTTTCTTCAAACACAAAAAGGTGTTTTTTCTATTCTATACAGAGAACATACCTAAGAATTAAAAAATATAATATGTAATTATAGGAGCATGTCCAAACGTCGGCACACATTACATGCCAGACAATATGGTAATATTGGGAACAGCCCATGCTTCATTGACTAAGTATCAATGGTGACAATTTATGAACTCAGATGACATTGTTTATTTTACTTCACAAGATACAGTGTGCATTTTAGTAATGGTACAACGCACATAAGGGCACTTAAATTAAAAATACACCTATAGCTGAAAAATTACTTTAAACAGTAAAATGTTTCCTAATGAAAAATCAAATCTTACCTTAGTGTTTGTAAAATGCAAACAAGGAAGGATATCCTCATCATAAACATCTCGAAGAAAAGCATTCTTCTTATCAAAAACTGGGTTTTGATGCCATTCCAAAAATTCCTGATGAAATACTGGATCAACCTTGAACAAGATATAAAAATATACATGTAGACAAAGTGATTATGGCAGACAAATAAAGGTAACGATTTATCCAGTTAAAAAATCACTTTACAAATTTTATTTAAACAGATACATTTTTCTTTAAAATATTATCCAATACTAATTGTATTTTTAGTACTAAGCCCACACTCGCTAATACTTCTATCTTATTTATATATAAATACACAAAGACAAAATAGTTAAGGACCATCTTCTCCTCTGTTTTCTAATGGGGTATATTTTTTTTTGGTTCAAGAGGTATTGACTAGTTTTAGTAATATTAATTTTAAAAGTTTGGAAGTTTGTTATTAGTTAGTTATTTCCCCTTTTTCTTTTGCCAGGCAAACCTCATTTATAATTGTAATGTTACATTGTTATAAGTGGCAGAAGGTAACATATCTTCGTTGAGAAAATTATTAAGTAATAAATATAAAAAACATTGCTAAAAAGGGAAATTTTTTGCCAATAAACAGTAATATTAATTGAAATTATAATAACAGTTTGAGTGAAGGTTTCTCTGAAACAAAGGAATTAAAAATCAGAATAGTGTGTGAAAGCAAACATTTAAGTTTTTTTCCAACGGCCACTCAACTTAGCACGAAAGCAAGCAGAAATACAACTGGCTACTGATAGGAAATGTTTTTATTTTAAATGTGTTTTTTTCTCATCACTTAATTTAAATGTAAAGTATTTTTAACACTTACTTCCTTCCATAAGTTTAAGTTTTTAATCTTGTTAAATATCCATAAATGTCATCTTATTTACAATGTTCCTCCCGGTGTTCAAAGTTTTAGCCAAACTGATTAGTTAGCAAAATCAGCCACTTGGAGGCGTTACCTTCTTCCATCGTGAATCTTCTCGAAGGTTCTCACACACGTGTCATTGACGCTCATATTTACACAATGCTCCGCGATGACTGGCTACACGCAAATCACCTTCGGGGTATTTAAGCGTGGTGTTCGCCTACCAACTGTCTCTCAGATCTCAGATCACCTCTCAGTTTTTAATACTTCCTTTCATTCGTACGCTCAGGTGAGCGGACGGGAGTTCAACTTTTTCATCGGCGGAATGGATCGACTCTATTAGGACGTTTCATATTAGAGATAGTTTCTGAGCGGTATCGACTTCTTATAATGCCCGCTGGTTATTTTTGGTGTATGATCAATTCTGGTCTTTATTTTTTACTATGGCTTTAAGTTATTGTTATTGTTGTCTTTTTGATCAGTTAATGTGTGTTGTTTTTACCTAAATAAATCTCTGCTGTTGTTTTAAAAAATCGTACATGCTTCAAATTTTTTCTTAGAAAAACATTATGTCCTTTTAAGGGATACGGCCCGTCAACTATATTTATCAGCGCAGCTGACCTTACAGCTACAATGATTTAAAATATGTTTGCTTTAAATTAGGATGATCAAAATAAACTCGACGTTATTATTGATATTTACCAAATTTGATGAATAATAGTTATGTAACTAGTATAATGTTTTCTATGCTAAATTTAATTATTACTGTCCAATTGCAACAGTAGGGCGAACTCTAGTTGTTATAAACATCTCTAAATTTAAAAGAGGCACTTTAATCAGCTTAAAATGCCAATGTAACAACTAATACACAAATATAGTAAAATCCTATTTGATAGATTTTCTCCTAATGCCTTTTTACAAACACTTAAATTTTGCAACAAAAGATACTAAAATTAAAGTAGGCCAAACCTACCATTTGCTGGCATACCTTCAAATAAATGCAGGCAGTGTATTTCAAAATTGTGTCATTTCACAATGATGTATTATTTTTATTGCAGAGGATATTTTAATCACCAAGAAGAATTTTCACAGTACATCATAATAAATATGTCTCGAAATATCAGGTATGTTTTTCACTCAAATGTTGGCTTTAGAAAATCTGAACTTCCCACAATAAAAATTATTGGAAGAAAATAAATAGGAAACTTAAAACGGCATTGAATTCATGAAGCTAAATACAATTAACATAATATTTCCGAAAAACATGCTCCAAAATTTCATGAAAAAAGAAGAGTCCAACTTTCACTAGTTAATAATTAAATCGAAGGAATTATGAAAAGATTTGTAAGAAGAAGAAAGGAATAAAGAGAACAAATGAGAAACATAATCTATTTCATACAACACAACGCAAGAGAATTTGAATAAAATAAATTTTCAGAATGAAAGATTGTTGAGCAATAATTTATTTCAGGCATCCAATTTAAGCTTTCTAACCCCTTAACAGTCTGGTAATTTTCAAGAAAACGGTCATACAAGTGCCTATTTTTTTAATCCCTGAAAATTATATAAAAATATGTGTATGTACAATATATATGTATTCATTTATAATTTTTGATTTGTTTTTATTTTGAAATTTTAAACACTCCAGCTCGGAAATATCACGGGATATAGAAGGCGAAACCTCAGGCGGCGTTTTCACGGGAGAGAGAGGGAAGGGGTTAAATCTGAAAGAGGAAAGTTTTAGTTGACATTTAATACGTGTTTATAATTTCTAAAAGTTATTAAATCAATACTGCATACAAAACAACATGTATGTTGTGCATTTGATTCTTTATGTTTACTTCTATTTCTCACAATAAGCAAATTTTTTTCATCTTGAACTAATACCGTATCTTTGTAGGAAATAACACAACAATCACATTTTAAAATCTGGACGTAATAAAATATTCAAATAAATAGCTGCTGATCCAAAATATTCAAATGAAAATGCATATCGTAAGTCATCTTCAATGAATGAATTGTTCTATTCAACATACAGTAGAGCCACGGTTATCTGAGCCCCGACTAACCGAGTTCGGGTTAACCGAGATACATTAGTCCAGGGAAAAAAAGAAGCCAATGATTGACATCAGTTGTTTTTTCCTTTTGGTAGTGAAAAATTTGTTTAAGGTTTGTTTATCGTCGTTTATACTGTATTTGTTACGAGACGAGTGCTAAACGCAAACTATCTGTTGTGTCTTTGGAGACTAAATTACAAATCAACAGACTCGATAAAGGAGAGACAATTTAAAAAGTAGCTTCAGATTTAGGAGTGAGAGAATCATCATTTGATTATACGTAAAGTAAAGGCCTTTTTTCACAACTTTGACGACATTTTCATTCACCCATTTATCCACATTTCCCTCTCGATTTAGCGTCCGTGTTATCCGAGTTTTCGATTGCCCGAGGTGCCCTCGGTCCACATTACCTCGGATTCCCGAGGCTGTATGTCCATGAGAGCACCTCCAATGTCAAATTAAGAACAGTGGTGTAGTCCTTGGGAAAAAAAAAGTGGGAGGATGCTTACAGATGCAAACATAAAAAAGGTGGGGTGGAAGCTTATGTTAAAATTTTAAAATGGTAGAGGGGAGGGTGATGCTCGAGTTAAAATATGGATGCATGCCATCCCCTAGTGTTCCCCCTCAACTACACCACTGATTAAGAAGTATTCCTAAAACACAAGAAATTATTAGAATGATTATTTTTTTAAATAAACTCACAAAAAACACTGATTAAATTAGGAGTCGTTACTAACAACTAATTTATGCCACAAAATCGGTAAGAGCTTATTACCCGGAAAAAGAAAGTTCAATCGGCATCACTCTTTGATGCAAAAGATAATATGCATTTCTTTCACATTCTGCATAAAATGCAAGGGAAAACAGTGGATAAATGTTCAGTTTAAAAAATAAAGACATTTATATGGGTATATATTGTTATGGATTCCTTCACAATTTAAACTAGTGACAATCTCCTCGAATACACAAGACAGAGAGCAATTTTTTACAGGCTATTTACACTAAATACAGATTTTTAATCAGTCAAAAATATCTCACAGAGTTCGCACATCACCGTAAAACCAGCGGTACCCCCGTATTTACTTCACAAATAAGAATAGAATCAAGCACGAAGCTTACAGCAAAACAACTCAGACTGACAGACATACGCCACAGTCTAAAACTTAACTGAACCCCTTCTAACTTCTCGCCAGAGCTATGTATAAAGCATCACGGATCACATGACAGGAATATTCCAGAAATTTCCATCAAAGACTAGAATTATCTATCATGATACGAAAGTCGCCAAGCTTGGCAAGAAATATCATCGGTACCCCAAAATTCGTAACAATATATATATAATGATGTTTTTCGAGGGCTGTGCAGACATTAACTTTTTTGTGTACTACTTTTACGTAAGGGTATTTCATACATGTAGCATGTTAATTGGAAAACTGCATATGTTTGTATGTGCGCGTGTACAAAAATTTAAAAATAAACAAATAAAAAATTTAAAATGCATCAATATGATTTTTTTCCACTTTAAAGAAAATTTTATGTTACATATTCTTACTTCATAGTTATCTGGAATAAAATCTGAAAGTTGAGCTTCCTTAGTTGGAGAACCAGGAGGCGAATCTTTGTACGAACAAAGTTCATAGTTACTAGGAGATCGTTTATGTCCTTGAGTAAATAAAGATCTAACTCCATTATGGCGTTTGTCAATTTGAGGATGCAAGTGAGGATTTGGCATACTGGGAGTTGAAGTGATGACTAATGTTTTTAAAGCTTGTACTTCTGCCTGCAGAACTTCAATCTAAAAAAATCAAAAACTGAGTGTAAAAAACTTAAAAAAATGATGATGGTAGAATAAAAGGTTCAACTACACACAAAATAATAACAAAATTACAACCCAATATTAAGTGAATGAACCTGAAAGGATTTTCTACATAAAATACTGTAGGCCCATCCATAGTGTGACATTCAGAGTCACTTTACAATGTTTTACAATGAAAATACTCTCCTAAAATTGATAGGGAAAAGTTGATAATATAGTTTTGTTTGCCATTAGTGAGAGAATATTTTAGTGTAAACAGTTTTTATTTTTAGCTTTTGCTTTAAGTAGAAAATAACTTCAAACTTATGTGACATGTGTGACCATTTTGTAATGAAAAGTTTCAGGTTGGAATAGCAAATTTCATTTTTCTGTGATTAATATTGATATACAATATTTTTTTTAATCGAAATGTGTAATAGATATCTCAAATAATGTTTTCCAATCGCTGTTATATTATTTCAAGTCATACATAATAAACTAAACAAAAAAAAATGCTTGTGACATGTGTGACTTTAAATTGTAATAGGAAAAATTTACAATGTTAATTGTTAAAAATATACAAAACGACCTTGAACAACATATTTTTAGATAAATATATTGTAAATTATAAGTTTTCAACGTAAAATTGTCCACATGAAGTTGCTATTCTCGGAGGATCAATTTTGCAATAGCATTATCAAACGTAAAGTGCACAATATCAATTTTTTTGGCAATTTCCAGTACTTTCCTGATTTAATCATACAAGAAACTTCAATTTCTTTCGTTTTTACATCAATTACTTCTTCAGGACACTTTTCTCCATCATAAGTCACAAGAACCCAATTCCCCCGACTAAGTTTTACATTTACTATCTTGTTGTTTCTAAGGCCACTTGGGTATCCAAGCTCCCCTTCACAGAGTGACCAGTAATGAAGGCAGTAAAGAGCGTCTTCTCTTTATAGATGAGTTCCACAACGGTGGAAGTACAACTTGGCTCATGATGTATTTGGATAATACCAGATGGTGCCACCACAAATGCGCCACCTTCCTTTTCTGAACAAAGAGTGAAGGGAAGGGAAATGCTCCACCCTCCGGTACCCTCGGTACTGCCTCGGGACTTCAGAGTCAACGGATTTTACGTACACGTATTCCCAGGTGCACATGGTGGATCTTCAGTGGCTCGGGTATCACAGCACTGATTTCGCAGAGCCACCTATTTCATCTGTTATTCCTATTCCATGTGAAGTAGAAAAATAACTTCCAATGGAAAAGTCAAGAGTATATGAGCAGAGAGAACTTTTAGTAGTTTTACCATATAGCAATTCTTAAATTCGCTTGATGGATCATTGCTTCATATAATATCTAATTCAGTTTGAAAAAAATATTTTGTTTCCTCTAACTTTTCATACAAATGGAGCAGGAAGCATGATATGGTATTTTTGTCCTTAGTAGATGCATCTGAACATATAAAGTATGTTCAATACTTATCATCATGGAAAACTGATAGTGTGAACATTGTAAATAAAAATGGCATGCACGTCCCAATGTGACGTGCGCAACATTTTAAAGTGTAAAATATCTAACAAAATATGGATTTAGTCATCTTCATGTATATTAATTTATAAATTACATTTTTGAGTTAATACTAACATGCATTAATGTTTTACATAAACTTTTAAAAGTGAATGTGACAACATGTGACCATCAAAAAGTGATTTTTATTTTTCCACAACTAAACATATTTCAGTCACTTTTATTAATTATACACCATGTGTTTTACCTTTAAAACATTCAATATTATTTTTTAACTCCGATTTTTCCCATTTTCATAGATTTATCATCATAACGTGAACAAAACGACGATAGTACAAATCACATCGGAAATCGTCCAAAAAATAGTGTAATAAAAACAGTGCATTTTAGGGTACTGGATAAATATTTTGATTCTAATCATTAGCAAATTTGAAAAATTCAACTTTTTTCACATTAGAATGAAGCATTATTTCAATGAATTTGGGCCTTTGAAATTTTACCCGCTTGGTATAGCAATTCATGGAATGGGCCCGCACAGACTAGGGATAGGAAACATAATAGTTAATATCAGATATTGAATCTTAATAAAAATTACTTAAAATAAACTGCAATAAAATTACACAAAATTATAACTGTAATTTCACCCTCCTGCTACACATTAAAATGCTTCAAATAATAAGTTCCATGCATGTTAATTACCAACACAGTATTTGGAGTTGTATGAATAGCACGAATAGAGCAGTTCATGTAAATTATAAAAGATTTATTTCATAAAAAAGTATTGCATACAAGAAAATTTTAACATTAACTTAATCCTACCTGCCCCCCCCCCCAAATACTAGAAAACTATTTATATTATTAGGCTTCCAGGGTAATAAAACTTTCCAGTTTTTCTGCTTAAATGTAGTATTTGAAATTTTTGAGACAAAATGCCATCAGATGAATCTTGTCCCAAAAATTTTGGTATAAAGTGTATAACTTTTTAATACTATAAAAGTAAAGAAAAGAATTAATAAAACGAATTTTGAACATTTGTTTAAAATTACACAGATTACTTTAAAGACATTAAGCTTTACGATATTTAGAGCTTTTTTTACCTTTAAATTGGCTTCTTTGAGTAGTTTTTCAGCATAAGCTTGTTTTACATTTGCATCTCTCACCATGTTATTTGCTTCCTGAATTAATAATAAAAGATTAATGACAAACATGAAATTAAATTTCACCGAACTATTCACAAAATTTATTGAAGATAATTTTTTTTAAAAATATGTGGATGAAATAGCTAGATAATTCGAAACATTTTACATGCATTTTCAAACTCTGCTAGTAGTAAAAGTTGAATTTGATAGGGAGAAAAAAAAATTATACATATATATCAAGGGTCAATACAGAATTTTTAACAGGGTGCTGTTTTTGTAAAATTTAAAAAAAATTGTGAAAATTCAAGTAAATTTGTAAAAATTCAAAATTTCAGTGTAAAAATTTTTTATTATTATTTGCCACTTTTTCAATAATATAATTCGGTGAAAATACAATTTGGTAGCTAAGAATTCTTGTGAAGGGTCTGTTTGATAGTTCGGAATTTTGTGGAGGTACTGAAAATGGACCCCAATTTTCTCTGCAGTGACCCTGGTATACAAATTGTAGAAAAAGTAAAAAGTTAAACAAAGAACAAATATCTCACACAATATTAAGGCAAGTTATGCTTATAATATATAAACAGACTTTTAAAAGTTAAAAGTTTGTTTATTTAACACTTTAACCCTGTATCTTAAAAAAATATATTACCTATAAATAGCAGAACGATGAGCCAGCAATTCTTTATATTTGATTAAAATTTTTTACTTCATAATTGCAATTTAATTACTTTGAAATCAAAATTCCTTTAATTTGTATACAAACCAATAGGACAGAAATTTAAAAATGGTAGAGACTCAAGGTTAGAGTAAATTACTACTTCTTTATCATGTTTTTTATATATAATCTAAACATACTTCGAATAAACTAGCAGTTAATTCTTCTAGTTCTGCACCAACTTCATCTCGAATTTGACTTAGCCTTGCAACTTCTTCATCTTTTAGTTTCAATTCCTACAAGAATCAATTTTAAAGATAATTCAAAAATGCATTTTTACTTTTAAATACATTCAGTTTTAAAAAAATTCCACTAAAAATTCAAAAGGGTGAAAAAAACTGCATGAAAAATATTCTTGATAATTGTCTGATCATAAATGCAATGCACACAGGAGCATGATGTTATAGTTAAGAGTACCCTTCCCACTGGCTCCACAGCATACATAATAATTTATAAGCAGTAATGCATTTCAGATCACACAGATAGATCAAGGACAGAAAATTGAGAAAATTAGTAAAGGGGTGTTGGATTCTTTTACTTTACCAACTACCGACTTTACACTCAAAGTAGGAAAATTATTTTTTTAAATTTAAATCATACAGTGAGTTACATTGTTACTGTGTGATCTGAAATGTATTACTGCTTATAAATTATTATGTATGCTGTGGAGCCAGTGGGAAGGGTACTCTTAACTATAACATCATGCTCCTGTGTGCATTGCATTTATGATCAGACAATTATCAAGAATATTTATCTCAATGTTTTCATATATATGTTGCAACGCTTGCTCAAAAAATATTCAAATACTTCAAAGCATGTTTTTTTTTTTTTTTTGAGAACCTAAAATTTTGTTTTTTTACTCCAACCAATTTAATTAACCAAAGTTGAAAAACAATAGAAAACTTATCTGAAAGCGTAACTTTCAGCTTTGGTTGTTTGCATTAGGCTTCTCTTAAAATGAAGATTTTAGTTTAATAACTGAGGTACCTGTGAAAACAAGGTTTGACTCAGTAAGACCATTTTTCTTTAGAAATGTCATATCTGCCAAGAAAAAACTGAGCACCTGAGGAAGACTTGTTTTTATTAGTATTAGCAACTAACAAAATTACCAGAATTTAAAAGCACATCAACATCAAATCTCATGCATGAACATATTCCAACTTTATCTATTGAAAAATAGTACTAACTTACAGCCCTAATTAATCACCCAATTAGCAAATTTGTTGCATTTGTCTTCTGAAGAAAGTTTGGAACATCGCAAAGTGATTATGTACCACCTCCCTAATGAGACAAAAGCATCACCAATGTTCTCATAATCCAGTTAGCTCTTTTCCTTTCTTTATTTATTTATACCTCATCAATCACCACCGTACCTACCCTGGCAAGGGTTTAATCGGATGTGGTGATTGAGAGGAAATCGACCTATACAATGACAAAAATCACAAGTGACTAAGCACCCACTGGGAATCACAGATCACAAGATGTTGAATATACAAATTTAGAAACATAGAGAATACAAAACTGAAACAAACTGTATGTAATAATAAATTAATAAATAAAAACAAAAAATGACAAAAATACAATGAACAAAGAAAGTTTTAAAAAATTACGAGCATCAAATGAAAGTCCAACTAAAACTGTTATGCAGGAAGTTAAAAGTCATGTCCATGAGTATTTAGAAGGAACATAACTGCAGGCAAGTTCGTAACGGTTACTGGATGAGATAAAATATGAATGACGTTTTGAGAGAAAGTACTATTGGAATTATGTCTGCAATGAAAGCAACTAGTGAAAGGACAATTATATACAAGGCGTGTTCAAAAAATAACGGGAATTTTAAGTTTTTGAAAAAAATATTAATTTATTCGTCTACATTAATGTTGTCACCTTCAAGGTAATCCCCACTGGATATTATGCACTTGTGTCAGCGCTTCTTCCAATCCTCGAAACACTTATTAAACTCAATCTTAGGGATAGCCTTTAGCTCTTTCAGCGATGCACTCTTAATGTCATCTATGCTTGTAAATCGACGACCCTTTAAGGTTCTTTTCATTTTCGGGAATAGGAAAAAATCACACGGAGCCATGTCTGGCGAATATGGAGGCTGGGGCATCATTACAGTATTGTTTTGGCCAAAAATTCACGAATAAGCAGTGAAGTGTGAGCAGGTGCATTATCGTGGTGCAAAAGCCACGAATTGTCCTTCCACAAATCCGGGCGCTTTTTACGGATTGCTTCACGCAAACGGCGTTGAACTTGTAGGTAGTACCCCTTATTAACCGTTTGGCCTTGTGGCAAGAATTCATGATGCATTATGCCATTAAAATCGAACACAGTGAGTAGAACCTTCACATCTGACTGCACTTGGCGAGCCTTTTTCGGTCTTGGCGAGCCACTGTGCTTCCACTGGGATGATTGGACCTTAGTTTCGCCATCGTACCCGTACACCCATGTTTCGTCACCTGTTATAACACATTTCAGTAATTCGGCATCATTGTTGACTTCATTTAGTAACTCCTGAGAAACTTCCATTAGCCGCTGTTTTTGTTCAAAATTCAACAATTTTGGAACAAATTTAGCTGCTACACGTTTCAGACAAAAAAACTTCGTAAAAATTTCATGGCATGAGCCAATCGATATTCCAACATCATCAGCAACTTCTCTGGTTGTGATTCGGCGATCGTTCATAACCATTTTGTTCACTTTTTCCACGATTTTATTGGTTGTTGATGTGCTCGGGGTCCGGTGCATTTGTCATCTTCAACGTCTTCACGGCCATCTTGGAAAAGCTTATACCACTCGTAAACTCTTGTTTTACTCATAGCAGAATCACAATAGGCCTTTGTTAACATTTCACAAACTGTGTTACACTTTATTTCATTTTTTACGCAAAATTTTATACAAATTCTTTGATCCATTTCTTTCTTCCAACAAAAATCGCCAAACTAATAGCACACCTCTAAACTTACCGGTTGCCAAAAACTAAACAATGAAAACAGCTGGCAATTTTATGTTTTATTTCAAGGGTATGTCTACTAACATAACACAAAAAAAAAAAATTGTCAATCGGACTCTCTAAACCCGCGCAATTTAAAAATTCCCGTTATTTTTTGAACACACCTCGTATGTAATGTTCTGCAGTACATTTTCCTTTCTTTCTTTAACTAGTTCGTACAAAAAGAAAAACTCTGTAACAAAACTCACCAACTGTGCTTTATGAAGTTCTTGTTGAAGACGGGAATATGCTAACTCCTTCACCTCAGCCATTAAAGTATTTCTTCCAGGTAAAGGATCATCTGTAGTTCTAAGTTCACACAAAACACCAGCAGGACCACCACTTGTAAAAACACAAGTGTCTTCAGGTGGGACCATTCTATAAGAGACAATTGTGACAATAAGCATAAAGACTGAGATGTAATAAGAGATCTAAAATAATATAACTGCAATTCTTTACAATTTCATCATAGGAAAGGAAATTAACTTTTATTAAGGTTCAAAAACCTGTAATCTACAATTTATTTTAAATTATTCTGTTTTACAAATAGAAAATATATTTGTGTATGTAAAAAAGAGTACTATTATTTGAAGATCAGAATCGAATTTTAAATAATTAGAATAGTTAATGACATACTAAATTAGTAACTTTCATTAAACAATTTTTTAGGCAATTTTCAATTTTATTGCATTTAAGAATTTTTATGAATCAGCTGCAGTTTCAAGTTATTAGACCTTTTCCAATCACCATATTGCTCTCAAATTATTGACAAATAGAAAAGGCAATTTACAGGTCAGTAATACAATATTTTATGGACTTAAGATCAGGACTGTAGCCAGACTCTGACTCCAGGGGGGGGGGGCAAACTTTTGTACAGGAGGGGCAGACTAGTTTTTCAATTTTTTTCTAACATGTTAGAATTTATGTTCCATTTTGGGCGTTTTCTTAAAATTTAAATTAAAAGTTTATTTAATAATTAATGCAATTATTTAATGTATGAATTGATTAATTGAACAATTAATTAATTAAACTAATACTAATTTAAATCAATACTGAAATTATTTGATCTTAAAAGAAATACTTAACTAAAACTTACAAAAGGCAGACTTAAATTTTGAAAACTTATTCTAAGAATGTCTTAGTAAATTAATAATATATATGAAGTAACATAAGAAAGTGAAAATTTTTTAAAGATAATTTTAATGTGAACGATCATTCAAAGTAAGATATTGAAGCATAAAACATGTATCGGTATGTTACAGTAAAAAACTGGACTGCCCATGATCCTTTCATTAATGCCTGGTTTAGATTGAAAACAGGAAAAAAAAAGAGCTGAATAAAGGAAAAAGTTTATGTGTTTTATTTTTTCTAAAATTTGAATTAAGGGATAAAGGTGCATGGGAACAGAATTTTTGGGGGGTGCATGGAACAGGATATGACTTTGCATTTAAACAAATCAAAAAGTTAAAAACAGAAAAACCATAGATTATTGAGGTCCAATTAATCACGCTAGGACGGACAAAACATTTTCCAGGCAGGCATTGCCCGACCTGGCCCCCCTCTGGCTACGGGCCTGCTTAAGATGTACTTTTTTCTTCGAGATATTTTTTGCATTTGAAACTAATTTCAAAGTGTGCAGCATTTGATTTAAAATTCCTAATATTGTCCTAAAAACAAATGTACTATCAATGATAAGGAAATTATAATAAAGGAAAGTTCTGAAATTTTAAAAGTCACAGTTTGGCTTTATAAACTATTTATTTTTCGGAAAAATTGATTAAAAAGTAAAGTGCCTTTTCATAACATTTTATAGTCTATAAAATATGGTACCTTTTCTTTCAATACACAGGGTTTTTTTTTAGTTAACACTAATTGATGCACGTAACATATAACGAAAAATTGCAAATTAATATTTCTAGCCATTCTCTGAAGAGTCATTAACCCCCAACAATATTAAACAAATTATGTTTCAACTAGGGCTCAATTTAAGTATGGTACAATTATGTTTTAAAGAAAAGGTTAAATCAAATAATAAAGTGCAAACGTGTACCTAGTTGACTTTGTAAAATGAATTTAGTCATAGAAGACTTTGGATATTTTTAAAAATTAAAATTAAACATTTTAAAGTTAGTACATGAGTAAGGGCTTTAAATTTTTTATTAATTAAGTTAACATAAGAATTGTGTAACTAAATCTTGGCAGTTTTGATCAACATAAATCTGTTTTATTATAACAGTCAATAGTGTTATTAGTAAACTTTTACAAGGAGGCAACTGATGCACAAGCAGTTAATTCCTTTGATTTTGAATAATAGATTTTGTGCAAAAACAATAAATCAGAAAAATCTACATTATGAAAACAAGCTGCAAAAATATTACATACATGCTGCTTGATGTTGATTTTCTAATTTATGAATAAGACTTTTATTTAATGGAAAGGAGGGGCAGACCTATTGGCTGCCTGGGACACCGAATTGAAAAAGAGCTCCTTTGTTATCTCAAATTTACTTCTTTCCCCCCTATTGTAGACCCCATAGATTCTATGTGGGTTTTGCGATAAGTGATGTCTCATGCAAATTTTACAGAGTAGGAATTGAATAAAAAGTGAGTAACTCAAATGCTGCACATTTTCAAGAAATAAGGAGGTTCCAAATTTATTTTACCGCCAGAAGCCCTAAACTCCTTAATACACTCCTGATGGAAAGAGTTTTGAAAGTATCGGAAGTTATTATACTTACCCGTTATAGGGACCATGAAGCCATGCTCACCAACAAGCATGAACAAGATCAAAGTCTTATTTATAATGGTTACTGATATAACAAATAAGTCTCAGTTATTTTCAAATATTGGAACTCTTTGAAAAGTGGTTTGCTCGAATTTTGAGCTATTTATTGCCAACATTTGTGTTAATGACAGCCCCAGCATAAGCATTAGTGGCACCATAATATTAACTATCAATAGGACAAATTTAATTTTCTTATTAACTACAAGTGAAACAGTGAGTAATAAATCAGCTCTGTTAATTGTGAGGCAATTGCTTTGCTGCCTCTGCTTCCTGAACAGGAGAATGTTCTGCAACAAATCTTCAGTTGGTTAAACATGTTTAGGGGTCAATCCAGCATTTTCAGCAGTCCTATTTTTGTGAACTTTAAAAAGATTTTTGTGAAAAATCAAATAGTTTTTGTGAAAATTCAGAGTTGAAGCACATAGTGATAAAAAATTTTATATCTATTTGCCGCTTATTTAATAAATAATTCAGAGAAAAGTGATTTTTGGAGCTCAGAACTTTGTGAAGGGTCAGTTTTGATTGATTGGAATTTTGTGAAGGGTCCGTTTTTATTATACAATTTTGTGAAGCAGGGTCGGCGCTAGAACGAATGGCCCCCTGAGGCAAAAAACTTTTTTCCGCCCCTGCTATATATGATGAAGGAATAGAGATTAAAAGTGATTGATACAAGCTTTAATTTACATATTTTAACTTTCAAAAAGCTGAAGGAAAATAATTGCTTATCAGAATGGACTGAATAAGAAAAATTAAAAAACAGAAAGAGAGAAAAAGCAATAGATTGTGTTTTGCTCGTCATAAAATAAAAAAGACACTTTCTGGAACTGCAAACACTTATAAAGCGCCCCCTCCAGGTACATTGAAGCCGCCTGTCGGTGTGGAGAAGAAAAGGATAATGTACAAAACAAGAAATAACCCAGTAAAGAAATATCCTTTCAACAAAGAAAAGAAGGAAATGGAAACGTTTCAAGACGTTCCTGATGTGTTTCTCAGTTTGATTTTATCAAAATTAAACGTGTAATATATATTAATGCAATTTTTAAGTATCATTTGTAAAACTTCATAGTTTAAATATTATTTAATGTTTTGAATTAAAAACAATTACTTGTTACTTAAAAAGATGCAGTCAATATTTATGGCCAATGCACCCCTAAGAACGACGCGCCCTGAGGCGGGTGCCTCACCGCCTCAGCCTTGCGCCAGCCCTGTTGTGAAGGGTCCGAAAAATGGGCTAAAATATTCTCTGGCGAGACTCCTGATGTTCTCAGGTGTACAGTGTGCAATGTTGAGTCACGATAAACATAATAAACTGTGGAGTTAATATGGAAAGTACTTCAGGTATCGTAGACACTTCATCCTCACAACATTCTGAAGAAAGGGATTCCTTTTGAAAAAGTTTCTGGGCTGATCCCTCCCTTTTAACCTCTTCAGACCCCAGAACTAAGCACAAACAATTTTGAAGCAATTTTTTGGTTCTGATTTAAAAAATGATTACAAAACAAAATAACTTAAATTTTTTTTAAATTTAATTAATAATTAGTTTAAATAATAATTAATGCCCAATTTCAATGTTTTCCATGTTTAAAACGAAGTAAACTATCTGTTGATTAATTTAAAAAACAATTGGGTGTTTTAGCTTTCAAATTGCGCAAACAGTAGTTAACAAACAGTATTTTAAAATGTACCCAATTGGGTACACTTGAAATGAAGAGGTTAAGACATTTATTATCAACATTTATAAGCAACTGTTCTCCAGCAAAAATTTTTCGTTCAGCAATCTATGTCCTACTTTTCAGCACTTTCTTCTGCTTTGGGGGCGACAGCTCAGAAAAGCCGTCAGCAACGCAGGCACTAGAATCAAAAAGTATTGAAGTTATCGAGAAAGCTATCTAAAATGCCATACATACCTAGGATCTGGCGAAAGAAGGGCGACTGGTTTATCATTTAACTGTAGCACAGCTTCTGAAGGTGGAGAATAGCCATTTAATGTAAGACCGTTAGCACTTGCTTTAGCTGCCATTTCCTTTTCTAGCTCTGCATATTTTTCGTTAATTTTAGCCTTCAGTGCTGCAGTCTTTTCATCAGATCCTGAAAAACTGTGCCCTCTCTCCGGCTTAGAGGCATTCCCTTGCATAGCCTTAAGAGCACCATCACTGGAGCACCTCCGAGAAGAGGCCTTCCACACTGAGACCGAGTCCCCATGAGTTTCTTTTTCATTAGGCTCCATTAGGCTCAAGTTATTTACATCATTTTTTTCTTCAGATGACTTAGCAAGAGTGGAATCAATTTCATTTTTAATTGACGGTTTAGCTGCAAGATTCTTGTTGACCGAGTTCTGAGGAAGAATATCTGGCTGCTCATTGTTCAAAATTTCATTGTACATCTTCCAATTCTAAACTATTAATTCATTTCGATATCCACAACAATAATCGATCAAATCCCATTTTTTCCAGATCTGAAAAAAAAAGTAATTATTCAACAATATATCATGCTAACAAATTAATTAAGACAGCAAAAGAAAAACAAAATAATATTAGAAATAAATGCAAGGTTAGAAGGATGCAGTCATAAGTCACATTTTGTACCCAAATATTTCATTTTGTTGCCTAGATATCCAGGGTTAAGTGCTAAATTTAACCAATGATATGCCATGAGAAAATTTAAAGTTGCATCAATCTTTATTTTGCCAACTAATTGTACTGCAACTAGCAATTAATGCTAATAGAATTTAATCCAGATAATGAAATAGAAAGTAGGGCGTCCTGGGATAATTCCTGATCAAATAATACAAACATCAATTTTGTAAAAAAACCATTTCCAGTGAAATTCTAATTTTTTCTCAAAATTTGATGATTTATGAACCGATTCCTATGCAATTTTCTTTTCTGAAACTAAAAAGAGACATTGCAATATTTAAAATTTTCAGTGATTAGGAATTATTCATAGAATGGGGTAATTCTTCATCACTTATGGGGAAAATACTGATCACCCAATGTTCTTTTAATGAGACACATTAAAAATAAATAAATAGGCAAAACAATATTAGCAGCAGAGAAGTTGATTTATTTGAAAAAAAATAACTATATTTGTAGTTTCTGACCATATGTATGAAATTATTTTAATAAACATAAAAATTGACAAAAAATGTAGACATAGAACCAAGAAAACTAGACACTTGTAAGTTAAATCAGAAATTAGTTAAACAGTAATGTTATGGTTACATTTAAAAGAACTCTTACATTGATTAGTTAATAAATGTGATCTGTCATTAAAAAGAACTGAAATTATTTTTTTAGCTATTTCTGATGAAATTTATGCCAAAAAAGAAAGTGACCAGGAATTACCCCAGTGATCAATATTTACCCCATCTACAGAGGACAACATTTGGTACAACCTTAAATACTAAATTTAATGTTTACAGAAGATGTGAAATAACCAATAAAAACCACTCTTTTTAGATGATATAAATACAAAGTAGAACAAAATATTTTTTAATAAAAGAGGAAGAAGGATCTTTGTAAGGATGTGCATATTTAGGAATCCATCTTTGAAATGTCAAGTTCTGAGTGCAGTTTAAAAATTGCTTAAAATAATAAACTTTACAGCAAGTAATTATTTAAGTAAATGCAGTTATAGTTTAGAAAAAATGTCTAAAATTCCCGACTATATCTGAAATTAAACAAGAATTAATATTTTAATAAAAAAAGAGTGATCAATATTTACCCCAGAAACATAGTGCTTGTGAATTACCCCGCGTCACCCTACTGGTACTCAGATATTGCTCGTACAAAAATTTGTACCAAGGTTAAGTGCTAAATTTAAAGGATAAAATTACAGTTGAATCAATCTTTATTTTGCCAACTAATTGTACTGCAACTAGCAACTAATGCTAATAGAATTTAATCCAGATAATGAAATAGAAAGTAGGGTGACCTGGGGTAATTCCTAATCAAATAATACAAACATCAATTTTTTAAAATAATCATTTTCAGTAGAATTCTAATTTTTTCTCAAAATTTGATGATTTATGGGGGACCAGCCTAGCTGGACCCCGAGCCTGCTGCTGGTCGTCACTTTTCTATTTGTATTTGCGTTTGTAAGAAATTTTTTTATTTTTAAAATGAAGTACAGTGGATCACTACAAATCCAACGACCTAAAATCCGCCAATGTGCAAAATCCACGTTGCTTTTGCCTGAAACTGATTTTGCAGCAAAGTCATTTGTGTGAACAATAAAAAATATATATATATATATATTTTGGACTACAATCTACCAAGGATGAAATTCAGCGTGTTAAATTCTCAACAACAGAGTACAGTATTTTTCAGACGATAATCAGCGGATATTGAAAAAAGGTTTCCTTCTAACCTCGAAACAAGTGTCGGTAATTTGCAAATTTTGTGCTTATTTTTCAGTTGTTTTCTAGTTTTACTTTGTAGCACAAAGGTTTACATTTTATTTAAATGAAACATGTGTTATCAAGGGATAAGCAATTTTATTTTAAATATTAACAAAGTTCTAGGAAGAGAATGTGAGCTGGTGCTCCTCTTTGGTGCTTTACTCGCTAAAAACTCACGGAGTAATTTGAACTGTATTACATTCCATGTAATGAATTGAGGAATTTTAATACAGTAATTCTGTTTGTGACCAAAAATCTGTAAAATCCAGGAATACGCACTAACCACTTCTCCAAAGTTGAATGGATTTTTGTAAATATTTGGATTTTGAATAAAATACATCTATTGGACAATATTTTCAAGGCCAAACTCTATTTTTGAATAAAATACAAAGAACTTTCTTGACAAAAATATTGAATTGAGCATGAAATCATATTTCATAAATGTTGTAAAAGGTTTCACATGGCCTCCCCCTACTTTTTTATTTTAACCAAAACATCCCCCCCCCCCCTCCAGACTTTTTAAAATTTTAACATAAGCATCTCCCTACTTTTTGATTACAATAATTTATATTCGTATATAAGCATCCCCCAACATGTTTTACAGTACTACACCACTGCCATGTGAAGTAATATAGTTTTCCAACCCTGCTTGGCATACAACTAAAAAAGTTTGGAAATTTGTTTTAAAGATTAGGTTTCCAAAGGAACTTATCATTTGAAATGTTGGGATATATATAAAAGTTTTTTTCTCTCTCTCAATAGAACGTTTAGAAATTAATTTTTCTTTCCCTTTCTTGAAGAATGGAATTTTAAGAAAAATAGGCTTTTTAGTTTCAAATAAAGATTGTCCACTTGAAGTAAAATATCTGAAGATCAATTGAAAAAAGTACCTGCACTGTATCTTTTAAAATTTAACACAATACAACGCGATTGAGAATGTTAAAAAAAGATAAACAAAGCTGAGCGATACATCAAGCAGAACATATCAAGACGATAAAATTTCGACATTGATAAAAATACAAGGATTCAAAAGAACTGCGAAGGTCGGATCATGGGAGAAATCACCCTAATACAGTAAATTAATATATATAGAAATATATATATATATTTCATATAAAAAATATTCAGCTAGACAAAGAATAAAATGCATAACAAGCAACATACCATTGGGCGATAAATGCTTCAAAAATTCTTTGTAAGCACTTTTGTGCACTACAAACAAGAAAGCCAAAAGAGTAAATCCGATGTAAACAATAGTTCAGGAAACGCCTCCTATCAAATAGATGTGCTGTGTTTTATTTTTCGGTCCGGGAATTTTGGTTTCTTTTGCAGGTATAAGTGCACTATATAGCTTTTTCTTATAATTACATTGCGGAAAGAAAATAAAAGCACCTCAGTTATATTAACTTTACCTTTGATCGAATATTAATTTGTTTTAAAGAGATCGGTTAACGAAATTGTTTACTCGCATATACACATGTAACATGTTGAAATATTTGACTACTATACGCCATCTCGTGACAACAATGTGAAATACCATCAGCTGTCATTTCAGTAATGCGATGGTTAAAGTGAATAGTTAAAAATATTTTTGTTCCAAAGATTCGAGGCAGATAAATGTAAAAATCAATATATACTTAATAAACATATTTCATTTCGAAATTATTTGCTGAAAATACGATAATATAATGCATATTTAAAATAATAGAGTTTTATTGATAAACTAATATTTATTTTTTCAAAATGAATTAAATACTTGAACTTTCCTTGTTTTACTAGCTTCTTGTTTCAAGCGGAGCGGAGCTTGTCGTCTGGTCGGTGAGGGAAGGAAAGGTCAGAGGTGGAATGAGAAATGGAACGAGATATTAATGAAGTATTTAGTGATATTGCATTAGCAGAAAATAGGTTCGATGATATTTCCATTTTTCAATTCATTTTGTTTGCAGCGAAAATATTTTCGGAGCAAAATCAAATGCACATAATGCGCCGAAGCTTTGTGTTACACATTCAATTTGTATGAGTATCTGATCCACATTTTTGCCTATTTTTTCTTTATAAAAAGTAAACAAAAATCCTTAAAATATATATTTTTTTGGTTTAAGTTTGGTTTTCTTTTTTATTATTCTTAATAATTGGGGAAAATAAAGAATTAAAGTCTTAGAGCATATTATTCTTGAATGTAAAAGAATTCCTATAAATATCAACTTATCTAATTTATTATTTCAGTATCCATCAATCATGAAGTAAAATTTTCATTTTTTTTCAACATTAATCACACTCTTTAAGTTATCTTCCAAAAGTGCATTAAAATCGGTTTTTTCGGAAAATCTCCTAAATTGGAGGGGGGGGGGGCCTTCCCCCAATTTAAGAAAGAAAGAAATACTATTTCCAAAAATTATTTTTAAGAACTCCTTCATTTTGTTGAAAGATGCTAAATTTATGTGTTTTAAAATATAGTGCATGCTGGGTTCATTCTTCTCATCTACTATTTTTGTAATTTTCCCAATGTAAAAAAGATCTTTGTAATAATAGGCAGCCAAATATTCTTGTTTTTAAAGTGCATGATCGACATCTCTGACTACTTTTGCAGAAGCTTAATCTTGAATGTTCTGGTCACATTTAAAGTAAACAAAACTATGGTTAAAGTAAAAATTAACAACGCTGGTTATATTTATAGTAAAAAATAGCTGAATATGCATGTACATAGTCCATAACCTTCTATTATCATGAATAAGTATATAATTTTTCAAAATATTAATTATGTTTGAAAAATAAGTAGTAGATCAGTTGCACATTAATAACTTATATGGACCAAACAACTAAGGTCTAGTAATGTTTAGACTGAAATTAATGTGAAAACTTCTGAATCTCTAAAGAATATCAGTGACCAAGAATTACCCCACCAAACTGGGATATAAATGGGTATACCTATGTAACCAATGTACTTATTACATTTACCAGCGTCAGCGAGAATTCTTTTGTTTGAACTACAGCACTGATATGGATCTTTTCAAAAAGTAATTTTTGGGGACTATCTTTTTTCAAGACGTTTTTGTAGTAGTAAATAAAATAATTTTTAATCCAAACTTGCTGCAAATGTTTTTTTTTTTTTTTTTTTACATCCTGCATAAGAAAATAGAATAGTTAAGGAGTGTTTGGCATATTTCAGTTGTTTTGTTACACCAGTTTATGAAACTAAAAATTGCATGACTGTTAATTACCCCAGAAAAAGAATGACCAGGAATTACCTCGTATGACACTATCTTATTTTTTTAAATGCATTGTATGTGAGCAGCATACTTATGTTTTTCCCAGTCTCATTGGAGCACGGGTCACTTAAAAATACATATTTTTCAAAAGAATGACCACTACCCTACCCACATACTAAGTGTTAATTGCCAAGTGGTTGTGATTAAATTATCTTGAAAACTTAACAACACGAGACATGTCGACTTTTGTGCTGGCACAGCTTAAGAAAGCATCACCCACCCCCCTTTACACTGGTAATTGCTAAGGAATAATTTGCTTATAATGCACATAAATTTTCAACAAGTTTCATGTTTTCGGTGTGGAATAGTTAGTTGTGTGTATACTGTCCAAGGAAAAGAAAAATGTTAATTTCCTTTTTTCTATTACTTGTTCTTCTGTACAAAATCATTATGTGGCATTTATAACCACCTAAAGAAAGGTGTAACAGCTAGTTTTTAAAAAATGTGGTAATTCTGTGGGTATGTTTATGTTTATTAAAAAAATTACTGTATATTTCCGTGTATAAGCTGGCATTTTTGGAACTTTTTTGATAGCTAAATCCGGGGGTCAGCTTATATACGGGTCAGATAATCTGAAAAAAAAAATTGGTCTATTTATCGCAAAATATTGACTAATATAGAACTCTAATTATGTAATTTATGTCTCCTACATTAAAGAAATAATTAGCTTAAAATAAGTAGAGTTTTATTTAAAAGAATATGCATAAATTTTACAGCTGGATTTTGCGAAATCATCACCAAAACAAAAGGGCAAAATTTGCTCCGGACTATAATAATTCGCTCGCGACTAGCTGTGTATGCCTTTCTATTCCTGCTTATCCTTCTAATATAAATGCAGAAAATAACTGAATAAAAAAAATAAAACAAACTAGCAAACTCAGGGGCAAAAAGCACAATGAATGAATAGGGGAAAATGTGCTCGCCTCGGACAGGGTTACCAGAGATCAATCTATCGCCGTTGGCGCCTAGCTTCTCACTTTCACAACATCTTGATCGGAAAATACTTGATCTATGTTACCGGCTTGGCGAAATTTTCGCCCCCTTTATCAATTATATTTGAGCTATATATTTTTTCTTCTATTTTTTATCTCGGCTTATATATGAGTTTTGACTTTTTGGTACATTTTTGAAGGATTAATGCACTCTCGGCTTATACACGGATCGGCGTACATTCGGAAATATACGGTAGGCCAAGCAGCCAAATCAACATGTTACTTACAGAGTAACAGCTGAAAATTTCTTAGATGCAGCCATTTAATATTCTCTATTACCCTTAGCTTTTGTAGTTTCTAAACACTTCACAAAATACTTGATTTATGAAGTTTTTCATCTAATTCTTTGTATGTTTCAGGTATCAGAAGATTGGCTTCACCCGGGGATTTAGTCTGGGGGAAGAAACTGGTTATAAAGAAGGTTATGCTTTGGGTCTACAAAGAGGTGCACAGATAGCATCAGAAGTAACTTTTATATCATGCCAAAGTTATTTTATAAAATATGTGTACTTTTATTAATGCAGATACTGTATAAACAACACCAGTATTATCTCTTAAATGTGGGCATGCTTGTCGTACTTGCTTACACACATACATTGACAAAACCTTACATTTTTTGGCTAACTTTCCTGTATTTAACTGTTACAATAGATAATAATCATATTCTTTTAATTGGTAAAGAAGTCTTGAGATATTTAATTTCATATCAAAAAGGGTAAAATGTAGAGTGGGATAAACACTTCCTCCCCATATCCTTGATTCATCATACCATGTTTAAAATGAAAAGGGCCTTAAAATCATGCATTGTCATTAAGATTACAAAGTGTAGTTGTGTAGATACTCCATACTGTTTTAACTATGCAATATTTTATAATGAAGGTTTTTAGTTTATTTCATAATTTGGAAAGCTGTTAAAACTTAAAATTCATGAAATATTTTTTCTCCCCTCTCCAGCCTTTGTACAAATATAAAAGCAGCTCCTATCAGTTAACTTTGTTAAATGTGTTATGGGTAGTTCAAATAGATGTAGGTATGTATGTTAATTTATGATTCCTTATTACTATTTATCATTATTTTCTTTTTGTTGTATGTGATGTGGATTACTGAAAATTAAAATTTTCGTGCCAAGCATCAACAAAAACTGTTGGTTAGTGCTAAAATTATTTTTCAGTCTTTATAGAATTAGAAATTACTAAATCCAAATACATTTACTTATAAAGCAAATATGTTCTTCAGGTAGAATCTTTGAAACACATCATTTTATGTGCGTTAGTACTTTTCTCAGATTGTTTGATTGAATAGTAAAACAATCTTATCTCATTTCATTGCAGATAGAATAAAATAGCACCTTTTTATTTCTTTATTTTTTGTTATTATTTTGTAGTTGCCTTTTATGCATAATTCAGTGGCGTAACTTGACTTGTTTGCGCTCCCTTCCCCCACGGAATGAAATCGCCCTCTCAGTCGTAAATTGTATTCACACTCCTAGCATAGTATGGCCTACTGGATACTTAACTAAGTGTCCCTTAAGCCCCCCCCCCCCCCTTCCTAAAGCTACTGGCACAATTAGCATTAATGCAGTAACCCTGGTAGCAGAAATCATGCAGCACGGCAGCGAGCGCTGCAGATTTATCTTGAAGCTTGCAGATTAATTAGCTGTCTTACAAAAAAAAATTACTTCATTTCCTCTTAGCTTGCATGGATTGCATGTTTAATTTTATATTTTATTAATTTATTTATGTAAATTTGGTTCCACATCATTTAGTGCAGCAGAAAATTTTTGACTTCTGAAACTTGTACTGCAGATTAATACAGAAAATTCTGCTACTGGGGCAGTAACCAAGATCAGGTGCAGAATTTTGCTGAGCCATTCAGTGCTGCTGTAAAGCTTTTTCTATCAATCTATGAACTTGCATAATTGAATGAAAATGTCACTTGTCTTTATTCATTACTAAACAATTCTTCTCTATCAGCAATTGTATGCATTGCTTCTTTCGTTGCTGACATACTTTCCTCCTCTCATAGCATGTGTTTTATTTTACAAAAATGTTATGATTTTTTTTTAAAGTCTTTAATAAATTTTACTAAAAGAATTTTCATTTAACTGATTCTTTTCTATATATCCCAACCTTTTTTAATAATCATTGATTTTTTTTCATTACTTAATTAAATTTTTATTTATTTTTTTCTTTTAGGAGTTTGACAATGTAAATTCCTAAGCTCCTTTCTTTCTTCTCAAATGACTACTTATCACTTTCACTTTTTATCATTTAAGCACAATAAGGGCAAAAATGTAAGTCACTTTTCAGTTGCATCACAGGATGGATCTGTGCTATGCTTGTAAGAGGCAAGTTGTCCTTTTTGAGTATTTCTAGGGGCTGTTCCACATTTGTGCCTTGAACGAGAAAAAAACCAGAGCATTTCAGCTTGGTGAATGACGAACATGATCTTCGCTTGTCTTAATAACATTAATGCTCAATCTAATTAAAAACCGATAATGTATTTTAATCACACTTTGAAAGTTCAATGTAGTTCTTGTAGTGTTCAATACATGTCCCTACACACTACTCATTGCAAAACCGTTTTGTAATTTAAATATATTTGATAGATATAATACATAAATTATTCATTTATTTGCCCTCATTCTCTTATGAGTGCAACATTACATGATAAAATGCTTTTTAGAACAGAAATATATCAACTGCTAGTGAGTGTATTTCTTGGTGTTTCAAATAAGCACCACAGCTTACTTGAGTTATAATTTCTGTCATACAAATTTCTTATGCTCAAATTTATTATTATTATTAGTTTTAGTGCTTTAAATGTTAGATTATTCATCAAATATATCTTATTATCTTATTTATGTCTCATTGTCACTTAGCTTACAATTTAAAGACTTTAAGGCTATTTTGAAATATAATTGCTAAAAGGAAACTATCTTTCAAAAAGATTAAAAACTTAAAATCTTTTGAAAAAAAAGTTTTTTAAACTGATATATTTTGTTAGATTAATGTCAAAGGCTTCGACTACAACTGAGAAATTACTGCACATATCTTTTGAATATTTTTATTTTATATATAAGATAAACCATGATGTATATATGGCTTTTTATTTCAGATTGGTTTTTATAAAGGATTTGCAATAGCTTGGATGATTGTGTTAGAAGGTGAAGAAACTGCCAAACAGAGGTAATGGTGTTACTGTTCTGCATTAGAAATTTATCTTGAATTCAGTATTGGGTTGATTATGCATTGTAAAATTACCACAGCCATACAATGTATAAACAAATTAGTAAAAAGTTGATGAACAGTTGAAATTGATATGGGACCGTTCATAAATGATGTCATGCTTTTTTCCCATATATTTGACCCTTCTCCCCCCCCCCCCCTTTGTCACAAAATGTTACCCTTCAACATACACCCTTTGTCACGTGTCACGCTTTGTTGCATAAGCTAGATGTCACACTTGTCACCAGGGTTGTAAAAACCCGTGTTTTTTGTAAAAAAAAAACCCACCCCAGGCGGGTTTTATTAAAAAACCCGAGCTTTTTGGGTAGAAAACCCGGGCTTTGCGGGTAAAATGGGGAAAATGAAATTAATTTTTTCAGCGAGTTAATAATGTGTGGTATATATGTATATATTTTTATATTAGAATATGCATAATTTAGCAAGCACTAAAAAACAGTTTTGATCAAATTTTATTTACTTTTTATTAAAACAAAAGTAGTTTTTTTTCAACTACATTACTGGAATGTTGCATTTAATTTCATTTGATTTTATTTCATGTATATGTATGCACACTTTTTAAATTCAGTGATCAGTATGGGTGACAGTAAAAAATTAAATAATATTTACTCTAAACCTTTTTCTGATTGATCCATTCATCATCAGAGCATCCTAGGTATATTATTTATTAGTTTAAAATTATTTAGGGGCATTATTAGTTGGGGGAAATTAGTTTGCAAAAATAAAACATATGTACATATATTTATGTATATATATGTATATACACACAGAGATACAGATAAATTACATTTTGTTGCTTGTATAGGTTTATTTCGTGATTTCTCTTCTATATAGTTAATATATACCACATATTTTTCATCTTCTAATTATCACAATTATAATTGATTCAACAAATCTAAGCATAATTTTAATAAAGAAATCTTTAAGAGAGAGGGAATTAGCATTTTACAAATTGAAAATTTAGCTCCCAAATTATTTTCACTTTTGAAAAGTCCAAACTATTTTTACTTTTGAAAAAGAAAGAATGTAAATTTATATATTTTCATATAAAATATGATGTCTTCAAGTGCTTTTTTCATTTTTTTTTTTTTTTAAAATCTAACAAAAGCTTTAACTTCTTCAAATCTAAACCAAAGCTGTTTTTCCACTAAATAAATTTTGGTCTGATCAAAACAAAAACTATTCTTATCATAAAAAAAAGAAAATTCTAAACCAAAACTGCTTTTCTCTGAAAAGTACAGAAAATGTAAATTTATACATTATCATATAAAAGATTTTGTCTTGAAGTGTTTTATCATTAAAAGTAAATCCTTTTTTAATGTAACTAAAGCTTAACTTTTCCAGACTTTTATGTTAATAAAAAAGATAAATTTTTGCTTTCTAATTGTGCAAGTTATTTTCCTCAACTATCTTGTAATTGTTTTTTTTTTATTATGACATAATCTATGATTGATGAAAAAACCCAGCCCAGTGGGGAAAATGGGTAGCTACCCGGGCAGCAAATATGAAAACCCTGCTTGTCACCCCCTCCCCCCTCGAAGAGTGACATCATTTATGAGTGATCCCTAGCATAGAAACATTTTAAAATTGGTTTGTAAAATACTTGCCTGTTTTTTTCTGTGTAAATTAAGTATATATATATATATATATATTTGAATTGCTATTCTGAATGAAAATTACTGATGAATGTCTTAGTAGTATTTCTTCAGTATTTTACTGTAGAATTCCCATTTCTGAATTCAATCTTCGCAAAATTTTCAAGCTTGATCATGACTCACTCGCTATTATTAACAGTTTTCTAATATCTGAAACATGCAACATGCTTTGTACTATAAATTGGTTTTGATTTTAATAAATAACAAATAATGTTTAATGATATTATGTAATATTTCTAGTATTGTTTGTATTTACTTCAAATGTAGAAGGTTGTGTCTCACGCACAACATGTATATGAAACTTGTTAAATTATATTTTATATAAAGAAAATACAATTTGTTTTCTTGTTTTTGCCACAAATATCGCCTATTGAAGGAATATGCTTACATTTTGTTTAAGTTTTGATGTATTTCTGTCTTTACTTTCTGCCATTTGAAGGAAAAAATAAAAATTTAGAAGCTTCTTTATATTTGAAACAAATTAAGGAGACTTTGGAGATCTTGAAAAAGGAATATAGACCAAGATCTTTTTTTAAATAGCATGTCCGTTCTGAATGAAAAAAATTGCTTCATAATTTTTTTTTTTAATGCATCTATAAGTACTTTATCTTCAAAAAAAAAACATTTAGAAAACTGGAAATAGGACATGTAACTAAAGTGCAAAACTAAAAGCAAATAAGTTGCATTTATAATAAAAACAATGTAATTGCAGTTGTTTATGTGACTGTTTCCAATTATTCTAGCTTGGATTTCACTAAATATGCAAAAATAAGTACTTAGCATGATTTTTTACTGTGTATGTACAATTTAAATATATAATGTGCATTTAATGAAGCTCATATTAATATAAAACTGATTTTTTTCCCACAGGAAAATAAATGCTTTAAAGTCCTTACAAGAAATGACTGAGAGCTTCCCTCACACAAATATTCAAGATGATGATGCCGTCAGCAAACTGTTGAAAATACGAGCAAAGTTTAAGCAGGTTTAAAATTCTTGATAGACTCTTCTATTTTTTATAGTAAAGTTAGTGAATCCACTTAAATCAATATTGTACCAATTACTTTCTTTAAAACTTGTAATTTGAATTCTTGAACTTTTTCTTTATTTTCCTTTTTTTTTTCTGATATGAAACAATAATCATAAAAAATGCCATAAAAGGGGGGATTTGATTTAGTAAAGAATATTTCATTTATCAGCCAACCATTGCTAATACATTGATACAGATTTTTGTTTAAAAAAATCGTTCAATCTATTTTTTTTTTTTTTTTAGTTTTTGTATAAGTGTACTTTGCGGTGAACATACAATTTATTGTGCAAAAATTATTTTACTATTATTAGCATTTTTCTTTTTCAAACGGAGGTATTTTTCCGGCTTAAAATTTAATCAATTTCAAACTACTTACTGAACTTTTGAGAGCAAAAGTTTGAGCTAGAGCTTCATATTTGCTATTGGAATGAAACTTTTTTCCCAGCCTTTAAAATCTGCATAATTTCGTAATTTTTCAAATTAAATGTCGCAAACGTTTTGAAAGTGACGCATGTTTTAATTCTTTCTTGAAGCCAATACTGCTTTGACATTGCTTTTTTCTCCAAAAAAAATTATCAACAAAATTCGAAGACGTACTTCAACTGTTAAGTACTAAATTGTGAACACATGGTTAAGAAATGCATTTTATCTTTCTATTGAGCTTCTAAAAGAGGAAGTTTGTTTTAGGTACATAAGACTAAGGAATGTTTATTTTCTGTCTGTCAAAAGTAATACACATTTTCATATTAGTAGACTTATTTTTAAGAAAAATAAGTCTCCCTCCTCTTCACATTATTTATCTCTTAAAATTTTCAAGGGTTTTTCTATAAACTCACAATTATCCCAGTTCTTTGCTCAGTTCATTCATATGTGATTTTGATCTTTCATCTTGATTCATTTCTAAGTGTAAAATGGGTATGAAGGAGGTTCTACTACATTTTATCTTAGTGTAAAAGAATTCAAGCAATGTTTTAAAATGTAAATTATTTCATCTGTTAGAGCAATTTGCTTTGTTGATATCATTGATTGGTATTGTATTTGTTTCACTATCAAATTTAAATGGATTCCATTTCATAAATTAAATCCTTCATTTCAGGTCATATCTCTTCTAAATGTGGAAACAGAATATGTAACTGAATTAAGGCCAACTAGTGAACAACAGCAAGCTCCACCACGACCAGATGAACTATCATTTTGATTGACACATAATAAAGTATCATTCATGTTTTTTATGTTTTATACTTTGTCGGTAGGTTTTTCATACAATGCCAAAGATTTCTTTTAATTATTATTTTAAGAATATAATGTAAACTTGCTTTGACTCTTTTGGTAAGCACTAGAAAAGTAAAGGTGTTCATTGGTGTTCAGTGAATGTGATTTTCAAAGTGTAGTTAAAATATTTTGCACAGCTACAAAATTTTCAAAGTATCATTTGCGAAATAATTACAATAATTATACTTTCAATGCTAAAAAATTGATCAATTTATTTAGAAACTACAATATAAAGTAAACTATTTATTTTAATTGAAAAATATGTGATACAAAATTTTGAATTCCAGCATATTGTTCTTTCTTATGTCTGTCATTTTATGTAGATTTTGTGTATTTACTTATTAATAATTCATTTGTTGAGGTCTTAATGTTTTAATGTATGGAAAGAAAATGTCAGAACTCTTGAACTTGCTCAAAAAGAAAGATGATACACTTGGTAAATTGTATGGCGAAATGTAAAATAAATGGAAAGCTATTGTTACATTAAACAAATGCGAACTCGGATGGGCTGAGATGCAAAATTAGAACTTCAAAATTGCTTAAATTAATTGAGTTCTTGTTCTCACTTTCCCTCTAAAATGGACTCGTTAACTTTACTGATACAGATTCTTCAAGTTGAGGTAATTCCAAGACATGTTAATAACACATATGACCACTTTATCATTGGTAAATAAAATTTTGTTTCTGCAGCATTTTCAAATTCTAATATTTTTATAGTGCATGGAAATTATTCCAAGTTTGAAATTTATTGCATTTGTTCTGTTTTATTCTACTAATTCTTTGCTTCAGTGCAGATTTTTTTCTTTTATTTATTTATTTTTTTTTATTTTTTCAGTTATAGTTTACAGCATTCTGTTTAGCTTCAAAGCTTTGATCTAAAGCTTTGGTCTATTCTTAAAAAAAACTTCTAATTTGATCATTGTAGAATGTTAACAATATATACAAAATATCAAACAAATTCAGAAAAACCAATGTAAACACTATCACTAAAATTACAACATTTTTAATTTTAAGAATGTAGCACAGGCACTAACTGCAGGAGATTTTGGCAGGTGTGTCCTTGAAATATTTCCGAGAAGCATTTCTTCTTGCCCCTCCTTCTCTTTACTTAAAAAAACGAACTTTTCATAAACTCTACACTTTAAAAGCATTCACATCAATTTTATTTGTGAAGAACAAAAATTAACATAAAAACTGAAATTTATGGTTGCATATGACTTTTGTTGTAAGTTTACATACTGTTCTGTTTTACAGACAAACTTGGAAAGTTTTTAATTTAAAGTTTAGACAGGCTACATCTTTTCCTTCTTGTCCCCCCTCCCCATATCAACATTTTATGAACCTACCCTGAAAGTTTGAAAGCTTGTGCCTATGTAGAATTATTGATTCTGTTCATGAATTAAATGAACAGCTTAATACATTATGTGTAACATAAGTTTGAAATTTTAACTTCTGTATTTTAAACTTTAACTGAACTTCTATCCAATTGCATGGTACTATTCCTATGCTGTACATCATATCTTGTAAAGAAAACATGTATGCAAGTTGATAAAATCTTCAATTTATCATCACTATATTATTAGTATTGTATTTTTCAAGTCTGCCAGTTTCACACATTATATTAGTGTAGATTATATACTTTTAGGTTATTTTAATTTTTTTGTTTCATTGGCATTTTCCTTTGTTTTGATTGATGAAATTTGTGTGATGCTTTTTATGTAAAGAGCAGTATACAAAAAACATTCCACTAATGTTATAAAATAACTAACAACTGCCAAATTGTTGCCTTCTACACAATCATTACAATGTCCAAAGTTAATTTATCATTCCAAAGTATTATATTGATGAGTAAGGGTTTTTAAAATAGAAATGAAGAAAAAAGTTGCTCACTATTTTACACGTAATACTGTTCTTGTTTAATCTTCTTATTGAACACTAGCTGTAAAAATTTTATGAGAAATGTACATAAATTATTATAAAAAATGTAATCTAAAATATTTTCTTGGCTATATCTTCACTTTTATTTCCCTAAAATCAAAGTGATACATGTCATAAGTTGTTACTAGTTCATATATATTTAAGTTTGAAATTTTAAGACTTGTTACTGTTTAGTGATATAGATTGTGTAAGGAACTGTGTGTTGAATGGTCTTTCAAGCGCTGTAATGTGCAGTATTTGCTCTTACGTGTTTAATATCGCACTTGTACTTTGTCTTATGTAATTATGTAGCAATTACAAATTAGTTTTAAATTAACTGAATCCTTTTTAGAAGTTATATTTTATTTCATGCTTTTAATGTTACTGTACTTTTGTGTATATGTTCAGTGACGTGCTGTGAGTTGCTATAGCGTGGCATCCTTTTTTCCTCAATGCGTTAATATCGAGAATAATGAACTATATAAATTGCTTGCTGTTACTGAAACAATGTAACTTTATAATTCTAATTAATGTCAAATTAATTTATTAAAAATAATTAAATTAAGGATTTTAATAATTAATAGTTATGTGTTTTAATCCACGCTGTTTACTGCATTTGGAAATCAATAACTAATTTTGTGAAGACCAACTTTAAACTAATAGCAGTTTAAAATTTTTAAGTACTGATTTTCAATTATGAATTTTTTTAATTATTATTATCAGATACAATTAGTAGAAATTTTAATCTTGAAAATTTTCACTTTACATTTTTTTTATATAACTTTTTCTTGCTCTTGTATAATAACAAAATGTTTTTGATATGAAATTCTTATTTTAGGAATTTCTAAAAATAATTGCTCATTTTTAAAGTGCTACTATATATTTTCATTTTCAGGTGCTTAAATTTTCTTTCTTTGTATTCGTAGGTGCAAATTATTTCTTGTATTTATTGAAAATTGGAGAAAACGTAAGAAATTCTTCGCTTCCTTTCAAAACCATCAGATCCTACATTTTATTCTATACCCTTTTGATTCCATTGCTAACGTATTTTGAGGGTAAGTTTAATTAGCTACTCATTTACTAACTTTCCATAGAGGGTAGTCTATGGCAGCCATACACAATCTACGGTGCACAGAGGTTTTATAAGTGGGCCAGTCTTAACCCAGTAAAGGCCGTCAAAAAAACTTCACTAGCTATGGTATAATGTTCTCTTCGTGCTGGTGCAGCTAAAACTAATTCCCCCCCTTCCTTTTCCCAAGAAACTACAGATTGGTTTAGTCTGTTGATGATGTTATTCATCTAACAAAAGTAATATTTGTTAGATGAATTTGGCGACATTATGAAAGTATTAATGTGCATTATTTGTAAATTGCCCATTAATTTGTATGTTACAATCTATGTGAAGCATGACAAATGTTTCACATAGGTTGTAACATACAAATTAAAGAGCCAAGGAGTAAAATTGTTGAGTACAGGTACTCTATGGGTAAATCAGAAAATGTCCTCCTAGTATAGCCTGTTCTGAATTCAACCAATTCCTGGCAAGTGAAATCTCAGATTTAAAACATTCATTGTGAAAATGATTCAAAAAAACCCTAACATAACAAAATAAAACGTCCAATCTATTGGATGTGAAATAAGTGAAAATAATAACAATAAAATAAAGTAATAATAAAAGTAACGAATGTCTATACTTGTTATAAAAGTTTTTTTTTAATGATGGTGGTTTGACCTTACAAACATTAAATTCAATTGAAAAATGTGTGCCTTAAATATGTTGTTATTAATGAAATATATAAATGTAATCAATTTTTCGAATTTAATTTATTGTTACTTTCTTAATTTAATTATAAATAAAATATTAGTAAATTTGCCACTCACTGCATGTCATTCGTTATGTTGTATTGTGTGTTTGGTGCTATAAGTTATTAAATGGGTGCCCCACACTGAAAATTGTTCTTCCTCTATTTCTTAAATGTGTAGGCACTGCTTTTGAAAGTGTAAAAAATGTTAAATGCTCAAGATTGTCTTTGAAAAGATCATCACATCTTGTATAATTATGTACTTACATGAAATACAATATTTAGTTTTTAGTAAAATTTTAATTTGTTCAATAATTTCGAACAATTTATTCATAGTGTAAATATACGCATGATGGAGGTGCAGTATGAAATATGTGCTGTTATAGCTTATTTTTGTTGGCTTTAACAATCAATCAGCATATTGTAAATTTTATAAAAGTTACTTTATTGTGTGTTGCAATTATCCTGTTGATGTATCTAAAATAAAATGTTTTATTGTTTTTATAGTTTTTGTTAAGTAGTCTAAATTTAAATTTACAGGAACAGATAAAGAGTATTATTTAAAATAATGATCAAACTATAATTGCATTAATTAATTCAACATTAAAATGTAGTAATAACTTCAAGAAATGTACACTGAACAGGGGTCCCGCCACATAAAATTCAGGTCCATTTTCGGACACTTCGCAAAATTCCAGTCAATCAAAACGAACCCTGTACAAAATTCTGAACGTCTAAATCGCACTTTTTACAGAAATATTTATGAAAAAAGCGGTTAATCACTGTATGTTTAAATTTTGAATTTTCACACAAATTATTTGATTTTCCACAAAAATCTTTTTGAAATTTACAAAAACCGGAGTGTGTTAAAAATGCTGGATCGACTCCTGCTGAAAGTTCATAGTAAAAAATCATGAAATTTTCAGATAATGAACATGCATGGCACATGTTCAGTCCTTTCAATAGCATTTGACAATCTTTATTCTCATTACATTCCCAGGATCCCAGGAAAATTTTTAAAGTTTAAAAACTATAATGTGAATGTTGGGAGAATATTTCAAATTTGCAGCTGTTATAAAAATATGAAAAAATCTCATGAGTTGTCTAAAATAATGATTGTTTGGGATTCTATTATTATTTATTTTTGTTTTAAATGTTTTATAAAATATTTGTTGGCCAAAATTTAATCTCTTATTATCAATGCATGTTTTTTATTTAAGTAGATAACTTTTTACCAGTACAGAATTAGGTAAGCAATAAGTTGCAATTGTAATTATGTGGTGCTCAATTTTGTGAGAATTTTCAGAAAATTGCTAATTAGAAAAAATCTTAAAAGTTTATGCTTATTCCTTATGACTAGAGCTAAAATGTTTTTATGCCAACTGTTGGCATTAACAAAGCAAACCTCACTGTGTTCAAATTTGCAATGAAAATTGTGTTAAAGTTTCAGTTACAGGGAGCAACTGCTTCATAAATTCAAAAAATCTAGGGTGCAAAAAAAAAAAAAAAAAGCAGCAAACGGTTATAATGAAGTAAATCTAATTTTGCATCAATATCAATTTTTGCAGATCATCAGAACATACTTCTTTGAAAAGGAGTGTATCTTTATGCAGAAAAACTGAAGAAATAATAATAATAAAATTAAATGCTATAATAGTAATAAAAATTTATAAATGTGTGTTACAGGGTTAAAAGAAAGCCCTTTATCAACATTGAAATTGTTTTATAATAAAAATGGAGTTCCTCGTGATCCCCAGAAACATGCATCTACAATTCTTATTGCCATTTGTGCACTTTACGTTGTTTCCTTCTGCAACATTGTTTCAGAATTTGAAAGCTTCATGGAGGTTACAAAAACTTAAGAAATAATCTAAAAATTTGCAATTTTCATTGGAAATTTGAGGCAGTGAAAAGCAAAGGAATGTAAGTGACCAAAAAACGATTCTGAAAAACACGTGTTCAAAGTTTGGATCTTAAAAGACCTTTAATGTTAATTTTTTTCTAAATCACGTTGGGGCGGAGTACCTGTTGGAGCTATCACTATCATCTCTTGCTACAGTGTAAAATGGTGCTTTCTCTATCATTTGCACTTGTTATCTCCAAATTTTCAATTTTGTCACTTACATCCTTTTGCTTCTGGGTGCCACAATCATAATATTGAATTTGTTAAGCAGGGTCCACTGAGTCTTATTAAATCTTGGTTCCTAATACATTTTTGAAAACTTCGGTCCTTTCAGTTAATATAGTCTCTAACTCATCATAATAATTTAACTTTGTGCAAGTAAACTGTAACAAAAAATAATTTCACATTATTTTAAAGCACAAATGAGCATTAAAATGCAGACATATGTTTGGGGATTGCTTGGAACCCCTTTTTCAATGCGACAGGGAGATTCTAAATGCAAAACATCCAAATGAAGCCATCCATTTGAATGTTTTTCGCATTGAAAAAGGGATTCCAAGCAATCCCCAAACATATGTCTGCATTTTAATGCTCATTTGTGCTTTAAATAACGTGAAATTATTTTTGGTAGTTATAGTCTCTAACATTAACCCTCATATGAGGTGACATACATTTTCGCTTCAAAGTTTTATGCAGAATAGTTGTTGTGCTGCAATTGGCATGTCGTCCTCGTCTAAAGACTCCAAACAGTTCTTAAAAACCGCAAAAATTTTCATAGTGCATTCAAACTGGTTAAAATATTCAGATCTCTTAGAAGTCCGTGGAGGATTAAAGAAAGAAGAGAAAATCTCAGTTTCAAATCAAATTCTGTTTATTTATTTTGAAGCCTGTATTACATTACTGGGAATTTTGATATTATTTTATAGCTTCTTATTCCTTGTAAATGAAATTTGAATATATTCGGTTTTGCCATGTGTATTGTTATATTGAATAAATATGACAATAAAACATCTTCATACGAGGACATGAATTTTTGACTATAGCGAACAAAAATTTCCAAAAATAAATATTACACTACAATCCTGAGATACTAAATTGGTTTGTAGAATATGAAATTTTTTTATAACACTAATAAATAAATGCATGCATGAGAAGGTTAAAAAAGGGCTAAAATGTTTTTAACATGCCTTATAACTAACTGAGTTCAGTCTCATACTGTTTGTTTTTTAGTGTTTTACTTTTGAATTTGAGTGTTTATTAGCAACCCTGATTATATATGAACTTTCTTACAGAGGGTACACAAAGCTATTTAAAACCTATCTGCATTAGGTAACGAAGAGTTTGTATACTTAAGAAATAGAAAACCCATAATTAAAGTTTACAAAGTTCATAGGAACCTTAATGTGGAATTTATTTAAGAAATTATGCAATATTGATCTGCTTTTATGAACTTCCACTGCGTTTCTTCAGACATATTCAGTGTGTTGACATCTTATATTGTATAATTTGTTATGGTAGACTGTTTTACAAAGAAAAAAAAAACGAAAGTAGAATATCAAAATTTGTTTTGGAAAGACTTGAAACTGTGGTACTGCTGTCATAACCCAATTAAGGACTGTCCATAAATGATGTCACGCTTCTGTCCCATATAGTTGACCCCCTTTGTCACACTTCAACACATCCCCCTCCCCCTTTGTCACACTTCAACACATCCCCCTCCCCCTTTGTCACATGTCACTCTATGTTGCATAAGCATGATGTCACACTTGTTACCCCCTCCAGTTGTCAATTTTACAAACCCCCCTCCCCTTGAAGCATGACATACTTTATGAATGATCCCTTACCAACCATCTTAGGCACATTTATTTGGCCAAAATGGCTTAGTTTGAAGTGCACTCATTTCTTTCTCTGCCTTATATTTTATGTTTTTTCTAATTTCAATTCTATCAGTTCGTCTAAGAAGTAAATTTTGACACATGAGTTTTGCTACTAGAATTCAGTGTTTTAAAGTTTTTCACCTAGTTCCACTCCAGGACACAAAAAATGGATCAAGAGCTTACATTCCCAAAAGTCATGTGTGAAAATTTCATTGCAAAATTTTGTGTTTTATTTATATATATATTATTTTTAAACACAAAAATGAAGCTATTGTGACTTGATGTCGAATTTTGCTACAGTTCTTAAGTTTTCATTTTACTTCACTCAACCCATCTTCCGCTTTTCTTTTTTTTTTGGAAGGCCCCCCCCCCCCCCCCCGGTGGCAATCCTAATTGAATGCAGGTGTATACGTTTTTGAATACAATTTATATCATTGGTTGAACTTTCAACACAAAGGTTTGGCTTTTTAACTTAACTGCCGGATTCCCCGCAAAACAGCTGTTTACTATGAAAATCGTAAAAAAACGCTTTAAACTTCGGAAGGCTTAAGAAAAGATCGCTCTAGGTGTAAACATGAGAATGATCGCTCGATATATACAAAAGTGTTGCCAATCCAAAGAATCGGAGATTAACCATTTTAAAATCGTAAAGAACAGCTTTAAAATTCTTAAGAAAGGATAGCTAAAAATTTGTTAAAGTCCTTAAGCTACGGTAATAAATGCAAATATTGTTACTTTCACGTGCTAATCATTAAACAACTTTTTAAATACCGTTTTACCATAGTTTGTCTTTCGCATGATGACAGTATCGTAATCGTACCGCAAAATTTAATCGTAACTGGTCACGTTAAGTGAAATATATATGGATGTTTGTTTACCTTTAAATAATTTGTTTGATAATATAATAGAAAAATGGGAGTCAAAAAAAAACTGCATTGTTACGGATTTTTAGATCAATGGAGACACATAGAAATTATAATTCAGGTTCTCACAATTTTAGGCGTAGAACTTAGAACACAACTGTCAGAAATCAAAACAATTTCTTTAAAAGGTATTTCATCACTAATTTCCTTTATTTTTCATACATTGCTTACAACTGAAATACCACTCCTTATTAATTTCAAAAACGATGCAATATTATTTGGATCAAAAATAACAAGGAAAAATAATGGTACCTTAACAGATGTCAAATGTGGAAAACGAAACAAACGAGCAATCAAGAAGGGTGTCCAAGTGTACATTTCCTTTTTATGCTACAGCAACCGTTGGAATTCAGTTATTTGAAATACTAGTAGCAGTTAGTCAATGTAGAAGAAAATGGCATTTTTTGATCTATTAATGGGAGTTCGGTGACGATTCTGTCGATTCCACGGTGCTAAGACACAAAACATTGTTGTATCGAATCATAACTTTTCCAATATTAACTTCAGTCTTTTCACTAAAGATTTCTTTACAATCTATCATGTGCAAATTCATGAATTCGTCAATTCCTGTCAAGAGTCCTCTGTATTGCAATCCCCATTTTGTTCGTACTAAGATGTTTTTACCAGTAACACTATATAGCAGTGGCTTAGGATTGGCAGGCATACGTTTAGCTTGATTCATTTTATCTGTTAGTCAAGGAAATTAAACTGAAAAACAATCCCAAACCGTCGGATGCCCAAAAATTACAAAAAGAATTGCAAAATAAAGCAAAACCAATTTCGGTTTATGCAACAAAGATTTATACCTAACGGCTAAAAAAGTTTCCATATTTAGTAAATTATCGCTCTTTTGCTTTTTGCAAATTATTCATTTTTTAAAAAACCTTTTCAAACAAAAAAAGTAGATGGAAATGTAGCATGTGATAATAAACAAAATTTGATTAACGAATGCTTAAAAAATAATTTTCACTGTGTAATGATGAACTTCCACAGTGCGATCAACCAATTTTTCGGGCTGGTGATTAGTATGGCGAAACTTAATTTTCGCAAAATCGTTTGCATTTATAAAACAATTGTAGTAACCTACATCTCAGAATTTCGTTAAAAGAAAAAAAAGGCCAAAAAGCCTGTTTTAACTTAGTTTTTTTTTTTTTTTTTTCCGGAATTTTTCCTTTTTTTTTTTTTTTTTAGTTTTTATTTTAAAGTCATAAAAGGAATTAATTTTCATGCAAGAAATACGTGTTTGAAGAGTTACGTTGTTATTACAGTAAACTGATGATAATTCGAATGATTCTGTTTGTAGAAAACAAGTTATTTTCCTTCTTTTTTATTTGTTCTTTTTTTTAATCTCTTTAGCTCGAAGATTTTCTTTCTTATTCTCGATTATTATTTTTTTTCTACTCAAAATGTGTTCTTCCTTTTTTTTCCTTGTAATCTTATTATTACCAATCCCTCAATGCTAAATGTTTTCTAACTGCTGTCTCACTTAAAACTTGAATCACAATTCAAGAAAAAATGAATCTATTCAGTTTAGATGAAAATTAATAAAATGCACCTGGGGCGATCTGATTAACGGGAACGGACAGACTGTCTGCAAAGGGACAGTAGTTAGAACAACCACTTAATACTTAAAATTTTATGGACAGAAATTTTCAGTGGTAATGTTCATTGCGAAAAAAATAATATAATAAATTAAGAAAGAAAAATTTATGAATTTTTATTTCTAAGATGTTATTAATCTATGTTATTCCCTAAGTAAGATATTTTACAACATTTTATTTATTCTTTAAAAAAGAAAGAAATCTCCCGTTTAACATTGGTACACATATTCTATTTCCTCTGGTTCAAAAATAATGGACAAAAAAAAATCGCTCAGAGTACTCTTATTAGCCTTGTTCAATTTGATCAAGTGTTATGATTGGTCTTAGAAAATCAATTCCTTCTCACGTGCAGAGGCGTAGCTAAGGGGGAACAGCTGTCCCCGGGCGCAGCGTCAAGGGGCGCCAAATTAATGTAAATTTATTTTATTTTCAAATAAGAAAAGAAAATTATTTGAACTGAAAAGGTGGGAGCATCGCAAATGATATCGGGAATGACCAATGTAGCACAGGAGTGCATGCGAAATAGCCTGAAAAGGCAGTGAAACAACTGTTGAGTTGGAGTTGGGATGTTTAATATGGATCGGACCCGTGATGACTCTCCAGGAAGGGCTAGGGGCATTGTCTTTGAGCAGCAGAGATAAAAGAACCGGACGCCCGGAGAACCCATGAAAGGTTACTTGAGAAAGAAGAAGAAAAACAAACCATTTTGCGAAGCCAAAGTGTCCCATTTTGCCCTTCAAAGTGAATGGTCGTTAATAAAAATGCAAGTTAAAAGGGCTGCTTTTTAGAGCTATTTGTCATTTAAGAAGTATAAAAGTTTTTTAATTCCCTACCAGGGGCGCCCCTAGGACCCCAGGGGTGTGGAGTGAGGGGGCGCAAAATCTTCAGTAGTCTCCGGGCGATGAAAACCCTAGCTACGCCTCCGCTCACATGTATAATTATGTTTTCTTTTTTTTTTTTTTTTGTGAAGGGGAGGGGGAGTTGTCTGGAAATCCATCCACTGCGCCCTGATTAATTGGGTGTTATGAATTTGGATAATTAAATGACTCACTATATATGGATTTTATGTTCTTTTTGTTATATTTTTCCTACTTCCACTATATTTTTTATTCTTCTTCCTATTAGCAAAACAGAGAAATACACCATTCACAACATGACTATAAACATCTAGTAAAGAAACACCAAGCCATAAACCAATATATCCTCCAATGATGCTAAACACTTGAATTCCCTAGAAGAAAAAGGAGGGAAAAACTGCATGTTATTATTATTATTATTATTGTTCAAATGCTTGCACGTATTTTCGAATGTGTAAAATAGAAATATCGAAGCATCTCGAGCGGATCATATTTTCAATGTTCCACTCGTAATGCCTCTCAAATTTAAATAAGCCACTGAAATTTCTCTTCAACTTTAGTTTTGTTTAATTTAGCAGACAGAATTTAATTTTCATTTCTTAATATTTTCTTCAGAGAATTGGAAGATATGTATGTACATAAATATAATGTTTATTAGGTAGAAAAATAGTTTTAAGAGTCTCCAAGGTGTAAAGAACTGCAGATCCCCTCTTTTTTTTTTTTGGATGGAATTACCTTTATTTGAAAAATTAAAATTAACGACTACAGTTTCAAAAGGACTTACGTTATATTTTGGCTTGTGACTGTAAACTTCGGAGTCAGCTGATGCATAAAAAACTTTCAGACATATGAAATTTTTCCTGAAATGTAGAAAGTGGAACATGATTAGACGAAATCTTTAAATTTTCAATCTTGATTCATTTATAGAGTTTCGAAAAACAATACAAGGAAGGTTTTTTTTTTTTTTTTTTGCGTAAATAAAATAAACTTGTTACGAATGGAAATAAATAGTAATTTTACTACCATTGATTAATTGTTAGGGTGGAGGGAACAACGAAATGGGGATTAAAAAGTCGGCTCGAGGGGCAAAAGTTGTTTTTAAACTAGTTTCATCCATGCAAAATTCGATTTTAACCGAGTCCTTACGCGCATCGTGATTGACAACAAATGTATTTTGTGGCTCTAAATATATGCGAAATCATAAGAAGGCTAAAAATGTAACGTATATGTTCACAAAATCCGTAGAAAGGAGACCTTTTGACGGTATTGGCTCTACAGTCCGACCAGCAACCGAAGAATCTGCCTGGCAGAGTGCCAAGAAGAATACATTCATGTTCAAGGGAGAATGCTGGTATAAGGAATGTGCCCCGTATTCTTTTTTCGTTTTACTTCGTTAGCATACTTTATTTCTTCCGAGCTGTTGTTATATGCCAGTTTATTACTTGGTTGCTTTTAATAAACAGAAAAGCAAGAATTCTGAATCGCGTGCTAATAAACGCACCTGTATACCGAACTTCTCTAAAAGTAGCGTGCCTCTAGTAGTAAGAGTGATGACCACGGCTACTGCGCATGCTTTCCGCCGCCATCTTTTTACCAGCACGCCTGCGCATCGCCAAGAGGCGCGGTAAGAGTCGGCGACACGCAGGCGCAGTGGTAAAAAGATGGCGGCCGCAGTAGTCGTTGTCATCACTCTTACTACTAGAAGCACGCTACCTAAAACAGGATTGGATTCGTTCTTTTCTGCCATGCGCAGAAGCTCCCAAGTATTAAAACTCCGTGGTCGGACTATACTCGTATCGTTTGCATGTGTTATGCCGCGTTGATGCGTCGTTGGTTCCCGTTTCCTAGTTTGACCTCGATTTGAAGCACCTGTTGCGTGAATTTCCGGCAGTGAACGAAAGCAGTAATATCTTTATAGTAGTATTTGAAAGCAGAAATCAACCCCTAAACGCATTTGCCCGTATCTGCCACGGGCGAAAGTCAGCAGAAAATTTGCCCATGCCCGTGCGTTATTTTATTTCTAATGCCCGTCTGATATCCGTTCACACTTTGTTTGTGTAATATTTTTTCTCTATGTAACTTTTACATCCCCCCCCCCTCACGCCCTAGTCATCTCCCACAACCGGAAATTACAAAGAATAACTTACACTATACTAGTTTTTCAGAAAAAAACTCGTGCTTTAAGGGGTTAAAGGCAGAGTTATTGACTTATCAAAATGCAAATTGCAACACGTATTGACAAATATAAAATTTTGCTTTACGTTAATCAAAAACATTCCCGCGATAACATTACCTGTTTTCTTCTGAAAGTGTACGATTGAACAAATCTTCGCTATAGCAAGCTCCCTATAAAATAATCAGACACATTAATTAAGATAATTGTGTACCGATTGCATATTACGCGAAATGACAAACTGTTTAAAGTGTAAGTCAAAGGAACAAAAGAGAAAAGGTGATTATGAAAAACGTCCCATATTAAAAAAATTAATTTACAAAAATATTTCAGTTGTTACCTTACACACTTGTGTGCTTAGCAACATAGATTTGATAGCATGAACGCCGCGTGGCACCCCTTATCTCTCAATGTGGCACCCCTGGTTACCACGGCACCTCTTTCGGGAACTCCTGCCACAGTGGATTAATTGCTTTGATGTAGTTCTGTTATTATGCATAGGGAAAGAAACTCCACTCAAAGCAACTACATAAACCAAATTGTAATTTTTGCTATAATAGTTTTTAATTGCTTTTACGGAATATTCAGCTGATGCCCTTCATGCTTTAAACATTAGAGTTTTTAAAAACATGCGATAAAATAAATAAAAGTAATAAAAATAAGTTGAATCCTTACCTGTTGCAGAACGAATGAATCTACAGATATGTAGCTGTATGTTATTTTCCTGAAAAAACGTAATATTTGTAAAACTTTTAAGCTACACATTACTTCAGAAAAGTAAAGAACATTGAACGTTTAACTTTCCTCAATAAAATTTCATGAATCAGTAAACATTTCTTGAAATGTTTGGGACTGTAAAAACAATTGCTGAAAATATGTTCCAAGTCCGCGTACTAATGGTAATCGATAACAGGATATATCGTATAAAAAGTACCTTTTGTTTTCTGGAAAATGGCGAATCAGAGGCCAATTATTTGTCTTGGTGCGTACTTTTGAGACATCTAATTTCTGTAGCAAAATGTGATGTCTCGTTTTTTGGCTAATTTTGCAGGAGAACGATTTTAAAGTTCTCTGCACAATGTAAAATCGGGCAATTTATTTACCTTTCCGTCTTTTTCTCTGTTTGACGGATAAAAATAGAAATGTTATACTTTGCCACCTTATAGATTTCATCAAAATGTCCCCAACTATGTAATTATCTCATTTTCGCTAAAATGTGAGATATCACCTTTTTCCATCTGACTATTTGTCCTTTCCCCTTGCCATTAGATGGCTTTTGGCCTAGCAGTTTAAGGCACCGAATTCTTTTCAACCAAGATATCGTGGTTTCAGAACCCGAAGCAACGATCCTCTCATCTCTCAGGAACACAACTACATTAGTATATTTACTAGATGAATTTGTAGTGTGGTGTTTGTGATTGTTTGTTCATCAGCACGATTTTGATTGAACACAAATATTATCTCTATAGATTTACAGATGTTGAACCTCCATTAACAGATAAAAATATGCATAGATATTTAAGCACTAATAACGTTACCAATGAAGTTTATGTTAGACTAGCTGCGACACCCGACGTTGCACGGTCTATCTTAAATAATGCTCATTTTCTGGCGGAGGACAAAAAGTGATGTCACATGTTCCTATGAAAAACGTATCATTTTCCATTAAAAATACCCATATAAAGTACTGGGTCTTATAATCTTATATCATGTAGATTGTAGGTTATTCAAAAGAAAACTCAAAACAAATGTTATTTTAAAGTACTTCTGCGTACACTATATTTTTAGTTCTGTTTTCTTCCGGCAGAAGTAGATATTGATTTTCGCCAGAACCACATCTCGATAGGGCAACATATAGTTGCCCGTGCGAAAAATACTCTTGGCGTAAATCTATTCCTACGTGCTTAAATGTTTGCCCCTGGGCCTTATTAATTGATACCGCAAACAATTATACCTTCAACTACAAAAAGTATACCTTCACCGGAAATTGAATTCTTTTAAAGTTAAAAGGCAAATCCGTTGGTATCATAGGGATGCGAGGTATCAGCACTGTTTGCCCTACTGAAAAAAAAACCGATTTTGATACATTCTTTATTGGTGCTCCTTCATTGGTATATATCCTATAGCCTTCCTCGATAAATGGGCTATCTGACACTGAAAGAATTTTTCAAATCGGACCAGTAGTTCCCAAGATTAACGCGTTCAAGCAAGCAAACTCTTCAGCTTTATAATATCAATATAGATTTCCTTCGCACACGTACTAAATTATTCTTATAAAGGTTTTTTGCATTATTTTCTCTTCTTTTTACTTATAACTTACCTGCATGGCATTCGACATTCTGGGTAGCAGAGATCTTTTATATTTTGATCATATTCTTTGAGGCATTCTTCTAAAAATATTAAATTCATAGGATAAGATTTTTGTTAGACATAACATATTTTATGAAAATGGTATCAAATATCTCATTGGGTTTTTTTTTTTTTTGTCCTTTCAAACATTCGTAATTGCAAAGAAGCTAGAATTTACTGTAAAGATGACTCAAGAAGGGATAGTGAATTTTTCTATTGTGATTTCTGCAAATGAAGCTCTGTAATCATTTTCTTGTAAATGACTTTTTAAATCTCAGTGGCCACATTCCTAGAAATTATAATGTTATTTACGAGTATCTTTATAAAAATTACCTTCTTTAGGATCCCAGCAAGTTCTTATGTCGTATATGAGGGAAAGTCTATGAACTGTGCAGTTACAGTAACGGACGTGCAGGTTGGCGAAGCATTCAGACATGCAACCCTGAAAAATATAATCTTTAGATCAATATTTCCCAAACTATGGGTGCGAGCCACTGGTGGGTCGCAAGAGAATGTTGAGTGGGCCCTCGCCACTGTACACATGAATTAAAAAAAATAGTTAGTCTGTGAATGAAAGTAACTGAAGTTGAAGTTGATGCTAAAACTTTAATGAAGAGAAATAAGAAACAAATACATCCTTCCCATTCTAATAACTTTTAAAAAAGCTTTGCAGGTCTTGGCATTTGAGGGGAAGAAAAGTATTTAAGTTGTGTTTCTTATTTCAACAGTCATTCATGTTGGTAACACTAAAAAAATTTTTTTTTAGATTTCAATTAGAACAAATAAGGCAGTATTAAGTAGTTCCACAACTCGCCACTAGGATATCTGAGCATTACCAATATTTATGTCCTCTTTTCTCTAAGACAGCTAAGAGGTGGGTCCCAAGATTGGAAATTTTTGTTAGATGGGTCGGAGCCCCGTCAACTTTGGGAACCACTGCTTTAGATGATTTATTAGCATTATTTTGATTCAGATGTCAAAAAATTAATACTGGACACACACTTCTGTATGTGGGCGTGTATATGTGCGCGTTACTGTGATAATTATTAATTGGTTTCTCTGAACAATTGTTCATCAGTGGGATAAATTGCCATAAAATAGAAATATAGTTTATTATTCAATTCATCACACATTTATTGAATTTTTATTGACTAGGGCAATACGTAATTACAAGTCAATCTCATCTGACTTCGCCTAAACTGCAAGAACCCATTTATCTTTCTTTTGTATCTGAGCTCCAAGCAGCTTTGAAAAATCCAGAGAACATTGAGCATTTCTTTCTAAGAAGGCTCTACATCAGGAGTTCCCAACTTGTGTGTCGCGACCTCACATGGCGTAGCGAGGCACTTCCACTGGGTTGCCATATAATTTCTAGTTTTTAATTTAAAAAAAATTACCATACACAAAATTACTCTTTCTTACATTAACTATTATTTTGATCTAAACTTAAGAGCATAAATTACAAAGAAATTATCTCGTGACGTGACAATTTTCGTCACATCAATTAGCGTAAAATCCATCAAAAGTATTTAAAAGAAAGTAATGTACGAAAAATATTCAAATAATATGGAGATGTATTCAAATTTTATACGAAAAATATTCAAATGATGTACAGAATTTGAATAAATTCAAATAATTTATAGAAATATTCAAATAAAAGCAGTACATTAATTTTCATTATATTGCAACAACCTCTTTAAAAAAAAAAAATTTCCAATATTTCTTGAGAGCTGTTACTCGTTAAAAACGTTTAATTGAGTCACCCCTCTGGACGGGATTACCGCCAGTAATAATCAGTACTTCTTCGCATTAGGGTCCATGTGTATTCCAAATTTAGTTCCATTCCAAGTATAAATTTTCAGTTAGTGTGGACACAGAAAAGTGTTTAAGTAAAAATGCAATCTTACAGTCTAACACCGCTATGAATCTGTTAATTTTACAGTGCATGAACATTACAAAATAAACACATTTACAGTGGGGTTGGATTCAGAAACAGCTTCTGATGTAACGTATTATTTTCGTGTCAAAATACTTGTGGGAAAGCGTGTGTGTTGGGGTCACGGGTTGCTTATTTGATAAGAAATGCGGCCGTGACGTGAAAAATGTTGGGAACCACTGCTCTAGATCCTTAAGGGGGGAAATACGTGTAATGAATTTTTTTAACATACAAAGAATAAATATATTTTATTGAGATTTTAAGGATGTTTTATAAATATATTGAAGAACATTTGCTGAAATTTACAAACATTTTTCTTGAAAAAACCCGGAGATATCGGCTGCTGCACACTGTAAGTCGCCAGTCGGGTCGGCAGTTTGCGTACATCCTGGATGTCACAATTTTTATCTGAGATCATTTTTTTTTAAATCTACTTTTTTTTTACAAGTGTGTCTTCTAGTTGAACTAAAATCGTCACAAAAAATTGAAAATTTCTAGTTTTTTTAGAATGAAAAATCATATGTCTATGATTATAGTTCAACTAAAGCGTGTATGCGTGTATATATAAAGAAAATGTGTGCTAAATTTGATAAGGATTGATCAAAAACTCTGCGAGCTAGAGTGTACTCAAATTCGAAAAAAGTAGTTTCAAGAAAAACGCGTTTGAAAAAAAAAGAGTGGTATTGAAGGTAAATTTAAGGCAGTAATGAATCAATTTTTTTTTTATACTTATAGAAATTTCTATCCGAGGTCTCAATTCTTAAAGAAATAAAAGGACATCTGCTAACGTTCTCTAATACCCTTCAGGTCGTTCATGAGGGACTACCTGCTCAACTGCTCCAAAAGCTGCACTCGCTCAAAGGCTTATAACTTTTAAACGACTTGGAATTTCGCTTTGAAATTTTCAGGGTATATTATTGAATAGTTGTAGAATCGATTTATATGAATTTTTTTTTTTTTTTAATTTTTTGAGACCTTTACACGTATTTCTCCCCTTAAACATCTCTGCACATATTTAGGTTTTTGTTGCCAAATTTGTCTTCAAGCCCATTGCAGGATGTTTCCAAAATATTAATAATTAATTCGTTAAAGTTGTTTTCCTGCCAGCGCTGTGGCAATGCAGAGTAAACAAACTGTTTATATGCAATATTTAATTTCAAGGTCTCGGCAGTGGTAGAGGACCAGTTGGTAGAAGCTCAGATCTCATAGAACACCAAATGTAAAGCAACATTGACCCTCCCAAACACCGAGGTCAGTGTTTGGAAGGGTCTCGCGATTGATTCGCTCCGGGACGATGTACGTTGGTGGGAGCTCTTGCACGTAAAATCCGTCGTGGCTCCAATGTCCTCCAAGTGAAACGATACCTCTGGGGGGGGGGGGCACCTAGGTGATGGTCTCTCATCTGGGCGCTGGTTCAAAATTAGGAGATCCAATTGAAGCAAGGGTAGTAGGAGACCTCCTAATATAATGCAAAAAAAGCATCTAGAATAGAATAGAATTTAGCTTCATACCTCTTGCGTTTGCTTTGACGATGTCCGCACTTCTTTCAACCCAGAATAGTTCTTGCAGTCTGTTTGATAGGGAGAAGGCAAAACGTGCACAATGCTCTGAAAACCAAAATATTGGAAAAGTCTAAAATTTATGAACTCTATTCCAGTGGCTCAGTTATTTTGCATGTGTTTTATGAACTTATGCAGTGTATGAAAGGAAAATACAACGTACTTCTCTTATTCCGTAATTGTACGTCCTTCCTGGTTGCAGGCTAACCCCGTCATATTGTGGATTTGGGATGGTCTTCGGGTCGTGGATAGTCATCCGGGCTCTTACAACGGGATTCATCGGGCTGTATTCATCAGATTCCAGATTCATCATAATTGATAATTCTGCAATAAAACAAGACGGCGTTGAAGAGCATTTTCAAAAAATTTTCTCCTATTTGTTTTTTTATTTATTTTCTTTTGCTTCTGTCGGGTATATACCAACTTTTTCTCCCCTTCTCCCGACTATTTTTTTCGTCTCTTTGCTGCAATTTGAGCACGATATTTTCCAAGAAGGCTTGTGTGTTTGTTCTGGATTTTCCTTTGGTGAAATGCGGATTGTACACGTCTTCCAGGTATATCGCTTCCTAGAAAGTAACTTTTGCACTAACACGATTACTGAAGAGGAAAACTGATATACAAAAGGGGGAAAAAATCGAAATAAAAGTTCGCATTTAAAATGCTACTAAATGTGCAATATGAATTTGAAACTTTGAAGATGGATTAACGTCCTTTCAAACATCTCTATCATACCAAATATCAAACTTGCATTCATAGCCAACTTAACGTTTTCTGATCGCTTTAGTTCTACAGGGATGGCCTTTGAACATGTCTAAGCTCAAAGAAATCCTAACGTTGATTGTTGATGAACTAATAATTCTACATTAAAAAAAATAATAAAAAGAATTTGTACTTTCCGTCAAGTGCGCGAACTTTGTGCCAGTAACCCAACATAGTGCCGTAATATCATTTTCGGACACTAGGGTTGGCGTCTGAGTGTTGGCCCAGCAGTATAAACAGAGATTGCTTTATGGTATTTTTAGCGCTATGAAGCAGTTTTAAAAGCCAGCTGCACAACAGTTATCCAACCCAAAAATCTAAATATATTATTATATTTGTAGCGGCCGATCAAAAATGGATACAATGCCCACAGTGCGTCGCGACCTGCAGTTTGTAAACTCCCAGTTTAATTAATTTAAAACAAAACGTACCTGAAGACCGGCCACTGCGTGGTCTGAACATGCTGGCATTGAAGAGCTTTGCCGAATCATTTGCCCATTTTCCATTGATTGTGAAACAGTTTGTGTATTCATAATTGAAATAGCTTCCGATGCTTAAAAAAAAAAGGAAGAAAAATTAGTCTAGTCACTATTAAAGGCAGTTTCATTTTCTAGGCAAAAAGTTCTTTGTAAAGAAAATTCATTAAGTGGACATTTTTAAATTAGTCGATTAATCAAGTAAAAACTAAAGAATTAAACTTAACTACATGTTAAGGTTGCACCGAAAAAAACTTCTTTTTCTATTTTTGATGATGGGTAGAGCGGAAAAGGTGCCATTGGGGCACGAAATCCATATAAAAAAAAATTAGTTGTAGGACAATTTTTTGATTCAAACAAGTTACAATTTCGGACAAATGGTTATTATTTTTTTGAACTTATGCCCTATTGGCATCTTTTGCGCAGTACCCATCATCAAAAAAAAAAAAAAAATGCAAATTTCGCTAAAAATTAATACATACAATTAATACATCAGAAAGAAATGGGCAAAACTGGTGTACGCGTATGTATATATATACATATCTCCACATATATACAATCTTTAGTTTCCTCCCTTAGGAAAAATTAAATTGGCAAAGTAATAAGTAAATATTGATAAAGAACCAAATCGTTGAGCTGTTAAGGACCTAAATTTTTATGCTTTTTAAAAGGATATTTTAAAACGAAATTAATTATAGCAATTACATATTGCAGTTAATTTGGCACTTATTATAATGTGCAAAATAATAATAATAATAATAAATAAATAAATAAATCTAATATTCAAAAGATACTGTCTTTGAACAGTCATTACTTACAGTCCATCGCAGCTGGTATCTTCAAAAGAACATGACCGGATAAAGCTTTCCCTTCGAGATCCCAAAAATATTCTTATCGATCTGTTCAGATACTTATAAGTATCTTGTAATCTTGTTATGTAGTCCTGATTAATGGAGAACAAACAAAATAATTAATAGCATCTAAAATTTTACAAGAAAATTCAAAGATTCATTTCCATTATAAAAATAGCTTTTAAGGTATCATATTCAATTAAGTAAAGGCTTTTTCATCATGAAAATTTTTGTCTGTCAACTTGAAAACAATAATGGGCGATGAATATAAATTCAAAAAAGGTGAGCCATCAAATTTATAAGTCGTTTATTTATTTAGTGGAATAGACATTGAATGGATCCGGTTTCGCAATTGACGAAGGATAACTCACTTATATATTTCTCAATCCTTTGTAGTAATTTCAGTAAAAACGCGTTAAAAATCCGTTGCTCAAATGCTCCCTCCACGTTTTCCACAGTTCAAGCACTGATTAAAATCATTTTATCTTAACAAATGCAAAAAAATGAATGTTAAAAAAGGATAAACTATTTTCTGCTACGTGTTTCTAAATTGATATGAAGGACAACAAACATCATTTTAATTTAAAAGGTGAAATTTAAGAAAAAGAATAAATAAATAAATAAAAACAACGTTGTGTTGACTTTCAATTGAGTTTAAACCCCTGTACAACCTTGTTAAATATTTGTAGCTCTTCATAGTTGCCTGCAAAACTTTGCATCATCAGCTCCAAAAAAGGAATAAGACGAAAAACTTTTTATGTTGAAACGCATTATTTTATCTGCGTAAAATTAATTTAGTTGCTAAAAATCAAGGCATGCGATTCTTTGCGTACATAACACAGAGGTTGCGAAAGACAACACGTCGTACACTGGCAATAAAAGTGACACCATTAAAAAAAGGAACACCTTTGCAAAACGGGATTTTTTTCCCCCCAGGGTTTCCATATTCTTCAATCGAAAAGTGAGTAGTAGGTCTGTGTATCATACAGACCTGTATGGTCTCCTTTCGCTAGAAGAATATGGAATCTGGAGAAAAACTGATAGCTCATTATATTACACAGACTCAGAGGCGTAGCTAGGGTTTTCAGCTCCCGGGGACAACTGAAGATTTTGTGCCCCCGCCCTCCATGCCACTGGGGGCCTAGGGGCGCCCCTAAAGGAAATTTAAAAAAAACTTTTACACTTCCTAAATAATAAATAGCTCTAAAAAGCAGCCCTTTTAACTTTCATTTTTATTAGCGACCATTCACTTTTAAGGGAAAAATGGGACACTTTGGCTTCGCAAAGTTATTTGTCTGACTTCCCACGCACTCCTGTGCTACCTTAGTTATTCCCGATATGATTTGTGATGCTTCCACTTTTTATTCGAACCTATTCAAACCTCATCAGATCAAATAATTTTCTTTTCGCATTTAAAATAAAATAAATTAGTAATAATTTGGAGCCCTTTGACGCTGCCCCCTGGGACAGCTGTCCCTCCTTGTCCCCACTAGCTACGCCTCTGTAACAGACTTGTATGTCACTTTTCGATAGTAGAATATGTGGAATCTGGAGAAAAAACAAATCTCGTTTTAAAAAGGTGTTTCATTTTTGAATTGTGTCTTTTTTCTCGCCCGCGTGCGATGCGCCGGTTTCGATGAATTGAATACCAAAAGAGGAGAGAAAATTTCAGTTCTCGTGAATTTATGCAGTGAAAGCAACTCTGCCTTCAATCGGCACGCGTGGCACTTTGCTTAAGAAGAGTTTTCCATCCTTGGATTGCGAAAAACATTGGAATTGATCAGTCTGCTGTTTCGAGTGATTAAGAGATTATGATTATTAATATGCATGGTCTTGAAGATTTTAGATTCAGCTTGGCTTTAAAAACGTTTTCCTTTCGTCCCCCCCCCCTTTTTTTTCTTTCTAATGGGGCTGCATATTGGCTATTGGCTTACCGTTGTTTGAAGACCTAGCGGATTCCCTTGGTGACCAGTTTTTCAGGAGCACTGCTATTGGAATGGTACCATAGACACATGCGAATTTTTATGCCCAGTTTTTCTTGCAGGGGGGCCATTTCGGCCCCGTCGATGCGAATTTTGCACTGCAAATTTGAGTTAGCAGAGAGTATCCAAGCCAAGGGGGTCTTTAACATGCCACATACGGCATGAACACTCGATTTTCCGCAATTCGAAAATCCATTGACTTTGGCCGGTTTTGAACCTGCAGACTAAAGCAGTGCCAAATCACTGCGCTACCGCGCCGACGGATTCGGAAAACGTACTCTTACGGAATTGAACTAAGCTTGTGTGTTTCATTTGATTCAGCACATAAAAATGCAAAATAAATACAATTAAACTCATACATTATTTAGAATGTTATATCTTATTCATCTAAATTAAATTTATAAACATTATTGTTAAGTAAAAGTATCATAAATATAATTAAAGTGGGAGACATACTAACCTCATATTTCTCATTCTCCCTTGGTTTACAAATTTCTGAATCGAGTTTGCACCATTCTTTGTGACGAACTCTGAAAATTTCAGATTACTGCATATTAAAACAATAATCTGCAAAGAATAACTATAATATAAATCAGGGGCGGGAAACCTGGGGCCTTCTTGAGTTTTTAAAGCAACCATAATCTCAATTATACAAATTGCAACAGATTTGTGATAAATACGTTCAAATATGTGTAATTGTAATTGTGGTACACAAGTGTTATTAGCAGAGTACTGGAGAAGCCCCTTTTCTGAATTGTATCCTCTCCTGCTTCCAACTTATAAATATCTGCCCTGGATCCGCTCCGAATAGTTTTTGTGAGAATACCCGCTTTATTTATTTGATTTATTAATAGGTATAACCAAGTTTAAAAAATTAGAGACAATTTAATTATTGAAAAATATTTAATGTTTTCACATGCAGTGTTGCGGGAAAAAAAGGGGGAGAAATGAAGCACACAGGAAAAAAATGAATAAGAGATATTCTTAAATCAAAAGTCGAAAGTTGTATAAAACTAATTATAAAGAATACACAAAATTACAAATCTGCAATTGTGAAGGTTTGACTTAAAATTAATGCACTTATACTAATTATTGAATGATAATTTAAAGCTGGAATTAAAAAAAAAAATTGAACAAATTGTTCCAACAGTGTTGCCATACAAATTAATAAATTGTAACATAGTTTTCTAATTCTTGAGTATCTGAATCATAGAAAAATAACAATCTTCCACTGTTCTGTGCTTTTCCCCCATTCATATCATATAGTAAAATGTTTCGTAATGGCCACAAAATATTAATTTCTTTTTTATTGTTGATGATGATTACAAAATTTGATAGATAACTAAAAGTATTAAAAAGAAAAAAAAGCCCACCTGTTTCCATTGCAAATTGTTACAGCCGGAAAAGTCAGTACTGGCTCTTGAACGACATTCACCTCCATCGTAGTTGGATATTGGAAATACAAGTTTAAGAAAGATGAAGTCTGGTAGAGGCAACCAATGAAGTAGGCAAGGGAACCCAAGGCGTATAGCACTCGGAAAAATCTGCTCTTGTTTGAAGTATTCCAACTTCCACTATCATTTGATATTTTCTGTTTCTTCCACTCAGGTGAAAATTTATTCCAACGGACCTGTTTCGACATCATTCAATAGACAATCTGTAATTGAAACATCGAATCAAAAAGAGATCATTCATAAATGATGTCACGCTTCGACGGAGAGGGCGGTTCGTGAAATTGTGACAAAGAATGACAAGAGGATGGGAGGGGGTAACAAAAAGTGCGACATCCCTACTTATGCAACATAGCGTGACATGTGACAAAGGGGGGAAGGGTAACAAGAAGTGTGACATCCCTGCTTATGCAACATAGCTTGACATGTGACAAAGGGGGAGTTCGCTGAAGTGTGACATTTTGTGACAAAGGGGCGAGGGGGTCAAATATGTGAGAAAAAAGCGTGATTTCATTTATGAACGGTCCTAAACATTTTAGGTTTTTGTTAAAACCATATTTATCTACCTGATTTTAATCAGATAGATAAAAATGGTTTCGACAAAACCTATGTACAGGGTGCTTTAAAATACATACATGCACTGAAGAAAAATTCTAGTCCAACCTTTCACCAAGAAAATGGTGAAATTTAATTACAACCAACATTTGGTACTAAAGATGAACCATTACAATGGTTTCTAGGTTCACATTCATGATGAAACTAGGTGAAACTACACCACTATATGATGGCTCAATTTAATACCAAATGTTTGTTGCAGCTCAATTTCATCAATTCTTCCATTTTTTTTTTTTTTTTTTCTTCTTCTTCTTTTTTTTTTTTTTTTTTTTTTTGTTGTTGGTAAAAGGTTGGACTAGAATTTCTCACAGTGTGCTGTCTGGAACGTAAATCCAACGTTTGGAAGGTGTTTAAAAAATATGGTGATTTAAGTTTTGAATCTTTTCTGCTGTCATTTAACTCTGAGAACTCTAGACCATTCTCAACTAAACTTTTCAACTTGGTCCTATTGCATCATTGAAAATTGCTTTATTTACATTACTACCAGACATTACAGACAGTTTATGTTTGAAGGAGATAATAATATGCTCGTATACACAAATATCTCTATTTCTTCAAAAATATCCAATTTTCATGCAATAAGTAATTCTTAACATTAAAGGAAGTTTTCTGTGGGATCTTAAAACTGAAACCTCGCGATAATTATTTTAGCTATGAGGTCTCCTTACATGTACATATTTTTTATAACAGCGCAATCTCTCTCTTTGGAGAATGAAAATGCAGGACAAATTTCTTTTTCTACTCCCGAAAGACACAGAATTTCGAGCTCTGTAACTAAATGTGTACACGCAAGAAACAACATAAAAGAACGATTCTGACTGAGGAAAAAAACATTCATAGGTATCGGACAGTGAATATGTATCAGAAAAGTTAAAGCACAAGTACCACACTGAAAAAAAGAAAATCTCCTGAAAATAACGGAGGAGTACGGCAGCAGAGTTGCCGGCAATATTCCGTTTCTGATAATATTTTCCATTTCTTTTTTCGCCGTTTATTCAAATCAGGTTGTGAAAATACAGCAACCGTAAAACGGAAAAATTCCGTTCTCGAATTTTCAGGACTTGATATTTCCGTTTTTGGAAGGAAAAACCATGTATTGAAGAACTACGGAAACTTTTCCATTAAAATCAATCGAAAAACACTCTGAAAATTCAGGTTTTTTTTAGCAGTGTAGGACACTATGAAACCGTTTCTTTGCACTGTTAAAAATTGTAGTTCAACCTTTCACCGAAAAAATAGTGAAATTTAGCTGCAACTAACGTTTGGTACTAAGTTGAGCCATTATTGTGGCGTAGTTTTACCCTGTGTCACCATGATTGTGAAACTAAGGAAACATTGTCAGGGTTCACACTGGGGAAAAATACAAGGTCGGATTTCCCCCCTTAACCAAAATTTTAAGTGGGATTTTTGAATAAGTGGGAAATTTTTGTTTTTAAAAGTATTACTAAACTGTCCCAGAATGATACAATACAATCTATGTATGTAATAAAAATGAGTATCTAATCTATGCTCAGCAAGGAAAGAATAAACATTAACAAGGTTCACACAAAACGGATCGCTCACAAAATTAAACTTTTCAGTAACCAAAGAAGATTCCCCTTTCCCACTCCTTTTTTTTTGTCTTTCTCCTCTGTAAATAGAATGAATGAAGATAAGTCTGCATTTCCATAAGCGTTAAATTGTTCAATAATTCCAAAGAATGAAGAAGTTGTCAATCATTACCCCATCTTATTATGCGTATATCATAAATAGGGCTCCTAGATTCTTCTTTTCATTAATAGGGATAAGATGGCAGTTGAAAACTAACATACTCCATTTAGTTTGTTTTGAATCACCAGTTTAGAATAGTACTGTTCCGCGATGTTTTGAACGCGTTTTTCCGCTAGTTGCGGGAACAGCGCACAAACGAACTTTTTTTGAGTGGGATTTCAAAAAATAATGCGGGAATCGCACAATCGCGCGGCCTAGCGCGAACACTGATTGTAGTGGTTCGATTCTAGTACCAAATGTTGGTTACAGAGAAATTTCACCATTTTTTCCCTTTTTTGGAGAAAGGTTGAACTATTTTAGTGTGGTTAAATTTTTTAGTGTGGCGTGGTTGGACGAAACCGGCAATATTTTGAATTGTTAACTAGGATGCTTGTTGTACACTTTTGGTCAGACATGCCCTTGAACTTGGAGTAATACTAGTGGAAATTACTATACTGGCGTTAAGGATTCCTTTAGAAATCTCTTGGGGAGAAAGGCCATGATAGTCTAATGGTTAGGACGTCTCGCTGAAAACCCCCATGTGCACTTGGAGATACGTGCTTGTAAAATCCGTGGACTTCACTACCTCGCCCCGTGCGCAAGCAAGCCTAAGGCCTCGGTTAACTGGTCAGGGTCTGGTAGAGAAAAGTCTCTTGGGGAGATATTTTTGCAAATGAACTGTTAAACAGTGAGCAAGTTACAGTTCTACCATCATCCAAAGCAAGCTGCCTGTCGGAGTGTCAAGCGGGATCCGTTCATGTTCAAGGGAAGAATTGCTGGTATGTGAAATGTGCCTTGTTTCTTCTCGTTCTAATTTGTTTCGCATACTCGTTTTCTTCCGAACTGGTACTATATGCCATCTTATCAATTTAGTTGCTTCAGCAAACAGGGAAGCAATCATTCTGATCCGCGTACTAAATAAACGCGACAAAAGGAACCTCCCTAAAACTCGAGCGGATTCGTTCTTTTCTGCCATGCGCAAAAGCGACCAAATATGAAAAGTCCGTGGTCGAACTGTACATATTTTTATTTTTTTTTGAGATAGCAGAATATGACAGCTTTTTCCAATGGATTATGGGATTAAAAGACTTTTTAAAAGTGAGAAGTTGCGAAATGGGATCATTCATAATTAATGTTACGCTTCGAGGGGGGGAGGGGGGTTCGTGAAATTGTGACAAAGTGTGACAAGGGGGAGAGGGGGTCCGCTGAAGTGTGACATATTGTGACAAAAGGGGGAGGGGGTCCGCTGAAGTGTGCCATGTTGTGACAAAGGGGAGGAGGTCGATCAAATATATGGGAATAAAGCGTGACATCACTTATGAATGGCCCCAATGCAGATGTCCAGTAAAGTAAACGCATGTTATTGATAACATGCATTTTTCATATCATTTTTCATATCATTATCTGCCAAAAAAAAAGGACTTACTCTCCTATTAAGAGCTAAAACGATATTGATCAGAATGCTTAAAAACAACAACACTTTCGTGCCTGAAATAGATGATGATTTTGTAACGAGGTATTCGCACTTAGCATGCAAACAACTCAGCTTGTTTACTATCTGTTACTCTAAACACACATTTATTTATTTCAGTTTAAGCAGGAAGGTCACATTGATCATGTAATTGATAATAAAAAGAAAGTGCGTGTGGGGTTTTCGGAAATTTTCAGGAATGACTTCACTAGAACTAGAACTAATAACGAGACCAAAAACATTTTTTATCAATAAAGATAACTTCTCTTTGCCTTTAAATTTGACTAAATGTTTTATGCTGCTCTTTTCTTTTTTTCTTTAAATTAATTATTTTTTTTATTATGACAATAAAGCCTGTGTAAGCTGACCACTTGCGGTGCAGCATTTTAGTGGGCAACTTACACAGGTGGTCAACTCATAGAGGGTAGATTTTTTTTTTGACATTTCTTACACTATGCATTTATACATTTATAACTATTTAAAATATAGCTTCATGTATTGACGTCACTTTAAAATAGTGATTAGCTATTTTTTTTTCACAGTTATCTAAAATATCATTAGATTAATTTCACTTGAATGACTTGCATTGCATCCTATACAACTTTAAAAGCAAAGCATTTAGTTAAAATAAAGATAAATGTCTTATTAATTATGTAAGTTACTTATATGATGGTACAGATTTCCTAAAATACATAATTTTTCAAAATTGCTACATCAGATAGAAGGGAAAAAAATAAACTTATTTAAAAAATAAATGAGTGCTCATGGTAGTTTTCCCTTTTGGTCAACTTACAAAGAGATTTAGGCAAACTTTATATTGATGTTTCATCCATCCAGACAATACTGGTCTTACATTATGACAGAAAAAATACCCTGAAAAAGTTAATTTAGTTTTTTTTAGCTTTGCAAAAATAGATAAACAAATGAATACGGTTATAATTAGGTCAACTTAAAAAGGGTTTTTTATGCTACTCCCACCCAAATTTGGCGTACATAAGTGGTCAATATAGACGGGTGGTCAAGTTACGAAAGTTTCCCTACATTATATAATATAGGGCTAATGTTTTTCCTTGCAAAAGTGGTTAGCTTGCAAAGGTGGTCCACTTTACAGGTTTTGCTGTATTATTATTTCTTTTCTACGGTTCGTTTCAGTAAGGATTTCCGTAAGCTAGAATTATTTTTCTCTGATAGTCCGGATATTTCTCATTATTTATTTCATTAACTCACTCAACAGTTTAGATTTCTTTGAGTTTTTGGATTTGAGATGATAAAAAAATGAAATACACGTATTTCAAGATATATGTATATATATATATATATATATATATATATATATATATAAATATTTTAGAACTTTATTTTTTTAAACCATTTGTCACTAAAAAACTCTTGACTTTTTATAGTGGAGATAATGAGAACAAAAATAAAATACACTTTTTTCAGGATATGTTTTAACTATTTATAAGAAAATTACAAAAACAGCGATCGAACTTTATGTTGCCTGCAGTCTACGCTATGGTACAGAGGGTAACATCTCTCTAGGATTTTACTCCAGTTTTAAAGTTCCTAAAACGAACTAAAATTGCTTTTACAGTCTCACAGTCTTACTAAAATTACCTTTCCAGCTTACATTATCAAAAAGAGGTAACTAAGAGGAATAAGTAAATGCATTTTTTTGCAACATTTTGTGATACAATTCAAGGACTAACAGGAAGAAGTGACTTTAACATTAGAAAATTGTTGGTACTTCTAAGATTTTATGAGAAAGAGATGTAATAATTCCTGTGGGAGCAAAGAGAGAGGATGCTGGTGGATGATGAAGGATAATCCTAATGGGGCACATGCCGTTTTAATTCATTATTTGAAATGTAGTTTTTAAATGATGCATTAAAATATACCCAATGAGCCCGAAACTAGTAAAATTATTTAGCTGAAATAAAGTCAATCATTTTGATGTATGAGTTGATAGCTTTAAACCTATTTATCTTATTAATTTTCAAAATTCACTGTAGCAACTCTTTTTATCCCTTTTTTCTGATAAATTATCCCTGCCAGACAGATCATTTTAAGTAAGTTTTGGTAAGTTTTTTTTTAGTTTCCGTCATGTTGTCTCTTGCAAGTCAAATTGCTATGGTATGCAACTGCAAATATTTTGGCGTTTGAGCAATTTCATGGGAAAAGAGACATCGGATAGATCACTTGTGGTAGAGCCAAAGATGGTAAAAAAAGCCTTGGTAGAGCTGTCCTGCACGCGACAGATATATTTCATTAACAAAAAATAATTAAAAAATGCAATGGAAAAATTTTTGACTTAAGAAATCACACAGATTTGGGATTTGTTCAGCAAAAAAATGTTTCTTCATTACTTTCTTAATCATTGCTTTTTTCTTAACGCAATAGTTATCACGAGTAGGACTTTTTTCGAAGAACGCTTCATTTTATGGTTGGGCATTTTTTTATTTATTTATTTATTTCTGTGAATAGGTCGCCTTTTGCGTTTCTAAATAAGTCCCAAGAAAATTACGCAAACTTTAAAAACAAAAATAAAAATTGGAGATTTACCTGAGTTTTCATGAGCCCAACAGCTTAGTTTCCCGCAGTAGCAATATGAACGCTTGATTATATTTCGGGGCAAAAGGAACTTTTGTTTTAAACTGAACACGCAAGTATTTCATCGATCTTAAGCGTCTCGGTAGGAGAAAAAAGGAAACCAAAAAAAAAAAGGGAAAAACGGAAACGTTTTTGAAAATGAAAACAAAACGGAAAAACAGCATTTATCATTTTCTTATTTTTACAAACAGCAGGTGCAACTTTATTGACAATTGCAGCACAATGGATCCATACTGCATTCACAGTATTCGAACTATATCTACTAAGCCTTTTCATCCTTCGTGATTGATATTTTCTCGCATGTGCATAATACAGTAATTGCGAGGTTGATATTAGATACTATAGAATGAATATTTTTCGTCTTTTACAGATGAACTTTTCATTTTCTTGGAATGTATTTACCTAGCTGATGCTCAAGTTTCGAACGACAATAGGAGGTTTATTGTCCAGATTTGGGAATTTATTGTGTCATTTCTTTCGCATACGGTATATAAAATATGCATATTTTTTAATGACATACAAAGACTACAAAATTCTTAAGAAAGAAGTATTGATATAGTTTGAAGGCTGCTGATTCAGTATATTAAATTATTGATTCAAATCGAATAGAATATTCTTTACATGGTGTGCTCTTTAAGGTTTAGAAACGCTTAAGAGAGATTTATAGTAACTTATTTTTTCTGTATGCAGCTAAATAGTGACTATAAGCAGTTAGCAATTTTAAATTTTCTTTGAATAGCCGTATGCATATCTAATCAGCAGGACAAAATGGAGCTCCCTGTTAATAATGCTATCCCAATAAAAGGCTATGAAATGAATATTTAAGTAATAGAATATTCGAGTATGCGCGATTATTCCATTCAAGTCATATCTCTTGAATTGATTGATTGATAGATTCGATTCAATGTAAATTTCAGTTGCTGTACACATACTTCAAGAACATTCTGCTTCAAGCTGCGTGCAAGTGTTGGCTTAATCCCGTACAAGAGTTAGAAAGTTTTCGAATTTTTTTAAAATTCAAGTCTTATATGACAAGGAAATGCAAACGATGCACAGGAAAGAATTCCTTTTACAACGACAAAAACAAAAACTTCAATTTGAGAGAAATGCAGCTTACTTCTGACCATTTAAAACCAAAAATTAGTGAAGAATCAAATAGAGTTTTTTCAGATTTTTCTGAGAAGCATGAGAATGCTAAAAAACAATTTAAATGCCTAGGCTTCTTCGTAAGTAAACAACAATGGAGGCGTATTCTGAAGAGTTTCGGATTCGTATGCATTATACTCGGTTGTTTCTATCAGTGCTTTTCATTTCTGATGATGTATTTGGAATATCCTACAACGGTCGAGTTTAACGTTGTTAATGAAGCGACAACGGATTTTCCTGCAGTCACAGTTTGCAATAGCAATCCGTGAGTAAAATTTCAATCTCTCTCTCTCTCTCTCTTTTTTTTTTTACTTTTTATTGCTTTTTTTTCGATGTTCTTAAAATCAAAATTTTTCCTTTGTTAAAATAAATATTCCTCGAAGAAATTATCGAAATACCAAAATTCGGACCATCACTAATTGTACTAAATGCATATTTCATCAGTAGAAACTTTTAAAATATAGTCTAAAATAACTTTTTGTGCGAAAAAAAAATTTAAAAAAAAAAATTAATTAAAGCAACGTTTAAAGCACTAAACTGCAATAATAATTGCAGGCATATATTTCAGAGTCTCCCCCCCCCCCCACCCAAGGATATTCAAAATTCAATCTGAAAAAAAAAATGGAGCTCATAGATTAAGACACCCGACAAAAGTCACAAACACGGAAAAGAAAGCCTTAAATATACAGAACGCGGTATTTGTAAATACCTGCGCAGTTTGGCATTCTTGCTCATTTTTGGGCTTTTGGCGGATGCTTTTGCATCCATAAGCATAAGCTCACACCTTTTTTCACGTCGCAGCCCCATTTTTTCCAAACAAAATACCCGCGATTCCTTATATGTATTATGTACACACACACACACACTTTCACACAAGTATTTTGACACAAAAATGATGCGTTAGATTTCAAGCTGTTTTTGAACCCAACCCCACTGTAAATGAGTTTTTTTTATAATGGAGAAGGATACTGTAAAATAAACAGATTTATAGTGGTGTTGGACTGAAAGATTGCACACTTTTTCGTGTCCACTCTAACTGAAAATATAATGCCTGAAATAGAACTAAATTTGGTACACGGATTGGTCCTAATCGGTGCTGTTTAGTTTTTAGCGGTAACCCCGTCAATAGGGATGACTCATCAAGAAACACTGCTTCTATTACTGTAAATTATTTGAATTTATTCAAATTCAGTACATTATTTGAATATGTTTCGTATATTATACAAATACTTGCTGTATATAGCTCTTTTTAAATATTTTTGATGGATTTTATACAAGTCGGTGAGGAGGAAATTGTTATATCACTAGACCAATTTATTTGTAATTTATGCCCATAAATTTAGAACAAAATAATTCAAGAAGATACTTAACATGAGAAAGAGTCATTTTGTCTATGTAGTAAAGTTATTAGATTTAAAACTAGAAATTTTATGGCAACCCCATGAAAAGTGCCTCACGACTTCATTTGCAATAGCGACCCACAAGTTGAAACAGGGCATAAAATAAGATAGAAAGTGGGCGACAGTAATGCCGCCCAGTGCCGAGATGTTGTCTCCCAGTCACTACAGATGGTGCCGGCAAAAAAAAAAAAGGGGGGGGGGGACATTTCGTTTATTCCTTAACCAAATCTATTTTTTCATTTTCCTTGCAATCCGGCGTATATTCATGAATTCTTCTGCGGTTTCCACTTTCTCTGGATATCAATGCAAAGAAGTTTTATGAATGCAGAAGTTGCCTTTTTGAAAAATTCCTGACGGAGAGCGTAGGGTACCTAAAGTTATCAAACATTGCCAAAATTGACTTTTTAGGACGCTAATTTCAAAAAAATTCCGCGGGAAAGCAACAGACGCACCAGCCCTTCTCCGAAACAAAGAGAGCCTAAAATTTTGTTTTTAGAAATGTTTGAAAAAAAGCCGCCCATCCCCTGACATCCCCAAATATAATCTAAAATAGCGTTTTTGGAGATTAAAATTTAAAAAATTTCCAGGTGTGGCGGCCTGACTAATTGTATTTTTAGAACTTCAATGTCGAAAAAGTACCATACAAAATTTCCCAACCTACTTTTCCATAACTTCACCAAAGATTATCTAAAAATCCGTTTTAAGATTTCAATTGTGAGAATTTTCCGGGGGAGAGCCTTCAGTTCCCCTCTCCCCGTTTTTTCCTAACGTCATCAAAAATATCCAACATTTGGGTTTAGAGATCCCCCGAGAGTAAGCCCCCGAATTCTGTCTTCCCCTAGAATCACCTAAGAAAGACAATCTAAAATTTACTTCAATTTAAAAAAAAATCGGGAGAAAATACCGACCACCAACCTTTTCTCTACCTAATTTTATCATAGCGCAAAATGTCATTTTTAGGCAGTCAATTATGAAAAATTCTTGGCCTTCCTCTAACATCACCAGAGATAGCTAAAGATTGGATTTTTAATACTTCAGTTTCAGGATTTTTACGGAGGAGAACCCGCAAAACTCCTCCCTACCGATAAATTACCATTTTCTAAAATTTTCAAGTGATCAGCTGCAATTTGCATTTTATTAATTCTCCAAATATAGATTACAATTTACTTCAGTTTTACAAAAAATTTCAATAGGGAATCCCTACCTCCCATTTCTTAAGTTATCAAAGAAAGCCTAAAAGTATGTTTGTAGGGCCATTAATTCCATAAAATTTCTGGGAAAGAGCTGTTGGCTTGTCTCTTCCTCCTCCAACGTCATCATAGCCCAAGATTAGGTTTTCAAATCTTTACATCGCCTCAGAAAAATCAACTGTTTTGTGCAGAACAGTGTGGGATTTCAAATTGTATAAAAATTGAAACTGTGCAGGAATTTTTTGTCTCTTATTAGTGAATGTCATTAAATAAAAATTAAAAGAAAAAATGAATTTTTAATTTTAAAAAAAATCGCTTTGAGCCGCACATTTACGATCTCCGAACTTTTTTATTTGTAATGAGGCTGCGTACGGTCACTAACCTTTGCAGACCTAGTGCACTCCCCGGTAATCAGCATGCATTTTTTTCAAGTAGCACCACTGTCGGTGGATGTCATTGCCACTGAGAACTTTGACGCCCAGTTTCCCGTAGATGGCGACACCTGAGCTCTCATTTGATGCAGATTGCACTAGGAATTTAATTTAGCCGAGAGTAATCTAGCCGAACTAATTTTGTGCTAAACTCCATGATTGCAGAATATATGCTATAGGTTCGTCTTCGATTGCAAATGAACACGCAACGGACACTGTTTTTTATATCAGTAAAAGTAGAAAAGTTAAGAAGGAACAGGGTTCCCCTAAGTGGGCCCAGCCGAAGAAACTCACCCAGGTGTTTTCGGATTTAAAAGATCCACGGTCACAGTAAAGTGAGTTTTTTGTAAATTTACTGCATACTGAAAAAGTTTACTTCAGAAGCAAAATTAATGTTATAATATTTATCATTAACAAGACCTGAAATTTCCATTTTTCTTTTTGTACTATTTTTGCTGCTTTATATAGGTATTTGTAAAAATGTCTGGAGATAGACATTCAATCTTCTTGAATCTCTTTTAAAGTTTCATTTACTTATTTTCATTCTTTTATTTAATTTTATACGTATGCATGATAAAAACTAAAATTTAACATAAGTTTCATTATTAAATTTTTAAAAAAATGTTTTGATGATCAAAATAAATTAATTATTTCAGCTGAAAATGCTTTTTTCCCTCCCATTGTTGTGAAAAAGTATTTGACAAATTGTAACATCTCTTTTTTAATAGCAGCTTGGCACAGGATTATTAAATAAAAAGATTGATTTTCAAAAACTACTTAAACTCAACTAAGATAGCCGAAGTCTGATAACTGCAAACCATTCTCGAATATTTGCATCCATGTGAATTTCTATATACAAGGTTTATTACATGACTTAGTAACTAATACTAGTTTAATAATGTTCCAATTTTTATTGCCTGACTTCTCTGCTCAATAAATTTCATTTTAGTGAGAGAACAAAATTGTGAAGCAAATTGCCAAAAATATAATGCATGTATGTGTTTCAGATTTACATCGAATACCTCTTTCAATGCAAAAAAATATTTTTCAAACAATTTGTTTCTGCACAGAAGAAAATGTTCACTTCTTAAGTAGTCATACTCAGTGTTTCTTTCAGGCATCTCTCCGCGGAGGGGACTGAATCCTCGGAGCAAGTCAACTGCCCCCGCGGAGAAAAAAATTCCGATGTATCACAATTTAAAAAAAAAAGGAAAGAAAAGAGAGAATACGCTTTTAACTTCAGTTTAAGAAATACTTTTGGGGAAAAGACATTGAAAACTTTCACTAGCGTTACCAAAAGGAAACTAAGAGATAAGACTTTATTTTGAATAAATTTGCGGGGGGAGAATCCCCAAACTCCTTTTTTCTTCCTTTAACGTCACCAAAGAATCTCAAAAATTCTTTATTAGGAAGATTTCAAGATGTTTCCTTTAGAAAATCTTCGACCCCCTGCCTCCAGTAACGTTGACTAAGATAGGCTGAAACTTCATTTTTAAGATTTCAGTTTCAAGAATTTTGTTAGGGGAGATCATCTGAAACACCTTCCTCTAACATCCCCAAAGAGCCTAAAATTGCATTTTTAAGAGTTAATTTGCAAAAAAATTTCGGGGAAGGGCCCCCGAACCCCCCCCCCCCCCCCCACACACACTGCAAATGTAGCCTAAATACCATTGTTGTAACTTACAAAAATGTAAACTGTAGAAGCCGCAAAAACCCACTCCCCTAACTTCACCAAACAGTTTAAAATTGCATCTACTGTATATAGTAATTAAAATCCATCATACATATAAAAAATAATATTATCATCATTTCTAATCATATAAGATAAAATTAAGGATGTGATTTTGAAGCATAAACACCCCGTCCCAATTCTTAACATGCCGAATCAAAAGGTCTGAAAGAAACACTGCTCATATTACTTTTAGAGAAGGAATTTGGATAATATTTCATATAAACATTGAATTATTTCGAAAATTAATTTAATTTTTCTTTAGTTTCAAGCTTTTGTTACATACAATTTGATTATGACATAGATGCATGATTTAAAAATAACATCTGAAATGAAAAAATAGCCGAATAACGGCTTAGTACATCGCTTAAATAGAAATCGATATTTGAAGGTTTCCTGAAAAGGCCCGGAATTTTCATCGAAAACACAGACAGGCAGGGCTTTTTCAAAAAAAAAAAAAAAAAAAAAAACGAGAATAATCAGTAAAAAAATCACAATAACATTTTAACATTGTTAAAATATATGTATACATTTCAATTCAAACAACCTCAATGAATATTGATTTTTTTATGGGGGGCATGGACATTAGGGGAAATAGACCTGGATGTCGCCCAGTGAAAATTCCTTAAAATATGCTCTGAGTTGAAACCCCTGCTTTGAACTGCTGAAACACGTGTCTGCAATTATTATTGCTATTTGGTACTTTAAATGTTGTTGTTTTTTTAATTATTATTATTAAATATATCTAATACGGCGGAAAGATATATCTTAAACTATATTACTGTGCAACAATTTTTGTAAAATTAATATCTATGTCAATTCTCATGCATTCAAGAGGTGGAAAAGAACGGAGAACCAAAGACGTTTAAAAATCGTTTTAACAACTTTGTCTATTTCATTCTAAACAGTCATAATAATACATATTTTTTTCAGGGGATTCCAGATTTGTAATGTAAACTGGTAAAAATTTCTATTCAGCATAATTAACGATTTTTAATTTACTGTAATTTAAACCATCGGAGACATACTACAAGATCTATAGCGACGATTTAAAGCACAGTTTAGCCTCGCTATTCGTACAAAATTCGTTCCAGGAGGCAGTTCTAATGGCGAGTTTTACGAAAGGCGAATTATTTTTTCACATAAGATGCAATGTAAATTGGATTAATTCGTTCAAGGACCACAGGTGGTTGGTTATTTAAACCTATGAAAAACAAATGTAAGGTACTGTACATGAAATTATAGATAAATAAAAATTTAACTGCGCTTTGCTTGTACGGAAGTGAGCTGATGGCATAAGTGGGATGTTGAGAGGAGGAAAAGAAATGGTTGGAAGAGGAGTACCCTTCCATAAAAACATCAGGTAACATCCCTTTAGGTGTTTTCTCCATTTCTGCTGTTCTTTCTTTTTTGTCTTTTCGCACTAGAAGAATCTTTGGTTTCTTTTTCTAAAAACCTGTCCAAGGTTGTCTGCCTTTGACGATTGTTTAGAATTTTTCTAAAATGGGCAATAACATTGTCGTGGAATAAGTTAAAGCTGTTGATCACAGCAGTGTTGGGATGCCATTTTTCCATTGTTGGGATTTCTGCAAAGGAAATGCCTTCTTTACTACTTTCCTCCTCTGAAGAAGAAAGTTCTTCAACAACTTCCTCTTGCTTCCCCTTAAAAAGTTAAAATTTTCAGAAAACATCTCAAAAAGTATTAAAATTTTTTGAAAATTCCAAAACGCCAAACAAATTATTTCCAGACGATTTCAAAATGAGCATAATTTATTCTCATTTACTCGAATTTTTTTCTTAAAAAAAGCCAAGCTAGCAACCCAGCTGGCCCTTGGTGCCGTACGAATATAAGGACAAGTACAAATGGCGAGTAGAATTTTACTTGGAACAAGTTGGACGAATAGCGAGGCGGACGAATGGCGGGGCTCCACTGTATTTCGATATCGCAGAAAATATGCAGTGGGAAAAACTAAAAAAAATTAAAACTATGGTTTCTGAAAGATGATAATAATATTACAAAGAGTTTTTGTCTTAATTTCAGATAGCTATTTTTAGTCTTCTACTATCCTGTTTTATAAAAGCACATTGTGACTTTTATTCATGAAATATAAGTGGTGCAATCGTAGCATTCACTGCGACAGTAACTTAATTGGCGCAATGGTAACAGTGCGATTATAACTCATTTGAAGCAATGCAACAGTAACTTAATTAGCCCTATGGTAACAAATTCAATGAAACAGTAACTTAATTAGTGCAATGGTAAGTGGTAACAAATTCAATGTAAAAGTAACTTAATTACTGCAACTTTAACAAATTCAGTGCAACAGTAACTTAAGTAGTGCAATGGTAACATGTTCAAATCAACGGCAACTTAACCAGTGCAATAGTTACAAATTCAATGCAACAGTAACTTATTGCAATCGTAAAAAAGTCACTGCCCTTAACTTAATTAGTGCAGTGGTCACAAATTCAGTGCAATGGTAGCAAAGTCACTGCAACAGTTGTTTATGACGCATATATTTTTTAATCACAAGGAGTAGATATTTTTCATTTTAATGTATGAACCGATCGCATTTTTTTTTTTCTTTTTTGGAGAATATTCTCAAAATATTTATTAATTAGGTGTTCGTTTTCTTTTCAGCGTGCGATATAAAATTTGGTGCACGGAAGAAAAATATGTCTGCGACCACAAAAAGAATGAAACATTGGAAGTAAGTTTTACCATAGTTAATTTCAAGCCTTAGATTAATGACAACAAGTGCGTGTAAAACTAAATGAGTCTACTTCCCAGTATACCAACATCAGTTTTGTAACATTTTCTGTGAGAGGAAACAAGGTGCATTGTAACAATTTCTACAGAACTCCTCTTTTTTCGAGTTTAAAAAATATTTTTATGATCTAAAGTTTATTTCATTTTAAATTCTGTTGGTTATCTTCCAATTATTTATTCAGCATTCTAGTATAATGTAATAATAACAATAATAATGATGATGAATAAATATAAATACAAAAACAAAAGTTGTTTTAAGGGCTTCAATGGGGTCCATGTACCTTCATCGAGCACTTTGGGACAATATTATTTGACTATGAGGCATATTGGGGCAGCTACCTTTAATTAGTAACTGCAAATAATTTGTAGATACACACATATTTTAACTTGTTATGCGCTATATTTTGAAACAACTTTAATAAAATCAAAAATTGTTTCAGAATACTTCAATGTGGTCCGTGCACATTCATCGAGAGCTTTGGGACAACACTGATCTGGATATGGGGCATATTGGTACAGCTACTTTTTCTTAGTAACTGCAAATAAATATTTGCAGATACACACATACTTTAACTTATTATGCACTGCATACAATCATACATTGTATGCTTCTAAAGGAAGGAAATATGAGAAATTCCTTCGACTTGGAGTATCCACGTGCGCCCAAATTTCTGAAGTCCAACACCTATAGAAATAGCAGCAACACATGTAGAAATAATGTATTAATGTATTTGTATGCACAGAGCTTTTGAAATTACCTGTTGTAAAATTGTAGAATATGTTGTGTATTAGAAATTAATTAATTTCCATTGTTAGGATGCCAATGCATCAAAACTTTGACAAATTGTAGAAAGTAGCATTATTATATGCCACTCCTATTGCCATAAATTAAAAGATAAAACAAGGCATGAAAGTTCTGAACATCTCTTTAATGCTTTAGGTTTCTCCCAATTTGCTCCTCCAAAGGAATTGATTAGCCCAAATAATGTAGAGCAATTAGAGCTATTTTATGCGGAAAGAAAAGCTTAATTGTTTGAAAGAATGTTTAATATTGTCCACAAAAATAAATCTACGAAGTAAATTACTAATAATTAGCCGGGTGAGAAATTTTTCGTAGCATAACAGAAAACTTTTTTGTTGAGGAGAAATAGGCTTCGTCAAATCACTTTGAAATACAGACATAAACTGATACTATGTATACCATTCAGAGTGAATTTTTCTAACTTCTATTTTACAATAATTGAGAAATTATGGCTTTTCTCCCTATGCGGCACATGCCTCCAATAGATCTTCTTCTCTCCTACATACTTGACCCTCTCTTTTGACTTCTTCATTAAATTATTTCAAATTTTAATTGAAAATTTTTTTTTGAAATACTTAAAAAAAATTCAAAACAAGAGTAATCTTTTTGATGAAAACGTAAATTTATTAATTTGCATTTATTATTATTATTATTATTATTATTATTATTTTTATTGTTGTTGTTGTTTCAACGTATTGCATTCAAAAAATGACGCTGTGCCTATTATTGTCTGATGTATAACATATAGATACAAAAATCGATTAAAAATTCGTAAAAGCGATGTTCCAAAAATTTATTAATGAATTTTCCTATTTGCTCGACAAAGCACAGAAATTTGAAAAATTTATTTCAATAGCAAAAGTTTTAAAATTGGAAAGTCTATTCAGCTTTTCTTACAAGTAATATCTGCTAGATTTTTAAATCTATGTCTTTTCCATACTTAAATTTTCTGAATTTGAATTTATTGTACTACGAGCAATTTCAGTTAAACTGCTGAGTATATCCATGAACTAATGAATATCTTTTTTCTTTTTAACTAGGACTATAGAATACGTCAGGGTGATCTGTATGATCGTTTGAGTAAAGATAAAAGAATAAAATTAGGTTATCAAAAGCAAGACTTTATTATATATGCTGAATACGAAGAAGAAAATGTAACTGATTCGTAAGTTAATAGTTTTTTCCTTTAATTACATATTTCATACGAATTTGTTCTGGATGCTTCTTAAAAAATTTGACAATGAATTTTTAAATTCGTATAAACATCAGCGGAGTGTAAATTGATAGCAAGCAAAAATGCTCATTTTTTTGTATCTCCAGTAGAATCACACTTTTCATTTTTCATTCTGTTTCTTTCAGATTTTCTTGGTATTACGATTATGAATTTACTAACTGTTTCACATTCAATGCTCGTTGGGACGAAAAGAATAATGGAAGTAGAAGTGCTTTTGTTTTCAATCCGGTTACAGGTATGGCTTCAGGTAATCTTTAGCTTAATAATGGCCTTTTTTTAAAAAAGTTATTCTCCCAGTTTTTGAATTAATATCTTTAAAACTCAAAACTGCAAATTTATAGAATAAACTGTAATGAAAGTGTCGTACAAAATACCGTGTGATCCGAAATGTCACTCATAATACATTTTTTTTTTCTAAAAATAGGTTCTGAAATTTCGGCGCTATTCCTAATCGAGTACTTATGCTAGTTTTATACCAGAAGTGACAGCAACAGAAATCATGTCTCTCAGGTTTTGCGCTTGCGCACATGACAGCTACAAAAAGTACTTCGATTTAGAAGGTGAAACCGCTATTGAATGGGAAGAAAAAACCTTCAACTAAATTAGAAGGGTTGCGCGCGCACACACACACCTCCCATTACCCTCTTAATTAGTTTTTTGTACTTAGTTTTGTAATCTTAAAAGATTTAGGTTTTCAAATTTGTATGAAAATTACTTTTTAATTATTAAAGCTATAGATATTTTAATTTCAAAATTTAATAATTTCCTTTTCGACGCAAAAATATTTAAAAAATTTGAGATATCACAATTAAGTTTGGAAAACGTTTGGACAAGTACAAAGTATCAATGAGATATGCGCTGTCACATTTAATACTGTAAATGATTGGTTTGAGGTTGTATGATAAAGAAGCCTCAGAAACCAAGTTACTTGTTCCTGCTGTTTCCTGTGTGACAAAGCGTGAAAGCGCATATACTAAGAAAATTAAACATCACCGTTTGTGCACTAATAAGCATAGTACCCGAAGGATTACCGGGACTTCGAATCTCCTTACTTAACGGCCGCGCGCGAATCTCCTAAACTTAAATAGATTCGCTCTTTTCTGTCATGCGCAGAGATGTTCGCATCAGGCAGGGGGGGAGGGCAAACTTTTGGACAGGAGGGGTAGACTAGTTTTTCAATTTTTTTCTAACATGTTAGAATTTATGCTCCATTTTGGGTATTTTCTTAAAATTTAAATTAATAATTTATTTAATAATTAATGCAATTATTTAATTTATTAATTGTTAATTAAACAATTAATTAATGAAACTATACTAATTTAATTCAATAATGAAATCATTTGATCTTAAAGGAAATATTTGATTAAAGTTTACAAAAGGCAGAATCGAATTTTTAAAGCTTGTTCTAACAATGTCTTTTGTAAATTAATAAAACATATGAAATAACATAAAAAAGTGAACATTTTTTAAAGATAAATTTAATGTGAACGATCATTCAAAGTAAGATATGGAAGCATAGAACATGTATCGGTACGTTACAGTAAAAAAATTAACGTAGTTGTAATTTTCTTTTGTTTGTTCATATTAAATTTTTTAAGCACTTCTTCTAAAGTTAAGTTTTCAGTCCGTTTTCTTTCGAATGCTAAGAAAACTAAATCTGCCATTCTTTGATGCGTCATAGAAAGTCTTTGGGGACAAGTAATTGCTGTCAATGTAGAAAAACTAGATTCGCAGGTAGCAGTGCTACAGCCAAATGTATCTACAGAAGCAAAAAGTTCATACGTATTCTTGAATGCTTCTCTGTATTTATACAAAATTTCTAGCTTACTTTTTTTGCTTTCACACTTAAATTTATTTTGAGATACAGGGGCTTCTGTCTCGGATGTTGTCTCTTCGGGTGTGACTGGTGATGGTTGTTGTATGAATGAATGTGAATGACATTTGGGGCCTTGGTCACTCCGAAGATACACAATAGAGGGGTTTAACAGGTAATTGAAAACGCTGGAAAGAAATGTAGATTATTGCCTCCGGTATTGATAAAGTGAGGGGAGAGGGACAATCTGACGTATTCGGCTATTTTGCTGGGATTCAGGTTCAGGGGTAATTATTTTTTTAAATATTTGCGGCTTAAAGAGTTAAAAAGGTTTGCATTAACGTCGAAGTTACTGCTGGTTTACAAAAGTCATCGAATCTGTCATTTGGAGACGAGTAACTCCTTAGAGAGATAATTCACTGATACAACAAAAGAACTCACATGTACTGCAATCAATTCGATGGGCTGACGATTGCACAAAAGAAAAAGGTATTTCACCCCTTTCTCTGGGATCATGCTCATTATTAGGAAGTAAAGGGAAAACTTACAAAGTAAGTGACCTCGGGGACTGCCCATGATCCTTTCATTAGTGCCTCGTTTAGATTGAGAACAGAAAAAAAAATAAGCTGAATAAAGGAAAAAGTTCGTGTTTTTTTTTTTTCTCTCTAAAATTTAAATTAAGAGACAAAGGTGCATGGGAACAGGGTTTCTTCGATATGACTTTGCGTTTAAACAAATCAAAAAGTTAGAACAGAAATACTATTTTGGTCCAATTAATCACGCTAGGACGAGCAAAACATTTTCCAGATCGGGCATTGCCCGTCCTGGCCCTTCCCTGGCTACGGGCCTGGTCGTGGCCTGGTTCGCCAATGTCACGGCCTGGTTCGCATGTGTTTAATTCGCGGTCAGATATCATGATGGCATTGACAATATTTTAGTAATTTTTAGAGTTTTCTTTCTTTCTTTTAAATCCTCGAAAAATTCGGATCATCTTCAAACTGCAGGGATAATCTAAATATAGATAACTGGAATACTTTAATTTCTTTTTCGAAAACCGATCATTATACATGTATCAAACTCGGTGAATATTTTAATGCAACTTATGCTTCAGCCGTTTCAAATTCTGCACTGAATGATGTGGATAATATATTTATTCCAGAGCTCCTGTTATGCGTAAATATGGATGTAGATAACTACAGCAACATCACGGGCTCCGTCTACGGAAGAATTCGATTGACAATCCACGAGGATGACATCGTGCCTAATCCTACATATGATGCAGCTAGTTTGGAAGCGGGAGGATTCTATTCATATGGTGTGCAAAAGGTTAGGAAACATTTTATCCGCAAATATGATTTTACCCGGGAATTAAATGCTGTTAAGTTAACTGGCTTATCATATACAGCGAAACCTGTGTAAGTTGACCACTTGCGGTGCAGCACTTTAGTGGTCAACTTATAGCGGGTGAGGTAGAGGTTGAAAGGGCAAATTCCGTTCCTGACAAAAGTGGCCAACTTAGACAGGTGGTCAACTTTACAGGTTTTACTGTACATGGTTTGCTAATAGAAAAAGCGAAAATTCGGCAATTCGGTGAAGGCTCGCACCATTCATAATGTAAGGTCATGCGATTCACGACGGCGTGCGCCAAGTCACAAAGGCACCAGACTCAATTCTTGAAAATAAAGGAAAACCAGAAACAAAAACCCCAACAGAGCCTGAAGAAACTCGAAAAAACATTTTTATTGGATTTTCCGGAAAAAAACGGGTTTTTTTAAGTCCTAAAACAGCCGCTCGTGAGGCAACGCACGACGAAGATGGTCAGGCTTGGCGCGGGCCAGATTCAATGATCCGTTGAATTTCAAATTAACTCAAACGCGTGTGAAAAATGTACGACTGCATAGAAAGACTGCATTCTATTTTATTTGACTTAATGTAAATTCCCCATTTATTCTAAGTCGAAAGAGCCAAGTGACCAATCGATTCTCTGGCTGTCTGGCCTGTTAATCCAGTTGGTCGTGAGAGGGAAACATCTTGCATTGGACAGCATCTTCCATTAGGCCGCAAAGCAGCCTAATGGAAGTCACTTGAAATAATTTGACCGTTTATCACCATAGTTACATCGTCATTATGAGTTTTTTTTTTTGCAGGTAACAACTACTTTGCTAGAATGGCCTTATCAAACAAAATGCCGGAATTATAAAGAAGAAAAAGAAATCAGGACTGGTGCTAGAATGAGTCAGAAGGTAAGATATCTTTTACAAGTGGGAATTCTATTTTCTTAGGAATGAAAATAATTGTGTTTCATGCCCATTTCTGGGGAGGGTTGATTTTTCCCTTTTTGAGATGACGTTTTACTCACATCAATGCCTTATCATTACTGTTTATGTCACTTCATAAAATGTAATCATTTATTTCTTGCAGAATTGCCTACTGGAATGCTATAAAACTGAAACTGAGAATTCGTGTGGTTGCACTTACCGCCGACTTTCCTTGATGTACAATGCAGAACCTTGCGAATATCGATCTCAAAGTAAGTGAGACATTACAGATAACTCAAATTACATTTACAATTGAAGAGGTTTCAAGGAAAATCAACTTAAGAATTGAATAGAATCTGTTTTATGATCAAATCAATGTACGCACAGACCTAAGATTAACTGGACTGACAGGGTTCATATCACGTCGTCAGCATGAAACCGTTTCTGACTAAAATCACGTGACCAATTGGCGAGCTGAGAGGCCCAACTTTCAGTCAAATGGTTTTTTTTTCAACAAATTTAGTTAAACAGAGAAATTTTAATTCCACTGCGGTGGTGCTTTAAAGGTGTCAAATTCAGAATTTGGGGAATTTCTTAACCACAATCTCCGATTTTATCCTAGCAGTCGGATTTTCCCTTGCGTACAATAGAATGACTTTTCTTGCAACGATCACAATCTATACTTGCACTCTTAGCCTGAGGATGTACGTACGCTGCAAAAAACTCTAATTCAACTTTTCACCACAAACAAAAAATGGGGAAATTTAGCTGCAACCAACACTAGTACTGGTACTAAGTTGAACCTTTATAATGGCGTTGTTTCACCAAGAATTTGTAACTAAAAACCATTGTGATGGTTCAACTTTAGTGCAAAATGTTGGTTGCAGCTAAATTTCACCATTTACTTTTGTGAAAGGTTGAACTAGAATTTTTTACAGCGTGGCGTAGATGGACAAAACCGGCAATATTTTGAATTGTGGACTAGGATGCTCGTTGTGCACTTTTGGTCAGATATTCCCTTGAACCTGGAGGAATACTTGTAAATTTCTTGAAAAAAGTTTGAAAGGTTGAGCTAAACTTTTTTACAGTGTAGTTTAGGGAGTGAGACATTCGGAAGAAATGCTGCTCACGTGTACAGAACAAACTCAGATCTAAAAACAAATGGATAAAGGAATAGATAAAAAGACGAAAGCCTTTTAAGGAAAAAATCATTCTTCATTCTAGAAATTATAATCCGAAACAAAAAAATATCTGGGTAAAAAGTATAAAGGCTCATTAAATTACAAGAATAAATACTTATACCAATTAAACATTTACACTAGCTCTATCATATGGGATACTTTAAGGCTAACATAGGGTGCATACAGATTTTTTTATAAACATTATGAGAAAATGTACTTCTGACTTGCTCCTATTAGTTTGGAAAAATAAGCTACTTTAAATTTGTGACCAGTCCAATTGTTCAAATTTCTGCGCAGCAAATCGAGATTTAAATGCCTTCTACTCTAGTATCTGTCCCAAGGTCATAAGTTTTAACTAATAAATGTCTAAATATTATGTGTGTGATTATTATGTTCATAAGTTATTTAAGTGTCTAAAAACGTTTTGTTTTAGTTCACTGTTTAAGTGTTATCGAAGAAAATGTGTTCAAAATTTGCAGTTCAAAATGCCCTATGGCATGTCGGTAAGTATTCCCTCCCACCCCTTTTTTAAGGTTTTGTAACTTTTAGTTCCTTTAGTGCCAAAACTTAATAAGCTTTTTAAAAAATTTTAATTTTAGGGACGAATTTAGTTTTAAAAAAGGTTTTTACCACATTTTGGAATACATTTTCACGAAATGAATGTTTTTTATTATGCACGCGCATGTAAAGTTATTAAACAAAACAACTGAAATTTTTTTCTGATATTATTTAAAACACAGAAATGCACTTTTCCCCCTCGCATTTTCACTTTTATGCAAATATCTTTATTCAAACCACACATCACTTTCCTATGTTTATCATAAACCTTCTAGAACAGAATAATTATATTTTTCCGTATAATATTAATTTATTTTCTTAGAGGCTTTTCGACACTCGTTAAATTATATTTCTGTCTCTCTTTCCTACTTCATTATTTAGGAAGATTAAAATATTCATTAACTTTCACCTTACTTCAAAATTTAAACATATTTTTTAAGATGGCCTCTGAGTTGCGAAAAACTTAAGATGCTCAGCTAGTTGAAAAGAGCAACAATTTTTGTCCCTCTTCATTCATTACTTTTGACCAGTAAAAAATACCTGATTCTAATTAACATTTTATTCTGGAAATTACTAAACAACTCAAATAAAAAAATGAAATAATAATAATAATTATATACAATAAAAAAGGGGAGAGGGGTAACATTTATTTGTAAAAATAGAGTAGAATTGAGCATTTGCGGTTTTTTTTCCAAAAGATGACAGATGTTTTGTAAATTATTAAATAATGTTCTATGTTGTAACTAGTCATATTTTTAATTGTTACTGCTAATTTTTTATTTTTACTTTGAAATCTAGCACTATCAGAATAATAAATAGCACGACTGGAAGCGCAATTTCAATAATATATGAAAAGTAATTAACATCAATGATATTTTACAATTTTTTTAGAAAGATTTAATTAGTTTACACTGGAGTCGTCTAGATACATCCACTTCTTTTCCATTTCAACCTTTTACACTTTCTTATAATTTAAAGTAATCTTCGTATGGTGTTAATTTTTTAAGATTCTAAAGCAGCTACATCATGCTAAAAAGTGTTTGAAATGTGCCATTTAGTTACAAAACCAGATCCCTTCATCGACCATGCTTCTCAGCACTTCTTTTTTTTTTTCCTCCAAATATCTTCCAAGAAAAAATTATTTTTGTGTTAAAATTTCAGCAAGTTAAAAGTATATGCCAATGCTCTTAGCTAGAAATTCGAATTTCTTAGATATTAATTTCTTTCCCGCCGTGAAAAATTTCATTTTTTTTTTTTGGATGTATCTGGTTTTGAAACTAGACGACTCCACTTTAGCATAGAAATATTCTTCATTTCGAATAATCTTTTTTCTTCACTTTTTTAGCCAGGTCGAATTTCAGTACGTCGCTACAGATGTAGAGCCATTGCAAAAGGTAATTTCGGGAATTTTAAGTGTAAAATTTTACGTTGAGTAAAAAAGTAAAAGTGAACATAACTTGACATTTAGTATTTTATGTATGAAATATGATGTTGAAGTTGTAGTAAAATTTAGTTACGGCTTCATTAATTTATGTGTCCCTTTTATTGTATTTTGATGAGCTATTTATCTACATACAAGTAGGTAAAGACCATTTGAGGAGAAAATGGTCTTTGTCTACTTGTTTGTCAACTGATTTTCTTACTTATTTTTTATTTAGTAGCTATTGATGACTTTCAGCGTTATCAAGAAAAAAATTTTTGGGAATAGTTTTTCTTCTTTTTCTTTCCTCTCTCTCCTGCTTTCAACGTAGGTTCGAAGCTTTTTTTAGAATTCTTTATTCGTCATACTTTTATACTACTCCTTACATCTATCTACTAATCAACAATCTGCAATATTTCTATAACACTCCAACAAAATGTGGTCAAACAAAATAAAATACTCTTTGAAGCTAACAATGCCTAATATAATATAAAGTAAGATAATAGGTGCGGAGACGCATTACTTTGCTTCGAATCAACGTTTCGTAAGTTGGTTGATTTGCATCAACGTTTGGAGCTATAGAATAAATTGAAAGTGAGTGTTTGCATTTCCAATTTATAATAATAATAATAAGGTGGCATGAAAAATTTTATTTATATTTTCTTCACAGGAGAAAATGCAGGAAGGAAAAAAAAATATGCATAATGTGTATTAATTCTGGTCAATCAGTCGTACTGAGAAGAAATTTTCGCTAATTGAAATATTTAAACAAAACAAACTGTTTATACAGAAAAACTAAAATGTCTAAAAGCTGATTCAACGTTCGATGCTAAACTTGAAAAAATTAATGAATTACGGTCGAATTTCGACCGCAGGACAAACTCTAGTCAAAATAATTCTTCCAAGGGTAATAACAGAATTTCATGACTTTATTGTCATACGTAAGTCAGTTTCATCAAGATACCAAACGACCTTGAATAAAGTCCAAGGTCTTAAATTTTTCCTAAATTATAAGTATTGTATGATCTCACTCAGTAAATCATGCCCTGTGTAATGTAAATTGTAAATAATTTTGTAACAAAGTATAAGGCTCCAAAATCCTAGCCCATGCAATAATCATTTCGTGCTTAGATTGCTGTCAACGATACGGTGATAATACTATTTTAAGTATTTTGTCTAGCTTGCCAAAAATTTACACGAAAAGTTGTATTCCAAAGAACTCGATTTGGTGTACAGAGCAGCAGTTTTGTCTGCTTCCAATTTGTAGTCCATAACAACTAATAGCTTCCTACTGAATGCATTTAAAATAATTGTAAAAATGAATGGATTTTTTTATTGTACAGAACATTCTTTATACCAACGTCGCAAATAGAGACTTTTGTGCCTTTTTATAAAAGTGCACTAATTGATTTTGAAGAAAAAAGAAGTCGAATGAAAAGATTGAAGAAAAATGAAGGCGAATGAAAAGAAAATTAAATTCCAGGAATTCAAACTATAAATTTAGAAAACCCGAGGAAAACTGCCCGTTTCTCAACTTACTTCTGACAATATAATTTTTATCCTATAGTATTTAATTGATTTTATTTGATTTTTCAATTTATCTACCACCCCTTCTTTTAAGACCGGGGTCAATGATACCTATGTCAATAATAAAAAGACGTTATTCTTAAAGTAGTTTTACCTACAAGTGTAAATTCTACAAATAACAAACGAATTAACTCAGCACGAGCAAACATACAATTACAAACAAACTCAAAATAATGATTGCTTCGATGCGTGACAAATGTTATGTTTCAATGTCAATTGGATACTTTTGGTGTCTTGTATAGAGTATCAGTCAATCAGCAATACCAAGCCTATTATTAAAGTTTGTTTGTGTAAACGCATCGAAAAGTAATTGTAGTTTTGATAAATGGAGTAATTATATCTGACCATTATTTACTGGGATAGGAAGCACGAAAAACAATCACCCAACTCATAGATTAAAACCCAATTTATACCCTTAACAGTGACCCACACAAACTTTCATAGGATCACGGTCAAAAGTAAACTATAACTATCTCTGAGGAAAAAGTGAGATTAAAGAAATTGAAATCGAAGCATTAGTTGGTTGGTTGGGTGTCCACGCGCGAAGCGAGAAAGAATGGGTGCGCTACTCCTGAGTCAAAGGGGCCCTATAGGCAGGAGTCCGACTTCCGCCCCTTTCAATGTGGTCTCTTAATTTTTTTGAACCAGCTCCCAGATGAGAAACCGTCATCTGGGGTTGGCACCCCCAGAGGTATCGTTTCACTTGGAGGACATTGTAGCCACGACGCATTTAACGTGCACCAGCTCCCTTTAGCGTACACGGTTCATAGCAAGTAGCCGCGAGAGGTTGTCACCCTCCCAAACACTGAGCTCCGTCGATGTTGCTTCACTTTCGGTGCTCTGCAGGAATCGAGCTTCTGCCGACTGGTCCACTGCGGGACAATCAAAGCATTCAGTTGTATCAATAACCACTATAATTTTATTCAAAAATAACTTTATAGAATCAATTCATTTAACAATTATTTTCTAAGAATTATGAATTGGCTTTTAAAATTCATATTTTGTCACTGCATTTTTTACGTTATTTTGCTTTTTTGTGCTAGTTCAACGGTCCTGAAAGTAGTTTCTCCACAACTGACCAAAACCACCAACATTTATGAAGATAGATTCTAATCTAAAAGGTGTTAGATTGACATGTGAATGAAATTTTAATGGCTCTCTAAGAGATTTCCATTAGTTGAGGAATAATGATTACCATTAAATAGATATTTTGTACCACAATCATACACGGGTATTAAGTTTAAAGTTTTATGAATAATTTTTAGTTAATCATCATGGTCATCGACACATCAGGCTATGGTGGTCTAAAGCCTCCATTTTTTCTTTCCTTTTGGCCTACCAAAATCTCTAAATCTAGATTTTATCAAAATACAAACTGAATTTCACGTTATAAAACAACTATACGGCCATTTTAAAATACACAACGCCACAAAGTTCAGTCCTAGACATGAACAAAAAGAAAAGAACTGACATCAGAAAAAGAAAATTACGAATCTACAAATTTAGTGGTACATTGGACCAAAAAATTGCCGATTTTCTGGCTACGAACGATGGTGCGTAATTTTACCATAATTTGGAACAGCAGGCACCAGTAAGCACCAGAATATTGTAGAATTAAGCACCGTCTTTTATAAACAGCAAATTGGCATCATTTTTTTATGCGCAACATACCACCATATTTTTTTAGTGAATTTTGCTTGATAAAAACCAACAATAGCTGAAAAAATATCTACTAAATATCTTTACTGAAAGTACAAAGATACAATACAGTCATAATGGAAATTTATTAAAGACCGGAGAATGGAGCTCGCTGGACGCATGGCACATGTTTCGCGAATGTACACACAGAGGTCGATCAGGACATATTTTCGATCATACACTGACACTTAGAATTCGTTAAGGAATCACACTAAAACGGTTGGATGATGTAGAAAAATGACTTTGAAACTGTTAATAGCAGGCGTTAGAAATTGTGGTTTAAGAAAAAACATTTTCTTTTCTTTTTAGGAATCTACATTATACGACAAGATGCAGTTGGATAATATATTTGCATCATATGATGAAATGATGTAAGTAAAGAAACTCACAATAATTCATTATTTCACATTTTTATTGATTAAATACTTCGTTTGTAAAAATATCTGTGTGTATTATTTGTCTTAAATAATTGTTCAAATATTTCTCATATCTTGTTTATTGAAAGAAGACAAATGAAATGAAATTTTACGCATTATTTTAAAAGGAAATAATAAATTAATACATTTAAAAATTTTTGTATCTTTTTAAGCTCGGAAAAATTACTCCGGCAAATAATATATGACTTGTTCATTGGAACGGTGTTTAGTAGTTTAGTAAATGATGTTAAAATCAATATAAAAAGTAAATAAAAAATATGCTTTTTTTAATGGTGCCTTTTTTAAAGTATGTTTTTCGGAAAACATTCGATGCACCCATTCCATGCATCGAAGGATCTGATAGTCATGAGTTTTCTTATCATTATCATTGAGCATTATTGCAACGATTCATGAACTAAATCTCAAGGGAATTCTTAGCGTGCACTGTTAAAAAGTTCCGTATGAAAATAGTAATATAACCATTTATTTGATTGTTATTTTACCATATTTAATTGCAACAGTTGAATAACCATTAAAAAGATGGTACTCAAACCGCTTATTGTGAAAAAAAAAAAAATTATTCTCTGTTTCTCCTAAAGAACGTTTAACTAACCGTAATTTACAAGCGCCACTAGCCCACTAGTTCTCGTAAATTTCATATGAAACGGAATGAAGAGGGTCTTTAGATTAAGCTGAATTAGTTTTAATAAAAATTAAGTTGGAATACCAATTATATTGCAGTTTATGTTAACAGCGACAGATATTATTGAACTAATGGCATGATAATATGAATTAAATTAATTCTGTATCTGAGAGCCATAGCATCTTAAGTTCATTTTTCAAGTTTTTGCGATAAGTTGAACATTTTTAGTACAAGACTGTACTTTTCCGTGAGAATCTTAGACTAAAGATGTCGATGGAAGCTTTAAAAGTTCGGAACCCACATGTAACTAGTGGCTTTGTCGTCGGTACTCGGTATGTCCATTAAGTGTGAACTCGCAAAAACTCTAAAATAGGCTATCAGGTTCAGAATTTGCTTCGTGTTTTATGAATTGCATAAGAATGTAAGTTTTCTCAAATCTTGAATTATCTTTTGTAAAAATTAACGAATATAACGGGAAATTTTTCTGGAGTTTCCCAAGTTTGTTTTAAGAAAGCTTTATTTATTTATTTATTTATTAGAAAAAACATGGCCTGCGTCCGAATTCATTATGGCTCAACAGAAAAAAGAACTTTGACACATCGTCCAAAGTATCCGGTAATGTATCTTGTTGCCATTTTTATTAGCTTGATTACGATAAAGAACGCAACCCTTTGAATTATCATGGAGGATTAAATATGTTTTTAAAATTTTAATGAGTTCTTAGTATTTGCTTTATTATACAGGTGAGCCCGATTAATGGATTAGCTAATTTAACACGAAACATTATTTTAATAAGCAGGTCACTCCATTATCCGGGATCACAGAAACAATATACTATGGTTTGATACATTGAAAATTTATTACATTAAGCGAGATATTCGTTTAACCGATATTCCATTAAGCGGGTTCGACTGCAATTACAACAATTCTGATTTATGAAAAGCATTAACGCTGTCGGTTTGAAAGATAAACATAGCAATATTGTGTATCATATGCTGCCATTGGTAGAATAGCAAAGTTTTCATGAATTATTGCAAACAACCTTGAAAGAATAGTTAGAACAAAATGCAATATTGTGGTGAATCATAATTTAAATGTGAATTTTTCGTAATTTAACTAGGATTAACCCATTAGTTATCTAATTACATTGGGTAAAAATAATTGTTGTGAACGATGAAACAGTATCTCTGGAGTTCTGGAGTGCGATTCCTGCAATGCTGCGAATTGATGCAGGAAAGACAGTTTTACGCAGATTGCTGATAGAAATCTTGACATTTGTTTTACATTGGGGGATTGATTTCAAGTCCCATGGGAATCTCCTTGATAATAGTCAATATCGCTAAACTGAGAGTAGATCTTTTTCATCTCATTATTGGTGCCAATTGGCCGTGGTTTATGACGTAACTTTCGATTGCATTCCGTTTCACGCCTTCTGTGTTATGTTGAACTTTTATTTTCATCGCGCCGAAAGATAACTTCAAAATAATAATAATAATAATAATAATAATAATAATTAATTTTTTTGTTTATATCATTTACTTTTTATTTATGTTTCTATTTTGGAATAAATAATCTCCAACGTAAATTTTAGCATTTCTTTTCATTGATTAATTTGTTAATTAGTTAATTACTGTTCAAAGGACACTTTTTAATTATTCCATAACGCTTCTATTATTAATGTGTAAAATAACTTTTTAGTTTTATTTTCTCCTACACAGGATTTGATGTCTTACTACATAGTTTACAAATAAAAAATGTGCTGTCTTCAACTTAGAAGTCCGAAAAAAAGCGAAAGTTATTTTAACTTAATTGTCCAACTAAGATTTATTTCGAAATAACATAGTTCGTCCGCTTTAATCTTTTCATATAAATGTACTAGCGAATTTCCTAAATTTAAGCGGACTTTTTTTTTTCGATTAATCTTTTGTTCTTACATAGCTTTAATTTGTAATTTTTCAATTTTGAAAAAAAAAAAAAAAAAAAAGAAAAGAAAAGAAAGAAAAAAAAAAAAAGAAATATTTAAAAGGAACTGAAGCTTAATATAACTAGTGCTGTGCTGTTATTTCTTTCTTTATTTTTTTATTTATTTAACAAGACTTCAAAATGTGTCTTTTAATATACTAATTTCACTTTGTAATCACAAATTAACTTTAACTATTTGCTAACAACAACACAAATAAGTCTTGCTTTGTATTTCAGTTCATCGAAATGTTCAGTCTTCTTGGTGGATACAGTGGACTCTGGCTTGGATTTTCTCTGTTAAATGGATATGAATTTGTACTTAACCTAGTCTCCGAGCAGTTGAAAAAGAAGAAAATTTTTTCTTCAAATAACTGTTTAAATAGAACGAAAATAAAACAATTTAAGTGAAATTACATTGCTATTCTCAAAATATTTGTTAGTTAATCTCTTTAATAAAGATAATTTGAAATACCAGCAGCAATCGGTGAACTTTTACATGATTTACAACAACAGCATAAACCTTATTAGTTCAAAAACTCATTAACGAAATTTCTTAAGAGGATGCACGCCCTCTGCTGGTTTCTGAACCACCTGTCCCACATTGAACATTTTAAATTTTCTGAACATGGCTGCTGAATTTTAGGGTGCTTTTTTACATTAAAAGTGACAAAGACAATGTCCTTTCTCATTTCTGTTCTGTCTGGCGCAAATCAGAAAAGACAAGTTTGCTTTTTGTCTTTTTTCGCATTTGATGTGAAAACACAATTATTAAAAACGTAATTTCAACGATGTTTGCTTGTAGACTAAAAGAAATTGGAAGAACTATACCTTTATCACCCATCAATCATCAGTAACTTGCTAAGAATAGCGGATATAAGGCTTCAAAAAATCTGAACAAATGTTTCATCAACCACAGTGTCCATTTATAACAGTTTCTTTCATCTCAAATACAGTAATAGAGTGAGATTTTTCAGATGATAAAAGTGCCGTATTTGCAATCATGCTACGTTATGCATATATTGGAATGTTCCACAAAAGACATACCCCCCGCCCCCCCCCCAAAAAAAGAATATATATATATCCATACCAGAGGGGGAGCCATACGCTATATGTGGCTCCCCCCCCAGAAAAAAAGTCCTTAACTTTTATAATGCGAGTGATATCTTTTTATAGTTTTACAAATGAAAATACTGAAAAATAAAGCTCCAGAACTCTTCTAAATACTTCTCACTGATCTATTACTAGAAAAAGTTTCAGAAATATTTTGAATCGGGTTTTAAATGCCTTCTTTATCACAAGTCTATGAGAAAACATTAATCTTTTTTGTTTTGCTTGAAAGTCGTGCCTCCTCCGAAGAAAAGTTCGTACTGATTTTGTACTTTTAAGGAACGGATTTGAAGCGACATCTGCAAATTGTTTGCTCTTCAAATTTTTTGAGTTTTCAAAAAAAGTTTGATTCTTCAATTGATGTGAATTTTTAAACTTCTAATCGCATGGAAGAAATTATAGAAAAAAAGTGCACTCCACTACGTTTTTTCTCTTTCCTTCGACGTAGTCATAAGTCATAACCGCCAAATGTCATGTTTTGATTGTTGATTGTTTATAATTTGCATCATCGTCAAGGAAAAGTAGTTTTAATGCTTTAGGAAAACAAGTTGGATAGGTATTCTGACGAATTTTCGATTTTTCTTTGAAACTTCAGAATTGAATTTTAGTGAAAAAGAGCTTCATTTTGTTTAAATATCACATATAATAAAAGTATGGCACTTGGGGCGACTGGTATCAAGTGGCTAGATTTGCTGGAATCTGAATTTGATAAAGCATTTGTGGATCTAGATCTATTAATTGGAGAAATCGACGAAGATCAAATGGACATTGTTTATGCAGCGCGACAGAAATTGACTGCTTTGAGCACTGCATTTGCTCAATTGTCTCATAAATCACAAGTTGTATTTGAGAGCAGTATAAAACTTGAGGTATGTAATTTTAGTCTTTCGTCATTCACAAGTGAACGATCCACCTGTAGTCAGTTTTATTTATTTATTTATTTTTGGAAAACGTGAGATTACAAGAGTCCTGTTTTTGTATGGAAAATGTGTTTTATGTATAAGTTGAGCAGCTTATTCAAAAGTACTTCTGTGATTCTCATGACTTACAATGAAATTGTGTTTCAGGTTACATGCGCAATTAGAAATGTTACAAGCATGATTTTAACGGTAGCGAGTACTTTATGTTCTTGGATTAAAACTTATTGCTTTGTTGTTTATATTTCATTTGGCAATGTTTGTCCAGCAAAAGAAAGGTATGGCGAATAATAACTGATGAGTACCAAATTTTTAATTTTGTTATTTTCCTCTATGTCAAAAACGCAAATTTGTTTCATTTTTTGTATTCAACACTGAAGAAAAAATAAAATAGGTAGTTCAAAATTTAAAATTTTATTATTATTATTATTTTTTGACTTTTAATTTTTTTAAAAACTCTATCGCTTATCAACTTGTATTGTATTTTTTGGATTCATTTTTTAGGTAGTAAAATAATAACAAACAAGAAATAAGTGCACACATATCACAAAATTTTTCAATGATTTATAAAGAAAATTACAAAAACAGTGATCAAATGGTACGTTGCCTACAGTCTGTATTATGATGCATTGGGTTAACTGAGCACATCATCAGTTGTGTTATATTTGAAGCAAATTTTAGCCTCCCATCTTTCATGTGTGTTTATAAAGGTATTCTTTTATTTTGGGGAAATTATAACACATATGGGATGTGCTGTTATAGCAGAATCTATTGAAGCATGGACATATCTGGCAGGTGGGGGAAGCAGAGGATGTTAGGATAGATTCCATTAACCTTCCCAGAATATTTCACCCCCCCCCCCTAAAAAAATGCCACTGTGGTGTGTGTCAGAGATTAGCAGTAGAGTATCACACAAGTGAAAAGGCCAACCAGTATAAGTTGTAATATCATAATTATTTTATCAATGTGGGTACTTACGTACTATCGCAACCATATGGCGAGATTGGCGACTTATATACCTACTTATGGTTACCATAAGCGCCTTAGATAGGTACAAAATCCGAGTTGCCAATTTGGCTCGTTATCCCCGAATTTTGGCATGATTGCGATAATACGTAAGTACCTCAATGTGTACCCCTATTGAGTGACTACAGGGTGCGTTCCATAAGTAATGAGACCAGTTTTTTCCAGATGCGACTGTATACCGCAGCGCCCTCTAACTGGCTGGGCTAGGTGGATGGGGTGTTAGCTTCATACCGCATCCATTCTCAGTCGGCTCCGAGCTGCCAGACAGTTAGGGCATGTGTTTTCGTGAACCCATTTTGAGCTTAACATAACACGGCACGATGGATCTTTCTTTGGAACAATTGTTACCCGCTGAGCCACAGCGCCTTCGTTGTTAACGATTTCTTAGCCAGGACCCACGCCCCATTGGTTCGCCAGCCTCCCTACAGTCCTAACCTGGCTCCCCCTGACTTCTTTTTGTTTCCCTGCTTAAAAAGAGTCCTGAAAGGGAAACATTGGGACATGATTGAAAACATCCAGGCTCATGTTACATCCACTCTAAAGGCCATCCCAGAGAAGGCCTTCCAGGCCTGGAAACACCGCCTCTTGAAATGTATCGACGCAGGAGGGTGCTATTTTGAAGATTTTTAGGTAACTGTACGAATATGTTTAGTTTAATAAATCATTTTTTATGAATTTGGTTGCATTACTTATGGAACACACCCTGTATGATCAATCATCCAAAGACCATTTGGAAAAAACAAACACACACGAGATGGACTTTATTGAGTCTAAAAATAGGGTCCTTTCTCCATCTTTAACCCTCTATGTCAACAACACAAATTTATTTGATTTTTTTGTATTCAAGACTAAAAAAAATCTTATTTCAGAATTCAGCCCCTTCCCCTCCAAATAAATAAATAAATAAATAAAATCTTAATTGAATCACTGTGGTGTGTGGCAGAGATGAATGCTAGAGTATTACACAAGTTTAAAGCCAACCAGTATAGGTTGCAATATAAGTTGATGCTTGATTTTACAAACACAGTTTACCACTAAAAAGTCTTCTCTGAAAAATATGCTTTTCGATTTTATGAAGTCTTGGTTTTGTGAGTATTTTTTGTGGTCCAAAAGAGTTTGAAAAAATCACTTGTCAACTGTACTACCATGATGAACAACTCATCTTCATGTTGTTGAGCATGTTTTCATGTGTGTGCCAACACATGAAATCACAGACCCTTCAAAAAAATCCAAGCTTATTGGCGCACATTATAAATGTGTCCTGGTCTGCACTATGATTTTGTGGGGTTTACTTGCTAGTTTTAATATGATACCAAAGATAAACTGTACAAAGCATTGATTTTATTTTATGCATTTCTAAAAGTGTGATCTTTTTTTCATGTAAAGTTTAATACACAAAATTAATTGGGGTGAATTGCAGTTATTTTTAATAATTCTTTCTGGGTGTTACAATCTTGCAAAAAGCAGTGAAGAAGCCATGGTTTTGGTCAAGGGACGGAATAGGGCATGCAGCAATTTTAATTCTATTCATTAATACTCCTATTCTTTCTTCGAAAAAAAATAATTAAAAAATGCTTTTAAATGTGTTTTAATTTTTTTCCCATTATCTTTGTGTTATTTATGCTATTCACAATTATATTATATTAATTTTGTAGTATAGCATATGTAGTATATGTAAAATGTAAATGGAGGTAATTAAAGTGTAGTCTCTATTAGGGGGTCGCACCAGAGAAAAATTCGGGTTTGAAAAAACCTAAACACGATTCAAATCACAAAATTCAAATCAATCAAAACAGACTTTTCCAAAATTCCAAGCTTTCAAATTGTACTTTTCACACCATTATTTATTATAAAAGCAGCAAATAATGCTAAAATTTTTCATCTCTCTAGATCTTTAAATTTTCACAAAATATTTTTATTTTTCAGACCCTGTTAAAAACGCTGAATCGATCCCTGATCTATCTATCTATATATATATATATATTGTGTGTGTGTGTGCAATGATGGTGTCACAGGAACCAATGAAATTGTAACGGCTAATAACAGCAGCCAATCAGGACAGAGTTTGCATCAGCAGTGCTCACCGTTATTGTTTAAATTACTTTTGCAGTTATCTTGAGTGCCAGCATGATCATCAGGCTTTTTTTTTTAATTTTTAATTTATTTAAACTACTTTTACAGAAAAAAATTTAGAGTGGCAACACTTTTGGGAATATTTCAATAGCTGAGACTTTTCTTGGCACTAACTTTTTCTCATGCTTTCTTATTTTCAAATTTTTTCCCCTTGAGGAAAACATTAAATTTCTTTAAGTAAAGCGATTTCTTTGTCGCCAAATATGAGAACGTCTTCACACAAATCTTAAGATATGCATTAAAGGGTTGAGTACTTAACACTAGAAAGACAGCAAATTCCCGTATACCTAGAAAGACTGGAGGGGCCAGTGTGGCCCTTCCAGGAACTTTGCGGATAATTCTTTCTAAATTTCTTCTTGAGCGAGTCCACGTACCCCACGCATGGTCTCTAATCCCTATACAACAGCTATGTGTATGATAGTGTACCATGGCGTCATTGTCTGCCATGGCACACTGTCGCTTTTCCTTGACAAAAACGTAAACAGGCAAGCTAGCTGTCGCATTCGTTTAGGATTTTGAATTGAAAACGGTTGTAAAAAGACAAAGGTCAAGGTCAAACCAGACTGAATGACACTTTGTCCTACTAAATCCATTAAAATAAATGAAGAATTTAACTGCATTCATTGTAAAATACCTTAGGGCAGGGATGCCCAACCTTTTTGTACCTAAGAGCACATACCAGAATATCGAACGAATGGCAGGCACCATTTATTATTTTAAGATAAATTTATAGCTGGTGGACATAGTAAATAATACACACTACATATAATGCACAAAAAAATTTAATTTCAAAAATTAATTTAACATATGAATATAATTAGTGTTAATATTCTTGTGTAAAATAAAGGAATATTGAATTGCTTGCAAAACATACGAAGCATAAAAATTATTTATAAAATATATAAAATGCAGTCAATGTGATCTTTAGTATTGCATTTCACTGGACATTGCTTCGTAATTGGGAGAACATGATGAAATTCCTGCTCGCAAGCAATCGTTAAGGTGTTCATCTGTAAGTCGTAATCTACATTTTGATTTTATGATATTCATTATCATTTATCATTATAGGGTTATTCATATTTATATGCAGGGTCTGACAAATCCCGGGCACCAGGTCGCCCGGGCGACTAAAAAAAATGCCTTGGCGACTAGTTTTTCAGGTGGCGACTAGTTTGCAAATGAAAATATTATAGCTGGCTCCTAAAGATTTTCCCTGGCTCCTAAGATTTTCACAATTTTGTCGGACTCTGTTTATATAGTCCTTTATTCATATCCTCAAGATTCTAAATGTTTATTAGTTTAAAATTAAAAACTGAAATATTTTATCATTGGGCACAAGCAGCGGGCGCACCTAGACCGATCGAAGGGGGCTATGGTATGGTGTCCGCGGGCATAGGGTTGGGGACCCCTGCCCTAGGGGCTACAGTGCCTCCTCCCATCATTCTAGGTATAAGGTTCAATATCTACACTTCTATGAGGATAAAACTAAAATGCTTAAACAAGCACTTAAATAGGATCATAATTAACAAAAGTCAGAAAGTTACAATACATTCAGTCTATTATTATTTCAATTACTGAATAATAGATATCGAGAAGGGCCACACAGGCCCCTCCATCTATCTAGTGTTAAATTCTTTCTGTTGTTGCCAAGCTTCATAATAATAACTAAAATACTATGTAAAAATACTTGTATATTGATGTTAGAGTTTAAAACTTTTCCTTAGGGTATGATTTGCTTTACTTTAAATTTCTAAGTAAGTATATTTTTTCAAAACTTAATGTACAATTTCAAGTGTTGGCATTAACCGCTACATTGAGAGTCTTGGTAAGCTTTTGATGTAATATCTGTATACTCTATGTTACAAGATATATATTTTTGGTTCCAAAGAGTTGTGTGTTTAACAACTTGTTTAACCTCATTTCAGAGAAAGCTCTTACAGACCTTTGAGTTCGTACCTGGCAACTGTTTTCAGATTACTGTCTAATGATAACCCTGGTCTATGTATGTGTTTGTTACAATTTTTAGAGAAATTAACTTGTAGTCACAGGGTGCCAAATCTCAGTTGTATAGGAAACTGCTTTAGAGTTCTCTAAACTGATGAATTGTTACAAAAGTAATACACAGCAATAGTTGAGGGCTGCCATGCAACATTAAGGATATCAAACTTTTGTGCCTAAGCAAAACAAAAAAAAAGGGCTGGGTGGTTGTTGTGAATTTTAAATATAAGTTTATAATCCTTATTTTTCTGTTCCTATCCTACAACTTATTTTTGTGATTTTTTTCTCTTTACAAATTTGTCATGGATAAATATTTTATAACTATTGTGTTGCAAGAAGGTTCTAATTCTTTGAAGGATTTATTATTATGTCTGATAATCTGGAGGAACATTCTGATGAGTAGTGACTGATTTATTTCAATAATTAGTCTTGTTTCCGCTATGATGCTATGTGAATAATCTTAATATTAAAATTTAACAAAATTTCTTTTGGCTGCAATATATAATAAATTTCATACATCAGAAGGTGCTGTAAGTTATAGGGAGATTCTATTTGATGTAGGTAAGGTGCATACATGTTGTGTGTGTATAATGCTTGCTTTGGAGGTGAAATATGTTGCATTAAAATACACACTAGGATTGTTCATTTTCAAATATAACTTTAAAACACTTTGACAGAGTTTTTTAATCTGGGTTTTTCATAAAAAAAACCCACTTGGGTTTATTGAATGGGTAGGTTTTTTGCAACCCTGTTGATATACAAAAGGAAAATATTAAGAACTATGTACAAACATTTGAAACATAAGAAGAATTGCATTAAAATAAAGTTAAATGTAACTTGATTTTCATGAATTATAAATCTGTTGAAGGATCCTTTATTTAAGGTAAAATATTGTATGTAACTGATTTGATGTAACTGGGAGGACCTTCTTAGCTATGTTGAAATTCATATTTAGTCGTTAAAGGAATTTTTACTTTAAACAGAATATAAATGCATATTTTTTTAAGAGCAGCTTTACATTCCTACTATTCACATTTCTTCATCTCATGCAGACAGTTGTGGAATCCTTTTTTTTTACATTATTCATTAAATTTTATATCATTTTGACCATCTTTTGTTTTGTTCAATACATTTATTTAGCTCAAGTAACAAATAGAAAAAAAAGTATTTATTTACAAAAACATACAAGAAACTGGATTGTCTGCTTCCCTTTTTGCACATAACTAAAATTGAATCATGAGGGCTTATCTTGAAAACAGTTTTTGTCTTATTCATTTTTGTTTGCCATTGTTGTGTACAGGGATGGCCAACCTAAATCAATTAGAGTGTGCCAGTTAAGTTAAAAGTTATTATTGTCAGGTGTCCAGTGTGCCAGTTGTTATTTTTCATTTCAAAAATAAGCTTAAAAAATTGATTTTCGCAAAGTTATTGGTAGTCATGGAAGTTTTTTCCCCTCCTCCTTTTCTTTTCCCTTCTTTCTTATTTATTTATTCATTTATTTTTAAAAGGTTTTAAGTGAATATGACTAAACAAAAGTAATTTAATATGCACCTGTTGGCATGCCATTGAAATACCCAGCTCCCACCTACTGGAATGCATTCCTTTGCCTATAGATATAAAATACCTAGGTATTTCTTTAGAGAAGTTAAGTTTAAAAAAATTTCAATGGCTATGTTTTTCCTTTTAGTTTTACGGAATGTATACATTTAGGCACAAATAAATTTTGTTTACATTGACAATAGTTACTTTTTTATTTATTTTATAAAAAAACGTTATATTGAGCATGTAAATTATTAGTGAAATCATGGTTTTTAGTATTATTTGAGATAGGTTTAGTCCCCCCTTCACAAATTCACATTTCAGTTCAGAAAATAATGTTTCACACTGTTTTCTACAATTTTGTTTGTGATTTTAAAAGTATTTAAAATAAAAAAAAAATAAGTTGAAAAATAAATAAATTTGAAAAAAAAAAAAAGTTACAATCCACAGTAAAACCGACCCCTTTTATACATAGCAATAAAAACTTTTAACCGTTAACTACTTTATAAGAAAATGTTGCTAGAAATAGTTTTTGAAATTCAGATATCAGGTTTTAAATAATTTCTTTCAGAAAAAGTTTATCTCATGAAGCTGTTATTGTTTTTCTGCATATGAATAATGCACAATTTTTCTGATCCATATTTAGTTCTGATGTGATCACTATTTTTAGTATTATTTATTTCTTCATAAATCTGCATTTCAGTTCATAATTCCAAACATTATTTTCTCCATTTCCATTTTGTCATTTTAAAACTGGCAGAAATAATAATAATAATAAAAAAACATTTAAAAAAAACTTGATATTCACAGTAAAAAGGACTTTTGCCTAATTATTTAATATTCTGTCATAATATTTAATACTAGACAAGAACCAGAAATATATTTTTGAAATATTTTTTTTGCCAGAAAAATTAACAAGGTTTTACACAATTTTATGTCTACCAGATTATATTAAACTATACAAACATTGTTGTATTCTTTTTTTTAATGCAACAATGCACTAAGGAACACAGCTCTCTGTGTGGGTACTTATAACTTATAGAAATATTTCTTCCGTAGCTGTTACATTTTCAATTGTAACTTTATTTGTATGAATTTAAAATATTTATATTATCTCAAAACTATAGTGAGGGCAAATAATAGTTAAATACTTTCATATTATATTAAAAACTGATAATACCCTGATTTTGGGTATTTACCCAGGGCAAGGGTGTTGCTGTGTGTTTCTAATAGAACTTAAGTATCCAAGCTCACCTTCTCAGAGCGACCAGGAATTAAGGCTGTAAAAGAGTGCCTTCTGTTTACAGATGAGCACCACAATGGTGGAGGTACGACTTGGCTCATTATGTATTTGGATGACACAACCACGAATACACCACTTTCATTTTTTACCTAAGAGTGAAAGGAAGGGAAATTCTCAATCCTCCGGTACCCTCGGAACTGCCTCAGGACTTCAGGGTCCATGGATTTTACATGGACGTATGCCTAGGCGTACATGGTAGGTCTTTAGCCGGTCAGGTATCGAACGCCCAATCGTCCATTTGGAAGTCCGACATGCTAACCACTAGACTACCACGCCCTGCTGGGCAAGGTTAAATACCCTTTTATAAACATCCTACCCAGTGGGTATTTACCCGACCCACATCCATATGCACATCATAGGTTCATCATCTCTGGTTGTACATAGTTATACCTTGTGTTATTAGATTACCCAAAAATGTAGCTTGGCAGTTGTAAGTGTGTTATGGTATTCACAAACAGAGTCTTTTCAACTATATTATGAAAAAAATTTGATCCCATGTTTGTCATGACGTTATATTTGTCAATGATACAGATACATTTTAGTAAAATACTGTTCTGGGGCCGTTCATAAATGACGTCACGCTTTTTTCCCATATATTTAAACCCCCTCCCCTCCTTTGTCACAATATGTCACACTTCAGCGGACCCCCCTCCCCCCTTTGTCACGCATCACCCTATGTTGCATAATGCATGATGTCACACTTCTTGTTACCCCCTCCCCTCCCCTTGTCACACTTTGTCACAATTTCACGAACCGTCCCCCCCCTCGAAGCTTGACATCATTTATGAATGATCCCTATTTGCATTTGTCAAAAAAGTCATTGATTCAAAAGTTTAAAATTCAAATTTTTTGTCTCATTTGCTATGTGATGGCAATTACCGGATTGCTTGGTTTCATTACTTCCATAAAGTGAAAATATTTTTTAGCAAATGTTGGGTAAAATTTTGTAGTTCAAGTAAATTATTTCAAAAATTTCGTGTAAGCATTGGACATGTTTATGTGGCATTCACAATTTCTGTGGAAAAGGAATAGTTATATTTCGAGAGATAGAGAAGAATTTTTTCTTTCTTTTTTGAGATATAATTAATCTCTTATTTGAATGAAAAGTTATAGCTTTAATGTAATAATAAAAAAATTGAAACTAGAATAATAAGCTGAAATAGTGCACATGAAAAAAAAGAAACGGGAAAAAAAAAGTTTTATTTCCACATGTAGAAATGAGTGATTAAGAGTAGTAATAGTTAGAGTATGTATAGAGTTATCTATTGATGTAGTAATGTGCAAATTTGTGCATAGTACTGTTGTAAAAGCAAGTAAAATAATTATGAATTTGATCCAGCTATTATTTATTTTTTAAAGTCATGCAGACTATTTGTATGCACATTATATAAAAACATGCATGAGTGAGCAGTTCAGCCAGAATTTTCTCTAGGGGGGGGGGGGGGGATCATAAGTAAAATTTCTCTGGAGGGCTCAGTAGAGTTTTTCTTCTTACATTTATATTAACATGCTGGGATCGGAAGCATGGCTTATACTGCCATTAATTTTTCGAGGTGACTCCCAACCTTTTCCTGGTTGTGCGACTGTGAATGAAATCTATGTAATAAATAATCCCAGCAGTATAAACATAGATGCAAAGGAAGTAGACAATGCAAGGGAAGTACCTGTCCTGCAGCCTGCATTTACTACACATTAATTACAGACTATGCACATTAGATAATATGCTATAATTAGAAATATTAATATGAGATATAATTAGATAATATGCAATTATAACACATAAATTACAGACTGTAATATTTGCATGTAATTTGAAATATTCTATAGATCTGGGAATCGAATTATAAAATGGATAACATAGAAAGAAATGAACAGTTGAGGGTGGAGGGAAATCTCGTGGTCATTTAAATTACAAAATCTAGAAGAATATTGAGTAGGGTAGAATGGGGTAAAATGGGTCATGGGGTAAAATGGGCCACTTGATAAAAAACTCAAAATAATAGAACTTGAAATTGAAATTTTTAAACCAATATTTTTTATGTTATATTTCAATGTGTTGGCAACATTTTTCATTCTAAAAAAAAGTTAGGTTCTTAAATATTGCAACACAAAAAAAAAATATTTTTGTAATTTTTGGAAGATAGTGTGCTAAACACATGGTTTACCAACTTCTGAAAATCTCTATATTTTATCAAATAACAACCCAAATTTAAAGGATTTGCGCACAAAGAAACTTTTGAGAACAATTGCAGCCGAACATGTAAATATATATATATATATACCAATTTTTCTTGGATGGGGTAAAATGGGTCATGGTTAGGCTTAGCTAGTTCTGTTCTATTATTGTTTTAAAATTTATTCTGTTGCACCTCATTGCAGGAAATTCCTAAATTTAAACAGTGTATGTTGTTTATTTTATTGAAATTAAATTTAAAAATTTTTTTTTTTTTTTTTTAATGTTTTCTCTAAAAAAGATCATGTTGATGTGGTAGAGAGAAGTGATGTTGTTGACGTGTTATGTCAACCAATATATAACAATCTAGAACAATATTATTTTAACATTTTAATGTAATTATAATTCAAAATGTTGCTAAATATGTTACTTACTTTTTTTTTCAATTTCAAAGTAATAAATAACTGTTTTCAGCATTATTTTGCATTATGACCCATTTTACCCCACGATGGAGTAAATCAGGTCCCAGCTTTATAAGCTCAGTTAAACTATTTCCTAATTAAAAAAATAAATATTAAAATGACATAAAATTGATCTAAAGAAGTTCACTGTTAAGATGCAATTGAAAAGAAATGAGAAATGTTTCTGGTTTTGTTGCTATGAAACTTTAAATATGAAAATAGCTAAAAATTGACCCAGTTTACCCCACCTGACCCTACTTAATTATAATTTAAAAGCATAATATTTTTCCTCAAGAATTCCTCTTTTTGAGTGCAAACGTGCTTTACTGAATTGTCGATGTTCAAGTGGGAGTTCTAGAACCATTTTGTGAATTCTAATAAAACTTTGAATTAAAAAGAAAAGTTTATTCTTTACACAAAATATTATTAAGTATAAGTACAAACCTGAATTTATTATTATTAAAGACACAACAACATTAATTTCTTTGAAATATTCTAATAACGTTTTTTTCAGTAATTTATTTATTTATTGTAACTAGTCCCTTTTGCAATTTTTGTAGCTGAAATATTTTTTTGATTAATAATTAAATGAATAATTGAATTTAAAAAAAAGCGTTTTCATAAAAAAGACTTTCTATTAATTATTTTTTGATTGTATAGCTTTCATGTTCTTTCGTGAAGGTGGGTCAAAGCTATGACATTTTATAAATTATTATCATCATTATTGTTTTTTAAATTTCAAATAATAAATTAGGAAAAATAGTTTCTAGTTTTTCTTTGGAATTTTGTGTTATAGTTACCACTGTTTTAAGTATCTTCTTTATACTCGGCTTCTGACAATTGGTAATCCATGTCATAATCATTCATGTGAAACGAATCACTTTGTCGGGAATCTTTGTCATAAATTTGCCTATTTTCAAGTTTTCTCACCGAATGATGGGGTGTTGAATCGTCACTAACATCGTCGTTTTCGTATTTGCTCTCGCTGTCGTTTTCATAACTTTGAGATGCCTGTACATCAAGAGATAATTGGCTGCAGATGGATTCCATAGTTTTATAGTTGAAGCTTTCCATTTTCAAAACTATGCACTTATCTCTCTGCCGCAGTTGTTCAAGCAATTCGTTCATAGCATTTGTGGTAATGTTCCCAGTAAGCAATACTGTTGTCAAAACATTAGCCAGTGATTTGTTGATTTGTAAGCTCTGAGTCTGAAGCTCTGAGCTGATCTTATGTATGTCTGCAATGGATCGGTTTCGCATTTCGTACACTATCTGCTGCAGAATATCGTAGATGTGGGTTTCTTCTTCTTGTATCCGTTTGCACGAGTCAATGAATGTATTCTGTGCGACCAAGAGAGTAGAGAAACTATTGTCAACTGTGTTACTAAGTTCCACCACTTTCTTATCCAAGTCTTCGCTGATGTTCGAAATTTTTGGCTCTAATTTCGGTAATGGCTCTATTTGCTCATGCAGTCTTTGGAATTCCCTTCGCACGAAATCCCTGGTTCTGCTTCCCTGTTCTAATGTATTCGATAAATCAAGTTTCAGTTCATCCGATGTTTTCCATAGTTCTTGAATTCCGTTTACGACCTTTTTTGTATACAATTCTACATCCGAATCCAACTCTTGAAATTTTGTTTCTCCAACTGTCAAGGCCTTCTGCAAAACAACAGTCAAATTTTCTAGTTGTTCTTGCGTCACGGCTGTATTCACTTCACACATGTCAAGGCTCCTGCTTCTGTCACCATGGTTAAAACTTTCAGACAAGTTATCGATTTTCTTATGGCTGTCTTGAAGCATCGTTAACATTCGTTCTTTTGTGCCTGAGACAGTTGTTTGCAAGTCCGTTAATGCTTTTTCACTTTTATTTTCGTTGTTTTGAAGCAACACATCGATGTTTTTCAGCTGAGAGTTGTGATCTTCGTAATTTTTTGTAATGATTGTTAATAACTCATTCTTGAGCATTTGATGATAATCATTCATATTCAGACAGATTTCCTCCAATTTTTCTTCTTTTTTCACTAATTCATTCTCCATCATCGCGTGCCTCTCTTCATTTCTTATAAGTCGTTCTAAAATATCACCGACGGTGCTGTGCAAATCTCTCTCTAATAATTCAAGTTTGTTCAGCACTCGTTCGAATTTTATGTCTAACTTCGCATCCAAGTACGCTGCTTTGTTATTTATTTTTTCGTTTAAGCTTTCCATTCGTCGATTTAAGTGTTCGTTCGAAAATTCCTCTTTTATATCCTTACTAACTACTACTTCTTCCACTTTTATCATTCGCACATCGAATTTCGTTTCCAGGCTTCCCAATTTTGTTTCTATATTCTCCATGCGCCTTACCAACTGTTCCAAGGAAAAATCCAACCGTGCCAATTTCAAAGTGTAGCCGAAAGTATCCAAACTTCTCAACTTGTCGTCAATAGACATCAGAACATCCTGAACGGGTTGCGGTACTTCTATCCAGTTCTCGCTTGTCATCTCTAATCCTTTCATAACAACATTGTCAACAGTCTGCTTTTCCCGAATTCTTTTCATCAAGCTCGTTCCGGTCACCGAATCTGATAGAATGAAACATAGCAAACAAATGGAACTGAAATAGCACTGGTACCTCTTGCGCTTCATGGATGTTTTGTGAATCGGAACACGGCAACAGAAAGGAAAATTAATGAACTTCAAAAGGATTAAAAATTCGTCACTGAGATCGGGCTTTTATTTTTAACGGAGTTTGCGTGTTCAGTATTGCATGGCGAATGTGGAGCGAGAAAGGGAAGGAGAGCAGTCCATCACAGACTAATCACGTGTGAGGTCTGGCTAGTGTCAGGGTTTGGCGTGACATCCCGCCACACACTAGAGTTCTTCATATCAGCCCTTTTTCCTAATATTGTTTTAGGGGAGGAAGAACAGTATCTTATGTCTCTCTCTTAAAAAGACCGCCCTGAATGCGGATGCTTTCCGCGGCGACAACAGATTTGTGAAGTTGTTGCACCCACGACGCTAAATATTTTATAGTAAATCGTGCAAATAAAGGGCCGCTTCCAAATTGCGGAAAATAATTTGTAGATCTCGTCAACTTGTTTTTGTTCTAGTTTTCGCTTTTAAAATACCTACTCTTAGTTTTTAGATGTTTATGGTCAGTGAAGGCCGTTAAGCGAAAAAACAATGTATTTACACAATATTTGGGTATGGGTAACGCTGTGAGGAATTTATAACCTACACGTTGCAGCTGCATTTCATTGAAAAGTAATTTCATAACCCACACGTTGCAGTTACATTTCATTGAAGTAATAATTAAAAGATAAAATGGAAACATTTTTTGGCTTTTAAACTCACACATATTTGTGATTTCTTCAGCAAAAAGTTTTTGTTCATCATTATCTTTTTTAATTGCTGTTTTTAAGGAAATGTAATTGTCACTTGTGGGAAGTTTTCAGGGGATCGGTCAATATGTGCTCTACTGTGCAATTTAATTGGGAGAAACGAGATTTTCCTCTGAATTGTAATGGAGATTGATAGTACGTGTTTTAAACGACGACAATATTTTTTTGAATTTTAATTTAAGAAGTGTGACCACATTGGAAATTAATAATAAGAAAGTGGTTTTATCGGTTTAAAAGGCAGAGGAATATACATTTTCTTGTTAGATGCAAGTTATTGTTTATCTCAGGAAAAAGTTCATTTGTGCTCTGCATTAGGTCTGAATTGCTTTTCGTACATTTTATGCATGCCGCCGAGGAGATGCGGGAAAATAATTGCTCGTAACAGTATCACACTTTAGAACGGTGGTCGGCAACCCGTCGATCTCGAATCCATTTTCGGTCGATCGCGACTGCATTTTGGACGGTTTACATAATATTTTTAAAAAATGAAATGGTTTTGAATTAGAAGGCAAATCTTTTTCCTTTTCGGAAAATATTTATTAATTTGTCAGACCATTCACTGTACCTAAAAAAAAAAATTGCTAATAATATGGAATGCCAGTCTTCCCATTAACTATGCTCTCGGTGAGTTAATTAAAATACGTTTCGGCCTTTCACCTATGTGTTTTATTTAAAAAGCAAAGCAAAACAAGACAGAAACTAACAGTATTTTCTGAAATTTAAAATAAATAATGCATTAGTATCTGAAATATTAAAATTTATTTCATAAATTTTTAAGTCGATATTTTATAAGCATCAAAACTTTTTCTGACAAGAAATTGCCTATAATTTGAAGATAGGCGCAGTCCCAACATGTCCTATTAATAGTGTATGCTCCCCCCCCCCCCCCCGTCCTCAGAGTCGATCTTGGTGTCCGCCGTACCTGGAAAGTAGATCTTCAGTTAATTTAGGTTGCCGACCGCTGCTTTAGAACTTCTGTTCTCCCATCAAATAGGAGTTTTGCTGGTAAAATAAACCGCATAAACAAAAAACGATGGACAAGTAATAGATAAGTAATTCTAAAGTGCAATCAAGCCAAAACCAATTCAATGAACGAGTTTTTCCAAAAGTGGGCATGCTTTACAATATTAAATGTACAATAGTGTAAAATCACACGGAATGATACAAAAGCATAATTAAAGGAAAAGAAAAAAATGATTTTTTACTTTGTCGCAATTATTTTGTACAGTATAGCATGTATTTACCAGAGTAAAAAAATTGGTAATTTATATCCCTTATCTCTGAAAGGTGACATTTTGCTTTAATGGGTTACATTGCTTGCAGTCTAGCAGCAATTTTTATTTGCTAAGCAAAGATGATTAATTATTTCTTAAAACATTACTACAGTTTCTCTCGTTTTATGAAGCAGCCTATTAATTTTGACAAACATATGTAACAGTTACAATCTGTACACCCAAGTATGTCCTATTATAATAGACAATAGAAGTTTAATCCGTTGTATGAAAATTTCTTTCTTCTTACACACGTTTCTTTCTATTCCTTACTTCAAACAGCTTGAAATCTGTACGAGATTTTTGATAACTTTGGAAACGGGCGACATTTTTAAACTGCAAATGAAATAAGAAGCGGAAAAAAAATGTTTAGAACATCGTTTTGTTTAATAATTCGATCTTGTGTTGATTTTTAAAGTTCATTGCTACTAAAAAAAATATAACTAAAATAAAATTTACATCCATAGTTTAAAAAAAACTACGTATTTTAAAAGTGGAAGTTTCTTTGCTTTTTCATTGTTTAGAATAGCGTTTCCAAACCGGTGGTTTGTGAACCCCAGGCGTACGCGTGGTGTAAAAAAAAAAGTGGTGTAGTTTCAATCACGAAAAAAATCGTAAGCCCTATTAATCGTCTTATCACTAACGTAAAAGAAAAATTGAAATAATAAATTTACATACGCATTAGGAAGGTGAACAAAAATGATTTAAAAAAAAAAAAAAAAAACAGTTTTCCAGATGAGGCAGAAAAGCAAGGGATTTTCATAGGAAGCATACCTACAAAATTTGAAATGCACTACTTATGTCTGATTTCTAATTTGGATCACAATCCAATTGGTCATCTCGGCACCAGGTTGGATCACGAATATGTACCGAAGGATATTTATTAATTTATTTTGAATTTTAGAACATATTTTTCTCCTAACATTTCCCACTTTTCCCTTACAAACGTGAAGAACGAGTCGGAAATATGCAGGGTTGTTTGGTTTAAACCACGTTGGTTTAAACCCAATTCTTTTTTCATTAATTTTGCACATCATTAAAAGTTGCAAAATCCAATTTATGCAGAAATTACAAGCACAGCACTGGATAATTAATGAATTTGAAAATTAACAAACTTTTTTTTTTAATCAATACAAATTTTTCTCATCTCCTATCTACAGACTACCTATCTCAGACTATTTGGGTTTTTCTAAAATTAGCTCTGGAAAAGCTAATTTGAGAAAAACTCTTCTCAGTCATTATAAAAATTAAAATGATATTGCAATTGTAATTCATGGAGCTAAAGAATACATATTAGAAACAATAAAATAACTTCATAATAACCAATTTGCAAATGTATGTTACAGACAACAATTTTTAGAAACCAAATCTTTTTTCATTTATTTTTCGCATTATAAAAAATTGCAAAATCCAATTTGTGCAGAAAATTGCAAGCACAGCATTAGATAAATCATGAATTACTGAATTTGTAAAGTAACAAAAATTTTTTTTTTTAATCAGTGCAAATTTTTCTTTTTTTTCCTAAATTATTCTCTTCTTTTTAAAAATATATTTATTCTTTAATCAGGAAAAATTGTATTTAAAAAAAATATATAAATAATAGTGATAATTTCTAAGCCAATCTTGCTGATTTGTATTAGTGTTACGGTGTAATCATTTGTTGATATTACTGATACTGTACATCAACACACATTATTTTTAATGTATCTTTTATTTTTGCTTATTTTTTATTGATTTAGTAAAATATGCTCTTGTTAAAACTCAACCGGCATAATAATTATTTCTTTAATAATTTGATGAAAGGTCTGTATAAGTAGAGTATTATAACGTGTTAATACAGTAAAACCTGTACAATTGACCACCGTTGTAAGTTGGCCACCTGTCTAAGTTGACCACTTTTGGTCAGGAACGGAATCAGCCCTATATTATTTAATAGGGCTCGACCGATGGCAATTTTTGGCCAATGGGGGCCGATTTTCCGATTGTTCCGAGATAGGCCGATGGCCGATTGCCGGTTATTCTCCTCTTCCATCGGCCGATGGCCGATGCCGATGGCCGATGGAAAAAAAGTCGCTTTAAACCATTAAAATGTGCAGAATGCTTGTCAAAAATGTCAAATCATTTATTTACTTTTATGTTTGTAAAAACATAAATGCATTATTCAAGCACTAAAACTGTTTGGGGAAAGTTTACATAATAATTAAAACTAAAAGAATCACTCGCGATTCTAGTAAAGTAATTCAACTATTTGGAGGTTAAAAAAATTAAAAAATGCTATATCAGAGAATTTTTAATTCGTTTTTCTTATCGTTACAAAAAAAACTCAACAACTATTGGATCGGATCAGGTCTAATTCCCTTTCCTTCAACATTTTCACTTTATAGCACCTGCACTGCAAATGCCAAGTGCAGCTGACTTTATTTTCTTATTTTTTAATTTTTGACTAATTACCTCTTTTTCTAAAATAAAATTAAAATATTAAAACATTTCGCTCTCAGTAACGCTCCCCTGTTCATAACCAAGAAATACTGAATATTACTTTTAAAACATAGACGTGAGATTTGTCATTACAAATGAATGCTGGATGTTAAGAACTAATCTTATTAGCTTCTTTTTTTTTCTTGCGAGTTGAAAATTACACTGAAATACTTGACATGTTCTTTATATTTTCATGAGCACAATGTAAGGTCACCGAAATAACCAATATTTTGAGCACCAGCAGTTTTCTGTTGACAAATAATCTTCTGAAAACACGTGATCGTTTATAAAAATTAAGATGTATTTTGAAATATATATATATTTATATTTATATATACGTTGTTAATTTTCGAAATTAATGAAATTGTAGCATTTTTATTAATGTATTAGAACGAAGTCTGTCGCGCGAACTCGTTTTTTTAGAATTAAATTTTTGAAAATTGCAAGTCGAACTCGGGCACATAAAATTTCGATCAATAAACATTTATACTGAAAAATTGATTAATATTTTTTATCAATATGTTCTATGTTGTAAACTAACAATAAAATAACAAGCAATATTCTAAACTGAAAGTAGATGCAACGAGATTGCTGCACAATTGCAGAAAAACTGCAACACGTGGGATCGAAGCAAAAAAAAAAAAACGCTAAGAAAAAAAGTTTACGCTGGTAAAAACTAAAATCATTATCATACTTTGATTGAGTTGACTTTATTGTTTACAATTTCGGAACAATAAAAACATTACAAACTAAAAGCAGATGGTATAATATTATTGCACAATGATATCTAATGCACTAAGTCATTATTAAACGAAAAACGGACAAAAATGAGGCAACTAACCTAGGGATCATTCACAAATGATGTCAAGCTTCGAGGGGGGAACGGGGGGTTTCGTGAAATTAAGACTTAGTGTGATAAAAGGAGGGGAGGGGGTAACAAGAAGTGTGCCATCAGACTTATACAACATAGCGTGACATGTGGCAAAGGGGGGAGGGGGCTCCGTTGAAGTGGGACATTTTGTGACACGGGGGGGGGGGGTCAAATATATCGGGAAAAAGCGTGACATCATTTATGAACGGTCCCTTAGTGCGAAAAAGAAGTAGCACTCATAAGACGCCTCTATTACTTTTACTTTAACATATTCTATTTCGCGAGCATTCTGTTCAAAGAGAAATAATTTTAATAATGAAGGTTTTCGGGCAGCGATCGCTTAAACTATTTTTCCGAATTTTTATTAAATATTTTGTAGAATGACATTATTTTTGTGCCTTTTTTAACTGATATGCTGCCTGTTATTTTATCGAAATAGAAATCTAGCTAGGGAGAAAAAAGAAAGTTAAAGACAAAATGTTTTCTGGAAAGTTGCGAAAAACATCGGCCTTGCATCGGCTTTTAGATGTTTTTCAAGGCCGATGGGCCGATGTTTTTCACAAGTTAACATCGGCCGCCGATGCCGATGGCCGATGTCAACTTTGTTGAACAATCGGCGCCGATGCATCGGCCAAGCCGATGCATCGGTCGAGCCTTATTATTTAATGTAGGAAAACTTTTGTAATTTGACCACCTGTCTAATTGACCACTTAAGTACCAAATTTGGGTGGGAATATTATAAAAAACCCTTTGTAAGTTGGCTGCCTAATTATTACTGTATTTATTTATTTATCTATTTTTGCAAAGATAAAAAAAAAAAAATTATATACGTTTCCAGGTAATATTTTTTATGCTATAATGTTAGACTAGTATTTGGATGGATGAAACATCAATATAAAGTTTGCCTAAACCTCTGTGTAAGTTAACTATTCAAAAAAACTACTATGAGCCTCACTCTTTTGTTCTTTAAATAAGTTTCTTCTTTTTCTTCTAATTGATCTAGACATTTCGAAAAATTATGTATTTTTAGGGAAGCTTTACAGTCAAATAAGTAAACTAACACATTTATCTTCAACTAAGTGCTTTAATTTTAAAGTTGTATAGGATATATTGTAAGTCATTCAGATTAAATTTATCTAATGGTATTTCAGATAATTGTTAAAAATAGCTAATTACTAATTTTAAAGTAACATTAATACGTGATGTTCTATTTTAATTAGTCACAAATGAATAAACGCATAGCGTAAGAAATGACAAAAAGAAAAAAAATCTCCACCCTCTATAAGTTGACGACTAAAGTGCTGCACCTATATAACGTAATTAAAATTTAAAGTTTTAACTTATAGTTGCTTAATTAATTATCAATAAATCAACTATCAATATCATTTATTTACAATTAAGCATCTAAAATCACCATGATTTTCTAAAAGTCAAATTGTTTTTCCTACAAATGCTATTTAAACCAAAAAAACCCGGTTTAAACCAAAAAAACCCGGTTTAAACCAAAAAAACCTGGTTTAAACAAAAAAAAAAACGGTTTTTTTGTTTTTTTTTTTTTAAAAAAAAAACAGGTTTTTTTCCAACCCTGGAAATATGAAAATTTACTACATAAAATTTAAAATTTTACATTATTTTAGGCTAATTTTCCATTGTACAGACCTTAAAGAGGAACCAAAAGACTTCATTAACTTTTCATTAATTTTAAATTTGGACTCACATTTGTCCACATAGTCATGATTTCATTTCTTGTTATGAAGTATTGTACAACATGGAAACTAAAGTTGCTAGTAAATTTTATAGTTTTGTTTTGTCACCCGTTACTAACGACTACAGAAAGGGGTTCGCCTCTTTCTTTCAGATCTTAGAAGGGGTTCGCCATTTTCTTTCAGATCTTAGAAGGGGTTCGCAAAGAAAAAAAAAAGGAAGACAATGGTTTAGAACAGCGGTTCCCAATCGTTTTTTTTTTTCGTGTACCACCATTTTTTTTTTGCAAACTATTTGCGTACCACTGCTAATCTAACTTTATTATATAAACTCATGTTTGGGAAAATTGCAACACCATGAAGGACTTACGCGAGTGAGCTGAAATTTTCAGGAAATGCAAAGTAGCGCATGCGTGTGCTGAGCAGCGCCCTCTGAACGGCGGATGGATTCAAATAAATAGACGGCTGTAGCGAGGCGTGTATGGTTATCGGTGGTCATCTGCTAGTGGTAAACGTTAGCTCAATCTTTACTTATGCCTCTTCGACGAAAGAGAGCGAGATTTGAACAATTTACAGAGTTTGAACGGGGGAGAATCATCGGCCTTCGTGAAGCTGGGTTGTCGTATCTTGCAGTAGCCGCTCGTGTGCAGCGTAACAGCAGCACAGTGATGCGTGTTTGGAAGCAGTGTGGACGGACGAGGGTCGAACAACTCGGAAATCCGGGAGTGGACCCCGAAATGTGACGTCAACTCGCGATGATAGACACCTGGTCCGCATGGCGCGGACGGACCGTACAGCTTCCTCTAGACAATTGGCAGCACAGTCGCCAATTGTTGCGTGTTTGGAAGCAGTTGGATGATAGACACCTGGTCCGCATGGCGCGGACGGACCGTACAGCTTCCTCTAGACAATTGGCATCACAGTGGCCAATTGTTGCGTGTTTGGAAGCAGTGTGGACGGACGAGGGTCGAACAACTCGGAAATCCGGGAGTGGACCCCGAAATGTGATGTCAACTCGCGATGATAGACACCTGGTCCGCATGGCGCGGACGGACCGTACAGCTTCCTCTAGACAATTGGCAGCACAGTGGTCAATAGCTACAGGTGTTTCATTGTGTGCTTCATCAATTCGTAGACGTCTGCTGCAGCGTGGACTGCGCGCAAGGACTCCTTTACACAGGATCCCCCTCACGCTAAACCATCGCCGCTTGCGGCTACAATGGGCCAATCAGCATAGAGACTGGCGTGCTGATTGGCAGCATGTCGTGTTTTCTGACGAATCCCGTTTTAATTTGTGGTACCATGATGATCGCATTCGTGTCAGACGCTTTGCCGGTGAACGTCACCTTCCGGAGTGCATTATCGAACGCCACAGTGGACAAACACCCGGAGTTATGGTCTGGGGCGCCATAGCCTATCATAGACGATCTCAATTGGTACGAATTGTGGGCAATCTGAACAGCAACTGGTACATCAGTGAAGTTCTACAGCCCCAAGCTGTTCCCTTCCTTCGAAGCTTGCCAGGCGCTGTATTTCAACAGGACAATGCCCGCCCTCATATTGCTAGGACTGTTCAATCCTTCTTTGCAACGCAGCAGGTGCAGCTTCTTCCTTGGCCTGCGTATTCCCCGGAAATATCGCCAAATGAACATGTGTGGGATTTCGTTGGTCGGCGTCTCGCTCGTGATCCTCGTCCTGTTGCTTCTGTAGACGAACTTTGGGTTCGCGTACAAATAATATGGAATGCTCTTCCTCAGGCAGACATTCAAAATTTGTTTGACTCCATGCCACGTCGTGTAGCAGCACTTATTGCGGCGCGTGGTGGCTACACAAAATACTGATTCCGATCTCTTGTTATTGTTTGCTTTGAAAATTTAATCATTTATTTGTACCACTACCACTCAACTGTGTATTGAATTACATTCAATTATGACGATTCCTTCATGGTGTTGCAATTTTCACAAACATGAGTTTAGAATAGAACACTAATAGATTATAGAAAAATACTACGACGACTTTTCTACTTTACCCCTTTACCCTGTTAGCACGTGGCCTTAGGGCTGCCCTTCCCCGGGCACGGGTAAGTGAAGTTCGACGACAGCTCGTGGCCGACCGGAGGTAGATTAGCTGGGCGTCAGCCCAGCCTTCCTACATTGCTGTGTGGACCTGGCCCTCCTTGATACCCCTATGTTTGAGGAGTATCATTGAAGGGCTGTGGTTCCCTAATATAACGACAACTAGGTTATTTCAATCACACCATTTGACTGCACGCGTACCGCTAGTGGTTACGCGTACCACAGTTTGGGAACCGCTGGTTTAGAATAACCATTTCATTCTCGCTGAAATGTATATGCGTTAGAGAGCGCACATCAATATTTTGTATAGGTTTATTTTTGAGAAGTAGCAATTGTGAAAAGAATAGGAGAGAAAATAAAAGAAAGTGTAATTGGTAAAAATGTTACCAGCATCTAACGGAGAAATACCTCTCAAGCACGTTTTTATCAGCTATGCGTTACCGTCTTATTACTGAGGGATACCTCTGAATCACTGACGCATAAATAAAAGCTAAATTTCATTACTTATGCTTTTGGTCGGGACTTTTAAAAACCAACGTACAACTGAGAGAGACATAAAAGGAGACATATAAGTGTGATTACTTGTAATGTTCCTTACTTTATGAAGCCTTCAACAAATGTTAATTTCATGAGTTATTTTTTTCGCCGTCGTTGTTTATGAAGAGCTATAAATTATATCAAGTGTTATGTTTAGCTGTTTTGGGATCATTCATAAATGATGTCACGCTTCGACGAGGGGAGGGGGGTTCGTGAAATTAAGACAAACTGTGACAAGGGGAGGAGGGTAACAAGAAGTGTGACATCATGCATTATGCAACATAGCGTGACATGTGACATATTGTGACAAAAGGGGAGAGGGGGTCCGCTGCAGTGTGACATATTGTGACAAAGGGGGGCGGTCAAATATATGGAAAAATTTTGACATCATTTATAAATGGTCTCTTTTTCCTCTGCATCACCATCCTACTTCGAATTTTCAGGAAGCAAATAGAAATAAACAGCTGTTTATTACCGAAATGTCAGGGCTCGCCCTATATTCCGTGAAACATTGTTTAGGGCGCAAGAAATGAAGTCTTGATAAAACTAGTTCACTTTAGCGTAAAGATTAAATTATTCACTATTTTAATTGGGTTTAACACTGGTGTCTTAGTACAAAATGCGATTTATGTTTACTGTTTTTGTGAGTACATGAAAAGTTGAATAACTTAGTATTAACTGAATGAATTTAGCACGAAAGATCGAAACTTTTCTGAGTTTTTAATCGTATAATACTGCCTTCAAATTACATCTCCCACAAACACTCATGTCCTAACTTTTTTGGTAATTGTTAATGTTTAATATGAGTTTTGACTTCAAAGAGAACAAGAAAATCAGTTTGAAAAATATTAGTGCACAGGTTGTTTATTGTTCCCGGAATTTTGATATTTTCAAAAGGGTTTCGTAAGAGTAAAAACGTTGGAAAATACTGGCTCTAAGTACTTACTAGGATAAGTAAGTACTGTTTAGTGAGATAGTTGGTACTGAGCTTCAAGTCACCAAGAAAATCAACATTAGTTTTATCCCTCTCTAGAATCAGGGTTCGTGATTTTTTTTATTTAAATCGGATTTTTTTTGTAAAAAGACCTTAAAATTTTGGATATTTATTATGTTACATTCATAGAAGCAATATGGCATGTTAATCAATATGCAAAACACACTTTAAGCTATTTTCACAGCAATAAATATTTTTGAATATTAATAATGATAAAAAAGTTTAAATACAAATGCATTACTGAAATGAAACTTAACCCTACCAGGAATAATAGTACATTCATAAGTACAGAGAAAATGAACAAGTTGAAAGCTGAAAAAAGTAACAATTGTGTGTACTTAATTTTTAAATCGAGTGTACTTTAATCATTTTTCTATTTTATAAATGAAAAAGCCTGAAATATTTTTACCCATTTAGCAAAATCATATGCTCACATCATTACTAAAAACTGAAACTTCTTGTTTTAATCAAGTATCTTTATTGAAAACTTCTATGATAAAAAATATTTTAAAAGGAAAAAACTTTAAGCTATTAGGGACATGGATGAAACTTTAAGGATACATATTCTAAATTCTAACAATTGTTGTTTTAAACACTATCATTCTGAATTATTTATTGTGTGGCATTTATTAAATTAAAATAAACTATCTAAAATACTATTTTTAAAATAAAAAACACAGAATGGTTCATGATTATTATGAATTCTATTGAATGAATTATGCTTTGCTGTTAAGCTGCTTGAAGAATAAGAGTAATATTGTAAAATGAAAAAAAATAATAATTAGTTCTAAACTTATGAAATATGTTACGCACACAGACAGCATAGATGGACCTAGGAAGTTTTGTTTGAAACTGGTTGAAATTGCAACATATTTCATTTTTACAACACTTTCTAACATTGTAAAATCAATGATTTTTTTGAAAAAAATCAGTTGATTTAAATCAATGATATTTTTTTAAAAAAATCACTTGATTTAAAGCAAGCTGATTTAAATCAACGAACCCTGTCTAGAATAATAAGGATTTTGTAACTAATAGCTTGTTTAACGTCAAAAGCGATCATGATTTCTCAAAACAAAGAAAATTTTTAACAAAAATATTTCCCATTGGAGATCTTTTCAACCGAGTCGAAGCATTTTCATTACTACGCGCATGGCCCCTAAAGCTTTTCACATTGCTCCACTGGCATTATTCCAAATAAAAAAGGCATAGATAAATTTTGACATCTTTGTTGCTATTACGTGCGTAAAATTATCTTTACAGTAGCGTTCTTAGAAGAAGGAACTAAATCAGAAACGGAATTGCTTACTAATGAATGAAATGTTTCTGCTGTCGCCGTTCAAGTATTTCTTTTCCTAATTAACATGCAAAAACGGTTGGGACAAGAAATTATGTTTCCGAAGGGCGGTGTAAAAAAAATATAATAAAACGCGAATTCGCGTTTTATATTTATGGCGAAAAACATACTATACGTTGATTTTTCTTAATATTTCTGCTTTAATTTGAAGTTATTTTTCGTTTCTGAGTTGGTAGGAAAATAATTTTTACATTTATACATTTCCTGTATACACTTATAGCTAGTTTCTCTATCTTATTTTTTAGAGCTGTTTAACTGCTTCTGAAAACTAAAATAATGAACCATATTTTTTGGGGGAAAAGGGTTTTTGGAATCGATTATGCATGTGACATAAATTTAATTGTGTATAACTTCCCGATATTTTAATTTTGTATTAAACCTACTTGTATTTGGAAACTAAAACATATTTCCGAGACAAAGATTTTTTTTAAAAATACCATTTACCGACAATGCTTTGACATGTTATTCATTATAGAAATTGTTTTTCCGTCGGTAAACACTGGATAGGGGGAAAGGAAGGGAAAAAAAACGAACATGCAGTAATTTTGTTACTTGTAGACTGAAATTAGCGGGCGTGTTTATTTCGTTGCTTTTGGTAATTGCGGGATGAACAAACTTTGTTTCTTTTACGTTGCCCGTGGAAATCGCGGGATGTGCAAATTTCGTAAACGATAATGCCTTCGTTTTTATATTCTGTGAAAGAAGGAAGTGCAAATAGGAAGAAGAGTGCACTCTCAGAAACGCTTGCTCAAATCTCCCGAAACTTTCGTCGTATTTGGCGTATATGACTTCGTGAAAAATGCTCCTAGTAAACCTTTCGTCAAATTGGCGAAATTTGCGTAGTAACTTTTTTGAGTCACGTGATCGCACGAGGAAAGAATCGTTGTAAATGACGAAATTTTCTTGGCGATTGAAGAATCATCAAAAGTGAGAGCTCTATTTCTGAGAGTGTGTAAGACCCCTTCTCCCTCAGAAACTTTGCCCTTTAGCCATCTCGCCAATCCTAGCAGGTTCATATACATACAGGATGGGGCAAAAGTAATGACCCGGTTTTGAAGGGTTATTAAAAGAAACTAATACAGTTTGAAACTTAAAGCAGTTTTTGTACCAAGTTCCAAATGAACGAGTAATTACTTTGTGAGCACTTAACTGGTTAGTGACTAGAAACAAATCAAGCAAAACAGCAATAGTTTTTAAATTTAAACCGTTGACTGATCAAATTCTTTGCTGCCAATTTTGACTTGCAGTCAAAACTTCCAACAGATATGTCTTTAAAAACAGTTATGACATTAACTTATTTTGCTGCATTTTCATCTCCTTCACTGCTCAAAAACTCATCAACAATTGCTGAAAGAGTTTCCATGTTGTTTGCAAAGTTTGCTCCACCGTCGTCGCTTATGTTTTTCTTGTGATCTGTATAGTTTGTCACGACGCAGTATATTATCTCTTGATTTGTTTCTCTCATACTGCCATTCTTTTATAAGACGCACTCAGAAAAACGCCGACTCTTCTTATTAATCCAAAGGGTCCAAACTTATTCAAGTTCACTTATTCACCAGTACCGGATCTTGGAGTTTTGCGTGATGGGGCAAAACTTAAAAATGCCACCTCTCCCCCTCCAGCTAATTATTGCTCATATTTCGTAAATTTTTATGCTCTGGCCATTTTTTAGAGAGTTTTCACCCTGTGGGGGCGGGGGCACTGATAAACACATAAAATTGTTCAGGCCCAGAGAAACTACCAAATTCTTTTACATGAGCATTAGGGGGATAGCGCCATATGAAGGGTCTCTCCTTAACTGGAGATATGAAATGCATACAGTTGAAGGGGGTCTAGGGGGATTCTCCCCCGGTAAAATTTTGAAAACTATTATGCAAACTGGTGCATTTTGAGGCCTTATGAAACGCATTTGGGACTGCAAAAATATTAGGGAAAAAGAAGCAAATTAAAACTTTTTAAAGTTTAAACGCTTTTACTCATAAAAATGTAAAATAAAATTAGCATTTTTTAAATAATCCGCCCCACTCTCCTCTTTCTTCCTAACGCTCATATCGAAGAGACACGTGTCTGCCTTCTCAAACGACACTTGCAAGCACCCCCTTCCCCCCTTTTCCCGAACGGATGCTTTGAAAATTTGTAAAAGAAAAATTATGACATTGTTTAAGCATAGCATGATTTACATTTCACTATTACAAGGGGGAAAAACCTTGACTTTTTAAAACATAAATTTTTAAATTTTGGCATTGCGAAATTTGGTGCCCCCTGAAATTGCCTTCCCAGGAGCCCTTGCCTGCCACAAGAGCCGGCCGACTCATCAACGACGCAACATATTCAGTATAAGTCAATTTTAGAGCTTCCAACAGTTTATTCAAATAAATAACTCTATATTAATCGGTTTTAATCATTAGCAAAATAGCCGATCAATGATCAAATCGGAGCGCTGAACTAGGATTTTAATTCTTTCTTTGCAAAAGTTAAATTTTCAAAAATAAATATGTTTTTCTTTTTTTATTGTATGGTCTTTTCTTCTTTTTTTTATACTTTTTTGTGCGTCACAGTTGAATATGCCCCCATCCCTCCAGATCCGGCACTGCCTGGCATCCTTGGAAAATTACTTTCTTATTGTACCTTAGTCAACTTGTAGTATAACCTGTCCTATCCATGATATCGTCTATCTATTCATACATAAATATCGCGTTTTACAAAATACTATAAAGAAGATTCACCTTTTATTCTTAAGCAGTTTTAAAGAAAAATGTAATTTTTAACACTTATTAATATAGTATATTGCAAAAGGCAAAAACTAAAAAAAGAATTTTTTACTACTTTATAAAACGAAATTTTCCTTTAAAATAGAAGTCATGCATCATGCAATGAGTTACTGAGTATAAGTAAAATCTTTGTCAAGAGCGCAATGAGAAGTTTGGGGACCCCTGGTGGTAAAATAAATATGGGACCCCCTTAAAATATCCTTGAAAACATTAATGTGAGTGCCCAGTATTTGAATTGCTCATTTTTTCATACAATTTCTATTCTGTACAATTTGCATGAAACATCATTTATTGCGAGGTCCTACCTGTATCCATGTGGCTACAGTATGGGGGGAAGGACATTTGAAATAACGAAGGGGCCCCTTTTCTATTCTGGGCCTTCTTGGTTTCGGCCGCCAGGTCCGCCTACTATTCTTTGTTGCTCTTCTTGAAATTGACTTATAGGCTGTTATCAAATCCGTTCACGTTAGCAGCTCCGACAAATGAGCAAGCAATAATATTTTATGTTGAAGTGCCCCATCTAGCTAGTTTTGATTTTACAAGCTCATACAAAGCAAGTCCAATTGGGCCATCAACTACTGCTATGTCTGAAAGTCTTAAAACTTTGTCAGATTGCGATAGTGAAACATCCTGGGAAAAAGCATAATGAAGCAGAGGCAAATATGAAGAAATTAAAGATCTGTAAAAAGAAGTTCGAATAGAAATTATTTTGTTCCCCTCCCCGTTTGGGGCCCCCCTAGTACGGGGCCCTCGGCGATCGCCGACCTGGCCAGTCCGGGCCTGTTAATAATACTTGAATGGCATTCTCTTCTGACAGAAAAATAAAACGTTCTCCATAATTACAATGAAAAGTATACACATACTTTAGCAACAAAAAGTTCGCCATAGATTATCTGGCAGCCCTTGTGTTGCCGATCATTGGCATTTTTAAATTCCACCATTAAAAATTATTTTCACCCAGAGGACTGCTTTGTTAATTGCCTTGTAGCAATTCAATTGGAAAAATAAATCTTTGATACCATAGCACCAATCATTACGACAGACTTATTATTTGTTTTTAAGATTAGGGTTTGTTTTATGCTTCATAAAAGTGATCATTTTATTTATTTCTATTGTTTAGAAAGAACTTGCGGATGCTAAGCAAGGGCTACTTGAGGCTGAAGCATCAAGGGCAGCCCTGCAGAAAGAACTTCAGCACTTATTGTTGCAACTACATTCAGCCCAGTTGCAAGTGTCTGCACAAATGGGGCATGCTGAGGACTCCGAAACCATCAAACAGAAGCTGGTATGGAAAAACATTCACTTACAATAGCTAGTTTTTAAATTTTTGTGTTAACCTTTCAGAATTTGGGTCAAAAGGAGTGACCTGAGAACTCGCGAGTGAGAATTTTTCTCACCCCACCTATTTTCTCCAAGAAATGCAGGTAAATGCGATATTTTCAGCTAAAAAACCATTTTTTAATTTATTTTAAACACCAAATGGTTACAGAAAATAATTATGTTATTCAAAATTTAACGCACAGGTAATACTGCTTTAATGAAATGTTATGATAACGTAAATGCCAGATATTTTTTTCCCCCTTCTTGGTGTGAGTATTTTACTCCCGGCGCGAATTCTGATGAGTTTAAAGAATCTTGACCCATTCTGTAATTAAATGATTTTCATTGAGACAGATAACGTGCTAAGGACATATTACTCGAAACAAAATTTTTCAGCACTTATTTCATGCGTGCTTTAAGCAACACTAGGGCACATATTTGCAAAGAAAGCTGCAGTTTTCTTCGCAAATCTGTGCCTTATTTATGTTGGTTAGTTCAAGTGTACATTCGATGTAGATAAATGTTTGCTCTTGCTAACTCCCTTTTTCTGACGGATTCTCTTGATTCAACTGGTCTTCTGTCCAAAGAGCAAAAATTTTCTTTTGCACCTTCCCCTCTTCCTCCAAACCACGAGCAAATATGCAGTTTTCGGTGGTAACAATGCAAACGAAAAATCGTCAGGATCACGACGAAATGGTTCGTTTAGACACTTCGGCGAAAACGCATTTTCTTGCCCATGTTAAAGTTGCTGGTGATTATTCCAAGAATGTAATAAACTTCATAGCGTATGGAGTGCATACGACTGTTGTCATCCATTGGGCTTATGTATGTATAAAATGAGGAGAAAAAAAATTCTACATAAAAATGGAATATTTTCTGCTCTGCTTCTTTCTGTTTCATTTGCAGCGTCTATGTATTAAAATGCGCAATCTTTTTGCATCCTTATCAAGAATAGGAGTTTTTCCCTTGTGAAGCGCTTAAGAATCGCGTCCAAAGTGTAATAATTTTTTTATGACATTTTCAACCAAATTCCTTTTAAAATAATTTTTGAGTTGTCTCAAAGTGAAGCAGCGGAAATGTTATGAAAACGAAGTTAATAAGTCATCTAAAAATGTAGATTTATGTACGCATATATATAATTTTAAACAGCTATTAAATTGTGGAATATTTATGTAGTTTCAGTGCTTCAGTTTATTACAGTTTAGTAAAGCAATTTAAAAAACAGAATTTGATAAAATTATAAAAACAAAATTTTTTGTCCTTACATCATTAGTATTTTTAATCCCTAAAGAGTACTTATTTGAGGCATGCAGAAGCAATGAGATGCAAGTAACAAAATTGAAAGTTTGGTACCAAGAAAACTTATAAATGCCATAGGCATTTATGGATGTTGGACATTTGTCCAAGCATTTCTGGATGTTGGGCATTTGCCTGGGCATTTTACAACACTATGTAAAGCAAATACAGTATTTTCTGAAAATTTTATGAAATAATAGTTCAATATTGTTATGTAATTTATATTTCTCATATAAATCTTTTATCCCCCCATTTATAAATACTGTCCTTGTTCTATAAAATAATAAATTCTACTACTACTACTAATAATAAATAAATAAACAAAATAAATAATAATAATAATAAATTAAACAAATAAAAACATAATACTTCTTGATTTTAATTGAAATGACATCATTCTTTCTGTTTTTTAGGAAACTGAAATGGAGCACTACAGAACAAATATTTATAAAGAAACTTTTACAGAAACTCAAGTCCAGCATTTAAAAAAGGAGAGTGAAGTTTTAAAGCTGTGCAATATTGCTCTTCAAAGTGAAGTGTTTGGATCAAGATTAGCTGCAAAATATTTAGACAAAGAATTAGCAGGAAGGTAGGTTTATTTTAATGAACTGCACAATTTTTATTTTTTGTACATATACATTCACACTTATTTCATATTTTCATTGATGTGCATTTACTTATTTGACTTAATATTTTTCACATAATTCATTAAGTATTTAGTTTAACATTTTAGATTGAAATTTTTTTGTTACTGTTAAGCACTGCAGAACGTTTTAGATTGCAATGACATATAGTGTTATTTTTAAAAAATTTACTAAATATTTAATGCATTTGGTTGCAATGAAAATTGTGTTGTAGGGCAGCCTTCAGTGCAGATGTATGCTTTCCTTGCATACACAATGATTCAATATTAATTCAAATTAATATTTTCTAGTCTGTTTTTGAGTTCAGTTTATAAGTAAACTTGAATTTCTCTGTTTACGTTGTAAGGAGTTTACCCCTTGCACCTTGTCGGATGATTGACATTCGACACCAGACTGTCTGGCCCATCAATGGAAGTGGACACTTTGAACATCTTTGTCGAGTTTCTATCTTTAAAAACCGGATTTTCTGGCATCCCTCAGATGTATTCCGAATCAAGTGCGCATGTGGGGCCTGCAGACTTCTTGGCACCTTGGAATGACCCAATAATATTTCGACTAGCTAATATATCCGATGTAGCGCCCTAATGGGAGCTAATAAAAAAATAGCTAATTTAGTTCATGCCCCCCAAAAAACCAAAAAGATCTGAGGTGGATCTCAGACAAGTGACAATTGGGGAGATGCCTGGAGACTCCTGCAGTGGTGTAGTACCGGAAGAAAACGTGGAGGGACGCTTACATATACCAACGTCAAAAAGTGGGGGTACGCTTATGTTTAAATTCAAAACAAGTGGGTGGACGCTTGTGTTAAAAAAAAAAAATAGGGGGGGCGCCGTCGCCGCCACGACTTCACCACTGGACACCCATCGTAGAAGGGCGAAAACTGCCTGCTGCTTTCTTTAGTACTGTTTCAGTACCTGATTCTGTTTTAGGACTGTGTTCCTAAAAAAAAGCATCCTCTTTTGTGAAATGTTACAAATTTTCATCTACTTTCCATGAATGTATATAGTGTTAATAGTTTACTTGAATAATCTAGCTGAATTAATAAAGAAGTAACACTGAGATCTACTTGCACTTTATCTTAGTCTCATTTTCAACTTTAGTTCTATAAACACACCATTCTCCTTTTGAAATTGTGACAACGTATTTCCCTCCTACGTAGCTTTAAAACGAGATTGTAAATGCTGGAGAATAGTCAATCTTTAAACAGCATTTGTTATTAATAAATCTTTGCAAAATTGGAGTAGTCAAGGAGGAAGGCACTGTTATATTTTTATTTCAGGGACTTATAATATATATATGCACATTAGTTGTTTTTTTTTCAATAAAATTGTTTTACAACCTTGCAGAATTCAACAAATCCAATTACTGGGCAAAGATATCAAAGGAAGTGACCATGACCGACTTTGGGAGCAGCTTGAAGCTGAAATTCATCTTCATAGGCATAAAACTGTAATTCGAGCTTGCAGAGCTCAAAGAGGCACGAGTTGTAAATTGCTAGCACCACCAGGTCATGTAAGTTTCACTCTATGAACAAATTGATTTTCATTTATCAATCATTAGCATTAATTTATATTTTTAGTCATATTTGAGACATTTTTGGTGCAACTTTTTTTTCTTGGGAAATTTTACATTAAAAGGTTTAGATTTAAAAAAATCTTGTGCAAGTATATTCTTGACATTCTGCAATAAGGCTTTTTGTATAACAAGTAAGCAAAAAAGGGAGTGCAGCTCAGAGTGATTGTAACTACAATTGACTGATTTACTGGGCTTGCTGTATGTATTGTAAGTCAAAAAAAAATTTTTTCTCAAAAATTCGGTATGTTGTTACTCACAATTTGCAAAAATGCATAAAGTTTTGCCTTTTTATTTATTAAATCTTTCAAAAATTTATAACGGCTCTAAGAAATTCAATGTAGGCTTAACATATTTCTGCTAATGCTATTATGTATCAGTTAACCCTACAGCAAACACTTGAGGAGCAAAACTAACTGTTAACATATGTTTATGCTATTGTAAGGATTTTAGCTATGTAATTTTTAAAATGATATCTATATCAACATAGCCATCATACTAAGGGGAAATTTTCCTTTAGATGATCTATTTATGCAATTAGCTTGGTGGCAAAAAGAAAATTTTTACTGGTACAGCAGTTGTACCAGTGCTTCCGGGAAAAGGTTAATATAGAATTTTGGCACAGTCTGTCGTAAAGCAAGATCAAAATCAACCTAGTTATTGCCATGGGATAACGAATTTGTTTGGAAAACGCTACTAATGAGTTGGAGGTTGGAAAAATTCAATTGCATGCAGGCAGTAGCTAATTTCAGACTGAGAACATAACATAACTGTTTAGCTGCATGCCTCAACAAAATAAGCATATTGACTTATTATAGCCTATGTCCCACTTGTAAAACAGACATCATGAATTACAATGCTAATTGCATCAGTAGCATTGTTGTTTTATATGGCGTTTATCAGAATACAATCCATTTACATCTGACCACTTGCCACAAAACAGCACCAGCTTTCAAGTTAAAACTTGACAATACAAAATTATATCGGGATTAAAACTTGACAATATCAATACATTAATAATCTTTTAAAAATACACCAGTAAAACCTAAAAAATGCACAAAGGTTTGGTTTTGCCAAAGTTACGATTTGCTTATCTGTGCAAACCTTGACTCTCTGTATTACAACATAGAGGAGATGTTGTAACAACAAAAAGTATTTTTTGTGACACAGCAATTGTGCCTGTGCCATTACAACGGCGGATCTAGGGGGTGGGGGGGTGGGGGGGGCGATGGAGCGATCGCCCCCCCCCCCTTGGGCTGATTCAAGTGGATACTACAACGACACTCCTAAGTGAGTTTTTACTCTTCGTACCCCGGGACAAGCCATTTTTTTATGTTCTTGGAATCCCAGCCTAAACGCCCTTCAAATTCTATGCTTTCCCCCTGTTCCTTTGTCCTTTAGTATTGCTGAGTTGCTAATCCTCGGAGTAATGGGAAAGAGATTCCCTGCTCTTTTCTTCTACCTATCAAACTGGTGACAGCTAGCCAACCCTTAGCACGTGGTGTAAATTCCTGCAGCATTTACGCTAAAACCTGGAGTCTGAGACATTTCATTGAACATTCATAATTACGTCATTCTGAATTAGCGTTATTGCATATCCATAAAGATATTACATTGGACGTTGAAAAAATTATAGACAGATTTGCGAAAGCAAAAAAACGTCAGCTTGTGTTCCTTTTATAAGGGCTTTGAATAAACGTATATGCATTGAAAAATGTGTTAGTAAAATTTTAAATAGCACTACACTAGCATTTTTTTTTTGTTGTTCCTGCTGTTTGAAAAAAAAAGGGGGGGGGGCGAAGGGACTGTTGAAAAGGAATGAAGAATCTCCTCCATCCATCCTTACATTGAACCCCGAGATTTCCAAAATCGCCCCCCCCCCCCCTTGAAGATTTTCTAGATCCGCCCTTGTGCCATTAGGGGCCGTCCGTAAATGATGTCACGCTTTTTTCCCATATATTTGACCCCCCTCCCCCCTTGTCACAATATTCACACTTCAGTGGACCCCCCACCCTTTGTCACATGTCACGCTATGTTGCATAATGTATGATGTCACACTCTCCTTGTCATATTTTGTCATAATTTCATGAACCCCCCTCGAAGCGTGACATCATTTATGAATGATCCCTTACAGATAGGTTAAACAGATAAGGGTTACAAATTAATAAGTAACTAATCTCTGCATTTCAATTGTTCTTTTACGAATTTGTTAGCAACTTATCGTATAAACAAAGGGGTTTCACCACACTTTGACGTTAAGTTTTAGCTATGAATTCTTTACCTTCCTGATAATTCATTAACCCCTTCCCTTATTTTACCTATAAGTGTGCAGTACAGACAGTTTTTTTTTTTTTTGGGCCTTTTTTATTTGCTTCTTCTCCATATGGGCAATGATACCTCTGTCACTTTTACTGTTGTATCTTTTCTGATATTAACTTCAATTTTTTTGTATCAAAGCCAGTAGTTGTCTATTTAATACTTGTTTTTAAAGTATATTTTAAAGCATTCTGATTAATAAATAAAGATCAATTTTCCTACTTGCAGCTCTAAAATTTAATAAAAATGTGTTGGTTTTTTTTTTTATTTTAAAGTTGTTAAGGGGCTAAAAAATGCAAAAAGATAGTGCATGAAAAAATTTCTCTAACCTGCTGCATCATAGTGTTGTAGACTGTAGGAAACCTACCGTTCGATCACTGCTTTTGTAATTTTCTTTGTAAATAATTTTAAAATTTTCTGAAATATGTATATTTTACCTTTTAGTTTACATGTCAGGGTTACGCTAAGTTCAGTCTAATGTCAGTGCAACGTATGATGATTGTAATTACGTGGTGGTATTGACATTAATTATACAAAATTAAATGTAAATGCAAGGATACTGATGTAAATTGTAATGCTTTTGAAAACAAAAACTGTAATTGCAGTAAGTTATTAAAGACTGACTGAACTCATAAAAGATCCTCTGTCTGATTGAGGCTTGAATATGTTTGGCTATAATAGAAATATAATTTCGCGTTAATTTAAGGTACAAATGAGCATTAAAACGCAGACATGTTTCGGGATTGCTTGGAATCCCTTTTTCAATGCGACAGGGAGCTTCTAGATGCAAAACATCCAAATGAAGCAGACAAAACAACAAAAACAAAGCTTATATAGCCTAAGAATTAACGGTAAACCAATGAGAATGAAGGCAGTGTGAAGTGGAAGTAGAAGTGGCAGGGAAAGCATCAATAAGAGAGCAACAAACGAACCCAGTTGAAAGTTCAGGAAGTAAAAAGGAATATCAATAAAAACAAAGCAAAAAAGACGACAACATGCATAAAAATGTGAAAATACATGAAAATTGCAAAAATAATAAAATAAAATACAAAGAATAAAATGGAAATAAAATAAGTACAGAAAACAAAAAGCAAAACAAAGTACACATGTAAAGGAGGGGGAGAAAAAAAATAAAAACAGACACAAAAAAGGAAAACTAACAAGAAAAACAAGACAGAACAACAAATTAAAAAAACTTATGCCAGACCTGTGAAAAATAAGGAGTTGAGGAAGAATCATTAACCAAATTAGAACTATTCCTGTTAATATGATAAGCTTCCCAAAAGTCAAGCTCTAAAGGGGAAGAACATTTATGAACAATTTTCCCAGAATTGAAATCAAGAGTGGTTGGAATTCCAACAATGTTGAGCAATGCTAGACTTATTTAACTCTTGCTTTCATACATAATCTTTATGCTCATTTAACCGAATTTTTATTATTTTTGCAATTTTCATGTATTTTCACATTTTTATGCATGTTGTCGTCTTTTTTGCTTTGTTTTTATTGATATTCCTTTTTACTTCCTGAACTTTCAACTGGGTTCGTTTGTTACTCTCTTATTGGTGCTTTCCCTGCTACTTCTACTTCCACTTCACACTGCCTTCATTCTCATTGGTTTACAGTTAATTCTTAGGCTATATAAGCTTTGTTTTTGTTGTTTTGTCTGCTTCATTTGGATGTTTTGCATCTAGAAGCTCCCTGTCGCATTGAAAAAGGGATTCCAAGCAATCCTGAAACATATGTCTGCGTTTTAATGCTCATTTGTGCTTTAAATTAACGTGAAATTATATTTCTATTATTGTTTACTTGCACAAAGTTAAATTATTATTATATGTTTGGCTAGTCTATGGAACCTTTACATTGGTAGACAATGTCTTGCCTCCAAGAACATTAATGTGCGGAGTATTTATTTTGGAAAAATCAGTAGAATAAATCTTTGATTGAAATTTAATTTTACTTCTCGTCTTCCATACAAAATGGCGCTTTACTTCACTTTCTTCTTCTTCTTCTTGTGAATACCTATTATACTCAAATTTGAGTGAAAGGAAACTTTTATTTATTATTTTTAGTAAAATTACACTTTTTAACTAGTAACATCTGTTTAAAAAATCATTATTAGCTCAAATCATTGTTTAAAAATTCATTATATGTTCATTTCAAAGTTTTAAGACAAAGTATAATTTATCTAATCCTTTCTATTTCAGGATTTCCATATGCTTAGGAAGAAACAAGGTGTTGGAGAGGTCAGAATAGTTAAATTGACAAAAGGGGAAGATGAAGGGCTTGGTATATCTATCACTGTAAGCACGCTTTTGAATCTCTTTCTTAATGTTTATTGAAAAGTCAAAGCTGTTTACAAAGGGTTAAAAGAAAAATGTAGTTATCATTTTAAATACACCTATAAATTTGACTCTATTTAAGGTAAAATTTGTGTGTGAATAAAAATACCGTATGTACGGGCATATAAGCTCGCCTCCCATCTTTCTCACAAAAAGTCTCTCCAAGATGACTGGCCCATGTATAAGACCTACTTTGAAAATTGGTGCTCTTAGCATTCAAGTGTTCATAAGAATCTGATTCCGATGAAAAAGATATTGACGATGATTTTGCTGGCAGTAATAATGACAAAGTCAAGAGACTCAAAGTGAGTTGAAGAAATTTAATTTCTCCAATGACAAATAATATTGGAACGATGGTATAATGTTTGTATATTTTCTTTGTAATCTTTTCCCTTTTAAACACAAAAATATGCCACATTAGATCTTTATTTTGCTTCTTCAAGATCTTATATTGTTTTCAATTATTTCTTTATATAATTCAATATTGCCAATATAATTATGTTTTTAGGGTGGCAAGGAACATGGTGTGCCCATAGTCATTTCAGAAATCCATCCATACCTTCCAGCTAGTCGTAGTGGCTTGCTTTATATTGGAGATGCCATTTTATCAGTGAATGGCAAAGATTTGAGAAATCTAAGGCACGTGGAAGCTGCTAAAACCTTATCCAGTCAGGTAAACTTTTTTTTTTAAATTTCCTTAAGTTATAAATGCTCTAAATACTAAACATTCAAAATGATTCTCGAAAATTTCATGCCTAGTTTCAACAAGACTAATAATAAAAATGCGTGTTCCATTATTGGATGCAAAGTTGAAACTGACCCATGATAAGAGCAAATCTCGTGGTCAAGAAGGAAGAGATGTTTTGTGTTTGGCATTTTTATTGCCATAATTATGAAATTAAACTACCACTGTTTAATTCAATTTGTAAGAAGCACTATTGTTAAAAAACCAATTAGCTGAAATGTAGATCGTTCAGTTTGCCAAATGGTCATTGTGTCAGAAATGCTTCCTTTTCGACAGCCTAAAGCAAACCTTAATACTATCGCTCATTCTAGTTTATGATTGGTCAATGTTTTAAACAAGAAAACCAAGCTCATGAAAGTAAGTAGATACAGGGAAACCTGTGTAAGTTGACCACTTGCGGTGCAGCAATTTAGTGGTCAATTCATTGAGGATCAAGTTTTTTTTGTCATTTCTTACACATTTAATCATTTGTAACTAATTAAAATATAACTTCATGCATAAACGTTACTTCAAAATAGTACTTGGCTTTTTTTTTCACAATTATCTAAAATATCATTAGATGAATTTAACCTGAATAATTTACAATGCAACTTTAAAATTAAAGCACTTAGTTAAAATAAATCTTGATCTTATTAATTGCGCAAGTTACTTATTTAATGGTAAAAATTTCTCAAAAAATTCATAAATTTTCAAATTGATTAGATCAATTAGGAGTGAGAAGAAACTTATTTAAAGAATAAAAGAGTGCTCATAGTAGTTTTCCCATATGGCTAACTTACAAAGTGGCTTAGGCAAACTTTATATGAATCTTTCATCTGTCCAGATAAATACTGGTCTAACATTACAGCATAAAAATTATCCTGGAGAAGTTATTTAAGTTTTTTTTCTATCTTTGCAAAAATAGATAACCAAATAAATATAGCAATAATTAGGTGGTCAACTTACCAAAGTTTTTTTTTATAATACTCCCACCCAAATTTGGTGTACATAAGTGGTCAATATAGACAGGTGGTCCAAATTATGTAGTCAAGTTAAAGGTTTCCCTACGTTATATAATATAGGGCTAATTTCGTTCCTGGAAAAAGTGGTCAACTTACAAAAGTGGTCTACTTTACAGGTTTTATTGTATGTAAAATTTATTTACATTTATTGTTTTCTTAAGTAACAGCTGAAAGATGAAAAATTTAGGAAACTTCATACTGAGCTTATATCTAATTCCCAATAATGCACAAGAGGTGAATTAAATGAAAAAGGCTGAAGCTAATGAAGTAATTATAACCTTATAGAAAAATATTATTTTTTTCACACTTCCGAAGCCTGGCTTTTAATTTTCTTCATTAAAAAATAGAAATAAATTGTATTTGAATTGTAGTTACAATCAGTAAACTGAAGTTGAATATCCTTATGAAATTGTTTACCATGCTAGAATACTGCTTACGTATTTAAATTATATTTGCTTTCATTTTCTTCACACATAGTGAGTTTTTGTTAAATCTTTGTGTTAAATTATGCTCCCACATAAAAATGTCCAGTTTCACAATGTTATTCTTAGACTTTCATAGGAAAAAAATACATGTTAAAATTTTGTTTACAGTGTAAAAAGTGTGTTCAGTTCAAAATTGGCTAAATGATTTATCATCCCAGGCTTTTTTGAAAAAGCTACGACAGAGCATTCCCACTCTTGAACATATTCAGCGAAAATTTGGGACATATAAAACAAAACAAACATTCTAGTGTAAAAAGAGCTGTGTCCCAATAAAGATGTTAATTTGTTAAATTTTTGTTTCTCAAGCCAAACTTTTCAGTCTCACATTTCTCAAAACTATTCCTTTTGACTTAATGCTTTTTATGCTGTAAACAGATTAAAGTATTTTTTAAGGAAAATTACAATGTTTGGCAGCAGATTTTAAACAGTAAAAACAAGCAGAAATGCGAATATATTGCTATTCAGAAAATTTATATTTGGATAATCAAGTTTCTTTATTTAAGCAATATTTCCTTTGTGTTACAGCAAGGGGAAATAACAATGGAGGTAGTTTTTGTTGCTCCAGATGAAGATTGGAGTGATGGCCAAGGAAATGCTGATTTTAGCTTCAAGTAATGTGTTTTAATCTCTTTTTAGTACATTGGTGTACAAAACTTAAAAAGGCAAAGTTTTTCTACTGTAATGTGCAGAAGTACTTTATATCTTCTCGAATTATATCATAATACCCTTAGACTAGGTCAAAATCTGGGTTAAAAATTTCTACATTTAACAACAAAGATTCTGAAAGAGCAATATATTATAAATATATTTACTTTTTATTAAATATATTTTTCTAACAATGTACAATTTTATGAACTAGAGATTTAGATAAACATTCTATGCTTTTTTTTTGTTGAAGGGTCTACTATACTATCATGCTAAACACAAAAGTAGTGTCAGCATTTGTTGGTGAAATTGAGTTATTATCACCAGGTTTACCTAAATACCATGTTCTGTGATCATTTATGAATGAGAAACCTTTTTAAAAAATTTTCGAAAAAAGTGGTTTCTGAATCAAGTACATGGAGGCACAAAACTTCAATCGTCAATACATCATTTTGGGCCCAGCTGCAGAAACTATATTTTTGCTTTGCATAGCAGTATAAGTCATTAGAATTTCAAATGATGAACCAGAATTTTTATATCTGATTTCTATGAGTGCATTTAATAGAATTTCTGAGGAGTAATTATTGTTGTTCGGACAAAAAAGGAAAGAAGTGTTTAAATATAGTTAAGTATCACTGTTTAATCCAAAGCCTCGCCAACCTTGGTTTTTCTACAATAGCTACTACATGCTAATTAATTGAAATATTGTCTACAGGTATAATATACAATGAAGAAAGAAATAGAGGACCCATAGTCTCCAAAAAAGTTTCATTGTAAAATTACCTGAAGCTTACTGCTTTTAGTTTAAATTCTATGAATTATAACTCTTTTGAATTAATATACTTAAAGAACTTTTATTTTTCTTAAACTAGTTATCCTTTTTATGAATGTAACTCCACAAGTCTGCTTACCAAACTTATGAACAGAAAAACAACAGATCGTGGTACTGACCCCGTAACTACTGGAGATGTAACTATAGAGGAGCCTACAGAATCAAATAAAAACTGTTTGTTAAACTGCTCTAGCAATCCTTCAAAATGTATAGAAAATGGCGACTGTGCAGAAAACATTTCCGAAATATCAAACTCTTGCATAGAACAGTCTTCGAAAGATGGAATTTCTGCAACACAAAAGATGGAATCAAAAGATGTTTTAAACTCATTAATACCTAATAGGTAATGTATACTTTTTATGCTATATGTATACTATATCTTTCAACTTTGGGTTTAGCCTTTTTCATAGCTATAATGTGCATTTGCAAAATGTTGTAATTATAGAAGTTTTAATTACTCTCAACTTCAAATTTTTTCACTATTCATGGAAAAATGAAGTAGCTGTTGAACTATTATGTGTATTTATAGCAGAAAGGTTATAATCGAGGCATTTTTTTCTTGCTATGCTATCAATATGATATTGCTGCCCTAGTTCAACACTAAGACATCTTAAAAACTCTTGTTTTGAGATAAATTAATGCATTTAATTTATTTTCTGTAATTCAAAAAATGCATCGAGGCAAACGAAATGTGGGCATCATACTAGTCTCATACTGTTGTTTTAATTTATGTTAATTAGAATTTAGTTACAAAAGGTAGTTTACTTAGAGATTTTTTTTTAATGCCTCAGTACTGAACTAGAGCAGCAATATCTTCTTACTGTTAATGAATAAGTAACAATACTGGACTGTTATGTTTTTATGTGGGATAAAATATGTTGAAAATACAGTCCAGTTATCCCATTTAATGATAGCATCACCTCACCCCCCATTTTCGTAGGTTTGTTCCACTTTTATATTAGTGTATCTGCACTTTTTATTTTATGTATTAAAATTTCTCAATCAGAACCATGACTTTTATTGATTATTTGCATCTAAATCAGTAAGATTTAAGAATTTGTATCTCGAGAATGTGCGCTCAAGAGTGAATATATTATGCAGTGGGGGATCTTGTTTTACTGAGTTATTATCATTTATTTGCAATTTTTGCATTGCTACAGTAAAGCATGGTCTCCTTGTAAGTGCATATTAAGGAGTACTGTTCAATATAAAACTAACAGGCTTGATAAAAGTCAGAGCGTTTGTCACAATAATCATTTCACCACCTTACTTTGTTTCTCAAAGCATTTACTACCTGCTGGAAGTTAGGATTCCAACTTCAGACCTCTTCGCTCCAAGCCAAATGCAGGGCCCGATTAAGACAGTCGGGGCCCCCTATGGTATGAAAGATAAAAATACTGGGTATAACGTATAAAGTTAAATAAGCTTGGAGGTTATTCTATTAATACGTGGTTCATACCCAATTGGCAAGGGGGGAAGAAGAATCTACTGACACAACATCCTACTATTCTGCAATTAATATTGTTTTTACTCAATGTGATTTTTGTGTTATTCATTTTGTGAGATGCCTCAACGATTAAAGGGTACTATTTAGCATGATAGTCAATGAAGATATTGATCTGTTTGTGCATAGTTTACCTTGTTTACGCAAATACTTTTAGCTCGCCATTTAAATGAGTTAAAATCTTTCCATTTTGTAAAAAATCATCTTTTAAGAGATATTTTCAGAAATCTTTCTTACAATTTGGGGGCCCCTAAAACTTGAGAGGGCCCCAAGGCCACGGCCTAGTTGGCCTTTGTGATAATCAGGCACTGGCCAAATGCCCTGATAAATCTCTTGAAATTATTCCATATCTTAATAAAAGCTTTGAATGCACATTTCTAAATTGTAGAGGATTTCAATGTAAACTTTTACTCTTTAATTGTTTACATGAAGTACTAAAAATGTCAATTTCTTTTTGTGCTTAAAATGATTTATGCTATTTCTACTTCACTGCAATCTTTTATTTCCTTTTGGAGATTGGTAGTCAGCCGAGAGGAATTATATACATATATATTCTTGTCTTTTGATAGAAATTAAAAATTATATATTGAAACAATATACAGTAAAGTATCGTTTATATGTCTTTCGAGGGACTGAATTGAAATAGGAGCAATACTTCGACTTCTACAGGTTTAACTCCAATATTGCAATTTTATTCATAGCATAACACGTACTAATAAAGTTGTTTTGGCCACTAGCGAAATTTATTCTGTAATATTTATATACTAGATACAATTGAATTTTTAAATAAAATAATTATAAAAATGAAATAAATCAAAATTCACGTTAAAGGATCCCTTAATGTAAGAAGTTTGTGTGACATTTTGGGTTTTGAAGAAAAAATTCAATGAATCTGCTAACCTATGCTTAGCAGATGGATCAGTTTCGTGAGCTGTCCATCCAATTGTTCATCTTACTTTCCAATTCCAAGGCAAACAATGCAGATCTTAAAACCTTTCTGTGTCCTTCACTTAACCCTCCATACCCGAGCGAAATCAACGCTCAAAAGAAACTGAGAAATACAGTGAAGCAGAAAATTTTCGTAGTTTAGGAAGGGGAAAACAATGCATAACTGATATTTCGTGACGAATAAATGATTCACTTTTAAATTAAAATGAATGGGAATGAATCAGGACTTCATGCAAAAGCTGTATAATCAAGAGACATATGAATGAGGTTTTACTGTTCTAATTTTCTTTTAATACTTAAAAATAGATATAAGTTGATACCATTATAAAAAATGTAGCTGAATGAAATTTTCAACATATACATACAATTTTTTTGATTTACTTTTTTATAATTTCAAAAATTTCACAGAAAAGTACTAAATGATATGTGGCGTACATTGATGCTTGAGAAGAATAAACACAGGTATTAAATTAAGTTTTCTGAAGAATTTGCTGTTTCGTCTTGCATTTCTCTTTTTAACATAAACTTCTAAATTATACTTATTCCTTACTGCCAATTTTTTCTGCATATTGTTTTATGTGGTAATTATGAAAAATGTGGTAAAGGGAGATTCATTTGGAGGGTTTTTTTTTTTGTGGTGGGGATTTAATTGCAGATGGGTGCATGCCTGGTGTCAACTGAAGTCACATTCCTGTTCAGTAGTATTTGACATTTCATAATGAAAAGACTTAGCCCGGCACAGCGTCTACAAATTGTTCAGCTTTATTACAAAAATGGGCGTTCTACGAGGAATGTGTATCGGGTGCTTACATAATCGGCCTACCGAACGCACAATTCGCTCTACTCTACCAAGTTTGAGGCTCACTACGTGCTGGATGTGGTCTATTTGGTCGAGTATTATCCAATAATGAAAATTGGTTCTCAAACTTACTGATGGTAGAGTGAATTGTGCGTTCGATAGGACGATTATGTAAGTGCCCAATGCACATTCCTCGTAAAACGGCCATTTTCGTAATGAAGCTGAACAATTCGTAGATGCTGTGCCGGTCTCAGTCTTTCCATTATGAAATGTCAAACACTACTGAACAGGAATGCAACTTCAGTTGGCACGAGGCATGCGCGATCTGCAATTAAATCCCCACCACAAACAGTACCTCTAAATGAATCACCCTTTACACGCGTTGCAAATGTTGTGCTACTAACATGAAATATTCTTTTCTGAAACTGCATGTATATTACATTGTAAAACTAATCTAATACTTAATGCAGCTCCAACTTTTTTCTGCTTTACCATTTAATGTATTTCTTAAATAAATATTTGTTATATTATATTTTTATTTATTTTTTCATTTAAATGAAGTTTTTAATGGTTTTTGCATCTATGATTTTCTGGAGAGTTTTAGAGGGATTTCTCCCTAAACCGAGATTTTTAATATTTTATTATCTTAGGATATGAATTAAAGCATTCATTACAGTATTAAGTGTTTCCTTTTTTTTTTTTTTAAAAAAAGAGCAATTACAAAAATTTTCTTGACATAATAAGTTACTAGTTGAAGCTTCAAATTATAAATCTTTTTACTTGTTACATTATAACAAATCAATAACTTGTTACATATTGGAGTGAATACTTGTAAAATGTTGCTAGCACATAGTTACATGTTAATTTAATATAAGAGTGGCTGAGAGGTAGTTTTCCATGCCACCAGGCCAAAAGTCCTGGCTTCAATGCCCGGGTTGGGCAGGGTTGAAACCATTGAGAAGGTATGAAAGGTAGAGGGAAGGTAGTCCTACACTTTTGAAGCGGGGATCTAAAGTCACGTGATGACTTTTGACCAGTGAAGTATTGGAAGAAAACTGGTTTCCTTGAAAAAGTTTGAAAGCATTGGCGCAAGTAGAGTCACGTGATTTAAGATCTTTGTTTCAGCTTTTCTTAACGTAAGCATTGAACTTGCTCCCTCCAGTACTAATCCATGCTCTAAGGTTGAAACAGCCCTTTAACCACTCAGTGGGTTGATAAAACGAGGACCAAGCATGCTTGAAAACTAAACACTGGGGGTTCTGTATTAGGGCGACCATCCGACCCAGAACATCCACTTCTACACCCCTGCCCTCACACTGCTGAGAGTAATTTAATGTAAAAAATATTACAACAAAAAATAAATTGGACATAATTGATATACTTGAAAACGTTCGATGATAATACTTCAATATTTACATATATTTTTCATATTTTAGGAATGAAGATGAACAAGGTGAAGATTCTATGTGAAATTCCTGTCTATAGAACAATTTAATATAAATTTTGTAAATATGAATCAGTTTTATCCTTTGTGGCAGCTGTACATGAATTATTCAATTAAATTAGTTTTTATAAAAATATTTTGCACCTTTTTCTTCCTTTTCAAATCAAATATCTTATAACTTTAAAAGTTTTAAAACTTCAGCCAAAAAGTTCTTGCAGTGTTTTAAAACATTAAAAAAATATTTTTTAAAAACTTTTATTGAGCAATCAAACTTTCTTTTATTGGTCCTTAAGAATGCTTCATTAAATACATAACTTAATTAAGGATAGAAATTTAGGAAAGAATGTTTTTAAGTTAACAGTAATACTTTCATTTGGGGTTTATCAAAATATTCTAGAGGGAAGTAATCTGATATCATATTACATTATTTTTTATGTAATCTTAAATCAATTTTTATACCTAACATTATTAGCACAGCTAAAATACATATATTTTGTAAAGTACACCTCAAATTCATAAAAATTTCATTTATTATGCTGCAAGAGGACTAATTGCAATTTAAGAATTGTGTAAAAAATAAAGTTCTTAGACATGAAGTTTTATTCATAAAATACCTGCCATTTCATAAAATACCTGCTTATGTAAAAAGAAAATCTAGCTTTAGGATTCCTCCTGACAAGCATAAATGATTTGTATATAAAATTTTCCCCGTCAAAGAAATGGAATATATTTATTCGTGAAGTGAAACTTGAAGTTAATGTATTTCTATATGTATAAATACAATCAAATGATTTTCAAAGAAGATTTTATTTAAAGTTATTTCTGGAAAACTTATGAAAAATGACTACATTTTAAAATGCACTGTTTTGGTTAAAAAATAACTGCAAAGTTTGCGCACATGATTTATCTATAAAATTTTTCACTAATACATATATTGAAGTAAAAATGATACATTGGTCAAGAATACCATAAAACGATTATTGTTTGTTTTTACCTAGCTTTAATATTGGCATTGACAAAATATTACCTAAAAAGAGGGAAGATTTTTTTATACGAAAAAATTTTTGCATTGAATCCAATTAATTTACATTTTATACTAGAAATAAATTAATAAAATTAATAATAATAAAATAAAACAAAATCAATAATATTAATAATAATAAAATATCAGGCTTATTTAAAGTATAGCAATGAAAGTTTATATGGAATCAGAGAATTATACACAGTTAAAATATGAAAAATGTTATATTCTTAGAATTAAATTGCTAATTACTAAGTAATGCAAATGCACAATCAGTACATGATCAATATCAATGGCTTATACATATTATATACACTTTTCCAAGCTGCAAAATGAAGTGGTTGAATAAAGTTATATTTTTGAACAGTGTACTAGTTACAAAATTTTTAAAAAGTTATTTCTCACAGTTTTTACCCATATTGGATGAGCTTTTTATGTACTTAATAAACAAATACTTAGTTTTTTTCGATAAAAATCACACAAAAAGTTCACCTTTGTAAAAATTGTTTTATAATTAAACTGCCCTCTCGCCCCCCCCCCCCCCCACACAAAAACAGACTGACGACGAAAATTTGTCAGGAAAACTGAGGCATTTTTTTAATAAAATAGTTATGTCATTTTGTTTACCAATCCAATGACAATCAAAGTAACTAATCAACAAATCATTAACCAATTTTCTCTCTTCGAAACATTAAATTCTTAAAAAAATTTCTATTGGATATCCCAACCCAACAGCAGAATCTTTAGAGGGTAGATTTGCACTGGAGATTTATTAATTAAATTGTCTTTTAAAAACATACCTTATTGAAAGCGAGAAATTCTTTGCCTCCTCCTCTTGCTTGATCCATATTTTGCATTCTCGACATTTTGGCCATTATTTTCCAATCAAGTCCTAAAAACACTCTTCCACAATTTTTTTGTTAATGTGAAAACATTCTATTTAACTCGCTTGAAAAATATGTTTCATGATATATTTAATAAAATATGGAACATTAATTCATTAAATATTTTAATACAAAATTCAAAAACTAATAACATATCAATCACATACAGTGGATTAATTTTTATAGTGTATACAAAATCACTTAGGAGGTGATCATGTCACAGTAAAAAAAGTCTTGATTTTTGTAGCTTAGGAGCTGAAAATGCTTTGATAAGGTTCATAGTTCAGCATATGTAAAAACCTTATAAAATTATAGTGTATAAAATAAATCATTTAGAACTATAAAAAAATTAATATATTACTATAATTAGAACACAATTATAAAATTTTTTATATTTTTTAATACTCAACCTTATAAAGTAAAAAGAGAGAGCATTTTAAATTTTTCTCAACAATTAGAAATCTGCTGAATTGTGAAGATTTTTACCCTAAGTAATGAGAAAACATTTTATCAAGTCTACAACTTGTGCATGTTTTCCATAATTACTGGAAGTTATTATTAATTCTGCAACAATCTTATACAACTAAACATAATGACTAGATATAAAATTTTAATTGGCAACTGTTTTTATCAGTTTTGCCTGTAATCGGTTTGCATTGCACTACAGTAACTCATTGGCTATAATGATTTTTGAAAGGGAGTAAATCGACTTCCATCGAAGATTGCCATTTCACATTCAACGGAACGACTATGAAGGTATGACTACAAGATGACACCAGATGAATAGCAATTTTTCCTTTCTGCAAATTTGGAATGACATATTTAGCTGACCCAAAGTAAAAAAAAAGTTAAACTTCATTTAAAAGAAAGCAAATGACAATCTCTCTTTTAGAAGCGTAACCCCCCCCCCCCCTCAACCTTTATGGGAAGAGCATACTTTTCTTTATCCATAAAATGCATCTTATCTTTTATATATGTTAACTTTTTAAATTTAGTTTATTTGAAATCATCCTATTTTATTTAAAAACTCTTATTATATAATTTATATATATTTCAATGTGTTTAATAGTACAGACATTTTTAGTTGTGACATGAAATCATTACTTCCTCAAATTTATAGATCAAAAAACCAAATTTATAGATATAATGAGTATATCATATCTCATTAATTATTTTTAAAGCATTTAAATTTAGAACATTTTATTTGACAAAAAAATTCAAACATTTCATATTGTACATATACTGTGCCAGTTGAAAGAAATATCTCAACCAAATGTTATATAAAAAGAAAATATTTAAATATTATCAATACATTTGATATCACGACCCAAATTAACTCCAGTGAAATCTAGATTGAATTGTTATAACACATCCTGAATAGTTCCTAAGTTACTTCCTAAGACAAAAATTCAAAAGCATCATCAAAAATATCAAATTATTTCTAAAATACAGACTTATGGTGATCTTTTAAAGATCACCTGTACTTCAAATAGAACTGAAAGTTTTGGGAGAAAATTCTGAAAGGTTGCAGTTTCTTCATAAATAATTGAAATATGTTTGACGCAGTAACAATTTCTAACTTTCTGTTTTAAGATAATACGCATTTAAATTGAAAAATTTCTGGAATATTCATCTTACGTGATCCAATATTTTAAATAAGAAGCTCTGGTGAGGAGTTCAGTTCAGTTTTAGTCTTTTGGTGAGTTCATATCAGTCCGAGCTATTGTGCTGCAAGCAACGTGATTAATTCCATTCATATTTGAAGTGAATGCGATATTACCGTTGGTTTTATAGTGGTGCATGAACTTTGTAATATTTTTGTGTCCTTAAAATCTGTACATACTGTAAATAACTTGCTCTGTTTGTTCAAGTTAGTTAAGTATGACGAACCCATAACAATATATTAGTACATGAATATGCAAAATGTAATTATGTCAGTGATGAATTCTTGATTTTTATAGTTTCGGAGCTGTAAACGCTTTGATAAGGTTCATAGTTCAGCACATGTAAAAACCGTATAAAATTATAGTATATAAAATAAAATTTATAATTGTCGAAAAATAAATATATTACTATAATTAAAGCAATTATAAAAAAAAATTATGTTGATGTTCGTCCAGTAATAAAAAAGCCAGTTATCTTTACTTGACCTGACACTTGCTTCAATGTCTTTGCCCCTTTTTTGTTCTTCTTTGGTATATTTTTAGCTGTTGGAACAATTATACTTTCTTTTGAAGCTTCTTCAGAAGGTACACTTTTATTTTCACATTTCTTCTTTCGAACAGAATTTTCTTTTTTATCTAAAGCATTAGCCTCATCGTCATTCGTTATTTCTTTTAATATGGAACGCTTGCGACCTTTAGAAGCAGTTTTCTTAATGACTTGTACTTTTGTTTTTTTCAATGGCTCATTTTCTGGTGGAGTAACATTATTTTCAGCAGTGAAGCAATCTTTGAAATTTCTGAAAAGATTTTGTAGAAGAGATATAAGGCAAATAATTTTGTTAAAACATTTATAGGAAACATATAAGACAACTGTTTCAAAAGTTAAAAGTAATCCGAGGAAAAAAAATATCCAATGAACGTTACATGTACATTAATGCAAACCAATAAGGATAGCACAAAATCACTCACTAGAGAAAAGAGCTGAAATTTTCAACTTGCTGGGGACTACAGGAAATACAAAATATTTTTTTGGTGAATTAACATAAGTATTTGAGTAATTAACATAATTTAAATAAGCTTTCTTGCATTTTACCGTGTCGTGTATTTTCTTGTATGCATTAAATATTAGTAACACATGGACAAAACTGTTATTTCCAAATTATGTAACTGTTTTGTAAAGTATTAAATAATGTTGAATGTTTTACAGCAACACTCGGTATCATTTTATTTAAGTACATCAAATTGTTTATTTATTTTCGATTGCAATGATTTTTGTGCTACTGTACTCTAATAACAGAGAACTATTCATTATTGTCAGTTCCAAATATTAAATTTGAATCTAGGATTTGCATTTAAGGCACAAAATCAGACTACTGACAAGAGTAAAAAACTGTAGCAAATTGGCCTTGCTTGCTACTGAATTTTTTTCTAGATACACCTCTGCATATATATTCTAACGAAAATCCGTTTTTAGATTTTATTTTGTTGTTTCTCGCTAAGCTTGGAGACTTTCCGATCACGTTACACAATCCTAGTTCTTACTAGAAATTTCTGGAATATTCATCTTACGTGATCCAATATTTTAAATAAGAAGCTCTGGTGAGGAGTTCAGTTCAGTTTTAGTCTTTTGGTGAGTTCATGTCAGTCCGAGCCATTGTGCTGCAAGCAACGTGATTAATTCCATTCATATTTGTGAAGTGAATGCGATATTACCGTTGGTTTTATAGTGGTGCGTGAACTTTGTAATATTTTTGTGTCCTTAAAATCCCTCTCCTTAGTTAAGTATGACGAACCCATAACAATATATTAGTACATGAATATGCAAAATGAAATTATTCATTGCATATATGATATTTATAGAAAATCCTTATTTTATTTGTAACACCACCATTAATCAACAAGAATATTTATGGATAGTATGTAAATGCGCAACTAGTTTTACTATACACGTTTAGAACTATGTTTTCATATATAATCTTCAAACTGATACATTAGAACTAAGGATATATAACTCGAGAATAAAATAACAAGTACCTCTCTTATGCAATGGTTTTAAACATATTTAACATTATTTTCCAAAACAGACTTAGCAATTAAATTACTTACGTTTTAGTTGGAGTACACGAATCATTGCAAGTAGTAGAGAAACTACTGTCAGAATGGTGAAAATATGAAATGGATGTTGTTACAGCAGTCTATAAATAAAAGTGCAGAATTTAAAGATTAAACATTTCTTGGAAAACATGCAAATAAAATATAAAAATTACGTGATAGAAGGATTTATGTAGGTAACATAAATAATTCTAAAATGTAAAAGGGAATTACAAGCAGCTCAATGGTTTTAACTTGAAATTCACCGAATTTCTATGAGTAGGATGTCTTTGTAAAATTAGGTAAGATTTCATGATCATAATTAATTACAAAAAAAGTTCACATTCCTGTTATCAACAACCTCTAATTATTACATTTTGCATTCCATTCTCTTTACACATGCATATGTACACATATAGAAAAACATCAATAACCACTTTAGCTGTTCACATTTACAGGGATTACAATCCCTTACACAGGATTGTATCTGCAATAACATCAGATAATCTATAATTTAAATTTTAAGACTACAAATCATGTAAGTTTTATAAAAAACTATTTTTTTTAAGTTGTGTATTAATATTAATCAAAGCAACATTCAGCATAAGTTTTATATTTAAGGGAAAAGAAGATTCCTACAGCATACTTCATTACACTGTCTTTAACTTCCAATTATTCATTAAAAAAAATATTTGAAATTATATTTCTTAAAAAGAATATAAACTTCATATAATCTTCTTTTCTTTAAAAAGAAAAGAAATAAAGAAGGAAAGGGGGAAAAGTTAAGCAAGATACAACTTTTAATAATTACATATTACAAAAGGTTTTAAATACATAACTGAAATAATTTGCATATTAAAATTCAAGTAAAAGATATGATAATTAATTTGTTAGAAGGCCATCAATATATCATGCAATAACTTGAAACCTGAATAATAGTGAATCATAAACTGCTTGTGAATTGAATTTAAAGCTTTTTATTATGCATATTGAATTAAACTACAGTTGTTCAAGTGAAATTACTTAAAAGATTCTATAAAGAGAAAGAAAGAAAAAAGAAGAAAAAGCTACTAAGTACTACTAGGCTATTGACGTGTGGCAGCACATATATTTGGGCCAATTATATACCGACAAAAAAATTCTACAGGAAATAGTTGTTGTAAACCAACTTTCTCATAAGTGTTGTGCCTTTTTCTTTAAAGTCCCAATCTGCACCTTTTAATATTTATATAGTGCATGACACCAGGGTGTATTTGATTTAAATCAAGTGTGTTAAAAAAATTCAAAGAATACAAGAATGTTGAAAAAAGTATTAAGTTGAATTAGCATGCAAGTTGTGAGATATGGAAATGATAAACACCTGCTCAATCAAAACAAAACCAAAATTAATTATTAAAGTTTCAGAATGGATTTCTGCTAATCATCATTGAAAGTAAGTATGATTTTTTAAAAAGTTATGTAAGAAATCGGCTAATTTTTACATAAAATTTTTAAGAAGAAAATGGAAATTCAATAGACAAAGATCAAAAATTTTTCAATGTGGCAATGGAACATTATATAAAGGATCGACCAACTTAATCATTTCAAACTAATCCCCATTGCTTTAGGTAAATTGCAAGCAGATAATTATAATATAATTGTAAATATTACAATTAATTATTCAAAAAATAATCTAGGAAATAACCTGATTTAGATAATTTGCAAGCAGATAATTATAAGCTATACTAATATAATAAAACTGTAGAGTTTGTTTGTTTGAACGTGCTAATCTCAGAAACTACTGGTCCGATTTGAAAAATTCTTTCAGTGTTAGATAGCTCAGTTATTGAGGAAGGCTATAGGCTAGATATCCTCACGCTAAGACCAATTGGAGCGGAGTTCCGAAAACTGCGTAAAATAGTCCTTTCTATCGGAAGAAATTATCGCATCCTTTCGAGTTTGATACCATTAAAAAGCGCGTAAAAAACTACTTCAGGAAGAGTTTTTCGCTTCACACTAAAATTGAAAGCCCCTAAATTAACTAGAAAAGAAGTTATAAGCGTTTTTCTATGTAGTTTGAAATTATTTTTTCACGATAATTAACTTTAATTTTATTTGACCCAGAAGACGACCGATTTATTTCATTTGCATTGTTGCATCATTTCAACAATTGTTACAGTTGCAGTCTGAAAAAACAAATCAATGCAGTTGCCATTGTTAAACAAATCAAATATAATAATAATCAACGTTTCTAGCATTTTGATGAGGCATCACTGTATTTGAATCTCCGTTAAATAAATGAACTCGAATTTATCCTTCTTTATTATTTTTAAACAATCAAGCAATTTAATTATAAGTTGATCTTATTTTAAATGTTATCTTTATTCTGTTAAGGATTCTTTGGGATTGTTCTTCTTATTCCTAAGGGGATTTGAACATGTGCCACGTGACATCACTTTGTTTCAATACTCGAGATTAGCCCGTACAACGCCGGGCGACTCATCTAGTATTGTATATATTACAACTAATTATTCAAAAGCAAAAAAATATAGAAAATAACCTACAGCAGCAAGATTAAGTTCATGGAAGTTCTTCTCTTTAAGAAAAGCCCGAACAGACATTGTCATGTGCTCATTTTTTAGCCTCATCTGTTATCTCCAACATACAAAGCAGGAAATTTAACAGCTGATTGGATTTTGTTAAGGAAATGGGAAATTTTATTTGAGGAAGAAATTCCAGATTCTATGTTAACATTTAAAAAATAGATAAATGCAGCTGCTATAAAAGAATGCACAGGCGATAGACAGTCATAATAAGAGTGGTGTAGTCGAGGGGGGACGCTAGAGGACTGCGTGTGTACTTTTTTACTTTAAGACAAAGTTCCCCCACACACTTATTCTGAATTTTAACATAATCACCCTCCCCTTTTTGACGTTCAAATATATATATATATATAAGTGTTTTTTCCCTACCCTTTTTTCCAGGACTACACCACTGCCCATAAATAATTCAAATGTTTACAGAATTAACATTTTCAATCATTATTTTTTTTAACAACATGTACATATTAGATTTTAAGTGTAATAGATTATATTTATTTTCTAAATTTTCAGGTTAAACTTTTTCAGCATTTTTTTCAAATGTAAAACTATTATTTGCATTTAAAAAATATTACATCAAGTTGTATTTTTTTCATACTGTAAGTCTCAAGTTATGTTTATTAATTTGAAAAACAATCTGATTTAAATTTTAAAAAAAATCAAATAAAGTCGATCTTTTTTACTTTTTAAAAAAATTATGATTTTTTTCACACCCTACATGACATTGTGTTATCAACTCTTTTAAAAGAAATTAAAAAAATTCTAAGGCATGATACTATCTTAAATTATGTTAGTGCAATACAATATTTAATAAAAAGCTCAAGAAAAGAATACAACATATAGTTTAGAATAAAATGTTCTTACAACTGAGTCTTGAGAAAGTAAACTATCTTCATTCGGAGGCGCTATACTGTCACAAGTACTTTCATCTTCTGGGGACCTAAGCATACATTAATATACAAACAGTTCTCAATTAAATGCTTACATTAAAACATACTTAATAGTAATAAAAATAATTAAGGAGACTTCTTAACAAGTAATTCACTTCAAAATAAGTTTTTATTGTCAATTTCAAATTTATAAATAACAATAAAGTATGCCCAAGAGGATATTAAATAAAATTGAAATAATTTGAAACCTAACAATTTTCAGTTTAGCATTGTTTCACTATGAACTTGTCTCGCTTGATACACTAATTAAAAATGATAAGGAAATTATATTAAAAATGAACAATAACAATCATTTAATAGAATAATTTTTCACCTGCAAATAATTATTGTAGTGAAACAAACAATTTTATCAGGTTTAAGTTATTTCTGTCTGAAATATATAACTAATTGTTTAAGAGCTATACTTGCAAAAACATTTGAAATCTTCATGCTTTTAATTTCTAAAATCTTTTAATAAAATATTCATTAAATTTTTAGAATATAACTCTCTGATAATTCCAGAATTTTTGAGATTTGAACATGTAGAAACTTTTTGTAAAACGTTCATGCATTTGCAACTTAGATAACATTCAGTATAAATGAAAAAAATATTGAAGAATAAATAAATTTGCAATGAAACTTAAAGCTCTTTTCTTTTTGTTGAGTTAAAGAAAACCCTTCTGATGGTGTAAAATTAAAGTGTGGCAATAGGTGGTTCTCCTTTTTTGCACAACATCAGCAACTCCCTAGAACTCCAGAATTTTTAAATGATTGAATATTTAAGTAGAGAAAAAAATATTTATATACACATTATAAATACAGTAAAAGACTTTTAAAATGTCGATCTTTAAAAAGCAATTCTCTATAAGCCGCACAACGTTACAAAAAGTATACAGAAATTTGTGAACTTAAAAAACTCTAATATTCTACATTGCTAAAATGACAGCAAACTCTAGAAAAATTAAATGTTAAAAGATCTTCCTTTTTTCACCTTAATTTAAAGCTTTTAAATGAACAATAGTATTAGCTGTAAAAAAAAATACCAAATAGTCTTTGCAAATGCAGCTGCAACCTTGAAGCAGGCAAAAGTGCAGGATAATAATGAACTTACTTTTAATTGTGATGCATATTTATTTGAGAGTTATAACTAAGTTGCATAAGTTTTGCTTTAATACTGATTACATTTTAAACTTATTCTAATAATAAATATATTGATATAAACTAATTATTTTATAAATTTGTGAAATAATCTATGTATTGCCAAAACCTGAAACAAAGCATCCAGTGCCAATGTGTGCTCCTGTAAAGGTCTATTGCATGACAATGTACCACAATATACAATATGGAATGTAAATTTAAGAATTCAAAGATTTCAGAAATGACATAAATGAAAATGCATAAAAGTCAGTGCATGCGTGTGTACATGATGCAGCCAGTAAAAGGTTGCAAGTTACAAAAGAATAATTTTGAGTAAAACAAGTACAGTGGAACCCCGCCATTCCTTCGCCTAGCTATTCATCCAACTTGTTCAAGTAAAATTCAACTCGCCATTCGTACTTGTCTCGCGATTCGTACGGTGCTAGTGGCCAGCTGGGTTGCCAGTTGGCTTTCTTTTAAGAAAAAAAATCAAGAAATTATGCTCATTTTGAACTCTTCCGGAAATAATTTGTTTGACGTTTTGGATTTTTTTAAAGTTTTAATACTTTTTTTGAGATTTTACTGACAATTTCAACTTTCTAAGGGGGCAGCAAGAGGAAGTGGGTAATGAACTTTCTTCTTCAGGGGAGGAAAGTTTAGTAAGGAATGAATTTAATTTGCAGCAATTAAAGAGCTGTGTTACCCCTGCGAGAAAACACAAAGAGTGGTGGAAATATATCCCAACACTGCTGTGGTCAATAACATTAACTTGCTCAACGACAATGCTATTGCCCATTTTAGAAAAATTCTGAACAATCCTCAGAGGCAGACCACATTTTACAGGTTTTTAGAGAAAGAAACCAGAGATTCCTCTAGTGCAAAAAGACAAAAAAGAAAGAACAGCAGAAGGGGAGAAAACAGCTGAAGGGATGTTACCTGATGTTTTTATGGAAGCGGACTCCTCTTCCAACCATTTCTCTTCCTCCTCTCAATATTCCACTTATGCCATCAGCTCAACTCAGTACAAGCAAAGTGCAGTTAAATTTTTATTTACAGTAGAGCACCAATTATCCGAACACGTCGCGACAGACCCTAGTTCGGATAAGCAAAAGTTCGGATAATTGAACAGACAATTTAAGGGGATATTGTGACAATAGAAAAACCTTCACACTTTATCCAGGCGTTGGACTAGCAGCACCTATTTGTGCTGGCGTGTGTTATTTTTTTCTTTTACTCTTTTTATTTAACTCTAGATATTACAATTTAAGCAAAAAAGCTTTTGACTGTTGCTTGCTTCAAAGAGGACATTCTTTTCAATGCTGCCACACACATAATAAATCTGAAGAGGGGGAAGGGGGATTGAAAAAAATAGGGTGTTTGGATAATTAGAAGTTTGGTTAGGAATTTTTTTTTCCTTAGGTGAGGGAGAAATAAGCTGTTTGGATAATTGGAAGTTCGGTTAATTGGAGTTCGGATAATCGCCGCTCTACTGTATCTATAATTTCATGCACAGGACTGTACATTTCTTTTTCATAGGTTTAAATTAGCAACCATCTGTGGGTCTGGAATGGATTAATCCAATTTACATTGTATCTTATGTTCAAAAATAATTCGCCATTCGTACGATTCGCCATTCAAACTGCCTCCTAGAACGAATTGCGTACAAATAGCAAGGTTCCACTGTACTAAGTTCAAATCATATAGGAGCTTTCATTCAGCTATTTTTCTAAATCATGTTAAATAGCAGCACTTATCAGGGTTACCATTAAATGTCTTTCTACAAAACAGATCGGTAATTCTATCATTCACGAGTTCCAGACATTAACATTCAATCTCATTAATTCTTACTTATTATCTCATTAATTATTACTTATTTACTATTTATCCTTAACTTAAATGCAAAGTTTTGTTTCGCTTATATGCCGTTGTTTCTAGGTTCCTCATATATAATTCAAAAACTAAAAACATAATGAACAAAAAGTTATATAATGAGCCAATTTCAACCATTACCTGAAGTAACCTATTAACGGCGGAAGATTAAGAGGCGTTCTTTTTGTCTGCCGTTTGGAAAGAATGTCTTCAGCTTCAACTACCCAGTAGTCACAATTTATATAATTCACAAAAGAGCGAGTAATATCAAGTGGTTCTTGGCATATTTGACGTGCAGATTTTGAAATCTATTTAAAAATACAATAAGTGGTTAATATTAAATTCAAAAGGAAAGCACACACTTGTGTTAAAAATACAAGAATCCTAAGTATATTTGGTGAAGAGAAAGTGCAAACTTACATTACATTTCAATAAATCTGGCAGATTTTCATAACTTTTTAGTAAATTAGCAGCTGCAGCTTCAACAGAACTTGCTTTTAGCTTATCACCTCCACATTTCAGCAACCTCTTTTTCAAAAATATAATTAGCTTTCTAGCAACTGATCTAAAAATTTAAAATTTCAAAGTCACTAGAAGTTTATAAATAAAGCAGAAACAAATTTATTATGTAAAAACTAAATAATGCAATAAAACTCTGCATGGAAATGCAGCAATTAACCTTAAAATTCAAAATGTTATTACAGCAAAACAAATTGATACACAAGTTACTCATAAGTTTTGTATTGATACCCAAGTTACTCATAAAAGTTTTGTGTTTAGAATACAATAAAATCCTTCATCCCACACACACAATCACACTCATTCAACCACTAACTTCTGACGAACCAACTTTTCCCCATCGAAGCTATGTTAAATAAATCATATTCAACAGCCACCCGTGACACGAGACAACAAATAAAACTTTCTGGTCTAAAAATGCTTATGATCCCTTAATACATTCCCTAGCATTATGAGAACAAAATGTTATTTTCGGAAACCTTTTTTAAATAGAAAATATGTTTCATTCACTGGAAACAAGGCATTATTCTGGTACATAGAAAACTATTACTAAATTTTCAAAGCCAAGATTTTTATTTTGGCATCATTAATTTGATTCTAAATTGTGGCTTACAAACTTTTATATGAAGAACAAAATTATTAATCCATATAAATAAAACAGAATTTGTGTGTGTGTGTGTGTGCATCGCTTGCCTCCTGCCGAGATGGAACGGTCTAGAAGTACGAAATTTTGGTTACAGGTACCTTGGGTCAGGTCCTCGTGCACCTCGAAGAGTTTTCCGTAAATTCGAATTTGTTCTTCTGTTATTCCAATTTAAGCAAAACCGTTAATTTTAAGAATATTTCATCGAAGAAACGTTTCACCTTTTCGATTTTTGCAGCATATTAATGCCCATAAAAAACTGCACAAGATGATCTCTTTCTGAAGTTCAAAGAATAAATAGAACATGCGCAATATTCATTTAAAGTAGTTTTCGAACTTCAAAGCAAGGCTTACCTCTGAATTTATTCGCCAAAATAAATAGTACTTTTGTCGCCAATTAGATGATTTCTGTTAACGTAAAATTGAAAAAATGCTTTTATCTTTGTTTACGGCGTTTTATGAGCGAAACAAATTCTAAAAATTCATTTCATTTTTATACATATTTTGTGGAACTGCAGAAGAATTTTAATTACTTTACTTTGAGGTTGATTCTCCTCCCTTTTTTGGCGATTTAATAGTATAGTAACAGTTCAACAATTGCATGAAATCTTATGGCAGAATGGGAACTACTGTGATATAATCCCCCCTTGGCGACTTTTTCGTTGGCGCCAAGAAACCGTCGCCAACAACGAGATTTTTATGTCGCCAACTTCAAATAGAATACAACACTCTTGGCGATGATTTTATCGCCAACAATGTCACATCATAAACATAGCAAACATGTCAAGAAAAATCACTAAAAAACAGTAAAATACCAAAAACTGCAAATTATATCTTACACACAATATCGACGCTACTATGTAAAGCGCGTACAGCATTTTTCAACAACCATTCAATACATTAACGGATTAATAATTGCTCGAAAAATAGAATTATTTACTTTACCAAATCACTCAAACTTGAATAAAAACCCTTCGTTAAAAGAACACGCAATTTATGCCCAATAATTACTACCGCAATGATTCATCATTGCATAAAATGATATGCATTATTCAACGAAAAACATGATTAAAAATATCGCACAATTCAAAGAAAAAGCAATGTTTAATAAAGCTATCCAAATTTTAAAATACCACCCTAGATAACAAAATTAATAACGGTCATCACTTCAAGTACATTTTGCATTAAACTATTGGAAGCCTACCATTAAAAATACCATAAAAACCATTCATTGAAAAAACACGCATTTTAGGCACAATAATGACTATTGCAATTAATTATCATAACATAAAATGATATGCATTACTCAATGAAAAACATAGCAAAAAAATATCGCGCAATTCCAAGCAAAACTTCAAGTAACTTTTACATCAAACTAACGGAAACCCACTTTATCAAAATCAGTAACACCACTAATTACTACAGCTAATATTTTAGAGCAATTGAAAATTCATAGTTTTATAACCTACAAACACATAAAATAAGCAAATAATAAATTTAGAAAAATAAAGAACTCACTTTAAACCAGTTGGCTTTTCAATATTAATCCCAAATCACTACAAACTTGCTATCCAATATGATGAAATGGTCCAAAAATTACCACTTACTTTTTCATTGCTTTTAGTCACAATTAACCCAACTTATGCACTTATCAATCAAAACAATTTCATACTTCAGATAGCAAACACCAAATCACATTTCTGTCCATTTTAACACATTTCAAAAACATGGCGCCTTAACAAACTATTGTAATATAGAATCATTCATCTGGCCACAATAGAAAACAATTGAACCACATTAATGCACCTTAACACTTTACATTCTTCCTTTAGCAACAGGAAAGATCTCCACAAACTTTAACCATAAAATAAACTACTAAAAAGCTACTTATTCGCAAAAAAAAAATTCTAAAAGTTCGACAATCACACGGACACACCACCCTTCCCCATCATGCACTTAAGGGTTGCCACACATTACGTCAGCCAACATCGATGGCGCTGGGTTGCCACTGAAACTATCGCCAACCGAAAATCATTACAAATTGGCGCGCTAGCTCGAATGTCGCCAAGGGGGGGGGGGGGGGGGTATTATATCACAGTAGTACCGCAGAATGTTTGCTTTATCAGCGAAAAACATTCTAAAAATTCATTTCATTTTTATGGATATTTTATGGATTTATAACCTGCATGCGATTTTTAATGTTGATTCTTCTTCCTTTTTTAACGATTTAATATTTATTTCGTCGATAAAAACTAGGTTGGAAAGTCTTCAATATCGCTTATTTTTGATGAAATTTAAAATTTCGCCAACTGTTGATTACTTTTTACTCGCTTCCATCCAGTTAATTAATCTCAATATATTATTTTGCGCTTCGTAACTTTTCCGAACCGCGCCCAATAATCCTTATCAGTAATATTGTTCTCATTTAATTCAATACGTGATTTACACTGTAGGATCATGGCGTATTTGCGAAATGCTTCCACACTACTTTAGTGTGATTTGGTGATCTTCTGCTTCATTTTAACTTTTTTACGTAGCGATTACTCATTTCATATTTTACACAAGTGATTTATTTTCTAACATTTCTTTAATTTTTGTACTGTCTATTTGGCGCCATTTGGGAAGAATTTAGTTATGTCTTTCTATCAACTTCTATTTCACACGTCAGAATTGGTTCAGTACAAAACATTTTGTAATTTAAAGGTGCATTTGCATTTTGAAATGATGCTTTCTTCCTTTCGCTTTTATCCGAATTTTATGAAAGTGCTACTTAATTGAATTTTTAGGAAATGTGTTGACAATTTTGCAAGCGGGATTTTTAGGATAGGGTGTCCTTATTTTGATAGGGAATTTAAGATGGCCTGCTCGGTAATTTTAGGAACAGTATAGTTTGAAGGTCAGTATTCTACTTTTAAGTCACCAACATCTTTATTCTAATGGATATTTTTTGGGACTAATGCCAGTATTCTATTAGGGATGTTTAGGAATAGTTCTCTTTATTGAAATGTGGGGATTTAAGGATTTTTTTCTTTATTGTAGCAGACACATTCAGGGACAGTTGTTCTTCTTCTGATGGACATTTTAAAACAGAATACAGCTCTTATTTTGATGTTAATTCTTAGATGTATTGTGGTAGATATTTTAATTGTGATTTTTATGAGCTTTTGATACCATTTTCTCACAATCATCCCTCTGCATATATGCATTTGAGTTACTGTTTCCCTTACTCTAATGGCAATTTCAATGAACTTTTGTTGTCATTTTAATGTGGATTTTTATGGACTAATTTTTGGTCTAAAAGGAATTTTTCTAGGCTGTCTGTTTTAATGCAATCGGGGTTTTTAATGAATTTTACTGTCTAAATAGGATGTTTATGGACTGTTGCTTATCTCCTACTTGGATTTTTTAAGAAATTTTTCCCCTATACATTTGCAACAGAATTTTGGACATGCGTCACTTGGCCTGCGAATGATGCAATTTCATCCCGCGCAACGCCGGGCATGTCAGCTAGTACACAATATAAACACACTTGTGATTTAGGCACACAGTACTTTTATTTAGATATATGGATGATATTAAACTGGATTTATGAACCTCTAAGATCAAAAAAGGTCCTATCAAAAACCTTAAGACTTATTTTTTCTAAAACTTAAAAATTATTTTATAAAATTGAAAAAATCTCCCAACAGAAGATTGTTGAATTTTTTTCATGCTGTTTAATTATGAATGAAAGCAGAAAATTTTTTTTTTTTTTGGAACAATATTATAATGAGCACTTGAAATGAAAAAACCCTTTATGCTTAACACAGCCAAAAAGAAAAAAAAATCATTTTAAATTACATAAAAGGGGGGGGGGGCGGCATTTAGACCAAAATATCCTTTAACCCAAATTATTAATAAGGCTGTAATATTTATTAATTATAATTAACTGATATCGCTAAAACTTAAAATAACTTTCGAAAAATTCTTTATATTTTTGGCCAAATTTTCAAGTGGACGTGGCAAAATTGCGTCAGTGCAAGTTCTTTACAACAGAAGCTGGAACTTAATAATGATAAAAATAATGGCAAACTCAAAGTTATTGATGTCCATGAGGCAGAATCGGACAGAAAATGAGAACTAGAAATTTTTACCGAAGCCGATGCATCGGATTTCGAAATGCATTTAAAATCGGGACCTTGAAAGTGCAAAAAACGTACAAGTGTGTAAATTTTACTCTTAATTTGTAAAAGTTGGTAGGTATGTACGTTGACAGGTTACTTTGACTGACTTTCATAGAAAAAAAAGCGGAGATAGGCTTCCAAAATATAAGATTTTTTCAGAAACAAAATTCTTAATCTCCAAAATTTTTGAAAATACGGAATTCCGTCAAAATACGAAAAAATCACATGTATTAGCACCATAATAAATAGGTTTAAAGTATTAGCTAGCATAACTGACAAAAGTACTGAAAGATTCATTATATTTAAATATCACATAGATCCAAATATTATTAAGTTCTATATATCAACATTGATATTTTTACTCATGTCAAAGACACTATGTAAAGGTCATTTTTAGCAAACTCATTGATGACATTTCCTACTCTATCAAGTCTTCTTCAATGAATTTTTTTGCTTTTCAAAAGAATTCTTTACAACTATTTTTACAACAGATTTTTTTACCGGTTTTTATTTCATGTAGAAATTTTTGTACTGCTATTTTTGCTATTTTCCCTAGTGCATTGCTTATATTGTTTATTACTTTTTTCTTTTTGCCTTATTAATTTGTATACATATGAGGACTTTTAAGAAATAAAATAAAATTCACTACAAATTGTAAATGTTTTTCCATACTCTGGTTTCACATCTTCTTCAATCATAGTCTGCATGTGATTTAGGATATCAACAAATAATTCCAAGCTTTTTAAATGAGGAAGCATTGGGCAATCAGAGGCAGGGGCATAACCTTTTCCGCCAAGTTTGATACGAGTAACATATGATATTGCAACCTAAAAGAAAAAGTTATATTTATTGACTTTTTTTACAAAGAAACGTTTATTGAAATCAAAAATTAATTCATAAACTATAAAGATTATCTGTGTGTGTTTAATTTTTAATAAAGAACATTTGTACATTTCCCACATATATTTTGCAAATACAAAAAAAAAAAAAAAAAACCAAAAATACAATACAGTGGAACACGCTATTCGTGCACAGTTCATTCCAGGAGGCAGTTCGAATGGCAAATCATTTTTTCTTATAAGATACAATGTAAATTAGATGAATCTGTTCCAGACCCACAGATGGTTGCTTATTTAAACCTATGAAAAACAAATGTACAGTACTGTACATGAAATTTTAGATTCATAAAGTTTTAACTGCTCTTTGCTTGTACTGAGGTGAGCTGATAGCATAAGTGGAATGTTGAGAGGAGGAAGAGAAATGGTTGGAAGAGGAGTCCCCTTCCATAAAAACATGAGGTAACATCCCTTCAGGTGTTTTCTCTCTTTCTGCTGTTCGTTCCTTCTTCTGTCTTTTCGCACTGGAAGAATCTTGGGTTTCTGTCTCTACAAACCTGTCCAATGTTGTCTGCCTTAGACGATTGTTCAAAATTTTTCTAAAATAGGCAATAGCATTGTCGTTGAGCAAGTTAATGCTATTGACGACAACCGTGTTGGGATATATTTCCACCACTCTCTGTGTTTTCTCGCAGGGGTAACATAGCTCTTTAATTGCTGCAAAGAAAATTCTTTCCTTACTAACTTTCATCCCCTGAAGAAGAAAGTTCATCAACCACTTCCTCTTGCTGCCCCCTTAGAAAGTTGAAATTGTCAGTAAAATCTCAAAAAAAGTATTAAAACTTTAAAAAAATCCAAAACGCCAAACAAATTATTTCCAGAAGCGTTCAAAATGAGCATAATTTCTTGATTTTTTTTCTTAAAAGAAAGCCAACTGGCAACCCAGCTGGCCACTAGCACCGTACGAATCGCGGGACAAGTACGAATGACGAGTTGAATTTTACTTGAACAAGTTGGACATATAGCAAGACGGACGAATGGCGAGGTTCCACTGTATTATAAAATATAATGCGAATTTCAATAACAAAATGAACATTATCATGAATATTAGTTTAAACATAACTTATGTGTATTTTAATAAGAGAAAAAAAATCCTTTTTTTGTAAAATAAATTAAATTTTATTATTGCTGATACAGATAATCAAAAATACCTGTTGATGGATTCAGGTAAAACCAGAACTTGCACGTACCCGTGTTTGATGTGTAAATCAAAATTATTTACAAAAAATGGCTCTCATGTTCGGAAGATGCGAGTCAAAGTTTGATTTGCAAAATTTTGAGCAAAAACATATTTATACTGTAAATTATTTATAAAATAAAAAATAAATAAAACAAAAGTCGATGCAAAAAGATTGCTCACAATTGCATTGCAGCAAAACATTATCATTCTGCGTAACAGGTGGCATCGTAGAAACATAAAGGATTTGCCAAAAATAAAGTTTTAACAGACAAAGACCCAATGTAAATAATTTTATTCATACATATGGGTAAGGAAGGATTTGGATGTTTTTACATCTAGAAGCTCCATTTTTGCATTGAAAAGGGTTTTACAAGCAATCCCGAAACACATGTCTACATTAATGCTTATTTGAGCTTTTTTAACCCGATTTTTTTTTAATACAGTTCATCATTAAGAGTTTAAGAAATTCAACCTTTTGCAAAATAATGGCTGTTTATCCCTTCCTTTAATTTAAAGGAACAATATATCAAAGAGCTATTTTTAATTATAAAAGCTTGGAACTTTTACAGTTTAACTTTTAAATTGATTTAAATAAATATTACGACAACAGGGTTTTAAAAAAATTAAAAAAAAAAAAAAACTATTTGAACCGAATCGCAAAAACAGTGATTATTTAGCATTTAGCAGGAAGAAATAGAATGTTAAGTTATAAATTAAGAGTATAACTGATTATTCAAAAGTGCCTTTGGGTGGAAATGGTCTGAAATGAAGTTTTATGTTAAAAACCGAGGACTTTTGTTTTATCCACTAATAAAATCGCAACAAACAGCACAATACAGCAATAACATTCCCAGTTACACTTTTCACAGCATAAACATGCATTAATGAAATCTTATTTTTCCAAGGCAGGATGAAATGCATTGTAACTTTGATGACAATTAGACGTTTGGTTAATTCATAAAAATGCATATGTTATTATTATTATTAAGTAATAATAATCATCTAATTTCAACAAATTAAGAACATTTCCCACTTTATCAGTTATACATAGACAAATTATAATAATTATTACCATATGGTTCACTCTTGACTGCAATTTTGGAAATAATATTAGTTAGTACTTCTGTAGTAAAATAGTTCACGACAGAATTTGATGAGTTACTGAGTCTTTCACCATATTTTAAATTCAAATATTTGCAAATAAAACTTCTTAAAGACAATTTTGTCACAGAAAATAGGAAGAATCTGAAATTTGACTATAATAAGTTAACGCATTTAAGAAGCTGTATAACCAAAAGCTCTCAATTTATTTTATTTATAAAATTATAACTTTAATGCCAGAATGTACACAATGTTTTCAAAAGCAGTCTAACTCAAGGATTGTGAGCTCAGATTTAATGAGAACTCAGGTTTAGCAAAGGAAACTAAAATAAATTTATTGTTAGTACAATGCTAAAAGCCCCACATAAAACTTGTAAGCATAACTTGGATTATGCAAGCATTTTTTCATGAAAAATTTATTCTTCAGAAACAATTTTTACAAAATTCTACCAAAATGTTCATGAACATAAATTTAAATTTTACGAGAACTGGATAATGGCACAGAAAATGTTGAAATTTGCAGTGCAGGCTTATCTTTGTCAACAATTTCAACACTCGCAACTGCCGAGAAACAGAAAACAAAATTTCCAAACATCAATGAACAGTTTTTCCTTGTATAGCAAAGGATGAAAACTAAAAAAGAAGTCTTTTTAAATAACCTATATAGAAAATTCATTATTATACAACAAAATATGAATTTATGGCAAAGGGACCGTTCATAAATGAAGTTGCGCTTTTTCCGATATATATGACTCTTTGTCACAAAATGTCACACTTAAATGAACCCCCCCTCAACTCTACTTGCCACGCTATGTTGTATAAGCCTGATGTCACACTTCTTGTTACCCCCTCCCCTTGTCACAATTTCACGAATCCCCCTCCCCCTCGAAGTGTGTCATCATTTATGAATGATCCCAAATCCAATTATTAACAACACTTGAATTTAACAAGCAGTTCAACAACAAAAAATAAATTTTGTGTTTACCTGGCACATTGGCATTTCTTTCTCAGAAGCAAGATGTCTTAATTTCGTAAAAGCCTCGTGGCTGAAGTTAATAATAGGTGAAATCATTATTTTGGATAGTGCCAATTCATTTCGGCTGTTGACAAGTAAGCTCAAGAAAGCGATAATGATTTCAGTAGCATATTCCTAAATTAAAATAAATTTAAAATATAACTATATGACAAAAGTTACAAATCAGTTATCTATTTTAAATATTATAAACCAGTTTTAGAACAGACATGACTGCAGAAATTATGCGAAGGAAAAACCATTTCAGCTATATTGAAAAAAATACCTCTGTGTTTATTTAGATACAGTATGTTAACAAATAACAAGAAAATCAACAACAAAATCTGTACCTCAGAACCAGACTAACCCAAGTCCAAAAATGGAGACTGTCAGATATTGCTTAATTGTAAGAAAATGAACCAACAATGGATAAAGATAAAGCATGCATATCTCTTTAATGCTTACAATCATGCTGTGTAGCCTAATTCACAAAACAGCTTTGTTACTAGGAAACAAAATCATTCTTTTCACTTTTTACACTCATTTTTAAAGTAATGATGATGTGACTTATGTTAGTCTGGCCCTAAGGTACAGAAATGATACTAAAATTTAAAAAGGATTGCAACCATGCTTATTATTTCTATTTGTAAGAAGACAAATAAGTTCTTAAAGCCAAAAAAAAAAGGTTACAACAAACAATAAAAATAATGAGAGACATGATTTTTTAGAAGGATGGTTAAAAATTTGGTTTGGAGAAATGCTAGGGTTTCAAAACAGTATTATAAAGTAAGGTGAACTAGGGTAAGTAATCATGGCTTAATACTTTAAATAAGCTTTAGTTGCATGCCAGATCCATCACATGTTTATTTAAGCCTTCCCCATAAATTTAAATTGGACATTATAACGATAAGTGGTTTTTATGGTTAAAAACAGCATTACATTAACATTTCCCACCTGTACTCAAGAATTTGTTGGTATGTCATCTTCATATTTTTAGAGATTAAGTGTGTAATTTTTTGTTGACAAACTCATCTTTTGTATGAAGATTTCCAATATATGATCCATTTTATTCTGTTCTTAAAGTTTTTTTATATATACCTGATATGGCCACACTCATCCCAACATTTTACCACGTGGGGAAAACATACCCTATCGATAAATGTTACCCCCAGGATTATTTATTGAATCTTTTGTCATTTCCATTGGGTTAGGAATCTAAGTTAAATAAATAAATCTTGTTTGTAAAAGATTTGTATCAGTTTACTGGATTTTATTTTGTTTCAGAGTTGATGGCAAATATGTTACATCAGGACATAAAATAGCATTAAATTTATATTGTTTACAAGTTCAGTTGGACTTATATGAAAAACATTAAAGGTAATATCATATAATTTTTCACAAAAATTAAATATTATAAAAAAGTTTTGAGTAATTTAGTCTACACATATTATAAAACCCAACTAAATCATGTACTATTTTATGTTATTTTTTTGGTATTTTAATTGCACAACTCTTTTTCTCCACCAGACCCCTACCTATTAGCAGAGGCCTTAGGATTGCTTATGCATGGGGTGAGGTAGTGGGGTCCACTGATTTTACGTGCACATATCCCCAAGTATACATGGGTGGTCTTCAGCGGGTATCGAACGCGCGACCTTCCAGGTGGAAGTCCATCGCTCTAACCACTAGGTTACCACGACCTTAATTGCACAACTCCTGGCATTTGTACCATATCACATTTAATTTGTTCAATAGCCAGTCTGCACAAACATAATCATTTGCAACGTATAAACACACAAACCACACAAGCAAAATAGATAGAGGAATAAGGTATTACTTCAGTGGCTGATTCCAATTTTAAGTTATTAGAGTCATCAACAGGGATATCCTTTGTCTCCAGGGGTTCTGCAACCACGTTGATCTTTGGCGGAGAGCTTTTTGGTGAACATGAAGGACTTCCACTAAGACTGATGTCTAAAGGAGTTTCCACAAAAATGCTGGAAATTTCATTCCCACCAAGACTACATATGAACTTTTTCTGAAAGAAATTAAAATTCATGCATTAAAATGTGTAAAAAAATTAATATTTAAAAAAATGAAAATAAAATTTCACATATCGCTTATAGAAATGAACAGTGCCATATCTACAAAAAATCGTTTTTTTTTTTTGGTTTTTATACCAAAAATTTCAGCTTTCTGTGCTCTTTATATTGGGAATACTGCTGTAAGTAAATGTTCAAAAATTAAGGCTAGAGGCCAACTTTATTTTTTGGGTGCAATACTGTAATAACTACTTTTTATAGTTATTTCTAATTTTTTTGACATCATTAACATCCATCATGTGAGAGAAAACTAGAGCAATATCTATTTTCGGAACAAAATCTATTATAATAATCACTGAAACAAATAAAAGGTAATTAAGTAAAACGCATTGCAAAATGTTCAAACTCCTCTCCTGAAAAATGTCCATTTTGCAGATACGAGACACTGTTCATTTCTATCAGCAATATTTAAGGTGCATTTTGTTGGTGTTGTGATAAAAGTCACTAAGTTTCTCAGTTTTGAGATACTATAAACTTAAACTCTCAAATCATTATGAGAAATAGTAAAAATCATTGGAAAGACCCCCTAACTCTGACAGTAAGTTCGTTTACATATGTATCTTTTAAATTACGTAATTATCTTACAACTTGAAATAGTAAAATGCATATTTTTTACGAACTAGGTGACCCGTAGCAGAGCACAAATAATAAAAACTTCTAAGGCAGCTTGACTAAAATTTCTATGGATTTTATGTATTTAAGGTTTACGTGACACTAAAACCTGCCCATTTTTGTGGATAATTTTTATTATTTTTATTACTTCAGAACGACAATTTGTTTGGCAAAAAATACAACAAAATCAAACCTATCTTGACATAGCTACTGATTCCAGGGCTCCGCGCACTTTGGAGTCTTCGAAATAGTGAAAAAAGTAACCACAGCTTTAAAAAAAGTGACCAAAATAGTGACCATTAAAATGTAACCTTGTGTGTGTGTTTTTTCATTTAAACTAAATACAACTTGAAAAAGAGCAGTTTCGACATCTTTTGAAAACTAAACCTGAATAAATAGAGCTTTTACCCAACTTAAAAAAAAAAAAAATTCATAGCCTATTCAAAAATACGAATTTTTATACCTGTAACTATCTTTATAAATACCTTTTTCAAAACCCATAAATGGCTAAGAGTGAGAGAGGCAAAAGTTATTTCTTTTAATTAATTTCTTTCTCAAATTGTTACTTATTTAAAAATATAAATGAATAAATATTTATTCAAATTGGCAGAAATTTCAAATTTTAATTTATGTTCAACATTAAATAAAATTTATTTTGCAAATGCTCGTTTTTTAATATTTTATATACTTGTTTAAAGATTAGAAAATTCCACTTGAAATAAATCTAAATTTGATATTTTATCAAAATTATTCAGACTGAAATTACTGTGTTAATCTTCTGTACCATTGTAGGAAACAAACCGTTTGATTATTCGATACTGTTTTTGTAATTTCATGGTAGTAACAAAATCCAAGAAAAATTCCCTGATTTAGCTCCAAAAAATTAACTGATTTTATCATTTTAGTTGTGATACGTTTAGTTGTGATTTTATAATTTTAGTTACACGGTATAACTGTCATACATAATGACAGTATCCCTATTAGCAAAACATCTTGCAACAACCTTGATAGACCTTGGTAATATACTGACAGCTTCAATATGAACTTCTTAAATACTGTTGAAAGGTTGCATAAATGTTGATATAACAATACTGCAATAACAGCATGTATGCAACATGGTAATTACCTTTAAATAACAATATTGATATTATATTACATCATCAACATTGTATAAGTGTTATCTGCATCAATATTACAAAAAATAGTTCAAATCAACATTGATTCAATGCTGTTGTCATCAGGGTAAGTAACAGCCAATGGAAAGCAGTTGAGCTGCGCATGCGTTGGGGTAGAAAGAATTTTACCCATTGTTCCAATCGGCGGCGTGTCTCTCCTCACACTCACCTGTGGTTTCTCGTTTGTTGGTTGTTCAACAATAAAGAGTAGTGTAGGGAAATATTATTTTCAGTAATTATGTATGCATTATTCCATTTATTAATGTAACCCAGGACAGTAGATGTGTGGTTATCTACTGAGAAGACTATGAAAAAAGAATGGAAGCATAACGCAAACGCGGCATGATGGTCTAGTGTAAATCACGTGTCGAATAAAATGAGAACAATGCAATATTTAAAAAAAAGGCACATTGATTTTATACTGTCATGTCAGTATTATACTGTCGGTGACAAGGTGAATGCAATATTGCAAAAATAAGACACCTTGATTTTTATACTGACAAAGCACTGTCATATCAGCGTATACTGTCGGTGACAAGATGAATGCAATATTCCAAAAGTAAGGCACCTTGCTTTTATACTGTCATATCAGTATTTACTGTCGGGGACAAGGTGAATGCAATATTGCAAAAATAAGGCACCTTGATTTTACACTGATATTACACTGCATACACCTTGACAGTCAATCTTGTGGCAGCCTGCAGGCAGTATAAATGGAGTAACATAACAATGTTGAGGCAGTATGTATGCAAGATTATCCATGCTGATATATCAACCTTTATGCAATATTGTGGCAGCATATTTTGCTTGCTGGGTATGAGTGGCACAATCAGAAAAATTCTTTACGGGGAAGGGGTGCACTATTTTTTTTTCCTACCTGAACTTTGTGTGCAATTCCTTTTTTTTTTGGGGGGGGGGGGGAGAGGGATGGAAATAAAAAGAGGTCATAATGTAATTTTCTGAGCAATATTTTATAGTAATCTGCGACTGCTAAGAATTTTTCAGATCTGAAGTTTTTTTTTTTTTTTTTTTTTAAGAATTTAGATTTCCCCCTCCCCTGCATCATTATTTAATGATTTCTTGACAAGAATATAACTTTAGTTTTTCAAAACTGCATATATTCTTTTCGTTGAGAAATCCACTTCAAAAAATTTCTTTTGTGATTGTGACAGTTAGTTCGGGAATGGGGGGGGGGGGGGGGTGAAAGAAAAGAGAAATTAAGCTAATTTTCTGAGTGATATAATCTGCAACTGCCAAAAATTTTTGGTTTCTATTCTAATTTAAATATCGTTTAATTTTCTTAGGATTTGCTCTTCTCGAGTAAAATAAAATTAAAAACAATTAAAATTATCATTCTAGATGGGGGAGAGGTCACGGGCTCTCTAGGCCTCCCCTTCTGGTTGCACCACACTGCAATATCAAACCTTAACTTCGGCGCACTCGAGGCCGGCGCCAAGCTGAATTACAAAATACGACCAAAAACAGTGGACTTGCAGAACCAAAAATGGCGGATACGCAGAAGCTTCAACCCTGGAACACGTATTTTTATGCAAAATTGCAATGTTTTCTTAACTCATAGATAGACAAAGTAACTTTTTTTGGTTGCTCTGCCAGAGAAAAGGCAAAAAAGTGAAAATAGTGACCAACTTTTTAAAAAAAGTGAAAATAGTGACCAATTTTTGAAAAAGTGACTAAAAGTAACCAATGCAAAAAAAAGTGACTTTTAGTGAAAAAAGTGACTCGCACCGACCCCTGTGATTCTAATTCTATAATATGGTAATCTAAACTAAAGATTTGTTTTGGTTTAGAAATAATTTGGTTCACTTATGTTCCGTTTTCTAAAAAAATACACATGAAAGTAAATATAGTAAGATATTTGTGCTTTGAAATTTTTTTTTTGCCTAAAAAATCTCACTTCTAAAGCATGACTTGTTTAAAAATGACATGTATAAATGAATATTTTTTTTCTACTTACAATAATTTCAGATTGTGGTGTGCCCACAACAATAATTTTTTGCCTAGCTAAATGGCTGATGAGCCTATCATTACTGTCTTTAGCCTTGGAAAAAATATGATGAAGTGTGTAGGAATCAGATAAGTTATTTTCCATCAAGAAATCCTTCAATGCCAGTAGACTTTCAGTCTGAGTAGAATGGCCATTTTGAAAGCTATTCACATAAGCTGAATGGCACTCTGTTATACTTTCATTAGAAATTTCATTTTCAAATGTGTCCTGGAAAAATAAATTATGGATTAATATAAAGCAAAATTTGAATAAGTATTGTACATGAAATGAAATTGTTTTTTCTCTAAAACAATCTATAAATTATCACACCATTTAATTTCTTAATTTAACATATCAATACCAGTTATATGCTAAAACAACTTCTTGAGGCTCTGCATCAGTGTTGGCAGATGTATATCATAGTTTGGTAAATATTGCGATATATATATCATGATCTAAATAAAGATATATATCCAATCACCAAGTTTATATTATTTAAAGTTTAAAAACTTCAATTTCATCTTCGATTATCCCATTGACTCCCTTCTAAATTAATAAAATAATGAAACCTTTTGTAAGGAAAATACAAGCAAAACAGAACCGTGATGAACAAGATAATGATGAAAATGAAACTGAGGAAATCCACTTTCTTTTTTAATAATTCGACTTTCAGTATTGCACAAAACGGACAATGCAGTGTCAGTTTCTAATATTAAACAACATCAGTCAATGTCAACAGAAAGATCCAACATTATGTTTCTATAATTGTGGCATTTTAAAATTAGAAGTATATATATATATATATTGACTAAATGATATATTCTCATAATCATAAACAAATAATACATTGATTATTTAAGATGTCATTGTTAAATAAAATGTACCAAAACCTTTACATGGAAAAGGCACACTTTATATGGACATGCTTTCTTTTTGAGTGAAAAAGATTATTCTTGTGATTTTTTGCTGTACTGATATATTTTATAAATATAAGCAGCTTTTCTTGTATAAAATAAAGTTTAATTAATATGTAGCTTATTTTACAATTTTAAGATTTGATTTATGTAATACGATTTAGTATGAGCATAACGTTTTACTACCCTGAATGAGAACATTTAGGTATATATCAAGTTGATATATTAGTGATATAATCAAAAACATCCAATATTTAGATATTTATATAAATATCATGATACTTTCCAATGCTTCATACTAACTTGCAGTTTTTAAGGAGATATCTGATCATGTGATTATTAGGGCTCAAGCTTTATATTAATGAACTTCATATGAGAATTTAGTTTTTCGACCTCTGCTACTCAAAAAGAGCTACACACATTGTGTAGGCTATTGTAGCTACACACTTTGTACTAGATCCATATAACATCTTCAAGAATTCAAAATGTCTTAAATTTATAATTTTCATTACAAGCCCAGAATAATATATTAGGTGTGAAAAATGTTCAGCCGTCAGGGCTGAATAGCTTTAAGAAAATAATTCAAGTAAAAAGGGATAGTGCAGCATGAACCATTTTATATATGGAGAAAAAAAGAGTGTTATTCAAAAGAAATTACAAAATTTCACAAATTTTCACCAGCAAAATCTACAGAATCAAAGTATAATTAATGTTAAATTTTGAATTTCAGTTAATTGACTTTTGCAATAATAATGGCTAAATTTCATAATGTATAACATGTGTTTATGTATAATATCATACATATAGGTGGCCTTAAAACTTGAAATAAAATTTATGGAAAAAAACATAAGTATTTAATTAAACACATAACAGTCACTACATACAAACATTTACAACACAATTAACACAAAACTCAGTCTAGGGCAAGAATCAACAAAAACATCATTCCGTCGTTAACTCTTCTTTCTGTCTCCTATGATACACTGGCACGAGCTTCGCGCTCGGTTAGTTAACCTTCTGGTTCACAGTTTACAGTAAATAGAAACTTTTTGGAACTCTAATCCATACATATATATATACTAGTACACCCGGCAGTGGGGCGTGGTAGCCTAGTTGTTAGCACGTCGGACTTCCACCTGGGAGGTCGCTCGTTCGATACCCACTGAAGACCACCATGTATACTTGGGGATATGTGCATGTAAAATCCGTAGACCCCACTACCTCTCCCCGTGCGTAAGCAATCCTAAGGCCTCGGCTAACAGGTAGGGGGTCTGGTGGAGAAAAGTACACCCGGCAGTCATACGAAATGACTGCTGTTCTAGATATTATAAATTGTAATTAAAATGATTTGTGCAAAGGTGTCTTCTAATTCAAACTGAATTACCCAGGTCAGGCGGCGAGGACATTCCTTTGCTTACTGCCCCACACTACTATACAATTATTTACTATATAATCAAATTGTTTGTGGAAAATATATATTTATCATCGAAAGAACTTATTGAAAATTTTATTATGCTTTTCAAAACAACAGTTTTAACGAAACTGGGAAAAAGAGCGCTGCCACTCTAATAAGAAATATATGAAAAGGGCAGACAATAATTAAATAAATTAAAAATAAAGAAAGGATTAAATTTAAATTCGCGTATACATTAATTTTTAACAGAGATTGAAATACAGAGAAGCCTCACTCAATGTGACCTTAACGGAGATAAACATTTCGATTGTTATTAGTATATTTGGTACACAATCCTAAGGCCTCGGCTAACAGGTAGGGGTCTGGTGGAGAAAAGTATATTTGATACATTTATGACAATAACAATGACAACTGCATTGATTTGTTTGTTCACACGGCAACTGTAATTATATGTTTGGAAATGTGGGCAACAATGCAAAAGTAAAATAAAACTGGTCAAAAAAATCATTGAAAAATGTAAAAAAATTAATTAAAAAAAAACTAATTGAGTCACAACTTTCATTTTTGCGGCGATGCGTTTCTCGGGTCGTAAACATTAACCATGCCGAATGTGGTCCCGATCGGTAAAATGGCCTAGGATCCTATCGCGGACAGACACAGACAGAATAAGGTGCTTATATATATGATATATATTATACACATGTGTGTGTGTGAAGACAAGAAAATTGCTGATGAAGGTATTTCTTGTCATGCAAATCCCATTAAAAATACTTTTTTCAATTGTATGTTGTTTGATGAATAATACTGTGAATCTTGCTGATTTGTGTAAAACATATTTCTGAGTGAAATGCATGATTTTAGGTGTTTAGGACAAGTGGAGCCGATTCTAATTCATCCCCGTTCACCTTGCAAAAAAACGAGCGACAGAGAGAGACAGAAGGGTGTTCTAACATAAAATGCATGTATAAATAAACTAAGAACTGAAAATAATTAAAGTAAACAAACAAATAATCATAATAATAAACTAAATGAGACTTACATTTTTGCTCTTTAATTTCTTGAGACATAATTCAATGCTTAAAATAAGATCTTTGGAATTAAGAAACATAGTTTTCTCATCCTCAAATACATCAAACAGTAAACACACACTTAGTATATAATTTGTTACAGAAAGACTGTCAAAATCTTCCAGAAAGGAGCAATGTAAAACAACTATCTCTGTAGAAAAAGAAAAGAAAATTAAGAAACAAAATAATAAGCAATCATGAGATCTGTATATCTCCCATTTCCGGACATAGAAAATATTCCAATGCATGCAATAATGTTTGCCATTAGAAGATTTATAATTTTTTCCATATTACATGAATTATTTAATACTATATAATGAGCTGAAATACCAAAATTAATTTGAACACAATTTATGCTCCCTTTTCAATAGTTATTATGATAATTATTTATTGGTAGCCAACTAATATTTCAAATACAGAACAATGGGTATGATGTATTTTTTAATCAGTTATAATGAAATGTTTTTAAGTACTCAGGTTTCACTTCTAAATTTAAAAGACAATCGAAAATTATGGTATATCAAAATTAGAGGTATAAATATTTTGAGTAATTGATATTTTCTCATAAACTCAAATAATACATTGATTATTTAAGATGTCATTGAAAAATAAAATATACCAGAGTCACAGACTACAGAAGGAGCACACTTTATATGAACATGTTTTTATTTTGAACACAAAAGATACCTCTTGTGATTTTTTGATGTATTGATATATTTTTAAAACATAAGCAGATTTTTTTTGTATGAAATAAAATTTAATTATAATTTAGCTTATTTAATATTATGATGCAACTAAAAAACTGTAGAGAGTTGGCTATTATTAAAATTTTTCCCTTCCAGAGTGAGTATTTTGATTCCTTTTCACCACCAAATAAATATTAAATCTCTTTTCTTAACTCCTCAAAGAACACTTTATAACAGCATTTCCCAACCTTTTCACTTTTATGTAACCCATTTGACCAAGATTAAAGGGTAAGTGTTAGGTGTTAAACAAACCCTTCCATATCCCAATAAAATAATAATAATTTAAAAAAAAACTGAAAAAAGAAACCTTATAATTTTATTTAAGCTAAACTGTACAAATTGTCTTTCAAATTGAAATTCCTCTTCAAATATCCCAATTGAGCCAGAGAAACATATAGTAGCCGATCCGGCTTTTTTGTAAACTTAAGCCAAGCCTTTTATAAAAGATTAGGACATTCATAAGAGGAAAACCATAAAACAAATTACCATTTTCTGATGGCTCAGCGGACTTGACATAGTTTATAACTTCATTTCTCCATCTCAAGTCAGGATCTTTCCATAACCACACATTCTGAAATATAATATTTATAATTTTTACTGAGCAATAATTATGTTATTAAAAATTAATAAATAAAATACCTTGTTAATATGAAAAATTTGAAGACAACAGTCTGAGAAACATTACGCTTTTGTACAAAAAGATAAAGTAGATCTGGTCATTCAAACTGAATGTCAGGGTTCGTAAATTCATGATATTTTCGAAAATATCAAAAATATCTGATATTTTGATATATATCCGAATTTTTTGATATATATCCGATATTTTCAAAACTGTAAACTTATTACTAATGATAAATATTTTCAGATTTATTTAATGCAACTTACACAACAATACATATTACACATTATATAAAAGATTATTCAATCATAAAATTGTACTTAATTTTACATATATAATTATTATAATAAAAATATTTTCTTTTTCTAAGCACTTATAACAAGACTTAAAGTTAAAGATTTTTCTCTTTCAAAACATAAATTATAAAACCATCTCGGTATGTTTTATTTCTTTAAAACTTTAAACACAAATTCAAATTTATTTATTTTTGTTCAAAAATTTAAATAAGAATGTTAGTTTGTTCGCTTTCTAAGTTCCTAGTCCATTGCGCAATTTAGACTGCACCATACCAAAGCTAGAGAAAATTCTAACGGTGCTGTAGTTTGGTGAAGCAGTAAACAGTTGATTTACAAAGTAAAACAATTTTGCTTTTAGAGACTGTTCAATTTTCAATTTAAATACTATCCCACCAAATCCATGGTTCTACAGCTAAGACCCCATCTTCAAACCTAAACAAGGGTAAGGGGGATTTTTTTGCCATAAAAGTCAGCAGTAAAGGCAAAAGTTTGCATTTTATTTAGAAACTATAGTTTAATTTTCAAGAGCAATTGAAAATTTAAAGTTCTGATTTTTAGACAAAAAATCTGATGCATAATGATGTTTCCAGAATGCTTCATATAAATGAAAATATCAAAAATTCCGATATTTTAAAAATAAATATTGGATATATATCGATTGATATATATCATTGAACCTTGCTGAATGTAGATTCATTTTTTAAACAATTGATGTTAAACGTAATAAGTAAATTCAGATTTTAAAACTATTATCCTTATACAAACTTTTTGTATATTAATTTGCTTTCTTTCATAAGAAAATTTATTAATGTAATGCCTTAATGATATACATTTTGACTGAGATGATCATGAATAATTGGAAATAGATTTTAAAATTTTGCAATAAATGTTAATGCTATAAAATTTAGAAACTCGTATTATTCTTAGTCCAAGAAAGAGAAGTGCTTGTTAAAATATCTATTTTATTAAAAAAACCTCATCATTTGAAATCAATAGTTGCAGGGTTTGTTGATTTAAATCAAGGTATGGCATATAACCGTTAAGTACCAAAATTTCGTAACCGGCATATGTTCATAATGCATGAAATTCTTAACCTACATAATAATTTTTTTAACATGAGACAATTACAGTTTGGGGAAATTTTAGGCAAAAATTTTGTGTTCTGGGAAAAATTTTAGATTTGGAAGTATTTTTGCACCCACAATATGGTGTTTAGTTATCTGTAAATGAAAAATTTAATTTTTGTTATGACATTAGTATGATTATCAAAAAAGTGGTTACTGAACGAGGTTATATCCAGAGGGGGCCCACAACCTAAGGCTACGGCTAAGAGGTTGGGGTCTGGTGGAGAAAAGAGGGGGCCTGCAGCTCGGTTCCTCCCCCCCCCCCCCGAAATCCCGAAATTTTTCGCAATGCAGCATATATTCCTCCCTGAAACTTTCCTCAACATAAGTGTTTCAAAGTCAGCCCCCCCCCCCCCCAAAAAAAAAAAAAAAAAAAATTCTGGCTGCGGCCTTGCTGCTGAAGTGGCTTGCTTTGCAGTATTTGTGGGCAAAAATTTCAGTTATGTGCAACATGAAAACTTTTCCATATATATAAGTATGTATATTTTCTGTTTCCTTCCAAATTGAATTAAATTAGCAAACATTCTATGAGCTATGAGAAAAATAGGAATACTAGGAATAGGAAAATAGGAATAGGAAAAATAGGAAACATAGCTATGAGAAAAATAGAATTAAGGATATTCAGTGGTGAGTCGAAAAATAAATTATAGGGTAAAATCACAGTCCAAAAGCCTATGTAAGTCAGTCGTGCTACTGCAGTAATGAACTTTTGCACCATAATAAGGAAAAGATGAACAAATAAAAATGCTTAAATATTTGTAACATAATAAAATTTTTAATAAAGCATAAAAATTATATAATGAATGAAGGTCATAATAGTATAAGTTTCAACTTTTCTGCTATATTCATCTGTTAATCAAATATTTACTATTTCAATAACTAAAACATCACAAGGGATCTCGGTAGCGAAAATCACACAGCAAATTTATCTTGAAGCTTGCTGATTAATTAGTAATCATACAAAAAAAAAAAAAAAATTCCACAAAGTTTGCTTTTAAACACGTTACTTCAAAAGCTGGTAGGGTTATTACTGACTCAGATAAATGTTTACCCTGTTTTCACTAAATTAAATAATAAATAATTTTCAAATATTAAACCATGTTATATTGTTTTTACTTCATTTTCTCTTAGTTTGCATTAATTGCATGTTCTTTTTCAGATTTCATTAATTCATTTATAAATTGAATAAGTTATAATATTTATTTACTGTCCGTATGTATTATTGCTATATGTCATTTTAAAATGCATAGTTTCTATTTTTTATGATCGTAAATTTGGTTTGACATCATAAGGTGCCGCAGATAAATTTTGACTTCTGAAACTTGTACTGCTGATTGATACAGCAAATTCTGCAACTGGGAAGATGATTATTAAAGGTAAAATATATAAGACCAAAAATCTTTTAACAATACACAAATGAAATGTTACTTTAACATAAATTCTCAAAATACGTGCCTACATTTTGTAAATTTAAGTCCTCTCTAAGTAATTACAATGTAAGAATTGACTATTATATGACAATTTTAATTCTTGTATGCAATTTTTAGGCGAAAGTATCTTTTATGACAACATTTGAATACAAAAAGAAACAAAAAAAAACTTATTTATAAGTACACAAAATTAAATTCTGATATAAAAAAATTAGCAAATACTTACTTGAGTATCCATACTTCTGTTTAACAAACCTGCAAAACGTTGTAATGTATGAAACGACCTCAATTAAACAGCATACGTTTTACATTAGTCAGGAAACCAATGTAAGAGAACAGAGTTCTGATTATATTACAGTTACTAAAGTAGTCCTTGGAATCTTTAACAGAATTTTGTGATCTGTTTTGAAGATTATTATTTTCACAGGTATTTTTTGCGAATTCAATTCACGTACTCAGCTATTTGTTATCAACCGAGTTTTTCAATTGCAGACTGACATTTCGCGCCGCAACGGTAGAAGTAGAAGTAACTTTTTGATATTTTCTTATTCCTCTTACGGAAATGTCAAGGCTCATCTCTAGTGATAAGAGAAAATGTAGAAAAGAGAATTAAAAATGCATTTCGCAATGAATTTTTCAGAACACCCAAAGTGTATATTTTTATTAGATCCTTTGTATTTTTTATTACCCTTTTCATATTTTTAATATGGGGTCATTCACATAACGCATCGAGCTGGGGAGGGAGGTTCGAGAAATTGTGACAGTTTGTGACAAGAGGCGGGGAGGGAAACTAAATTTACTTAAAATTTTTTTTTTTTTTATTTTTATAATTTGATTTTAAAGTTTCATTTTCATTGATCATTTTGTATCGGAAACACCGATTTTGATTAAGATTTAAATTTACTTCTTCTTAAAAGTTGAAAAGGAAATTTTCTTAGGCATTTACACTTTTAAGATAAAATTGCATGCGTCATTTTCTCAGAATTCGAACAATTAATATATTTTACTGTTCTATACTAATTATCTTTTGTGTTGTAAACCTTAACTACAAATTAATAAGTACACATGTGATCATTATTACAATTATAGTCACAAATGTCATTAAAAGTTCAAAAACACAATTAGAAACGTGAAACGCAGTACTGTGCTTTGTTTCTAAACTGCAAGTACATAATGCTTTTTTAATATAACGTGACATGTGACAAAGGAGGGTAGAGGGTATGATGAAGTGTGGCATTTTGTGACAAAGGGGGAGGGGTGTCAAATATACTGGAAAAAACACAACTGTGACACAAACGTAACGGTCCCAGAGACCAAGTTTTTACATACAGAAATAAAGAGACAAAACAACGCTATTGTTCCTAGAATAATGATGTTCTCATTCTCTCTTTTAAATAAAAGGCATGCTGTGTCCATACTAGAGAAAATTCAAGGTGAGTATAACACCACGAAGACGAAAAACAGCTTTTGCGCATGACCTAAGCATGCGAACAACCATTCGGGTGAGCGGATTGCCGCGGCTCAGCTTGACCGCCGCTCACATCTGAGTCTACACCCGTACACCAATTCCGACAGAACCACTCGTTTTAGCATAATACGTATGGTTGGTTCCCTGCATGAGAGGTCACTTTTGGGCGTATGAATGTATAGTCAACCCATTCAAATATAGGGTGCTCCCCTATGGGAGGTCCCTTTGAGTGTCCTGGGACCTCCCACCACCACTTTGAGGGACCTCTCAAGAATTTTCTTCATTTGGCAAATTTTTACTGACCATTCGGTACATTTGTAAATGTGTATTAACAATAGTTTTAATTTTTATTTTTTTTACATGCATACCTATTACATATTGCTGAATGAGAACAACACATGTGTCTTCATCACATGTGCAAGATCGCGCCGTCCATAACATGTGCAAGATTGTGCGGCGCACAACGGCGCTGGGTCAAAAAGGCGCCCTTAGAAAAACCACAATAATACTCGCAGAAAAACCCCAAGTAAAGCCCGAAAAACCGTTAGGTTGGGCTTTGCGGCAAATAAACCAGGGTTTTTTTTAAACCCTCAGTAGGAGTTCCCACGATTGTGTAGAGCAGGTCTGGTGCGAGCCTATATATTGTCAGTAGCAAAGGGGCATGACATATTTTATTTTGCGTATACAATGATCATAGTAATTATCAAAAGATCATATGTTTAACTCAATTTGAACTATGCTCACATTTATGATTTCGTAAAATCCGAAGTTTCATTCGGCAAATTAAAAATTTTCTTTCAAAGATCCAAGCTCGGAGCACCCCAGTTCAAATGCTCGCAGTTCTGATTTTACATGCGTCCATTATCATTAATGCGTGTTTTTTTTTTCTGCTCACAAAATTTCCTTTTTTTATCTACTAGAGGCAACTTTTCTAAGTAGCTCCTTTTAAGTGTTCTAAAATTTTTTATTTGGCTGAATTTTTTTTTTTTTTTTAGTTTGTGGTATTTTACAGATTTTAAGCTTATCGGAATCGGAGTGCCTTTGTCGCTAAAGGGATGAAGCAATTTCTTTCGTCTAATTCCTTTTACCACCACACATCATATTGTCACATGTTCAAATAAAACTAAGACATCTTTAGAATGTATACAGATGAGAGTATAATGGCTATTCTTTAAATCTATACATTAACAAGAAGGGAATACTAAGTATAATAATCACCTGCAAGACAAAAATTAAAGGGATCATTGGCACACATTGAGTAAGTCCATCGCATGTGTGCATTTAACGCTATAATAAGTTACAAAAGCTACTGCTCCTAGAATCACAAAACTAAAACTATGTATGCAGATTTTATTATTCTAGAATTCAGACCTTAAAACGATGAAAATCACAAAAAAGGGGGTCATATATTTTTTGCTTTAAATAGGCTTAAAAGGCTCAATATGTATAGTCCTCAGCAAAGAAGAGTTAGAGGGGACATGATTCAGTTGTTTAAATTCATTAAAATGGGAAATCTTGATGGGCTACAGTTATTTGCGGAAAGTAGAACCAGAGGTCATTCTTTTAAGCTTTTCAAATCTCTGGCTAATCTTGAAATTGGGAAACATTACTACTTCAATAGGGTTGTAGGCAGTTGGAATAGTTTGCCGGAAATGACTGTTAATTGCAGTGGGGTAAAAACGTTTAAGAAAACTCTTGATGTTCATTGGGGACTACTAAATTGACTAGGACTAGCCTAGCTGGGCATTGAGCCTGCTGCTGGTCGTCACTTTAGTATTTGTATTTGTATATACATATGTGAGTGTATGTTCCTATATAGACTACACGTATCAAAGACAGACACACAATTAAAAAAAAAAGGTGGAAAGGAAGCAAACAAACAATAAAAAAGATACGTTGCAAAACCCATGACAATTTCTCTTTGTGCTACTTACTTGTTGACTGTCGTATAAATACTCTGAATTTGCCCCAAAACATTAATAGAGCAGTTGAGTAGACTTTTATTAATTAAAGATACATAAAATAGTTTTTTAACGATGTATGTTACCTAGAAAACATCTTAATAGTGCAATGATATTGCTAAAACATTATATTTTTTTAAATCCTACTATTCAAACTATATGAAAATTGAATTATATTTAAGCATGATTAGTTCTTAAGAATGTTCCTAAGTATTTCATTTGTAGCTAAATTGTACATAAAAAGAGATTTTTCAAAGAACAAGTTATTTTATTTTTTAGAACAGTTTTGGACACTCAAATTTGTTTAAAAACAATGTTCTTGAACAGAAAATGCAAATCTCGTTTTCAACTGCTTGAATATCAGCTTTTGCTTTCAGAAAAATCTTGTTGTTGTTGCTTATGCCACTTGGGTAATCCAAGCTCCCATTCGTCGAATCGACTAGGAATTAAGGCAGTTGGGAACGCCTTCCGTTTCAATTTGAGCACCAATGGTGGAAGTACGACTTTGCTCATAAAGTACTTGGTAAAACAACAGATGGCGGCACCACAAATACGCCACCTTCCTTTTTAGACATATGGGTGAGGGGAAGGGAAAATCCATACCCACCGGTACCCTCAGAACTTTAGGAACCACGGATTTTTCATGTACGTATTCTCAAGTGTACATGGTGGGTCTTCAGCGGCTCGGGTATAGGACCCGAGATCTTCCGATCCGAAGCTCGAGATCTTAACCGCTAGGCTACCACGGCCTAGAAAAATCTTAAAAACACTTAATATATATATTATATATATATATATATATATATATATATAATAATACATCTCTCGCTAGTTCACGAGCCGCAGGTTGGACAAAGGGTCCTAACTTAAAGATCAACCTAAGGTTGATTTTTAAAATTTCTAAATTTAAAAAGTACTTTTCCACATATGTGACTTGTGTACAGTGGTAAGTACGAATGTATACAAACGAATTTTTTAAGAAGAAAAATAATAAATGATACGCAGTGAAGTACAGATAGTAAACAGCTATGAATGGGACTAAAATTCACAGCTTACCTAACTGCTGAACAATAATACAACGAATGCAAAGCAAACACAACAAAGAACTTCGCCATGTAACATTTCCATTTCTTCCCTGCATCAAAAGAACGATGAACTGCCGAAAGCTGCTTACAATGGAGGGGTGAATAATGCAAAATAGATTTCTAATAACAACAGACAGCAGTTTCGAGCATTGATGAAGAGTCATCGGCAGAATGGAAACGATTTCTCTTTTGTTGAGTTGTGGCTCACAATGCGAAGAAGTATGTCCGGTCACGTGTTCAATAGGGAAAACGTGGGAGTACGAAAGCGGGGAAGCGGAGATAAAGCCAATGTTGATTTCATTTCGATATATGTATATGTGTATATTTTTTTCATAATATTCAGCTGATATGTCGTGGATACTGCTACTTCACTGGAGTACTGATAATGAATGAATATCAAAAAGAGAACTTATGTATATTGCTCGCGTGAACAATTAAAAAGTTCAATGACATTTTAAAATTAAATCAGTTTAGCAAAAGAAAGAAACACTTTTATTATCATTAAGATCAAAAATTTTATGATTATTAAAGCCTAAGAAATAAATAATTGCACTGTAACAGTAATGAAGACTTAAACACGCATTTAAATATAACAGTCATTTTAAATAAATATGGCGCGATATTCATCAATTAAAAATAAATTAGTAAATAAAATTAATTTTTACGTACAAAGAGTAGAACTTTGGTTAGCAGGGGTCATAAAGTTTTGTATCGTCGTGACGAGTTGCCAACTTTTTCTGTAGTGAGCGAAAGTGTTTTGTTAATTTATTACCTTAAGTTCATTTATGTGGCACCTACAAGGAAAGGGGTCGAAGCGCCAAAAACGAAAATTTGAAGATAACCAATCCAAGAGGCAGGAGAAACACCAATCCGTTTTGTGGCAATGAGATGTTAGTTGTATTTCTAACAAGTGCTGCTACTCAGCGCATAGGCGTAACCAGGGGGGGGGGTTTTGGGGGTTCAAACCCCCCCCATTGGGTATGTACTTATTTAGGCACATTTAGCCACTCAGAAAAATTTCTGGCTACGGCCTTGCAAAGCACAATTTTTTCCCCTAAGAAAATTAAACACATATGCATATGAATTTTTTTTTCCTTTTTCTCTGAAAGGTTGCGATCATGGCCAAAGTATGCAGCTCATAATAAAGAAGACTTTTCATCTGGTTATAAGGTTATAATCAACCCCCTTATCACCTTGGGGGGGGGGGGTTAACAGCGAAAGGTGGCTTCAATCACCGTACTACACACAGACAGAGATCCTTTCAATCACTCCAGAGGGTTTTCTTTCCCTCTTGATGTCTTTTTTACCCAAAGGCAGCAATCTGGGAATACAATCGCACAAGTAATAAGCTTCCTGGAAAATATTCTCTACTGTGATGGAGTCCTAAAGTTCAATTGTCCTAATGGGTTAAACCTTCAAGCCAGGAAGGGATGCTCATTAAGAAACTTAAAGAGCAGTTTATTTATTTATGACTTCCTGTCCAAACACCCATTTTGGTAAAATCTTTTTTGTAGATGAGCCGATTGGAAAACTGATGAGCTGTATTTGCATTGCATTCTCATTTACAGATGTTCTCTCATCTCTTATGTTTTTTTTTTCTTATTATGGTCCATCACTGATTGCATTACGACTCTGGAAATCATCCGTTCCACGTTTCCTATCTCACTGCTACGGTTTAATGCTGCATTTTAATTTACAATCAAGTACTATTTATATTTTAGCTAAACTTTTAATTATTTTCGATACGTAATAATGTTTGCACTCCAGCGATGGACACGTTCGTCATCCAAAAAGAAAAGAAAATTTGATTCAGATGCTTCCACTTCTGAGGTATGTTTTGCTACAAATTTAACAAATTTTTTAGAAATTTATTGTGGGGATGAGCATTTTTGTAGGGGAATTTGGATTTTTTTCTCTAAAATTCGACTATTTCCCGGTTTAATATTATGAATGCCTGGATATAGAAGATTGCTTAGCGCTAAATATTGAGTTTTCTATTGCGTTTGAATTAAAAAATAAACTAATAGATCTAGTAAGGAATGTTTAATGTTTTTGTGAATCAAGGCCGTATCCAGAGGGGAAGGGGGACCCACGGGCAGCCCCCCAGAAATCTTTTGCAATGTATTATATATTCCTCCCTAAAACTTTTCTTTAGATAAGTGTGTCGAAGTCTGGGCGCCCCCGAAAAAAAATTCTGGATACTGCCTTGGCTCCGGAGCAGGGGGAGCATGTTAAGAATTAGGAAGGGCAGTGTATGCTTCAAAATCATACCCTTTATATATACATATATATAGATATATAGGATTAGAAATGATGTTGACATGAATTTTTTTACATATATGACAGCTTTTTGATGTATATATAGTAGATGTATAGATATTTGGTGAAGTTAGAGGAGTGGGTGTTTGGGGCTTCTGCAACTTAAATTTTTGTAGCTGGTCTTACACTTACATGTATAATGCTTAGGATAACTCTGCAGGCAAGGTTTCGAGGTCTCTCCCCAGGAAACTTTTTGAAATCTTCCTAGCAATGCAATTTCGGGATACTTTGGTAATGTTAGAGGAAACAGAAAGGAGTTAGGTTACTCTCCCCCCCCCCCCCCGCAATTTTTTTCAAAATAAAGTCTTATATCTTTTAAGTTACTTTTGGTGTCGCTCGTGATAGTGTGCAATGTCCTTTCCCTGAAAGTGTTTCTGAAAGTAAAGTGTCTTAAAAGCGTAATTTCTATTTTCTTTCTTTTTTTAAAACTTGTGATCTGAATTTTTTTGCCGGGGGGGGGGGGGAAGGGAGGAGTTGACTTGCTCCGAGGGGGTAGTTCCCCCCTCCCCCCCGGGAGATGCCTGAAATAAACACGGAGTATATCTTTAGAGACATGTATTTATGACTAGTAAATTTTCAACTCTTTTACACTTCGTATTGGCGTTTAGTCTGTACATTTTTAGGGTGACCCCCCCCTTTCACCAACTCTAGTTACGCCTATGACTCAGCGTGATATATAAAAACTAAAACCATATATGATTTGAACTTTGTACTCGTTTTACTCAAAATCTTTCTTTGTCATTTACATCCATTTGCTCATCGCTGCGTCGGCATATACAACGCAGAAAAGGAAAATATATATGTAAATTTAAAAAATGCCGAGATTTCATTCAAAATTCTAGTACTCGTGAAAACAAAGCAATAATTTGATAATTAATTTAACCACGATGAAATGACTAGCCGTAAAATACTTCGGCTATGTAAACGTTGTTATTAAGTGTGAAATGACAGCAAAAGTGGAAAAACTTTTGAGTTTTGAAAATAATACAATGTTGTCATTCTAAATAAATACATAAACAGATAAATAAATAAAATATCAAATGAATATAACAATATTTAAGAAAGAAAATTTAAAAAAATAAATGAAAGGAAAAAAATTTTTAAAAAAGGGTTAAAACACAAGCAGGTGCAGTGATTATGTAAAAAAAAATAGAAAAAAGAATATTGAAAACTGGGTTTATCAAATTAAAATACACTGACATTTCAATGGGGAAGTTTTCGATTTTTTGTTTTTATTTCTTTTTTGGTGGAAAATTTTATTTGGTCTATAAACATCAACTCTGAAAAAAAATTTGTTCTGCGATTTTTAAATAATTTTAAAGTTCAAGCCTAGTAAGCGACACAAAAACAATTTTCTGCGCACATTCGTCTGACTTTAGAAAACGGCATCACACTTGGCTACAATAGGAGAGGCAACTCCGGGGTTAGAGTTCCGCGGATGTCCGCCAAGAAAAACTCGGAGAGCAATGTAACAATAAAATAATGGTGAGAAGAAAGCAACTAGTTAAGAACAACGTAGAGTCTATAGCAACGATGGCGAACCAATGACCCGTGGGTCAGATACTGACCCGCGCAATATTTTTAACTGACCCACGATTGCTCGGCAGTCATTTGTTTGTTTATGCGGGTTATTTAGATTTTCTAATTTGTGTGGATAATTTATAATTTGTTTGTTTTTTTCCAAGCACTGCAAAAGCAATTTAAATGCTGTCTATAGCCTTCAGTTTGATCATTACAGTTCTAAAGTTACGCAAATGACGACAAATACGTTTGTAGTATTTGAAATAAAGCAAAAGTGTTTACAAAATATCAAATAAAGTGTATAGTTTTACTCATATTTTGTTTGTTAAAAAAAAAAAAAAATCGACGAACTAAAGCAAATAACCATATTTAAAGTACTTTCTTCAAATAAAATGTACGTAATTTTTGTTATTCCTTGTTCATTCAAACACTTACTTCCATTTGCATCAAACACTTAATAATTTTTAACTCCAATAAAAATTTTTAAATCGTCAAACATTTTTACCAGTTAAGTCAATTGAATTTCATACATTTTATTTAAAAGATATTTTATTTTAAAAATACTTAGTTAAAAATGTCTAAACTTCACTTTGATGCAAATGGGCATTAGTGACCCACGAGCTAATACTAAAAAAAATATGAACAAAATTTGACCCACATCTCAAAAACGCCATCCCTGGTCAGTAGTGAAACCTAAAGTGTGACGTCAGGGACTGACGCGTTAAGCACCACCGCGTTTTTTGCGCGCGTGATTTTAAATAATTATTTAACAGCCAATAACTGGTTTTCTGAGTCTGGTGTTGTTGAATTTTAGTCTGTTTACTGTCTTAACCACGTTCAGCAGTCAAAATAGAAACATTTAATAGGTCGAAACCTCCCTATTTTTCAGCCAAAAATATTATTCATTTAAAAATGTGTTAATAAGTAAATTAATCAGTGCTAAATTTTCCATTCGTTTCACATCAAAAATATTTTCTTATTAAACTCTTTTTTTAACCTAAAGCGGGTTTCCATTGAAGACTAAGTATGCGTTCTCCATTTTTCAAAAAATGTCCATTGTCAGCTTCTGGAAACAAGAGCTTTAAATCCAGCTTTATAAAAAGTCATTGAACGCTATTACGGCTTAATGTAGAAGCTCTTTTCACACAAATCGCTTAAAGATTTTTATTGAGACGAAAGAGTGAATTTTCAAGGAGCTTAAGTTTTATTACGCATTTGAACTCCTAAACTGCCTGTTGGTAGTTGTTTAGTTAATAATGAATGGCAGTTTGAATAGTGTGGGTAAATAGCTTTTTCACTATAAATTCTATATCTTTTGTATCATTTATAAAACATTTTATAACATTAAAACTTTATTATTTGACTTGATTTGCAAAAAAGCATATTTTAAAATCTCACATCGGAAAACATTTGTTACAGAAATGCATAGATTAACTTTAAGTCAGAGACTCATTTATTTGTTTAATTTTCTTGGCGTTATTTTGCTACTTTTGGATTTTTCTAAACCTGCACTTACATTTAACTTTTAGGAAATAAATTGTATCGATTAGCAAACGTTCTGTTGTAATTTCTTCTGTAAATTGATCTTTTTTCTTCTACCATATTTTAAGTTGAATAGATTAAGTTTATACAATCATTATTAGTTGTCAAAAATGTTTAATTACATTTTGCGTTTATATTTGATCTAATTCAAAATGAAATTGCTCTTAAAAATTTTGTCGTTAACGAATTTTTAATGAAATAATTGAAATTTAAATTTACTTTAAAATTAAATTTAATATTTTTGATTCACTGAGAGAGGTGAGATTTTTCACTTTTAAGTTTTTTAATTTCTTACGTGTCAAAGAAAATAAATTTAACCAAGAGGAAAACTTTCTTTCGCTTTTTGATCACTCTTGTTTTATTTTGCATCGATTAAAAAGATCAGAAAAAATTTAAACAATGGGAATGTATTCAATACAATTAGTTAAGCTTTGGATGTATTTACTTTAAAATGTCTTCTAAAAATCTTTGCTATGCAAGAGTTTTTCGTTAAATTCTACGAAAATTAAATTCATTTCAAAAGCAGAATGAAAACAAAACTTTTAGTCTTATTCCAAATAAGAAAAAAAACCCCCTGTTAAAATGATTTTTTTTCCTGGGTTATCAAATTAATTTATCCTGCTGGGTAATGCTTATATTTTCTCATTTCTAGCCCCACTGCCGTTCCCTTCGATTCAACTCTAGAGCACATTTCTTTCGATTTGTGTTTCTCTTCTTCTAAGTTTCTTTTTCTTTTGTCTCACACAGATTAATGTTCGCGTCGTTCGGTAACACAAAGTATATCTTTAATTATAGAGAAACATTTCTCTGGACTAGAGTTCAGTTTATACTTGTTCTAATACTACGCTTTTTGTTTTCGTTTTTTCACCGTTTTTCTAAGAACACTCCGTTTCTACTTCTCAAATATTTATCTTTGTAACTACTATCTTCTGCATTGTGTGTTGCATTTAGTTTGGAAGGAATGGCAACACTCTGAAATCACGTGGCCATCAAGAATTAATAAAGCCGGTCGGTTCGGACGCAACAGAAAGCCCGTGGCTTCATTCTCAAAAGAACTCGCAGGGAAATCCGAAGGGAAATTAAAGTTGTATATTACTGTGTTATCTCCGCTGATTTGTAATTTCGCTTCTTTTATATATATAAAGCGAGAGGAAAAAGAAAATGTTTGCACAGATGGCGAAACTTAACAATTCCAATTTCTCTCTAGAACCACAAAGTGGAATATATGCTCCAACGCAAAAAGTAATTGAAGAACTTGTGATTAAATATAAAAGTTCCTCTTCTGTATTTATTCATTCTGCGAATCTTTGCTCTTTGCGTAATCCTTAAAGCGTTAATATTTAACGTAGCATGAGGGGAAGAAAAATTTTAGTGTTATTAATTTTACAAATATACATTACATCAATACCTAGTCTTGTAAATCAACATACCTACAAATAGTCCTTGAAAAAAGGCCAATGATAAGTACGCTGTACATTGGTATACCCATGAAGTTTTTTAAGATGCTTGGGAGAATATTTTAAATGCCTGTATTTAGGTATCGGAATTCCGAGGGTCCTCTACAAGAAACGGCCTTGGCAGTATCGCTCATGAAGAAATGTCTTTTTGAAGTAAATGGGTCATCTCACAAAACAGGGAAACATATGTGTAAATTCTAGAAATCAGCTGTAATGATCCTTATATTATAAAAGAAATAAATTTTTTTTTGGGGGGGGGGGGGGGGTTCCGTACGTGTTCGTTTCATTTTTTGAGTTTTTGATATCTGTAAACCGTTTGTTCACATATTAGCGAATCAATAAACAGGCGGGCACCGAAACATAATTTGAAATATCTCAACTGTTGAATGAAAGTAATCTTACACAGACCCGTTATTTCAAATTTCCAGGAGGGGGGTTTCAGGGGGTCAAAGGGTATATTTTCAGCTCCAGTTATATGTAAAAAACAACAAAATACATAAAAACATGCAGAAATTCAATGCATTTCTCAAAGTCAGGGGGGGGGGAGCATTGAGCCCCCTTATCGCCTAAATGAGGAGACTAATCTTACAGTATAAGTATTAATTAGTTAGATTTCTCTATTGTCTTCAATATTAAACAGCGATATAGAATTAGTTTGAAAACTTCCAGCAACATGCAAAAGTAAATACACTTAACTAGAAATTTAAGCAATCATTGACCATGTGCGATAATGATCAAACACTATCATTAGGTGGAAACGGTTTTAGACAAATGGCAAAAAGAACGAATGATATATTGTGGGGTTCTTTCCTCGCTTGAGTGGTCTATAGAAGACATAAAAAACTTACTTTGGGAGTCACACAGAGGGGAAAAAAATCTAGTGACACATTATGACGTATTGGATCGTTTTATTATTACTTTAACAGATAAGTGGCTGTGTGTATAATAATTATTTTTATGTTCATAGCTTTTTATGCCAAGCTATTCTACTTATAAATAATGAAATATCGCTATTCCTTGATAAGCATTAAGCTCCATTGACACTTACCTGCAGTTTTTTTCCATTAATGGGGTGAACGAGAAGAAGCTTTTCTGGGGAGAATTTTTTTTTCTCCCTCTCGTTGAAGCTCCTTTTTTACGATAATTATGATGGTTTTTTAGGTTATTCCCACAAGATGTACAATGAGGGTGGCGCTTTTCCAGTGAATTATTTTTTCTTAATCTAAGATGGAGGTAGTTTTAGGTAATTTTCTGCTTTACTCATAATGAACTTAATTACGGGCTGAAGAAAATGTTTAACTAAAAGGGAATGAATGGTTCAGTTATTTTTATTCAGTGGTATTTGACAATTTAAATTTTAAGAATGTAGACATACATGCACACTGACGCACGTACGTATACATACGTATATGTTGAAAGTTAACGCTTTGAAAAAAGCTGAAAGCGATAAATAAAAGAGGAATTGGATTCAATAGTTTGTCAGGAGTCTCTTCAAATTGGGATTGAAGAAAATAAACGAATAAAATGAAATAATAATGAAAATACATTTAACAATAATATAATTAAAAAAAGGAATAACAAAATATTAAAAATGAAAAAATAACAAAATAAATTAATATATATTGAATAAATAAATACAAATCTGCCTTTTTTCCTGTAAGGGTGAAGCAGATAAGTTAAAAATTGCACCTTTTCGAAACTTGATAATTGTGGCATTATGCAAAAAGAGCAGAACGTATTAGTATAACACCAATGAAGAGCACTCACACTAGCATCAGTAATCAAATGTTAGAAAAACATGAAAGAGATTTGAAAAATAAAGAAAAAGTGAATGCCTTTTTAAATAAAAATAACGAAATTAAGCGTACTAGAACCAGATTGCCGCCAGTACAACTAATTCGGTGAGAAAACACTCAAAATGTTTAGGAAGGAAATTGAAGGTTTAAAGAACTTTGTGTTTAATCTGTTGATTAACCGAATGGAATGTATATATATACACATATATATATATATATACATATATATACATATATATATAATATATATATATCAGGGGATCGAAAATTATATTGCCCGACATGCCCGGGGCATGTAATTTTTTAATCAAATATTTCTTTTCATAGCTTTATTATTTCGTATTTTATTGAAAAATCACTGCATCCTTAGCGGAGCTCAAAATTTATTTTAAGCGATACCGCAAAAATCATATTTGGACAAGCATGAAATAATTACGATTAGTCGAAGAATTCATAAATGTTCTCTTACTTGTGGAGATTATGCTCCGCATTTCTCTTAGCACATCTGCATGCAGAGGGAATTTAGTGCCATGAATCGAATAAAAATCCCTCTTCGTTGCAGTTTGTCTACAAAGACAGTTATCAGCCTAATGACAATTGCCATTGATGGTGCAGAACCAGATAATGTTGAGCAATCAAACATTGATTGTTCAACACCAAGGGAACACGACATGTTGACGGACATGCATGTCGATCATAAAACTGGTAATACAATTTAAATTTTGCAAATTTTGACTTGTTACGACTTATTATGTAATATTTTGTTTGTAATGCAAACTTTTAATGATTTAGATTAACGTTAAAGTAATTCTTGATTTAGATATAAAGCTGTTATTTCATTTTTTTGCTTGATTAATGCTATATGACAAATTCAAATGTTTTTATTAATATGAAATGAAACAACTTGGCATGTAAACATTTTACTCGGGCATGTAAAACTTTTAAGATTTTTCGAGCCCTGACATATATATATGTCAGGGCTCTATAATATGTGTGTGTGTATGTGTGCATTGTATATATATATATATATATATTGTACAAATACTTGAAATTTGTGGAAAATTACTAGCGTAAAGAGTATTTTTTGCTTAACCCACTGTTGGGAATCTGACATTTGCACGTATAATTTTGCACTGCATTTTTTAAATTTAGATAAGACATACGGTGTCGCATGTACAAATTATTATTTTTTTCTTCTTAGAAACTATGAACTTTGCTTTAAGATACGTAATGTTTTCTTAATTCAAAAATATAAAAAAATAAAAGCAAAAGTTTAAATTGCTTTAAATATACTGCAAATTTATACATACTAATGTCACAACCGTAATAAGGGATTTGACATTTTAGGAAACTTTATAAATGTATATTTTAGTCTTATAAATGTATATTCTCCCCAAAAGTAAGCGCCTTTTGTGCTATTAGAAAAAAACAACCTCACTACTATTTTTATTTATTTATTTTATCTATCCTGTTTTACACTGGAAGGAATTTTTGTTTACTTCTGCAATTTCCTACACAACAAAAACTGCCTAATCTATATATAAATAGGCAAGACAAAAGTACCATTTTATTCTCTGTCTTCAATGGATTTTCTTATTGCTTTTTAATTTAGTAGCAATTAATAAGTTTTGGTGTTATCAATAAAATTTTTTTTGGAAATATTTATATTTCCTCTCCCTTTTTTTGGACGTAAATTCGAAACCTATTTTAAGAAGTTATTCCGACTTGCTTTCATACTAGTCCTTACATCTACAACCTACAATATTTATACATTACTTAACAAATTTTTTATTATTTATATTTCAAATAAGAAGAAATGTCAATAACGAAACAGATGAGAAAATGTGATCTATTATATATGTTATGAAAGCGTTAAATCAAATAAATAACTCAGTGATAAATAAGTCGTATTGAGGAGAAGTTATCGCTAGCTGAAATGTGAACTTTAGTTTTAAAAAAATTGTTATTGAATGCATTAATAGTTAGAAATTATGGAATATAATGCGTGTCAGTTTAAAAGAATGATATCATTTATATACGATGTAAGGGTTTTTTCATCACAAGAAATTTATTCCGTTTTGGTATTAAGTGTTTTAATAGTTAAAAATATATATTTGGAATAACCAAACATTTGCGATGAATGAGAGAGAGATTTGCAAAATAATTTTGGCACACGGGAAAGTAAGCTCGTGTAGTTCTGGATAAACGTCTCGTTTACATTTGCGCGGAATTTGTTTCTCACAATTTCGTACTAACATATTCTCGTACTAACGTATCCACACATATTGCACTATTCAAAATGTTTTAACTTTTAATAGGTTTGAATGGATGTTAAAAAATGGTTCTTGACACTATCTTTAGAATAAAATTTATTAAAGTCTACAAAAAATATACTAGAGATAATTAACACTAAATAATTATAAAAATTCCTCGCACCGTGTATTACATATAGTACACAGTGAGACATTGCTATTTTTTCTATTAGAAATTATCCTAATTTTAATACAAACGACGCTTTGTTGCACACAAGGGTTCATGAAAAATTCAGTTTTGGATCTTAAAAAATTCATCAAACATTTATAAGGACAAAATGTACCTATAACTTCAAAATGGTTATATTTCTAGTTTTTTTTTGTTTCCATGAGCCTTGGATGAGGCATAATAATGGAAATAAAGTACATTATGTTAACCTTTAATGTATATTACTAACTCGTACTTTAGAATGAATAGAGTGGCAATGGTACCCAGACATTGTGGCGCTGTGTACCACTGTTCCATCACTCACTGTGCACCATTTCACTGCACTATAGTGGAACATCGTTTATACGACGCCGAAATGAATATCGAAAATCGTCGTATAAACCAAGGTTTCTCAGCAGGAGCTGCCCCCTTGGGGGCCACAGAAAAAAATCTAGGGGGCCATGGCTGACTAATTTCAAACTTTTAAAATCTTTCATCCATAAAGGTAAAATATTCTATATACATTTTTACCAAATCTTTCAATGGTGTATAAACGACTCAAAATTGTATAGCTTAGCTAAAAAATAACACCTTCAACGCATGAAACTACGCAAAATATGAAACTTCTTGCGTGACTTGTTTTACCAAAGAGCAAACTAAGTTTCAATTAGTTTCATGTTTTCCTCAATGTTTTTCCTAACAAAGTATCTTTAATTTTGCACAACGCACTTTGTGAAATTCAAAATTTTATGGTGTGTTTCACCATTAGCATTTTTTACTGTAAAAGTTGTTTTTACAGGGGAAAAAATATAAATAAATAAGAAAGCCTAATATTCTGAAAAATATTCAACGAATAAAATTAATTTTATGTCGATAAATATTTAAAAGCTTATTAGTTAGAGGAGGTGTGTGGGTCACCCCCTGCCATCCCAATGACTTCAGAAAGAATAATCCGAAACGAATATATATATATATATATATAATAAATTTTCTTTGAAGAAATTCTAAAAGATACATTTGTATTCTGAATATATATATGAAGGGTCCACTGGGAAAACGACCTAAGTCACATACTACTTTTTGAACTTTGCTTTATGTTTTATTATAAATTAAAATTATGTATTATAACTAAATATAAATTATGTATTATAAATTTGAATTTGGGTGTCGAGGAAAAGGTATGGTTAAAATTAACATTTATGTTATAAAATAATTGAATAAAACAGAAAGTAAATTATATATATATATATATATATGTAACTTTTATATATATATACAAAGATATATGTATTTAACTATATATATATATAACAAAGATATATATATATATACAAAGATATATATATATACATATAGATATAGAAGTAATATATTTTATTTAAAGAAATTCTAAAAGATACATTTTGTATTCTGAATACATTCTCTACTTTTTGCTCTATAGAATTAAAAAAAAATGATAAAAGTAGAAAAAACTAAAACCTAACGCCTTCCGGAAGAATGTTCGAGTGAATTCATGATATTCAAATCTTTTCAGCTTGCATAAAAGGTTCGGAAATAAAATTTTATATGTTCAAAACAACGTTACTGAAGCAAAAAATTTGCAAAAATATTTTGAGCGGTAGTTGAGTAAAACTTAAATATTTGCTTCCACACACTATTTTCACATTTCTCATTCCGTTGTTTCAGAGAAGCCTTCATTTAAACTCTTATTATAGTTGCTCTTAATATTACTACTTAATGACAACAAACTTTTTTTATCAACGAGTTTCACATTTCTTACGCAAAAATTTACTCAACGTGTAATCTATAACAATACAAGTTTGCAATTATAAATGAGACTGTCCTGACAAAGAAAAAGGGGAAACAGTTAATAATAAACTTTTTCCAAAATTTTTAAATTGATATCACTAAAACTCGTTAATAGCTACTAAACAAAACGAGTAAGAAAATGGGTAGAAAAACTGAGGAGAAAATGGTTATTAACTGTTTTGACTTTGTTTATTTGTATACTAGCGGTACCCGCACGCAGTTTCCCCGTGCTGAATTTTAAAAACGTGAGTTGTCCGTAAGTCCGATGTCAAAATTTATTTTATATTGAAATGGAAAATGAACTTTTAACCGTATCTTACAAAGTTTTAAAAATATATTTTCAAATTTAATATGTTTAGAGTTGCCATAGGCTGAGAATAAAAAAAAGTGGTATATTGGTTTTAAAATTTGGTCAATATGCGACGATTTTAGTGCAGTTTTTAGGAAAATTTGTGGGTCTTACAAAGTATGGAATTTTAATTACTGAATCTGAAAATAACATTTTGAAGCTTATATTTTTAGAATTAGTATACCCTGAGCTTTAAGAAAGTAGTTTTGTTTTCTTTTTATTTTAAAAAATGAAGCGAATGCGAGAATAGATAGACAAACGAAAATCGCTAATATTTTCCCATATCTCTGATTACAAGCCGCGGACGGGACCCATCCGCCAGTGCGTTGGGGGGAAAACTGAATTGCAGACGTAGCAAAAATCATTGAAAAATTAGAAAAATAATAAAAAAGGAAACACCTGTCGGATTTTTTTTAACGGGTCTATAAATCTTCCTCTTGAATCACTGTGTCTATTGATGAAAACCGCATTAAAATCCGCTGCGTAGTTTTAAAGATCAGAGCGGGAAGCGACTTTGTTTTCCACACTTTTAAAACAATCCTAAAAAAAAATTGGACCCTCCGCCCATTATTTAAAAAATCAAATTAAAAACTAATTTCATAACATCGTACACTGTGTGAACCAGTTCAGTTGCATATTGAAATTACACTGTCATTTTAACTGAAAATTCATCCAAATAAAAAAATGCGATTTTTTTTTTTACATTTTTAATTACGAAACAAAGTGAAACCCTCAATGTCGACAGGGTGGCGTAGGGGTAAGACTCAGGTCTCGTACGCCCAAGATCACAGATTCAAACCTGGCCCAAGTCGGTGGATTTTCAAGATGCAAAAAATCGTCTGCGTCCATGTCGCATGATTGTGCGGCATGTTAAAGATCCCTTGAGTATCCGTTTGGCTTGGATACTCTCGGCTAAATTAAATACCTAGTGGAATTCGCATCAAATGAGAGCTCAGGTACCGCCATCTAGGGGTAACTGAGCGTCAAATTCTCAGTAGCAACGGCATCCTCCGACAGTGGTGCTACTTGAAAAAAATGGATGCCGATTACCGGGGTACGCATTAGGTCTGCAGAGGTTAGTGACCATAAGCAGCCCCATTAGAAAGAAAGAGAGAGAAAGTGAAACACTCAAAGACAATATAAATAAAGACAAGTTTTCAATACATTTATTTCAGATTCCGCATAAAGTAACACAAGTATAGTTTTCTGTTTATTATAAACACTAAAGCAGCATTACCAAGATTACTTTAACTATATACAAGAGCTGCTTCAGCGTACCATTAGAGTCCTCTTCTGCTTTCTTGCACAATCTGCAAGGCTGCCCTACATTTAAAAAGAGTTTTAATGCTGCCGTTCAGCAGTGGAGAGACAGTTTGTGGGGCATATGCTTTTAAAAAGCTTAAAGTCAAAGCTAAGTTTCCTTCGGTGGACACACATAGTTGATAATCATGCTACTGCAACAATAAATTTTGAAGATTGTGAGAAATGCAGGTTTAATTTCAAAGGCAAAATTAATCCTTTGCACTCCAATGGCTCCGCTAGGGGGACATTCAACATATGGCTTTTAAATCCATCGACTTCTCCTGTTTTGTAAAATTTCTATATAATATATAATGTTCTAATAAAGAAATAAACAAAAACTAATATTCAAAATGTTTTGAAATATATATTTTCAATAAACTAAAATTGTCGTTTTATGTTTAGCCTGCCTCTGAAGTTGCTGGTACCCAAAGTTGAAAATGGCCTGGAGCGCAAAGGGTTAATACTTCAACCCAAAAAGCAAGAACACCAAGTTGTACTTACATGAAGTTATGTAAATTTTTGGACGCATTTTTCGAATTAGTATAAGATGTTTTGGACGTCAACAAATGTTTCGCTTGACTATAAAATTTTGAATTTCGCGCCAATAAACAAGATTCAATTAATCAAACAACCAGGAAAATATTTCATTTTTTCTTAAACGTATGCTACAGCTTTAACATTTGAAACGGTTTGACAAAAGTCCAACAGCATACTTACGGCCTTATTCACCAGCCGATTTGAACCTTCGAACTACAGATCAAAGGCATCCTCAACCAATCTAAACGCTCATATCGGTGGTCCAAGTGTCTGACAGAGGTTCAAATCGGTTGGTGAATAAGGCCCATAACAGCCTTATTCACCAACTGATGCAAACCGCTATCAAGCACTCTAACCTCCGATTTGAGCGTTCTAATTGTTTCAGGAAGCCTTTGATCTGCAGTTCGAAGGTATAAATCGGCTGGTGAATAAGGCCTTAAGTCACGTAAGGACTGTTTAAAGAAGACTTTGAATAAGCTTACATTCGGAATTTGCCACATGACATTTTTTTCTAAATAAAGAATGTGTATAACTTTACGAGTAGAGGTCGGTTTTACAAAACAATTATGATACAGCAAAGCTTGTTTAATTAGTATTGATGTAGGGAAAGAAAAATGACAAAATCGTAATAATAACAATAGAATATTGTACATAGACTAACTTACGTTTTTGTAACTAAAAAAAAGTAAAGTCAACTTAAACCACATTTTGGTACTGATTTGCTGTTTTTAAAAGGGGTAAAGACGAATTCTGTAATTTAATGAAAAAAAAAAAAAAGTTTTGTAATAAGCTACTGAGGATGAATTCATTTTAGTATTCGTATTTTTCACACATACTGTTGTATTCAAAACATCTTACGTGAAATTCCATCAGCAATCTCTAAACTTTACGACAGCTGCAAGTCGCTTTTTAAAATCATTCAATAATTATACTACGTTCACCACAAGTAGATGTAACGAAAATTTTCATTTTTTTTCTTTTGGATAACATTCTGTACAGTTAGTTCACAAGTAAATATTTTAGAGAGCGGAAATGTTTCAAATAATGAATGGAATTTAGTTTTTCTTTCTTCTCATCCCCCCTTTTACAAATAAATTTGAAAGATAAAATTGCAAGTTTGCGGGTAAAATATTACAAGCTGAAAATGCTGTTCCTAAAAAAGAAATATAAACTTTGTAAGAAAAAAAAAACACACCAATAAATAAATAAATAAATCTTTTTTAAGGGAAACAATATTGCGAAAATTGTGATTGATTCTATTCTAAGCAAATGGCAAAAACTAAGTTTGCCAAAATTGCATAAGTATTTTTCTTCTTTGTAGGTAGTTTTCACTTTTACAAAAATAAAAAAGATTTATTAATTAAAAAGATTTCACTTAAAAATTAGATTAAAAGCAATGACGCATTTCTTTTTATTTCACAAAATTATTATTTATTATGTTTTGCAGTTATCTCTTACGTAGTTTGTATTGATAGTAACTATTTGAATATTTCCTATTAGCTTTAATTGTTGTTTACATTTCTTTAACCTTAAATCAAGAGAAATTTAAACGTAATTATTGATTTTCTTGCTTTTTGAGATAAAGCACACTCTGATTATCAAACATTTACATGGCTTAAAAATATTCTCAGTGCCCATAGCATTCTGACTAGAAAAAAAATATTCTTTCCACTACAAATAAATAATTTAAATTAGTTCTACATGATTGCACATATACATATTAAAACATAACAGAAACAAACAAACAGAATGGCACTTTCTATAAATCAACATAATACTCAAATATATGTTTTATCATCACAAAAGTAACATGTAAACGCTGTCCTGTCTTATCGTCAGGAGAAGAACACCAGACCAGACACGAATCTTCTGAGAATGCTACTTCCTTACAGTTTCACATATTTTTGGCAGCCAAAATTCGGCGATTCAGTTCGTAGACGGAAGTTGTAAAATTATTTATTGAACTCTGTTGTTTGCATTTAAAACTTTAATGTGCATTCAGACCAAACGCAACAACGACGTAATCTTTCGGGAAGTTTCATTGGTTTTACATAACTTAATAACCACGCCCTCTTATTGACTGATTGGTCTTTTTATTTAAGTCATTAAAAGACATTTTTACTCAGACAATCGGGATTTGAATTGATGACTGCGCTGTCGAAACGTTACGACCTCGCTGTTACTTTGGTAACCATAGCAAGTTTATTACGACCGAGGTAAAAGGCTGCGTCGCCTTTGCTGTAAATGCACCTTAAATCGTATAGTTCTGTTTTCGAAGAGGTATTCACTGGCTGCTTTAAATTTTTAAAGTGAGCTATGTAACTAAATGGACTGCTATTCGAGTGCTTTGTCGTTTGCGCGAACAGAATAAGAACTCAATAAGAAGCTTCGCTTTCAACTGCGAAGTTTTTCTCTTCACTTGGGTTTTCTTAAGTACCTTAAGTTTCTAATGCCCAGTAGCATGTATTGCTTAAAATATTACGAAATATTACGAATAAATACAACAAACAACTTTGTTTGCTTTTCGTAATGTTTCGAAAAGCAACAACAAAAAAATGGAGACATTGTAAAAAAAAAAAAAAAAAAAAAAAAAAAAAACGGAATAATAAAAATTGAGTCATGTTTTTACATGACTCAATTTTTGTCTTCCGTGAGGAACTGAAATATTTTTTACTGTATCCAATGCTCGAGCAACCATATACAGCACATGATTTCTCAATAATTAGTTTGAATAAAAGAATGATTAAATTTAAACCTCTCTTCAAAATTGCAATTGGTGGACAAAATATACGGACGAAAGTGGTGAACCTAGCTGACAAACCTGTTGACCCCCGAACTTTAGTTTTCTTTGTGGAAAACAGTATTCCAGTTAGTTATATAGCTTAGTAGCCTACTACCATAAAAGAAACAAATCACCCAATGTTAATTCTGTATCGGATAGTATTCCAGTTTGTTATATAGCCCAGCGGCGCAATACCATAGCAACAGCTTTATCCGGGATTCATCACAGGACGATTGGAGCTTAAATGATGGGAGCACAATTTTACGGCTTTTGAAATTGAATTGATTTCAAGTATGAGTAAGAAGCATTTAATAAAAAGTAAATGTTATACCATGCTTAGGGAAAACGCTTTTATGTAAATCTGCACCTTTTTTGTAGTTGTGAAGAATACAACAGTTTCAGGAGAGATCTTAAAAATTTTGAGAGTTAAAAATTTTTGCATCAAAAATGGATAAAATGTAGTTTGAATCTCTTCCCCCAAAACGGTTTGTGTGTTTTTATACTAAAATTTTCATTGAAATAAATCGATGAATGTCAAAATACGTCATCTCAACATGAAAAATCCAAAAGTTATGTAAAAAGGTAATTTTGCTGCATACTAAAATCAGTTTTCCTATTGGATGAAATGAGGGAAAGGGGGGCACAAACGGCCAAGTACTGCGACCAGAGGTCTGTTGTACTTTCCTATTGGATAAAAAATGATAATTAAGTCTGATTAAGGAAAAAAGTTAACATTTATCCAACTTTCAACAATACTCTTCCTTAAACCAAAAGTCATGTTACAGAAAGAATAAATGAAGGAAAATTATCACTGCAGGTAAACCATTGGAACTTGCTGGGAAAAAAATTATATTACTTTGAAATTAATATTCCTTTTTTTTTTACAAACTGTAAAATCGATGGCTTTCTCTGATACATAATTAGTATTAAACAGCTTTCACACACAACAAAACACAATTTCTACAGCAAAACCAAATTTCATTTTGTCCGTCTTAGAATTGAAAAATACATGATTTCAGACTTTTGAGTTTATAGAATGCTCCATGGCTGGTCAAGTGTTTAAATTTTGATTCAGTAAAATCTTTCTTTTTACGAGTACATTTGTATTTATCAACTGTATCGAAAATTCAATCTGATTTTTGTTAGTTTTTTTTTATTACAGACATCGGTTATAGTTTCAGAGTCTATCTGATTAGTAGAAAGATTATCGGTTCATCAAGAGTTTAAATTTTTCTATGATAAAAATCCTTTCTTTTTGACACTCGCATTTAAATTTTTGCTTCATAGTCTGGCATTTGCTAGTTTTTAAACTGCAATTAACCATACACAGTCAACCGCACTTCACAATCCTGGTTGAATTTTAGTGTGTGTCTTCGGACTGATATCGTTTGCTTGGAGCTTTTCAACCATTCGGACAAAACCGTGTTATGGCCATTTTTTTTTCTACGCTAAAGATCGCCTTTCATGAATGGTGATTCCGTTCCGCAAGAAGATGCTGGCGAAGAGGAACAGTTAATTCTGTGGTCGTGCAACTGCACATCCTCATCGTCTTCTTCATCGTCGTGGTTGACTAAAAGACTCTTCAAGGAGTTGATGGATTCCTCCATCAGCAGGCTGTCAACATTTGGACAGCCGATGTTTTTGTCATCGCAGCAGTGACCACTGCTTTTGGTATTGCAACAATGACTGTTGCTTTTTATGTCGAAACATTGGCCATTATTCTTCATATTGCAGCATTGGCCATTATTTTTATTGTCGCAGCATTTGTCGTTGTTGTTATTGCTGCATTTGATGGAAGACTGGTCTGTCTTGCGATTCTTCTTCTTGTTGCTTTCTTCTTCTCTGTTCGGGCATTCTGCAATGAGGTGGTCCTCTGACTTGCAGTTGTGGCAGCGTTTGGGTTGTGGTCCCATAGTGCACTTGGCAGCGATGTGATTGGCAAATTCACCACAGTTATAGCATCTGCAAGAAATCAAAAATACAAGATATTGTAATGAGATTTTAAAAAGTTAACTCTGAATACAATAAAAGCAATGGGAATTCTTTCTTACGTTTCAAGATCATTTTATTTGAAAGTCTGGAAATGATATGGAACTAAAAAGGATGTACGACAAAGGGTTTCTCGGATTCTAATTTGTTCTAGTTATTTCCATTTTGTTCTAGCCATTTGTTTCTGTTTGTTCACAAGCAAGTCTTTATAATTCCTAACATAAACATAAGCCAAATCTTAAACATGCGCCTACTACTCGCGAAAATTTTGAATTTAGTTTTTTTTCTGGAGCTTTAGTGCAAGAGGTATCATTAATTTTAATTTTATTTATTAATAGACTAAATATTCCTTCGAGAAAAAATTATCAAGCTCATGGTGGGTGCATTCATGCTAGTCAATATTCCCCCCTCCAAGAATCTTTCTTACCCTTTATTGAGGAACTTTTCTTTTTTTTTGCTAACTTTTCAAGCACGTATAATCTGTCAATCGTCTCCATCCGTAGAAGATAATATCTTGTTTCTAAAAATTTTTACATATTTAAGCGAGCTCAAAAATATCGCAAAACTGTTGGCGAAATTTTAAAACTGCCATAACATCCTAAATGATAAGTAGAGAAAGATCCTTCACTAGTTACAACCCTAAAGTTTAAACCGAAAATCATGGTAGCTACTCTACAGTACAGCGATATTAAGCCATGTGTTTGACTTACTTTTTATCCCAATTTCATTTTACTGAAAAAAATACGTTTACTTGAGATTTATTGTGAAAACTGTTCACAATAATCCTCAAGAAAAGATCATCCCCAACATCCCTCCATTAAAACTTAACCACATCCAACATGATCGAACAGAACTTTATGACATGATATCTTACCTAAACCAAGTTGCTTATTTTCCTGGATTTCTCTTACTCAATATGCAATTTTGCTACATGCAGTCCCACTTAGAAAGCCTCCAGAATGAGATTCTGATTCTTTGATAAATTTAGTAGACGCTATTTATCAAATCCACATTTGACGCATTATGAACCATTGCAATTTATTTTGCCGATATTTAGACTATCTTGCTTTTGCTGAAACGTGTTGTCATTTTCTATTCTTCTGAAGTTTCTCTGACCTGACATATAACTGAAATCAATCAATATCTTGGATTGCCTGTTACTCAATGGATATATTCTGTTTCGCCTCTATACTTATTTAATTATCTATATTAAAATTGCTATGTTACTTCACTAATAAATTACAAGCAATAAGATAAAAAAAAAGGCATCTGGACAAATTGACAGTAAAAAGCTGCTCATCAACAAACCTCTCCACAAGTTGGATTTACTCCCAGCGACGTGATACATGCTTTCTTTTCATTCACGAACGGAAAGTGGAGGTCTAGAAGGAATAAAATGTTTATGATTGACCGATTGTACCGTCTCTCTCTCTTCCCCTCTTTTGTGAGTAAACATACGTTCAGCTGTCATTCAGCAATCAGGGTTGTTTTGTTACTCATGGGTGGCAACTGTTTCCCTCCCTCGGCTCCGTGTCCGTCAGTCCGTTACGCAAAGAAAATGCAAAACCGTTACAAATACAGTGACCCTCAGAGGGGCAATTCAGAGCCATGGAGCTCTAGCTATTCTTTGAGAATGAAAAGCGGATTAAAGGAGTTGAGGCAGAGAATGATGCTTTTAAACGATTCCTAAGTAAAATTTCTAATTTTGATGAACGATAATTTCTTATCAGTAATTAAAAAGCGCAGCACGAAATGGGATTTAAATGATTACTATTGAGATATTAGTTTTCTTCGCATGTTTATGTTGATTAGCAACACAATTATCAAACGATTCAATAAAAACAAGTTTATTTTTAGTTATGAATTTTTTCGAATTGTAAGAATCAATTTAGGTTAATGCCACGACAAAACAAAACATTTCAGTACTAAGCATTAAAACAACAAAACAAATTTTGGGGTTCTTAGATATCTTTATGCCTACTTGAAAAATATTGGAAGAATTATAGTCAAAGAAATAAAATTTTGATTTTTTCTTTAAAATCATGACCTAATCTCTCCATTCTTTGTCAAATCTGTCATGGTAGGTTTCTAATTCAAAATTTCACTTCTTAGATTAAAAATCCTGCTTAATCTTTAAAGCAGACAGAAAGATTTTATAAAGTAAGCAAGCTAGAATTTATATATTCAGTTATTTCCATATTTTTATACTCAGTCAAGTTATTTTAATATTCTGTACTAAAACAAAAAACTTGTGATAGATATGACAAAGAATACATGCGATTAACCTTTAGCTTTAATTACACTCTAAAATGTATTATATTATCAAATAAACTCACTTGAAATATTTTATTAGTAGTATTTAACATTAGAGTGTAGTGTCACACTGGTTACAGTTAAAACTTAAAATACTAAGTAAATTTTGTAGCAAACAAAAGTAACGTTAAATTTAAAATTATTAGTAAACATATTAATTCCTTTCATGATTTCCATTATTAATTGTTACTGAAGAGTACCGTGTAGGCAATATACCTATTTTTTTAAGCTACCGTATTTTTATTAGTATTTAAGAATAGGTAATTTTTCCATAATGTATTACCACGTACATTCTTAATAAATAATAATGAAAAAATTAAAGTACTTTTTTCGATCAACAAATAGTGAAATAGTAACATTTATACGACATGAAATAATGACTGTTGTGAGAAATGCAAAAAGACTTTATGCATTAAATTTAACTACTTTGGTTCAAAAACTATATTTTAAGCAAAAACCTTTTTGACAATCGGGAGAAAAAAAAGCCTGAAAAATACTAGAAGAAAAGAAATTTTCGTAGCAATGTCAAGAACGAAATTCCTCCTAAAAGTAGCTAAAGAAATGTACACATAAATACGAAAATTAAACTGAAAATATTCAATGGACACTAAAAAATGAGTATAATTTTTCGAAGAAGAATTTCCTATAGCTAACTTTTGCTCAATAATTGTAATAGTAAAAACATTAATTAGAGCAACGAAATAAGAATCAATAATTACAAGTTACTCTTTAAATCCATAGTATGAGATTAGTTCTTAACAAGATCCAACTCTGGAAATAATAAGAAGGAACAATAAGAAATAACAATCTGCGTTTATTATTTTCTTTTGGGAGTAAAGCAAAGTAATTGCCATTATGTTTCTGATGAAGATAAGTCACTCTTACAGTTTGGAAATCTGAACAAAGGAAATTTGGGTCGTATTTCGATTAAAATGAAATAGTCTCAATGGCGCTAAATATTAAAACACTATGTAATACTTTTTTATTCTTGGTTAGTGAATATTATCTCCTGCCTTTTTACGCCTATAAAGTTCATAAAATGGTTATCCCACCTTAACCCTCCAAAATTTTCTTTTTGTATCTATTAGCATTCGTATACTAATTTATTTATCTAGTTTTCTCTCTCTTTTTGTGTTTTGTTTATATACCGATAATCTAACTGAATCGTTCATTTCGAAAAGGTAACAACTCTTAAAACCAAATTTTTCAGGAGATAGAAAAAATTGACTTGAAACTATGACTTGACTACTTATGAAACTATGACACGACTACTTATGAAACCATGACACGATTCAATTACCGTTTTTTTTTATACCGCTCTACTCTCTTTGTGTTTTTGATTTGCCGATCGGTAAAAATCAAGTTCTTGTTTACATTCAAAATATTAAAATAACTGGAAATTTTGTGTGCTTGCGACCCCTTATGAAACTATGACTTGACTACTTATGAAACTATGACTTGACTACTTATGAAACTATGACTTGACTACTTATGAGTTTGAACTTGAACTTGATTACTTATAAACTTTAATTTGACTACTTATGAAACGTTGGAAAACCGTTACGGGTTTGATCCATTTCTATTTTATTTGGTAGGTTAATGTATTTAAATAAAACAATTTTTGTTAATTACGCCCTAAGAATTAATAAAGTAAAAGAGTTGCTTTATTTTCAAAATTTTTGAAAAGATTCAATTAGTTTTTTTGTTTTATACCGCTCTATGCTTTTTGTGTTTTTGATTTGCCGATCGGTAAAAATAAAAAATGTGTACGCAAGATAGAAGTTTAACTCCAAATTGTTCTTTCTCCTGTCTGTCACAACAGTTTTTATTTAAGTACAAAATATTAAAATTACTTACATTTATGTGAGTTTACACAACTTTATAGCTGTTTTAAAAACAGTGGAAGATTTTTAGGCTAAGAAATAAATATTTTGAGTTATTTTAAAAGTTTTGGTCCTTAAACTACAATTTTTTCGATATTTAAAAGGGGGAATAAAGATGTGTATGCGCACCAGCATATATTAAGTTCTATTCTATTCTAGATGTTTCCAGCATCATATTAAGAGATCGTTGCGCCTTGTCTCTATTCGAATCTAATAGTTTTGAACCAGCTTCCAGATGAGAGACCGTCACCTAGGTTGGCCCCTCCAGAGGTATCATTTCGCTTGGATGACACTGGAGCCATGACGGACTTTACGTGCACGAGCTCACTAACATACACGGCCCCGGTGTGAATCCGTCGCGAGAGGTGGTCACCCTCCCAAACACTGACTTCGGTCAATGTTGCTTCACTTTCGGTGTTCTTTGGGAATTGAGCTTCTGACAACTGGTCTACTGCGGTACACCCAACTAGCTTCAGTTGGATGTTTTTCATATAGAAGCTCACTTTTTTGCATTGGAAAAGGGGGTACATGTAACATCAAAGCACATGTCAGCAACTTTTTGCAAATTTTGTGTTGCTTTTTAATTTTTACATCGTAATAAGTTTCAGATACTGGGGAAGGGGGGCGTAAAGCACATTCCCTTTCAACATGTTTATCCCTGATATCTCGTGGTATTAGCGCCCATTGACGAATGCACGCGCTACCACCTGGTACACTCTTTCACGCCATTGACCACACTGGGTCACGGTCACCCCCTACGCAGCTGCCGAGGGGAGAGGAGGAAGAGAAGAAACGACAACAATGATGCTACAAGAGTCGGTGCCTCGAGGAGGCTTGTTTACGCGAGCCCCGTCAAGCAACGGACGAACGTTGGGCGGTAAACAACAGTGCGTCATAAATATTTCACAATAGAATGATTTTTCAGGGTACTTTTAAATTAGACGTAAATGATTTCGCGATGGCAGGCCCGGGGGCAGTAAATCAAGTTCTATATTTTTCTGTAGCATGCGTTTGCTCCTGCGCCCACTACGTGGTTAAGCGTGACACATAAAATGTCGAAAGTTGGTTGGCCACATGATGTTTATGCGAAAAGAAGGTTTCGCTTTTTATACTTTTTTTTTATGCTCATGGGTTTTCGTTCGAAAACACATTCTATAGGAATGTGCGTTTGAAGGAACCACTCTTTCTATTGCATGATTTCCATAAAATAAGCAATAGAAAGAGTTAATTTGATAAGCTAATAATTTCAGCGAATTATATTGGAAAGGCTACTACGGGGTTAAGCGTGACTTATAAAATGTCGAAAGTTTGTTGGCCGCATGATCTTCATGCGAAAAGAAGGTTTCGCTTTTTATTTTCATTTTTGCTTATGGGTTTTACTTCAAAAACACATTCTATAAGAATTTGTTTCTGGAGGAGCTAAAGGGAAAATTTCCATAAAGCATGCAATAAAAAGAGTCGATTTAATATGCTAATAATTTAAGCGAATTACATTGGAAAAGTTACTACGTGACACATAAAATGTCGAAAGTGGTTGGCCACATCTTTATGCGAAAAAAAGGTTTCGTTTTTATTCTTTTTTTTTTTTTTGCTCATGGGTTTTCGTTCAAAAACACATTTTATAGCAAGTTTCCGCAAAGCAATAAGCTAATAATTTAAGAGAATTCAGGCTGATGGAAGAGCTTTTCTTCTTCTAAGAAGCCTCTTCTAATGAAATATAGCAAATTAGATAATTATATTATTAGATATTTAGACAGAAAGGTTTCAAAAGTATTCTAATGACGTGTTTTTATAGCTTTACATTTTGCGGTAAAGTTAGAAAAAAATAGCTAAGGAATTTAAAATGCTTTTATTAGTTTCCCTTGTATGTAAGCAAATTTTGTAATTCAGTTTTCACCCACTCCAAGAGGTTTTCTTTTACTTCTTTGAAAATCTGCACACAAACCAAGAGATAATCACAGTACAACCTGGCGGTTTGCATTTTTTAGAATTCGATTTTCTTTATTTAAAACTTTTCTCTAAATTGTGAGTAGAAAAACTTCAGAAGCGCTGTAAAGATTCAATGAACTTGTACGTAAAATATGGGTAATGTTACAAGTTGTGGATATTCATGACCGTACATACGTTTTTTGGTTGATTGAGGGTGTGAAAAATAAAGTTATTATAAAGTTATTTATCATAAAAAACTACTTTAACTAAAACTGATTAATCAACCGCTTAACTTATTAAAAAATTATTTATTCTTGCAGCAATTTAATTTTTTTATGAAAAGTAAAAAGTGACGTTCAATATATAATTAGTACAGTACCCAGGTACTAGTTGCGGATCAAATCATTTGATGTACTAGTAAATAACAACGCAATGACCCTATAAATGACTGGCGCATACGATTGTAATAATCCACAGAGAACTGGTTGTGTATCAAAACTCAGAATATTAATTCCATGCTCAAAGGATCAAAAGTTCATGAACATCGCAAAAATCCAAACTAAACAGAGTCTGATCAAGAAGTTACATGATTTTGAGCACCGTAATCAAAGGCTTATATTTTTCATAAGTGTATAAATTTTTCTGTTTTAAAAGAGCGTATTGCTCAACTACTGTAATGTTTGATAGTACTGTAACTCCCATTTTTTATTGAACTTTCTTAAAATCATATTCAAATGTTCCATTGCCATTAGTACGGACTTCTCCCCTTTAGCTGGGTGCTCTCCTCTCTTCTTCATTTTTCAGATTTTGTTTTTGTTAGTGCTTCTTTTTTTAATCAGAAGCTCAAAGTTACGTGTGAAGTAGTAAAGGCAATTCTTGAAGATTTGGTATTGTTTTCTTCTGGTCCCAAACGTTCTTTTATCACCTAAACAAAAGAAATGCTACAAAGAAAGAAGAACTTTCTCTGGCGTTAAATGAGCATCAATTTGTAGTCAAAATGTGTTTCAGGGAGCTATGTGACATGTTTGATAAAGATTTACAATTAAAACATCATAGTTTTAGTTAAAGAAATGACTAAAACTTTGAATGCAGTTAACCTTAACTCGCACCGTAACCGTTTTGAGCAGCTTTTCATGGGTGAAAAACTAACACCTAATGCAAGACGTAATGCATTATAACAAATACAGTGAAACCTCTCTAAAGAGACCACCCACCAGACCGAAGAAAATCGGTCTTATAGAGAGGTGGTCTCTGAATAGAGGTAATGGCTAAAACAAAGCTTGATGCAATAATACAACAATACACTATTTTAAAACTTGTTTTTATGACTGAACAGCTGTCAAAAAAAAAATAATCAAAGTTTGCTTTGATTTAATAGTTTATCATTAACAATCTTTATGTCTGAACTTTGATTTCCTGAAACAATTTATTTATTTTAGAGTCTAGAGATGACTCTAGACTCTAAATTGAATTTTCAGTTTAGGCAGGCAGGAATTGAATTTTCTATTGATTCCATTTACCGTTTCTTGATAGAAAATAGGTGGCTGTTTCACTTTAGGAAGCTCATTATATGAATCAGAATGAGCTCCTATTTTTTTTTATTATTGACTGTAGTATCAATTAATTTACAAGTATTGTAAGAGGGAAATGCTCTCTGTGAACTCTACATATGTCCTTAGCTCTCCAAGAAAGGTAACAGATGGAATGTGGACCAATCATTCCCATAAATGACTCTATATTTCCAAGGGTATTGGTACTTCACACGGGTCTCCAAGGACAAATGAACAATTAAGAAACATTAACAACGAATTCCTCCATCTACTAGCTGGGTCCTGTCTTTCTCAGAGATAAGGGTATTTCAAAATTTTCCCAGGTAAATAATTCTACGTGTTCTTCTGAAAAAGTGGGCTTACAGGGAGGGAGAAAGAAATTAAGTGGTCTTTTAATGGAGGGAAAGTTAATTTTAAGAAAGTTAGCTGGAAGGTTTAGACCTTAAAAAAAAAATGGTCTTTATGAGAGGTAGTCTCTTTATAGAGGTGGTCTTTATGAGAGGTTTCACTGTAATTTATTTTTTGATACAAAGTCTTCTTTTTTTTCATTTTTTTTTGAAATTCCGACATATATACAGAGGTATCTGAATTTTTTTTTAATTTGCCTCTCCTCATTTTCTGATGAAATTTTTACCATAAATTTTTAGACTTTTCCAGTTCCCAACATGGCTTTTCTCATTACTAAATAATGGAAGCTCTAGCAGTTAGGCATAGCATACATATTACAGCATAAGAAAATTTGTTGACTTGAAAAACTAAGAGTGCAAATACTTTAATACGCAACTAGTGCCCGATCTGCACCTAAATCCAGCATGCAAAAGGTTTTAAATTCTAAAATAAAATCTTCTCTCAGCTGCTGATAATGGCGCAGTGTCCATGTTTGAATGCGTTTGATGAACAGTTTCCCCAGAGTGGACACAAATTTATTGCTGAAGTGTAGTGTTAACTTGAAGTGGTTAACTACTAGTGGCAACTACTAGTTAATTACTAGTTGTAATCACTTTTGGTTTGAACTAGTTAACTAAGTTAAACTACTTTTTTCCCCAACTACTAGTTACAACTACTTTCAAAATTCCAACTACTTTCGATTTTTTTTTTTTTAAATTTATTGTTTGAAAAAAAAAAAAACTATTTTTTAAACATTAAACTATTTAAATTTTTAGTTTATGAATATTACTCACACGAATATACTATTTTATATTATGTTATATAATGTACAAGTTTTTATTTAAAAAGTCATAATATTTAGTGCAGTATTTACACAAATTAGGGAGACAAATTTGAAAAATTGCTATTTCTTAAAAACATAAATTATTAACTTTATTAAACAAATATATATATTAAAATAAAAGTTTAAATTTAGAGAAAAAGATTGTCTTTATTCATATTCTATTTATATATTAATCGTTCAGTGTTATTTAGAAATATTCAATCTTCGAATGTTTTACAGGAATTTCTTTAAAATTGTTTTAATGTTTAAAAATAGTATTGAGTTGAATTATTAGGATTAAATATTTAAGAACAAGTTTAAAAATGGAAATTCAAATGAGTTATACTTAAAAGTAGTTAACTGGTAGTTAACTATTTTTGGAGAACAGTTAACTACAAGTTACAACGAGTCTCAGAAAAAAAAAGTAGTTTCCTTCTAGTTGCAACCAGTTTTGTTTAGATTAGTTGGTAGTTAACTACTTTTTGACGAGTAGTTGCCAAACACTACTGAAGTGCCTAGAATTTTATTTAACAGTAGTTGAAAGATGCCGTTGACCCACGGTTGATGTTGGAGGTACAGGATGAAAAAATTTTCTTGTTGCAGTGAACGTGTTAAAATGAATCTTGTGACATTTCACGTCATTCGCATAATCGAAAATCATTCCCCTCCCACCCTCCAGATTATAAAAAGGGGGTGGGAGATTGGGCGAAAGGACAGCAACTGCAGAATCTCTTTCCGAAACATAGCAGATGGAGGAGTTTAAGGGTCATGCATTCGTCTGAGCAGTAAACAGGGCTTAGGCACAATACCAACGTGAGCGTGACTCTTCAACAGAGCCGAGTGAAAGGGAAACAAAAACCACTTTACAGGAGACTTTGAAGGGGGCGGGGCGTGAAAGGCATAGCACATGGCACGCGAGCCGGTCATTGGCTTGTGGAATTGGAGAACATTTTGCGTGGGAGTTCGGATTTCGTTTGGTAGAAATCCGAGTATTAAATGGCTGTGGACATCAAAAACTTGAAATGGTACAATCAAGACGCACTTACAGTGAAAGAGGGCCATGACGGAAAAAATGAAAATGGCTGCAAACTGAGTGAAGTACATTTCACCGAGTTCTTTTATGAGTACAAATGGCAAATTTTTATTTGCATTACTTTTCAAGTTTTTCCAGATAATGCAAGCGACAATTGAAAATTGAAGTACTAAATGATTCCACAATAATTGCAAAAAATTGTACATACATTTAAAAACGATAAGGTCCACATAATATTATAACAATCCAAAATGTCATCCATTCTCAGCTAATGCAAATAGAAAGCAAAAGTGGAATATAAAATTATAGTTAAATTTTATAATGCCTGTCCCGAGAAAGTACTCAATTTTGAGTTGTATTTCTCTTGCACTGGACTTGTTATTGATTGAGTGCTCACAATGTTTGAAACATGCATTAGGACAGAGTTAAACTTTAACATACGGTTTTCCAGTAAGAAAATTTTACAGGATGAGCATAATTTCTACATTTTATTTATATGACGGTTTTTAAAAAACAGAAGGGTTACGTGGTACCAGTGCCTTCTAGGGAACTTTATGAGCTTTTGATTTTAGTCGTTCAAAAGTTTTGTGATATCTACGCATTAAGCCCTAATCTTGAATTATTCTGAAAACAAACAAGCTTTGAATCAATTCTACATTGACAGATGTTTAACACTTTGCAATCTTCCATAACAGCACTTGATTGTATTTGTGTTGTGTAGCTTAAGCGGTCTTGTGTAGAGTATTCTGTTTACTGAAAAAATGTTTCGAACTAACCTCAGAATTTAAAAGTTTATGTACAACATTTTGTTTTTAAAATCTAGCTTGAATTTTAATCGTGTACTTCTCATTCTTTTGCACTGAAAACGGGATCTCTGACAAAGAATGAAACACCTACTTGCCACAAATATTTCTATTTTGTCCCTTAAGGATGTCTAACATGTATTCTGTTTACTCAAAAAATGTTTCAAACTTACTTCAAAATTTAAAATCTATTAAGGTGCCCCAAAATTCCTTTCAATCTAACTTGAAATTATAATTGTGCACTTCTCAATTCTTTTGCACTGAAAACGAGATCTCTGGCAAAAATGAAATAAGTACTTGAAACAAACATTTCAGTTTCATGCCCCCCTTAAGAATGTTAACACGTTTCAGGATAATAGAAATGTTGAGTATCCTTTTTACTGAAATGTTTTAAACTTACTCCATAATTTTAAACATCTGACACAAAATTCCATTTAATCAAGTGTAAAATTTTAGTCGTGTGCTCCTCTTCTTCTTGCTCTGCACTGAAAATGTGATTGGTTCTGAAAGGATGCTTAACGGCTTCGAAGACACTAAGAATTTTAGTAAGGCACAAGTATATATAGTTGATTCATTATTGAAACAATGGCGATATTCGTAGCTTGAAAAGCTAAGTGTTATAAGAGCGATCAGGAAATCACAGTTTTATGTGTGTATATGGTGATAAGCTATTAAAAACTATGATTCTGAAATAATGAAGCACATAATAAATTAACTTTGCAAATAAATTGTAATAAACATTTTCTCGTTAAGAAAGCACAAATTAGCATTAAAATGTAGTGATGTGTTTCGGTATTGCTTAGATGCATTTTAAGGCTCATGTCTGTATTTTAATGCTCATTTGTGCTTTCTTAATGTGAAAATTTTTATCACAATGAAGCACATGTTAAAAATTACAGTCATTTCTTGGGGAAAAAAATATTATCGAAGCCATAAATCATTTAATAACACAGAATGGCAGCAAAAGTTTTCTTTCGAAACTGAAGCAAAAAAAAAAAAAAAAAAGAGAAAAGGATTTAGCTTTGTGTGAAAGGGGGAGAAAAAAATACTTTTTCTTCGATAGTTCGTAAGTTCCAATTTCTTATATATATATTTGTTCTTTTGTCTCTGTTTGTCTCTTTGCGAAGACCACCCATCCAAAAGCCTAACAATACAATTAATGTGTCTTTTTCTGATGTCCTGTCCGAACACCGACCCCTCCCTCCCCGATGGAAAAAAGAAGAAGAGGAGAAATAAGAGGCACGGACTCTCCTACCTGTCACTTTCCCCAATAACTTCTAAAATTGAGAACAAGGAGCTAAAAGAAAAAAAAAAGTCCCCCGTCCTGTTTTTCCCCTTTTATCCAACGTATAAGAAAGACGCTAGGACAACTGAGGAAAAGAAAAATTGGAGGGATCTAACATCTGAAAGAAGGGTTACCAAAATGGCCCAGAGTTTGCGCCAAACTTTTCGCCAATAATTTTATTTTTGATGAGTTTTAAATATTTGTTAGAAGAACTGAGCAAAACATAGTTATGTGTCAGTCGATTAAAATTTAGGAAGTATCTAAGCTTGATTTTTGAGATCGGAACCTGCATTTTAATGAATGAGAAGGAAAAAAATAAATATTTATAAGGTATTGGAGTTTGTATTAAATATTTTTTAGTGATTTGCATAAAAACTAAAATGATTTTTTTTTTAATTTTACACAAACAGTTACACTCTCTTTATTTTCGGAATCGATATTTTAATGAATTGAATTATAAGAAATAAATAAAAAGAAATATTTAATGGCTATTCGACTTAGTACAGACTAATTTTTAATGATTTGCATAAAAATTAAAATGATCCCGCCCCCATACCTAATTTTTAAAAAAGTAGGCAATCTCCTATTTTCATTAAAAATAAGGGCTTTAAACTTGCAATCTGTTTTCATTAAAAATAAAACAAAATGATAAGCAAGTTATACATATACAAAAAATAAGCAATAATAAATAGTAATAAAAAAAGTATTCAGCATGAAAAGAACGAAATACAGTCAAAAATTGATTTTCAGTGCGTGTAGAGAAGTACAATTTTGGTATACAAACTTTCTTTTAAACATGTTTTCCGAATACAAATAAAAAACTCAAAAACTTTATTGGATCTAAAATCATCGCAAAAAATTAGACAAATGAACAGCTCAACTGACATCATACATTTTTTAACACGTTCTAATGCTGTTCTTCTGATTGTTTCTCTTCTCATGCCCTTTGTCCTGCCATCTGGTTATCGCTACACTGTAAAATATTCTAGTTAAAACTTTCACCAAAAAAAATAAAAAATAAAAGTGAACTTTAGCTGCAACCAACATTTGGTACTTTGAATCATTATAATGATGTGGTTTCACCAAGAATGTGAAACTAGGAACCATTAAAATGGTGTAGTTTCACCACGAATGTGAAACCAGGAACCATTACAATGGTGTAGTTTTACCACGAATGTGAAACCAGGAACCATTATAATGGTGTAGTTTTACCACGAATGTGAAACCAGGAACCATTATAATGGTGTAGTTTCACCACGAATGTGAAACCAGGAACCATTATAATGGTGTAGTTTCACCACGAATGTGAAACCAGGAACCATTATAATGGTATAGTTTTACCACGAATGTGAAACTAGGAACCATTATAGTGGTGTAGTTTCACCACGAATGTGAAACCAGGAACCATTATAGTGGTGTAGTTTTACCACGAATGTGAAACCAGGAACCATAGTGTGTAGTTTCACCACGAATGTGAAACTAGGAACCATTATAGTGGTGTAGTTTCACCACGAATGTGAAACTAGGAACCATTATAATGGTTCAACTTTAGTACCAAATGTTGGTTGCAGCTAAATTTCGCCATTTTCCCCACTTTTTTCGGTGAAAGGATGTACTAGATTTTTTTAGTATACTGCAAAATTTTTAAACTTAATTTTCATTTTATCATTATTTAGCACGGAAGAAATATTGGAAAAATGCATTTTTTAAAACAATATTCTTGAAATATCTTAAAAACCCTACGTGATAAGGCATTTCTCACACGAAAAAATGAATAACAAAATCTTTATTTTGTATCAGATGCAAAATGACGTTGAGTAATGCAATTAAACATAAAAGTTAAATTATGCAAAATTGCACGTAGAAAATGTAAAAACTCACTTTATGTTTACACATTTACGTAAACCCTTTGTAAAAGAGTTGAGGTATTGTGAGCTGATTGCGAAAATCATGTCATGGTTTGTCATCGTTGAACCTTTTTTCTTTAGGATTATGTTAAGGATAAGATACAGGTTAATAAAAGTTGGTTCAGCCTCAAAAGAAAAATTTGGCACAACATCGACAAAATTCCCCAGAAAATGTCAACAAGGGAAAAGAGAGCATGTGCAGTAAGTTTCGGATTCTCATTTGTCATATATTTTGTTTCCTATGTAATCTTCATGTGAGTCAGTACTTTGTAATGAAACAGGATTATTACCAACCATTAAATGAAGATTGACCGTTATTAAAAAACTAAATAAATAAATAACTAAAACGAAAGCTCATTTTGGGATGTCCTAAGTCTTCTCCATTTCGAAAACGAGCTTCATTAGCTTCCTAGAGTTCGTGGTAAAGAGTGATCCAAACTGCTATTATCTCTAACGAATTTCCAAACACTATTTAAACTTATTAATTATGTGAGCAGTTTTGTTCTAATTCAAAAATAATAAGTTAAAACTTGTTAGAAAATGTGTTTATGAAAGAATATTATTGCGAAATAAACAAAGTATGATTTCGTAAACAAGTAAAAGGTAATAGGTGAAGAGCAATAACATTAGCAAAAGAAGAAAGTGAAGCAACAAGGTCTGAGTGACTCCACAAAAGTTCACGTTCACTTACTGCTGCCAACACTTGTGGCTGCTGGATCAATGGATCTTTAAGTGGTTCTCAAGCAACGAACCACCAGTAATTTTGAACTCTTGTTAGTATTACGAACTCTTGGTAATAAGTAATGATAGTAAGCGTTTATAATACTAATAAAGAGGATTTTAACCAGGAACAGTTAAGGAAAAAGTAATTATGAAAATAAAATGAAACAAATAAAGATAATTGCCATGCATAAAGATTTCGAATCTTTAAAATGTCTACAAAAATCTCTCTTTTACGTATTTGTTTATTTTTTTTTGGTGGATGCTGGAAGATTAAATTTTTTCTTTTCTTTTTTTAACCGTTTCTTGCATAAGAACGTACAAGAAATCTTAGAAATTACTTCCACAATCGAATTCAAGTAGCTTAATATATTTCGACAAAAACTGAAGCGTCAATACAGTGCACGAAAAAAGGTTTTCACATTAAAAATAAGCAAGTAAATAAAAAACAGCAATAAATAGCCAGAAAAAGGAAACCTCTTAGACATAGGTCCCCGCAGCAATGTCTTTTCTGACAGCAAATCTTGTACTTCTGACAGAGAATGTCTTGTGACAATTTGACAGAGTTTCCCCACAATTTTACCCACCCCTTGAAAGTTTATTCCCCCACCATCTAAAGGCGAAGAATCAATACGTGCCCATAACCAGAACATACGTTGCGCTTGTTAGTATTAAACTCTACCCCCCTCTACAAGACTTTTAGTAAAACCTACCGTTCTTCGTTCCCCCCTTTCATTTTCGATGATTCTTCTCCACTCTACACTTAGCTCATCCCCCTTCCTTTCCTCTTGGTACATTTTTTTCCTTCTCTTATGTCTTGAAAGAGCTCTTCTAACCTTTCAAAGTTCACATCGACGTTGATACTTCTGCAGAAAAGAGCCGCTGTGACAAAATAAATGTTCAATAACAACTGAAGAAAGGAAAGATATAGATGAGAATTTCTTAAGGCACAAATCATAGACATCCTGTATTCTTTCGTTTGGACATAGCAATGAAACTGAAAGTTTCTGAAAATGGAAGTTATTGTGAATTTCAAGGAGTATTTAAAGGCAGATTATCATTATGATTTTATTTATTTTCAACTTTCATTAGTATATTTTGCTTACAACTGGAATATGTACCCAGCTGATTCACTTCATTTTTACTCTGATGATAAACTTGAATCTGAACCTATTGTCAAAAGAATCTATAGACACTTCACTTACACAGCATATAATTATTTTCTGCCAAATTTATGAACAAATTTTCAATTGAGTTCTACGTGGAGTACACTAAGCAAAATTAGTTATCTTAAAATTAATTACACTATTTCATAGCTTTTGCTGATTATAACCCAGTATTTACATTGAACTTAATCATTATTCAAGAAATTTATTGATTATTACAATAGTTATAGTGTTTTATTTAGTGTTAATTTTATGTAATGTAGAAGAACTTTGTTTAGGTTGTTTAGGCCTATTTTTTATTAGACTTGTCGAACTCGAAGTAAAACGATGCTACGGCTTCCTTTGTTTACATTGCTTTAATCGCTGCCACTGTACCAATGACGCTGCTTGAATTGCCTCCATTGAGTTCGCAAACCTACTACATACACTTGGTATATACGTCACCTCAGACGAGTAACTTCTCTTCATTGAATGCTGGATATTGAATGCTTCATTAAGGATTTTTCATTTAGTACTTGAATTAGAAAGCCGACGTGATAAGGCATATATTAAATCCGCTTAAATATTACTTCTGCAATTTACCAGCTTATTTCAAATGAATGTCAGGGAAATGCGCTTTTAAACATATGCTTAACATAATAAATTAGCTTTGTGCTAAGTAAACTGTAATAAAAAATAGTATCACGCTAAGAAAGCACAAATTAGCATTAAAATGCAGAAATAAGTTTCGGAATTGCTTGGAATCCCTTTTTCCATGCGACAGGGAGATTCTAAATGCAAAACATCCAAATGAAGCTTCATTTATTGCAATAATTTTTATTACAATATGCTTAGCACACTGTTCGAGTTTTACAATTAGCTTTATAGGCTTATAATATTTGCTTGTTCAATGTCAATATAAAAAAATCAGTTTAGAAAATGAGAACGTGCGTGCAATGAAATAAAAAGCTAGTGTTATCTGCGATAATTTCATCATATTTATGTTAATTTAAGCTCTAAAACAAATAAATAAATATAAAAAAAGGGCAGAAAAGGTCTTGTGAAATAAAAATTCAAAATTATTTAAAATGTTATTAATTTTTGGAACTTTTAGAGATGTGTTTCACCATGAAATAAACTTTGTGACGCTGTTTATTAATCATTATTCTTAGGCTTAAGCGCCCTTTACACATACGTTCTTAACCGCGCGACTGAACGTGGCGCATCTAGCCACGGTCAAGAACTCCAGTAAAACCGTGGCGTTCAAGAATGCGTTGCAAAATGCACCACATTCTTATCCGCGCGCAAGAACGCGTTCAGATGCGGGGCGTTCCATTGAAGCCGCCTACAGAAGCCACAGTAAAAGTCTCCCACTTTGATGCGTGGTTAAGAACGTGTATGCAAAATGCATCATTTCTTGGAGCGCGATCATGAGCGCGCATCTGAGTGTCATTCTTAACCGCGTTCTTGAGCGTCCTAAAATTGCATTTACACGCACGCTCTTGACCGCGGATCTGAATGGCTCGCCGTCCGGACCGCGGTTAAGAACGTGTGTGTTAAGGCCGCTTTAGATTCAAAATTCCCCGTGTTTACCATGACGACGTCATTTTAGATTTTTCCACTAAAAGCCACATTGGAAACAGCGTCATTTTATTTTCAACACAAATAGTTCGGGTGCCAAAAATATTGGGTTGATCATTTGCATTCCAAAAAAGGTACAAAAAAAAAATTCTAATATTTGCCAGAAAAAATTTAGAATTTTCTCAACAAATTTACATGCATTATACAGAGCGCGCTCAATCGCAACGTCTTAAAATTACTGTAAAGTAAGCATTAATAATATTTAACAAATTTTGCAGTAATTTATTTTCAGCAAATTTTCGTGAGAAGTTGAGATTTAAATATTTAAAAAAAAATTTTAGTAATAAATAAATAAAATTTATGCTATGATTCTAATTAGCATTATACCTTATTCATGCTGTTTTTAATTTCACACCATACCTCAAAACTATTAAATAATAACAATAGTATATAAGAAAGAAATCAATTTTTAATGAAAAATTTGTGATGTACATATCTTCTAATGTATAAAACATTTTTTTAGAATTAAAGGTTAGAGATTTTGAGAAGTATCATTCGAGAAAAGCAACTATAAGTTTCATATCGAATATTTAGTTGCTAATTATTTTACAGTGGCTATATAATTTTAGAACCACATGTAGAGCACGTAACGTAGGTGAAAAAGTTCTAAAAATTGTTGCTCTTGTGATTTTATTTTTTTACCGTCTCATGAGAGTAAATCATCAACACGAATGCATCAAAATAACCAAGCAAACACTTTGGTTACATTGTATGAATTGATAAGAATCATGCAGTAATGCTCTAGCGGCACCTAAAAAAAAAAAAGTTTGTTGAAAACCAATCTAATAAATCGATAGGCCTGTGTTATTACACTATCTATAGGCATTTATATCGTAGATTTTATAATAATTTTGGAAAAGGAATTTTTCTGGCGACATTTGGCGATAGATAGTTACTCTCTCATTATTGTAATTTGGTTCCATCCTACAATCTAACATGTAGTTAAAAATTTGTTATTTATAACAATCTTGTTATTTGTTATTGTGAACTTCCGTATATAATTGTGAACTTCCGTAATCGAAAATTGTTATTTTTGTTAATTCAAAAATTGTTAGTTTTTTGTTAATTCAATAATTGTTAATAATTGTCAGTTTTTGTTAATTCAATAATTGTTAGTTTTTTGTTAATTCAATAATTGTTAGTTTTTTGTTAATTCAATAATTGTTAGATTTTGTTAATTCAATAATTGTCAATAATTGTTAGCTTTTTGTTCATTCAATAATTGTTAATAATTGTCAGTTTTTGTTAATTCAATAATTGTTAGTTTTTTGTTAATTCAATAATTGTTAATAATTGTTAGCTTTTGTTAATTCAATAATTGTTAATAATTGTTAGCTTTTGTTAATTCAATAATTGTTAATAATTGTTAGCTTTTGTTAATTCAATAATTGTTAGTTTTTTGTTAATTCAATAATTGTTAATAATTGTTAGCTTTTGTTAATTCAATAATTGTTAATAATAGTTAGTTTTTGTTAATTCAATAATTGTTAATTTTTTGTTAACTCAAAATACTCAAGATGAATAATCTGTAAGTTGATTGCTCCGAACACTCTTTTGATAACTTTCTGAATACGATGCATTAAAACCACAGCCGCCTAGAGCATAACCATCTCAAACTTGCCAAGACTTGCAGCTTTAATGAAATCCTCATTCTCCGCTGAATCCGAGACCAAGAATCGGAAATGAGAGATGCTGAGCATCCTTCCGAAGCACTTATCTCCTCTTGCTTTTTCTCCCGCGCCTCCCTTCCTGACAGATTGCGGGTTTTCTTCGCTCATTTTTTCGTGTCTGTCCTCCACGTGAGGTTTCGTTTACTCCACCTGCTTAGACGTGGTTGGGGCAAGCAATGATTTACCACTTCATTGGTCCTGATTGGACGATTGTGCACAGCTCTTTTGAGAGGACACTGGGGATAACGGAATGCAAGAGGGGGGGGGGGGATTTAGAAGCTGAGGTGTCCAATGGCACTCTTATAAGTATACAAACCAATACTTGGGCATTACTTCTAGTATGAATCCTTTTTACTGATGAGGATGCGTTTTATTTGCGAATTGAGGTTTTTTGGAGAAAGGCAGTCGAAATTTCGTGTCTTTCAGAGCAATTTTTTTTTTAGCATGAGAAATATTTTTTATACAATATTTAATCTTTCACTTATACGTCGGTGCAACGAACCAACCAAATAAAAATGTATAAGTGAGATATATGCATAACTGAAACTCAATTTTTATTTTTAGAGGAGGAAAAATTGTATACAGCAATCTTTCACTTATATGTTGCTGCAAATGATCGATCCAAATAAAAAAAAGTATAAGTGAGAGATACGTATAACTAAATTCCAATTTTTATTTTTAAAGTAGAGGAACATTGTATGCAGTAATACTTCACTTATACGTCGGTGCAAGGGACCGACATAAAAAAAGGATGTATAAGTAAGGGATACGCCTAATTGAAACTCAATTTTTACTTTTAGAATAGGAAATAAATGTATACAGTAATCTTTCACTTATACGTTGGTGCAAAGAATCGATCTAAAAAAGAGATATAAGTGAGAGATACGTATAAACACATTCCAATTTTTACTTTTAAAGTATTGAAAAATAGTATACAGTAATCTTTCACTTACACATCGGTGCAACAAACTGACCAAAAGGAAGTATAAATGCGAAATACGTATATATGAAATCCAACTTTATTTTACATAAAATTAAATGTAAAGAAAATAAATAGCAGAAGAATGTAGAATTGATAGCAATTCCATTTTTATGATAAACTTGTAAAAATGTTAATTTTTTTACATAACATATGTTTTACAATCTTTTGTATTTAAAAAGTGAAGATTGTTTTTTAAAAAAGTGAAAAAATACAAACAAAGTTTTAGATCACTTTGAAATTGTCACGCATTAAAGCAGGGACCTCAGTATTTTATACAAGAATATTTTTGAAAAACAATCTTCTAAAAGAGTTGGAGAACAAAATAGTACAGTGTAAAAAAACTGAGAGAACCTCTGAACCAGTGACATAAATAAAAGTTAAGATACATTCATTTTGCTGCTCTATGAAACATTCTAGTTTAACCGTTCACCAAACAATGGAAGAAATGATGAAATTTAGTTGCTACCAACATTTGGAACTAAGTTGAACCATCATAATGGTGTAGTTTCATCTAGTTGAGTTTCACCATGACTGTGAAACCAGGAACCATTTTAATGGTTTCACCTAGTTTCACCATGAATGTGAAACTAGGAACCATTTTAATGGTTTCACCTATTCTCACCACAACTGTGAAACTAGGAACCATTTTAATGGTTTCACCTAGTTTCACCATGACTGTGAAACCAGGAACCATTTTAATGGTGTCACCTAGTTTCACCATGACTGTGAAACCAGGAACCATTTTAATGGTTTCACCTTAGTACCAAATGTTGGTTGCAGGAAAAATTTCACAATTTTTTTGGTGAAAGTTTGAAGTTTTTACAGTGTAATATTTTTACAACCAGTACATAATGTGAGAGAACGCCATCGTACCGCACTAAAATAAAAAAATATATTGCTGACACTTGTTTAGGGTTTTCATAAAATCTCTTCATCAATGTAAAACATTTGATTGGGAAATCAGTAATACGGATTAAACTAAAATTTTTTGTCTAAAAAAATCTTATGTACACAAGGTTCTTTTACATTCATATAACGGTTCTTAGTATCCCCGAAATACCTGTATTATGTTTATTTTTGCAATTTTTGTGCGTAATAACGCTATTATCTAACACTCAGTTTCTGGACAGAGGTAGAATGACATTGTGACGCTAAGATTTCAAAATAAATTGTATACATCTGTTTTGGATTTTCAAGGAGCCTTTTAAAAGAAAAGTCATAATTGTAAAATCACAATTGAAACACACAAAAGAATTTTATATATATCGCTTTATAGAAATGAACAGTGTCCTATCTGCAAAGTGGACATTTTCAAGAGAGACGTTTGAACTTTTTACAATTGGTTTTATTTAATTACCTTATTTTTTTTCAATGATTATTATAATCAATTTTGTTTAGAAAATAGTTATAGTTCTAGTTTTCTCTCACATGATGGATGTTAATGTCAAAAAAACACAGTTGGCCTTTAGCCTTAATTTTTTAACATTTACTTACAGCAGTATTCCCAATATAAAGAGTGCAAAAATCCGAAAATTTTGTTATAAAAACCAACAAAAAAAAAAAAAAAAAAGATTTTTTTGCAGATATGACACTGTTCATTTCTATCAGCGTTATATATATATATATATTTAAACTTATATTGTGACACCTTTAGTAATTCATAAAAGGGATTCGTGTACCCCCGAAATACGTGTATATAATTTACACATTTTTCTCTCATTCTGTTCCCGCACAGCGCTTAACATTTATTTTCCTTATTGACAATCATCAGTCGCTACGATTACAGTAGAAGATTGTCATATCTTTTTAAAATCAATTAACTAACTTACAATATCGCGTATCATGCTTAAACAACGCCAGTCTTGCAGGCACGTTTTTATGTTTGCTAATTTTGAACAGCACGGCTCACACTTTAACTTCTCCAATCTCGCAGCCATATTATAAGATTGCGAAACGTCAACATTCATTAAAAAAAACAAGATTGTACATTAGAACAACTTTTTAAAAGAATTTAAAATATAAACGTGGCCTATCATGAATTTATTAATTATATTCTAAAATTTTAATCGCAAACATGCCATTCTAACTTACATCACTTACTCAAAATATCGAATTGCTCGCGCGAGACACGATCCGTAAATTAGTTTTTCTCACTCATGCAGTACACAGACAGTGAAGCTAACTTTACGCTTCGGTTAGATGGAGCGCAGCCATTCTTGCATTTATAGTTTTCAGAATTTTTTTTCAAAATATAGAAAGAAACGTAAGAGATAGAAGAGAGGGAAAAAAATGGAAGGATATTTTTACAAATAATTTTATATAATGTCTGTAATTGATTAATCGAGTTTATCATACACTTGTATCGTTGTTGTTACCGTTGAAGAAATAACGTTCATTTATTAATGAATTAAATTTTCATTCTAGTTCACGCTCAAGTCATCATTATTTACATTATGTATTTTTTAATATTTTAATCACATTATTTTATTGCATTTGTGTTACGTATGATGCAATATAAAGGCAGAATGTTTGCGGATTGTGATGACGTAACTTCAAATTACATATAGATCCACTCACTTCCTAAGAGGAACAGGAACTCTAAAAATAATAAATTTGGCTCTGATAAATTATCAGAGTTATTACTTGCCGAATGGCAACGATAGCTTTGTTTGGAATTGCTTGGATAATGCAACGATGTCCTGAATTTTAAAATACTCAAATCATGGCGAAAGCTTTTAGTTCTCTTAAAAATAAAACCGTGTAACTTAAAACGTTTTTACACGGTTTTATTATGTTTATTCGTTACTATAACGAATAGCTGATACAAGAATCGTAATGCTTGTTCAGTCACTTACATTCCTGTGCCTCAATTTAACTCGATTTTTAAATGTAAACAATATATGTCGCCTTCGTATGTACTAAGAAATAATCTTTTCAATATAGGTCATAGTAAGCCTCAGTGGATAAGAGGTCTTTGTGCCTGTCATCTACCTGCACGCAACGGACGGGTTCGATTCGTTATGGATGTTATTTCCCACTTCTGTAATTTGTAAGTCTGTTTAGCGTTATCTATCTCATGTGATATTTTGTGGGACGCGGGAATTGTGGGTGTTAAGTAATAAACAATGTGTACATAAGGCATAAATGTTTAACAGAAATGCCGCAGGTTATTTACCTTATTTTTCTGAATCTTTTTTTGGACATTGGTCGTCTGTGGGAGCCTTTACAGTTTTCACCTTCAGGTCCTGTAACAGCTGTAGCCTCCAATCCTTTGTCTGATGTTTTGCATTCAAACTCCACATCTTCTTCGTCGCCCAAGCTTCGAAAGCCTGGCATTTGGATCACGGACTGCGAATAAATAAATAAATATATAAATAAAAATAAATACTTACATAAATAAATTTAAAAAAAAAGCAACCCTCACGAGAAAACCTTTGTACAATAATTCCTCTTTAATACTTATACTATTATTGTGTTCAGTGCAATCATTTATTTTTAGTTTGGATAACATTTTTCGTTTTATAATTTCGTCAAAAGTCAGGAGAAGATATTAAAAGAAAAAAGAAAAGAGTTATTCTTTACCAGGAGAATAAACTATTTAAAAATTATATATATCCATATACGGTGGCGTTCCAAGTATGGTTGTCACCCGGGGCATTCATTTGTGGAGTCGCCCCCCCCCCCCGCAGAAAAAAACGATGTTGTGTTGTATAAACTTGTCATTTTGTAGTTTATATTATCTGCAATAATTTCAATAGTAGTACAAAAAAAATAAATAAATTCCATTTTATTTATTTGGTGTAACTTTCATTTAACTATACATTTATTTTCAGTTATACGTTGATATAGCACCAGTACAATTGCATGATACAAGTATATGTATTTTTCAAAAACTCTATCTCATTTAGGGTGTTCTTCCCAACACCTGCCTAAAGGGTTTCTCCCGGGGCTTTTCCCTCCGTAATGACGCTACTGCTTTATATACTATAGGGAAAATCAACCAGTAAATGAATAGTTAGTATTTTTTTTTAAAATAAGGTTTCAAAAAATTATTTCGAGATGGATTGACAATTGTTTCCTTCTATGCAATTACAAGCTATCTGACACCTGAATCACTATTATAATCAAAATTTTACAAGTTTAGTAACTGGAAAGTTGTGTGTTCATTCACTGGCCATGTACCAACCACTTTTTGTCGTACCACTTTTTATTTGCACACCCAAGAACACCAGAAGCGGTACCACTTAAACCCGCCCAGATTTTTAACAAAATTTACAAGCATCAGTAGAATTGTTTTTACTGTCATGCATCAAATGCTACATATTAAGAAAATATAATGATTTTTTCAAAATAAAATTTGGGCTTAAGATTTTATTCACAGGTCAGACTATATATAGCAGTACTTCATATATATAGCAATCGTTTGTTAAATAATCAGCTTTCCACATTGTAAAAAATTCTAAATCAATTTTTCACCACGAAAATTTAAAAAAATGGTGAAATTTAGCTGCAATCAACATTTGCTACTAAAGTTGTACCATTATAATGGTTCCTAGTTTCCCATTCATGGTGCAACTAGGTGAAACTCACCGTTATAATGGTTCAATTTAGTACAAACGTTCGTTGTAGCATTGCACCATTTTTTGGTGAAAGGTGGAACTAAAAAGTTTTACAGTGCAGTGTTAACAACAACGTATAAAATTCTTATTTTATGAATTGGTTTGAAAAACTGAATGAAATCGTTAAGTACTACTCTCTAAAATATGAAGAAAGGCTAAAATTCAGATTAGTAATGCGACGGAACACAAATACTACATAAGAAATTTAAAGCATACATTGCATATTTCAAAATGTTAATGAATGAATATTTGGCAACAAACCAAATGGTGCAAAACGAACATTGAAAACTTTCAACCGATCTCTTTCAATTTATATTTTATACCAACATTAGATGTATTTTTCTTTGTTTGGAGGATCATAGGAAGTAAAACATTTTCGATTTTGAAATAATACAGTAAGTGTTTAAATACATGAAATACTTTTTGGTTAGAAATATATCTTGTATTATAAAAGATTCGTTATTTACTGTAGGGTATTATAATTGGATCACAAGTAATTCAGAGCTTTAAAATTCATAAGATTCATAAATGGCGGTCTTTCTTTATAAAGGCGCCAAAGTTTCTGGTTGGCTGCAAGCCAGTTCAGACCTCCCGAACTAAAATAACAATAAAAAAAAACAGGAAAAAACAGAAAGAAAAATTGGGCGGTTCTAAAGAACTTTTCTTTAGAATCATGATTTTTTTTCTATTTCATTTCGGGTAATCATTTTCTCTTTCAGAAAGAACAGAAAAAAATGTATAAATCAAATTTGAAAGTAGAAAGATTTGTTTTATATTATTTCTCAGATTCTGGGCTGGAGCCAAGAAGCTTATTTCAAAATTGAATGCAAGTGGATATTTAATCGCTCTACGAATAAAAAGTTACAGCCATTTTTCTTTCCATCAATTAATCACCCATAAACGGAACTCAAAAAAATTCGATTTTGACATTTTCTCATTACTGCCATTTTTGCTACGTTAAAAAAAAACTTTCAGAAATACATTGATAAATCTTTTCAAGATCTTTCTTTTATTTCGATCTCTGTGTTTGAACGACAGCATAAAATTTATTTTACCAAAAATTAAAGTTAAAAAACAAAACATTTTTACTAAATTATGAGCGATATGCTTGAATTGTGTAAAATATTAAATGCTCATTTTTTACTTATACATTCACATGTGTGCAAGATATTACATGTAAAACAATTGCAATAAAAATATAAATTCACGTTAATTTAAAGCACAAATGAGTATTAAAATGCAGGCATATGTTTCGGGATTGCTTGGAATCCTTTTTTCAATGCGACAGGGAGCTTCTAGATGCAAAACATCCAAATGAAGGCTTTATTTGGACGTTTTGCATCAAGAAGCTCCCTGTCGCATTGAAAAAGGGATTCCAAGCAATCCCGAAACATATGTCAGCATTTTAATGCTCATTTGGGCTTTAAATTAACGTGAAATTATATTTTTATTACAGTTTACTTGCACAAAGTTAAATTATTATTATACGTAAAACAATTGCTTATTTTCTGCCGGAACAGAGTTCCGGCAGTTCCCAGGATGTCGCTCCCCCTAATTTTTTTCTTTTTCTTTTATTTTTAAATTTTTACATGAACCTGTGCTTTTTTATGAAATTATCAAACGACTTACTTGAACAATGAACTTATACCGAAGATTTAAAATAGGAAATTTCAATATTAATGTAGTAATATTATGTTTTAATCCATCGCTCCTTCGCATCTTAAGCTTTCCTTTGCACTACTTGCAAGAACATATTAACATGTTTTACATCAGTTTAGTTTTCTCTTATGTTATAAGTTACATATAGACGTAAATGCAAAAGGCGTGTCTTGCTTTATACCAGTTACATATATTTCTATACAACAAATAGGAAAATATGTAGGGAAAAAAGTTTAAAACTGATAATTTATTATTAGGGAATTTTACCTTTTACATAAGAGGTCATTCACAAATGATGTTACGCTGCATGGGGGAGGGGTGTTTGAGAAATTGGGTCAGTTTGCGACTGGGGGAGTGGGTGGGAATCAAGAAGTGTGACCTCACACATTTTGGTAAAAATGAAAACATTTAAAATCAGAAATTTAAATATTTTTATATTATTTGTTGTTAATATTTTTTATTTCGTATTCTCATTGATTTCATTTTGTATCGATAAAATCGATTCTTATTAAGGTTTAAATTAATTTCAAGTTTAAAGTTTCAAGTCCAAGTCACTCAAAAGGAAATCTTCTTGGGCATTTACATTTTTAAGACAAAAGTGCGGGTCATTTATACAGAATTCGAACAGTTAATATTTTTTACTATTACGTATTAATTATATATTTTGTTGTTCTAGAACTATACGAGCCTACTTTCCCGTATGCACCCAAACTCAAATTTAAAATCTAGCTGTCTCTTTCTCATTTAGCTTTAGTTCTTAATTACTTCAAATATACCTTTTTCAACGGATGATATATATTCACTCACTCACTCATTCATTCTTTCATTTATTCAGTCATTCATTTACTCATTCATTCATTTACTCATTCATCCATTTACTCATTCATTTACACATTCATGTATTTATTCATTCATTTATTAATTTTTTCATTCATTCATTTATTTTATCATTTATTCACTCATTTATTCATTCATCCATTCTTTCACTCTTTTATTTATCCATTCATTCATTCATTTTTTCACTCTTTCATTTATTCTTTCATTCATTCTTTCACTCATTCATTCATTCATTTAGAAATAACACGATCAAAAAATTTCATAGGAAAATAGGCTCGTTCAGTTCTTGTTGAAGTTCGTATCTGTACATGTTCTACAGCGTAATATCTTTTCGATAAAGTTTGTTGCAAGCAAATCCGTCGGTTGGATCAGGATTTATATGGGATTAAAATTTCCCTGTAGGCATAATGTATTTTCTTTTTTTAACTGTTCGAAAATGAACAAAAATTGTTCAAATAAATGTTTCACGCCGACGGTCTTTCCAATAAGCTTGTTCATAATAACATGGATCTTGTGCCCAGAGTTTACATAATTTGCTTCACTTTTGCCCATAGGCGCTAAAGTTAAAAATTTTTGAATCGTTCAAAATTGAACGAAAAATTGCTCAAGTCAAAAAGTAAAATATGGACATGAAATGTCGTCGCCGAGATCTTTCGAATGAAAAAATATTTTTTTGAATCGGACAATTCGTTCAAAAGGTATTCGGTGAGGGGGGGGGGGGGAGAGCAGTCAGACAGACAGACCGACAGACACATTTTCCCTATCTCAATACCCTACTTTCAAATTTTTTTTATTTTTTAATCTTTATTTTGACTTTTCTTTATTTTTAACGGTATTATGATACAATAAGTCTTCTTTTATGCTTTATTATTATTATTATTTTTTACTTTTACGGGAAAGTAGGCCAATAAAAACTGAAACGGGCAAAGAAAAGTGACGCAGTCGTGTCTTAAACCGTAAAATACAGTTTTAAGTTGAAACACGAAAACAAATATTTACTTAAAGTCAACTTCACCGCATTTCAGGTCCTTGTGAAACAATGAGAAGTAATTTGAAGGAAAAAGTTTAATTTCTATAAATAAAGAGAAAAAATGGCAGAAAATCACGGTAGCATTTAAAGAAAAAGGTTTGAAAGCGAAAGCAAAACGATATCTTAGCCCCAACACAAGTTCACAATAAACCGCCGCAATAAAAAGTTCGAAATCTTTCTTCTTTCCCGCCTTCAACAAGTTCCCCACCGGCGTGAAAAGCAACGACTTTTGCACACAAAAGATAAAAGTCTCGTGCGGGGCATAAAAAAAAACTCAGAATCTCGCCAACCTGCTAAAACTGTTTATCAAACGCTATTAAACGCGTCACACCCCTTGTAGGGCAAGGATATAAACTTTACGAAAAAGTTGGCGACGGCTTTTTAAGCACCGCTGCCGAAGCGTTTATTATTCTATCATTCAGGGCAGCTAGCGTGTGATGCATGCTCTTTGATTGGCCGAAGTCCCGGGGCAAGATAGATAGAAGAGAGGCGCAAAGAAAGAAGGAGAATCAGGAAAGAGAGAACGAAGAGGAAATAGGAGCGAGTGAGAGAAAAAAAGAGTGCTCCAAGAGTTGCTTACATTAAGCACTTGAAGGGTATTGACTCCCCAGAGGTAGTGACCACAGGGCCAATCTATCGGTCATTAAGCGTTGGTCAGTGGTCACACGGGTCATTATGGGCTTATCAGACCTGATCAACTGTCTCGTAAAAAGAGAGGGTCTGTTGCCTGCAAGTGGCTGCTGATTGGAATCTGGTTAGCTGTTGCAGATTGTTTGATTCTTTACGCTCATTGGATGCCAATGAAGCCGACCACGCCGTCTCATAGGTTCAACGCGACCGGAAATTTTTCGGTTGAAATTAGTTTTGGTTTCAAACTTGAAAATTGGAGCAATTCAATGGAATCAAGAAAATTTAGATACACTTCGCATGCAGTTGTGCCTTTTTTACAAAATCAAGTCATACTTTTTTTAATAGAAATTTGTGATGTTTGTACTGTAAATTACATCCTTTCATTGCATTTCACATATTAAATTCTTTGTCATGAAAGTTTACGTTGCAGGAGCACGTCAGAGAGCTAGTGTCTTCCTGGCGGATTTCTAAGGGTAGGTTGCTGGACAATTGCTTATTGCAAAAAAGAGGAAACCAGAAAATCTTCCAGGAGGCATTTCAATAAGGTTGGAGTATGTTACGATTTGTTTATAACCAGAAATTAATTTACTCAATTGGGTATTTGTTAAATAAAAGTCAAACTAACTGCCGAAATCAACTATAGTTGGCTTTGCTCAAACTTAAAAATAAAACATAAGGGGAAGAGCAGCTTTAACCGATAAGATGGCAACGGTGGTCTTCAGAAAATTTTAAAAACTTAGATGCAATAACATTAATGCAGAGTGATCGTCGTTCATTAAAGAACTGCGAAAATAACACTTTTGTGATTTGTGGTTGAGAGGCTGGTAGTACTGGTTGATAACTATCAGGTCGAAGATGATTTCTTTTGAGCTTTCAAACAGTATACAACTATTAGCTCGTCAAACGCTCAAAGAATGTTTTGTATCTAATGGGGCTGCGTGTTGGCTATCAGCGGAACCCAACTTTTCCCCACCAGACCCCTACCTGTTAGCCGAGGCCTTAGGATTGCTTACGCACGGGGAGAGGTAGTGGGGTCTACGGATTTTACATGCACATATCCCCAAGTATACATGGTGGTCTTCAGTGGGTATCGAACGCGCGACTTTGCAGGTGGAAGTCCGACGTGCTAACCACTAGGCTACCACAGCTCATCAGCGGAACCCAACTGGTTCGAAAAGAATATAAAAAAACTATTTTTCGTATAGAAACAGAACAATTTTGTTATTTTGGCCTTTTAGCCCTTTTTTTTAAAATTTAAGCTGTTTTTATCAGATTTTTAAGTGAATTGCTATTTATACATGCTAAAAACTAGATTTTATTATTTAATGTGGGTAACGGGAAGATGGAACAATGTTAAGGCAAATTCGTAAGGATTACCTTAGGTAGAACCGTATAATTCAAGAAATCCAATTGATAATCAATTGTGCAATGTTAACTTGTTTAAAAATGAAACTCCATATCACTTCTAGTTTTTAGAGCAAATAATACATTCTCCAAAACAGCTTAGCATTGTATTATATCACTTAATATTTTCAGAATAACCATCCATCCATCAGAAGTGTTGTGTTCTCAAATAAAATGCTCAACACTCAATAATTATTTCATCGGATAAATTGTTTTGCGGTAAACCATTCGGTAGACTTCCTCCACCAATTCATACGTAGATGAATTACTCATTATTTTATAACCAATTCTAGATGGATTTTAAGACAATTTTAGTTCATTGTTAACTTATTTTTTACTTTCTGGAACAACGTTATCCTTCCACCATTTGTAACGGGGTTCTAAACATTGGAAGAAACCCATTATCTTCTCTCCCCCCCCCCCTCTTTTTTCCCATTCCTTCTTCCCTTTCTTTTTTGTTTTGTGCTAAAAAGTCGACATTTTAACTGAATATCTGGTGAAAAATAGTGCTTCTAAGTTTCATGGACACCTTTACTAACCATAGTTTTGTATTATTGGGTACGAGTGGAACCGAAGAGTTCTTCCATTTTTAAGGCAAAACATCTCATCGGTATCTTATCTCGACGGGTTCTGAGAATTGAAACCAGGTGGCGGGATGAAACTGAATTAATCGACTGTCATTGCATTTACAAAAAATTACCGCAAATAAATTTTCTGAAAAGATAGTTCCTAATTTAGACACCCTAAGGCCCTCCTAATACCGGTATAAATCTTTCCATAAACGATAGCAGGATGTTATCAGAAACAGAAATCTACTCTTAAATCGCAAAAACTATTTACGAAAAGAAAAATTCTGGATAATAATCCTTTATATGTTTAAAACAAATCTAAACAAGAAAAATATCCACCCATCTTGCAAGAAATAGATCCCTATTGTCTTATCGGTTGACGTCCACGAGTGGACTGATAGTATCGTATACTTGTCGTATTTACGTCAGGACGTCACAAACAGACACACACACACATACCCATTGGTAAAAGAAGGAAGAAAAGATTAAGTTGAAGTCTTCCCAACTTCTCTTCTCCTTAATCTTCGAAAAATAAAATAAAAATCAGAGAAGTCTTGAGGAAAAAATAGAGAAAAATTCTTAGTGAATTAAGATGAAGATGGAGGGAGTGTAAGCTGTGTTAAGACTCGAAATGGGCGTCGGGCTGTCAAGTGAGTTTCATTTCCAAAAGAACGGATCAACTCCTCAGGAGTCGCATTTGTCAAGGCAGCGGATGTGGCACTGGACATCTTGGGGATTAAGTTCGACCTATTCTGGCTCCAAAATTGACTTTTTTTTTATTTTAACGATGTCCGCAGTGGCCGAAAGTCCGATTCGATTTATAGGGCGTTAGGGCTGTATTTCTTTAGTACGAATGGGGGTAACGTGGAGATACTTTTTCTACTCAGTAACGCTTCTGAGAAAAAATCGACTAAGCTCATGCAATTTTTTAAAAAATAACGACGGTATTTTTCAAGCCAATGAAGTTAAAAAAAATTTTGTTTGCATTAGAGACATTACAAGAGGGAGTTGATTGGGATGAATTAATTGCTTGAGACTAAAAAATTTGACAGTCGCTAGCGGCCAGTAAACCCAAAAAAGTTAGTCGCCATTTTGAACCACTTTTCAAACTGATCCCCCTCCCTTAACGGGGCTTCGTTTTGCATACAAACATGTGCATACATATACCTCAAACTACACTTTGTCACAAAATTACACAAAGCCCTATTTTTTTAAAAAAAATAATGATAAATTTCAAAACTTTTCTAGTCGCCAGTTTTGGCGACCGGCATATCATTTTGTGGTAGCCAAATAAAGATTTATAGTCGCCAATGGCGAGTGGCTACCTCTAGTCTCTACCTTTAGGGTGAATACTTTAATGATAAAAAACTATAACGTCCAGGAAACATTTTGAAGTTGGATTTCAAATATTGATGGCAGAAATTACTCTTACACTGCCGATAGCAACTTGACTTTGAAGCAAATTCTATACTATTTTAAAGATTAAAATAAAACAATATCGAAATAATAAAAAGTTGATTCTGGTTTAAAACCCCCAAGCAACACATATTTTTTCTCCAGCATTTTGAAGTTAGTTGTAGTTAATTTCCAACTGTTTAGCCATGAGGTATCAACAGGAAGAAAATGCAAGAGCTTGGTAATAATTTTCGATCAATGCAAACTTTCAAACTATTTAAAAATTTATTTTTAAATTTCGTTACGTGTGTTACCCGAAGAGTAACACACGTAACGAAATTTCTGATTTTTTTTAACAGACAGCAAATACATATATATTTTCAAAAAAAATTTCGCATACTTAGAACACATGTACTTTTACTAGTACTTTACTACCACATGTACTTTACTACCAAATTTAAAAAACCTGAAAAATACCCAAGAAGTTTGTTAGAAAGCTCGTTGAAGTTGAAAAATGCTGTATAAATGTAACGTTCGTTACTATGGAATGACCCAAAATCAACTTTACAAGTTGTTTAGGAAACATTTTTTTCCCATTTGCAGTTTAAAAGACACCATCAGGCATATATTTGTAAAACTACGTCAAGGTTAGTGAAAAGAAAACCTCAAAGGCGAAATAACAAAAAAGTTTTGAATATTTACTGAAACTCGTCTTAAATAAGCATGAATAAAACTAGAAAGATACTAGTAAGGTGAAACAACTGAGAAGAATTTTTTAAATGAGAGGAGTTCCGTACAGCATAGGGGAAACAAATCTAATTATTCCGTGCGAATAGACAACAGTAATACAGAGAGCAAAAGGAGAACAACTTTAGTAAGAAAAGGACTCATTTGAAACAGACATGGTACTTGACCATTTTAATGGCGACCAAAAAGCGCCAAGAAAAATTTCCCCAATTTAGCGATTTTCACCATCAAATCATGTAGTATCAAATTTTTTCTTGGAGCTTTGTGTATTTTCATGTTATGCACTTGAACAAATTTTAATGATTTGGCGAAATTTTTCTTGGCACTTTTTTTCGCGCCGTTACAATGGATTAGTTCCAACAGTATTTAGTAAACTTAATTAGCATGTATTGGTGGCGTTACTCATGCTTCACCGTACATCTGGAGGAATGCCAATGAAACCCACATTGAGAAATGTGTGTGTGTACAGAACTGAAACTGGCATACTATTGTAATTTTTTATATCTTACCTTTCAGAACTAGGAAACACAACATTAATTACAAGGACTATTAGTTCTAGAGCGTGTATTCGCATTTAAAACATTTTTAAATTTAAATCAAGTTCGTTTGCACATGATGACGTAATGTACGATGAGGTTATATTGCAGTAAATTATTAAAGCTTTTTACAAATTCAAGAGCATGACAGCGTCTACGAACGTGCATAATTTAAATACGATTACAAATTTAGACAAAAGGAAAGTTTTAATATCAATTCTTCTTCAATCGGGAAAGCTGAAAGTATTTCATTCATGCTTTAAAGAATTAAAATCCTGGTTAATGCTAATCGTTGAAACTTTAATCGTCACAAAAAATATTGTTCAAATTTATTTTAATGAATTAACCATCTATATATATATACTAGTACGCCCGGCAGTCATACGAAATGACCGCTGTTCTAGATATCATAAATTGTAATTAAAATGATTTGTGCAAAGGTGTCTGCTAATTCTGAATTACCCAGGTCAGGCGTTGAGGCCGCCCCTTTGCTTACTGCCCCACACTACTATATACTTATTTACTAAAGATCAAATTGTTTGTGAAAAATATATATTTATCATCGAAAGAACTTATTGAAAATTTTATTATGCTCTTCAGAACAAAAGTTTTAACGAAACTGTGAAAAAGAGCCCTTCCACTCCGATAAAAAAAGTACAAAAGGGACAGACGATAAATAAGTTAATTAAAAAGAAAGAAGGGATTAAATTAAATTCGCGCATACATTAATTTTTAACGGAAATTGCAAATACAGCAAAGCCTCACTATGTTAGATAAACGTTTCTATTGTTATTAGTTTATTTGTTACATTGGCAACTGCGTTGATTTGTTTGTTCACATGGCAACTGTAATTATACTGTTGAAAACGACGGCAACAATGCAAAAATAAAATAAAACGGGTCAAAAAAATCATTGAAAAATTTTAAAAAAATAATTAAAAAAAAAACGAATTGAGTCACAACTTTCATTTTTGCGGCGATGCGTTCCTTGGGTCGTAAACATTAACCGTGCCGAATGTGGTCCCGATCGGTAAAACGGCCTGGGAGTCTATAGCGGACAGACAGACAGACAGACAGAATAAGCCGCTTATATATAAGATATATTTATCTATATGTATATATATACATATATATTTCACTTAACGTGGACCAGTTACGATTAAATTTTGCGGTACGATACGATACTGACATCATGCAAAAAACAAACGATGGCAAAAAGATTTTTAAAAATTTGTTAAATGATTAGCATAGAAAAGTAACATAATATTTGTACTATTTGTACTAGTTACCGTAACTTACGGAATACTTTAACAGATTAATTTCTATTTCTTAAAAAGTATTTCCATTCATAACTCAATTTTTAATATCCGATTCTTTGGCGTGACAACACCTATAGTTTGATTATATCGAATGATCGGTTCTCATGTTTATATTTAGCTATCTTTTCTTAAGCCTTTTGAACTTTGAAGCGTTTTCTGTGGTTTTAAAATGGTTAATTTCCGATTCTTTGGAATGGCAACACCTTCGTTTGTTTATTAGCAGACATTACAGAGCTTCAAAACTGTTTTTACAAAATTTTTCATCAAAGTTTTATTGTGGGTATCAGCTGGTTGTGGATATTTCGTTAGTCTCCTCTCCTTTTTTTTTCTGGTTGTGTATTTCAAAGAACAGAAAGTATTTTATTTTTTACTCGTTATAAATATATTTTTTTAATGTTTAATGTATTTTGCTTATCTACTTCCATACTTTTAAATCGCTAAGCCGATTAGAAGTTGATTTCTTTCGAGTAAAAAAAAAAAGAATCATAAAAAGAACAAAAAAATACTTATATAAGTTCTAATTCAAAGCAAATAGAAATTCGGATCTTCAAACATTTTCGCAGTTTTGTTTCAAATCACTTTCAATCAATAATTTTTTGATTAAATACCACCGAGAGAAAAAAAATATAAATAGAGATTTAATGAAAAGTAAAATAATCAACGATAGATAGTTGAAATACTTTAATAAAAAACAATTCTAGATGTTTCTGTAATGTAACGTTAACGGTTGACCTTCGTATTGAGTTTTATAGTAATGTTCTTTTTAGCCTACTTTACTATAAAAGTAAAAAAAAAAGTGAAAGAAGGTACCTTTAAGGAAGGTTTTATTTATTTACGATACATGTATCTTAAAAATATCGTTAAAAGTAAAGAAAAGTCAAAAATAAGTAAAGAAATTAAATAGATTGAATTATTAAAAAAAATCGAAAGTAGGGTTTTGAAATGGGGATAACGTGTCTGTCGGACCCCCTCAAGTAACTTTTGAGGGAACCGATAGATTCAATTTTTTTTTTGCATTCGAAAGAACTCGGCGAGGACATCAAATTTCTATCTTTTATATTTTGCTTTGAACAATTTTTGGTTCAATTTTGAACGGTTTAAAAAATCTTAACATTAGCGCTATTGGGGAACTGTCAAGTAAATTATATAAACCCTGTACATAAGAACCAAGTTACCTTGAATAAGCTTGTTCTAAGGAGATTTCGACATAAAATATTTTTTGATTTTTCCATTTTTTGCTCAATTTTGAACAGTTCAAAAAAAGAAAAAAAGAAAATCATTAGCTACTACGGGGAAATTTCCATCCTATATAAATCCTGATCTAACAGACGGATTTGCTTGGGACAAAATTTATTGGAAGGACAATATGACATAGAACATGCACAGATGTGAAGTTCATCCAGAACTAAAGGAACCCATTTCCTCAGGAAAATTTTCCATCTTGATTTTTTTGGGATATTTCTGCGTTAATGAATGAATAAATGAATGAATGAATAACTGAGTGAATGAATGAATAAATACATGAATAAGTGAATGTAATTAATGAGTGAATGAATATGCATTATTGACTGTTGAAAAATCTATTTGAAGCAATTAAGAATTAAAGCTAAATGAGAAAGAGAGATAGGGAGATTGCTAGATTATAAATTTGATGCTGGGTGTATACGAGAAAGTAGCTTCGTATAGTTCTAGTCGGAACTTCTTGTTAAATTTTCAGGTCATATTGATTTGTTTTCACAATATTTTTACTGAGGAAAAACTTAACTAACTAGTTGACTGTTTTTAAAGATCTAGATAACTAGTGTATAAGGGAAAGCAGGCTCGTCTAGTTCTAGGCGGGACGTTTTAGAATATTATTTAAACCAGGTTTATTGAACATACAATATTAAGATTTTCAGCTTAAAATGAAAATAATGCAAAGAACTATGTATAAAATTTTCAAAGAAATTTTTGTGTTAAAGAATAAGAAGGAAAAAAAGCGTAAACATATGAAAGCGAAAATTCTCAAACCGGAAAGGTGTTTACCGGAAAGAGACATTTAGGAGATTGTTCTTTAAAGAACAAAGCACAGCAATGACGAGCAAAATGCAGCTCTAAAAAGAAAAGAAACACTAGACAGTTAAGTGTAAACACGTGCCAGGTGTGGACCATAGCATTTACGCGATATATAATTCATAAACCCTAAACACAAAGCCAGAACAGCTGAGGCCAATTTGGGGGGAGTACAAACTGGCCATCGTAAAAACGTTCCAAAAGAGAACAAAATAGGCAGAAAAGATCTCCCCCCGCGCGGACCTTTAAAAATGCTCTTGCCGAAAGATATCGAGGCAATCTCCTGGCAGGCGCGATTGCATCCCCTCCCCGCGCATCCAGATGTGGAAAAACGCGAAATTTAGATTTAATATGTTTACGTCTGTGCTGGCGAGGGCCCCTCCTCCGCCACTCGCGCAATGCTGGGAAAAAAAAGAAAAGAGAATAAAAAAGAGAGAAAAGAGAGAGAGAGGGATGGTGGAGGAAAAAAAAGGAATGGGCTGGCGTGCCGAACGCGTGCCTCGGATCCTCCCCGTGTTCAGTTAGCCGCGACTGTCTTTGAAAGATCCACTCCCATAACGTTAATGGCGCTCTTCTTTTTGCAAACGCCATGAGAGACAGTGATGTGTGCTGCCACCTGGTGAGTATGTTAGGCTCATCCCTATGATGGAATTTCGTTTGTTGATACGTGTCGAGTGGTGAAGGCGTTCAAATGAGGTTGACAAAATAGAGTCTTAAGCACGTGAAGGAGACGAGAGAAAAGAGGGAAGGGTGGCCCATAAACATTTTTAAGCTAAAACCAAGAAAAATTCTAGAAAAGTAAGAGTCCAAAAAATGCAACAAGCATCGTGAATATCATTTAATTTTTGATTGCTAATTTTATTGGTTATAATACTTTTTAAATTAATTTAAATGGGTGCCGGTGAATATTGGTTTCCAAATATATTTTAAAAATGTTAAGTTGTTTAGTTACGTTTATTTTTTCCCTTAATTATATTTTGGAAGTAATTTCCCTAATTGTTTAGAGCTGGATTTTAAATTACAAAAAAACAAAAACAAAAAAAAAAAAGACTTACTTGAACCTACATCATTTATTCATCATATGGGTACAGTATTTACATACTTCTTAAAGTTGATGACTAAATTATAATAAGTGGTAATATTTATTTCTGCTTTCATGATGCATATGTGTAACTCGTTTAAAACATGAAAAATGCATTGAATGTTTTTCGCCTTTATATGTTTTTGGCAAAAAATTTTACGGTTAAGAAAAAGAGACATTAAATAAAAGCATAATGTGTGATTATTTTACAACTACAACTATGCATAACGATTAAAACGTTTAAGAAACATTCCATCGGAATTTTTTTTTCGTCATTCGAGAAATCAATTATTTCTCAAATGTCCTTACATACTGTAGCAGAACAGTACTCAACACACGCGCAAAATAAATGCGAATTTGGGAATAATTGAGTGACATGCAAGTAGATGAAAATTTTCACTAAGTCCTTTTAAAAGCAACACGTGGTTTTTAATACACATGAAATTCCTAGGATACTCTACTTAATATATAACTACTTGTCCTGCTTCAATAATAACAAGAAGCTCCGTCCAGAACTATACGAACCTATTTTTTCGCATTCACCAACATCAAATTTATAATATCTCTCTTTGTCATTCAGCTATAGTTCTTAATTACTTTGTTCAACGCTTAATACATATTCATTCACTCATTCATTTATTTATCCACTCATTTATTCACTCATTTATGTCAGTCACTCATTCATGTATTTATTTATTTATTCATTTACTAATTTATTACGTGTGATACACAATACTTCCAAATTTTTCATTTTTCCATCTTTTTAGTTACTTCACTTCAAATGAACTTTGTATGGCATAAATTCGTAAATTTTCGTTGTAAATTCGTGTCAAAAAAAGTTGGATTTGCTATGAGTAGCTTCTTTTCCCTCTCTTGTTTTCCTCTCCTTTAATCGCATGCAAGTTAAATATTTCTTTGACTCATAGTGATTAGACGATAAAGATAGATATTCTTCTTAAAAGATCAATATCAATTTATATAACAGATCCGATCGGAACGAGAAAGAATTGACAACTTTAAAATTTAAAGCAGTTTTATCCTTTTATCAGATGGCCAGAAGTTCTTTTTTCCCCAAACGCAGAAAACTTCTCTTGGTAATATAATAATCTCGAGATTTAGCCTGAAGAAGAAATAACTTAAGTCTGGTGAAGAACATTCCATCAAAGAACGACATACTTCTGCCCATGAGATCTCCATTTTTACGTAATCCGTCTTTATCGTTGCTTTATTTGCAGCAGAAAGGTCTTTTATTCGAGACAGCATCTTTTGTGAGTGAGGTATTGTTGAGTTTTGGAATACAAGATGGGTCTTTGAGGTGCATTCATGGAAATGTCGGTTAGTAGACCAAAATGTGCCCTTGAATTTAAAAATAGTCACTTCTTGGGGGAGGGCGAGGGGCTGGCCAACAGGGTAGGGAAACTTATTTTTAGTAAACACTTTCACCTGTGGGGGAATGTTAGGGGTTGTGAGCAGCAGTCGGGAGGGATCATTTCAGAGAATGTTTCGGAATTAGAATAGACGTGCACTGGCAATACTTTCGACAAGCGTATCGGTGATTGTGCTACAAGGAGGAGGTGGACATCTGCTGTGGGTGGCATTTTCTGGTTCTGTTCTCCTTACTTTAAAAATGTCTTCAGAAATTTGGATGTGCGTACATGACACAAAAATGTGAATTCATTTTCTATGTAATTAACTAGTTTTATATTAATTTAAAAATGGTAATGAATGAGTTCGAAAATGACAATGAAGGAATACATAATGGCTTAGAGCTTTGGTAGAGGTAGATAATGGAATGAGTCTTTGTTTATAAAAAGTGTGCAGGGAAAGAAAAAAGTACTGAAACAAAACTGAAAAACAAACTAAAACTAAAACTAAACAAAAATAAACTAAAACTAAAAATAAATTAAAGTACAAACAAAACTAAATTTCATAATTTAGACATATGGCATCATCGTTGATGGAAAATGGCCAAACGACGATAATGAAATGTCCCCTCTGCAACGAATATTTTCTTTTTCCTTTAAATACTTCAAATATTAATGATTTTCTAAGTTCTATTTTTTAATGAGTTCATAAAGAATACTAAATACATTACCCCATGAAATTGAACCAAGGACAAAATGAAAGAAGTGGAGAAACAAAAATATGTATAGTGAAAGTTCGTTGCGGAGCGGACAGAAAGACCAGTTGTCGTGGTTTAGCCCATCTATCTACTTTCACAACGTACATCGTAACCGAAAAAGTATTTTCGAAGGATGTCCGCTATTGAGCGGTTTTTAATTTATGAATGCTTATGTGGATGTGTCGAAGAACACTTAAGTAATATCATTAAAGTTCCATATTAATTATTAGATCCCGCAGTGGACCAGTCGGTAGAAGCTCGGTTCCCGCAGAGCACCGAAAGTGAAGCAACATTGACTGAGGTCAGTGTTTGGGAATGTGACAACAGCTCGCGGCTGCTTGCTGTGGGCCGGAACGCTAAAGGGAGCACGTTAACCCTTTATCTACTGCATTATGATCTACGGTAATTTGTTTTACAGAAATAGTTTGTCTAGGTATTTACACTGAAAATTAAAGGATTTACATAAATAAAATGCTTAGTCTATAAGTATTTATTTCTTTACAGCTAATAAGTGCCCCAGAGTATTTACCCAGTGAAATTAATTACCCACACCTTTTAATCAAAATATTTCGTCAAATAGTTTTCTATAAGTTCTTGACTAACACATTAAAAAAATCAGTGACTTGATTCCTGAATTTTACTGCTTTTCTGGAGCGCAACTCTAAGGGAGCGATCTGAACAAAATGGAAGTTCAAAACACAGCATCGGTTTCAAAACTATCTATGTTCCTTTCCTCGCTAAAATACTCTTTATAGAACCCTTGCTGATATGTATCCTGAAATAGGGAAATTTAAAGACTGTCCCGGCAAAGTACCATCAGAATATAGGTAAAAATGGTTGTTGGATGGAGTTTATAGAGAATGGTACTTATAAGTACCGTCAGTAGATAAAGGGTTTAATCCGTCGTGGCTCCAATGTCCTCCAAGTGAAACGATAACTCTGGGTGTTCCAATCCCAGGTGACGGTCTCTGATCGGGTAGCTGGTTCAAAAATTAAGGGACTATATAAAAATGAGGTTTAGTCAGTCTTCAGCCCTCGTTGTTCCTCGCTCGCTCGAGTGAAGCTGCATATCACCCTTAGCCATGGATCAGTCGTATTCAGCGACATGATCTTCTGGACCTGGTGTAGGCATTCCTACGTCAGGGGATAAGAAACAACAACAGTTAAATGCTTACGGAATCCTTGCATGAAAAAATGCAATCGTGTTCAAAACATGCAGCCTATTTAGAGGTTTTTTTATTTACTAATGATCCCTTTGCTGTGCCCAAGAACAGGGCCCGATTATGACAGTCGGGTGCCCAAGGAACAACATTATTTTTGGGCCCACTATGGTACGAAAAATAAAAATAGTGGGTATAATGTATAAAGTTAAATGAGCTTGGAGATTACTCTAATAATACTGGGCTCATACACAATTCCATTTTGTAAAAAAATATCTTTTAAGAGATATTTTCAGAAATCTTTCTTACTATTTGGGGGCCCAAGGCCGCGGCCTAGTTGGCCTTTGTGGTAATCAGGCACTGCCCAAGAACACTTATTGAATGTCATTAAAATCATACATTAATCGTGACATAAACGCCTTCCAAGCTTTTACTAGCAAAATTGCAAAATTCAGGCGTCACTCGTTTCGCGTGTCATCGTTGCTGACGGTTGAAAGGTACCTTCACTTTCCAGTCACGTCAGACAGGAAAAAAAAAGTTTGAAAAAGTCTTTTGAAATCAGCGCCTTTCTATCAATCATATTAAAAGGCGTGAACAAACAAAAATCTACATTCATGACATCATAAAAAAAAGCACGGTAAGAAGACCGCTTAGCAGGTGGGCCTTATGCTCGGGCTTTTTCGGAAAAGTCTGCACGCGCTTTCTGTTTCTTCAGGTATTTTTTCTCTCCCCTGATATGATTTAGCGGGAGTGTGGCGTTTGAAGAATGGGAGAAGGGCTACAAAAGACGTTCCACGGACAAAAACGAATTTCACGGCCCGCTGCTCATCAATGAGCAGCTAAGGTATACGGCATATCACTTTCACTTCATGTTATAGGTGCCTGTTTGTAATTTTTTACGTCAAATATGCGCAGCCATTACCCAAACATCTGTTTTTTTGGATTTATGAAAAATAAATATTTTTTTTCGTAATTTAAGTTAAAGAAAAGCAAATTTGTAAGATATCTTTCTATTCAGTAAAATGGTAATTGTAAGAATAATAATAAGACATAACGGGAATAAATAGTTTTGCACCTATCAATTATTCGTTTTCTTTCTAGAGAAAGAAAAAGGTAGAAAATAATGTAGTCTTTTCTTCAGCGAGTAAGAATGATGTTCAGCAAAACACGAGAATTTTTCATCGAACTAGAGAATCATATAGCTTTATTTTAAACCCATAAGAAACAAAAAAATAACTTCAACATTGATGTCCTCCAATTGCAAACAAACAAAAAAAAAAAGTTTGTGAATAACTTTTTTGTTTTTAACCGTAGAAAACGTAAAGTGTTTCGTATGATCTGCAAAATATTTTCACAAGGCAAAAACTTTTAAGACTGTCGTAATGAATTTAAAAATATAGCCTTTTTATTCTGAAAACGTGAATACAATTTCGAAAAGTTTAAACATTTTTTACATATTAAAGTAGAATAAGTTTTGCAAACTGCAATATGATATAGTATAGTTTGCAAAACTTATATATATATATATATAGTATTCATCTCATTATTGATTATTTTGTCTTTTCTTTCTTATTTTTTTTTTTTTTTTGCAAATTTTCAATTGAGTAAAGAACAATTTCCGGTAAGTTTTTAGAATACAAATGATTCCTTTTATTTTCCTTCTTTCTTTTCCTTTAAATACTATTGTTTCTTTATAATTTTTAATTTACATTTATACATCTGTTTCATTTATACATGTATATATATATATGCTATATTTACTTACTCTTTTAGGCACAAAAATATTAATATAAGACAGTTAAGTCTCTCACAAAAAAAAAAAAATGCTCATTTGTGGGAACGAGGATTGTACGAGAATTTTGCGCTGAACAAATATAATGATGCATCTTGTTTATAGAATTCAAGTATAAATCAATTTCTTTGCAATTTAAAAAATAAAATACAAATCAATTTCTTTGCAACTTAAAAAATAAAATACAAATGTGAAAAGCGAATGGTTGGTTCTCTGCAAAAAGAGGAAAAAGAAGGAGGCAAAATACGAAAAAGTTTACCATTGAGACAAAATACCGATGCGAGTTTGGTATGAGAGTTACATAAAGTTCCGAATTCTTTGGCCACTTTACTATTTCACGCATCTGTATTGTTTGGTTCAGCTTTCTTTTCTTTTTACATCTACGAAATCTCGTCTATGTCTCCGGCAACAACTCTTCCTCCACTTGCTACTTTCTCTCCTTCAAAACAGCAAAACAAAAAAAGAACTATCCCGCAGCAACTGGCGGCCAGAATAGGTCCCTCCAGTTTACTGCTTAGGTGGTGGGATGAACTTTCAAAATTTGAGTTAAAGGAAGAGCGGATGCCTAACGGAGCGATGTTAAGAGCTCCATTTATCGGCGTTCCCAACTCTTGAGTCTTCTGCTCCGTACTCTCACTTAACGTCTTTTCTTTTCCCAAAGCATTAGCTGGCCACGAGAGCGTAAGAATTTGCGAGCATCCATAACCTACGGCGTTTATCTGCGACTCTCAAACTGTCGCGCAAATAAAATTTATACACATTTTTCCTCTTGCGAGAGCAGCGGTAGTTACTACCGCAAGAAATAAAAAATTATATCTTTTTTTCCACTCATTTCACCAGGGAGTCCTGGCCATAAATATCAGCGTGTAATGCCGCTCGCTGAAAATGTATAGATATATATGGATGCATGAAATAAAAAAAATCGAAAAAAATAAAGAAGAGAAAAGTAGCAGTTTGTAAAAGAAATCCTGAGTGTGCAGCCCTGAAAGTCGAGATAACTGCGTATCTTGGCCTAACACTTGAAATCGCGGCTTGCCAAATGACAGTCCCTGGTCGTTCTAAAGAAGCGTCGTTGACTGGTACAACTTTTTATGGATTAAGATTTGGCCGTACTGCACCCGATATTATTCCGAAGGCAAAAAAAGTAAATGAACAGGAAAACAAAAATTAATAAATAAACAAATAAATAAAAATAAAATGAAAAAATAAATAAAAATGTGTTTGATTTAGTTTTTGCTGTAAAACACAAACTGTCTGCCGGCATGGCACCGTAATGGTTTGATACTTTTCTAGATCAGACCCCTACCTGTTAGCCGAGACCTTAGGATTGCTTGCGCACAAGGCGAGGTAGTGGCGTCCACGGATTTTACATGCACGTATCCCCAAGTGTACATGGTGGGTCTTCAGCGGGTATCGAACGCGCGACTTTCCAGATGGAAGTCCGACGCTCTGACCACTAGGCTACCACGGTCTCAACGGTTTGATACTGGCCTATGTCCAAGACCGCGGGGTGTATGTGTCAAACCCCGACCGATGTCGGTGGATTTTTGTAGTGAGGAAAATCGACAGTGTTCATGTCGTATGGTTATGCGGCACGTCAAAGATCCCTTGAGTATCCATTTCATTTGGGTACTCTTGGCGAAATTAAATTCCTAGTTCAGTTTCGCATCGTCAGAGTCCTGGTACTTAGAAACTAGACTTTTGAATTCTCATTGGGAAATGCCATCCGCCGATAGTGGTGCTACTTGAAAGAATGGATGCCGGCTTCCGGGGAATGCACTAGGTTTGCAAAGGTTAGTGACCATACGCAGCCCCATTAGAAAGAAGAAGAAGAAAATTATATACACTCTAGCATTTAATAAAGCAATATAATTTTACGAAACGAAGGACCATTTCGTAAATCACCTAGCTCTGTAAAAAGTCTCAGGTAGATATTTTGCTAACTTTTGTATTAGCAACTATCTTATTGAATAATATTACAGTAAAACGTTTTTATGAATTACTTAAATCTTTTTTTTCACCAACGTAATTGAGAGTAATTTAGAAAATAAAGCAACTCTTTGGAATAGAAAAGCATAATTTAACATAAAATTTTACAAAATATTTTTCTAAATTTTTTTATTCTAAAACTATGCTAAAACAAATACATCCTCTTTCATGAAAGAGATAAAGACTTATAGCCTTTCTATTATTTTTTTTTTGATAAAACTTTTGGCAAGAATAATTACTAATTATTTTCTTTGGATATTTATCATGATTTGCATGAGAAAAGAATATTTTTTACACAATATTTTATAAACTCTAAACTTTGTATTTTATTTATTATGGAATTAGAGAAAAAAGTCTGCGCAATCGCTGAGCCTATTTTTCAAGGCAAAAATACGCCTTGCGTCTGCGTAGATGAGAAAAGACAAGTTTTTTTTTTCTTAGCCGCCTTTGGCGTGTAAGCATCCCTAATAAGGCTCACGCAATTTTCCTTTTTGCAACAGACGTAATTTAACAACTGTACAAAATGGTATAAACAAGAAACAGGCAAAATATGTACATAAGAATTTTTACTTCAATCGTTTTCTTAGAATAAAGCATCATAGATTAGTGATTTCATCACTTGTGGGATATTTACAATAATGCGTTTAAAACTTTCAGAGAATTTTAATGTATTTTCCCATCGTTAATGTAGTTATTTCTTAAATCAGAGATAAAATCACAACGTCACTTGAGGCAATTCAAGCAACGTCATTGGTCACGTGGCAGCGATGAAAGCAATGTAAACAAGCCGTAGTATCGCTTTACTTTGAGTTCGACAAATCTAATTAAAAATTAGGCCTAAATAAAGTTCTACATTACATAAAATTAACACTAAATAAAACACTATGACTATTGCAATAATTAAAAAATTTCTTTTATAATGATTAAATTAAATGTAAGTACTGGGTTATCAGAAAAAGCTCTGAAAATAGTTTAATTAATTTTAAGATAGCTAATTTTGCCTAGTGAACCCCACGTAGAACTCAATTGAAAACCTTACTAAACAAAGAGCGGATATCACGTGATAACGATGATCGCTCATGAGTCCCTCTAGCGGTGAATTGCCTCCATTGAGTTTAAATCTTTTGTATTAATAGTATTACGAAATTTTAGCGAAATGAAAAGCATTCTAAGCATTTTCCGTACGTTGTTGATGTTTTAGGAATAAATAGACAAAATATCAAACTGTCACATTTAATTATTCCTGCCAAGTCGGCAATCGGCCGCCAGAGCCCTCCTCCAGTTTCGAAAGAATCCTCGATTTATCAGGTGAACGGTAGAGCGAAATCCCCGAACCAATAGGAAATGCCGTTTTGAGTCATAAAATGTCAACTACGACTTTAGGTCCGGATAAAAGATGGCGGTCTTTAGACAGCGAGGGGTTTCAATTCAATCAACTGTTAACTCATAACTAGCTCTGGCTTGCTGCTGCCTATTCCGTTTGACACACGGCCTCGCAAGACATTAACGAAAATGGCCTTTTCGAACGTCACGACCAGGCGGGACTTTTTTTTTCTTAGTTTTATTTAGGCCCTCTTTTGCCTCCCCCCCCCCCAAGTGCCACACTTTCAGGCTTTTTTTTATTATTATTATTATTTCGCTTGGTCTTCAAATCATGGCTGTTTGACTTTTCTGACGCTAAAGTATCTGAAAGCCTGTTTCCTAATGTTAGGAGTCCGCAATATTTTGCGTAAATCAAAAGAATTGGGGTCGAGATGTCGCTTGCAACTCGGTTCTGAGATTTAATGTTTCGCTGTTTCCTATTTTTTAGGAATTTATCGGCGTAAATAATAATGAATAAAGATTGCTGAATTTGTTTGTGTGAGCTAAAAATGTGGTTTCCTTAGAATAATAATGCCTACTGGAATAAAGGATAGGAGTTATCCTTTTCATCACGTCTAGTAACACTGTTATTCATTTTCTCGTAGCATGTTTTAGAAAACTAGATTTTGTCCAACAGTCGAAATTTGACCTTAATAATGAGATTGAGCAATGAAAACATTGTGCTATTTATAGAATTATATAAATACTAGCTGATCCCTCGCAGAATGGCTAATTTTTGGTCCGCAGTCTGCGGACCAAAAATTAACCATTTTAAAAACGTAAAAAAAGCTTTAAAATGCGAAAGGCTTAAGAAAAGATCGCTTGATATAAACAAACTTAAGGTGTTGCCACTCCAAAGAACCGAAAATTAAAAATTGAGTCATGAATGGAAATACTTTTTAAGAAATAAAAATAAATTTGTTAAAGCCCAGTAAGTTACGATAAATAAATACAAATATTTTGTTCCTTCTCTATGGCAATCATTAAACAAATTTTTAAAAATCGTTTTACCATAGCTTTGTTTTTGTATAATGTCAGTATCGTATCGTACCGCAAAATTTAATCGTAACTGGTCCACGTTAAGTGAAATATATATATGGATTATTCATCAAATTTGGCGATTATAGCATCGAGTTTATTTTGATCATCCTCACTTGAAGCCAAACGTATAATAAATCATTATCGTCTCAGGGACAATTGCGCTCATAAATGTAGCCGCTTGTACTTCCGATTTCGTACTAAGTTGCGTGGTAGTTGAATAAAACTTAAATGTTTGCTTCCACACACTATTCTCATTTCTTCACTCAAACTCTTATTATAATTGCTTTTAATATTACTGCTCAATTGCAACAAACTCTTTCTAACATTGAGTTTTATATTTATTACCTAATAACTTACTCAACGAAGACATGTTGCCGTCTGCAATATAGAACAATATAGCATTACAATTATAAACGGAATAATTTTTACTCTTGAGGAAATTCAGCCATTGGATTTGATATTTTAAATAACACAGTACCAACAGAAACTTCATAGTAATATTCTTTTTAATACTGAGTTAGTTTGGAAACAATTGTATTGTTTGCAATCAACAAGAGTTGACAACTTTGGATTTTCCTCCTTCATTTATATTTAATGAATTAGCAACTTGAGTTTGGCGACGTATAAAAACATTTCCTAAAAGGAAGATTTTGATCTCTAACCAATGAATAGTAATACCCTTTCTTCGTTTGTGGAAATTTATTCATCGTGCATTTAAATTTGTATAAGAGAAGTTTGATTAAAACACTGTTAACTGTTTCATGTGAGTATTTGGTATAATACTTTCATAGTTGGGTACTGCACCGTTACGAAATAAACAAATAAATAAGTTAAATTAAAGAGCTAAATAACATTACATTTATAAATGAGGCTTGCCTGACAAAAGAAAAGGGGAAATAATTAACTAATAATAAACTGTTTGCAAAATTTTTCTATTGATATCACTAAAGCTCACCAATAACTACTAAACAAAGAAAAAAAATAAATCGGTTGAAAAACAAAGGAGAAAATTGTTCTTAACTGTTTTGTTTTTGCCTATTTATATATAGACAATGCATTCTGAAAGAAATATTTAACTTAGATGTTTGATGTTCTAAACTTCAGTTATATCGATTATGGCTTATTTTTTAAGCTGCACCTTTTAGATTTGAAAAAGAAAGAAGTTGTAAAATTATTATTCGAGAAATTTGTTGTGTTCTTTCACTCTAAAATGTATAAATATACATTAACAATATTCATACAATCAAACGAGTCATTGTGTATTTTTCCTTTTGCCTTAACGTCTTGAAATTTCAGTTTAAGTTTAACTAATAGTAGACCCAATTTCGTTCTTTTACTCCAAATTTCAATCACAAAATTTTTAACGCTAATTTATATTATTTTATCTTGGAAAAAATTAGAATAAATGTGCACACAATTATGGGGTCATTTGATGATGTCATACTTCAAGGGGGGAGGGGGTTGAGAAATTGTGACAATTTGTGACAAGGGAGGAGAGGGGATAAAAAGGAGTGTAACATCACACATTTTGGTTAACATTAAAATATTGAAAACTAGAAAATAAAATATTGTTATGTAATGTATTTTTAATTATTTTTGCGTTTTAATTCTCATCGATTTCAGTTTGTATCGCAAACATAGATGCGGAAAAAATTTTGAAATTTCTACTTAAAGGTTTAAATTAAAAATTGAGCATTTACACTTGTAGGACTAATAGAGCTGTTAATTTTTACAGAATTCAAACAATTCATGCTAGTTATTATTATATACTAATTATGTTTTTTGTCGTAAACCTTAATTTCATTTTATGCAAATTAACTACACATATAATCATTATTATTATTACTCACTCAAATGTTCGAAAATAAAAATGGAATTTTTTGATCAATAACGTAGTGATTTGTGTGTGAACTGCGAGTAGTGTAAGATACTGTGATATTATTTATAAATGGCCGCTATGTTTTATTTATTACGAAATCCACGATATATGTTTTAAATTTTGAGAGAGTTACTATAGTGGACATAAGGGAGAGGTTTGCATAAAATCACTCGGGAAGTACATTTGACCCTGAAAAACTCTCAAAAAGTCCATTCGAGGCTGAAAAACTCTCAAGAAGATCGTTTAAATCTGACGTCCCTCGAAATATCCATTCGATTGTTTATTATTTGGTTATGAAATCTATTCGATATTGGAATACACGATTATGAAAAACTCTCCATTATGCCCATCCTTAAATTACAAAACAAAACGAAATTGTATTCCTTAAGTTTGCTATTGAGTTTACACTTGGTCTTAACAAAAGAAATCAAAACCACTTAAATAAAAATTCTATCAATAGAAAATTAAAAAATATTATTTTCATAAATTGTGTATTAAGCATAAACGATACCAAGATAACCATAATTGACGTGATGCATTTACATCCGCTGAATAGCAATTTAAGTTATCGAAGAATTAATTCCTATTTGTTGTTTGTTTACAAGTTATAATTTATATTTTTCTCAAGAGTGGTTATTGAATGTGTTTTTTTTTTCATCTCAAGTAAATGAAAACTAATGCGATTAATAATGAAAAATCTCCACGTTATATTCGCTAAAAAATCTCTTCTAATGTTTTGAGCAGTAGCTAAAAAATGGACCATTTCTAATGAATCAAAACAAAGAGAAGAAAAAAAATCTGATTCCGCCCAAAGAGATAAGAAAGAGCGGAAAGAAAATCCTAAATGGAACATCCCAGCTGATCCAATCAGAGTCAAAGTTACAGTTAGTGGGAACAAGCAAGGCAGGAAAAGAGGAAAAAATAAAGAAGAAGTTGACAAGGAACGGAGCTCTAAAAGCCCATTTAAAGTTCGCACGAGCCAATGAACGCAACGTCAATTAAGACTCCATTTCGCGTCACGTGGTTTTGCGCGTGCCTGGCCGTCCGTGATTCGAGTAAAAGTCTTACGAAGGGCCGATAAAAATTACAGACAAAAAATATTGGATAGCATCTGTACGAGGATCGGTGTTACGCTTCGGGTTTCTCTAATGAGAAGTATATGGCAAATGAGGATCTGTCTTCAGCGAAGCGGAATAATTTTTACACTTGAGGGAATTCAGCGATTGGATTTGATATTTTAAATAACACAGTACCAACAGAAACCAAGATTCATATTATTTTTAATACTGAGTTCGTTTGGAAACAAGTGTATTGTTTACAATCAAACAAGAGTATACATCATTGAATGTTCCTCCCTTATTTAAAATACTCCTTGATTTATGTTTAATAATTTAGCAACTTCAGTTTGGCAACGTATAGAACCATTTCCTAAATGGAATGCTTTGATCACTAATCAGGGACCGTAATATCATTCTTTCGTTTGCGGAAATTTATACATAATGCATTTAAACTTTTCATCTCTTCTTCGCTTGTGTAAGACACGTCTATAGTTAAAAACTTAACTGTTTTTTTGAGTATTCAGGTATAATTTTTTCATAGTTGGGTACTATGCCACAAAGAAATCAACAAATAAATAAATTAAATAAAAATGCTAAATAAGTGGAAATGAAATAGGTATAAATAATTGCAATTTAACCTTTTCAAGTGAATTAAGTTACGTAAAATAACAATTCAAACACATTTTTTAAAGTTAAAATTTAAAAAAAGTTAAATTGCGTCTAAAATTTTAGTTTATCTATATATTTTTGATTTTATAACTAATCACTGATATTTACTAAAAACAAAAAGTTATTGAGGATTTTCGGGAGGTAATACTAAACAAATAATAAGTGCTATGAAATTGTTTCATTTCTTATATCATATATTTAAAGATTTTTCTTAGCAATGCTCTTGGCCAATCATTGAGCTAACAGGAAAATCTAAATCGAAAATTAGAAGCAGAAAACAATTTGAAAAAAAAAAAAAAAAAACACAAAAACTCGAAAATCTCTTTAAATGTTGATTTTGTGCAACAAAGATTTCATTTAGTAAGCATAACCGAATGACATTTCAAAACTATTACTGTTATAGGGAAATTTTTAAATATCTAAGCAGAATTATGTCAATGCGAATGCTTGCTTTCTCAAGTTTAATTTAATTTATCTTTAAAAGTTTTCTTTTGGTTTTAATAGAAATACGAGCAAAGTAAAGTTACAGGACTTTTGGTGAGGTAACTTTTTCATCTGTTAGTCTAAAGACATATATATTATATCATTCAAAACTCATTAGGAAATTTAGATGACTAGATATGATACTCATATAGCCAATTCGAAGAATTATTTAAGACAAACAAATTTATTTATAAACATTTGCAATGAGTTTCATCTCTACCTAAATGTGAACCGGTTTTCCTAAGGGCTGTCTTATACGACAGTAGAGTTATATGTAAACCCCTTTGCAGATGAAGTTACTTTGAGGAAGTAGGGTCAGTTGGGGTAATTGTAAACGCTTTTTCAATGCTTTAACTTTTGATACTTCCCTACCTCTTGAATGAATTCAGAGATAAAATTGTGAGCATTGTAGCCACTACTGTACTTCTTGTGAGTAAATGTGTACAATAATTTTGACTTTGTGACTATTTGTTAGCGAATGAGCTCGTGTTTACAATTACCCCAGTGTGTTTACAATTACCCCAGAGATCTGGGGTAATTGTAAACAGCGATTTATTTTCAAATAAGGTTGATGCAAATGGAAAATTGTTTCATACACAGTCTGCTTGAAGGATTAAGAAGTTCCTGAGCAATGGTTCTCAATCTGCGGACAAGAGGCCGCATGAGGGCCGCTGAGTTATGTTATGAGTCGGCTGAGATCACTTAACGAGAAATATCTTGCAAAAAATGAAGTAATGCGACAAATTTATGTAAAATTTGTCCCGCAGTGGATCAGTCGGTTAAGCTTGGATCCCACAGAACACCGAAAGTGAAGCACAACTGCCCGGGGTCAACGCTTAGGAGGGTGACCACCTCCCGCGACTGATTATTCTGAGACCGAGCGCGCTAAAGGGAGCTGTGCTCGTGAAATACATCGTCGCTTCAAATGCAAACCAAGTTAGAAATAATTTCCGCTGAGGGATCAACCTAGGTGACGATCTCTCATCTGGGAGCTGGTTCAAAATCATTAAACCCTCTGAGCCAAGTATACTTCATTCTAGTGGAGCTCATTAATAATCAGTAGGAGTTTTCTCAATTCATGGTCTCCTTGCAAGGGGAGCCTGGATTTCCGCGTGGCATTATCAGCAACAACAACAGTTATGTAAAATAGACACAAAATTGTAATTTGCATCAAAATATAATACTTAATTGTCCCCCCCCCAGAATATTGGAAATAGGATAAATTTAAGTGTTTACAATTACCCCAGAGTACGAAATATACGGGGTAATTGTAAACACCTGACTTGCACATGAAAAATAACAGGGAGGATGAAATTCATGACTAAATACTTTTAGCAACATTCTATATGACAAATAAAAATGGTTGAAACCACTTGCATCGCTTTTGCAGATGAGCTGGAGACGAAAATGCAAGATCACTAAATTTTGTTAAACAACTTTTTTCACTGTGTCATTTTCAAACAATGGTGACGCCTCCACAAATGTTTCGAAACTTACAAAACTCTTTAAGTGTCTTCCCTATATTGCCAATTCATCACACACCAGCAGTTAAGTTTTCAAAACCACCACAAGTGTAGTTATGAAGCTTGTTTACAATTACCCCATGTTTACAATTACCCCAACTGACCCTAACTTATGTGTTTATAATAATGTACATGTGTTTATAATTCAATACATGTGTTTATAATGCTATATATGTGTTTGTAATTCTATACATGTATTTATAATGCTATACTAACAGAAAAACAGCATATATATATTTTTTCATTTGCATCTTCATGTCTTTTTTTCGACGCGAATTTTTACACAATATACCATGTTGATAAAAAGATAAATTATTTTGCATGTTTACAAAAACGCACACTACTCAGCTTAGAAAAAAAAATAATTATAAGTGTTAAAGGGAACATATACGCGTTGGGGCTATTTATTTCATTACTTGGTTCGGTATAAAAAGGGAGAAAAAAAATCTTCTTTCAACATGGTTTTGGCTATTTATGAGGCGCTCATTAAAGTTGAGAGTGATCGAAAGTTATTTCGCGTTTAACAGAAAAAAGGAGGAGTTCTCTTCCCCCCATTCGCTTGAATGTTCGAAGAAAAACGCAGTAATGTTCGCCGTTTTTTGGTCAAATGGCTTTTTGGCTCGCATTGTAGACTAGCGGCAGTGTAAGTACCCACGGGACAGGGTTGCAAGCGCCAAACCTCGCCAACTCCACGTAAGACCATGGCCAAACCGTAATTATTTATTAACACATTTTCACGGTGTATTAGCGACATGACGTTGCTAAAAACTTTAAATTTTTAGAAGCGATTAAAATCGATGCCAATGAAATTAGCTTTTTATAAACAATTTCCAATTTAAAGAATTTTAATTTATTAATAGGTTCACTTGGCGTGGATTTTCAATTTATTCTACAGACATTTAAGAAAAACAAAAAACACAATAAATAACTTCGTTCCCATTTTTATATTGTAGGTAGTATAAAGTGGAGTTAACTTTAAATTTTTATTGTAGAGATAAACGTAATTTACACTTATCGGACAAATAACCGCCATCATTAATTAAACACGTCCTTCAAATGAGTTCAAGTGATTGTTCCTGAAACCCGGGACTCGAAATGTCATTTTGAAGCATCAGTTTTAAAGGACTCACTTAGTTGACTGTTTTTAACATTTTCATCTCCAGGACGAGATATCTCGTCTTCCAAGTTCATATTTCTATATACTAGGAACGAGGTGATTTGACATCTGCGGAATTTTTCTGTGCAATTGCATTGTGTGCAGTGATGCTTTTTTAAATTTTCAGTTTATATTGATTTGTCTTCACGATTTGCTTTTACTGTGGAAGGACTTAGCCAGTTGACTACTTTAAAGACGTAACTAGTTGACTGTTTTTAAAGACTTGGCTATCTGACTGTGGATTAACAGGTGTCCTGTACATGGTGAGTGTGAACTTAGTTTAAAAGTGCAGTACTTATTAGTTACATTAGTAAAAGAAAGGGAGGGCGGGGGGGGGGGGGTTAATCTCCCAAACAGACGAAAGGAGGAAAGAGCATAAATCAGCTTTGTATGACGTGATTTAGTAAGGCTTAGGACGATTCGCGCAGCTACAACTGTGAAAACTTAGTAAAAGTTCTCTTCAAATGAAAATACAAATCTGTTTTGCTTTGCCATTAGCGGAGGGAGAAATGAGAGCAAAGTGCTGACATTTTATTTAATACTTCTCTGTTAATGAGCATAACTGTCACTAAACTACGCTGTTATGTAAACAGTACTAAGTCGAATAAATTACAAGCAGTTAATATTGTAACTGTTACGCTCTAAAGTTGAATTTAGATCTTAAGGATCTATTTGTGTAAATGTCTGGCTGAGCATTTTGCTGGCTTTATAACTTGGAGGTATAGATTTAGTTTTACTGTAAAGTTGAGAGGAAAAATGCTTGCCATTTTTTAAATAAAATAAAATAGCGTCAATTTTCTTGAAAAGCTCTTCGAAAGCACATTAAAAATATTTTGCCCAAAAATAAATGAGAGTCTTCTGGAAGTCATTTATGCGGACTCTGACAAAAAATTTCAGTTAATTAAAAACATGAAACTAGAAAGTCTTTAAAAGAGGATATTATAAAGAACACAAAACAGAAACTCTAAATTGACAGCAACAGATAATATGCCGCAGTAGTAGCACTATCCGTGAATACGCTGAAATATTATTTCAGGTAACAGGTCGAAAGTGAGTTCAATTGAACCCACGCTGTGTGCCTTAAGCCGCTTAGCCGAAGAAGATTATGCATTTATTTATAATTTTTAAAATGGTAGTCGCATATTTCAAGTATTTCGTTTTGCGTAATTTAACAGATCTATTTCTGTAGTTGTACAGAGCGCGGAAAAACCAGTTTTAATGAGAAACTCTTATCAAAAAATTTTATTATTTGATTTTAAAAAAGTTCAAAAGCAAAACATTTTACCGAGCAGTATGGTGCAACAATTGGTGCAGCGAAGGGGGTGGGGAATGGGGGACTAGAGCATCCATAAAGAATTAAAATTTCCCAATGTACGTCTGTTATATGTATGTATATGTTATAAGTGCCTTATACGTCACTCCTACCACAAAACATATCTCATTAAAACCCTGTTCATAATAAATAGTTCGCTGTTTAAATGCATGCATGAGCGTTTTAACTCGAGAAATAGTTTTAAAACGAGGACTATTTTCTATCGTTCGTTTTTTAATACCATTAATATACTTAACCCTTATTCTCATAAAGTAGCATATATGCTACCTGAGGTTTTCCCCTACATTCTATTTGTTAAGTGACGTCAGCGCGTATGTTGCATTGTTATTTGCTAGCCCTTATTCGCATAATACGTAAGTAGCATATATGCTACTTTATGAGAATAAGGGTTAAAAACCATCCTACTATTTAAACCAGCATGCTTCTTTAAAAAATTCGTTTGCAAACGAAAAGTTTACTTCGTCAAAAGTTTTTTGAAAAAATGTTTGTCAACAAGAATGAGAAACAATTAAGTTAAAAAAAAAAAAATGTCTTTTAAAGAGGCGTCTTTAATGAGCCATGATAAATTGTTATTTCGACTATACAAGTAAAAAACTATTCTTTAAGCATGAGTAAATCAGAATAAGAATAGAACCGAAAAAGTCTATTTCGAATTTCAACACATCGAAATTTGCTATCGGTGAGAAATTTAATAAAATGTCAGTTTCAAAATACCATGAGAAACTCAAATAGTAAATAAGCTGAATTCTACGTAGCTTCAGAAGTGTTTATCACACTGCAAATATTTTTGGGAATGAATTTTGTGTCACATCCAGTCAATTTTTTAAAAAAGTGTGATGCTTTATCAAATTCCTGTTATTAAATGTTAGAGGAAAGATTGAAACTGTTTAGAATTTTTCAAAAACGCATTTAAACGAAATGAAGATGTCCTCTTTTGCAGCAATTATACTCATTTATACGAACAAAGAATAAAATTTATAGACGAAAGATATTTAAATCTGTATTACTACCGCTATGATGCACTTACATGCACAGTAAATGCACTAAGGGATAAAAATAGCTTTTTAAAAACTAATTTTCCAATATATAAATAAATAAATAAAAGGCAATATAACAAGATCTATATCTGTCGTTAGTGACATAGGACAATCCATAATTTGAACAATTCTTTATAGCAAGTATTCCAAAGCTCTGTTCGAGAGGTTCGCAGTTAACAGTTGCTGACAAAGATCCACTAAAAAATGATATATTTCAAATCATATTGTACTTTGGTGATAAAATTAAATGATTTTTTAAAATAAAAATTAGAAACATAGAAAAAATTTAAAAAAACCATCAAGCCAAAAGACCAGCAAGTCCTCTTCTTCTTCTTTTATTTTTTTTAAGTGAAGCACCGTGTTAGAGTTTAAAAAAAGCATGCTTAAAATTAAAAATCCCAGTGCCTGTTTTAGATAAAGTATAATTCTTTGTGCCGCAAGTTACAAAAAGAATACCAGCGTAAAAATTAAGCACGAAATTTTCATGAATTGCAGACACGTGTTTCGAGGTCACAAGGAATCCCTTTTTCAATACAAAAGAGTGAGCTCCTAGATGAAAAACATCCATCTTCAGTTGGATGTTTCTCGTCCAGAAGCTCTATTCTTACTTCACTTTTCTATCGCCAAAAATATTTTGAAAATTCTTCACTTGACTCTATATCTGATTTTCATTTTCCTTAGCGTTTCATATCATTTTTAAATGTTTACAAACAATTTTAAGAGAGCGATGCAGTTCCAATGATGGTAGCCCAGATTTTTGATACCGTTATGTGGGGCTGCAATCCCTCCCCACCCCCACGTCAGCCAATTACATTCCGAGTTGAGAAAAACTGCTAGGCTAAAAGGAATTTCTAGTATCCAGCTCTCGATTTCGGCCAATGGCAGTTAAAGTGTGGTATAAATCTAGCCGGAGGTAGTAGTTCCCGTGCTATTGATTTCTAACCCCCCCTCCTTTCAGAGAGAAAAAGTATTTTTTCCCTTTTTATTATTTGCAGGGAAAGCTTCTAAGCGAAACTAGCAGGACAGCGAAAGACTTTCTAAAGTCAAAGCCAAACAAAAGTTGATGCCCGCAATCAAAAGAGCTTAGGACTGCCCATTGCAACGATAACGACAATTTATTTTAAGAGTTGCGATGGCTCTTACCGAAACTCAGGATTGTAAATAATGGCTGCAACAAAAGGGCACCCAGGGAAAATTACCCCTCGCGGAAAATTTTTTCCTTATTTTTTTTTTAATGCGAGGAAGATATTTTCTAGCTAATGGCATCGAAGCTTGGCTTAGAAAAACCGGTATTCCTTTCTGCTCCGTTCATTAATGCGGTGCTCTTTAAAATATTTCTTTTCAGAAGATGTTAAAAACAAGTTATGGTTATTTATTCATTTTCATTTGATGTAGTAACTCCAATGCTACATCAAGCTGCTCCTACGTCTGCAAAGAATATTTTCATTCATTCTGTCATCATTAAAGTTATTTTCATGCGAGGAAGATATTTTCTAGCTAATGTCATCGAAGCTTGGCTTAGAAAAAGCGGTATTCCTTTCTGCTCCGTTTATTAATGCGGTGCTTTTTAAAATGTTTCTTTTCAGAAAATATTAAAAACAAGTTATGGTTATTTATTCATTTTCATGGAACTCCATTGCTACATCAAGCTGCTCCTACTTCTGCAAAGAATATTCTCATTCATTCTGTCATCATTAAAGTTCTTTTCATTTCACTCATACTTAGGAAACGTATCGTGATTTCATTTCGGAATTGAAATAAAAGCTTCATTTGTTGTCTCCGAAGCTTTTTTATAGTTTTTAAACTAAATTGAATGTGTTTGCATTTAATTCTATGTTTATTGAAACTAGTCATACTAATGTGAAACTGCAAAAAAAAATATTTTATTATGGGATCGTTGAAGAAAGTTTTGTTACCTTTAAACTAGAAGTAAAGTATTTTTCTTACTCTGTGATTTTTAAAACAATTTCAAATGATCTTAAACTGGTAACGAAACACTTAAATTTTATTTTGGGATTTAAACTATGTTTTAAAATTTAGAAAAATCAAATAAAAAATGAAAATAAAATGTAAGCATTTTAAAAAATAATTGTTAAATGTATTTTTATTGCTTTCAAACTGAAGGAAAAGTTGTACATTTTATTCTGTGTGTATTAGATACATTATTAGTTCGTTGAAAATTGAAGACAAATATTTGAACCTTATTTGTAAAAAAAAAAAAAAAAAAAAAAGATACATTAAAAGATGTCTACGTTCTCAATAGTCTTTCATAAACGGAAAAATAAATAAATAAAACTCGTTTCAATACAATAAAAAACACTGAAATGATCATGCACTAAAAGGCAAACAACTTGAATGCGATACTGGAAAAATTTTTTTTAGTATATGATCATTTAAGAAGTTTTATTGTATTGAAACTTATTTTATTTAATTATTTATGCTTTCCGTTTATCAAAGACGATCGAGAATCTAGAGATCTTTTTATGTTCTGAAACTGGAATTAAGGCATTAATCTAAAACTGAATAATAAATCTTAACCGACTTAAAGACAAACTGCTCGTATATTGTAATAACATTCGGAACAGACAAAACGAAAATACGTTCAAACTGTTTGTGTAACTTCTTTAGTTAACGCTTTTCAGATTTGAAGTCTTGAGGAGCCTTTAAGAAATGATTCTTTTGAATTGTAAACTAGCATGTAAGGAGGGTAAATTTGCTTCGGAAAATGTTCCTAATTTTTAAGTATTTCAATGCAAATATTTCACACTGATCCGAGAAAAACTCACTTAAAATTTTTTTTAAAAGTCTTCAACAACAAGGTAAAGAAATTACAATGCGCAACTTGGTTGAAAACCAATCCAATGTGCTATAACCCTCCCCCTACCTTTAAACGAAAGCAGGTTGATCGAAAACGAGTGTCAAAAAGGAACCTCTGTAAATTATGTTTTTTGGTAAGCACGAATAGGTAGGGAGAAAGCAAGCTACAGGCGTAACAAATCACCCGATTCATTAAAGAAGATTTTCCTTCGAGGATCTTCCACTTAGGCTCAGTTTACAGAGTATGAATTATAAAAGTAATTGTAAGAAGAAACACTAAGCATCATGCAGTCGAACCCGCTTAATTCAATATCGGTTAAAAGAATATCCCGCTTATTGTAATAAATTTTCAATGAACCAAACTGTAGTATATTGTTTCTGTAATCTCGGATAATGGAACACCTCGCTCATTATAATAGTTTTTAGTATAAAAATTGGCTATTCCGTTAAACGGGATTGACTGTAAAATTAAGTAATCATAAAAGAAAAATGAACCCTCTTTTTTATGTTGTTTGTACGGGAAAGAAGACTCATACTTGCGCAAATGAAGAAATTTTTTAAGATGAACGATAAAAAGCTACAAGGATGTTCTTGCATCTAGAAGCTCCCTATCGCATTGAAAAAGGGATTCCAAGCAATCCCAAAACATATGTCTGCATTCTAATGCTTATTTGTACTTTCTTAACGTTTTTTTTTTTTTTATTACAAGCTACGAGTTGTTCAAGGTTTGTATGAAGCAGAAAAGATATACTCTGGTGAGTTTCTATGAACTTCTTACAACATTTCCATAGATAAAAGTGTTTATGAGTATATAATTAAAAAAAAGAAAGAAAGAAAAAGCGTTTAAAAATACATTTAGAATTCCTATTTTTCTTAAATTTTTACTTTTAGATTAACACACTGTTTAAGCATTAACATATATAAAATTTTCTTTTTAAGGAAACTATTAAACCATTTTATAACAATTCAAATCTTTAATTTCCTTCTAACTTACGTCTGTACAACGACCCTTCGAAAATTTACTACTCGTTTAATTAAACGTGTTAAATGTTTACAAAAACATAATTCCGTTAAGTAATTTTAAAAGTGGTTACACATGCTCAAGCATATTTGACAGGCTTGTTTGTAAAAACATGATTGTGCAAATAAATTTGGGCGTATGAAGGACAAAGGATGTTGGGATTTATTTTTAGGGGGAGAGTTTGCAAGCTTCTCAACCTCAGGTTCTCATAAAAAAAGCCAAAAGCTTGTTTTCAGCCAAAATTAATGTGTTTTTTTTTTTTTTTTTTGAAAAGAAGATTAAAAAAGCCAAATGTTGATTAGTAGGACAATTTTGAAGTTTGTTTATTTTTATTATTCTTTCACGATTCTTTTACAATTTGAGAAACTTTCACTGAATATTTTACATTTAACGTATCGGTGACAGAATAATTGTTATAATAAGAACTTATTTTGAACTAAGTAGTAAATCACACTAGTCCCATTAGATGTCATATATCATCAGTGCTCTGGTTAAAATCCATAACTCCAGTTTTGAGATATTATCACTTTAAACGTTCAAATCGGTTATGAAAAATATTAAAAATCTTTTTACTGATCCCTAACTAACCCTTACAGTAGGTTTACTTATATAACTTTTAATTGTTCAGGGATTATTGACAGGGGGAAAGGTGGGTTCGTGAAATTGTGACAAAATGTGACAAGGAGAGGGGAGGTAGTAACAAGAAGTGTGACATCAGGCTTAGACAACATAGCGTGACATGTGATAAAGGGGTAGAGGGTCCGTTGAAGTGTGACATTTTGTGACAAAGGGGGGAGGGGGTCAAATATATCGGAAAAAGGCGTGACATTATTTATGAACCTTAATTGATTTTTATCAAGAAATAACTAACTGGAAGTTCTAATTTTTTATGGATTTTGGGGTTCACCACATTGATAACGCTATTAAGACCTAAACCTGCAATAAAAGCATACAATTTTATACATTAGAATGCAAGTGAGGAATATTTAAATAAATACAAAAAAAGTTTTTCACTAAATGCGTGAAAAATTCCTAATTTAGTTTGGAATTTGCAATATCTATATAAATATAGGCGTATTTAGATAACACGCCAGGACTTAAAAGTGGAAGAAAATTGCGAAAATTACCAACATTTATATTCACGAGAATGGAAATTAATCACCACATTGATAACACTATCAAGACCTAAACGTGCAATAAAAGCATAAAATTTTATATGTTAGAATACAAGTGAGGAATATTTAAAATCAATTCAAAAAAAAAAAAAAAAAAACTTCACTGAATGCGTAACAAAATCCTAATTTAGTTTAGAATTTGCAATATTTAATAATATAAGCGTATTTAGATAACACGTCAGGACTTAAACGTGGAAGAAAATTGCTGAAATAACCAACTTCTATTATCCACGAAAACGGAAATAAAGGCTAACTAAATTAGTGTGTAAAATAGCTTAAATTAATATTGTAAAACTACTGACTTTACGATAGCTAATGCATGGAGAACATACATTCTGATTGAGTAATAAATCAGACTTCCTTACATAAATCTGAAGCTCTAAATGGGCTGCGGGATCTCAGAATTAGCCAATTTCAACTAGCAGAAAGAAGAAAAGTAAGGAAATACTTAAACGAGTTTAAGACAATCCCAAAAGTTAGAAAGCAAGAATAATTCGATTAGAGAAAGTCGAGTTTCACTGACAAGTCAAGTTGAGGGGAAAAAAAAGTTTGGTGGAGCTCCTTTAATGGGACTTTCTACCGAAGTGAACGGTGCGTGATTCCCTTTTCCACAGAGAGCTTGCAACCCCCCCCCCCCCCTCTACCCGTTAGTTGAACTGGCCGGCAGAAATCAGTGATTTCATTTGATGCTTTCACTCATTACAGTTGTTATAAAATAAAGATAATAATAAGAGTCAGGAAAAAAGCGTAGATTTCGGATATCTGTAGGAAATTTTAATTACCAATATGCAAGCCGTTTTTTTTACATAGTGGATAAAAACTCATTAATAATTAGTATTTAATACTATAAAAATGTGTTAGCTATTGACGTGAACGGTGCATGATTCCCTTTTCTACAGACAGCTTGCATCGTCCCCCCCCCCCCCGTCTTCTCCTTAGTTGAACTGGCTGACAGAAATTAGGGATTTCATTTGATGCTTTCACTCATTACAGTTGTTCTAAAATAAAGATAATAGTAAGAGCCTAGAGAAAAATGCGGATTCCTGCAGGAAAATTTGATTACCTATCATGTAAGCGATTTTCTTTTGTAAATACTGGGTAAAAACTTATTAATAATTAGTATTAAATACTATTGAAAATTTATTAGCTACCGAAGTGAAGGGTACGTAATTTGACTTTTCCACAGAAAACTTGCACTCCCACCCTCAGTCTCTTCCTTAGTTCAAGTGCACGGCAGAACTCAGCGATTTCATTTCATGCTTTCACTCATTACAGGAGTTCTAAAATAAAGATAATTATAAGATTCCATCGAAAAACATAGATTTCGGATTTCTGTAGGAAAATTTTACTACCAATATGTAAGGGATTTTATTTTATATATAGTCGGTAAATACTGATTAATAATTAGTGTTAAATACCATTAAAGTTTATTAGCTACAGACGTGAACGGTACTTAATTTCCTTTCTCACAGAGAAATTGCTCTCCCTTCCTCAGTCTCTTCTTTAGCTCAACTGCACGTCAGAAATCAGTAATTTCATTTGATGCTTTCACTCATTGCAGTTGTTTTAAAATAAAAGTAATAATAAGAGCCTAGATATGAATGTGGATTCCTGAAGGAAACTGATTACCCAGTATGTAAGCGATTTTATTTTTTAAATACTGAGCAAAAACTTATTAATAATTAAAATTAAACTATTAAAAATTTATTAGCTACCGATGTGAACGGTACGTAATTTTCTTTTCCACAGAGAACTTGCACCCCTCCCTCCTTTTGTCTCTCCCTTAGCTCAACTGCACGGCAGAAATCATTAATTTCACTTGATGGTTTCCATCATTGCAGTTGTTTTAAAATAAAAAAATAATAAGAGCCTAAAGATAAATGTTGATTCCTGAAGGAAACTTTAAATACCCATTATGTAAGCTATTTTATTTTTTAAATACGGAGTAAAAACTTATTAATTATTAAAATTAAATACTATTAAAAATTTATTAGCTACCGATGTGAACGGTACGCAATTCTCTTTAACACGGAAAACTGAAAATCCATCCCTCAGTGTCTCCCTTAATTGAACTGCACGGCCGAAATCAGAGATTTCACTTGCTGTCTCCACTCATTACAGTTATTCTGAAACAAAGATAATAGTTAAGAGAAAAACGTGGATTCACGTAGGGACGTTTGATTACTAAGCGATTTTATTCTTTAAATAGTAGTTAAAAACTTATTAATAATGCGTATTAAGTAATATTAAAAAAATATTCACTACTAAAGCAAGCATATTATTCTTAAATAAATTTCACTTCAAAAAATCTAGAACATTCTGAAAAGTTAAAGCATGCAAGGCATTTAAATATTCAAACATCCATTAACTAGCATTTACAGCATTTTTTGTTTAAATACAATAAGTACGCTTTGACACATAGCTTCCTGAACTAAAAATTATTAAAAATTATTTTAAATCATCTTCATACGTCTCTCCCTACATAAAAACCTTGCACTACCTTATAATAACCTTATAGATCCTTGCAATAACCTTACTCACCCATTCCCCTTAACTACTGCAGTTCATCACTGTTTCAGTTTCTGAACTAAAATGAAATTCCGTTGTAAAGCTGAATATAATAATTTGATTGTAATGCAGCGCTTTAAATATTCACTATAAAATAAGTACATTTTTTACATGTTCCAGATTTACTTGTTATCATGGTATAAGTTTTTTCTCACCTTTTAACTTTCTATTTTTTGATTCCTTTCATATCCATTCTTTTAAACTCTGTTTTTAGAAAATGGACATCTTTTGCCGTAGAACAACAACAATAAAAAAAAAAGAAAGAAAAGAAATATCATCTGAGCAAAGAATAGGAAATTTGTGATCCATGTTGTGGATCGTGTTTATAGACAAGGTATTACAGATTCATCGGTAGATAAGAAAAATAAATAGATAATCCTGATTTAAATTTCTTTTTTCAGAGTTTTAATAAAGTAAAATACCTATTTTATGGTACAAAAGTTTTAATCACATGCATTTTATACATAACATTCTATTTCCATAGACTTTATTTTCATAGACTTTTTAAATGAAATGAATTATTACATTCAGTGTTTTTGCAAATAGTGAATATTTACTCTGTTGCGGTAAGTAAATAATTAAAACAAAAGTAAAGAAATAGGTGAATTTTCTAAGTACCAAAGTACCTACTATTTTCCTATTTTTCTTTTTTGTGCTTAATCATTTTAAATCTTCATTCTTTGAAATTTCAGTTTTTGTGATAATTCATAATAGTAGACATTCATGTTTGGGAAAAGCAAAAGGGAAATATAAATAAATAAAACACACACACATAATAAATCAGAGAAAAGGAATTCATGTTGAATTATCATTGGGTTCTGTGTCGGGTTTATAAACTGAATGCTCATTTCTGCAGGAAAAATATAATTAAAGATTATTGAGCTAGCAATTGTAATTAATTCTCCGTCAGTTGCAATTCAGGTCAACCACATGAATTTCATTTACAGTGCAATTGTATATTTCAGATCATTTAGCCGCTAGTGAATTACAGTGATATCATCAAAGCAAAAAATTAATCCGATTGAACAATGACTGAATTCGTCATGGAGCATAAAACAAGATGTATGGTTTCCAGCAATTTATATGGTTTACGGCAAACGTCTCCGGCAACAAAAACTGCTCTACACACATACAAAAGCTTTTCGTCGACGATAATCAAGCCACTGTGGCTAGCAGATTTAATGCGCAGCAGTATCCGAGGAGAGAAAAAGGCATTTATTTGGCCGGATTACAGGCCATTATCTCATAAGAGAGTTTCAGTATTCCTTTCTCATTTTACCTGCGAGTCGGATGTCAACGGATCGCAGTCAATCCATCATCATTGGCGATGACACTTTTTTTTTTTGCCCTCAATATTCACTCTTCCTCTTCTTCTCTCGCGTTTTTATCGGAATCGGATCTGCTGTGAGCTCTCCAGTTTCAAAGAGTGGGAGATGTATTAAAAAGAGGAAGCGCTTTTTTGGCGTCGTGAAGAGGGCATACGAGATGAAGGACTTGCTTCCGGATAATTGGTGACACCTAGAGCGGCTTCGGCAAATAAGGATTTATGAGGGTTAGGCGTCATCATTTTTTTTTTTCAGCGTTAAGCATCAACAGGCTATTTTGATCTAGGCACCTGAATATAGAAATTTCCTTCGCGGTAGCGATTCAATCATTTTGAGAGGTTGCTTCAGATTTGGTTATAGATATTTTTGTTTGGTTAATAAGATGTAATGCTTCATTTTGGGATTGTAATTCGAATTGGTGACTCCTGCAGAGGCTATGGCAAATTAGAATGTATGAAAGTTACGTGTCACCATTTTTTTTTTCTTTTTTTTTTTTTCGCTTCAGTGTTATGCATCAATTGGCTACTTTGATCTAGGCACCTGACTATAGAAATTTCCTTCGCGGTAGTGACTCAATCATTTTGAGAGGTTGCTTCAGATTTTGTTATAGATATTTTTATTTGGTTAATGAAGTGTACAGCTTCATTTTGGGATTGAAATTCTAATTGGCGATACCTAGAGGAGATGCTTCGGCAAATCAGAATGTAGTAAGCTAGTTGCGTGTCGTAATTTTTTTCAGTGTTATGCATCCTTCGGCTACTTTGACGTAGGTCACCTACATGTATAAATTTCCTTTGCGGTAGTGGCTCAATCATTTTGAGAGGTAGTTTCAGATATTTCTGTTTGATTAATAATGTGCAATGCTTCATTTTGAGATTGGAATTTTAATTGGTGATACGTAGAGAGGCTTCGGCAAATCAAAATGTAGGAAACTTACGGGTCATCATTTTTTATTCAGCGTTATGCATCGATCGCTTATTTTGATCTAAGCACCTGAGTATAGAACTTTTCTTCGCGATAGTAACTCAATCATTTGAGGGGTTGCTTCTGATTTTGTTATAGATAGATTTATTTGGTTAATAAGGTGTAACGGCTTCATTATGGGATTGGAATTCTAATGGATGACACCTAGAGGGGCTTCAACAAATCAGAATGCTTGAAAGTTACGTGTCTTAATTTCCTTTTTTTTTCACAGTTATGCATCAAGCTGCTATTTTGATCTTGGTACCTGAAAATAGAGTTTCAGTTCATGAAAATAGAACTATTTTTACATTCTTAAGTCCGAAAGTCAATTTCTCTGTATATTCAAATGATGTTTTTCTCTAATATTTCAAGATTTCATGGGAGCTGTTTGATTTTATGGCCAAAGGTTATAGACATTTTTCAAACAATCACTTTTTTTGTTTTAATGATCAATGTAATTGAAAGATGTTTACGTGAAGGATTTTTTCCACTATTAATCTATCATAAAAATGAAACATTTCCTATTTATTTACTATCATAAACTTTAGTAAGATTAAAAATTTTACAAAAATAAAATGCAAAAATAATTAATTTTAATTTAAATGTCAAGTCAACATCTCCTCTGCGTTTTCAAATGGTGTTTTTTTCCTAATATTTCGAAGTTTCATTGAAGCTATATGATTTTATAGTCAAATAATATAGTTAAATTATCAAGCAATCATATTCTTTACTTTAATGATCATTGTAATTGAAAGATATCTATATTCTAGTTTTTCCATTATTAATCTAACATGAAACTAAACACTCTTCAATTTTACTATTTCATATAACCAAGATAAAAAAAAAAGTAAGATTAGAGATTCCACAAAAAATGTGTTGCAAATTTTTTTAAATTTAAATTCAAATAAAAACTATTATTAATTTGAAAAAAAAAAAAAAACTTGTTAAATACAATCTGGGTCAATGTCGTTTAAAACTTGTCTCAGAGAATTCACGAAAGAGAATGACTTTTCTAACTTCTTTTCGCCATAACTTTGGAATGGCTGAAATTTTATGTCTTGACGAGCTTTCGTTCTGCGCATTTTTCTTTTCGAAGGCGGTGCTTGTGGCATTAAACGAGACGGGGGGATGGAAGAATAAGAGAAATCCTCTTAAATGACAGCAAGTTTGGCCGCGTGAGTGCAGACTCATGTTCGAAGAAGATTTGTGTCGGGAAAATGGGATTTCTCTTATGATAGTCCCTCAACTGCCTTGCTTTTAGAATCGAAAGAAGGGTTTATGGCTAAGCTCTTTTTAACTAGCTTCTCTTTTTCTTCTGAAAACATTTCACGTGCCTCTTTTTTCAAGCAGACGAGATTAATATTAAAGCTAATTACAGCCCTTTCATTAAAAGTATTTCGGGTCCTTTTTTAAAGTTCAATCAGGGTAACTTTGATCCACAGTTTCTCTATTTTTAATCGCCCACTCATATTCTAATAGTTTGGGCAGGCTCATGTTTGAAGAAGATTTGTGTCGGAAAAATGGGATTTTTCTTATGATAGTCCCTCAACTGCCTTGCTTTTAGAATCGAAAGAAGGGTTTATGGCTAAGCTCTTTTTAACTAGCTTCTCTTTTTCTTCTGAAAACATTTCACGTGTCTCTTTTTTCAAGCAGACGAGATTAATATTAAAGTTAATTACAGCCCTTTCATTAAGAGTATTTCAGGTCCTTTTTTTAAAGCTCAATCAGGGTAACTTTGATCCACAGTTTCTCTATCTTTAATAGCCCATTCATAGTCTAATAGTGAGGGCAGGCTCATGTTTGAAGAAGATTTGTGTCGGGAAAATGGGATTTCTCTTATGATAGTCCCTCAACTGCCTTGCTTTTAGAATCGAAAGAAGGGTTTATGGCTAAGCTCTTTTTAACTAGCTTCTCTTTTTCTTCTGAAAACATTTCACGTGCCTCTTTTTTCAAGCAGACGAGATTAATATTAAAGCTAATTACAGCCCTTTCATTAAAAGTATTTCGGGTCCTTTTTTAAAGTTCAATCAGGGTAACTTTGATCCACAGTTTCTCTATTTTTAATCGCCCACTCATATTCTAATAGTTTGGGCAGGCTCATGTTTGAAGAAGATTTGTGTCGGAAAAATGGGATTTTTCTTATGATAGTCCCTCAACTGCCTTGCTTTTAGAATCGAAAGAAGGGTTTATGGCTAAGCTCTTTTTAACTAGCTTCTCTTATTCTTCTGAAAACATTTCACGTGTCTCTTTTTTCAAGCAGACGAGATTAATATTAAAGATAATTACAGCCCTTTCATTAAAAGTATTTCAGGTCCTTTTTTTAAAGCTCAATCAGGGTAACTTTGATCCACAGTTTCTCTATTTTTAATCGCCCACTCATATTCTAATAGTGAGGGCAGGCTCATGTTTGAAGAAGATTTGTGTCGGAAAAATGGGATTTTTCTTATGATAGTCCCTCAACTGCCTTGCTTTTAGAATCGAAAGAAGGGTTTATGGCTAAGCTCTTTTTACTAGCTTCTCTTTTTCTTCTGAAAACATTTCACGTGTCTCTTTTTTCAAGCGGACAAGATTAATATTAAAGTTAATTACAGCCCTTTCATTAAAAGTATTTCGGGTCCTTTTTTAAAGCTCAATCAGGGTAACTTTGATCCACAGTTTCTCATTTTTAATAGCCCATTCATATTCTAATAGTGAGGGCAGGCTCATGTTTGAAGAAGATTTGTGTCGGAAAAATGGGATTTCTCTTATGATAGTCCCTCAACTGCCTTGCTTTTAGAATCGAAAGAAGGGTTTATGGCTAAGCTCTTTTTAACTAGCTTCTCTTTTTCTTCTGAAAACATTTCACGTGTCTCTTTTTTCAAGCGACAGATTAATATTAAAGTAATTACAGCCCTTTCATTAAAAGTATTTCGGGTCCTTTTTTAAAGTCAATCAGGGTAACTTTGATCCACAGTTTCTCTATTTTTAATCGCCCATCATATTCTAATAGTGAGGGCAGGCTCATGTTTGAAGAAGATTTGTGTCGGAAAAATGGGATTTTTCTTATGATAGTCCCTCAACTGCCTTGCTTTTAGAATCGAAAGAAGGGTTTATGGCTAAGTCTTCTGTCTTTCTTCTGAAAACATTTCACGTGTCTCTTTTTTCAAGCGGACAAGATTAATATTAAAGTTAATTACAGCCCTTTCATTAAAAGTATTTCGGGTCCTTTTTGTACTTTCCCGTAAAAGTAAAAAAAAAATAATAATAAAGCATGAAAGAAGGCTTAATGTATCGTGAAAATATCGTTAAAAATCAAGAAAAGTCAAAAATAAGTGAAGTAATTAAATAAAGATTGAAAAATAAAAAATTTGAAAGTAGGGTATTGAGATGGGGAAAAAGTTGTCTGTCTGGTCTGTCTGTCTGTCTGTCTGTCGGTCTGTCTGTCGTGTCTGTCTGTCTGGTCTGTCTGTCTGGTCTGTCTGTCTGTCGGTCTGTCTGTCTGTCTGTCTGTCTGTCTGTCTGTCGGTCTGTCTGTCGTCTGCTTCGGTCTGTCTGTCTGTCTGTCTGTCTGCTCGTCTGTCCCCCCTAATAACTTTTGAACGAATTGTCCGATTGGAAAAATTCTTTTTGCATTCGAAAGATCTCGGCGAGAACATTTTCGTTGTCTGTATTTTCTTTTTGTCTTTTTGAACAATTTTTTGTTTCAATTTTGAACTGTTTAAATCTTTTCTGTTGCGCCTTTTGGACAATTGATGCTTCTGTTTTCTGGGCACAAGGCCAAGTTTCCTATTGCAAGCTTCTTGTGATTTTTTTTGGAGGTTGTCTTGTGCGTGTTTTCTGTCTGTCTGTCTGTCTGTCTTGTCTGTCTGTCTGTCTGTCTGTCTGTCTGTCTGTCTGTCTGTCTGTCTGTCTGTCTGTCTGTCTGTCTGTCCTCTGTCTGTCTGTCTGTCTGTCTGTCTGTCTGTCGTCTGTCTGTCTGTCTGTCGTCTGTCTGTCTGTCTTCTGTCTGTCTGTCTGTCTGTCTGTCTGTCTGTCTGTCTGTCTGTCTGTCTGTCTGTCTGTCTGTCTGTCTGTCTGTCTGTCTGTCTGTCTGTCTGTCTGTCTGTCTGTCTGTCTGCTCTGTCTGTCTGTCGTCTGTCTGTCTGTCTGTCTGTCTGTCTGTCTGTCTGTCCTGTCTGCGTCTGTCTGTCTGTCTGTCTGTCTGTCTGTCTGTCTGTCTCGTCTGTCTGTCTGTCTGTCTGTCTGTCTGTCTGTCTGTCTGTCTGTCTTGCTCTGTCTGTCTGTCTGTGCTGTCTGTCTGTCTGTCTGTCGTCTGTCTGTCTGTCTGTCTGTCTGTCTGTCTGTCTTCTGTCTGTCTGTCTGTCTGTCTGTCTGTCTGTTCTGTCGTCTGTCTGTCTGTCTGTCCCCCCCAATAACTTTTGAACGAATGTCCGATTGGAAAAATTCTTTTTGCATTCGAAAGATCTCGGCGAGAACATCTCGTTTCTATATTTTACTTTTGATTGAACAATTTTTTGTTCAATTTTGAACAGTTTAAAAATTTTAACATTAGCGCCTATGGACAAAATTGAAGCAAATTCTGTAACTCTGGGCACAAGAGCCAAGTTCCTATTGCAAGCTTATTGAAAGGATTTCTTGGCGTGAAATATTGATTTGAACAGTTTTTGTTCATTTTTGAACAGTTCAAAAAATTAACACAGAGCTTACGGGGAAATTTCAACCCTATATAAATCCTGATGTAACGGACCGATTTGCTTGGAACAAACTTTATCGGAAAGCTGTTATAACGTAGAACATGTAGAAATAGAAAGTTTATCCAGAACCTACGAGCCTATTTTGCTATGAAATTTTTTGATCGGGATTTTCAAGGATATTTCTCAGTGACTCAATGAGTGAAATAATGAATGAATGAATAAATGAAAGAGTGAAAGAATAAATCAATGAATAAATGAATGAGGAAAAGAATGAATGAATAAATTATTGAATAAATGAAAATATAAATAAATGAGTGAATAAATACATGAATGCGTAAATGAATGAATAAACACTTGAATGAGGTAACGAATGAATGAATAAATGCATGGCTGAATAAATGAAAGAATGAATGAGTGAGTGAATGAATATGTATTATCCGTTGAAAAAGGTATATTTTCAATAATTAGAACTAAAGATAAATAAGAAAGAGAGAGAAAGAGAGAGCTAGATTATAAATTTGAATTTGGTGTATACGGGAAAGTATGCTCGTATAGTTCTAGACGGAACTTCTTGTTTAAAGCTCAATCAGGGTAACTTTGATCCACAGTTTCTCTATTTTTAATAGCCCATTCATATTATAATAGTGAGGGCAGGCTCATGTTTGAAGAAGATTTGTGTCGGAAAAATGGCATTTTTCTTATGATAGTCCCGCAACTGCCTTGCTTTTAGAATCGAAAGAAGGGTTTATGGCTAAGCTCTTTTTAGCTAGCTTCTCTTTTTCTTCTGAAAACATTTCACGTGTCTCTTTTTTCAAGCGGACAAGATTAATATTAAAGTTAATTACAGCCCTTTCATTAAAAGTATTTCGGGTCCTTTTTTAAAGCTCAATCAGGGTAACTTTGATCCACAGTTTCTCTATTTTTAATAGCCCATTCATATTCTAATAGTGAGGGCAGGCTCATGTTTGAAGAAGATTTGTGTCGGAAAAATGGGATTTTTCTTATGATAGTCCCTCAACTGCCTTGCTTTTAGAATCGAAAGAAGGGTTTATGGCTAAGCTCTTTTTAACTAGCTTCTCTTTTTCTTCTGAAAACATTTCACGTGTCTCTTTTTTCAAGCGGACAAGATTAATATTAAAGTTAATTACAGCCCTTTCATTAAAAGTATTTCGGGTCCTTTTTTTAAAAGCTCAATCAGGGTAACTTTGATCCACAGTTTCTCTATTTTTAATAGCCCATCCATATTCTAATAGTGAGGGCAGGCTCATGTTTGAAGAAGATTTGTGTCGGAAAAATGGGATTTTTCTTATGATAGTCCCTCAACTGCCTTGCTTTTAGAATCGAAAGAAGGGTTTATGGCTAAGCTCTTTTTAACTAGCTTCTCTTTTTGTTCTGGAAACATTTCACGTGTCTCTTTTTTCAAGCGGACAAGATTAATATTAAAGTTAATTACAGCCATTTCATTAAAAGTATTTCGGGTCCTTTTTTTAAAGCTCAATCAGGGTAACTTTGATCCACAGTTTCTCTATTTTTAATAGCCCATTCATATTCTAATAGTGAGGGCAGGCTCATGTTTGAAGAAGATTTGTGTCGGAAAAATGGGATTTTTCTTATGATAGTCCCTCAACTGCCTTGCTTTTCGGAATAGAAACAAGTTGTTTATGGCTAAGCTCTTTTTAACTAGCCTCTCTTTTTCTTCGGAAGCCATTTCACGAATTTCTTTATTATTATTCGAATAATATTCGAACTTGGAACATTTATTAGATCTAATTTCAGTCTTTTTTCTTAAAATCAATCAGGGTAACTTTGATCCACAATTTCTTTATTTTTAATTGCCCACTCATATTCTAATAGTGAACGAAGACTCATGTTAAAAGAAGATTTGTGTCGGGAAAATGGAATTTCTCTCATGATAGTCTCTCAACTGAATTGCTTTTGGAATAGAAAGAAAGGTTCATGGCTAAGCTCTTTTTAACTAGCCTCTCTTTTTCTTATGAAGCCAATTCACATGCGTCTTTTTTTCAAGCAGACGATATAGATCGAACTTTGAACTTTTGTTAGAATTAATTAGTCTTTCTTTTACATTTAATGAGGGTTACCTTGATCCACAATCTCTCTATTTTTAATTGCCCACTCATATTCTAAAAGTGAGGACTGACTCATGTTCGGAGATTTGTGTCGGGAAAATGGGATTTCTCTCATAATAGTCCCTAAACTGTCTTGCTTTTGGTATCGACAGAAGTGTTTATGGCTAAGCCCTTTTTAACTAGTCTCTCTTTTTCTTCTAAAAACATTTCACGAGTTTTTTTTAAGCAGACGAGATTAATATTAGAGCTAATTTAAGTTCTTTCATTAAAACTAATTACAGTCCCTTTCTTACTTAAAAAAATATTTCTTGTTTCTCCAAATTGGGGCAAAATTAGTAAGTTGTGTAAGAGAATATTGTTAGAACTCTATGTTTATTTTTAAATAGTCACTATTGGTTGATTAGTAGAAGCAGTAGCTAATCTCGAAATTTCATACTTGTCGAGTAATTTTTTTCACAAATAAGCCCTTTATTACTTTTATCTTTTTTCTTAAAACTAGATTTTGTATATCAGTAAATTCTGTCACGATCACCTTCGTTATTATTTATAATGAATTCGTCTCACCGTATTCGAATGCAGAAACCTTCACAAACAAATACCTTGTTATCTTCAATGCTCCTTCCGAACAAAAATTTCATCGTAAGCAGATGCTTTAAATTACCCTTGAAACCCCTCTTTAACCCCGCCCCCCATTTCGCTTCCTTTCATGTTATTTCCCAAAAACGAATAATTCCTATTGTTATTGTACTTTTTAATGTACTAACCTAATGTAAGTGATAGCATGATCTTTTACAAAACTAGATGTATAGTCCTCTTTTCATGATTGAACGCTTTACGATTAATCTTAACGTTTTTGATGAATGAGCATTTTACGATTACACTTAATGCTCTTTACTAATGAACATTTACGAAAACACTAAAGGTTCATTTTACAATTTCTCTTATCTTAAAGAGTTCAATGCATGAGCATTTTAGACATGAGTTTCTCATCGGGGCCTATGATCCCTTTAGGGGCCACAGTACAAATCTAGAAGGTCGCTGGAGAAAATATGAAACTAAGAGAGTCATGTGACTTAAAAACAATGCCAAGGCTGAGTTATATCAAACTAGTAAAATCTTTCCATGGCGAAACTAATTTGTGCAACTTTGAATGAACAGTTAGGCTCACCAGAAAACAGCTTTTTATGACACATTTCATTATGACATCTCATTCAAGAGAAAGTATTAGGGTTCGTGGGGAAATTTGGATCCAGCGCAAATCCTAAATTAATATATAGAAGGTAGACTTCGGACAATCTTTATCAGAAAGAACGTTTAATGTAGAACTTTCATACAAAAGGTTTTTAAACATTTTTGATTTGATTATTTTGCGACTACTTTTGAACCACGAAAAACATTTAACATTAGCGCCTACAGGAAAAACTGAAATCTAGCAATTAGAAGAAAATGTTTAAAATATTGTATATTTTGCTACTAGAGTTTGTGATCCTGTTAAAACCCTTAAATTTTAGTGTAAAACCTTTTATGATGTTTATTATTATAATTATTATTCCCGCAGTATTATACATTATTTACATTCATTCCAAATGCCAATCATCCACTCGCTAAAATTTTCAAATAGTTCAATTTTCAGGTTGCATTTTCTCAGTTTATAATCTTACGTTTACTGAAATCAAAGATCCCATTTACCATTTGACCTGCTTTGATATTAAGGTTCAAATATCAATATGAACTTTAATATGCGCAAAAACTTAAACAAGATCTTAAATCTTTCTTGAGGAAACACGAAAATAATGTTAAACAAGAAGTTCCGTCTAGAACTATACGAGCCTACTTCCCCGTATACACCAGCTTCAAATTTATAATCTAGCTATCTCTCTCTCTTTCTCGTTTATCTTTAGTTCTTAATTGCTTCAAATATGCCTTTTTCAAAGGTTAATACAGATTGGTTCAATCATTTATTTATTCAGTCATTCATGTATTTATTCACTCATTTATTCATTCATTATTTTACTTATTCATTTAATCTTTCATTAATTCAAAAATATTCTTGAAAAACCCGATCAAAAAATTTCATAGGAAAATAGGCTCGTTAGTTCTGGATGAACTTTTTATCTGTACATGTTCTACGTCAGCTTTCCGATAAAGTTTGTTCCAAGCAAATCGGCCCGTTAGATCAGGATTTATATAGAATTGAAAATTCCCCGTAGGCACTATGTTAATTTTTTTTGAACTGTTCAAAAATGAACAAAAATTGTTCAAATCAATATTTCAAGCGAAGAACTTCTTCTGGTGAGCTTGTTCATTGGAACTTGGATCTTGTAGCCAGAGTTTACATAATTTGCTTCATTTTCGCCCATAGGCGCTAATGTTAAAATTTTTTGAAATGTTCAAAATTGAACAAAAAATTGTTCAAATCAAAAAATAAAATATGGAAATTAAATGTTCTCACCGAGATCTTTCGAAGTCAAAAAGAATTTTTCCAATCGGACAATTCGTTCAAAAGTTATTAGGGGGGGACAGACCGACAGACAGACCGACAGACAGACAGACACACTTTTTCCCCATCTCAAAACCCTACTTTCAATTTTTTTATTTTTCAATCTTTATTTAATTACTTAATTTATTTTTGACTTTTCTTGATTTCTAACGATATTTTCACGATACATTAAGCCTTCTTTCATGCTTTATTATTATTTTTTTTTACTTTTACGGGAAAGTAGGCTAAAAACGAAACTTTTAAAGTCCAGTTATTGTTCTTGCATTCCTTTTAAGCGAGCATTTAATTTTAATTCAAATAAAAATTTAAAAATTTTCGTTTTTCTTGATACGTAGTTTAGGGAGCTGACAACCTTCTGAAAAATTTTCTGCACACCTTAATCTTCACAGAGAGATTAGTTAAAAAGGAAAATTAAACATTTTTCGGTCCTTTATTTAATAGCGTTAGTAACTAACTGGAAAACCTTTTTTTATCAATTTAAAGCTGTTTATTATTTTCTTTTCTAATATGGGCATAACAAGTAGTTCGATACTTGTAAACGGAAATAACAGACTATTTTGTAAACTCAATTTGTTTTACACAAACAAGACAGTTCATTAAAAATATTGTTAATTTTTACATGTTTCTAAAGTGAAATACCACTTTCTTGTTTTAAAATACCGCGTAACTTTTTAAGTTTTGCCGACAAACTTTTCAAAACTCAAGTTAAAAAATTAACGAGGTCACTGTGTCCTTCCGTAAGGAAGGAAAACCCGTTTTTCCTTTTGAGATACTTAAACAACCATTTTTGCTCGCGTAATTTTAATGACAGTAGTTTCTACTAAAAGCCGAAAAAAAAAACCGACTTCAAGCAATACTCTTCAGCTTCTTATCGATATAAATGGCAGCAAACGGCTTCTTTGAAGTCGTATGTTTTGAAAAGCCTAGAAAATCGGGTACTTTGCGTTACCGGGATTTTTTTATCGCTTCAAATGCGGTCAACGTAATCTAAAATCCTCGTCAAACTTCAATCAATTACTCCAGGAATTGTTGTCTGCAATCAAGAAAATTTCTTCCACCGGCAGTGAAAAAGGGAACCAAAGAAAGAAGGAGAAAGAGGGAGGAAAGAAAGGGGAGGAAAGAGATGAAGGCTTTAGTTTCATTCCTATCTTCAATCCTATTAACTTTGAACAAAACTTCTGAAACCTAAGATGAAAGCATTCCATCGAAATAGCTTTAACCTCTTTTTTCTCCCTAAGGACCAATTTTTTTTCCAATACCTTTTCTTCACCATTTATACGACTATTTTTCATTTATTTTTTCGAGCTCTACTATTTTCTCATCTTCCACTGTACTACTACTTCTGCACTTTCGACATAACAAAAAGAAAATATCTAAGAAATATCGAAACGAGAAAAAAAATTTATATATATATATATAAATACAAGAAATGAAAAAAAAAATAAGAAAAGAAGCTGAGATAAAGAACGAAAAGTATAAAAAAGCAAGATTTTCATCTCGAATTTCAGAACATTTTTGCTTTTTACTTCGCTTTCTCCTTTTGCAGCGTTCACTTTACTTTTTTAGTTCTAGTTTTGTTGCGCTGATATTCTTGTGAAGTTCGATTAGTTTCTTCAACTTGGGTGACTCAATTCATGGATGCTCGGCGTCAGCCAATTACTGAAGCGGCCGTGACTGGCAGAAGAAAAGGTCACGTGATTCGTCTTCAGTTTCCACCTAGCAGTGACAACAATTTTTACTTTCTTTTTTCAATTGCCATGATCCATCATTTTGATACTAAACTAAAAATTTCCGGTTATGTGTTACTACTTTTTAGGTATCAGATTTTTCACTTCCAAATACCATGGTTTCGTTAAACCCTTGAAGCACGAGTTTTTTTCGGAAAAATTGGGAAAAAATGATCGAGTTTTTTTGACAGAAAATGAATATATAGGTATAGTATTAATTTGTTTTTTGCAATTTCAATTGTAAGGGGCGACTATAGAGCGGGGGAGGGATAAAAGTTATATAGAAAAATTAGTTTCAAACAAAATGCAAACGGATCTCAGACGGACCTTACAAATAAAGTAACGCCAGATACAAGATCGCCCGTGTAAGACACGGCCATGTGAAAATTTGCCGGTAGCTTTTGCCAGTGTCAAACACTGGCAAATTCACTAACCTCTTGCGACTCTCGGTACCCAATCGGGTACCTTTTAAATGACTGTTAATTTAAATACGGTTTGTGCAATTTGAAAGCTGAAACATCCAATTGTCTTTCAAATTAATCAACAGATGGTTTACTTTGTACCATGATAAATGTTTTTCAAGATGGTAGAAGAGGTGAGTAAAAAAATCGCTTAAAGCTTTCAAAAGAATTTTAAAAAATGCAATAAAAAAGAACATCTGAAAAGCAGTATTTTGAACGGAGTTGATATTTGAAGACGTTATCTAAAAAAAAATTCAATTATCCTCGTCTCCTTGGTACACTCTCATTCATAAACAATGATTGGAATAAGATACCTACGTGGTACCACAAAAACTCGAAAATGCGCCTTTAAGGTAAATATTTGAGCACTAACTTTTAGCTTAAAATGATGGAATTCAAGATATTAAAGTAAGCACAAAGTAGGTGAAACGACCTGTTTTAAAGCTTTGAAATTTTTCTTTTCATTAAAAAAACGATAACGAGTACATCGTTAAAAGCGCTTTTAATTATATTAAATTATTTTGTTGATACGTATTTTCAACTCTGAAACGAAATTTTAGTTTTAAAAGAACGCATTTTAAGGCAGGAAATATTATAATAATTCTTGCATTCAACTCTACAACTGATTATTTACTGGTGCAGCACTATTTTTCAGTTTTTATTTAAATATTTGTCTTTGATACTATCAAATTCGGGTTTTTTGTTAAAAAAGCTAGTAATTCAGTACCAGCGGATGTGATTTTAAATAAATTATTTGTTTTTTTTTTTTTCACTAGAAAACTGGCAATTATTTTAATTTTAAGCGATTTTGTGAATGTACGACTAAACGTAACCGACTTGTTTAAACTGCTGTATAAATTTCTGTTTGCACTTAGTTTCTCGATTACGAAATTTAAGAGCAGTCAACCATTCTACAATGTTGGTTTAGCATAGTCAATTATGTTAATGCTTTTTGGAAAAAATAAAAGCAAATAAATTTAATAACAATGTAGTCTTTGCGAAGAAGTAAACTTTGTGATGCACATTTTAAAGATTTAAGACACTATTTTCTCCAAATTTTTAACAGGAAGTTTCATAAAACTCAAAATCGTACATTTTGTTAAAAATTGAAGTTTTTCACAATTTGTATAAGTTTTGGTTTCGCGTTTTGTATTACTTAAGCAATATATTTAAAGCATTGGTAATAATTCATACTTTTCTTAAAATGGATGGTTTATTTAAAAATTATTATTACTTTTTAAAAAAATATATTTTAGCACAAGCTCACTGAAACAACTAAACAAAGCGAGCACATATCTCAAAAGTTTCTCATCTCAATTCAATAACGAACAAAACAAGCAAAGCAAGAACCCAGCCAAGCGGAAGAGATTGAAATCCGAAGAAGACAGGGTCTTGTTGAAGACCCGTTCATCTTTTTCACGGCCTCATTCCATTAGTGCAAAGTAATAAATAAATTTCTTCTGCTCACTCGGAATCAAGCTTTTTACGATGCCATCAATTTCTTTCATCACCTCAGATGCAAACTTTTTTTCAAATTTTCCTCTGATGTATTATATTCTACGGAGGAATATGAGTAGACAAATTGTTACACACATTTCATTACAAAGAAATTAAACAGACCTTCTTCCTTCTTCGAATTAAACTTTTTATGAAGCTGACAACTTCTTTCATCACGTCAGAGGTCAACGTTTTGAAAATTTACGAACCTTCTATCAATCGATGTATTAATTTTTACGGAAAAATATGAGAGATCAAATTAATACATTTCATTTTACAGAAATTAAACGTAGCTTTGCGTCAAGATTTTTACGATGCTATCAATTTCTTTCATCAAAGCAGGTGAAAAGTTTGAAAAAAAAAATCTCTGAATTGTTGTATTAGATTTCATGGAAGAATACGAGGGAAAAAATTATTACACATTTCATTTTAGAGAGAGAAAATATACCTTTTTCTCTGTTCAAATAAAGACTTTTTAGGAGGCTCTCAATTCCTTCCGTCACGTCAACTGTAAATTTTTCGAAATTTAAAATTAAAAAAAAGTCAATTGCTGCATCATTTGCTGAACCAAGGTTAAAACAAACAACTGTCAATTTGTAAACGAACGAAAAAAAATTCTATGGAAGAAATGAGTTTACAAATTATTACACTTTTCATTTACAAAAACTATATGTTGTTTTGTCTCTTACAATCAAGTTTTTGTACGATGATATCTATTTCTTTCATCATGGCAGAGGTAGAGTTATTTTTTTTAAATTTGTTTTGAATTGATTTTTAGATTCCTACAAAAGATTAAAAACTTAAAAATTACGACACATTTTATTATACCTAAGTTAAATACCAATGAAGAAAAATAACAAATGCAAAATCAAAATTACTACTCATATTATTTTTAATTTCCTCCATTATTTCACTCAATATATTCAGCGTTATGTGTTCCGGGAAGAGCAATGTAAACTATCAAAACAAATTCATGAATTCAGGGATACTGAGCTATTTTTAAGACCAATTTGCGAGCTTACAACCCGAGTTAATCGCATGTTGTCAACACTGGTATATAATCTTTCCCGTTTCTGTTGTTTGAGCATGCAAAACAATCAAACCTTTTCCTAATTGCCGAAGTAAAATATATTTATTTCAGTTTTAACGCAAGAGGCTAAAAAAACATTATACTTTAAATGAACTTCTCAATATTCTTGCTATGACGTTTCGTTAATTTATTTAATTTTTAGAAGCATCGATCGGAAATTACTTTTCAAGTATGATTTGTTGATCTCATACAATTTGTAATCCGAGTTTAATTTTTGCATTTAGTGAGTGTTTGTAGTTGGGATGCAGATTTTTTTATATTTCTTGGATTTATCAAATTTGACAACTGAATATATTGAAAAAATAAAAAATTGTCTACGGTTACAAACGCTTATAAAGCACAAAGAGTAAAAGAAACACCGAAAAAATTATTCCAACGCAAAGCAAAGTTACTGAATCAATTACTGATGTTCATTATTGATAGATTTTCATGAACAAACAGATGGCTTTTAAGACGCTACTGTTCCTTACTGAGAACAAACAACTAGCTCAAAGTTCGTTTTTAAAAAATCACCTATGTGAGGAAGAAAAGAGAATTACTATCTCTTCTTAACAGCAAGTTTAACTTTTTTGCACGGAAAATCATTTCTGCTTTGCATATTTACTTTTCAAAATTTAATTCATTATAACATTTCAAAATGCCAGGAGCTTTCTTGCTGAAACTTTTCGTTAAAAATAAGGCGGATTTTTATTTTTCGAACACGAAGTGCGCCTTCCTTCAGTAAGCAAGTATGAAGTTTTTATTTTATACATCCATATTTAACATATGAACATCATTTAGAAGTAGAAATACATGCCACGGGCAAACTTCAAATTCCTTAAGAATGTGGATATGGCTATTTATTATATGAGGTCCATCAATGTAATAATTAACTTCCTTGACCTCAGGGAGTAAAATTCGCAACAATATACCCAATACCGATATAAATAATCTCCATGCAGTATTCCATTGTTCTTTATTACGTCTATCTCATAAAATCTAAGGGGCTCAGTGTTTGTTAACTGTAACTAGCGCAGTTTATCCAGCCTAGAATGCCTCTAATAAGGGCTACCTTTGTCCAGAATCTCCTTGATCAATTACGTTTTTCCTCTGCAAAGGGAAAAACAGGGTAACAATAACTTTCCATCGGTTCTAAGAACGATGTTCGTTGGTCAACAATGAGCTTGATCCTAAAGGCATACAATGATCGGACAATAAAAGTACCGTCCATGGCAGCTATTGTGAACTCTACAGTCACAGTTTACTCTCTTCTTTCTGGTCTCAGGACGAAAAAAAAAACTTTTTTTTTTAGTAATTTTGTACAGATTGTGTTGCAGTGTAAAGAAAACTGCAGACAACGAAAGTAGATTCTTTTATTCGGTGCGGATCGGGTAGTGCAGTTTGTAACGTGAAAATGTCAGCATCAGATGAAAATGCTTCTCAATCTTTCCAGAAAAGTTCTTTTCATATAAATCTCTCTATTGAGAAAAAAGATTATGTTTTATACAAATATCTTTAGTTCGGTTTTTGGAATAAAGCAATATTTATGTGCAAATAAACAGGTAACAAACTCAAGTTTTATTCCTCAGAAAAATATAGTTTGAGAGGATGGAAATTGACTTTTGAAAAAGTGAACCCTACGGTGAATAATTTGAACTATTGCCACATTTTTGAATTGCTAAAAATTACAAGATAGAATAGAGAAACTTCTGGATTATGAATGGCTGCCTTTCAATCCCGAGAAATGTTGTAAACGAATTTAAGAAAGCAAAATCAACATTCAACAATATTGCTAATACGTTCACACGTATTTTAGAAATTACCAGTGAAGAAAACATTATTTTATGATAAATTGATATATTATACCGTTAAATGACAACGTTGTATGTAACAATAAATCCTTCTCTTAGGTTAATAGCTTTTTTAGTTCACAATTGGTAAGAAATCAATACGTTACAAACAGAAATGCATATACTGCATTCATTTATGAACAATTTCTTTTATTTGAAATCAAATAATATATAATTTGTGTTTAGTATGGAAACATGAAGCATAAAAACTTTTGAGTCCAGCGTAAGAAAATTAAAGTATAAAGATTTTGACTGGTTAAATAACCCTCACCAAAATGCAAACTGTTTTTAAGCCCCAGTAAAGGAATAATATAAACTTCTATGGAAGTAAAGAATAGTCAGTAATATTCTTCTCTCTAAGTTTTCGCATAATCGCATGAACTCAAAAAGTAACTTCAGTAATTTTTTGTTGATAAAATGACTTGTTTTTGAAAAAGTGGTTTGTTAACATAAGTTTTAGGGTTTCGTTCGACAAGCCTAAAATTCTACACAGGAGACCTCGAATCGAACAAATAAAGTGAAAATAGAATTTTTTGCCTATTATAACTTTTTTTTTTTTTTTTTTGTGTTTCATTAAATGTTAAAACTTCAAACTTACACAGAAATCACAATTGTTCTTTAAAAGACACGCCTTATTTTATTCAACTTAAAAATTTATTTCAAAATGTCAGCTTTAAACCAATCGGAACCGCTTGGGGAGGGAACAGGAGGTAATGTCACATTCAATCCCCCTCTACTGGTATCATGGGGGAAATGAAATAAAATCCACCCACTTTGCGGGGTGGGGATAAATTGATTGAAAAATATCGATTTTTTTATGGCGTTTGTTCTACAGCGTGAACGCCAATAAAAACACCCGGTATTCATTTATACACTTCGACTTTGGAGTGCAATGTGCATTTTACAGAACACAGGTGCATTTTAGTGCAGAACAAAAAAAAGCGGGGTGCATCAGTATTTAATTCCCTATGCGTCAGACGTACAAAAAACCATCTTTTTTGTTTTGTTTGTTTTAGGTACAAAATATTAAAACAATTTAATCAGTAGCGTCACTACGGGGGGAGCGGGGTCCCAAATGGTGAGTGTTGGGGAGTGACACCAAAATGAAATATGGTTTTAGAAAAATATATATGTATAAGAAGTACAATTGCTATTTCAGGTATTTCAATTCTTTTGGATTATTTTAAGTCACGTGTTACTTATTTTAAAAAAGTTTTTGTCAATCTGACATCATACTCATATTCATACACACTAACACATTAGAAACTGTTGCTGTTGTTTCAAATGGGGCTGCATATGGAACTACCCATTTTGCCTAGTGCATACCCCGGTAATCGGCATCCATTCTTTCAATTAGTCATTCTGTCGGTCGACGCCATTACTATTCGGAGAATTTGAACGCTCCGTTCCCCCAGATGGCGGCACCTGAGCTCTCAATGATGCAAATTGCACTAAGAATTTAATTTAGCAGAGAACATCCAAGCCAAATGTCTACTCAATTGATCTTTTACAAGCCGCGTAATCATACTGCATGGGAGCAGACGATTTTCTGCATCTTGAAAATCCATCGACTTGGGCCAGGCAAGAACTTGCGATCTTGGGCGTACGATGCCTGCGCCTTACCGCTACGCCACCCTGTCGAACAAGAAACTAATACAAAATGTACATATATGTTCATAATTTTTTTTTCTCATATTTACGCCTGCCTTTTTGATTTGATTTTCTATTATAAAAATGAAGCATACAAAGTTTGAGAAGTATAAAATATTTAGAGGTAGCTAAATGGAATCAAAGTTTAGAAAAGCAGCGAGACATTAGTCCGTTGTTGAAATTTGTTTATTAATTTGAAGCAATTTTTTAAACATATTATACATACACACTGACTCTAGCTTTATGTGTTACATTAAAACTATGCATAATCTCATTCTTTTTTCTGCTATTATTCCTTAGTCTGTTTGGAGTCATCTTTTAACACAAGTCTACATCATCAAATGGAAGTCTTAAAAATTGAAAGGAAACCATTTTGGCTAAAAGGAAATCTTCCATTTTCTAATCTTTAAATGAATTAAAACCAACACAGATTTCTTACAGCATGTCTTTTGTTTGTTTATTTATTTTGAAATGTAGGATTCTACATAATGTTCACCCTCCGACTTTGGTTGATATCCTGTTCCTGTGGGTCTGTGTAAAAGTAGTAGATTACAAGAATAAATGTGGCTTGTGAAAAAAAATATCTCAGAAATTGATAACTATTTCTATGACTGCTTTCTGTGTACGCAAGTATCTTACGAAAGAGAAAAGCACAAACATCCTCGGAGAGACTGGAACTTCGCTCTGATTGATCATTACAATCTCCCGGACAACCAAAATGCATGACCATAAGTTGCTTGCATGGCAACTTCGGGGAAAGTTGTTGACGCTTCCGCAGAGAGTAAAGAAAATTATGTTCTAGTGGAGCCTTAATCCCCCAACGTTTGTTTCAAGCTCCAGTAATTAGAGCAAGTCTTTTCTCATCTCCGGCCAACGGAGGGACAACATCTTTACGAAACTCTTAAGAGCGACTTAAGGGATTAGCGCCTAATCCCGTGACGAGTGTTGATGGACTCGAAGTGGGTGATTTGTCTGGATTCTTGTCCTGATTTCGACCATCTTGAGTCGCATGTTGTAAAATATTAGCTTCGAGTTGCCCCTGTGTTCCTCACAAGATTACGTCAGATGGCACACATTGAGGGATTCGTTTTCGAGAAGAATTGTTGCAATTACAACTTCTTAACGCCTGCTTTTGTTTTTTTTTCTCCACTGGTTTTTGTTTAACTTTCAGATATTTCACAATATCAATAATTACTAATACATTTTCTTTGAAATTTTTATAGGTAACAAATACATATATTTTTGAAACTGCATGACTGATTAATACATCTAGTTTTGCAGTAAGATGATTATTTCAGAACACTAGCCGATACATTTTCGACGTACAATTGAGACTATCATATCAATGTTCGTTCACGGAGAGGTTCGGAGACATCTTTAGAGGGAAAGTAAAAAATAAAAAAAAAATGTAAGGAACTTTCAACTTCTTGTACTGTATCTATTAGACTTTTGTTTCTTGAAATAACAAAACCAAAAAAGAGTCTTCGTCCATTTATAGATTTATGAAATTGATAACCACTGTCAAAAATTCACGGTTTCAGTTAATTGTTGCAATAATTTGAAAACCGGTTATGAAAAACTTTACGATACAGAATAAAAAGGCCACGATTTTTGTAATCAGCACTGAAAATAACATAAAAATCAGCATTCAAAATTAAAGCGATTTTCAAAAAGGTTTTTAATCTTTGGTAGCCTTAATGTTATTTGTTAATTTCTTTCTTTTTACATTGAAGACATCAAGAGCCTTCAACGAGGTCAAGACCATTCGTCTCCAGTTCTCTACTTTTCAGAGAAAAAACTTAAGATAACCATGTGCTACCGTTCGTGGGCATCAATGTAAAAAACTGAAATTGTATGAAAAATTTCAATGTGCTGTAGAGAACTTTGCATTTTCATCATATTTTTAGATTAGAGTAAATTTAATGTATGCAATTTTTCATCAATGACATGATCCTTTTCTTAAAAATACTTATCCGTATTAATTTACATAATAATACATATTCTAGTGTAAAAATTATTTTGTCAACTAATTTTTAATTTTAAATTTCTTTGATCAGTTGTAATTAAAGAAAGTTTCACAACCTTCCCAATTTTGACAATAATATTTTTTTTTCTAAATATAATAAGCTTTTTAAGATCCTAGTAAAAATCTTAAATCCTGCCAATAACTATGACAGTTAACTCAAAATTCGTTCTTATAATCAGAGTTTCATATTATCTTCACACAAATGAGTAAAATTTTATTTTTTTTCACTTCAATAGAATGCCTTCCAATCCTAGTAAATAAATAAAGAAATAAAAACAGTAATTTTGATATTATCCTTTATCAATATTGTTTTTTCAAAAAAAGCTCAATTTTCCTTATTTTTTTCCTACAGATTTGTTAGTTTAACATACACAAAGAAGTTATAAAATACACGAGAAATGATATGTTCAAAATTGTTTTTTTACGCTTAAAACAAGAAGGTTTATCATTTAATATTGAATTAAGATTTATTCAGTCATGAAAGAGCGATGAAAAATGAGCGTCGCTTTCATATTTTACCCTCAGTGCCAAAAATCATATTTATCACTACTTTTAATTAATAGACGCCTCATCATTTTTAGAAGACCTTACACTTCCGTCTTTTTTCTTGTTAAACTTGAGTTTTTGCTTCAATGCTTATAACTTCTGTCTTACATAAAGGGGGAAAAAAAAAGTCTTCAACGTCAGAACATCAGGGAAAGAAAACGCCTTGAAGGGGTGAGAGGACAAATGAAAACAGCAAAAAACAAGAACCTCCTCCAATCACGCAGTGTATAATGGAATGGTGTTAGAAGTTGGATGCTACGATTTGATATGTAAGTCTTTTCTTAAGATACAGTAGTTTTCGCGACATTGACATGGGAGATATTGCAATAAAAAGAAGTTATATTTTTGCTTCAGTGCTTACTGTGATAACTGGAGCTGGAAAAATCTGCTAGGATGACAGCAGATGGTAAAACTCGAGAATGTCTCCAGTCAATTTCAAGAAAATGGTCTTCAAATGAAGAAAATGGTTCAGTTACTTTGGCTTTTTTTCATTCTCAGAAAAAGAGAAGAAGTAATCAGTTTTCGAACGTGTCGTTTGGGAATGAAAGGCGATGGGAATTTGCAGGTCCGTGATTCAAGGGGGTAAGAAGAAGCAAACTACCCCCTAGATTTCAGATATGTAATGTATTTAAATAAGAATTCATGTATGTACTTTGGTGTTTTTTAAAATATAATGCACATTAAGTAAATATCCTTTCTACACTCTCCCCTCCAGGAAAAAATAGGAACGACGGTCCTGGATATTTGGGAAGAAAAGCGTTAAAATGCTCGATATTAAATATAATTTAAACGGTACAAGCGCTCATAAAATAAGAATCATCTCCGAAAAAAATAACTCACACTTAAGGAACTTTATGAAAATTTGTGAATGCTTTGCTGACAGTCACTTAAATGATTGAAAACCATATTCTTCTAGATGTAACAGGTAAGTAACTGTTTCGGAAATGGCAACAGTTCAATGCGTTAACAGTGCTATTTCTTTGAAGTAAATAACACAATTCGTCAATGCTTCGAAAACATGTAATCCTACAACGTATATTAATAACACTTGGGCTCATCAGTTTTTAATGTTACTGATCATCAGTTCCTTATGTTAACTGATGCATCAGCAAGAAGTTCACGAAACAATTTCCAAGTACTGTTATGTCCCGGAATTTGATTAACACTAAGATGCATAAATTATTTTCTATAAAGTGATAAACTCTGTTTAAGATATCACACTGCAAAAACACATGCGGAAATTTAACTAACATCTTAAAAATAACTTTATCACCTACTAATATTTGGTACTAAAGTTGAACAATTATAATGGTTCCTAGTTTCACATTCACAGTGAAAATAGGTGAAACTACGCCATTATAATGGTTCAACTTAGTACCAAATGTTGGTTGCAGTTAAATTTCACCATTTGTTCTTGGAGAAGGTTGAACTAGAAAGGTTTACAGTGTAGCGTTTAGACAAGACGTACAAAAGTTATTAATTTAGATTTAAATTTTTGTGTAAGTATTTCTTCCTTCAAAATGAATAGGAAAAATTAAGTATCACTACTTCTCATCGACTTTATAAGATTTGTATAATTTTAACATTAACTTCCAAAGAGTTTCAATGGGTACTTGTCACTTAACCCTTCAGCTGTCAGATATAAAGACATCCCACAAGTCGTCACGTCGGGTCTTATAGACCCGAATTAAAAATTTAGTAAACTGGGTATAAAAAAATGTAAAACGTTGTGTTTTAATTTCAATATAATGTAAGAATATGTAACATATAAAAAGCATAGAAAAGAAATTACATGAAATTCAAATATGTAATAAATTATCGAAACATAGGTCTCTTAAAAACAACTACCTGGGTCAATATGACCCGACGTAACAGCTAAAGGGTTAAAGGGAAGCAAATTTTGTGAAATCTTTATGTATTTATTTATCAGTACTTGTGCAGTTCTTATTATTCTTTTTAATAGAATTGTCATTTTAGCTAGTTGCGCCATGTACCTAAATCCTTGATGATCAGATTTTGTTTTTAACATTTTTTGAAATTTTTAGACCAGAGGAAGGGGAGAGGGGGGGGGGAAGGGATTTATCTAGTGCCTTGGTAAATTTGATCGATAGCACTATAACATTTGTGAAAATGTACCCATAAGAAAAAACTTAATCAAATAATGGGGGGAAATATTAAAGTTTATTCTTTACTTCGGTGCCTTTTTTTAGAATCAATTCTTGTCAGATATGACTTCGTAGTTACTCTCAGTGTTTTAGTTTTATGCTTTATAACATGTCATAAAATTTTTCAGTAAAATTCTGCAGCTTAGTATTTGAATATTTCCCTTTTTTTCCGTAGTACAAAAGTAAATTTTTTACACATTTCATATTTGTAAATCGACGTAAATTTCACGTTTTATAATGTGTTTACGCATTGACTTTTTTTTATCAACTATTATCTCGACTATATAATTATGCAAAAAAACTTTTAAGAGCGACATTTTAATATATTTCTTAAAATTGGAACAATAATAATCAAAGTTAACATTTTAATACTTTTTAACAGAATTATAAAAAAGGGGTTACGATTTTTTTTTCAAACGTTTCACTTCATGAAATTATAGTTTACGGAGGTACAACTCAAATTCGTTTCTTAATAAAAAAAACTCAACTTTTACAAATCCAAACACCCAACGCCAATTCATTAAAAAAGTCAACTCAACACGATATGTCTGAAATATCAGTCAATGTTAATAATTTCACCATCCTCATCATAATTCTTGGATGACTTTTTACATTTTCAATGCAAATTAAAACAGCATTTTTAAGCAACCAATTCTTTATCAACTGTTAAAAGCTGTTATGATCATAAAAGAGCTTTTGAAACATATAATCCTTACGCACTTTTCCGCTTCGGACGTGGTTACATTTTTTTCGCTAAATCAATTCTCACCAGTGATGAAGTCATGATGCTTAATTGAAAAATATTCAAACATCGCCAACGGCGACCCAAAATGGTATCTTAGTTTGATTTAGAGGAAAAAAAAATAACCATCGCCTCCTTCCCCCCAAAAAAGTACCAATCATTATTGTGCTGGAAATTAAATGCGATCAGAAAATAAACTTCAAAAATGTACTTTTAAATCCAGTATTAAGTATCTAGGAGGGAAGTGTCTGAACTAGTACCAGTTAGGAGCCGTCCATTAAATGATATCACGTTATTTTCCCATATGTTTGACCCCCTCCCCCCTTTGCCACAGAATGTCACACTTCAACATAGCCACTGTCACATGCCACGGTATTTGCATAAGCATGATGTCACACCCTTCTTGTTATTCTCCCCATTTCACGAGCCCCCTTGAAGTGTGACATCATTTATGAATGAGCCCGTATCGACCTTATGCTGCTCGATGGGGAAAAACATCACATGACAATGAATTCATGCGGTTCTGAGTCGAAATAATATGCATTAAAATCACAGAATTTTTGTAAATACGAATGATTTTTTTTAATTGCCTGACTTGCTAGAACAGAAATATAACAAAGCCACAAATCGTTGCGTCAGTCCACTCTCTACACCCAGTAAACAGTTTATATTAAACATTAACTCTTTTCAATTTTCTTTCCCCATTGCAATAAAAGCCTTTACTTGGACGACATTTATTTCTAAAAGCAGATGCTCCTTCTTTGAATTATTGAGCCGAAGACATGAAAAAGATCTTTTTCAATTTCGCGTCCTCAAGAAATCCCATTACAAGAGTTTTACCGGACAAACCATTTCGAGCTCTTTTCTCTGCTTTATTTACTTATTTATTTATTTATTTTTGTGACGTCATGGCTTTCCTCCTAAAGGGAATATGTTGAAGTCAAATCCCGAGGGCCTTAAAACGACACACGCTTCTCAAAGTGGGGGAAGGGAGGGGGAGAGCTTTGAACATTTTTTTCCCTTTTCATCTCTCAGATTGGGGGGAAAAGAAATCAATAATTCGAGTCGACTCTCCGTTCGTTTTATTCCAATAGAAATGGGGGAGGCATGGACCTTTTTTTATTCGTTGCCGCAATTCCACGCCTACCTTCCTGGATCAATCGAGTTAAAAAACTCTGACTTTGATGGCAATCATGGTTTTTATTAAAAAATAGCCTCTTAGCTTATTATTTTTTAATGTTTGATATCCTTATGAGAAAATCGGAAGAGTGCGTTTCAGTATTTATATACAATTGCGATTATGGTACTCTGATGTGCAGCATTTAATGCATATATGTATTTATTTACTTTTATATATTTATTTATTTAGTCATTTTTTCAAGCATCTTTTCACAGTTTGGTATGATTTTTAGTCTTTTACTAACATCATATTTAAATACAGAATGCATATAAATACTTTACTGCAAAAGTAAATGCAATGCAAGAATAATAATCTTTTCCCCTCTCAGACACCCTTCAACACTGCAGATTTACAGACCTACAGCTAATAACATAAAAGTTTTCCGAAGAAAGCTTTGTCAAAAATGATGCTGATTTTTTTGGCAAGATTTTAAAAAAAAAGAAAGAAAGGACTAGCGTTTGCGTTATGCTAATGAGAGAGGGACGTTTTGTAACAAAAATATCTGACCTTGTAATAAATCTGAGCTTCTAAGTCTTGTGTTCTTCAATTTTTAATACATTGTTTAATAACATCATATAAAAAGTTTTCTACTAGAACATCAAAAATTTAACTCACATTAGGAGAGAAAAGTGCTCACATGCGTTTTGGGAACACTGAAAATTCTTTTTTTTTTTTTTTTTTGTTGTTATTTTGCTAATAAAAATGGTACTCAATATAAATTTTAAGATCAGTTGTCAAAGTGTACTTTTTTGCCAATCATCTTACGTATTATCTTCTTCGATTATTAGTGATTTCTTTGCAAAATAACAATCAGTAAAACAGTTTTTAAATTTTTAAAGGGAAACCTTTCAAATAGATTCTTAAGAATCGTTTGAGAGAGAGAGAGAGAGAGAGAGAGAGTAAACACTTGGTGTTTAAAATGTCGATATTGATGAACACAGAGCCATCAGTAAAATATTTTTCAATTTTTTTCCGACAAATCTTTAGCTTATTGAAAATTCTCCGCACGATATTTGCACATGACAGGATTTAGTGATAAATACATAATAAAACGTGAAATTATTTCTGGTGTAATACCCAGAACTCAGTGGTATATATTTCTCTTACTACATTCTCATTAAAAAAAAGTATTTCTTCTTCAAAAATATTCAGGATGATCCGCATTCGATTAAGTGATTCAGTGATACATCTGTAAATGTTCTAAAACAGAAATGCTTGTTTTGAGATATACGTTCTCATTTTCCAGTAAACTCTACTTTGGGGAGCATTGAGTTAGATAATTTTAATCATTCCCTTGATTCTAATTTCTATAAAATTATACCGGAATGTGCTTTTCCTTTTGATGACACTTTAAAATATCTGTTACTTTACAATTTTTATCCATTTTACAATTTTTTTCCAATTCAGAAAAATACAAAAAGGCTATATTAATTCACGTGTTTCGAGTAAAATTATTCAATTAAATTTTCCAAATTATGAGTTTAATTAGGAAATGTTTGCAATATAATTAGTTTTCTCTATTTCTTTAATAAATCCTGATTTTTATACGTTGAGTATTGTAACTTTTTTAGAGGCCAAAACACGTGTCTTTTTGTTGCTTAAAAATGATAGCTGAATAACTCTTAAATAACTTAATAAAGCATCGATCGTTACTATCGGGCCCATTCACTACGAACAATATACAGGTGGAAACGATGAATGCGAGTCAATATAAATCTATATAAACTACACATCTATATAAATTATGCATCAATATAAATTATACATCTATGTAAACTATACATCTGTATAAACTATACATCTATATAAACTAGACATCTATATAAACTATAAATCTATATGACTAACGTTAAACTGTTAAAGACGAGGATACGTACGTTAAAAGATGGATGCAGGAATAATGATTGAGGGTATACTGCATACAGAGATGTTTTGGCTACATTTTAATGAAACAAAAGATAAAAAAATATTATACGCTGTGTACTACTATTATCATTTTGCGCGTTAAAGTTTAAACAAACCCCTTATACAAAAGATTTAATCATAGTTTCTACCAATTCCTAATAACAAACTTGTTTTTTTTTTAATTGTGGGATTATGCGTCTTTTAATTGTGCGATTATGCTTCATAGAGAGAGGAATTGCATCACATCTTTTTCAATGATCCCCAAATTTTACTTGACAACCTATTTTAACGTTGAACTACAAGGAATTTGATACAATCGATTTTTAATAACCGTTTCACAATTAAAAAACATAATTTAAAGACTTTGGTGCATATTTTGGAAAATTTTCAAGCAAATACTTATACAACGCATAAAACGGTAAGTTTCGAAAAAGTAAAATGATCTCAATTTTAACTTTTGATGTATGTGGATGCTTAAAAAAAGTTGCAATGGCATTTTTCAGATATTTTCGATGTATTTTAAAACTACTGCGTTATCTAAATTACACCAAATTACCAAACATGTTTTCCTCTTGTATTGAAATATTAAAATATTTCTTTGATTTACTTAATTAGTAAATCTCTACTTTTGAAGAAAAAAATAGGAATTAAATAAAAATATGTACATGAAAAATAAATTCTACAAGTGTTTAATTTATTTTTAAATAACAAACAATTAAAACAAATAATATAAATGAAACAAAACAGCTTTTTAATTCACTTTGAAAAAGAAGTTCAGAAACGGGAAAAGCTATAATCACTTTTTTCAGTATTATTGGAAATTATAATTTTTTAAAGGCATTATATTTAGTTTTGTTTTTAAAATATAATACGAACTACAATTTGTCTAAGAAAATACTTATTTAATATTGCTAACACGTTTTGGTGAAAGGTATCTTCAAATGTTATTCAATATTTAAAAAGAATAAATATCATCCCTTTGTCCATGTCCACCTAAAAAGTTATATAACAATATGTATATATACATATATATATATATAAATTACATAACAACAAAACAAAATATTTTGCTGTTATGAGGACATTTATTCATGTATAAAAGCATAGTACTCTTAAGTGCCTAAAACATTATAAAAACAATTTTTTTTTAGGAATTTTAAGAACCTTGATAAAAATGTTAAGATGCATAGTCGATAAAGCAACCAAGTCATCTTAAGAAAGTATAAAATTTACTAATTCGAACTGCGCAGAATATTTTGTAAAGCATTTCTCAGTTTGTCAACGATTACAAAATATATTCTCTGCGATCTTCAATTGATAGATAGTTCCACGATCGAGTTGACCGAAGATTATGTACATTGACAAATATCAACTTCAGATCGCAAAAGAATGAAGGAAATTCGATTTTCTGCGCAGATTGCTCCACCGTGTTTGCAAGGAAATTGAAAGGATGGGAACTACCTGAATTGAGAGTTTCCTCAAATACGGGTGAGTTTTCCAAGTAAAGAAAAGTGTGATACATTGATTCTTTGGAGTGAAGTTATTTGATGGACAATTCAGAAAATGAGGGTTGCTGTTTCAAGGGAAGGTTTAAAAAGCTTTTGATATTTTCTAAGAATGTAGGTAAAGCTCTTCGCAGTAAGTCACAGTTTCCAACAGCTTTTCGTTCGATTTTTAAAAAAGATTTTGATACGGTACAAAGACAAAATAAAACGTTATTTAAGTTTTCTTTTTGATTTTTAGAAATTTAATGCAATTTTTCATTTTAACAACAACGTTCGAATGTGTTAAGTGATATCTATTTTGAAATCGAAATGGGAGGTTGGGGTGGTATTGCACTCAAAGGCAATGTTCTAAAAGGTCAAAAAGAAATATTTGTTGGTATCAGTCCCCCCCCCCCTTTGTTGACACAGAATAATTTTAAGCAATGAAATAAAGTTAATTTTTATGACGCTGGTAGTGTAGCGATAAACCTAGCTTCGTTGCCAAAAAAAAAGGCAAACAAAAATTAACTTCAAACAGCCATTTTTAACGTATTAATAGATTAAAAACAAAATTTTAATATAGCTAATAACATTGATAATAAATTACCATAATATTAATGGTAATAATAATTCTACAAATTATTAATACTAATATTGGTAATACTAATTCACCAAATTATTAATACTAATATTGGTAATAATAAAACCACTATAATATTAATACCAATAATGTTGATAATGAATTACCATAATATTAATGCTAAAAATATAAATATTAAATTACCATAATACTAATGCTAAATTACTGTAATATTTATAATGTAATCGTAATGCATTAATAAATAAGATAGTAAACAGCCGATGTCAGTTCTTTTTGGACTTGTATCTGTTCTTTGTTATCACTCCCATCTTTCATTTTCTTTTCTTTGTTCATCCCTTCAATTTCTCGAATAATGCAATTTCCTTTGCTTTTAACGTCTGTTGAGATTTTTAAAAGGGTCCTTTCATTTTAATTTGTTTGTTTATTTATTTTTAAATACACTACATTCTTTCTGATAAAGTTTGTTTGATGAAAATCCTTCAATTAGATCAGGATTTATGTTCGGGAAAACGTGTTGTGGCAATAGTCCGTTGAAAGGAGCATTTGTGGACTTGATAAATTTTAACCTGCCAAGTATTTTTCGGAGTTCAGGTAAAAATCACTAAGTCCATTCAGCGATTTCCCAGAAACTTTTATATGTGGAAGATTTATGTACTATAAAGATTTATGTAGTATTCAAATTTCTTCGTATAACTTAAAGTTACGTTTTTCCGAACTGTTTAATATTAAACGAAAAAAAAAAATAAACATGGGAAGGACGCGTTCTGGCTAAATTCTATTAAACTAAAAATGCCTTTGCTCGAAAAGTTTTTAGGGAGATTTTTAACAGGCAGTTAGGGTGAATATTGCAGACAGGCCGAACGAGACACATATTTCCCTCATATCATAATCTTTCATTAAAAAGTTTTACTTTTAAATATTTATTTAATTAAATTATATTTATGATTTAATCTTTTTATATAGTGACATTTTTATGAAACATTACTTAATTATTGCATGTTTACATGCTTATATTTTAAATTATCGTATTTATTTTACTGTTCTGAATTCATTCAGTATGATTTTTTGAAGTTTATTTCATGGGTAAAATTGGGTAAAATCAGGGGGAAAAGCAAAAAGTCGCCGCAATGTAACATGAGATCATGCTATGAGAAATATCTTATAAGAAACAAAATAATAAAGTGTAACTTTATCTAAAATGCACACAAAAATATTTGCATTAAAACGTAATATTTATTGCCTAACGAAAAGATCGTAAGCTAGTTAAATTTAGCTGTTTCCATATATCTTATAGAACAAAAATGTTAGGGGTAATTGCCAATACCAAAAAAGAAAAGAAAAAAAAAACAGGAAGGATGAAATTTGTAACTTAACAATTTCAGTAGAATTCTACATGACAAATAAAAATGGTTGAAACAATTTACTTAACGTTTTTCGAATTGCTGGAGAGGAAACTGTGATAGCACTTAATTTTAGTAAACAACATTTTTCACGATGGCATTTTCAAACAATTGGGACGCCTCCTAAGTTGTTTGGAAACACATGAAACTCACTCAATATCCTCCCTACGTTGACATGTCAGTACTCATCAACAGTTTAGTAGACAAAATCACCACTACTGTGGTAATGAAGTTTGTTTACATTTACTCCATCTTTCCAATTACCCCAACTGACCCTATATGTTCTCAAAGAAAAACTTAAAAATTCTCTATTTCATTAAAATGCTCCCTCCTCTGAAGCCTCCTCCGGAAATTGAACGGAAAAACTGGGGAGCGCAAAATCCAGAGCTTACTAAAGGCAGTGGGCGGGCAAACAAAAAGATTTATCTCTAGAGTGACTCTAGTTGGTTGGCTAAACGAAGCAAGGAAAAAATACCAAAAAAGGAAAAAGGAGAAATGGAGCTTACAATTCCAGTTTGATCCCTGGAAATTCAGAACCAATCAATATCTAGCACACAGTTTATATTGCCCCCCCCCCTTTAAGACCCCCTTTTCTTTTCGACGTAAACTCTCCGAAACTCTAAGCCATTGTCTTGGGAAAGATTTTGTAGCTTTTTTTTTCACTTCCCTCCATCTTTTTTATACTTTAACTCTTTTATTTTATTTATTTATTTATTCTCAACCTTCCACTCCCCCTATGAGCTTGCCTTCAACTTTTTTCCAAGCCCTTGTTTATATTCTTTTATTTTTATTTTTTCAATCGCTCGTTTTTTTTATACCCCAGAGCAAACGAAGCAAAGATAACGACCAACAGCGAGTTTCGAAAATCGATGGTTACTGTAAAAACTTTTTGCAGAAAGAGCACTTCGTATAAGGAGAGGAGATTAGAACAGGGAGAGGGGGTGTACTGGAAAAAGGGGGGCATGTCTTAGATAGATAGAACGAAAGAATGAATGAAAGAAGCCTTGCAGAAGAGTGATAGAGTGTAGGACAAAATTCTTTCCACGTTCGTTCCAATCTACGACGTGTCAAGTAGAGCACGAAATGGCCTCTATGTTTTCTCTTCTCAAATTCTCGCCGATAAAAGTCTCTCCCCCTCCCCCAGCGAAAAAAATACAAGGAGGGGGGGGGGGGCTAATGCTTTAAGACATAATGTGCCTGGGGGAAGAGGGTGTTTTCTAAGTTAAAGGGGATTAATACTGGCTGTGAAAAATATAGGGTGCTTATGAAAGAAATGGAGTCTCTGGACCTGAATTTAGAAAAGGAAGCTATAATCATATATTTGATATGTAGTTTATAGTGAGACAGCATTTCATCGCAACCGTAAAAAAGTTTTAGTTGAAGTTGTTAGAGAAGGATGAAAGAGAAGATAAAATTCCCAGAAAGAGAGGATTCTAAAATAACTCTTATTTGCTTTAAAAAAAGTAAAATAAAGTCTAATATTATTGAATGGTAAAGTCTTTTGTTACGACGAGCTCACATTTACAACACTGTATGTACATATTTTTGGTATTATATTAATTTGTTCATTTACTTTTGAAATTATACCACTCAAAAGATTATATATACATATAGTATATATATACAGTGGAACTTGGCTATATTGATATCATTCATAGTGAAAACTCTTGTTTATTGTCAAGAAATTGTTGTACCTTCAATCCCCCATGAACAATAATGAGGATCTCCTCTAACGTCACTTGGCTATATCGACATAAATATTTTAGTATCTTGAATGACGTTATAACAGAATAAGTTTTGATATATAACAAAAACACTATTTTGAGTGGTTTAGAAAATAGTAAACATTATATTTTTAGACTTTTAATTATTACAGTAGATTTAGTGTGGTTTCTTTACAGTAGTTAACTGCATGACTGGCTTGTGCCAAAAATTAATGAATCGGAAATTACGATTTGTGGCAAGAGTCCGTTGAAAGGCTTATTTGTGGACTTGATAAATGTTAACCTGCCAAGTATTTTTCGGCGCTCAGGTAAAAATCTAAGTCCATTCAGCGATTTCCCAGATCTTTTTCTATGTGGAGTCACTTAGGTATTTCTGAAATTATCTCTTAAGCATTTCAGAGTTTATAAACGCTGAGTGGGCTTAGTGTATTTTACCAGAACGACGACGGAATCATCTTTCGCAAAAGTGAGGAAGAATCTGTCGATTTTACAACTTTAGCTTAAAAAATGTGGGAAACGGACACGATTTTGGAAGCACGTCAGCAACGAATAATAAAGTTTAAAAAAAAAATATTGGGTACATTTTATGCACTGAAGCATTACTTCAAAAAATCTTTAAATAATTTTGAGTGGGTAATTTTAAACCGAAGCTAAGAAAATACTGCTCTCCTCACAATAGCAGGCAAGAAATTTGATCTGCAAGGATGATCTGTACATGAAAGTAATTCCACTCTGTCGCCGCATATTATAACCATTCCCTTCTGGTTTTGTTAGTTTTCTAATTATATAAGGTCTCAATTTTTCGTCTTTCTAGTACTATAAAAATTGGTTTTCCAAAGTTGGCATTCCTTATGTGTACCTCTGTTCGGTAAGGTTGTAAGTGCACCCGTCTAATTATTTTTTCAACAAATCATAAAATAAAATGGAGAATTAATGCACATAAAAAAAATCTTTCGAATAAATGAGGTGCATTAAAGTAAATAATAAGATAGGGTTTTTTTTTTGTGTGTGTGTGTGTAATTTAGCAGTATCGTGAGGGAAAACTTCCACCTAAGTGCAGTTGGATCAACAACACGTACATTCCGCACGTGTTATTGATTCAGTCGAGCATGTGTGATCAAATTGCAAGTTTTAATGAAACATCAAACAATGCTTTACATACTCACTTTAAGTCAAAGCAGTTGTCCCATTTTTCACTACTTTCTATTTATATTGATAAAATAAGATTGTGAAAAAAATTAGTAACTCTTATGGTTGCAATTAGCATTACAATTTTTTTTTAAATTGAAGTTTTTATGAAACGCCAAGTAATACCTCTCATAGTCACTCCGAATCAGAGTCGTTGTCAGATTTTTCACTACTTTCTATTTCTACTGATAAAATAAGATTGTGAAAATGAAATTAGTAACTCTTATGGTTGCAATTAGCATTACAAAAAAAATATTTTATTTTAAATTGAAGTTTTTATGAAACGACAAATAATACCTCTAATAGGCACTCCAAATCAGAGTCGTTGTCAGATTTTTCACCACTTTCGGTTTCGACTGATAAAATAAGATTGTGAAAAAAAAAAAAAGTAACTCTTATAGTTGTAATCAGCATTACAAAAAAAAAATATTTTCTTTTAAATTGAAGTTTTTACGAAACTCCAAATAATACCTCTCAGAGTCACTCCGAATCAGAGACGTTGTCAGATTTTTCATTACTTTTGGTTTCGACTGATAAAATAAGATTGTGAAAAAAAAATAGTAACTCTTATAGTTGTAATCAGCATTACAAAAAAAAAAAATATTTTCTTTTAAATTGAAGTTTTTACGAAACTCCAAATAATACCTCTCATAGTCACTCCGAATCAGAGACGTTGTCAGATTTTTCATTACTTTTGGTTTCGACTGATAAAATAAGATTGTGAAAAAAATTAGCAATTCTTACGTTGTAACTAACATTACAAAACATATGTTTTTTAAATTGAAGTTTTTATGAACCGTCAAATAATACCTCGCATCATCGTTCTGAAATAGAGTAGTTGTCAGATTTTTCACTATTTTATGTTCCTGTGGATAATTTTTGCTCATAAAATTTCTCATGAAAAGAGAAAGCAAGTCAAATGGCCTCCGTAAAATTACCTTTATGCCGTCAGCCATAAAAGAATGAAGAAAAATCGGAGCACAGGAAAAGGGAGAAACGCTCCCCATGGAATGAATTTCTAGTCCTTTTAGAAGCAGAAAGCAGGGTTTTCAAAATTGGAACAATTTGCGAGGACGCTAAATGCTCGTTACGAAGAAACTCAGCTTTGACAATAAAACTACTCCATTCTTTGCGTTTAGCTTTTCCCCAGAGATTGCTGAAGCTACCCGCTTATATTATATTTTTTTCTTCTTCTTTCCTCGCGTTCCACCCTTTTTATATATCAGTAACGCTGTTATGAGCTCCAACAGTTTGTCACACTGATATTGTATATATATGTCAGGGGGTGAACAAAACGATTTTTGGGCCTTTTTCTAGGAATTCTGAAAGCAGTTTTTTTTTGCTTCAAGAAACTGTCCTTCATTACAATAATTGTGAAAAAAATTGCATGTTATCTTTTGTCTTTTTTCGTTGCAATTCAGTATATATAAATATATATATATATATAGAAGCTTTGTAACCTGCGAACTGAGGAGATGTATGATAGAAATTCGGATGTTTGAGAATTAAGGAGATGTATGATAGAAATTTGGTTATTTGAGAATTGAGGAGATGTATAGTAGAAATTTGGTTATTTGAGGATTGAGAAGATATATGATAGAAATTTGGTTATTTGAGAACTGAGGAGATCTATCACATAATTTTGGTGATTTGAGAAGTAAGGAATCGAAATTTGGTTAGTTTAGAATTGCAACAATGTAATATGCTCGCATTGTAGGAGACAACATTATGTAACCTAAAAATCGGGGAAATGCAATACCAAAATTAGTAATTTGTGCGCTGAGAAGTACGACCTAAAATTTGTGCTCTTCCAAAATGTGCGATCAAATTGCAATCTGCTCACTTAAGAGATGCATGATTGAATTTATGCGACCTAGCACTCGATTATTAAGCAATCTTATGCTAATTCTGGTTTATATCATTCTAAAGTTTTAGTGCCTCAACTCAGTTGTGCGCTGAGAAGTACGACCTAAAATTTGTGCGCTTCCAAAATGTGCGATCAAATTGTAATCTGCTCACTTAAGAGATGCATGATTGAATTTATGCGACCTAGCACTCGATTATTAAGCAATCTTATGCTAATTCTGGTTTATATCATTCTAAAGTTTTAGTGCCTCAACTCAGTTGCAAGTATCGTTCAATTGATAATGATTTTTAACAATACAATCATTCTTTCGTTCGTTTGAAGCACTGACGTGCAGTTCATGTAAAATCTTTTTGAATACATTAACACACTTGATAATAATAGGAAATGAAAATTAGAATTAAATATTAAGTATAATAACCATATGTAATTAAGCATGCCCACAAAAACTATTACGGCATTTATTTCAAAAAAGCCAAACTACAATTAGGTGAAGTTTAAGCTGAACAACTCAACAGAAAAGAAATGAGTTTAGAAATTCAAATAATGGGTGCAATTTCTAACTAAGCGGACTATGTTGAGCAAAAAAAAAAGCAAACTAAGTGCTAATATTTTTCCCTGGAAAGCAACGCAGCAAAGAATAAATTTAGAACAAAGATGTAGATAAGTGTTTTGTGACAAAAATAAATTTGCTTACAGGCCGACTGAAATAAATACTTTCAGAAAATGCAGCACACAAAAATAATCACAAACTAAATAATCACGAATTTAAAGACCTAAATTTAATTAGCAGACAATTGATTGACAAAATTTTACCTGAAAACCTTACAAAAAGTTTGATGCATTCAGTATTGCAATTTGAGCTTTATTCAACTTATTATTTCTTTAAATTCGCCCGTTATTTTGCATTTTTAAAAGCCACAATTTATTTGCAGTTACTACGTTTTGATTCTTAGTTCATAGTTTTATTCAATGCAACTAATGAACTTTTCACGTATTTAGGCACACATATTATTCAAGTTAAACAATTGAAACTTGTGTGTAGAAAACAAAACAAAACGAAGACAAAAAAACAAAACAAAAACCCTAGATAAGTGTGCATTATTAATACGAATTCCTATTTAAAAGGGCTTGCAATAACAGGGTTCTATTGCATTTACTACATGATAAAACTATCGTTAATACGAACAATCGTTTTTTACTTGAAATTTACTTTAAAGAATAATTCCATTGACATATGAAAATTTGTCGCGTTCAGATGAAGAGAGAGAAAAAAAATCGAGACTTGGAACAAATGAAAGAGAAAAGAGATTTATGCGAGCATTAAAAGACAGTGCGCAGCGCCACCTTCCCTGCTAGACCGTTATTTAGGAGTGAAAAAGCAACGAATCGATAATTTAGAATGAGTGGGGGTAGTTGTGGAGGAAGGGGGAAAGACTTTCATTATTTGGGTAGAGAAGGGCGGGGTTTTGGAGCTCCACCTTTTAACTGTGAATTGTCGCTATGGCAACCACGGATGGAGGAAGCCCAAGAGGAGCGTTTTTCAATCGTCTGCTACAAAATGTCGAAATAAATTTCACTTCGCAGAAAAGAATTTATGTGCAAAATTTTGATACAGAACCAACTAATGGACAAAATAGCTGAAGTGACTACTTTAATTCACGAATAAATGTGTCTTAAAAATGAATATTATTTTTTACAAACTACTTTGCATCCCAAAATAGTTGGTTATGCATGAACATTTAAATTTACTGTAAATTAGTTTCTTCCGACTAAATTAGAAAATTCGCTCTATATGTTTCCTTTTATAGGCGTTAAAATTAGTAGTTTCATTGCGAATATCATTCTTATTCAGTCCTCATAGTGATACGGATATAGCTTAAATTATTTAGTGAAAAACCATAGTTTTTCTAGCCATAAAAGTGCCCTAACTTGGTTTATTGTCTTACAGCAATACTTTTCAATTTAGCATGAATTCAACAAATTAATAAGTGAATGTTAAAAGTTGCTTGAAAAACAAAAACCGGAAATTCTAAACGCTTTAATATATGTAATTGTATTTCCTATAACTCAATAAAATAGGGTTAAAAAAAACTTATCAATACTACAATTTCATACAAAGTACAATAAACAATAAGTTTCTTTCAGCATTTTATCTCGGCTTTTCTTTCCTCGTCATTTACGGCCAAATGATATACATTGCAATTATTAAATTAGTATTAATTTTAAACGTATTGCAATTATGTTTTTATTTAATCAGGATGGCTGAAATAAAATGTGATCAACATATACTTTGATGGTTAGTTTTTAAAAATTAAGTATCTAGTTTTTAGCCTACTTTCTCAGAAAAGTAAAAAGGACAAGAAGAAAGTACGAAAGAAGGTTTAATATTGCTTAAAAACATCATTAGAGACGAAAAAAAACTAAATAATTAAACAAAGTTTGAAAAAAAAAAAAAAAAAAAGTGAAAGAGTTTTGAAATGGGAATAATGAATGTCCGTTGGTCCGTCTGCCCCCCCCCCCCCATAACTTTTAAAAGGAGTTTTCAATTTGTAATCTTTTTCTTTCTTTCTTTCTTTTTTTTTTTCTTTTTTTTTTTTTTTTTTTTTGGCGTGTGAAAGAACTCGGCGAGGGCACCTCATTCTCATATTTTATTTTTTAACTTGGTCAATTTTTTGCTCAGTTTTGAACAGTTAAAAGAAATTAACTTAGCTTCTACGTAGAAATAATTTGAATTCTACATACATCCTCATTTAGCAGATAGAATTGCTTAGACAAATTTTATCGAAAAAACTTATGATGTAGCACGTCTACGTACAAAAAGTTCACCCAAAACTAAACGAACCTACCTTCCAATAAAACTTTTTGATCTGGATTTTTTTGAAGATAATATTGAATGAACGAATAAATGCATGAATGAGTGAAAGTAATAATGAATATTCGAGTGAATCAATGAATAAATGAGTGAATGAATAAATAATTGAATGAATGAATTAATAAATGCGTGAAGAAATAAACGCATGAACTAATCAATGAAAAAATAATAATAAAAAAAAGAATAAACTTCATAGGAAGGAGAATATAACGTAAAGCATGTACAAACTAGTTCACCCAGAACCAAACGAGTCTACTTTATCGTGAAACTTTTTGACCTAGACTTTATGGGTATTTCTGAATAAATAAGTGAATGTATAACAAACGAATCAACAAATAAATACGGGAACGGATAAATGAATGAAGGAGTCAGTGAGTGAATGAAAGAAATAGAAAAAATGAGTCATTTGCATTGAATTCATTACTTCGTTATTATCCTTCTGTTTTTTTTTCCTGTTAAATCAAAATGAATTGGCTGCGACTTAAAAATCCTGTTTACGTAATAAAAACAATAAAATTATAAAATAGGTATTCTTTTTTGCACACACTTATTGTTTTTTCGGTCTATAAATAACATGCTTGCTAAATAGATAATGCATTCAGTAGATTAAAGAAATGCTTTTTATGGTATATTTAAAACAATGAAATTATGATGAACTTTTGCTTATATCTGATTCTTAGAAGCCGATCTAAAACTATTTTCCCCCAAAAATAGTAAGGGATCTATAAATGTTAGTTATTGCATGAAACTTATAAAAATAATTTATAAGGATAAACGTTACGTATTTGTTCTTAACTAAAGACAAAAAATTTAAAACTCAATCAAAACTTGGGAGTTAAACGGTCAAAGTTCAAGGAATATGTAAAGAAAAGTGATTTATTTAAATGCATTTTGTGAGTTATATAATCTTACATTGAACTTATAAATTTTTAAAAACATATCTTTTCTTTAAAATGTATTTCATGGGTTTGAAAGCGTCCATTGCAGATTTATAAAAAATCCATTTTACCAAAGTTAAAAATTTTAATGGTAGTTTCCTGTTGTATAATTTTGATATATTAATGGACAATATTTTAATAAGAATTTGAAATACTACTTGAAAATTCCCAAGTCACCAAGTGTTAATAAAGTTTCCGGAAAAATTAGTTACACTTATTTTTTGCTGTTAATAAAATCGAGAACATTTTGAAAAACGCACTAGTAGAGACATGGTGATTAGATGAATGCAGTGCTTTCTAAAAAAAAATACCAGACGAACTGTCGTTCAAAAATGGCTGATTTTGTGATAAGGCGAATATGGAGACCGTACTGGAAGATTCTGGCCCGATTTTTGCTTAGGCAAGGGCAGAACAAAAAGTTTACACAGTATGACAAAATTTTCTGCGCACAATATTGCACTTGGGTGAGTCTGGCAAACAGCTTAACAATTCTGACAGGGGTTTGTGCACGTTTTCCTTCCTGCTTAGGTGACTGCGGTGGAGAGAGTTCTGCACGATTCTGGCAGAATTGATCGGGCAAAAATTTATACACTGTTAAAAGCTGGCTTCCAAATTGGCGGTCGTTAGTAGTATTTTGCAACTAAAAACTCTCCTTTGACGACCGTGATTTCACATCCAGTCGTCACTTTTGACGCCTGACCTTTCAAAAACACAATTTTTCAAAAAGTCGTCATTTTATATTTATTTATTCATACCTTTAAATCTAGTGTACACTGTTAAAAAATTCCGTAACAAAATAGTAAAATAACTATTTATTTGACTGTTATTTTACCATATTTAATGACAACAGTTGAATAACCATTAAAAAGACGGTACTCAAACCGCTTATTGTAAAAAAAATCGTTTATTCTCTGTTTATCCTAAAGAACGTTTAACTAACCGTAATTTTCAAGCGCTCAATAAGAATCGGGGGTCCATCTTGGTTGCGAAACCTTACCGGTCGTCTGTTGTTGTTAAAATATGAATAAAGATTTATCAGTTCAAATCTGCATGTGTATATAAAAAAAGAAGAAAAAAAAGTGGCTTAAGCAGTAGTTACTAAATAGAAATACATACACACGTAAATCAAAAAATGGAGACATCGGATTCCCGAATTGTTTGTGAATGAGCGAACCCATAATTTGAGCTGCTGAAGCTTGTTTGGACTTTAATTTTTGCAGCAAATGACATGATTATCGTCAATATACATTAAATTTAGACCAAAAATGACTTTATATCCAATAAAAAACTAAAATCTCAATTTGAAGGCAGTTTGCCTGTCGGAAAAGAAGATTTATTGATAAATAAACGGCCGCTTTACGTGGTGTAGATGGCCGAATGGCTAGAGAGCAATGTTGGTATGCCTTACACCCGGGTTCGATTCCCGCACGGTTCGTTTACGGTTTCTAAGCCTCGAAGATTCTACGCCTCGAAATGATTCGCAAACGGTAAAAATTTTGTTTTGAAACCATTTAAATGGCTATAAAACAGTAAACCTTTGTATATTTACGGCTTTTTAACCAAGCTGATTGGAAATGGTTTAGGTCCGTAAAGATAGAAAATTGTTCCAAACCGTAAATTCAACGGGGAATTAGATGGACAGACTGCTGACGGTTACTTAACCGTAATTTCATGATGAAATTTCTAAGAGTGTAACTTTGTACAGTTATATTTGTATATACATATTTCATCTAATCTTCTGTGTTTTGAGTTTTTACGATACCTAGGAAGACTCATAACTTCTTGACTACCAAATTTTTGAATCGTGAATTTTTACTTAAAAATGAAGTTTTGTAAGTACACTAAATTGTAAATAACACTTGAAAAGTTAAGCCAATTAACTCATATGTTATTTTTATTCGGCACTGATTAAAGTAAACGTTTCTAAATGATTCATAAACTTATGCAAGATTACCAACTTCTCAAAAGCATAATTTTAAAATTGCGCCTAGCAGAACATGTTTGGCAACTAAAACAAAACAACTAGGTGCCAATGACGCTTAATTTTTGCATCCTAATTTCTAACCCTGGTTAAAAGTTCTAGTTCAGCCTTTCACCAAAGAAATGAAAAAAATGATGAAATTTAGCTGCAACCAGCAATCGGCAATAAAGTTGAACCGTTATATTGGTTCCTAGTTTCATATTCATGGTGAAGCTACAACATTATAATGGTTCAGATTAGTACCAGATGTTGGTTACAGCTAAATTTCATTATTTATCCATTTTGTTTGGTGGAAGGTTGAACTAGAATTTTTTTACAGCGTACTTAGGATAAAATAGTGTTGAGTATTTTGGAAGATTATGATAGAATATCGCATGGTTTTTACTAAGGCTACTTAGTGAAAGCTTCATTAAAAATAAGCTATGCACGACTATGTGCTGATACGAATATAGTAGAGAGCAGTGTTTTGTTCTGTTAACAAATTTAGGTGGAATATGTGAGTAAAGAACAGTTAAAACAGTTCATGCGTGTTACCTATGAAGCTTTGGTGAGCGTTTTTCTCAAACTAAACTGGTACCAGCATTTTGAATGACAATGCTTCCAGTAATTGTACAAAAATGCTTATCTATGTTTTTGAAATAAATGCATAACAATTGAATTAACTTCTGAATTTTTTCATAAATGAGCTGCGACTTTCATTTTGAATCGTTTTTTGCGCTGCATTAACTATATCTAACTATACAAAAAATGTTCTGCAATAAAAAAAAAAGTGCTGATCTGGAGTTTGGTTCTATCTCTGATTTTGGCGCAATTTCTCCATTTGGATGAGATAACGACAATTGATCAAAGTCTATAAATGACTAATCTGTAAAAGCTATTGACCCAACATCGATTACTTTATGGAAAACATTGATTTTTAATGTTAATCAATTTGCATATTGATAACATTGGTTCTAATGAATCAATTATTCTCTTAATGTATTGTATTCAATAATTAACTAACTACCGTTTAGTATATTGAAAAAGAGAATCCATATTATAAAAAATACCATCTTGTGTAAAATCTAACATGTACTATATTACCCTTTGAAATAACAAATATGTGAAAAGAATTAATCTGAGTTAGATATTGACTTTCTGGAACAATTAACTTGTAAAATATAAAATGCTTGAGGAGTAACCAAAAAAAGCATTTATGTGGAGGAACAATTTAATCTTCCAAATATATTTTATCTTTTGATCGTAAGAGCTATAAATCTTCAGGAACGAATTGAAAAGTTTCTTTAATGAAAAGCAGATGTTAAGAATGCGATGTATCGGGAAAAAACTCTGACATCGAAGAAAAAGACATCATGTAACTTTTACATTAGCGAAGAAATGAAGAATTCTCATAAAAAAGAATGGAGAGATAAAGTGGAATGAAAAAAAGAATAAAATTAGGAGGCTTGGCTGGGGAAAAACGGGGGTTTCGAACCCGAAAAGACAAATTCGATTGAGCTATCTTGAAGGGAAGAATCTCACTTGAATTTCAAGCAGAAATCGATTTCTTTGAACAAAGCCGTCCGAAAACCAGGAGTTCACGACGTGGACTGGAATAATGATTGAAATGAAGAAAAAGGGGGAAAGCTCAGAGAAAGACATCAGCAGACCATCATTATAAAGGTCGTTTTACAGCCTGGCTTTGAAAGAAATGTATAATATAAATCCTTGGTAGCAATATATCTATTTTATGGCTCGGTCAAAAGCGCTTTTCTTCTTGTTAGTGAAGACAGAAGCAAAAATTTCAATTCTTCTCTGATCGGTATTGGATTTTGGAGTACAGGCACCACCGCTTATTGGACTCACTTCTTGGTGGTATCGGTCGCTTATTGTAATTATAGGAATGATCGTAAAAACAAATCATACGAAATAATTTACACTTCACTGCGTAGTAGAGTCAGAAACACCAGATATTGGAATCAAAATAAAAAAAACAATAAAATTTTTCTCCATTTCCAGTCACTCGCAGCAATTCCAATTCTTGAATAAAGGAGTTTTCTAAATTAAAAAAAACTCTTCTACAAAATGAAGAAAATACTGGAGAGATTGAACTATTTTCTTTGTAATTTATTAACTACTATTATTATATTTTACTGTTACAATATTATATATACAGTGGTACCACGAGATACGAGTTCCCTGACATACGAGTTATTTGAGATACGAGCGCTGTCGAGCAGCGAAGTTTTGTTTTGAAAAACGAGCGATATTTGAGATACGAGGAACGGACAGCAGCGACGCTGCACACGGCCCACCTAGTTTACTGCGCCTTTTTGCTTTACATTCTCTTTTATTATGTTTTTATACAATATTTGCATTTATAAATATATTTTTCTTATTCAAAAACACGTATTAACATAATGGCATTTCAATTAATTTCAATGGGGAAAATTGCTTTGAGATACGAGCAAACTGACATACGAGCAAGGTTACGGAACGAATTAAACTCGTATCTTGAGGTATCACTGTTATATATATATATATGTGAGGGGCTTAAGTGTCTGTTTGTCGCCGATAGCTTATTGGTTGCTTGCGTGTGCTGCCATCTAAACGTTTAAGTAGAAACGAAGCATTTTTTCTAAAGCAATTTGTTTGCAATAGAAATCATCTATTTTTGAAACGGGTTACAACTGAATGCAAACTGAGCGGGTCAAGAGGAAGGTGAACATTTGTTTGCATTAGTATTTATAGTATCTAGAACAGCGGTCATTTCGTATGACCGCCGGGCTTGCTAGTATATATATATGTATGAAACGTCCTGCAAATCATTACTTCCAGTCCACATGACTGCAGAATAATTGAGAAAGAAAATTGTTCCATCTCCGGCCTCATTAAGTGGAAGCGGTACGAGGAAAATACAAAGCAAGTAATTGAACAGGGGGCAGGTTGCTAAAAGAAGTGTTTTCAGGGGTGAGCAGGATCAATTAACTATTGGTTCTGACAGCGGCACGATCTGCACCTTCCACGGCACTTAGTCTTGCCTCCCATGTAGTTTCCTGCCAGACCACCTGGTTCGGAGGCAAGGTGGTTGTAAAAAGCATTGTTAGCTTGTTGCTATCATTAAGTGCGGGGGACGGCGATAGCATGTCAGTTCAGGCAAAAATGGTCCACGTTGGAGGAAATTTAAAAATACTTAGAAGAAGGTGATTCAAAAATTTGTACACGACGACTACTGACTAGGTTAAACATTGTTGAATAAATCATATACTGCATTGTAAAAAAATCTAATTCAACCTTTCACCCAAAAATGAAAAAAAAAAAAAAAATTAGTTGCAACCAACATTTGGTACAAAAGTTGAACCAGTATAAAGATTACTAGCTACACATTCATGGCGAAACTAGGGGAAATCGCACCATTATAATGGTTCAACTTAGACCAAATGTTGGTTGCAGCTAAATTTAACCATTTTATTTATTTATTTATTTATTTTTTTTGGTGAAAGGTTGAACTAAAATTTTTTTACAGTCCGCATTAAACAAAATTCACTGTTACAGAGAAACATTTCCATAACGGATATGCCCAACGCTGTGGCTTCCGATCTTTACACATGCGTTCATGAAATGTTTGCATAAAAAAACGGTTACATTAATGTGAAATAAGGAAATTGATAGTTTGAATTGCTTACGCTGCGTTTACATACTCAAGTCATACTCATACTGAATTTATACCAAACAATTCATTTTTCAATACGCGTGAAAAGTGTTATTATAATCTCCGTAAATCAAATGGAAGCCAAAACTAGCGCGGATAGTGCGTAAATCAGTAATATTTGTAAAGCAAGCAGCTGTTTTAAGGTACAGTCTCTAGGATCTATTTCCTCAGTGGCTGAACTCGGATAACAAGAACGACTTTAACTTTTAGTTTTTCTGTAAATTTTATCCTTACAATATCTATTCTGCTTTTTGCTTGGTTTATCATTTATGCATAAATATAACAATAATGATTACAGTAGGAAGTGATATATATATATATGCGCGTAAGAGGATATCAAGATAGGAGAAGACGATATAGACATTGCTGACGATTAAAGCCGACAGTTTAAACATAAACGGTGATTCAAAATTATGTAAAATTAAAGCATTCTGACTCAATGTTAAAAAACTACAACTAAAATTTCTTTTTATTAGGATGCATTCTTTCATTATTTTCCAAAACGCTCACTTGCATTTGAAAGAAAACTCTGTGAAATTATTGAAGGTTTCGATTGACGACGGAGTAAAAAGAAAACGTATACTATTTTTCCTGAAATAAGAAAGCTATGAATATGCTTGTACTAACAATCAAAATTTGACCACCCCCCTAAAATAAGCCCTTTCGAAAAGGAATACTTCTGTTGTGTGAGAACGAAAAAAAAATCACTTAAGTATTGTTCAAAGACAACACAAAACTGGCACCAGAAATCTTCCAAAATATTGAATGTAAGGAATGCATTTTCAATGAGTAATATTTTTGAAAGTAAGGAATATCATTCGTTCAATATGAAGTAGGGCCTCTTTTAAACGATACGATTACCACACAATTTCAAAGTACTTTAAAGCACTTCTTAACGTTCGGTATTTTAAGACTTCGTTCTAAAATGGGATTATTAATTGGAACGTATATTCCTTCTTAGGGAACGAAATGAAATAAAATCAAGATCATGTAAATGCTTTCAGGGTTCATTTTAAATAAAATGTTGTGGCAACTATTAAATCTAGTAATATCTCAGGCTTCCTATTGTTATTTTAGTAGTTTTTAAAGACGCTGAAAATTAAGGAGGCGAAACTGTAGTTCGTGCAAGCCTGCAGCTGTAAATGAAATGTATTTCCTATTGCATAAGTGTACCTCGACGAAGGAAAATAATTAACGTACAGGTAAAAAAAAAACTTTAAACACAGCATTTCATTTCAAGAGTACATTAGTTGTGTGCAAAATGTATGTTATGTTGGTCAAGTTACGTTAGTCACCGGAGTTTGGTGTTAAACGTAACTTATAAAAAAAGAGGCATACTACATACTGAATTTGAATATAGACATTATAAAGTTCAAAAATATACAATTGTAAAATTTCCGAACAGCAAGTTTTAGAGGAATTCTTTTTACAATTAGGTTAACATTTCATTGAGCTGAAAAATGCTACGATGGTCATTAGCCACAATTTAAGAAAAATTTATTAACAAATCATAGAAATTAAAATTTTTAAAGACAGTTTTCATGTCTTTTGAACCTAATGTAATATTATGGAAACGACGAGATCGTTTACTATGTAAAGAATACTATAAACATTATTGAAAAAATTGCTATATTATCCCGCTGGATCACGATGTAATAGCCTTAAATTACTAAAATTAAAAGCACTCAATTGATGTTATTGGATCCTTTAAGGCAGTGGTTTTCAAACTTTTCCCCGTCACTACCCCGTTTTTAACAAATAAGCAACCCGCGACCCAATATACGTAAACACACACACATACTTTCAGGCAAGTATATATATTTTACACAAAAACGACACGTTAGATTTCAAGCTGTCTATGAATCCAACCCTACTGTAAATTTGTTTATTTTGTAATGTCCAAGAACATGTAAAAAAAAAAAACAAAAAAAAAAAAAAAAATTTAAATCGGACTTAATTATTGCAGTTTTTACTTTTAATTCTTTTTTGTGTCTACTTTCAAAATGTTTTTATGTCTACTTCAAAAAATATAATGGTTGAAATGTAACTAAATTTAGTACAATCATAGACCCTAATGGAGAGTAGTTAGTCGGCAAGCCCCTCAAGACGGTTGTTATAGTTACGAGTAACTGTTCTTAAAAAATAATCTAGAAATTGAAACAACAATCGACTGTCGCCACAGAATGAAAGAGACACTCTTCTTATTTAAATATTTCTGTAGATATTTTGAATTCATTCAAATTCTCTCTAGATTTGAATATTTTTTTATGTATTACTATTTCTCTGTATTATTTGAATAATTTTCGTACATTTCATTCTTTTTAAATATTTTGATGGATTTTATTCTGGTCGGATATGGCGAAAGGTTAGAAGAATAAAAAAAAAAAAAGATTTTTGCCACACTACTTTTATTTGAATATTTCTGGAAATTGTTTGAGTTTATTCCAATTATTGTCATAAGTGGAATTTGTTTCGCGCACTATTTGAATATTTCTCAATATCACTTGAATATTTTTCGTACATTTCTTTCTTTTAAATATTTTGATGGATTTTATTCTGGTCGGATAGGGCGAGAATTATTATGTCATTATACGTCTATTTGTAATTTATGCCCTTCAGTTTAGCCTAAAATAATTTTAAAATAATACTTAGTGCAAGAAAGAGTCATTTTGTCTATGTGCTCAAGTTTATCGATTTAAAATTAAAAATTATCCGGCGACCCCATGAGAAGTGTCACTGGACGGACCATACCAGCTGATACAACATTGGGCACGAAACATGTTTCTGGTTTTATCAGGCACTGTAAAAAAGTCTAGTTCTACCTTTCCCCAAAACAATGGAAAAAATGGTGAAATTTAGATGCAACCAACATTTGCTACTAAGTTGAACCATTATAATGGTGTAGCTTCAACATGAATGGGAAACTAGGAACTATTACAATCGTTCAACTCTAGTACCAAACGCTGGTTGCAGCTAAATTTCACCATTTTTCTCAATTTTTTGGTGGAAGCTTGAACTAGACTTTTTTACAGTGAAATGTCGCTGGTTAGCGAATACTTGTCCAATATTAAAGAATTTAAACATGTTTAATACTACGAAGAAAAGGATTGAATATATGTGATTGAATCACGGCATTGATTCTTAAAAATAAAAGAGGTTTCTTGTTTTTAGTTTTCTTTAAAATAATAAAATAAAAACAAAGAAGAAGTTTCATAACAGTTTGTTAAGTGGAAATTTTTTGGAGATTGTTTTCCTTTTACAAACATATATCGAATATTTCATTGATACAAATATTTTGCGAACCATAGAAATCAATAAACAAATGCACTAAACATACTGGTTTGTACATGCGAAGCGCGAGAGATTTTTTTCTTGCAATTAATGTTGCATTTAATGAAAGGATTTTTTATACGTTTATTTACAAAATAGGTCAGAAATTTAAATATTTTTACTCTTATCTTTATAAAATGGGATTTTCTTTAAATACCTTTAATTTTTACTTAAATTCCAATAATTAAGAATAACAAACTGATTTATTTTTTTGCGTAATCATATTCTTGTATAGCTAATAAACTAGGGCTTCCCAAACTACTGGGCGCACGGCTTTACGAAGTTGTATTGCTTTATACTTAAAAATTTATGGTGTTCGGTGCTTCTAAAATCATTTTACAAATGGAAAATATCACGAAACCAAGCGAAACTTCTGTTTTCTTTTTTTCAAGAAAATACCTTCTTGTGAGCAAAGTTTAGACACGTTAGAATAAGAAAGCTTTTAAAATTTAAAATAAGTAAAAATATAATTAAGTAAAATAAGTATTTGGTGATAAAGATATATTTTCTCTATAAAAGGGTCTTTTAGAACTGTCAAAATTTTCTTCGGCAAAAGCATGTCCTGCTCTTTAAAAAGGTGTTTAGTACGTGAAGAAAATAAATGTAAATTATACAAGTAAGAAAAGTATTAACAGTAATAATAACACTAAAAAGAATAATAATAAAAGAATACTGATTATAACAATAATAGAAAAAAAATAATAATGGCAAAAAAAGGAATAAAACAATACATAATTACAATAAAAAAATTGAATAACTGGCATAAAATAAAATGAAACGGTTTACGAAGTTTATTTTTTTAAATAAGTAGTCACGTACGTACCTTCAAAAAGTAAATGCTCCGGAGATAAAATGGGTCGTTATTGATAAAATTTCAGAAAGCTGGTCACAATGTTTAAAAGTTAAAAATCCCCTGTATTAAGTTAATTTACTTACTACTGCTTTCCTATTTTTTTCCTTTTTCGCAACTCATATTATGTATATATGTTACGGCGAATGTCCGAAATTGGAGAACGTCGACATTCTCCAGTCTGATAAATGGTGAATGTCGACATCTTCCAATTTCGGAGATTCACCGTAACATATATATTGCAAAAAATAAAAGAACAGAAAGAAAGATAACAAAAAAAGAGTGACATTCTAATTTTAAAATTGACATACCCACTGGAGTGCATACAAAACAAAAAAAAAAAAAAAAAAGAAAAGGAAAAGCAAACAAAGTTTCACTGGTAGCGTTGGCAATCGAATGGGCGTTTGTCAACAACTCGTCCACTTCCAAATGAGATGCAAAAAGAAACACAGCCGTCACCAACTTTTTTCTGGCCACAAGCGGTTTCCGTCGGCCGCCGCTTGGGGGCGTTCCTCCCTTTCGGAAAAAATGCTCGTTGGATGCGGGAGAAGTTCGTGGGTGTGAGGGGGAGCTCTAATTCATTCACGGGCAAGAAATCGGGTCTAGCACCTGGCGATGTATCTAAATGTCGATGTTAACGGCAGAGGGTATATTTGAGGGGTGACGCCTGTTGTTGAACCAGATTTTCACTTTCTTTTCATTTCAGAAGGCGCTTTATTTCGGCATTCAGCAGCAACAATTGAAAAAAGAAGCGAATATCTTAAGAGATTAAGCATCCTGGGGCTGCCTATATTTGAGCTCTTAAGTGCTTCAACACATGAAGAGTTCACTGGAAAAGCGACCTAAATCACATACTACTTGATGAACTTTGCTTTAAGTTTTATTCATTTGTTTAACATAATGTTAATTTTAACTGTACTATAAATTAGATTATAAATTTGAATTTGGGTGTTACGGGAAAGTAAGCTCCTATAGTTAAAATTAAAATTTATGTTATAAAATTATGAATAAAACATAAAGCAAAGTTCATCAAGCAGCATGTGACTTAGGTCGTTTTTCCAGTGGACTCTTCATATTTAACTACATAAAATTATGTTTATTTATTTATTCATTTTATATATATTTTTTCGCACTGTTGGTGTGTCTTACGTACTGTAGTTTTGATTTCATATGACTTATAACTAGGGCAGTCACCCGCATTGAAAATTTAGTGTTCCAAAAAGACTATGCAAATTACAGTAATCCGAATTATAGTATCCATCATTAGTAATCCGAAAATAAAAAATGGTAGAAAAAAGCTAAATTAAAAAAAAAATAATAATAAAAAGAAAAACATAAATACATTTTTTAAAATATGTTTGACCTACATAGTGTATCAATGGTTTTTTGTATAAACAGCAATTAGAACACTTAAATTTTAGGATTCTTTTAAAACAGTATGATTAAAAAATTAGGAATTCGGAAAAATATTTTGATCAACACATTTTTTGTTTATGTATGTGATTTTGGCCACAATTGTTGATGATATGGTGACAATTGTCGGTTTGCCGCAACTTCGGCGTGAACCCTAGACATGATGACATGATAAATACACAAATTAATTCTTCCGCTGATATGATTTCTGATTTTTTTGCTATTTTTAAGTTCATCACTACTTACGATGTATGAGGTAAGTTGATTTCTTTTTAAAAGGCTTAAAAAGAAGTTCATCCAAATCTTATAGTAAAAATGTTTTTATTTCTGAAATCTTTTCCATACGTTTAGATTTTATTAGTTAAATAGAAGCCATCTCAGAGTCACTGGCCGCCCCAAAATTTGTGTAGAGTCTATGGCTAAATTCTTCCGTAGGAAAGAAAAAGGGTTAAATTCAAAATTTAAATTTTCACAACTTTGAGCTCAATTTCTTCTCTCAAATCTTCTTGAATAAACACGCAATGATACAAATAATTGTAGTTCCGATTCATATGATAATTGAATTATTTTCTGCTTCGAGAACATTTGATGAAAAAAAAAAACTAGTTTTCCTATTTCAGAGAAAGAAACTGGACCCGAAACTACAACGTTTACAACCCTGAGTTCAATGTTCATTTTTTCTCTCAAATGCTCAAGGAATACACAATGGTGGAAATAGTTGTTAATTCGATTTATATATTAATTGAAATTTTTTCTTCTTCGGGAATATTCGAGAAAGAAAAGTAAATAGTATTTCCACGTCAGGAAAAAAGGGATTATGACTGAAATGATACTGTTTAAGACCTTGAGTTCAATGTTAAATTTTTCTCTCAAATATAAAAGGAGTAAATATGTAATGATGGAAATAATTTTAGTTTCGATTCATAATCAGTTGCATCTTTTTCTTTCTTGTTGAATGCTTGAAAAAAAGTTATTTTTTCCATGATACGGAAAAATGCGTTATGCCCAAAATTATAATGTTTACAGCCTTGAGCTCAATGTAAAAATTTTCTCTCAAATATTCTTGAAGAAATATGCAACGGTGAAAATAATTGTAGTTTAGATTCATAAGTTAAGAAAAAGTTGTCATTTAACTCAAGGTTGCGAAACCCCGGACATCAGCTTCATTTCCTGACATAGCAGTATTGTAGATGAAGGATCCGTAATAAAATTTTTCAACTCTGAAAAGCAATTAGTATATTGCACGGAATCCAATATCAATGCAAAGAGGAAATCCTTAGCAGTGCGCGAAAGGAAAGAAATATGCAAAAATAAAAACTAGCGCACAAAAAAAAAAAAAAGGAAAGAAAAGAGAAAAAAGAAAAACATTTTCACTAATCTTAGGCCTCAGGTCCACTGTCACTTGAAGCGTGCCTACCTCCCTAACACAAGCCCCTTCCAGGATTAAACTTCTTTTACTTTCAATCCTCCGCGTTTTCACTATCATTCCCTCCTCGTGCTGAGAGGCTCAAAAGAGGAGCTACAAAAGGAAATTATTTATGAAGAAAAAATAGTTCTTCCTTCCCCTTAAAAGCGCGTGCCCTTGAAGGAGCCTTATTCCTCCCTCTTTTACGACAGGTGTTTCGTTCTGTCATGTAAATCATGGAGCGTAGAAAGCGGAGTGTTGAGAGATTTTGATCGTGGATTCTTTAACAATAAAGGAAAGTGCACCATACGCCTGCTCATAAACATCATAAATTACTAAGAGCTAGATAAGTTGTGTGGTCCATTAGGCAACATTTCAATATTTTCCCCCCGTTTATTTCCAAAAATTTTCCGAAATTTAAAAAAATGATTTGACAATTGAGGCACCCAGAAGCAAAGGGGTGTAAATGACAAAATTTAAAATTTGGAGATAACTAATGCAGATAATAGAGGAATTACCATTCCTTATTGTGACAAGAGATGTTTGTGATAGTACTTGCTCAGCCCTAACGTGATTTAGAAAAACAATTAACATTAAGAGTCACATCAAATCCAAACTTTAAACGCGTTTTCCTCAGAATCGTTTTTCGGTCACTTACATCCCTTCGCTTCGCACTGCCTCAATTTAATACGTAAGTTAAAAGACAAATAAATAAAAATGTTTTAAGTTACCGGGTTTTATTTTTAAAAAAACTAAAAAATTTCGCCATGATTTGTAAACGGCCATTTCAGGTCACATTTATTTTTGAGTTTATTTGCTATTCTCAAGGATATGAATCAAATTCTTATCTAATATGACAGATAGAGCAAGACAGTACAATTTAAAGAAGGAAATACACCCAGGTGAAAGTGGGAATCGAACCCACGCCTCTTTCACCTCGCACAGGCAGGCAGCGGAAACTGGTTCTAAGACCGCTCGATCACTGAAGCCCCATCCCATGATTTGAGTGATTTAAAATTCAAAACATCGTTGCATCATTCAAACAAAATTCCATACAAAACTATCGTTGCCGTTCGACAAATAATATTTCTTCTGTTCCGGAAGGGAACATACATTCACACATACATATAGTAATTATCGGTAAATAGCCCGCATCGTTGTATAGTCCGCAGAAAGAAAAATTCACCCTAAAAAATTAAAGTTCGTTGTATAACCCGCACCCAAACCAAAACAATTACATGAACTCTGTAAGGTACACTGTTTATAAGGAAACAATTTTAAATTACAGAACATTTAACATTTCAAATTACATTGTAAAAAGTACATTTTACCATATTTTTTTATACATGGTTATTTTGTTTATACAGAGACCTCTGCTCTGGTCCTACCCTCCTATTGTGATTTAATTGGTGTGGAAGCAAAGGCTTTCATGGGGAAATTAAGAGAGATGTGTGAAATAGGATTATCGTTTCGAAACCTATCATTTATTTCTTTCAATTTAACAATCAATTTAATTTTCTTTTTAATAATAATTATTTTTTAAATTCGGTGTATTGCCCGCAGATTGTAAAAAAATGGATTTTTTTCGTAGATAACCCGCGGGCTATACTCAGATAATTACGGTATACAGGTATGATGCAAAAAAATCGTCAAAACGCACTCAGGGATGGTAAAAATAGATATTTCAGGTGTCCACGCATGTACGTACAGATATACATCGTGTAAAAACTGGTCTAAATTTATTTCCGGTTGATAAAAATGTAAATTTAGGCTGAAATTTGAGTAGGAAATATTTCGCAGATCTGTACTTTGTACAAAGAAATAAAAATGAAACGCTTGCAAAAAAATATCCATTGTTATGAAATACATCTAAGTAATATTGTAAAAATTGGTCAACAATGTTTGAAGGATTCAAAAATTATTACAAATAAATCTCAAGCTTAGTGTCCTAAAACTGAGGGAACTGTAAATTTTACATGCAGTTATGACGCATTGAATAATGCCCTACGAATTGCAATTTCTAAATATTTGCATTAGGGCGATGAATGTTGGAAGGCAATCATAAAACTCTTTTTCTCATTTCTTAAATATACTGCCGTAAAATAAACATTCAGAAGCAGAACTTATGCTTGGAGATTACGTTCTTGTAAACTAAAAAGATATTTAAAAGCGAGGAAAAAAGGGGAAAAGATGAAAAAAAAATGCAGTATTTATGTTTTTTCGTCAAAAAACGACTTTCTGTAAATACACCTGACGTAAAAGCGAGGAGGTAGGAGGGAAAAAAATCAAAAAGCATTAGTGGAAGATGTAGCAGCTCACGAAAAAAAAAGGAAAAAAGAAGAAAAAAAGAAAAAACTTATATTCTATAAGTAGACTGAAACAATATGGTTTATATCTGCCGCGTCGATCTTTGCTAGCAGACAGGTTATTTTTGATGTAATACCTTAACGTTGCAGTAAAAAATAGCAAGTAATTCTGCCTGAGATATGTAAACAGTTGCTGTCGGTGTCATAAGCAGGGGAGAAAAGTTACGGGAAAAAATGAAAATAAAATGACTTAAGCAATCTCTGAATCCATATGCTCCAGCATCATTGTGACAAATGAGCGTTTTCATCCACAGCGCATGAGACAGGGAATTTTACCTGTTGCGCTCGGAACAGAAGATTTCTTTTTTTCTTTTTATACGCTAAATGATGTCCTATATTTGCTATCTATGCATGAACATAAATAAAGCTACGAATAATTTTATAGGAAATAGGCAGCTGCATACTTGGTACATAAATAAAAATATTTTTGAAAAAGAAAGAAAGGGACTGACAGTGTTCCTGAAAACAAATGTTTGCAGAAAATATTTATTGAATAAAATACATTAAGGGCACTGTTAAAAAAAACCTGAATTTTCAGATTGTTTTTTGACTGATTTTAACGGAAGATTTCCGTAGTGCTTCAATACATGGTTTTTCCTTCCAAAAAACGGAAATATCAGGTCCTGAAAATACGAGAACGGAACTTTTCCGTTTTACGGTTGATGTATTTTCATAACCGGGTTTGGATTAAGGGGGGAAATGCGTGTAAAGTTTTCAAAAAAATTGAGAAACAAATTTTCTTTATAAATTGATTCTAATACTACTCAATAATATACCCTGAAAATTTCAAAGAAAAATTCCAGGTCGTTTAAAAGTTATAAGCATTTGAGCGAGAGCCCCTTTTGGAGCAGATGAGCAGGTAGTCCCTCATGGATGACCTGAAGGGTATTAGAGAACGTCAGCAGGTGTCCTTTTATTTCTTTTAACAATTGAGTCCTCGGATTGAAATTTCTATAAGAATTAGTATCTATAAGTATTAAAAAAATTGATTCATTACTGCCTTAAATTTACCTTTAATATCACGCTTTTTCTCGAAACTACTTTTTTCGAATTTCACGTACACTCTAGCTCGCAGAGTTTTCGATCAATCCTTATCAAATTTAGCACACATTTTCTTTATATATACACGCATTAGTTGAACTAGAATCTTAAACATATATTTATTTTTACTTTTTTTATTGTAAAAAAAAGAACAAAAAAAAGCGGTTAAAAATAGTACTTAATTTTCCCATTCTAAAAAAAATTAGAAATTTTCAATTTTTTTGTGATGATTTTAGTTCAACTAGAAGAGACTGTTATAAAAAAGGTAGATTTAAAAAAAATGATTTCAGATAAAAATTGTGACCTCCAGGATGTACGCAAACTGCCGATCCATGTGGCGACTTACAGTGTGCAGCAGCCGATACCTCCGGGTATCGTCAAGAAAAATGTTTGAAAATTTCAGTAAAAGTTCTTCAATATATGTATAAAATAACCTCATAATGTCAATAAAATATATTTAGTCTTTATACGTTAAAAATAATAATGAAAATGGCTTTTAATACGCCGTTTTACACGTATTTCCCCCCTTAACGGAGAAAAAAAAGAAAAAAAGAAACTTCTGTAAAATCTCGGGAAAATATTATCAGAAACGGAATATTTCTGGCAACTCAGCCGCCGTATTTTTTCCGTTATTTTCAGGAGATTTTTTTTTTACCGTGGGGAATTTCGCCACAACGTCACACCTATTATTGTATATAAGAGTTTTTGCTTATATAAGTAAGAATTTACAAAGATTTATGGAAAAGTTATTTAGTTTTCTTCAGTACATTATTAACCAATACGTTTAATTCTGGAAACTTATCTTTTTAAAAAATATTTTCGAATGTTTTACAAAATGAAATTGAAAACATAAATCATAACAGCTAAAATAATAGATCATAAAAGTTAAAATATTGATGTGTACCAAAATAAGCTGAGTGTAATAAGTGAATAATGAGGGAAAATGCAGAATGTCGCAAAAAAATCTTATAAAAATGATAACAGTGATAATAAATTCTAATTTTATCTCAAATAGAAAAAATTATGAAGAACTAAGTATTAATAATAATAATAGCAATAATAATAAATGAAAAACAGTTCCCAGAGTACAGCTAGAAATTCAGGTTTTTACAATGAATTATTACCGTTATTTTTAAAGTCTCAAAGTTAGTTCAATAGCAATGCACTTAACACTTTTAAATGCAATTTTTTCTGTGTCAATCATAATTTAAAAATTTTTAGACATTTGATTGGAAAATAACTGAATTTTAGTAGAAAATTTAAAGGCCGTAACATAATTTATAATCGCAGGTGAAACATTTTAACATCTTAAGAATATGCTAAATGAAAACAATGATGTGCGAAGAAAATTTATGGTACAATACATTTATTCATAATACCATATTCAAAATATAAACACATATCAAGAACACGCGGATACAAAAATCAAAATTTTTGTATAAAAACTTTATTCATCTTTTGAAACAACGCGCTGAATTTAGAATTTTGCTCATAATTTAATTTCCCGGGAAGAAAAAAAAAAGAGATTTAGCTCTCAGGAAAAATAATCATGAGAAAAAACTTGTCGTTTCAGACCTCATGTTTCATGATATTTGATAAATAACACGCCTATTTCATTTGAGTGGAAGCAAGTCATTATCCATTAGGAAAATGGGAATTTTCCGCGAATTCGTGATCTAGCACATTCATCCTTCATCCTTATCACAATTATCGGCTACATCAACAGGTGCTTTCAAACATGCGTGCCCCGCTGAGAAATTACGGAAAAATTAATTTTCACTTATTTACGTTGTTTTTTTTTTTCTTTTTCTTTTGTTCCCTAACTGCTTTAACACATATTTTTTACACAATTTAGAATATCATGAAATCGTCTTTGAAAAAGTATTATCATTATTAATTATTTATTATAAAAATGTACTAAAACATAAAATTTTGCAAATCTCATGCATGTACAGTTGAATCCCGGTTATCCGAAAAAACACGGGACCGTAACATTTTCGGTTAATCGAGATACCATAGAAAGTTTCGGATAAGCCAGAATTATAGGCAAAGGCCACGTATATAAAAGAAAATTACTTCTTATTTTGTTAAGCCGAATGTTCTATAAGTAAAACTTTAATGCAACATAGTTGTTGCAATAAATTGTATACAAAATATTAATACTTTACGTTTATGTCATTTAATATTAGACATTTTATCATGTACTGACAATTTTTTTTCATAGTTATGGAAAAAAAGGGCCTTTTGCCCGTTATGAAAAAGAACTTTTAAAAAAAGGAGCATTTGCCCGTTATGGGGAAAAAACCCGACCCATTTGCCTTCTCGGTTAAGCCGATTTTCGGATAAACGGGATTCGAATAACCGGGGTTCTACTATATATCTATGGGACTTGTAAAAGCTTTCAAAGAAGAAGAACATACATCTCGCGAGTGCATGCAGATAATATGAGACTTAGAAATGCTTTCGTAAAATTTGGTTTTCAATTGAAATATCAACATTTGTTCGAATAATGGGCAATTTTTGCTGTCAAGATCAGTAAAGCTATAATGTGATATTTATTTACTTTTTTCTTACAGTATTGCTTACGTAGAACCATATTACATTATATCTATTTTAAAAAACCTAAATTGATACTTTAAAAATGTACATGTATACTTGCATGCTTACCAATAGGTTTTCAATTAAAAATTTTAGTTTTTCAGTTGTATTCAAACGTTTTTGAAAATATTTGATAAGAAAATCAGAAAATGTTATTGAAAAAAAAAAACGAATAAAGAAAGTAAAGGAAAACATTCATTTCTTAAAATTTAATCGTTCTCCTTAGGTCTGATTCAGCACTTTTAAGCACATCCTTTTGCAAAAGTAAAAGATAATACACCAGAACTATTCTGAAATATTATTAACAGAAATAAAATAAAGTATTTAGTTTAATTAATGATGCAACGTGAAATATTTCAAAAAAAAAAAAGAAGTTCCGTCTAGAACTATACGTGCCTACTTTCCCGTATACACCAAATTCAAATTTATAATCTAGCTATCTCTTTCTGTCTCTTTCTTATTTATCTTTAGTTCTAATTATTGAAAATATACCTTTTTCAACGGATAATACATATTCATTCACTCACTCATTCATTCTTTCATTTATTCAGCCATGCATTTATTCATTCATTCGTTACCTCATTCAAGTGTTTATTCATTCATTTACGCATTCATGTATTTATTCACTCATTTATTTATATTTTCATTTATTCAATAATTTATTCATTCATTCTTTTCCTCATTCATTTATTCATTGATTTATTCTTTCACTCTTTCATTTATTCATTCATTCATTATTTCACTCATTGAGTCACTGAGAAATATCCTTGAAAATCCCGATCAAAAAATTTCATAGCAAAATAGGCTCGTAAGTTCTGGATAAACTTTCTATTTTTACATGTTCTACGTTATAAGAGCTTTCCGATAAAGTTTGTTCCAAGCAAATCGGTCCGTTAGATCAGGATTTTATAGGGTTGAAATTTCCCCGTAAGCTCTGTGTTAATTTTTTGAACTGTTCAAAAATGAACAAAAACTGTTCAAATCAATATTTCACGCCGAGAACTCCTTTCAATAAGCTTGCAATAGGAACTTGGCTCTTGTGCCCAGAGTTTACAGAATTTGCTTCAATTTTGTCCATAGGCGCTAATGTTAAAATTTTTTGAACTGTTCAAAATTGAACAAAAAATTGTTCAAATTCAAAAATTGTAAAATATGGAAATGAGATGTCCTCGCCGAGATCTTTCGAATGCAAAAAGAATTTTTTCAATCGGACAATTCGTTCAAAAGTTATTAGGGGGGGACAGTCCGACAGACAGACCGACCGACACACTTTTTCCCCATCTCAAAACCCTACTTTCAAATTTTTTATTTTTCAATCTTTATTTAATTACTTCACTTATTTTTGACTTTTCTTGATTTTTAACGATATTTTCACGATACATTAAGCCTTCTTTTATGCTTTATTATTATTTTTTTTTACTTTTACGGGAAAGTAGGCTAAAAAGGAACAGTAAACAAATATGTCCTGTTAATATATGTGCCTTACACTCTTATTGAAAATGGCTTATAAGTTACAGTTTATTTCTAATTTAGATTGTTTCTTGAATGAAACTGATCAATTTATAGTCCATTTGTATTTAATAATCAATCAATTTGATACAACTGAAATAAGTAAGGATGCCCTCTAGCAAGTTATTAGATTTTTTTTATACGGAATCCTCGCTCGCATTCAGATTAGGGCAAAATTGATACGTTTTTAATAGATGTTTTAAGTTGTCAGTCACAGATTCTGATTTTCCTGTGAAATCGCTTAACCCCTTAACATACAATGACACCTCGGAAGCGTCAAAGAGACTGCAAACGCTCTTAAAACAAATGACATTTTAAAGGTCAGAGTCTACAATGGGCACATGAAATGAATGACACCTTGAAGGCGTCAAAATACACAATGGCTTACAAAATGAATGAGGTGTTCACGCGTCATTGTACTTGTGTGTTAAAAGGTTAAAGTTATCCTAAAGTAATTATGAGTGATTTTAATAGCATGTTAATGACTTAAGCAGAAGATATACGTAATTTTTCAAATAAAACCAGAAAGTACAGGAGAATGTATACAATCTAGAGCAGTATTGTTTGTTAGTAACTCGGCAATACAAAGAAAAAAAAAACGCGTTGTTTTCTCATGTATAAACCCGAGGGCTGGACAACAACTGACAAACTTTTGAGTAGATTATCATCACTTCTCTATATCCATTTAATGCATGATTACTAGGCCCCAAAAGTTGATAACCTAAAAAATCCCTGAAAATGACCTAAAAGCACACCAAAAATGACTCAAAATGCCATCAGAGTAGAAAAAAATGCATTTAAAATTTTTAAATATGCACTTAAGATCTGAAGTCAAAAACTAATTAAAACATTTTAAAATATTTGTATGTTTTTTTTTTTTTTGAAAAATTGTAAGAGCAGTGTCATTAAATGACTTTCTAAAACAAAATAATAAAAATATTGCAATAAACCATGTGTTTTGATAATTTTACTGTCCTAAATAATAGGATTTTATTTGGCATGAGTAATTAAATGTTTTTTTAAATTATCAAAGATCGTATACGAAAATACGGTTTTTGTATGTTAAAAATCGTTTTCCAATTCATACATTGTTAGGGTAAACTTTAAATAAATAGAATCACTCACTGATCAATTTTCTTCAAACTCACACACTGCTGTATCTTCTACAATTATAGTACCAGCAGCTGTTCGTCAGTTTTGCGCAATAGATTTAGTTCTGCTCTCGACCAGCCCTTTTTAAGGGTTTCGTGAAATAAAATGAATGAATGAATCAAACTGCTTTTGTCAGAAAGTTCAAAAGAAAAAAAAAAGCTAAAGCACATAAAAATGCTCTAAAATATAAGAAAAGTATTTTTTCAAAATGATGTAAAAATATTTTTAAAATGCTCCGAAACGAGAAACAATCGCAAAAGCAAAAAATGCAGAAAAAGTACATTATCATCAACTTCCGGGGCCTGATGATTACTACCTCTCTCAGAGTTATCCTGACAATGTAAGATATGGTCTAGAAAAATACTTATAAGTCGAGTAGAACCACATTTAAATTTAATTACATATTTTTATGTAAAGTAACCTCATGTTTCAAAAAAAAAAATATTGTCTATACAACAATTGACAAAATCTTGCGTATGTTGTCATCACTTTCCTCCGGAAACTTTTCGGAATAAATCGTCATATCTAATTTTACTGGACATAATTCATAAACTCATCAAATCATGATAAAAGTGGTAGAATATTACATTGTCATCTGGTTCTGAGCTATATGTAAAGTTTTAGAACAATAGCTTATCAGGAAATGGTGGAAAATTCGATTGCAAAGTTCGGAGGACAGACAAGAAAGCGAGTTGCGAAAAACGTTGCAAAAAAAAAGCAATTGTTGATACAACAATTGACAAACTCTTGCGTACAAGGTTTACAAGGTTTTGTAAGACCTGTAAGACGCGATTGAGAAAAAAAAACTTCATAGAACGACATTTAAATTTAATTTCATATTTCTGTGTTAGTAACCTTACAGTGATAAAAAGAAAAACAAAAAATTCGTTGATACAACAATTGGCAAACTCTTGCGCATGTATCAACACTTATCTTCATCAACTTAATGCATGACTACTAAACACTTTCAGAGTTTTCCCGTCAATGTAAGACATGATCGAGAAAATTTTTTATTAGTCCAGTAGGACGACATTTAAGTTGAACTTTATAGTTCTCTGTTAGTAACCTCACAGTGATAAAAAAACAAACAAAAAAAATCGTTGATACAACAATTGGCAAACTCTTGCGTATGTTATCAACACTTCCTTTCATCAACTTAATGCATGACTACAAATACTTTCAGAGTTATCCCGTCAATGTAAAACGTGATCGAGAAAATTTCTTATTAATCCAGTAGAATGACATTTAAGTTGAACTTGATATTTTTCTGTTAGTAACCTCACAGTGCAAGAAAAAAACTTTCCGTTGATGCTTTACGTATAAAGCTGAGGGCTGCACAATAATCGACTAACTCTTGCGTACGTTATCATCACTTTCCCCCATCCATTTAATGAGAACATGAGTACTTGCACTCGAACGAGACACAAAAGCATCCGGAGCTTGCCCACAATGCACGCGCTGAAAAGAGCAGTACTAATTAACCAGAAAGTTGGGCAAGAGAACGGAGATATCTGTCAGAGAAACAATCACATTCTTCGATTACGAAGAACAAAATAACTCGTTTCTTGTAGACGAGTTACGTAACAGAAGTCGGGCGAAATGCAAAAGCACGGAGCTGGAGGTAGGAGAGATTCCTGTGGGGGTGGTGCGCGTGGCGAGAGATATTAATAGCCATATCGTGACGGTAGGATGGGGGAGCACGCGCGAGAAAATTCTTCCGCTGTTACTTTCAGGGTTTTGACGTCCCGAGATAAACGCGGAATTTCGCGGTTGGAAAAGTTTGCCTGTGATATGCAAAGTTGTCGGGACGCGGCTGTCGGGATCGATACTTTTTCGTTTAAAATGCAATGGTGCTGAAATCAGAATAGAAGGATGACAGCACAAAGCATATCTTATTTTGTTTACGCTCTTTTTATGCTTTCAGTTTCTGTGTTGCGACTTCAATCTTATTATTGTCTTCCTCTTCCATTGCACAATAAATCAAACATTTTTTTTCCCGCTGTTAAAATTTTATTTTGAAGTTATAGAAACTATATATTCTTGCGTTTAATGAATACAATGAAAAATGGCTTTTGAATTATAAAGAAGCGTTCTACGCGGAAGACACCAAGATTAATTTTCATAAGCTGACGCATCCTAAAATACAATTTAACACCTTTTTTTTTTATCGCGTCCATGGACAATTAAGTGGCCTCGTGTGTCTTTAAAACTGCAACCGCCAGTTCCAAGACATCTGTGCTGCAGAGGACCTCTCGAAGTTCTGAAGCCAGTAGCAAAATACCCAGTTTCAAAATATGAGGAGTAAGGGCTGGGCACTCGAGAATGTGATCCGGGGTAAGCTGGGTATCGGCGCAGTTCTTGCAGGGAATATAAATTCTCGTTTTGTCGGAAAGAATTTTCATCCCTTTATAGTGGTTTGTTCTCAGTCTTGTAATTGTTGATGTTAGGATTCTGGGGCAGTCAAAGCCAGTTATGAGGGGTTTCTTGAAGGAATGTGGCAGAAGTCTGTGTCTTGCAACAGCATTTGCGTCAGCAAGAGTGATGGTGGTGCAAGGTTGGTCAGCGTTTCTACCTTCTTTTGCTAAGGAATCCGCACACTCATTTCCCTCATGTAACACTAAACTTATTAAATATACTTCCGTTCGTTTCTAATGTAGCACATTCATTTTTCGTAGATTTTTTTCCCAAGCTTATTATTTTTCTCTGCAAAATCTCTTACACATGAGTGAGTTATGAAAAATATCTCAACATTTTTGCATTGCCTCAACCATTGATAAATTATAAAATTGACGAAATTAGCTTTCGTTGCATAAGATGTTATTTTTAATTTTCAACTAATTTCTCTTTCTTTTTACACATGGAAGAATAATATTAAGCTTTTTTTTCGTCATTTTGAATTTTATTTAAGACATAATATTTATATCGTTTACCGTAATCCTTACTCGGTCGTTTCAATGTAACGCTAAGTAATTAAACCGTTTGTAGTGGTGGAATGGTTAACACTGGAAAATGTTAACTGTTTCTTTCATAGAGAAAACAATACTTGGTAATGTTTGCTTTTATGGAAAAAAAATGGAAATATGTTTAATTTTATGAAAAAAGTTTTATTTGTGTAATATTGAAGTATTTTTCTTTTTTTTTTTTCCCAAATTGCGATTTTTATCCTCGAAGAATAAAAATGTTATGAAAAGTAAAAGTTAGCAAGAAGTCTAGAACTATACGCGCCTACTTTCCCGTATATACCCAACATCAAATTTATAATCTAACTTTCTCTCTCTCTCTCTGTTTCTCATTTAGACATTGGTTCTTTATTACTTGAAATATACGTTTTTCAACGGTTAATACATCTTCATTCACTCACTCATTCATTCATTCTTTCATTCATTCAATCGTTCATTCTTTCACGCATTCATTTATTCATTGTTTTTTCACTCATCCATTTATTCATAATTTTTTCCCTCATTCATTCTTCCGCTCATTCATTTATTCATGCATTCATTCAAAAATATGCTTAAAAATCCAGATCAAAACGTTTCATGGCAAAATAGTCCCATTTAATTCGGGGGAACTTCGTATCTGTACATGCTCTAAGTCATATGCTCCTTCGGATAAAGTTTGTTTCAAGAAAATACTCTTGTTCGATTAGGATTTATATAGGATTCAAATTTCCCTGTAGGCGCTAATGCTAACTTTTTTGAACTGCTCAAAATTGAGCAAAAATTGCTTAAATCAAAAAATATTTTCCGTCGAGAGCTTCTTCCACTTAGCTTGTGTAAAGGAATTTTAATCTTATGCAAAGAGTTTACATAATTTGCTTTATTTTCCCTGATACGCGGTAATGTTGAGATTTTTTGAACTGTTCACTAGAAATTCCTCGAATCAAAAAATAAGATATGGAAATGTGATGTCCTCGCCAAGATCTTCCTAATGCAAAAAATAAATAAATCGTTTGAATTAGACAATTCCCTCAAACTTTTTTTTTTTTTTTGGGGGGGGGGGGGGCACAAACCTTGAGATTTATAGATATAGGTTCCAGAGCAAAATAAGCTTTGATGATTTAACTGATGGAACCAATAGCATTTGCTGATTTACAAACCAATAAATTCAATTTATTTGCCTGCAACGTTTTAAAATAATCATTTATTAATTTGTTTATTCCTTTTTCCTTCAACTGAAGAGCGTTCACACAGTGCTATTCTATTCCCTTTGAAGAAACTATGTACATCTACCAACCTTACTCTGTTACATGCTGATTTTGTACGGAGAAAATTCTTTTGCAACAACAAGCTCTCGTTTTCAAAAGATGTTTGGGTTCTGAGAAAAAATACGAAAATCTAAATCCAGTTTACTGGATTTGGCGAAAAATCGCTGTCATTTGCAAGTTAGATAGCGAAATCAAGAATCTCAAGGGGGAAAAATACCGTTTAGTTTTCCGATTAGTACTTTATCTAGAGTTAATAAATCTTTGTGAAAGTCAAACGCAAATAAAAAATAGCACATGCTAAAATTAAATTAAAAACAGAAACAACAAAAAGAAGAGGAAAAAGAAATAAGAAAGTAGAAAAAAATTAGTGCAGAAACCACATTGCTAAAAAGTTAAAAACTAGCGTATTATTACAATAATACTCTTATATAATTTAAGTTTTTTTAATGTCTGAGTCTCCGAAGAAAAAAATTTTGAGCTACGTTTACTTTAATGAAGGAGATTTTATTTTTGCAAGATTCATGCCTTTTTACTCCTGTTCTTTTATTACACAAACAATATGTTGTTAAAAACTTTAGTTGGATGGTTTTTTTTTTATCTAGAAGCTCATATCTTTTTCATTGAAAAATTGGTTCCTTGCAACCTCGAAACACGCTCAAGGAATCTTTCGCAAAATTTTTCGCGTAATTTTACGTTGTATATTATTTACTTTTTATGCCTCATAACCTTAAATACAAGAAAATTCAATGAGCCTCAAAAATTATAGCAGACTTAACCTTAATGTTAACCTTTTCTGCGCTTCCTCCAAAAACGCAGGAACTTGCATCCGTCAAATTATATGTATATCAGACTCTTAAGGTTTATTACACAGTAGTATAATAAATAATAATTTTTGTTAGTTTTAAGTTCGCCGAATTAATAATTTTACACCTGGTAGCATGAATAAAAACTTCCAAAACGTGGTTTAGAGAAAATCAAAGGGGATGAATTCTGTAGGTAAAGAATGCATTTGCACTTCGTTAAACTTCATGTAGTTTTATAAAGAGTTTATGGATTAGAAAAAGTTTTGCGGATTTAGCAAAGAAAAAGTTACAGCTATCTAAATTTCTCAAAATTTCAAAAATGATTCTTTTTCCAAAAAATATGATGTTAGCCATCCTTAATTATTTTTACACGGTGTAACTTCTCAGAAATCTTTTCAAGGAACAGAATTGTAAATGAATCTATCAACGTTAATTTATATAATATGCCGGATGCAGAAATCAAGCGCACATTGATATATATATATTTTAGATGAAGATTGCTTGCAGATGCTGTTTTTTTTCTTCCTTTGACAGTAATGAAAGGAAATTAAAGGAAGATGATGAAAAATGAACTTTTTACTAACCTCTCAAATTAAAATTATTTATCAAATTGTTACTTCAATAAATTTACACTGTTAAAAATTTCCGTAAGAAAATAGTAAAATAATCATTAATTTGATCGTTATTTTACCATATTTAATTACAGCAGTTGAATAACAATTAAAAAGATGGTACTCAAACCGCTGTTTGCGAAAAAAATCGTTTATTCTCTGCTTATCCCAAAGAACGTTTAACTAACCGTAATTTTCAAGCGCTCAATAAGAATCGGGCGTCCATCTTGGTTGCGAAACCTTACCGGTCGTACGTTGTTTTAAAATAGGAATACGCATTTATCAGTTCAAATCTGCATGTGTATATAAAAAAGAAGAAGAAAAAAGTAGCTTAAGCAGGGGTTACTAAATAGAAACACATATACACGTAAATCAAAAATTGGAGACATCGGATTCCCGAACTGTTTGCGAATGAGCGAACCTATAATTTGAGCTGCTGAAGCTTGTTCGTATTTTAATTTTTGCAGCAAACAAAATGATTTTCGTCAATATACAGTAAATTTAGAGTAAAAATGACTTTAGAGTCAATCAAAAACTGAAATCTCAATTTTAAGGCAGTTTGCCGGTTGGAAAAGAAGATTTATTGATAAATAAACGGCCGCTTCACGTGATGTACATGGCCGAATGACTAGAGAGCAAGGTTGGTACACCGTATACCCGGGTTCGATTCCTGCAAACTTCGTTTACGATTTCTGCGCCTCGAAGATTCTCCACCTCGAAATGGTTCAAAAAACGGTAAAAATTTTGGTTTGAAACCATTTTTAAATGGTTATAAAACCTTAAACTTTTGTATTTACGGCTTTTTAACCAAGTTGATTGGAAATGGTTAGGTCCCCTAAAGATAGAAAAATGTTCCAAACTGTAAGTTTAACGGTGAATTAGATGGACAGACTGCTGCCGGTCATTTAACCGTAATTTCACGATGAAATTTCTAACAGTGTAAATCTAAGTGCCGCATTTTTGTGTTCTTATTTTCTGATAAAAATTCGTACCATCAAAACAATGCGGTTTTTTTAAAATCTATATTTAGTAATTTTTAAAAGATAAATTCAATGGTTTATGTTCTCTATGATTGCTAGTTTTATTAAATTAAAAAATCTGTTGAATTTTTTCTATATACACGAAAACCTTTTTAAAGAATCGTTAGTATTTCTGTCAAGTTTAAAGAGAGAAACAGAATCAATTAAGAATAACTGAAAAAGAGCTCCTATAATTCCGAAAGGATTATTTATTTATTTATTTCGATTAAAAAGGAAGACATATATGTGTCTATTCCACTGATACAAATTTTTATATTTCTTAGAATGCTTTTTACGACATATATCGTATGAGAGAAAACCTAATTTTTATCCAGAAATAATAAAGTGCTAAATTTGAAAGTATGGATATGATCATCTACACGTTCACCGGATTAATTTGGCAGCAATATTGTAGCGCCAAGTATTGTAACACAAAATGTGGTAACCTCTCCTGGAATGAGGATGTTTTTGGAGGGGTAGGGTCATGACCGGAAAAGGGGTTCTCTGGTCAAAAACCCCTGCTTCTCTTCAGCGGAAGTTGTGGGAATAAGGCGAAGTAAGCAAAAAGCGTAGAAGAGAAAAAGAAATAAAATAGGAAGTGGGCATTAAAAAGCAATTTTTTTCCGAAGATATACATAAATAACGTTTTATAATACATTTTACCAACAAGACTATACTTTTTAATAACCAATAAATCTTAAGTTATCTTTTTCTCAAAGAGATCTTTTTTCCAATCTATTTTCTTAAGTTATCTTTTGACTAGTTCCATTAAGAAACTTAAGATTTTAAATAACAATTGATTATTAATAATTTTGATAAGTTTAGATTTCTTTCCTTGAGTAGTATAGGATACCTAAAAAAAAAATATTTGGACAGTTTCAACATTTAGCCAAAGAGTTCATGCGTTTACCTTTTCTGAATAACAAACTTTTAATATTTTGTTATGGAAGACATTGAAAAAAAAATTCACGTAAAATAATAAAAAAAATAATTCGTATTATTATTGATAATAAATAAGTTAATTAATAAATTAATAAAAAGATTACTAGATAAATAAATAATGTAAAATAATAGTCTTAACTAAGTTTATAAATAGTAATTATTTCGACCCTCGCTAAATGAGAAATGTTTTATAACATTTTTTTTTTCCTTTTTCTTCTTTTTATTGCGATTTTAATGATTTCAGACAACATTATGTAACCGATAGAAATAACTGGATATAGTATAGTTATACAAGTTATAGTTGTACAAGTTATTAATACAATAGGTTCTAATTTTCAAAATTAGAATATCGCCAAAGGCACTTTTTAAAAATTTAAATATTCACCGAGCTTAACAGAAGAACGTTAATGATAGCTAGAGATATAGTAATGTTTTCTTTTCATAAGTAAAAAAAAAACTAGAATGAAACAATAAATAAAGTTCACTAAACCATCAGTCCATCAACGTTTAAATGAATAAAGATTGCTAAGAGCAATGCTCGCAAAAATACTTAAAGTTGTCTGAGCGGGAACATTTTAAAGAGGCAAGATGATTAATATTTCCAGAAATCATAATTGAAACAGTAATTTGAAACAATTTTTATTTCGTTTCAATCAAATTGTCGTCTGTGCTAATAGAAAAACTTCATTTACTTTGTGTTTTAACTTTTCATCCATAGCCAATGAGGAAGCTGATGAGTAAACAAACGCGGAAAGCCATCCACCTAGCGCAACAGCACGAACGCGTTTCCGCTAAAGTCACCAGAGAATTGCGTTTCGTAAAAGAGGGGAAGTAGAAGAGGAGTCAACAGGCAGGATGGTGTTTGACTAGGCCTGCTGCAGATGAGAAATTGATTTTATTTTAGACTTTTTGGGAGGATTAACCGCTTTCACTCTCATAGACTAATTTATTGATTTTGTTTGTTTAAGATCTGATCCATCCTGATTCCCCCTATTTTTATATCTTCGCAGGGAGTGCTTTTAAATAAAAATGTCTTAATCAATACATTAATGATTTGCCTTGGGAGTCATGGGAGTATATCCACCTGCTAAAAAATTAGTGAGTTCGACGGAAGCTTCTTATCTGTTTAAAAATTAGTGAATGTGCAAGTTTTTGTTATTGGTTTAAAATATTGAGCTCGCGATAATTTTGCAAATATTAAAAATGTGGGTGTAATTGGTGGAGGATAGTTGTTAATTACATCCCATAATTATATTTAGGAGTATTTTTAAATCTGATGATTTTCAACGTTTCTCATTTGTACTTTTTTCCCTTTTAGCATATTTTAACTAAAATGAAAAAGCTCATTTATTTCGATGATTCAATTACAAGATGTGCAATATATTCTTTTTTTTCTAAGTAATATTTGATTATTTCTTTTCATGTCCAATACTACGCCTCCCCAAATAAATTTGTAAAAATATTATGTATCTAAAAAAAGGTTTGAAATAAAAGTAAGAGAAAGAAAAAACCGTGTTTTTATATTTGATTTTCTAAAATAGTGAATTTTTGTTAGAAATATGGTTGAGTTGAATCGTTTTTTTTTTTTTTTAAATAGAGGAGAAACTGAGATCTCTAATAGTACAAAAGTGTTTTTCACCTAGATTTGTTTTTGGTCGAAATAAATGCGCTTTTTTATTTATACTTGCTGGTTTTGAGGTTTTATGAGCGCTTGTGTAATTTTCTTGAAGCGTTTTTACTTTTACAGTTATTAAAAATGAGTAATAGTGCGGTATCAAAATAACAATAACTAATGCTTTTTATTGTCCTTACCAAATTTATATTCCAAAATAATAGTACCTACTATCAACTTCTTAAAAATGTAATTGTAATACTTTGTAATACTTTGAAATTTTTTGAAGTAATACTTTGACACTTTGTAATTATTATTTCAGCTTCAATCGACTCCTACGTAATCGTTGTTTGTTTTTATCGTATGTCAGCAATCGGTATCACAACCTCAATGCTCTTTTCCTGTCCTAGTGGTTTTAAATTCAAGGTCCTGGAGCAGAAGCGAGAAGAAACAAAATTTTACTCTTAAATGGAGCAGAGCGAAAGCAAACAAAAAAAAAATATTTTTCTCCTTTGCCTAGATTTAAAAATAAAAAGAAAATTGCATTCAAAAACCTTATAAATGAATGAGCTTTTTTCTTTTTTCCCTGGGTGGGAGGGGGGGGGAAGGAACTCATATTTTCTTTTCGCAACAAAGTATATATAAAACATTATGTAATTAATTATAAATTAAAGTCTATAAATAGCTTATTTTAGTACTCATTAATAAATTTATAAAAAAAGGCGGAAGTGATATGGTTCCTATTAAAACTACTCGGAGCACGATGTGGAGTCGGAGCAACTATTTAGAAGTAGGAGTGGATCAGCTCGATAAAATGGCTGTTCCAGATCCCAGGTAAAATTATCGCAATCTTTCCTCGTCTGGCGGTTACACTTGAAAATTCAAGATCTCTCGCAGAACGCATCAGATTGAGCGCAACTCGCAATGGCAAAATAAAAAATGATGAGAGGAGACAAATCTAACAAACGAATGCTCACGATTAGTGTCATCGGAATAGACAAGCAGTCGGTGCATGCTACAGAGCTTCTGTCCGAGCACTTTTGTGGATGGCAGCAGCTGCTAACAGCTGAGATTTTTATGCGCTTGTTGTTGACGTGGCGCATCTGTTGTGTGCATCCCCTGTGCTGCGGGGGTGCGCTGTTTTGCGGCTGCCAAAAAACCAACAATGCCCGGAGATATATAAGCGTGCAAATGCACAAACACACACAGCAAAAGAGTCGAGGAAAGGGACGGGAGGAGAAAAGAAAAAAACAGGGATGCGACTGTCATGTCATGGGCGTTTGGGTTTGGCATTCCTTTGTTCGACCCCAGAGAGAAAGCAGTTGTGGGAAGGGAAGGTGGGCTTGCGGTGCTTTTTATGTAAATTATGTGAACGGGGGGGATAGTTTTGCGATTCGGAGCTGCTGAACATCAGCTGGGGAATCAACTATGAGAAGCAGATTCGTCCTTTCTCGAATTGTAAAATACAAGTGAAAGTTGAATGCAAAAGGTACTCAAATCTTATTTTAAGTTAAGTTTTTACACTGTAAACAAATTCTATAAAAAAGGCACCTGAGTAAATTTTTAACGAAATTTACGAAGAACTTGTTTCAAATCAATTTTCATCATAACAGTTTCTTAGTAAAATTCTTGTTTCTCCGACAACTACATATCTATTACGTTACGAAACCTAAACAATTGATATCAGTTACTACCAGATTAAAAGTTTTCAAGAAATACATTATATATTGTTGGCGTACGGATTATTTCCAGCTAAAGTGAGCAGCCTAGCCCTCCGCAGCCAGCCTTCCCTCTCTGGATTGATCTTTAGCCTAGCGGACTAAGGCACGGGAATCCCAACAGCGTGGGTTCAACTGAACTCATCTTTGACTTTGTGTAAGAGAAGTAGTAATTCTAAGTACATACAGATGGTGGCACTACTACGGCACATTATCTGTTGCTATCACTTTACGGGATGTTTCTCTATAGTTTCCTTTTTTAAAGACTTTGCTAGTTTCCTGCTTTTAGTTCTGTAATTTTACGTCAGACTCGGGATAAATGATTTTCAGAAGATTGTTATGTATTGTCGGCCAAACATTTTTTTTCAGTGCAGAGTTAGAAAGTGAATATATATATATGTGTGAAATAAATTTCAAGCTTGTACGAAAAAATATTTGGTGGTGCATTGCGCAAAAAAAAAAAAGTTAGGGGGGGGGGAGGCCAATATGCTGGCTATGAAGGATGATGGTTAATTTTATTATATTTTGGTGCTTACTTGGTGCCCCACTTTTGCCTTAAAAACTAAGTGGGTCTTTGCCATCATGGTATGTCATGCCGCTGAGTTTAGTTCAGTTAATCTACTTTTTTATGCATCAACGCTAATTTTATTTCACAGATTTTTGTTAAAGCTTTATTGTACACTTAAATTAATGTGTTTACTTTTAATTGCATTGTAAATGTCTGTGAAGTGTTAAAAGCTAAAATGCATTAATTATTAAACAAAATTGTAACTCAAGTTTTTTTTTTTTACACTAACTTGATGAGGAATAAATTTCTACCAATCTTGAAGTTCTTAATTTTGTGGTATGAATGAAACAATATTTTACATTATTATTGTTCTATTAATATTGCTGTTAATTATCTTGAAAAATACAAGGCAAAATTTGAATGGAATTAAACTAAAAAATGTTATAAACTATTTAGAATATAGAACTACTTTTCCTGACTAGAAATATCCATAACAAATCCTACATTCTAAAATGTGAGAAAATTTCTATGTTACCAGACTTTTTTAGAACTTGCGTTTTTTACCGTATTTTAGAAATTGATTGTGAGATCTGGCATATTAGCCAATATTTTAATTTAAGTTGTTTACATATGAATGAAATTATAGTTTCGGAAAATATTTAAACTTGTACAGATAATTAGCAAAAATAAAAATAATTAACATGAAAATGGAATATTTTAACACATTTTTATCACTATCAACATTTTTTCAGAATCCTATCTATTTCTGATGTACTAAATGACGCGAACGTTAACGAAATTCGCTGAAACTTGTCGCTTTATAACAAATTTTCTGTCGAACAAAATTTTGGAATTTCTTTAGAGTATGGCAGCCAAGTTATGCTCAAACGGTTTAATAATATTACCAACCGCATTTAGGGATTTTCCAATAAATTATAACCTTATTAAGATTCTAAAGAGCACATATTTCAAGCGCATAACCTTCCACCATTACTTATGCACCTCGTTTGCCAAAAAAAGGGATAAAAAAGGGAAAATCTCTCTACTATTCAATAATCGTCGTATTTCCAGCACATTACATATTCTAGTCTACGATTTCTTTATGCCTACAAAACCTTACCGTTGTATTTCCAAAGTGCTTTTTCATCTCAAAAATCAGTGGAAAAGGCTCATTTGGTCGTAAACGTGGACTACGAATGGTTAATTAAGGACTGAATTAAAAATACCACCGTAAAGATTCAACCTCACTCTCATCAACCATTCATAGGGGCTTCGATTAAAATGCCGTTAAAATAAGTGGGAGCCCATTTATCCCTTCACGTTTTTTTTATCATACAAAGCGGGATTTTTTTACGAGGTTCCTCTACGCTTCGGTGGATCTGGACTTAATGCTGGGTATTAATAATTGAAATCAGCACGGAAAATTGCTTCCTTCCATTTGTTTTAATATTTTTTGAGCGAGTTTGCATTTTTTTAGGCAAAAGTTGCTATTGCGTTGACTAAAAATTAATGCAAACACAAAGTACATGAGGAAAATGGCCAAATTATACATTACCAAATGTTTCGTAGTTACTACACTCATGAAGTTTATTATGAAAAATTCTAGTTCAACCTTTCACCAGAAACGTGGTGAATATGGGGAAATTTAGCTGCAAAAAACATTTTGGATAAAAGTTGAACCATTATAATGGTGAAGTTTCACCATAAATGGGAAACAAAGGAACCATTATAATGGTTCAACTTTTATCCAAAATGTTGGTTGCAGCTAAATCTTCCCATATTCACCATGTTTCTGGTGAAAGGTTGAACTAGAATTTTTTACAGTGTACTCTAGTTCAACTTTTCACCCAAAAAATTTAAAAAATGGTGAAATTTAGTTGCAACTTACATTTGGTACTAGAACCGTTATAATGGTTCCTAGTATCTCCTAAACGAAGGACCATTGGTTTAGTTTTAGGTCACCTTCATGGTAAAAGTACACCATTATAATGGTTCAACTTAGTACAAAATGTTGGTTGCAGCAAAATTTCCTTTTTTTTTTTTTTTTTTTTTTTTTGTGAAAGGTTGAAATAGAATGTTTTACAACGTAGCAGGTTGCAGGAATATTTGAGCGGTTTCGAAGTTACTACTCTGTAAAAAACTTTAGTTCAACTTTTCACCAAAAAAAGAAAATGATGAAATTTAGCTGAAACCAACAATTGGTACCAAAGTTGAACCATTATAATGGTTCCTAGCAGGCTTGGAGTAATCGCGATTACGTAATCGTAATCGGCTGTAATCGATTACATTTTGACAAAATCGTAATCATAATCGTAATCTGACAGTGGCATCTTCTTATAATCATAATCGAAATTGTGTAATCCCGTAATCCCTTTTCTCCCGTAATTTTAATCGTAATCTTACGGAAAAAATCCGTAATCTGCTGGTCCTATAATCGTGTAATCTTGACCTGCTGAAAGCTGAAATTTTTAGTTCTACCATTGAAAAGAAGAGATAAGATTACAAGAAAAAGGATTCAAGCTGTGTACTGAGGCGACCTATCCTATCCTAAGTGGTTTGTAACCTACGGGCGATCATAATATAAAAGGTTCTGTGTGGCGGTCGCAGACCCTTGATGGCAGGACCATATAGTCTGCCAGAAACGCTTCTTGTCCTGCTTGTTGCGGTTTCTCAGAATTCTTAATTGCGGCTCCACTCTCCCCGGGGAATGGCTGCTGGAGAGCCCGAGAAAAAAGGGTCTAGATACAGGACTTCTGGATATGTCACTCGCATCGCCTTGGGGCTCTCAAGGGGGTCTCCTCGTGTCGTCCAGTTTCGGTTAAAAGAGCGGTAATCTGTCCGCAAGTCAAAAAGATTTCGGGGTAGATAAGAAAGGGGAAGCACAAATTACCCCTTCAAAACATATGCAAACGGTTGAGCAATAGGCGAGAGTCTGGAGCCGGCATGAAATGGACGCCCCATTTTCCCTTTCAATATTCGAAGCAGACTGCCCCCCGAAAATCTAGTGGAAAGAGAATGTCACGAAATGCCTTTTGGCGTTTTTCTCCTTTCTTTAATGGCGGAAGTGAAGAATTTTTCCAAAGAATATCACATTTACACTTTAGCAATTTAGGAGTAGGTGTTACATGATGCTCTATGCTTATGTATGAAATCTTAATCCTGGAAACATGTGATTATTATTGTTTTTTTAAATATGTTCTTCGAATATTTAAAAAAATACATACATTTAAATCTTAAATTTATTTATATTTTAATGCTAATATTCTTTTTAATTAATAGGCATGTACAAGAAAAAGAGATTTTGTTCAGACATTCTCATAATTGTTTTTTACATGCATGAATTCATATTTAGGAATTACTTTAAACAGTTAATTATCTTTTCCTTCTTAGAATTACCTCAACTGAATTTTGTATTTCAGTTTAATCTTGTACGTTAAATTTGTATTGTAAAATTACTTCCCTTTATTTTTTTATTAAAACAGTTACATGGAAAAAAAAAATTCCCACAAGAAATCATATTAAAATATCATAGTCATTCATATTATAATTATTCTTCATATTACATTTTAACGATTACTAATTTTTTAAGAGTTATTTGAATGTTCATGTTCAAATTTTTTGAAATTATTTTAAAATGCAGCATTTATTTTCAAAGGATTATTTATCTCTTACACTATCTGAATATTTTGTTATCTCGTGCGATCCATACACCTCTTATAATTGATTTCATACAGAATCATACAAAATTATTATTTACAGTAAATTAATTGGTGTTATGTGAAATATTTGCACAATTTAAACTAGAAAATAAATACAATGGAGAAATATACTACATTTTTAGAAATTGCGGCCAGCTAAAATTTTGATTGTATGCACACAAAATAACAATGAACCAGGTAAATCACTTATGCATTATATACATTTAGTGCATCGTCTTTTTTTATATACAAAATACGATCAATGTAGTTATCCCTCACATGAATTTTAAAAGTTTGGAATGTGCCTTTCCTTATTTTATATATATATATATATATATATATATATATTACAAATTTCTCATTTCTGCAACGACGTCATAATTCAAGAACTGTGATGTTGAAATTATTTCATTATAATTGCATTCATCATCATTTCAGTTATCTCTTATTAAATCAAAAATTTAATTAAAAATCATTACTTTTTGATTTGTGACACTATTGCAAAAATAAGTTGTATGCATAATATCGGATAATTTTATGCTAATCTAATCGTAATCAAAATCGTAATTGGATGTCATAATCGTAATCGATTACATTTTTCAACGACTGTAATCGCTTCCGTAATCGTAATTACTTTTTAGCAAAGGATTACAATCGTAATCGTAATCATAATCTCTCAATTTCTCCCTTTGTAATCGTAATCGTAATCGATTACGTTTCTTTGTAATCGACTCCAAGCCTGGTTCCTAGTTTCAAATTCGTGATCACACTACACCATTATAATGGCTCAACTTAGTAGAAAATGTTGGTTGCAGCTAAATTTCACAATTTTTTGCTGAAAGATTGAACTAGAATGTTTACAGTGTAGTAGGTTGCAGGAATGTTTGAACGGGTTGCAATTTTTGTAGAAAAATTTATCGTGTTGACTATAAATTTATGCCAACGCAAAGTACAATATAAATGTAAAATACATGACAAAAACTGTAAACTAACAGATGTTTGGAATTTTCTGGTAAGCATGTTACCGACTAAAAATTAATTATTATCTCTGAAGAAACTTTTCCTACTCGCATTTATGTACATAAATGTAACTTTTTTTTTTTTACCGAACTTCTATGCTACTCTAATAATTCATTCTAGCGACATTGCTTATATGATCTGTAGTGAATGCAAAAACCAAAGAAAAAAACATTTATGCCCTTAAATCTTTCAGCATAGTTTTTTCTACAACAAAAAATTCTCCTTTGTCTTTTTAATATGTATCCTATTTTTAACTTGCTTTCCTGTAAAATTTTAAAAAAGAAAGAAAGGTGTAAAGAAAGCATGAAGGAATGCGTAAAAGTATTTATACAAACGAAAATAAATCAGAAGCTAAAATTAATTCATAAAATACCTTTAGGTAACACATTTAAAAAGTACATAATATGAAAATAATAATCGAATTAGTGAGAGCCGATGACACTAAAATTACCTCAAATAAATAAATAAAATAAAAACGATTATTATTAGGAAGATTCTTTAAGTGGTCATCACTTTGTAAAAGAAGTAATGCAATAATTTCAGACAATTTTGTGTAGGATAAAACGTTCATTATAAATTTTTGCTAAATGTTTCCTACACTAAGAAGGGTATTTTTAGTCCTAAATACAATAAGCTCAGGCAAGAATAATCTTTCAGAACAAGGTTACCACCCCTCAAGAAGCTTGTATAGTTTATTCTCGCAGTTTATTAGGCATAACATTTCAGAATGAATTCAAACTGCTATCAAACAAATATCTTAATAATACAAAAGCAATACAAAATATTTGTGCTGGGAAAATTCGCTTTTATAAACTAGTCAGAGAAAAGTACTGAACTTGACGTAAAACATTGACAGGGGGAAAAAATTAAAAAAATAAATTTAACAAAACAAGATGAAAACCAAAAATGAATAAATAAAACTAAAGGCATTCAGTAAAAGAAATAAAATTTCACGTTAATTTAAAGCACAAATGAGCATTAAAACGCAGACATATAGGTTTCATTTGGATGTTTTGCATCTAGAAGCTCCCTGTCGCATTGAAAAAGGGATTCCAAGCAATTCCGAAACATATGTCTGCGTTTTAATGCTCATTTGTGCTTTAAATTAACGTGAAATTTTATTTCTTTTACTGTTTATTTGCACAAAGTTTAATTATTATTAAAGGCATTTAATTAAAAATTCGAAATAAATAGAGGCATTCACTTAAATTAAGAAAAAACTAATATTTTCGAGAACTAACATATCCGCTCAACAAAAATTCTAACAGAGGATCGGTCAAGTTTTTTTGCTACTTTAATTTTCGTTCTTAGGACGTTGATTATACACACACATAAAACCTTTCAATAATATACTACTTCCAAATTGAAATTATTTCATTTCTAATCGAAAAAAACTCTTTCCTGTTACATTTTACTGTCATTAAATTATTATTTAATACTTTTTCCAGAATTAACCGTGAAATCTATTTTTGTAATCATTACCAACTAGAAAATTAAGTTTTATGAAGCATATCTTTCTTTTTACGTTAAATGTATTATTTATCAATTTTTCATTTTCTACTTATTATCATTCGATAATGCATTAATGTTTCTTTTAACATCATGCATTCTTTGAAATCACTGCTGCTTTTAAGGAAAAACATTGAAACTTAGTAACTAAGTACACGATATCGATAACTATATAGTTTTAAAGCATGTATTCCCAATAACATGTGTAGAAACTTTTATTAAAATCTTGTCATTTTATAATCACTTTACGTTATTAAAATCCTGTCGTTTTATAATCATTTTATGTTATGAAAATCTTTTTTTTTAACATCATTTTGTGTTATTTTATGTGCTATATACATATTTTTTACCTAGTTTTTATAAATACAGTTATTTTAAAAAATAAAGTTAAGACCACGCAAATTACACATTTTAAGAATCATATCTATGAAATAGGTTTTTCCATAAGAATTGATTTTAAGTGCAATGCAGTTAGGCGAATCCCCAGTATTATTTCTAAAATTTTTCCTCCGCCACTCTGGAAGTCAGAGTTGTTTGATTTCCTGAAAGAAAACAGCTCCCTCGTTACAGCAAATAGGGATAATTTGCAGCGAGGAGGGGGAGAAACAACAGACATCGTGCTACCAATAATACAAAAAGGCTGGATTAAAAGCCTAAGGGGGGTTTAAGGCCTCACGGTCATTTTGTTCTGCACGTCAGATTCGTAAATTGGAAGAAAGGTCAGTTTATGATCTGCGGAATGACCTCACGTTGGAGTTGATAGCATCGCCATTGAATTTGATGGTTGCCTTGACCACCTGCTGATCGAGGAAAACCAACCAAAAGTCTGAGATTGTTTTTTTTTTATGCTAGAACACATGACTAGACCTCAGTGTAAAGAAAAATACCAACATTATTTTCAATCATTTTGTATTTAAATACAAAACGATTATTATTTAAATTACGTTTAAAGTTTTATTATTTAAATTCAAAACGATAGTGCACAAAGATACCCAAAGTCATATTAAAAAGGCAATATGAACTTAAAACTTTTGTTATGTTGAAAATGTTTTTTTTTAAACTGAAAAAAGAATATAAAAAAAGGGTAAAACCTCCCCTTTCTCCCCAATTGCTATTAAAATTATACTTGATATATGGACTACACCGGGCGAGCAGAACTCCTCTTTTTCCTATAAATTTTTCAACACCTTCCGCTAAATGATAAAATCTGGACCAGACCAACGTAAGTCCAAAAATGGCGATTTTCAGATATTTTTTGTACGAAAATTAACCAACAAGGAATGAAGCATACATATTTGTTTAAAGTTAACAATTATGTTTTCTAGCCTAATGATATCACAGGTTTGTTATTAGGCAAAGAAATAATTCTGCTCAGTTTTTACGCTCAGTTTTTCTCGTGGTGATAATGTGACTGACGTTTGAGGTTCAGAAAACCGAGGTACAACAACTGAGGTACAGAAGTTGTGCAAATATGTGTTAAGGGATAGTTAGTTGAATTCAGTAAATTATTATTAATTATTTATCCCAAATTACTTTGTAAATAATTTTAAGGGGAGTGTTTACTAACAAATTATAATATTGTTCGCTTGCTGAAGGAAAAAATTCTACTGACACCGAAGCTTTCACATGAACCACATACGGAAAGAGACAAATAGACAAAATGGCGTAAACGCCGCTATAACTTTCATCATAACAAATGCTTGAAAAATCTGTAAATGTGTTCCACACGTGATACAAAATATTCCAGACATGTTGCGGAAGGGAATAAAAGATTATCGGGCTTACTTGGTGAACGAAGACATCTGGACCACCATCGATAGGAGTGATGAAACCCCATCCTTTAGCTACATTGAACCACTTGCATTTTCCTCGTCGTCTGCTGAGCAAGGTTCCACTGCCTCCTGAGAAAGAAAAACATAAAATAATGCATAAATAATCATAGAGTAAAGGAGTTTATTATATCATCAGAAACTATATAGTCTAACATGACCTTTTTATTTCGTAATCTCATTGCCGCGATACTGTAAGGGTCGATCCTGCATTTTAAACAGGGTCCGTTTTTCGTGAAATTAAAAAATATTTTTGCCTTTTTTAAAAATTTCATATTTTTGTGAAAATTCAAATATTTTTGTGAAAATTCAAATATTTTTGCGAAAATTCAAATATTTGTGTAAAAATTCAAACACAGTGATAAAAAAAGTCTATTATCATTTCCCTCTAATTTAATAAATTATTCTGTAAAAAATACGATTTGATAGCTTGGAATTGAGGGGAACTTGTGAAGGGTCCGTTTTGATTGACTGGAATTTTGTGAAGGGCTTTGTGAAGGTTCTCAATTCTTAATGGTCACACGTCCTCAAGGAGAAGAATTGGTGCAAGCCCGTGTAAGACGACTACTAGCAATATCATTACGATTCAGAAGATAAACTAAATAGTGCCAATTAATTTGCACAGCTTATTATGTGGCAACCGCATGCATCGTCTTGTTCAAAAGCGTGATATTTTTAAGAGTAGATATTTCTCCGTATTTCCTTGGTGGCATGCGTAAAATATACAAAAAGCAATTCAGATCTATTACAGAGCAGAAACGAACTTACCATTAACTTGTATCTCACGGGAATATATATATATAAAATGGACTTATTAGAATGCTTATGGAAATGAACAATGTCATATCTGCAAAAAAAAATTATTATGGTTTTTATATCAAAATTTTCAGCTTTTTGCGCTCTTTATATTGGGAATACCGCTGTAAGTAAACATTCAAAAATTAAGTCTAGAGGCCAACTTTACTTTTTAGGTGCAATACTGTAATAACTAATTTTTATAGCTATTTCTAGTTTTTTTGACATCAATAACATCCATCATGTGAGAGAAAACTAGAACAATCACTATTTTCTGAACAAAATCGATTATAATAATCACTGAAACAAATAAGGTAATTAAATAAAATAAATTGTAAAACATTCAAACTCCTCTCATGAAAAATGTCCATTTTGCAGATATGACACTGTTTATTTCTATAAGCAATATATTCCTGTGCTTTTGAAACCATTATCACAATATTCTCAACTCCTAATGGTCACAGTTCTTGAAGGAGAAAAATTGGTGTAAGCCCGTGTAAGATGGCTAGTAGCAATCTCATTACAATTCATAGGAAAAAGTAATTTGGTTGTACTTTAATTTGCACAACATAGTATAAGGCACCCGCTTTCGTTGTCTTCCCACATATACTGTTCGAAATGAATGATGCCACAAGAAACAATCGATTAAGGTTATACTGTATTGTATAATAACAAGTGAATATTATAAAAAACGGGGGGGGGGGAGACATTTGTATTACTTTTGCTTATATAAGGGGACTGAACGAGATAAGTTTTAAATGCACTAAACACATCGAATTAAGAAGCATCATATTCTATTTCCTGGAAGAAAAGAAACTCTTTCTTGCACTCGAGCCTCAGGGGCATTGTTGGGTGCACAACAACGAACCACCACAATAGCCGTAGGCAACATAAATACGAGCAACGTCTCTAATAACGAGGATCGCAACGTAAAAAATTAGACCCATAAAGAAGGGAGACCGAGAAAAAAAATTAACAAGCGTTCAAAAAGGAGGAAATAAGGACGTAGAAGCCAATTTGCAGACCTAAGTAGCAACATAAATTTGAGTTTATGTACATACAGAAAAAAAGACGAATCAAGTGAAATAACTTCTACTCCCAAAACTACCAAAAAGCCCAAGGTTGATTGAAGAGTGCTCCTCCCCTAGATTCAAGTCGAGAGAATCTCGGCAACAAGCTTGCGCGTGCCTCTAAACAGTTGTGTCACTAAACATGCCTATGGACCCTTTAAGGTGCCCCTATTTTTTTAGAAACTGATGCTACCCCTGACCTTAGACAAGATGCCCCCCATTTTTCCCCTCCCACCGCGGGAGGGGTGGAAGAAGAATCCTGCAAAAATAGAGTTCTCTTGTCTGCTATTGCGTTCCCAAAGGAAACCGACGAAGCCGGCATAGCAGGGATTTTTTTCACCTATTCTTGAAATTGTCATTTATGTATTTTCTAGTCATTTAACTGGAATAAACGACAACATATCTCCGTATTAGTACATTTAAAAAACTATATATACATATAAATATTTTTACTTCCTCTATTTCTATGCAAATAATCGAAGACCACCATTAATTGTTTGTGTGGCTGTGTGTATCATACAAACGTACTATAATGAGTGGAGACCCATATAACCAATTGGTTTCTTATATAATTAATCAGTTATTAATAGGTCAGTTCCCTGTTATTAAGAGTACACCATTGCCAATTGTTCTTGTTTGTAAATTTGTTTCATTTTTTTATTGTGACAACTGGAGAACATTTTTTTTCGCATTACAATTACAGCCAAAAAGGGCCTTGCCTGTAAAGAAGTTAAATATTATATTCTTAGAGTGAAATAAAAATGTATTTGACATTGCCTTCATGAGGGTGCTAAAAACCAGAGCTTCTGAGAAATCACAAAGGGATTTTTAATCCTGAATGAATGCTATTTATTTATTTATTTTATATAAAACCAATACAGGTACTTACTGAAAATATTTTTTAGCAATTAGGAAACAATAGGAAATATTACTTTATTGTAATTAGATTTTAAAAAGCCTTGTAAATCATTTAAGAATGTTTTAAGTTTTACTTAGTGTAAAAACTGTATTCCGATTTCGATGGCAACAAAAAACTGAAAGAGTATTTCAGCCCCATGAATATGTTTATACCATTCAAAATTTTTCAGTTGTGAAAACAAGGAACTCCAACGTCATCATCAAATAATTCCCAAAAGTTAACTAATTTTAACTGCATTATTCTAAAGTATTTATCATTTTGATCAAATGCTACTGATATACATATCATGCATATCAGTGCATGAAACTTTTTTTTTCATACAGTGCTTTTGTCTTAAGTATAGGTATAAAAAGGAGAGAGAAAAAAGAAGAAAATAAAGAACCACATTTAATAACTTTAAATTTTTTAAAACAATCAAGCCTAAATATGGACTTTAGAATTATTTACCTTTGTAGTAGTATACAGACTTCTTACAAAAGGGTTTTATTAGAAAAAGGCAATTTTAAATATACTATTTTTTAAATTATTTTGATAATGTGCACATAAAAATCTAAATGTGTGCTAATAATTGTGGATTTGATTTCCTTAAAACAGGCAAAGTGTGCAAAAGTGATATAGGAACTGCAATTCAGTGTAAAAATGTTACTTAAATTTTTATATAATAATGCTTCATTTTTTTTAGTTTGGTAAAATAATATATACATTTGTATTGCGAATGATATATTTATAATGCATTCATTATTTAAATTTTCACAAAAAAGAAGATATAATCAATTAATCAAAAAAACGTAAAGTTGAAAAATATATACTTGAAGTTGCCGTTCAATTTTCTTCTTATCACAGTCATTTCTTTTAGCACGATATTGAAGTTCCAAATAACACTTAATGCTATTAAACTAAACTCTGGCGTTTGAGAAAAAAACCTCATTGAAGAATGACACAATGAAATCTTTTTAGTCTCCTTTTGTAAAATAAATGCATAAAATCAAGTTCTTGGTGGTTTTTTCAGTGAAAAACAAAATTTACTAGTAGCAATTCCAAAATTAAACCGATGTTATCTAAATTGAATTTAAAAGCATGTGTAAAGTATTTTAGGCACCTTAGACGCAATGCACGTATCACGTGAGTTCGGAATGAAACGACAAATTACAGAAAATTTAAATTCCTAATTGATTTTTTTACTGTAAAATAATTCCAGACGATTGCCATGAATTGGATGCTGGTTTGTTTTAACTTAAGCCAGTCAAAGTTGTTAACGTTTACTCCATGTAAATTGTATTTTATAATTACTTTTAAAAAAAGTGCTTCTGTTTACTTACTGAAACATTCAATTGACATTCTTTAAAGGACTAATATAGTAAAAAGTGAAACATTTGCTAGAAGTAAATTAAATTTCATTTCAAGTAAATTACATTTAAAAGAAAAAAAGGGGAAAGTTATCCTTTTTTTGTGATTTTTTACACAAGAACATCTTTAATTTTCTTTCCACTGTAATTAAACCTGAAATTATTTTAACAGAACAACTGTACAGCCATATTTTAAGGAAAAAACAACCAATTAAAATGAAGAAACATGCAGTTAATCGAACACTATTACAACGGACCAAATATTTTAACACAAAAGTTTACCGAAATGAAAGTTTACCGAATGTTACCGTTTAATGAAATAATTTTCCTGAAAATGACTTTTCTTAACTGATTGCATTTGTATTAATTACTTTTACTTTCATATCATGAATAAAAGAAATAGTCTACTTGCATTTCATTAAATTTTATTGCTAAAATATATATTAAAAATATTGCTACGCTGTAAAAAATCCTAGTTCAAACTTTCACCAAATAAAAAAGGGAAAAATGATGAAATTTAGATGCAAAAGCCATTTATGTGTTTCGTTTAATCAAAGAAATTAAAATGAAAAAACCTTTTTTATCGAAAATTATTTTTTAATTCCAAAACACGTGTTTGCAATTTTTGTTGCAATATTTTGCTGAAAATGTTGTTCACTTTCTCATTTTGATTTTTCTCACAAAAAGCAAACTTTTCATTACTTGTTTTCAAGCATCAAACGTTAAAAATGTAACACGTGCTTAAAGTATAGCTATAAACTTAAAATTAGAGCGAATCAACTGAAATTCCTTGGGAAGTAAAAAGGTAACTATCAAAGAACCGGTGAAGAAACAAGCCAATGCTTTTACCTACTTACACGTTCCCCCTCCCCATTCCTTCAGAATTTTAAAACCTTCTGTATTTAAATACCTTAAGTTTAAAACTTTGCTATTTATTAGAACATAAATTCTCTGCTTGGAATCAGTTTTCAAAATCGCAACTAGTTCTCAGACATTGATATGGAAATGAGCTTTTGGTTTCACAGATCGTTTCCTTTTACCGTGTTTATCGTAATAACATTGGAAAATATTGTGGCTTTCCCCTCCCTCCCTCTCTCTCTTTTTTTCGAGTAATCCGAAAGTTGGTTCGGTTTCGAATTGCTAATTAATTGTGCCTTAACTCATCGAATTAAAAAAATTCCAAAATGTAAAAGATATGTCTATATTTGCAATGCTAGAATAAAATTAAAATAATTGTAATATAACTTTGTATAATTGTAACATATAATTCTAGTCTTGTTGAAACTTTTTTCTTCCATTAAATCTATTTAAAAAATTTTTTTTTATTTTACTAATGAAAATAAAACTCAAATCCCTTAAGTAAGTAAATTTGTAGATATATACATGAAAATTCCTGTGAATTGATAAGGGAACAAAAATATGCATTTTAATATGTAAAAACTCTTTTACGTTCAAAACGTATTTACAACTATAAAAAATTTATGTTTTAAAAAATCTGAATATATGGAAAATGCCATATTTATTCTTGAAAAAGACTGGAGGAATTTAACTTAAACTAAACAACAGTAGGCATTTTAATATGTAAAAATGTCTTTTACACTCAAAACGTACTTACAATTGTTATACATTTAGGATTACTACACATTATATTTAACTTTTTAAGGGGACTCGGCACTAAAAATCGGTCAAAATGTCGATTTTGGGATTTTTGCTCCAAATTATACTTTACATATTAGAAGAGAACGTGTGTGCAAAATTTCAAAGTCCTACGTACACTATAAGATATTTTATTTTTTATTTTATATGAGCATTTTAACACTTTTTTACGTAAGCAAAAACTTTAAATGGCTTTTTCTCAGCTTCGCTTCTTTGCATACTATGTGATAGTTAAAATGCTAAGGCTTTTTCAAATATGTATCTATTCATTTGAAATTTTTATTACTTGTACCAAATGTTCAACTAAATGTAACTTAGAATGGAATTTTTGATTAATTTATTAGAAATTATTTTAATGAAGTTTAACTTTTAAAAAATCTTGCAATACTAAGATTTTTAGTTTAAAAATTTTTTTGTTCAAGAACTAATAAAAACATCAAATATTTCATCCTACAAATGGAGGAATATAGTTTGTTCTTTCTTCTAAAAAAAATCCAGCAAAAATCTCACATCTTTAAACAGGAGTAGCGTTTTAAAATTTTCATAAATTTTGTAATTTTTTTTTTAATTTTGAATTTTTTGGACTATTTTTTTATATTTTTCCTCTATAACACATCAAGTTACATTCATAAACTTACATTACCAGTCAATACACCTTGAATTATGTTCAATTTGAGAAGGGGGATTTTTAGGTGCAGAGTCCGCTGAAGTGCGATAAAGTTTTAAAGTTTCAAGGCGTAAAGGTTTGCATGCAACTTGGTCTCAGTTTTAAAAACCTCACAAACTACTAAGAAGCAGGTATGGGAAAAAGCTATTAAAATAGAAAAAAAATCCTCAGCTTTTTCTCTCCTTCCTAAAGTTATCAAAACAAACAGAGCTATACATAGTATATGATCATTAAATTTTGTTCGATAAGGTTTTGACACTGACGGATAAAAAAAATCATTTGCGTCGATTTTGTATAATGATCTTAATTTTGAATTAAACTTACTTTTATTTATTTATTAATAAAAGTCTTCATTGGCAGCTCCGGATCTTCCTCATATATATATTTTTTCTTTTCCAGTAGTTTCCCTCTCAAATTAATATTTTTTATTAAATTTGAAATGATAGGATTTAAGTTTCCTTATTGTTATTCTACAAGATCACTGCATTAATCAGTTTTTATTTTTCGAAGATTTATAGTGAAATCAACAGTTATTTACATAAGTTTGAGAAATACGTTTTGACGCATTTAAGTAATGCATCTACATAGCTTCAAGAACTGCGTTAATTGACTTGACATTTAAACAGTTCAAATGCTCACTTTTTTTTCACATAAACACTTTAGTCACACACAAATAAATAATAATAATAAAAAATACGTATCGATGCATTCTATTTTGCGAAAAAAACTAAATACATGATTGAACCACACTATTTATGATCCTCTTGTTTCAAAATGGCGATAATTTTGGAAAATGATTTAAATTTCTTTTTTAAACTAGTTGAAAATTAAATAACAGAAGCTTTTGTTTCGACACAAAGAACAATTTAATCAAAATAATTATTCACTCTTTTTTTTCCACAAGCCTATGATATTTAAAAAAAAATCCCACTTTCTTTGCACCAAAATCAGATTTTGAAGAACTGAATAACAACCAGTCTTTTATACCCCCTCTCTTACAAATGTCCATGCTACTTTAATTCTCCCCTACTTTCAACGGAACCTACACAAACGGAACCTTCCCTACAACAAACCATCCTACAACAAACGGAACCACCTTCCCTACAACAAACGGAAATTTTTTCCACATGAGGTATTAGAACGTAAGTACGCTCAGAAAAATCTTTTTAATTAGATAATGCATTTGTTGACTGAATTATGTACTCATTTTAGGTCGAAAATAATTGCTGTGAATAACAAACTATTCAAGTAAGTAACCAGAAGAGAAATTTATGCAGGCTGCACACGCCACGCCCCCAATCAGCTTTCTCCATCATTTTAAACATACCAACAGAGATTTAAAAATGCAAATAAAATTTTTAATTATGGATTTTGTCAAGTAAATAAATAATTTATAATTCTAATGTTGTCAAAAGGAGTGACAAATTTGCATTAAAAAATAGCTGCATTCGAATTTTCCGCATGAGTTATAAGATTAAAAGGATTCTCCAACAAAAATGTTTTAGTTAGATAACGACTTTGTTAATTGAAATATGCACTCGACGGCAATTGCTGTGAACAGCAAATTATGCGGATAAGTGACCAGAAGAACAATGTATGCTGGCTGCATACAACGCGCAGCCCGACTCCCCCCCCCCCCCTCACTTTAAAAATACAATCAGCGCAATGGGCAATTGGCGACATACCTCTGTAGGATCCCAGTCTCATCCCTGCCGGCATACCAGCGCACCTATTCTCCAGAAGCTCCAGCCTTCTCGGAAGACAAAGCCCCGCCTTTCATCAGCCACGGCTACATAACAGAGCTGTTTGTCACTCCACACTGACTCACGAAAACGGCAATGGGCCAGAAGCCATCAGCCATTCCCATTGGTCTGCAGCCTGTCTGTGACGTTGTACCTTCTATTAACCAGCCGCCTACATGCCACCAAAAAAAACCTTGCATTTTTAAACAAGGTTTGTTGACATCAGCTCGCTGACAGAGCACGCTGGAACATAACGTGCTGATGGATTCTTCGACTTCTTGGGCGAAAACAATACTTCCAAGGCCTGGAGACGGTAAAGGATTCCCTTCGCTGGCTTCTTCATAAGTAATATACGAAGGGGAAAATAGTCTTAGAGGAATTAAAAGCATGACAAGTTGGATGAGCTTCAAAATAGAAATCAGCTCTGTTCCAAGTTTATAAATAAAGATTATTATATTTTGCATCTTTCATGTCGCTCAACATAAGCCTGGAAAGTAGAGGCTGTAAAAGGAGTTGGTTAGTGTCACTGAATTGAGTTCAGGATTTTAGAGCACGGTTTGACTAAAACCTCAGAAACGGGAAATTATTCGGTAAAGTGAAAAATCAGCATAAATTTAGAGACGCAAAAATTTGCAGAATGAGAAGAGATTTTATAATTTTCTGTGTAAGGAGAAAATATATATCCCCTTTCAAGTAGAGTAGTAAAATAAATGAGAAAAAGGAAGTCTTTATACTTTTAATGACATTGTTTATACCTTTCCTTGTATATAATAAGGTTGCTCCAAATTATTCCGTTTCTTTCCGTTTAAGCAAAGAGATCAGAATACGTAATATTAGCCACATATATTTATTATTATTGAAGTGTCTAAAGAACTAATAATATTCCATGGTTTCCAAAGGATTGTATTTGAAATCATAACCTTTAATTGCATGGAATAAACATATGCGATAAATATTTTCCGGACTAAAAATTAATTTAACAAAACAAAACAACACACAAAATAGGGATAGGTAAAATAAAATTAACTAAATAAATACAAAAAATAAAATAAGTAAATTAAATTACAATTTAAAAGATAAAAACAGCGGCACTTCTGTACTAAAAAATCGACTGTGCACATTAAAAATTTAAAAGAAACCCATAAGATATCGAAATCGTAAAATCGGTAAATATAATAAAATCCATTGTATATGTGTATACATGTAATTATTCAATTATTTCTTTTCAAAACCAAGTACTTAACAATGTGGTTCAATTTTAAGAGCAAAATTTATCTGTGAAACGCAACCTTATATATATATGTTGCAAAGTTGCTAAGAAAAAGAAAGAAAGAAAAAAAAACTCAATTACAAGAGAACTAACTGCGAGTATATTAAGTAAAATAATTGTTGTGTGACTTACTTCATTTATGCTAATTTACCAAGCATACATTTTGCGTTTGGTGATTCGTCATTATTTTTTCCCCTTCAAAGTGTAAATCTAAAGAGAAACTGAGTATATAACATAAAATTTTGCAAGAATGAGGCTGGTAAAATTTAGGGGACGAACTTTGCATAAAAGCCAATAAAAAGAGGATAAACTTTGCTGTATTCTATTTCCCCATTGTCTTCTTCAGGCATTGAAATCTTCAGGCTATGTGCTCAAGTTTGGTTAACAACTTTCCAGAAGAGTTTTTTATTTTTCAATAATTTGTACAAGAAAAAAACCCCTTAAGATTATCAACTTCCTACGTACACGGAACTACTGAACAAAAGGTATTTATTCTATACATTTCCTAATAGTTTTCGTATGACAGCTATTCGGAAAGCACATCCATTTGTTAGAAGTCTCATCTGGAGACAAAGGTTTAATATTTTCTTGCTTAGAAAATTATTTCAATATTTTTCGTACGACAGCTATTTGGAAAGCGTTAATACCACCTCCATTTGTTAGAAGTCGTATCTGGTGACAAGTGTTGAATGCTTTTTTTGCTTAGAAAATTATTTCAATGTATTTAATATTATCTTCAAAACTTACATGTTTTTTTTCTCCAGAACTAAATGGGAGTTCGGTTGATGTAATAAGTATTTTTAGGGGAAAGAAAGCATTCAAATTTGGCTATAACGCATAAAAAATATAGGATTTAAAAAACTGATGATGGACATTTTGTGCTAATTTATAAATTCGTGAAACATCAAAATCTAATGAATTTGAAACCAAGAGTGCAAGAACAAATGCAAGGTTATTCTTATTATTTTTTTAATTTATGGGAGAGGAAAAGTCAATGCAAAAAAGAAACCAAAATAAAAAATTTTAATGATAGGCATAATGACACAAGAACTGATGAAATTAAAGTGCCCGAAAACAGCAGTGATAAATTGCGAGGGAGCCGGTCCCCCAGAAAAATTTTCAGCGATAGATGTTTTGAAATAAAATATTTGGTCCTAATTAGTTAAAATCTTAAGATTTTACAACATTACAGTCTGACCCGGCCAAAGCTGCACGTGTTAAATATGCATTTTTGGAATTGAGTGGACTGAAGGGCTCTGCCTCTGAGAAAGTTCTGTACGTGAATTATTATTTTAAGTTTCATCCATATGGCACTTTGTTCATTTCGTATATTATAATTAATTGGTTCCTTAAGAGCACAAAAATTACAAAAGCCACTTTATCAATTCTACACAAAATACTTGTCTTTTTAATTGCTTCAAGTTTTTTAATACGGTGCCGCATCCATTTTATATAAACGAATGTTTCTTCAAAAATACTTAATATTTTTTCATTAAGTTCTCATTAAATTCACCCAAAATCATTGTTCCTGCAATTATAATTGCACCGATAAACTATCAATTTAGTCTGTATGACAACTTAACCCACACGCGTGAAATAAAAAACCGTCAAATTGACATCCAGAAGCACAGATAGATTACCTTGTAAAATTTAAGGTTTTCTACACATGATATGTCATCTATATCACCTTCATTTCCTTTCATTGCTGCCATTCATACTTTTCGGAATGAGTCCTTTCCTCCATTTACCGTTCATGAGTATCATTTTACTTCGCATTCTTCATCCACATCCTCTGCCTCACTCATTTAACCAAATTACCTCCCAAGTGTGTAGCTTCTTCCGTATCATGCTCTCCCTGAAGGTTCCCCTCACTATCGTTCCATTTCGCCTCATTCGAACTATTTTATCAACCCCTAATCCCCCGTATCTTTTTCAGCCGCTTTTAAACACCATTGTTGTTCGAATTTAGCATCCTTAAATATAAGGCAAGGATGTCGATCAAAAACGATTTTTAAAATATCCATAAAACGAACATGTTCCTTGAAATCAAATAACAGTTAAAGCTAGCTGGTCACGCTCACGTTTGCTTGACAATAATGCTTGTGCGAGCAAGCTTGAGCGTATGTAGGATAATTTTGCCCAACTAACATGCTTGTACAAGCAGTATCGGTAAATTGAAGTTTGATTATGCGAAATTTAAAAAGAATACTTCTGCAAAAAAAAAATGTATCAGGCTTGCACAAGCAAAAATTCATTTAATTTTCAAAGAAAAAAAGTATATTGCTAACTCAAAGACCACTTTGTGTCACAACTGTTTCTTTGTGTCACAACATGCTTGTATCATTTTCTGGTTTAAAAAAATATTGTGTGCTTGTACAATCATATTTGTGCAAGTATGCTTGTCAAGTATATTTTAAGCGCAAAAAGCCTTCTTAAGACTTTTGGTATTATTTGCAAAATTTTAAAATCCAAAGTTATGTTTTCAGTAGAAAAATCCTATAAATTTAGTCCTTAAAGCCTTGTCAAAAATGTCTGCTTAGCCAGTGACATCAAGAATTTAAAGTACAGTTTAAGATCGAAAAAGATAAACATTTTACAATGAAAACAAGTGCTTAACAAAAATTTTCAGAAATATTTTCTCTACAACCGCTAAATTAATAATGCTGTAATTTCTCTAGTTGGCAGTACTTTTAAAAACTATTTTCTATTTTCAATGTGTTATTTTTCCTACAAAATAGGAAGCCCTAAACAGTACAACGTATCGATGTAATTTTGCGGATATTTTGCAAATAATATGCATAAATTATCAAAAGATTTTTTTTTTTACTGATTGGACGTACAAAAATAACTTTCATGCCCAAGTAATAGAGTTTGAATTAATTTGCTGCAAAAAGATTAAAGTACAAAAAAGCCCGCATTTTTTTTTTTTTTTTTGATCACACCATTTAAACATATCATTTGAGTTACAAGCACAAGAACATAATGTGTTAAAGTAGACTTTAATATCGGCAACACTGAAAGAGCACGACATAAAAAAAGAACATAGTCATACATGCAGCATTTTTCCTTACAATATTCCTCTCTCTCTTTTCTTGTCTATAGTTTTAACTAAAATATTTAACTTCAAACTCTGAATGCAAGAAAGTCGTCGCCGAACTTTTCGTTGTTAAAGTCAATGAGTTAATTAATGTTACTTTATATATGCCGTTTCTTGTATTAAAGAAAGTATCATAACACTTAAGTCACGTTTTCTTTATTTTGAATAGAAATTGCACCTCTTAGAAAAAATACTCTGTTTATTACTTCTACTTACAGATAACAATTATTACAACAATCACATTGCAATCTTAATCGTATTCTTCGCGTTATCGCTCTCGCATCTGCCAGAAAAAATTCCTTATAAATGCATGAATCACATTTTGAATACTATGGGACTACCCTTCGTGTAAGAGGGTCTTTAAGAAAAAATAACTTGGCATCAAATTCAGATCGTTAGGCCCGCTTTTCTGAGTTATTATTCATGTACTAATGGCAAATCTTATAGTTGAATTACCTTAAAAGTTATTCATTAGAACTATAGAACTGGGACTAAAATATAAGATACTTTCACTGCAATTTCACAAAATTCTATATGTATTTAAAAATAATGATTACCTCATACAATTAGATAATCCAAAATGTTTCTCAACCTCATTTAAAGGGAAGTTAAAATGAAAACTAGATTTTAAAATTATGGTTTAAATGATTATCCTGAAAAACTATCCTGTCTTGAATAGTGGTCCTCTTGCATCAGAAGTTGAACATTTCATTAAATCTTCCAAGTGACGTAACAATAAAATAAGAACCTTTAGTACGAAAAAAGAAAATATATCCCGTTTAAAAAGGTGGTTAATTTTCGGTTTATTCTTCGGTTATTACTTCACGTAGTATTCAGACATTTAATTTGCACCTGTATGCTTTCGGATCTTATCTTAATTGTTCAAACAATAATAGCATCTAATGAATAAGACAAACGAAAAGAAATATTCAAGCAGAAAAAGAAGAAGAAAAAACTATGAACTTCAATAGTAAACGAACCTATTTTGGAAAATCATAATATGCTCCTTACTTGAACTATAAACGGATTTAAATTTTCTCAACAAGAAAATTCTAATACACGTTTCAAGATTACATAATTAATTCATGGGAACTTAAAGAAATAATCCATAAGAAGTATAAAATAATACACAAAAGTTTGTTTTACTAAGATACTAAGTTGGCATTCAGTTACAATTGCAAACATTTTAGAAACTTTCATTTTGTAAAAAAGTAAATAAATAAGTAAAATAATAGTAATATAATACTAAAAAGTAATAATAACACCAAAAAGGATTCCCCTCTCCCCTTCTAAAAAATAAATGACAAGAGGTGAAAAATGAACCAAATTTCAGACTAATATCTAGTTTATTCCTATGACCAAATACGCACGGTAATGTTTCACTAATGACTGAATCTTTCTAGATTTCGAAAGAAATAATTCCTTAAAAAATAAGTAATACAAAGTTTAATGTTCTCTGATATGGAAAGTAAGCGAAGCTACGGGTGAATGAAGTTTCACACACGTCGTAGAAAATCTTCATGTTGAATAAGGGTGACACACGCTCGAATATGTTTGACAGGCATGCTTTCGCAAACGTATTTGTGCAAGCGTATGCAGGATAAGCGCGATGTTTGCACAAACATTTGATGCTTGCGAAAGCATCACGCCTATGCAAAATCCTCCTCTATATGCTTGCATGTTTGACAAGCATGCTTGCGCAAACATGTTTGTGCAAAAATTATTGCACAAGCATCGTTGATGCTTGTGCAAATATCACGCTCATGCAAAATTCTCCTGCACAACATGCTCAAGTTTGCTTGCACAAACCTGTTTGCATGCGCTTCCTATTAAACATGAAGAAAAAAAAATCCTTTCCATTTCAGCAAAGGCCTCCTGAAAACCCAATATTTTTTATCAAGTACAATGATGTACAAATTAATTGGGACAACGCAGAAAAAAACATTTTGCTTTTAACCTTCCGTTAGTCGCGCTCTGATTTTCGATACTGAAAGCCGCTTGGCACCATGTGAAGTGTTTCTGATTTCTTGAAAGCCAAATGAAATTTACGCTAGTTTAAATAGTTAGTTGTTATCAATTTCTTTGGGGATGTAAAGAATTATACAATCTGTTTCATTAAAGCTTTCCGGGTTTGTCGCGTTGCACCTTTGAGGTGTTTCTGGTTTTTTGAAAACCAAATGAAATTAACTCTACCTTAAATAGTTAATTGTTATTGATTTAAAACACTTTGGAGACATAAAGCATTAAACAATACATTTTTTAAAGAAAATATATAGTTCACAAAACATCACATCCATAATATTTAGGCCAATGGTCGCATGGGACACCTGAGAGGTGAAATGAGTTTCCGCAAATCTGCATCGACATGTTCGAGGCTCAAAAGTACATTGACCACTGAGAATTAAAAATTAGGAGGTTAACAATAATTTCTTGCTCCAGAATTGTCTGTAGACGGCAGAGGAGGTGAAGGTGAACCTTCGTCGACTAACGAAATTCTGTCCGTTTAATACTCTCTGTTAAACATTTTACATTGTAAAGTTGTTATAATTCTCTTTTACCAAAATTTATTCCTTTTGTTGTCATTGACAATGTTTTAAAAGCACATTTATCGTGAAATCTACAACGTTTTAGTTACATATTCTACTTTTTCAACAAAACTCTTCAAAATAATCCATCAGCTCTATTTTTTTAAAGAATATGAGTCATAAAGTGTGATATTATTAAAATCAGTAATTTTTCGACATTTCCTTGGAGTTGTACAAAAAGCAATTCAGATCTAATACAATCGAGCAAAAACGAACATTTACTTGTCATAAACAACAACCTGCAACTTACGGGGAAATACACATTTACCTGCTTTTCAAACCGATAAAACCATATTCTTATTCTCAATTCCTAATGGTCACACTTCCTCAAGAAGAAAAATTCATGCAAGCCCGTATAAGACGCCTACCAGCAAGAGCCATTACAATTCAGGGGAAAAACTCATTAGTGCCAATTAATTTGCACAGTATAGTGTATCTTCCCACATGTACTGTTCGAAACGAATGGTGCCATGGGAAACGATTGATCGAGGCTCTGTTGTAACACGTGAATAATATAATAAAAAAAAAAGAAAAGAAAACTTCGTATTACTTTTGCTTATATAAAGGTCCTGAAAGAGAAGTTTTCAATGCTTTAAGCATATCTAATTAGGAAGCGCCATCTTCTCTTTCCAGGAAAAAAAAATAAAGGAGGCTTCTTAAAGGAGAAATTTGGTGTAAGCCTATGTATGACTCCTACTAGGAAAATCATCATCTAATGCAATCGAGCAAACACAAACATTTACCTGTCACAAACAACAACCTGCAGCTTGCGGGGAAATACACAGTTACCTGGTTTTCAAAACGATAAAAGCATATTTTCTTTCTTAATTCCTAATGGTCACATTTCTTAAAGTAGAAAAACAATGCTGCAAGCCCGAGTAAGACCTGCCAGCAATCTCATTACATTTCAGAGTAAAAACTAGCTTGCACCAATTAATCTGCACATTATAGTAGATTCTGTTTTACTTTTTTCTCTATCCATCACCAAAGTAAATTAAGCGTCTTAGATATATTTTACAAGCAATCTGCTAAACGAACAGACAGTAAATATAGTCAATGTTAGATATTTTGCAATAAAGACTTACCTCATATGCTTTTCATTTAGTCAGGAGGACGATAAATTAACACTCCTAGTAATTAAAATCTTATATATAAATATATACCTCACATCAAAACAAAGTGAAACATTGAAATGATTCGTGTATTATCCAGCTCATTTCTTGATGTTTTTTCCTCAAACCACTTTTTCTACTCACAAACAACACATACTAAGTATTGACGATATCTTCATTCTGATGTCCAACAATATTTCCACGACTTTACCCTCATACTCTCTTTGATAGAAGCAACTGCAACTCAATGTAGGCAAAACCTTCACGTCTGACTTGGATAATGCAGTCAAAGGAAGTGAGGGTGCGTTATTTAGGTACCCGCGGTTTACTTCTATCTCCCTTATGTAGCTCTTTTGAGGGGGTGCATTTGGGGTGAACGGAACTTTTTTATTTAGCAGACGCGCGCGTTTTCTTTCCCCCTACAGGAACACTCTTTTACCCCTTCAAGTTCCTTGCCACCCATGCTTTTCATTAACAAATTGCAAGGGAATTTTTTTCTTTTTCAAAGAATTGACGTACGAAGAAAACAATGCTAGAAGACAAAAAAAAAAAGGGGGGCATTTTTGCGCATTAAATGTGTTGAGATTTTACATTGTTACGTCTTTTCAAAAATTGGCCTTATAGCTCCCACATTATTCCATGGCTCCCGTTACCAGACATTAAAACGGCACCTTTTCCCGTTTGTCGTTTTTTTCCTAGTTTTACCCTAAATTATATTCCATGCATGCTTTAAACAGTGACTTTTTTAAAAATTATCTTATACTAAGCGAAATGTGTAAGTAAAAAGTACTAAATTGTTCCACCACTGTCGTCACACGTAAAAACTTTGTTATACTCTGCCGTTCTATAACCTCAATCATTTTTTTTTTTTTTTTTTTTCAATTTTGTGCATAAAATATTTCGAAGTAGACTTACTAAATTTGCTATAACAGGGTGTCTACAGGAGTTGAGAAAAAAAATTCCCTGAATTTTCCCTGATTTCCCTGATCACGCTCACCGAATTTCCCTGATTTATGTTACTAATGATAAGAATTTCCCCTTTGCCCCCACTTGAAAACTATAGTATGTTTACATTAAATATAGCATTATAAATGTTTTCAGCTGTTTTTAAAATGAAGAAAAAACAAATCTGCCCTTTTAATGATAATGCATCATTTCAAGGTTTTGTTTGGCTTGATAGCATACCATGCCAAAATGCATCAAGTCTTTCTGCTTTGTTATACATTTTACGTTTTGCCACATTAGGTTTTGAACAGATTTCTTTCAGCTGGTTTTTTGCTCTATCTGCTACAATTGAATTCAACCAATTTTTTTTGCATAAAATTAGTAACAGTTTGTGAGTCTCTTATCAAACAATGCTTCATTAATAGAAATAGTAGGATTAAAACATGAAACTGCTTTTCTTAGAGCATATTTCAACGGGGATCTCTCTTGCAGCTTCTTAACACACACTATCAAAAACTTTCGACAATCTTTTTAAAAAATGCTCACCTGCCTTTCAGAAGCTTTAGCTTTCTTTATGTGGCATAATGCCGAAATTCCAACATGGACTTTTTTAAAAGAAAGAAATGTTTTCGCATCTTGAAAGTCCGCATTCAAAATATTCCCTTCCATCAGTACTTCTTTTACAATGTGTATCGCCTTATAATTCTTAATACAAGACTGGATAAATCTTCATGAAGAAATGGAACAAGGGGCATGTCATCTTGATTTACTCTTAAAAAACTTTAAAACTCCTGAGCCACTGAATAAAAAAATGCTAATTTTGCCGGTAACAATGTGTCACTGGTGAGACATTTCGCAATTAATATAGCTCTGACGAGTGGGGGCACTTCCGGACGTGCCAAACTGCTAGAATTGAAATGCAGGAGGTTTCTGATCAAGAATTCAGAAGGGCAATAAAAAAAATTAAGATTTTACACTTTTCAATGCAAATGTTGTTAATATAACAAAATTAAGAAACTAATTTAAATTTCAAATACAAGTAAAGCAGCATAATACAGTTCAAAATATATTTAAGAGTGATTTTAACTTCATGAAAAGATGCCTGAACTTTTTAAGAGTAAAATGGAGGGTTGAGCTTGTCCTTTTCATTACTTGTATGAACAGGTATGTATTTCTTAGCCCTTAATACAGTCCTAAAATCCCTCTAACTTTTATAATAGCAGGGACCAAATTTCCAAATCTGAGTTTGGTTATTTTGAAAAAAAAAAAGAAGACTTATGCTGTTAAAAACTCAATATTGTGAAATTAATGAAAATTGTGTATGCTATTAAATATGGGAAAGAATTTAATGGGCTGTAATAAGCAAATATCTAAATCTATACAAAGAGAACTGATTCTAAGATTTAACATTCTTATTAATAAAGATATGCAGGTGTCGAACCAATTTTTTTATTAAAACACGGTCCGTTTCTTTTGTAATTTTAAAACATTTTTGTGAAAATTCAAAATTGAAACATAATGTGATTAAATTTTTTTTTATTATTTAATAAATAATTTTGCAAAAAGTAGAATTTGGTAGCATATATATGCATGACAAAAGCCGAAATAAATGACAGAAAAATAAAAATAAACCTGAATTTAGCATTTAACTTTTTGACATGTGAGAGCTCACACTCCTAACATGCACAGAATTTCGTTCAAAAATTTCAAATCAAAATTTTACAAAAAATAAAAAGGAATTTATTCCTTTTGCCTTTTAAGAAAGCTTAATAAACATCAATAGTGGAAAAATTCCAATTCTAACAGCAGATGCAAAAATATAGCATTTTTTTTGTAATGAAACCATCAAATGCCAAGACGGAAAATAAAAGATTTTCTATAAGTATAAGAACTTCAGGATTGCATTTTAATAGGGCTATAATAATCAACAGTAACAACTACTGGCATTATCGTCGAAAACTTGGAAAAAATTAAAAACAATAGCAGAAAAAAAAAATCGCTGAATTTCAGTTTAAAAAATGACGGCGGCAAATGCCCGATTTTCTTCTTATTCCTTACTAGCTGACGTGCCCGGCGTTGCGCGGGATAAAATTGCATCATTCGCAGGCCAAGTGACGCATGTCCAAAATTTTGTTGTAAATATGTAAGGAAAAATTTTCTTAAAAATTCCAAGAGTAGGAGAGGGACAACAGGCCTTAAAAACCTTATTTAAGCAGTGAAAATCGTTAAAAAAACAAGATTGTATTAAAACGAACAGCCTTGAAAAATTCCTTTTAGACCAAAAATAATTGTCCATAAAAATTCACATTAAAATGAGAATAACAGTTCATAAAATTGCCATTAGAGTAATTGCAACAGAAACTAAAATGCGCACATGCAGCGAGATAATTGTGCCAAAATGATATCAAAAGTCCATAAAAATCGTAATTACAATATCTAGAACAATACATCTAAAAATTCCCATCAGAATAAGAGCTGTATTCTGTTTTAAAACGTCCATCAGATGAAGCACAACTGTCCCTGAATATTTCTGCTACAATAAAGAAAAAAAATCCTTAAATCTCCCTATTTCAATAAAGACAACTATTCCTAAACATCCTTAATAGAATAAGGACATTAGTCTCAAAAAGTTTCCATTAGAATAAAGACGTCAGTGACTAAAAATACCCATTAGAATACTGACCTTCAAGAGCTACTGTTCCTAAAATTACCGACAGTCCATCTCAAATTCCTCATCAAAATAAGGACAGTTCCTATAAATCCCGCTTGCAAAATCGTGAAAGGATTTCCTGAAAATTGAATTAAATAGCACTTTCATAAAATTTGGATAAAAACGAAAGAAAGGAAAGCATTATATTTCCATAGGCAAATGCACATTTAAGTTAGAAAATGTTTAGTATTGAACCAATCCTGACGTGTTAAAAGTAAGTTTATATAATAATACTAAATCGACAAAAAACATAGAAGAATCAACCTCAAGAAGTAATTTAAAATTGTCTGCAGTATGCTAAAAAATGAAATGAATTTTCAGAATTTGTTGCACTCATAAAATCCCATGTATAAAGATAAAATAGGATTTTTTCAATCAAACGTAAACAGAAATCATATACTTGGCGACAAAAGCACTATTTATTTTGGCGAAATCAAGCAAATTGAGCAGATAAATTCAGAGGTAAGCCTCGTTTTAAAATTCGAAAACTACTTTAAATGAATATTGCGCGTGCTCTCTTTGTCCTACGAACTGCAAAAAATAAATCATCTTGTGCAGTTTTTTACGGGAATTCATATGCTGCAAAAATCTAAAACGTGGGATGTTTCATCGGTGAGATAAACCCAAAATCAACAGATTTGCTTAAAATTGGAATAAAAAAAGAACAAATTCTAATTTTAGGAAAAACGCTTCGAGGTGCACGAGGACCTGACCCAAGGTACCTGTAACCAAAATTTCGTACTTCTGGCCCGTTCCTTCTCGCCAGGACGCGATCGACAGACAGACAGATACACACACAAACTTTCGGTTTTATTTATATAGATTAGCCGAAATATTGCCTTTTTGGCGAAAATTACTCAGATTTGCAAGGGAAAAACCTTTTTTCTTTTTCATTTGATAACTTTTCCCTGAATTTTTGTTATTTTTTTCGAAATTCCCTGACTTTTCCCTGATTTTTCCCAATCGATAAAATTCCCTGACTTTTCCCCGATTTCTCGGTTCTGTAGACACCCTGCATAAGAAGCTATAAAAAACTGCGTTATCACAGGCGAATTTTAAAATAATGCGGTGTCTTCTCTTAAATTTAAAAAAAAAAAATTCTTTGAAATATAAAAAACCCATTTTTGGGGGAAATTTTTGACGCTTTGCGAAATGACTACAAATTATTAAATGTAAAAGTTTTTAAGAGATACTTAAAAAGAAGAAAACGTCAGTTTTTTTTCTTAGTTTTTTTTAGTTTCAGGAAAGAGAGAGGTTGCTGTTCTTCCTCGTGTAGTATTTTAAAGTTTGAAAGCTTGCTGAAAATGAAAATTATTTGATAAATGGTACATGTCACTCAATTGCTCAAGAACGCCATAGCTCGAAGAATTATGAATTTTTAGATGATGCTAAGAGATATAAATTTTGTATGCTTTCTCCGAAGTGTTAGCAAAATTTGCTCCCTTAAAAAGCAAAAGATCTTTAAGATGTATACATTTTATGAAAGTTTCCTACTTCTTCAAAGCCTATTTTTAAAAAAATCGCTTGAATTAGCATTTCAAAACATGTTAACGATGAAAAATAAATCTTATTTTTGATTGTAGTAATTTAATATACTTTTCTTATAACCTCAAAGAAAAAAAGGCTTTAGAAAGAATTTCTCAACGATGAAAAATACAGCCTACACAATGTGAGAAAGAATTCTTAAGACTAGGTTTATAAAGTAAAATAAAACTAGTAATTATATTATTTTAAGCATTTTTATTCAAAATAAGCTCCTTCGGCTTCAATACATTTGTTACAGCGGTTTAACAACGATTCGAATGCCTGCTCCAGCTCCCATTGTGGGACTGCCTCCAAAGCTCGCGTCGAAGCTGCTCGTACACAGTGTCTCAAAGAATTTTTAAAACTACAGCTGGAACTAAGCTTACAGTGGTGCTATCTGTGTTATCGAGCATTCGTGAAACTCTAACTATCAGCTGATCCATCGCCAAGACCTCAGTTCATTTGCTTACTATTTTTTTTATTACTTTGATGACATTGACACTATACAAACAGCTACGACATGAGTTTTGGAGGCAGTCCCACAATGTAAGCTGGAGCAGGGAATTCGAATCGTTGTTAAACTGCTGTAACAAATGTATTGAAGACGAAGGAGCTTATTTGAATAAAAATACTTAAAAAATATATTTACTATCTTTTTTTTATTTTACAGACCTAGTCTTAAAAATGCTTTGACACACTGTGTATATCTTTTAAAATGTGCATCTGCGACAATTTCTTTTGTGTTCATATATTTGTTTTTGTTCAAAAGTAGCGAAAGATATGGATTTTAAATTATTTTTCTGTAGTGAAAAATCCAATTATTTGAAGCGAAGTTCCTGCAGAAAACAGGCCATATTATACGAAGGAAATGTAGGTTAAGGGTACCAAAAGGACAAGTAAAAGACAGGGAGCACGACAAACGGTAAACTGTCTCAGGATGCAAACATCTGTCCTTAACCTTCTTCCCACTTCCAGCAACTCTCATGGCCAGGAAATGACGTCTATCCCTCGGCTCATATATGCCCTGGGGGAAACAACATCAAAAAAAAAAAGAAGAAAAAGACAAATAACAAGAAGAAAAAAATGGGAAACGGTTTACCACCCTCACTTTGGGGGTTTCCCGATCCCTGGCATTGCGTGGGCAGGAGGGGAAATGCCTCCCCATAACCTCCGTCTCGGTTTCTAAACAATTCTCATTTTTTGTGTTATGATGCCCTTTTTTCTTTTTTGGTTCTTTTCCTCCCTCTCTGATGGCATTCGGATGTTTTTGCATCTGGAGGTTTCTGGAAGAAGTGGACTTGGTTTTGAGGCGTTGTTGGTTTGGTGCAAACAGCATAGGTCGGGTAATTTAGAAATAATCGAGATGATATTTTCGTTTTCAGTGAGGGGATGAAACCAATTGATAAAAATTTTACGACTACAATTTGGTGGTTAAGCGGGAATAATTAATAGATACTAAATAGCAAAGGAAAAGTACATAAACATGTCAATCAATTAATTTATAATTAAATTTTACAATCAACCTTACAGTAAATTATGAGAAGAATGATGTATTAAAATAAAAATTGGCAAGACATTGTATAAGTGTGTCCATCATTCTAGATCTATACATCACCCTTATTTTTCCATTAAGTTCTTTTTTCGAGTTCTGTAAGAGAGATACCACCGAATTAGTACTTTCATGAAAAAGTTACTAATTTGACTAATGGCAAAATTAGTAAAATTATAACAAACGTTCTTGATTTTTTAAACACAATGAACAATTTCATAGCTTAGCCCTCGAAATTCGTCCTGTAGACCATTTTGAAGTTTTTTTACAAGCACTGAGCACTTTTAAAGAAAACACAGTTTTCGTGTTATTTGCAGAGAAAAAAAAAATGGGGAGAAATTAATTGCCCATAAAGACGAAAAGCTCTCAATATAAAGATTATGGCGAAATATCTGTCGTATTCAACAGTTTTATAGCGCACGTTGACGGCTGAGAAAATTTCAAATTAGTAAAAAAAAAACTCAAACTTTACACTTAAAAATGACGTGCTTTAAAATGAGAAAATATAACTTCGTATTTTTTAAAAGTAATGTTGACTTAAAAACGAGCAAGTTCTCAGTTTTAAGTAACGATGCTTACATGTAAATTACAGTTGCAGAAAAGGCAAGTATTAACTGCAGTAAATGAAAAATGTAAAGAGTAAAATTAATGCAGGGCTTATTTTTCCCGATTACGTCTTCAGAGCGATAGTATTTGTAACAAAATTAAGAAACTATTTACCGAGCGACACGTCAAACGATTAAAGAATGTGAGTAGTCTGTTCGTCTCTTCAGAGCAGGAATACAAGATTAATAATAATTCGTTGCATTCAAATCTGAAGAAGTAAAATAAGAAAACATAATGGACGAGTGGATAATTAACGCTCTTCTGGAATTGCGTTACGAAATAAATTTGTCACGGAAGTACTTTAGAACAGCAGTTCGTACATTTGGAAGCTGTACGATTCAACTTTTCTTTCTCCATTCGATGTAATCCTCGTGCAGTGGTTGGAGTATTAGCATAGAGTCAAGACAGTCCGCGTTCAAACCCCAAGTGAGGAACCTTTTTTTTAAGTGGTCTCTAAAATGGGATCATCAGCAGATCATTTTCGAGAAAAGGGTCACTTAAAAATTAAGAAATCTGCTTCTCAAATCTAAATCATTTCGACTTGGAGCTATTCTGAGAACGGGATATTCTTGAAAATAAACCATTTTACCCCAATTACAGGAATTCTGATTTATAGTGTAAGGATTCCGCTCAATTCAGTTGTACAAAAATATGCTTCAGCAAAAGTATTAATAGCCCTAAACTTTAACTGATCACTTCTAAAACCAAATTTTCGGTTAGCATATACAAGCATCAAGTTAAGCATCAAGTTAAGAATTACAGCAATTAAGATTTGCAGCGACAGCGTGCTGATTATAGCATATTCGTATGCGAACTGCCAAGTTCGACCCCAATTCAGATTAGCCCACCCCAATAAAAAATTATTAAAATAAATAATAAATACGCAAAATGAGAGAGAATATCAAAAATAAATCTCAGGATGAGAATGAAAAACAATGACACAAAATTGTGAGTAAAAATAAATTCATAAAAACAAATGTTCATCACATTTTACGTCTCGACATAAAAAACAAAAATCCAACTCTGACGCATATTTTACAACGTAAGCGATATAATCATCCACAAGAAAATTTAAAAGACCTTGTCAAAATTTTAAATAATTTCCCATTACGCAACAAGTAATTTCCTATAGTATAACTTATCGTCGGTCCTTACTTCAAAATTTCTTCTGTTATATAACATCCGCATTTTACAAAACACAGTTATTAATCATGTTCATTTATGTTTTTTTCGTTGCGTAACCTTTGTATTTTACAGAAAAAGGGGGGGGGGAATAATAATAATTAAAAGTACAATGACATCCAGATCTTAATATTTACATCTGTACATTGCAAAATAAAACGATTTATGGATTCATATAAAAGAATATAATATATATGTTACTGTGAATGTCCGAAATCGGAAAATGCCGACATCCACTGGTGATTGTCGACATTCTGTATTCGGTGTATGTCGACATTCACCGGTAATTGTCGGCATTGTCCGATTTCGGACATTCACAGTAACATATATATATATATATATCGCATTCCTAACATAGGTGCGGGGATTTCTGGTGTTACCTCCCAACACACAAAACATTTGCTTTCGTAGCAGGTCTGTAGTACAATAAAATGTTTTAAGAAATTTTATCTTATTTATTTTGTGTACCTCTCGGTAAACTACATTTATTTTCAGTTATACGTTGAAATAACATCAATAAAATTGTATAATTCAAGTATATGCATTTTCAAAAACTCTTTAACTCATTTTGGGGGGCACCCCCCAAAAGGGTGCAACCCGGGGCGAACCGCTCCCTCCGTCCCCGTAGTGACGCTACTGTATATATTTCTAAACATTGCACCGTTATAAAATTAAAGGTTCATTTATAATATAATTAACATAGTTCTCCCCTTTTTTTTTGTCAAAGTCTAAGTATTTAAAACAAGTACTAATGAATGAGTTTTATTGCGTTATGAACAGAAAATCGAATAAAACACTTTTTTTAATTATTGCTGTAAATTGTAGCATGCTGAATTTTTGTTTTCTTTATGGGTGGAAAAAAAATGTATAAATTTCAAAATCTAATAAACGAAAGTGTTAATGAGGCTGGGGGAGTGGGGGAATTTAATGCGTACATAAACGCTAAAATTCTCAATGTGCTTTCATCTTTCCTCTTAATATTTTTTTTTCAATTAATAAAAGGCATATCAAAAGTTAATCCCTTGTTGATGAGTTTTTTGTTCTCAACAAAAAAAGAAGTTTCGCACCAACCTGTTCCGTTCATGTCGGTGATGCACATCGTCATTCAGGGGCGCCGGTATTGAAGAGGAATGTTCGGACACTACTGCCCCCGATGGTCAGCACGTGCGATAGTGACCACTTCCAGCATCAACACGGAACCATAGGCACGCGCTTCCTTCCCATTCAATCTATTGCTATCTCCCTTTCTACTGGCTCGCACGGCGGAGTTCAACGCACTCTGGTGGTAAGTTTCGGAATCAGAAGTTGCGGCTCTTGGGGTTTCGGGTAAAAGTTCGCATTTGGGAAATGAGCGGCATGTGGGGGAATTTAAAATGTCTGCTTTTGGATTACAGGAGTAAACTTTGAGACATTTATTTATTCCAAAAACTTACGTAATTCATTACAACTACAGTAATATGTCATTTATACGTCGATGTGAGTACTGATAAAGATTACAAAAATGTTGCGTAATAGATTACAAACGAATAAATCTCACTTTACGTTGGCGCGAGTATTGATAAAGAGCACAAAATGTTACATTGTTACAAGTAATGGATTGCAATTACATTAATGTGGCACTTATATGTCGGCGTGAGTACTTATAAGGAGCACAAAATGTTACGTACCTAATTAATTACTAATTACAGTAATATCTCATTAATATGTCTGCGTGAGTACTGATAAAAAACACAAAAATGTTACGTACTTAACAGATTACAATTGCAGAAATATCTCACCTTACGTCGGCGCGAGTACTGATAAAGAGCACAAAATGTTACATAAATACATTGCAATTACTTTGATGTATTACTTATATGCCGGCGTGAGTGCTGATAAAGAGCAAAAAATGTTACGCAATAGATTACAATTGTAGAAATCTCACTTCACCTTGGCGTGAGTATTGCTAAAGAACACAAAATGTTACGGAAGTAATAAACTGCAATTACATTGATATCGTTGTTACACGTCGGGGTCGGTGCTTAAAGAACACAAAATGTTACCTACTTAATTAATTACATTTAGAGTAATATCTCATTTATACGTCAGCGTGAGTACTGACAAAGAGCAAAAAAATGTTACGCAATATATTACAATTGTGTGGAGGGGGGGGGGGGAATCTCACTTCACGTTGGCGCGGGTATTGCTAAAGAACTCAAAATGTTACAGAAGTAATAAATTGCAATTGCAATAATATCGTTATTATACGTCGGGGTCAGTGCTTAAAGAGCACAAAATGTTACGTACTTAGTTAATTACAATTAGAGTAATATCTCATTTATACGTCAGCGTGAGTACTGATAAAAGACACAAAAATGTTACATACGTAATAGATTACAATAGCAGAAATATCTCCCTTTATCTCGGCTTGAATATTGATAAAGAACACAAAATATAATGTAAGTGCAACATTGCAATTATTTTAATTTATCACTTATACGAAAGCGTGAGTACTGATAAAGTGACAAAAATGTTACGTAATAGCTTGCAATCGCAGAAATCTCCCTTTACGTAGACGTAGGCATTGATGAGGGACAAAATGTTACATTCGTAATTAATTGCAATTACATTAATATAGTTATTATACGTCGGCGTCAGTACTTATAAATAACACATTACATACGTGATTAATTACAATAACAACAATATCTCACTTATGCGTCTGCGTGAGTAATGATGAAGAACACAAAAATGTTACATACGCAATAGATTACAATTGCAAAAATATCTCATTTTACGTTGGCGTGAGTATTGATAAAGAACACTAAGCGTTACATAAGTGCGTTGCAATTACTTTCATGTATTCCTTATACGCCGGCGTGACTACTGATAAACTGCACAAACTGTTCATACGTAATTGGTTAAGAGACGTATAAATGAAATTCAATTTTATTTTAAATCAAACTAAGTTCAAAGTTAAATAAAAGGTAGGAAAATTTAAAAACAGCAGCTTCATTTTATCGAATTATTTTGACAATCAAATTTAAATTTAAAAAATATTACATAACTTAGCGTTTTTTCTGTACTTAAAAATTAAAGATTTGCATTGTTTTTCTGCATTAAAATAAACGTAATTGTAATCTCAATCATATGTTTATGTGTTAAAAGAGCTATTTATATTTTGTAAAAGTTTACTTTTAAAAACGCATAACTGAGAAATAGCTCTGAAATTAACGCATCATTGATAGTTAATGACATTACTTTTAATAGTTTTGAAAATCGAAGCACAACTAATGGGAAACGCATTAATGCAGGAACGTATAAGTGAGAGATTAGTGTGCTTTATTACCCTTTACATGCAGAATATAACGACTGAAAAAAAAAAGAAAAGAAAAACAAGCTTATGAAGTGTAATTGAGTGATATTAGATGCATAGTTATAACGAAATTTTATTTTAAATAAAAAATAAAAGACGCCAATCTTGTTTTTAACATTGAAATTAAAATTAAAGAGTAGAGAACAGACGATGCGATTCTTAGCTTCTAAAAAGTTTAATTAGCAGAAAAGCATGGGCAGTATGACCTATAGATTGCTAGCCCCTAAAAACCACGAAGCCCCCAAAAACATTGACTCCTCGATGCAGCAAAACAATCCTCCAAAACTCCCGGAAAACACCCCGCTTAGGATCTTCAATGGTGTACTATACGTTATGACCCTTTCCTCCGGTACACCCCTGAGAAAAGCCAATAAAAATCGGACTTAATATCGGGTTTAAACGAGTAGTGCCTGAAAAAACAATAGAAAAAAATCGTGCCATTAACGTAATTCAATTTATATACCTTTAACACTAGATTGCCCTGACCAGTCATTTTGATTGCTTCGAAGCTTAAATTTTGCATAATTTGTTACTAATTCTAATACAACTTTCAATTGCATTATCTTTTCCTAATACACGGTAAGTAGAGGAAGTTAATGTGATTGAAAGTGTTATTGTAATTCTTAGCAACTTAGTGCAAAATGAAAGTTTAGAAATGGTTTAAAATGGCCTAAGCAATCTAGTGTTAAATTTTTGACCCGTTAAATTAATTTCTTGTTAACTGCTTTACACTACAGCTGTGTTAACAGAAATATGCATTATCTTCTTCACAAAAATTTCCTAGCCTTTTTCTTCTTCTTTTCTTTTCGTGGGATTGCCTTTCTATACAAATTCGGCCAACCATTTTAAATATTGAAGAAGGAACAAACCAGCCAAAAAAAAGTTAACTTTGAAATGTTTACCATAATAAAAGACTCTTCAAGGGGAAGAAAGTTCTTGACGACTGCTAGCGATCACATATTGGACTTTTTTTTTTTTTTCTTTTTAAAGGAAATTACTTAGAACTGGTTATTTGTCATTACAAGACACCATGAATTAAAATCTATACCATGTACCAATTTATGGAAGATGTACTTTTGATACAGAGTCAGCCTTCCAGTAAGAAGAAATGGAAGTTAACAAGTGATAAAAGAAAACTTACACTAAATTTTCTTAAGTTTAAATACACATTAACAACTTAAAGCACGAGTTTTTTTTCTGAAAAACTAGTATAGTTTAAGTTATTCTTTGCAATTTCAGGTTGTGGGGGTTGACTAGGGAGCCGGGGCGGAGTAAAAGTTTTACTTATAAGAAACGTATTATACAAACAAAGTGTAAACGGATCTCAGACGGGCATTAGAAATAAAACAACGCACGCGCATGGGCAAATTTTCCGCTAATTTTCGCCCGTGTCACACACGGGCAAATGCGCTAAGAGACCGTTCATAAATAATGTCACGCTGTTTTCCCATATATTTGACCCATCTTTGTTACAAAATGTCACATTTCAACGACCCCCTTTGTCACATTTCAACGGACCTCTTTGTCACATGTCACGCTATGTTGCATAAGCTTGTTGTCACACTTCCTTGTTACCCATTTCCCTCCCCTTGTCATGTCACTGACTAACCCCCTCCCCCTCGAAGCGTGACATCATTTATGAATGATCCCTAAGGGGGTTAAAAGAAAAATTGTCTTAAAAGGGGGAGGGGATGTCGAAGAATCTCTGTGACACGCAGATTGAGACATTGGAAAAATCGGTTGAAATGCAGACTCGTTTTATAGTATTCCTTTGAGGAAAATGTTTTGAACGTAGTGTGTATTATCCGTCACAGTAAGGCCAAACTTGAAACTAACGGTAGAGATCTGCATCATTTATTATGTAGCATAACATCTTTATATTGAAAATCAGCGTATCTATTTTTGGTAAGAGTTTAACAATACTTGTTTATTTATGCTTCCATAAGTGCGACAATAACACGTAAAAGTTGAGTACATTAACAATTTATTGAGGAATAAAATTATGATACTCTAAATGAATTCGGAAAATTATTTAACTTTTGAAATATTTTTCTTCTAGATAAGATTTTTTTTTAATCTAAAGCAAGAATTTTTTATCTAAATTAATTACTTTTATTTAACTGTTCGTAATCTGCAATATTGTATTTATTTTTTCGCTAATGATTTCAAAATAAATCTTTCTAACGTACAATAAAATAAATAAACTTATTAATGAATAACTAAATAAACCTTATTTGATTTGGTGCTGTCGAAAAGGAAAGTTTAGGGGAGCAGCAGGTAGTATACGTTAAAACTGGACATTCATTTGCAGAGTTGGAAAGAAAGAAAATTAACTCGATAACAGCTGCCCACGTTATCCGCCGTTCTCCTAAATTTCACAATAATATATTTATAAGTTGCTGCGTATATATTGGTTCTTACCATTTTAAACCTGAGATGGACACTAACTTTTTCAACGGTACTACAGTGAATGTGGTACCGCATGAGAATTTTGACGTCCAGTTTCTTCACCTGAAGGGGTGAGCACCCGGACTCTGTTGATGCGAATTGCACTAGGAATTTAATTGAATCGTTTATTTCAAAAAGGTAACATCTCCGTTTTGAAAAAAAAAACTCTCAGTATTAATTTAATTATTTTTATGGCATAATTAATCAAACATCGTTTTAATTTACCAGTATTGCATTGCTATTACCTACTAAAATACCATAGTAAATGATCAGACCCGTAAAGGTTTACCAATTTTTCATAAGCCATTTTTTTTCTATCTCCAGAAAAAAATGTTTATTTCAAAAAAGTAACAACTCTTAAAAACAAACGATTCAGTTAAGCCGAGAGTATCCAAGTCAAATGTGTACTCAAGGGCTCTTTTCCATGCCGCATAATCATAAAACATGGGCGCAGACGGTTTTCTGCATTTAGAAAATCCACCGACGCTACCAGGCTCGATTCTATAATTTCAGAGTAGTTAGTGAGTATTTAAAATAAGTAAGCATTAAGGAATTAGTTCAGCATTCTTTGATATGGTAAGATTTAAGTGTTGTCGAGTTTTGCGTATGTTGTTTAATTTTCTGACGCTAAGATCATGATTAGTTCTATTGCTTAAAATTTTTTCTTCAAATATAGAACTGATCTATAACTTAAGAAATATGAATGCATAGACAACATAATAAAGGTAGAGCAGGCAATATATGTATGATAAAAAAATATTTAAAAAATCGTCGCCAATAGAACAAAATTAACATTTAGAGCACTTAGTAATGTAGGCTAGAGTATATATGAAAAATGTTTTGTGGTTCATCATTTATTTACTTTTCTTTCTTTCTTTCTTTTTGCTTAAGATTCTCAAAATTTTCTTTCCTAGGAAAATGTAAACTTCAAAAAGATAGAGTTTAGATAAATGTAGAGTTTAAAAAACAAACTAGCATTCGCAAATGTTCGACTTTGAAATCTTCCGGCAAAAAAAAAATCACCTGACCTCGAATATTTAAACTCTACACTATCAATTTACCTGGGCGTCGATTGATGCAAATCATACCGTGAAGTAATCACATACTGTATAAGACAAATGATCAATAATGCTTTGTGCTAAAATAGGAGTACGAGGAAAAAACAGCGTAAGTAAAACACAAATCGTCAGAACATATAACGTAATTTGTTCTGACGATTTGTGCTTTATTTACATTGTTTTTTCCTCGTACCCAATCACGTACTTCTAAACATTGATTATATACTGATCTGTCGTCAAGCACTTTACATATTTCTACATTGCCCCGTATTTACCAAGACCTTATAAGAAATAGCTCGATATGAAATGTCACTATCTTCAGGGTTAGACTTCAATGTTGCACAAAATAAATCGTACATCCGAAACTTTGTTCGTAGATGTAATTTTTTTAATGATTTTTATATCGCTCTTAAATTGCGTATTTATTAACTCCAAGTGTTATATTATGTTTGGTAGATCAAAGATTTCCCGAAAAATGCCTCGTTTTCTCTATTTTAAAATAAACAAGAAGTTCCGTCTAGAACTATACGAGCCTACTTTCAAGTATACACCAAATATAAATTTATAATCTAGCCATCTCTTTCTCTCTCTTTCTCATTTAGCTTTAGTTCTAAAGTACTTCAAATATACCTTTTTCAACGGATAATACATATTCATTCACTCACTCACTCATTCATTCTTTCATTTATTCAGCCATTCATTTATTCATTCATTCGTGTACTCATTCATCTATTTATTCACTCATTTATTTATTTCTTAATTTATTCACTCATTTATTTATTCATTCATTCTTTTCCTCATTCATTTATTCATAGATTCATTCTTTCACTCTTTCATTTATTCATTCATTCATTATTTCACTCATTAACAAATATCCTTAAAAATCCCGATAAAAAAATTTCATATTAAAATAGGCTCGTTAGTTCTGGATGAACTTTCTATTTGTACATGTTCTACGTTATAAGAGCTTTCCGATAAAGTTTGTTTCAAGAAAATCTGTCCGTTAGATCAGGATTTATATAGGATTGAAATTTCCCCGTAAGCGCTATGTTAATTTTGTGAACTGTTCAAAAATGAACAAAAACTGTTCAAATTAATATTTCACGCCAAGAGCTTCCTCCAGCAAGCTTGTTCATTGGAACTTGGATCTTGTACCCAGAGTTTACATCGTTCGCCCATAAGCGCAAATGTTAAATTTTTTTGAACTGTTCAAAATTGAACGAAAAATTGCTCGAATCAAAAAGTAAAAAATAAAACAAGTGAGATGTCCTCACCGAGATCTTTCGAATGCAAAAAGAATTTTTCGAATCGGACAATTCGTTCAAAAGTTATTAGGGGGACAGACCGACAGACAGACCGCCCGACAGACCGACAGACAGACACACATATTCCCTCCCCCCCCCCCCCATTTCAAAACCCTACTTTCAAATTTTTTATTTTTCAATCTTTATTTAATTACTTCACTTTTTTTTTTACTTTTCGTTATTTTTAACGATATTTTTACGATACATTAAGCCTTCTTTCATGCTTTATTATTATTTTTTTACTTTTACGGGAAAGTAGGCTAAAAAGTAAGCGCGGGCTTCCAAGATTGCGTAAAATCTTTTTCAATTAGAAACGATTCGGCGTAAAAATATACTATAAAAACATTGTTTCGTGAACCTCGAAATAATATGTTTAAACAACTACGATTATCCACCGCGACTGATAATGGTGTAAATTTTCAATTTGTTTTGAAACATCTTATATATAAGCGGCTTATTCTGTCTGTCTGTCCGCTACAGAATCCCAGGCCGTTTTACCGATCGGGACCACATTCGGCACGGTTAATGTTTACGACCCGAGAAACTCATCGCCGCAAAAATGAAAGTTGTGACTCAATTAGTTTTTTTTAATTAATTTTTAAAAAAAATTCAGTGATTTTTCTTGACCCGTTTTATTTTATTTTTGCATTGTTGCCGTCGTTTCCAACCATATAATTACAGTTGCCGTGAGAACAAACAAATCAACGCAGTTGCCATTTCGTAAAAATGTAACAAATATACTACTAATAATTAAAACGTTTCTCTACCATATTGAGTGAGGCTTCGCTGTATTTGCAATTTCCGTTAAAAATTAATGTATGCGCGAATTTAATTTAATCCCTTCTTTCTTTTTAATTGATTTATTTATTGTCTGCGCTTTTTATATTTTTTTATTAGAGTGGCAGCGCTCTTTTTCCCAGTATCGTTAAAACTTTTGAAGAGCATGATAAAATTTTCAATAAGTTCTTTCGACGATAAATATATATTTTTCACAAACAATTTGATTATATAGTAAATAAATATATAGTAGTGCGGGGCAGTAAGCAAAGGGGCTTCCTCGCAGCCTGACCTATGTAATTCAGTTTGAATTAGCAGACACCTTTGCACAAATCATTTTAATCACAATTTATAATACCTAGAACAGCGGTCATTTCGTATGACTGCCGGGCGTACAAGTCTTATATAATGCAATTAATTACCATGTAAGCCCAAAATTGTTTCCTTTGTTAAAATGCAACTTTATTAATGAAATGATTTCTTTTATGAGAGTTCGATTATTGATTAATTACCAGGCAAATACTTTCGAAAAAATATCACGTATTCTTCTCTTAATTTCAAGCGAAACCTTTGATAATGGCTCTATTATGGCAAGCATTATGCAGAGCAAAATTACTAGTTAATGTACAGAAAATCTTCATTTCTAAACTTGGTCGGCTATAATTTCATAGCATTAACAAATATGTACTACAGTTACATCTTAATCAAGAAACACGAACAACATTGCAAAAGTTAAATGTATGATCGCAGTTCTACCCCAAATAAGTGTTCCAAATGTGCCAATTTGTATTGCATATTTAATATTACAAGGTGAGTCGGGACATAATGATCGGTTAAAACTGAAAGTTTCCACCGAACAACAGTTATTGATAGCCATTTATATCGCACGTGATTCAATTAGTTCGAGATAATAGTCACGTGTCTTATCTCCACAGCGAAGGCCGTGCGTAATTTAGAACTCACTTTAATGTTTAGTTTTTATTTTCTTCACAAATTTGTTTAAGGCTCATTCTGATGCTTCGTATAAATCAAGGATAACTTCATTAGGCGCAGAACAAACTTTTTGAAGTTCATACATATGTACTGAAGAACAGAAATAGAAAAATTGCGTGTTCTATTTTAACAAATCTTCAAGATAATGCTCTCAGATTTTGTTCTGTTAATGTCTCATAATATTTTTCAGACCCAAAGTTTTTCTGGACAAAGAAAAAATATATATTTGTGCTCTAAGTGATTTTTAATGGTTTCAGAAGAAACATTGAAACAAATTGTAAACTGTTGAGAATGGGTACTTAAAAATAAGAGAAATGTGCTCATTTTTTAGCATTTCTTAACTTAAAATAGCTCCTAGAAAAGAAGAGTAAATTTTGAAAAACACAAGTACTCATTGTCATAGATGTATTTGATGCCACATGCACTTGTTTTCTAAACAATTGAGCTTACAAAAAAGGGGTAAGTTCGGGTTCTCATGTCTAAGTAGCTTTATTTTTAAGTGAACACGTATATAAAAATACAAATATCTATAAAATATATTATCGGCGTTCTGGTCAGGGCTGTGAAACCAGAGTTGGAGTCTGGCTGGTTTAGGGACAGAGGAGTCGGAATCGCTTAAAATTGTACTGAATAATTGTTAGATCATTTGTAAAGCAGGGTGTCGAATTTTTCAAATTCCCGAATTCGGAGTTCATGAACTCCAGGAGTCGGTCCTTTTCCTAACCGACTCCGCAATTCCTGGTTCTGGTAAAAGTTCATAGCTCTGGCCTTGAAATATTGTTAATTCAAGCTTTCAATATCGTTACGAAAAACTGAAAATAATTTTAGGGATTCTGCATTAAGTTGATTTGTGTACATTTTAAACTATGTAATTGGTTAACGTCATAAAACAGCCGACTGAAAAACAAATCTTGTTGTGCCATTGTGTGGCAATGCATAAATTGGGTATGACTTCCTATTTTAGTTATTTAAAAAAAAGAAAAAGAAGAATCACTAAGATAATCAAGGGGAAAAACCTGTGTTATGAATGTCTGTTAATGAATGTCTGAACTGAAATTTAAAAGGTGGTTGGTACTAATTTAGTTTTGAGTTACATCAATATAAAGATTTTCCGAAAGAGAAATGAACTTTTTTTTTTCAGTACGCAAGTGTTAATTAGTAAATTCTCTTTTTCTCTTAATTGGTTCCTTTTTTAAAAAATAAATGGCTTTTGCTTCCATAACGATATTTTCTGTTATTAACGTAAACAGTTTAAAGTCAAATTACCAAATTTCTCACGAAGTGTTTTTTATTTTTAGCCGCAGTCCACATAGTTCAGATATCTCCAATATCTCCGCGTATTCCAACAGATCCGTTACGAACTTTCCGACAAAGCTTTTCGGAAAAACCTTCTCTCTCTCCATAATATATTTAGCACCGCATATTCCTGCAAGCTCCCCCGCAATCGGCGCAAAGGTAGAAAGAAAGAAGTCCCCCTTATTAAACTACAAGTAAAGAGGCCCGGGAAGAAATTCTTGTCGGCGAAGCCTTAAGAAGAAAGAAAAAAAAGAAGAGGAGCAAGAGAAAAACCGGCGAAAAGCCGAGCAGACAATATCGCATTACGGAAGAACAATTTCCCGCCACTACCTACGAAATCGGATGCGGTACCGAACAACGATGTAAAGTAGGTACAGACAGTAGCTCGACGCTCCAGCAATAAAAAAACGTTAAATAGGGGGTGGGCGGAATCATTTCTCGACGTGTAAGATTCCTCTTGTTTTTATCTCGCATTATTTCTGCAGTCATTCCAACCCGACTCCGACAGCTGAATCTTCCAGTGCAACGTGGAAAACAAGAGGTGAATGAATTTTAGTTTTTTAATTTGCGAAGTTTAGCAATTCTACTACCGCAGGCAAAAGGATTGTAAACAACATTCTTGGCTTCCTACGTCTCTTTATATTTTAGAGTTCATTTAAATCTTTACTGAACTTGCAAAACAGAGGGAACGGGATTTGGAATCATGAACAAAACAAGTGAACTGCATAACATCAGGCATGACATGTGCTGTCTTTCCAGAATCCTGAAGATACAAACAGTTCAAATCATTCCCTTTGTTATCTCACGAGTTTAGCAATTTCATGAGCCACTTAAATGTGCATTCTCGCCAAGCGCAACTGCGACGAAAAGCAACGATAAAACCTTTCACGGCCCTTCACTTGAACACGTAACTTAATAACTACGCCTACGTGTTGACTGATTGGCACGTCATTATAAAGATACTTTCATTCAGACGAGCGTAATTTGTTGACTGATGAATCAGAGAAAAACGTCATCGCTGTTAACTTGATAACCATAACAACAATCGATTGCGACGGAGGCAAAATGTTTCCGTCACTTTGACGAAAGCATTTAGCCTTCGTCGTAATAGACTATTGCTATGGTTATCAAACTAACAGCGAGGATATAAGCCCAAACAATAAATCACGTTCATCTGGTGAAGGTCATTTTTAGTCGCGCGTTAAAAAATGCCAATCGGTTAATATGAGGGTGTGGTAATTAAGCTATGTAAAACGAATGACGCACGACACCCATGGAAATTATTCTTTGCCGTCGTACGTCGCAGTTGCTCTTGGTGTGAACACACCCTTACACAATAAATGATACACTCATTAACGTTAAATTTTAAAGAAAACCAAGTGTGAAGTGTAATCACTTTCTAAAGTTTCAGGTGCTCATTATCAGTCGCTTGTACCATATTTTAATATACAAATGTTACAGGAATTATAGGATAAAAAACCTCGATGGTAATGATTGTGTACGGTATATCGAGACTAGTGAGCAATTTTTTCACTTGATTAGTCATAAATTCTTAAAGATAAGTCAAAATTGCTTGGAATTTGTTCTGATAGACAGGTTACTTTTTTCTCTCCAAATGAAGAACAACATTTGGTACCTTTGCTAATAAAACATTTTTCTCTAATAAACCTGGTTAAAGAGCTATAGGTCCATTTCATGAAAAAAGTCAAACATGCTCAACCTACCCCGTAGGTGAGGTGAGTTGAGCAAGGGTATGGGGAATGTTGAGCAATTAGAAAGTTAAGCTATACGATTGCGCGAACGTTTGTTCGACATGGCGGTAAAACTGCAATTTTACAATCAACTTTTCATTTGTAACCTGTGAGTGATGTGATAGTGCCTTTGTAACCTCTAAGTAATGTAATAGTGAAACAAAAACTGTTCACTTTTTTCGAATATTATACATTAAAAAAATATCAGTACAGAAAAAATAGTAAGGCTAATGTTATAAATAGACTCAGGTTTTCTACTTAAATCATACTTTTACAATTATGCGATGATTTAATATAAATTTAAATGGATTAAGATATAAGAAAAAGTTATTAATGTAAGAAACTAATAATTGTCGTCACTGTTGCGTATCTTGTATGTGCCCATTTGTTATAAATTTATAATATTATTTTGTTGTACATTTATAGAGCCATTTTTTCTCTGTTAAACTTTCAGAATAAGCTTCACAGTTAACCGAGCGGTTCTAGTCCTATTCATTCTTTTTCGGTTTAAGTGGAGGTTTTATTTATTTTTTTATTTTGGAAACGCCGTTCTTCCTTTTTTGTATTTTGCTTTTGTTTGCAACTTTTTCAGTTTTTTTTTTTTTTAAATATTCTCTTGTAATGCCTTTTTTCTGAAGTATTTGTCTAAATTGTAGCTTTTCCCTTTTTTCTTATAACTGTGCCTCTCTTTCGTTGGGCATGGTCGAAAGATTTCAGGAAGAAAACTTTTGCCCAACTAGCCCCAACCCAGGTATTTGGGAAAAACGTGTGGCTATAAAAAACGGTTTGAGTAAGAACTAAATCCATACTAGATATCGAAAAATATAACAGATTTATGAAATTTTAAAACTTACGTCCTTACGTGATCTAAAGCGTATGATCCTTGACGTGTACAGAAGAAATATGAGTTGACACTAATTTTTTACTTTTTCATGTCAAAACAAACAATGCCTGTGTATCCGTCAATCGTTTGGAAAATTCGTGCTAGAGGTCGTGCTGTGAATTTCCCCTTTGTGGCTGATTCTTTCCACAATTTGATAAATTTGCATACGGTGCATGGTTTTCGAGCATTGCGATTTCCCAACTTACCCCTTTGCTCAACTATCCCCGCTCTACTCTACTTACTTTTACCGATAGTTTACAAATCTGTAAGATCCTGCTAAAGATTCATTTTATTTCTAGTCATTTATTAGTTTTTAAAACTGATTAAAAGTTGATCTAATAGCTGAAAGATCACTCTTTTTTAAAAAGAAAATTTAGTTTGGATACGTCTCGTGATCTGGGCGAAATCTCTCAAAAGGAGTTTGAAAGTTATTTTTTCTTTAATGAAACTTTATCATTTGCACCAATCGAACTAGATTATTTTTTAATTTTTATTTCAACGTAGGACACTTAACAGCTAACTATAATAGATCGATAAGTAAAATCTGTACTATTTTGTGGAAAAGTAAATAAAAAATTGTCACATTAACTGGCGACTTTTGAAAGCATGCGGAAAACAAACATCTCCAATTTAAAAATACTGTTATACACAACTAACAATCATAACATTTAAGTAATTTAAAAGATAGAAAATATAATATTAATTAGGCAATTAGGTACGTAAAGAACTGACATATTTGATGAAAGAAAAATTCAAATGAATTGCAGAAAAGTTATCTGCATCAAAACTTATATTTGAATATTTGTATTTATTGTTAATAATCAAAATATGTCTAAAAAATTGGAAAAACTTTTTTGTATTGTTTGCTTTTTAATTTTGCGCAATTTTTAGATTTGTGTCGGACTGGCACTTTTGTCAAGGAAGCATTTTCGTTGCTTAACAATCAAGGAAAAATTTCTGTGAATTATGAACCTTTACTTTTTGGCTGTTTATCACTCACTGTTAGAAATTTCATCATACAATTACGGTTAAATGACCGGCAGTCTGTCCATCTAATTCACCGTTAAATTTACGGTTTCGAACATTTTTCTATCTTTACGGGACCTAACCATTTCCAATCAGCTTGGTTAAAAAGCCGCAAATACAAAAGTTTACTGTTTTATAACCATTTAAAAATGGTTTCAAAACAAAATTTTTACCGTTTTTGAACCATTTCGAGACGTAGAATCTTCCAGGCGTAGAAACCGTAAACGAAGCTTGCGGGAATCGAACCCGGGTGGACGGCACACCAACCTTGCTCTCTAACCCTTCGGTCACCTGCACCACACAAAGCGGTAGTTTATTTTTCAATAAATCTTTCTTTTCAACAGGAAAAGAAAGATTTATTGAAAAATAAACCGGCATTAAAATTGAGATTTCAGTTTTTGATTGGATCCAAAGCCATCTTTGGTCTAAATTTACTGTATATTGACGAAAATCATTTTATTTTTGCAATAATTAAAACACAAACAAGCTTCAGCAGCCCAAATGATGGGTTCGCTCATTCGCAGACAGTTCGGGAATCCGATGTCTCCAATTTTTGATTTACGCGTGTATGTCTTTCTATTTAGTGACATTTTCTTACGGAAATTTTTAACAGTGCTTATAAGATACATATGAAAAAATTAACATTGGCGCCTTCGGGGAAATTTTAATCCCATGTAAGTCCTGATCTTACCGACTTCCAACAAACTTTATCGGAAAGATGTTACGCTGTAGAACATGTACAGACACGAAGTTGATCAAGAACTGAACGAGCCTATTTTTTATGACATTTTTTGATCGGGATTTTTAAGGATATTTCTCAATGAATAAATGAATGAGCGAAAAAATAAATGAATGAATAAATGAATGAGTGAAAAAATGAATGAATGAATAAATGAATGAGTGAATATATGAATAAATGAATGCGTGAAAGAATGAATATATAAATAAATTAGTGAATAAAGGGAAAAAATAAACAAATGAGTGAATAAATGAAAAAAATAATAAATAAGTGAATAAATGAAAAAAATAATAAATAAGTAAATAAATGAAAAAAAATAATAAACAAGTGAATAAATACATGAATGAATGAATAAATGAATGACTGAATAAATGAAAGAATGAATGAGTAAATGAATGACTGAATACATGAGAGAATAAATGAGTGAGTGAATGAATATGTATTATTCGTTGAAAAAGCTATATTTGAAGTAATTAAGAACTAAAGCTATATGAGAAAGAGAGAGAAAAAGGTAGCTAGATTTTAAATTTTAAGTTGGGTGTATGCGGGAAAGCAAGTTCATATCGTTCTAGACGGAACTTCTCGTTTCGTTAATCTTTTTTGTTTCTTCTCTCTCCCTTGTTAATTAAACACAGAATGATCCTACAGCTAATACCAAAAGTACCGGTATTTTACCTTATCAAATACGAATAAGTTGCACAAGATACCGGTTTTGCAAACAAAAACAACTCATCTTGACATATACCAGAAGAATATTGACATAAAGGACCGTTCATAAATGATGTCACCTTTTTTCCCATATATCTGACCCTCCCCCCCTTTTGTCACAACATGTCACACTTCAACATACCCCCTCCCGCTTTGCCACATGTCACGCTATGTTGCATAAGCATGGTGTCACACTTCTTGTCACTCTCGCCTTGTCACAATTTCACGAACCACCTCCCCTCGAAGCGTTACATCATTTATGAATGATCCTTAATATGCTTTTAAGAAAATTAACGAAAAGCAAGCTCAATACAATGCAGCTTGTTTTCATTTTTTTTAAAAAAGGCTTTTTTGGGAGGATAAAATAATCAACAAAGTATTGAACGAAGAGAAATGGTTATAGGAAAAAAAAAGCTTTAAATCCCACCACGATTTAATAATAGCAAATAGCCATTTCATAAAACAGTAGCTTCATTGTAACGCATCTTCCAAAAACCTATTGCAGTTCTTTTTCACGGAAAAATTGCGAGTTCTTCCACTAATCTCTCTGCTATAGAAGAAGTACTTAGAATCGTAGAATTCGTTCTTTATATATATTATATCTTTTTTATTCCTCTTTATAGCGCAGCTAAATACTTCGGAAAATTGAAGGCACGGCTAGAACAAAGCAACTAGGAAAAAAGGGGGATAAACTGTATCTATATGAAGAGTAAACTACAGGAGAGGGAAAAAAAAAAGGCTAAAAAGGATGGAGTCTCGAAATTCCTTCTACTGAACTGCACCCCAACAAATTGCGCGATTCTGGATTCTTCGAAAAACTTTCGGAAACAGAAAAAAAAAATAGTGATCCCGGGGAGAGGGAGGTTGGAAATATTTCCAGGTCACACATACTTCCGTTACAACAAAGTGTTTCCCATTATAAGCAAGCAGCCGATTTCTTCCGACTTAATGGCATTGTTTTGCCGCTGCATTAGGCCATTGAAAGGAATGAAAATGATTCCTGAAGTTATGAAGGAGTAAGATTTGTGTTTCACTCTTTTTACGCTATCGTGATAGGCCAGAACAAAACAAACACGTGATCATTCGAGCAAAAAAAAAAAGTATTTAATCTGCTCATGAACCTTGATTTGCAATTTGAATTAATTTCTTGCAAATTCAAGTCACATTAAACATTATTATTAAGTATTAAAATTGCATTGAATAGAACGTAAAAAGCGACTGATTCAAGCCATTTTAATGTAACACAAATAGGGAATTTCAGATTAATATAATGTTATTTTTATTCTTTGGTAGCTTAGAATTGCTATCAAATTCTTCAGTTTTATCGAAGTATGTTCAAAAATTAATATTTAGTTTCAATTTTTTCAAAAGTGTGCAAAAGTTTAAATTTTTGCAAAAGTTTAAATTTTTGCAAAAGTTATGAAGTAACACTTAGAATATAGACTGAACTTGGCAGGTAATTTTAAACAGAATATTTAAATGCGAAAAAAAAAGAATCGAAAAACAAAACTTTTTAATATGGTAAACCTTGATGTACAATTTTAAATTAATTTCTTGTAAATTCAAGTCACACTAAAAATATTATTAAACATTAAAATAGCATTGAAATATAACGTGAAAAACGAATAATTGAAGTAACTTTTATGCAGCACAAATTGGGCAGTTCGGATTAATAAAATGTTATTTTGATTCTTTGATAGCTTGGAATTCGCTAGTAAATTATTCAGTTTTATCGATGTATGTTCAAAAAATATTTAATATGCACAAGGAATTTAATTTAGCCGAGAGTATCCACGCCAATCGGATACTCACGGAATCTTTAACATGCCGCATAATCATACGATATGGGCGCTGTCGATTATCTGCGTATTGAAAATCCACCGACGTGGGACAGGGTTAATCCTGCGAACGGGCGTACGGGGCCTATACATACTATACTTAAATTAATAATTTTTTTCTGCATTGTTTTTTAAATTAATTTCACCAATAAATGATATTTTCACTTCCAGATGCAAATCAAAGCTCTGAATTTATCAAAGGGTAATAAATAAAAAACTGATGATAATTTTTTTTCACATGAAATGATGTGCAAGATTTGGAGAGAGGGGCTTAAATATATTGTATCTAGAGCAAGTTTTACAAAAATGAACTGTATGATTTATACTGGAGCGATTTTAACGCATCATAGTTGACTATAAATGAGCATCAAAGAAGTTTAAAATATATCTTTAGCTTTTTTTTTTTTTTTTTTTGACCAACTAAAAAGATATAAACTTCAATCCTGCTAAATAAAAATCAACTTAAAATTAAGAGCAAAAATTTCAGACACGTTCTTCTAGGTTACAAGGAAACCTTCTTTCAATGCAAAAAAGTGAGCTTCTAGATGAAAAAGCTCACTCTTTTGCATTGAAAAAAGGGGTTCCTGGTAACCTCGAAACATGTGTTTGCAATTTTTGTGCTTCCTTTCAACTTTACTTTTGTTTGTACTCTGTAGCACACAGCTTCATTCTATTTACAATATTAAAATTTTGTAAAAAAGGGGGCCTTCTTATTTTTTTTTTTTTAACCCAATAAAATCGTACTTAAATACCTATCCCGTTAACAGAGGAATCAGATTTAACACTAAACCTACCGACGTAATTGTGAACCTCTTTCTACCGCGCTCAGTCAAATTGACCGTTAGCTAAAAAAATTTTAAAAAATTCTTAGAAAAGAGAAAAAATAACTAGAAGTACAGAGTGAAAAAATATTATATGCATATTTTAAGAATTGTCATCTAGTTCGATAACAGTATTATAATGTATAAAGTGTGTTATTCTTATAAATGTTTGAAAAAGGTATAAAGGTTTGAAAAGGTTTGTAAATTACATGATTCTTACGCTAAAAGATCGCATGACGACCACAGGTCGTCAAATGATGCGAATGGGTTAAGGGGGACCAAAATTACTGCACCGAGTGACACCCCTGCTAGCAACGCCACTGCCTATTTTTAATTACACGCTAAGCAAAGTTTCAGCAAAGAGAACATTTTCTTCCTCATTTTAGACAGAATTAAGCACCTTTTTAATCAAGGCTGACAAATTTTCACCCTTGATTAAAAACATTCCGTAACTCATACCATTAAGATAACTCATCACCGGAGATATCTCAGGGAGCAACCGGAGCCGAGGAATGTTCATTTGGGGAATTGCCGTAATAACCCCAGACGACTCCTTCCCGACACTATAAAATACGAAAAACTGAACAAAGAAAAAGAGGTTTACGCTGGGAAATTTGAAAAGGAAACCTTATCTTTAGGGTCCTGCAAGCTAAAGGGAAAAAATTACTTCGACTGGAAATGATCTATGGTTCCCCTAGCCCCAACAATCTCAAATTCCCACCATCATTGTTCAAATTAATGTTCCCTTTGGCCACATGCCTTCCACCCGCTTTTCGGACAAATTTCTGCCTTTTCCATCCCTTTTTTCTTTCAGCCCCTTTTTCTCCTCATATAACTTTTTCTCCCCTTGACTGACCGTCGGCTATTTTCGATAAGAAACTGACCGTGACTGAGCCATGATCGCAGTTTTTTTTTCTTTCTTGGAGAGGCGGGATTGAAATGAGTTTGACCCACGACGCGGCTGATATTCTGGAATTTGTGTCCGGTTTATGATTTTCACGCTGATAGGCAACGGCATGTAAACTTCTGACACATTACGTTTAAATTAATGATTTTTAACCTTTCCTCAGTCACGACAGACTTTTAATAATTTTAAAAATTGGTGGTATGCTAATAAAAAGAACAATTTCAAAGAATTTTCTTTCGTTAATAGGTTTGAAGTATTTTGTGAAACTAGCATAATTTTTTTAATGACAATAATTTCCTAAAAAATATAGCCATTAGAATATTGACTGGTAGCTTTTTTTTTCTTGCTCAATAAACTCCAGAACTAGTCCAAAACTGCAATAGTAATGCTCATGTTTCTGCTAGAAAAGTTAAAACTGGCTGAATTTATTAATTTGTTAAATGCCTTTTGCGCGTGGAGATGAGCGTGGATCTTCATTTTGCGAAATGCTTCAAGAATCTAAAGTAACGCTACACATTGGTAGTAGCGTTACTTTATCATGAATCATGAATCACGTTACTTTATCACGAATCATAGGGTAACTACTAAAACTAATCAAATAGTTTTAACGTTGATCAAACGCTGGATTATCCGACACGCAGTGGATCTTCGATCCAGCAGCGGACAAATAATTAAACAAAATATAATTTTCTGCTTGGAGTATCAAATTTTCTTATTTGCAGTTGGGAATTTATTATTTAAATCGACAGCTGAAGTCCAAGTGGTGTAAGTCATTTAAAAGGCTTTTTCAGGAATAATATTTTCCTTCCTTTTCAATAGTCCTTCCTTTTTACACGGTTTTATTAAACTTGATCTGTCACGGAAGTCTGTTATGCGGTTTTCGACCACTATTACTGCATAAATTATCTTCAACCTTTGCACAGAAGCTTATCTTCGATGACAATACAGTATTCCATCCATTTTATAATTTATTATAATGTTATTTAGGAAAGAAATTAATAATTTTGGCTCCGAGGAATTATCACAATTATTATTTGTCGAATGGCAACGATAGCTTTGTTTGGAATTTGTTTGGATAATGCAACAATGTTTTGAGTTTTAAAATACTCAAATAGTGGCGAAAAAACAAACTGCGACACTGCGGTTTCTACAACGCGATTTTTTTTAAACCAAACCGTGTAAAAACATTTTTAGCAGATTATTACTTCTCAAACTAACCATGAAAACATATTGCGTGAGACGTACATGCTACCCGTAAAGAATGGAATGTTTTCGCAATTCGTTTAAGAAATATTTTTTTAACCAACAGAAAAAAAAAATTTCTCAAATTTTATCTAATTTGTATATTTTAACAAAAAAAAAAAGCAAAAAAATATATGTAAACTACAAATTTCCAATTACATATTAAACCACTCATTGATTCAAAGTAGCAGTAGCAGAAGGTAGCCTACACATCTCTAATATTAACTAATTTATAATTCTTCCATTTTTTTGCAAGTATAAGGACGAGAAAATAGGTAATCCGATTTTTTAAAAGAATACTACAAATTGAGGGCTACATTATGTGTCAGTGGACTAGAAAGCTAACATTATATGAAGAACTGTTAAATCAAGAATTTGTCAACTTGATATTTCAGAACATTCGTGTTACTGAAATTAACATACAATTTATTTGATTTGGGATAATTGAATCTAAGAAGATAAAATAGCGTTTTATATTATACAACTAATATGAAGACTTTCCCTTTTCCAGCGCCAACAACCTCATCTTAAAAAAATAGCATTGGAAGAGCTTCCGATTTGAACACGATTTAGCAATTACAAAACTTAAATTTTGCAACAAATTAACTTTTTGAAAACGAAATGAATCAAATGAAATGTAAATACTGTGTTTAGTTACCCGAGTTATTTTTAAAATTTTAAGGCGTTTTAGGACATTAAAAGTGTTCGTGAGTTCATTATCTAAATTGGATTTATACTTAAAGGATAATACAATATTATTTTTTATTTCACTGCTTGCTGTTATTCCAGTACAGTTTAGAGAATCGAAAAGCACTCATTACTATGTGTTAAAATTCGTAAGTCAAAAATATTTAAATTTGAACAAAGAACTAAATAAATAAATAAATATTCGGGTCGTTTATTCCGCCTTTTCTCGAGCAACCTTTCAAAGTTCGGTTTCGTGCATATCGATACATGACAGAGAAGATTTTCTTTTTATACAAAAAATAAAGGAATGAAATAATTCTTTAATGGATTCTCTTATGTGAAAAAAAAATGTATATATAAGTTGTTTCAACTTGGAAGGCAAATTTATAAGAAAATAATGACAAATTTTACATAATATTTTAAACTAAAAAGTAAACTTTAAAATTACAAATGCAAAAGTAACAATTCTTATTATTCAGGAACTGAAATAATTCATCTATGATATATTTTTTAACCAATAATAATGTTTCTAGTCGATTGATTCTGCTTGTAGTCATAATCGTTGTTCCGTGCCTATTATATGTGATAAATGTTGGAACTATAGTAAAATACTTATTGTCGTCGTAGCTATTATCAGCACGAAATTAGTTCGATAAAGGTCTTTGTAAGAATTTTTTCTCAATTGCAATTAGATAATATATTGGCATTCATATATGCCTATAAATAGGCATTTCATATTATTACCATATTACTTTCTCTCAACATTTATAGTTAAATTACTTTTTTAAAGCACAACTAAGCGTAGTTCGGTAGGTTTAAACTTGTTCCCTTTTGCGAAATGTTGAAGATTCATCCTATACGTCATAATCGATCGCTAGAAGAAGAGCTTATGAGTGGTCATCCTTTTACGGTCAGCGCCATCTACGTTTCGAGTGAAATGCTTTAAAATGAGTAATAACTTTTTATTGTTTGTTTTAAACATGCATATTACTTTATTAAATACTGATTTTACAACGCTTTTTATTCCCCAATTCCACAGCATCCTAAATGTTGGCTTTCTCAGTTTGAGATGTCTGTAAAAGAGGAAAATGCCGCATTCTAAAGAGCTAAAATTTAAAGGTGAATTGCACAACTTGTTTCAAAGAGGAAATCAATAGAGGGATTTCAGCCATTGGAATGACAGTAGGGTGTGTCTTTCGTTTTGAAACGCCTCTTTTAAATTTACAAAACCAATTTTTGCCGAGAAAACTATTTCAGAGTAACTACAATTTTGAAAAACAAAGATTTTATCGTTTAAGTTGCAAAAGGAAATGCAGAAATCATTTCAGGAATTTATTCGAAAATTCCATTTATTTTACTTTAGAGACAAATGAAGTGCTGCCGATAAAATTAAGTACTTTTTGCTGAAATTAATAGTTTTATCGCTGAATTTGTACGATACTCAAAGCTGGTGTTATTTCAGCCAAAATATAGCAAAAATAATTTTAAACTACATTTGATAATTATGCATAAACATAAAAAGCAACTTCTGCAATGGATTTTCAAGAACAAAAAATAGAAGAAGAAGAACAAGAAATAAACGTAGTCAACCGTCGAACGGAAAATGTGAGACTGAAACTTTCGCGAATAAAAATGCCCGAAGAACTTCTATTACACTTTACAGAACAAAAAATCAAAAATTTAGAAAACATTGGAAACCATATGTTTTATAATTTTAGGGTTTAGTTTAAAAATTGCAATTTAGTAGCAAACGTTTAAAGAAATTATTTACTTCTTTGTTTTGCTTACGTCTTGAATACAGATAACAGCTTGCAAAACTATTTCAAGATCATTATATATATATATATATATATATGCGAAAGCTTTATATATATGTGTGTATGTCCACTTATGTCGAGGAAACTCGCTATTCTGTTAAGTTTTTTAAAATGTAGGGAAGGGGGTGGCAGCGCATAGAATTTTATATTTTTGTTATTTATGTTTTCAATGGTGAGAGTAATAAACATTAAAAATATGCAACTCAGTTCGACAACTTAAACTGTTAATGTGTATGGTAAATAGTACAAATAAGCAAACTGAAATAAATTATGAATATGATGTGTTGCTTTTCAAATAATAGGTGTCTAGTAATTATAACTATATCCGTATCATAATGCTGCCTCTAATAAATAAAACCATTATGACAATGCGATGAACCTTAACTCTTGTCAATTGTTCTCGTACTTACCTCAGCGATAGAATATTTTTTATTCTCAGTCAAGTACTAGAATCGATATTAGGGAAGCAAATGATCGAGAGATGAGTATAATCAAATGCTCGGATATCGAGTGGTTCTAACAATCAAATGATCAGTAATTGAGCGAGTCTCTAGACTCCCGAGATCTAGATAGTACAAATCACTCAAGAGCAGTGGTTCGCCAAAGTGTTCCCCCAGAGGTCTATTGCAATCTACACGCCCACGTCAGTAAAAGAAAAAAAATGGAGTTACACGAAATGAAAATAGGGGTCTATGAAACTGAAGCACATTTAAATAAGCTATCACCAAATTTTAGACATAATGTACCTTGCAGGAATTTTGAAAATGTTAATTATTTTCACGCAACATTTCAGGACATTTTTCTCTATGTCCATACTTAGAACTTCGTGGGAAAAATTTTACCCTCAGTTTTACTCTGGTTTGGAACCTTCAAATATAAATATTGCACTAATTGACTTTTTAAAGAATGATTCCCTGTGGAAAATAGAACGAAAAACAGAAAAGCATGCACAGTTATGCATTTCTTATCCACAACTTCCAAGTACAAAATAAGTTTTAAATTTACTTTAAGTTGTTCATGTTTTTAAAAATATGCTAATTTAAATTTCAAAAATCAAAACCGACATCCAATATCGGATATTCAGTATTCGGATGACAACAACCATGTTGGTACGCCTCTGCTGTCCTATATTTGAAGTTGTTAAATTTGCCAACCTTGAACAACAATGTCACTTCTGATATCCAAACTCCAAAGTATGACACGGAATCATTTGAAAAATGAGCTATGCAGCAAATCATGATCAAAATCATGTAATCTGAAAAACTGAGAAATTTCTAGAAAGATTTACAGTAATTCCGCTTCCTTTTTAAAGCATCGACATTGAACCTTGTTTGCAAATAAGAGTCGGTTTTGTTTGCTGAGTGAAAAAGTTAGGTATTTAAAATAGTTTCGTTTTTCCCCTTCTTCGAAGAGTTGTTGCAGTCAACGTTTGTGCCGCCATCTGTTGGAAAGATTTCGCATCTTCGCAAAAAAACATATCTGGTATTCTAAACCTGATAAACATTTGCCGTGCTATTCGAATAACAAATTTCAAGTCATAAAATAAAGAAAACACGTTTAACTGTTTTCTAATTTCGCAGCTGTAAAATCAGCAAATTTTTTAATGAATTTTAAAATTTGAATCACTATTTCGAATAATAGAGAAGTGTTTTTAACAATTTCAGAGAAATCGTGCAGTTTTTTTTCTATGTCTAGTATTCGTTTACATTTCACCATTTCACACAATCAAGGAAAAGTTTTCTGTACAGAGCCTACTTTTTTGACAATAGGTAAAAAGTGTATGAAACTCTATACTAAAACGATATTAATTTGCAAATATTAATTAAGCGCCACCATCTTGTTATTAATATTGAATAACAAATATTACCTATAAATTTAACCCGTAACTGAATATCTAATAAAAACATACGTATTGTCTTGGGGGTTCCGTAACCACTTCACTTCAATAATAACATAAGCATAATTTTCTTCTCTTTCAGTGGCAATGCAATTAACAATTTATTTCTTAACCGTGACTGAAAAGGAAGCGTTTTATTACCAGTAATGACTATAGAAACATTGCTCACTTAAAAAAATATACTGTACGCAATAATGTCTACATAAAAAAGAAAAGAAAAGATAGCAAAGTAATAGGAAGAAAATTACAAGCAGTTTTGACATCGACTGGAGAAGGGACAGTTTATTAGATTAGAAATAATGATTTTTCAGGCGAATAATTTTGTTTAAGCAGATATTACTCACTTAAGAATTTCTACGCACAGAAATTAGAAATGGTAAAATTTAGTTTACCAGTCACTCTCACGTCAAGTATAAAAAAGGCGAAAAAAAAAAAGAAATGAAAGAAAAAAAAAAGGAATTTTGTATCAAGCCTTTTTTAAATAAGGAAAAACAGTTTTCTTACAACAAAAACTTCCTTATTCAATTTATACAAGTTTTACACTATTTTTTTTCTTTTCTTTTTTTACTCGATGGTCAAATGCTTTGCAATTTTATGATATTTTTACATTATGTATGCAATTTTATCTTATATAAGCAATTTTAAATTATGTATGTAATTTTATATTACATATGAAATCTTATATTACATATGCAATTTTATGTTACATATGCAATTTTATATTATGACTAATGTTAAAAGTTTAACTTTTCATTCTACAATAAATGGCAAAAAAAAAAAAAAGATTTCGTTCTTGATAACATATTTTTTTTTTTTTTTTTGCAATGAATGAGCAAAGCTGCAAACCTTTACGCCAATTGCTTCTTAAAAAATAAACATCAAGAATAAAGAGAATATTCTTAAATCTTTACCCTACAGATGCCCTCATTGGTTTACGACTTTTAAAATTTTCAATTTAATATTCTACTAGTTATTTCAATGCATCCAATATTTAATGAAACATACTTAAAATTGGATATGTTTGCACTTACCGAAAAACTTTTATGATTCCTTTTACTAAAATGGTAAAAACTCCATCTCTTGTTTATTATTGTGATTATTAAAACATTTCGTAATGGATTATTTAGTAGTACTAGCTGATCCCATGCTGAACATCTGCGGGCTATAAGTTCAACATTCAAACTTAAAAATCGTCACCTCACATAAACAAACTAAGGTGTTGCCACTCCAAAAAACCAGTAATTAAAAATTGAGTTAAGAATGGAAATATTTTTTAAGAAAACGCTTTAAATTCAAAAGGCTTAAGAAAATATCGCTCGACATAAACAAACTAAAGTGTTGCCACTCCAGCAGTTGCCGTTTTACCATAGTTTGATGTCAGTATCGTATCGTACAGCAAAATTTAATCGTAACTGGTCCACATTAATTAAAATATATCTTTACTAATATTATAAAACTGTAGAGTTTGTTTGCTTGAACGCGCTAATCTCAGGAACTACTGGTCCGATTTGAAAAATTCTTTCAGTGTTAGATAGCCCGCTCATCGATGGTGGCTATAGGCTATATATCATCACGCTAAGACCAATAGGAGCGGAGTTCCGAAAATTGCATAAAATAATCCTTTTCTATCGGAAGAAATTATCGCATCCTTTCGAGGTTGATACCATTGAAAAGCTCGTAAAAAAACTATCCTAGAAAGAGTTTTGTCCTTTGTGCTAAAATTGGAAGTCTCTAAATTAACTAGAAAAGAAGTTACAAGCGTTTTTCTCTGTAATTTGAAATTATTTTTCCCCGGTAATTAACTTAAATTTTATTTGACCTAGATGATGACCGTTTTATTTTATTTGCATTGTTTCATCGTGTCAACAATTGTTACATTTGCAATGTGAACAAACAAATGAATGCAGTTGCCATTGTTAAACAAATCAAGTTATAATAATAATCAACGGTTCATTTTGATGAGGCATCGCTGTATTTGCGAAATATAGTTGAAGATAGTCCGTGCAACGCCAGGCGCAGCAGCTAGTATATATATATATATATATATATATATATATAGATTTGTCAAACAATAAGACGCAAGCAACAATATTAATTTGACCAATATAGGATTAGTCTTCTTTCTTTTAAGGAAAGAGATAAAATAGGATGGACAGTTTGAATTTATTTTTCATTCTCGAATTCCCTTGTACCTTTGTAAATTCTAACATAATTCCAATCTATTGATTGGTTCACAAAGAAAGAAAAGAAAAATAAATATTTTCTTTTTTTTTTTATACTTCGTATTTTGTAAACAACTAAGACTGGGATCATTTCCGACTATCACATTACATCGAATTCTTTTCTCTCTTTTGGTATTTTTTTACACAAACGTGTTAAATTCTCTATTGTTTTGTAATTTTACCAAAATATTCTTCGGTCTCACGCTGACGTCTCTCTGCCCCCCAAAAAAGGTCTTGCTGAAAAATCTCGTGATTGCCTGCTAAACAAGTTAATACTGTTAATATTAGTTCTTGGCTGCTGCCAAGTTTTCTTCGGCCAACGAAAATAACTTTTTAGGTCCTTTACGGAAACAGCAGTATTTTTGCACCGTTATTAGCATTACTCGACACAGCATGAAAAAGGTTTGCATATGCATTGATATGATGCAGACGAAATAACTATTTTCTTCTTCTAGTTAATATTAGTTTGCAAGTAAAGTAAAATCTATTACTTGTATGTATTTGTGCATTAACTTAACGCGACACTTTTTAGAGTTATTTTTATTTAGAATTTATTTTTATGTTTTAATTCCGAAGAAAGGTAATTAAAGGTTAAGAATATTTAGCAGAGTCTTAGCCTGTGGGGTCAGGACTCCAGCTAGATTTAATAATTGTATAATTAAAATAACTTTTGTAATTAAAATAACTTTTTATTCATTCAACTCGAATGGTGAAATAACATAAAACACTTCATCGAAAACATTCAACTCCTGCTGGTTAAGACATATCATTCGAAGCATTTCTCAAACCCACACCTGATCAGGTTCTTCCGCTCTTATATATAGTTCTTTAAACAGAAAAATTTGCTCATGGTTTACAGTTTACAGTTAACTATATTTACGACAGGAAATAAATATGCAAAGTTAGATTTTCCAACAGGTACCACACTCATTGTGGTGCGCTGAAAGAGTTGGTACCAATATCTGAGAACCCATTAGGTCTGCAATGGTTAAGAGCCCATTCAGACCTAATGCGCACCCCTATTAGAAAGAAAAAAAACTTTTGTCTGATTCTGTTAAACACGTAATGTGAATTTTTTTTCCAAAATGAGTGAGTTTTAGCGCTATGGACGGACATTATAATTTTTAATGGAATAGTTAGCCCACTGATAATCATGAACGTGAAAAGGCCTTCAGTAATATTTATCTTGAGCGGTTGTGAACGTGACGTATAATACATTGAGAACTTACTAACTAACACGATCATTTGTAGCAGATTTTGATGGAAGGGATGTCACACAATCGTAGCACTATTTCTAACGTTTAAAAGAATTTCATTTCACGTTAATAACTTAAAGTTCACGAATTACTTTATACAAGGTAACTATAATTATAGTTGCCCTGTTTAGGCTTAGGTAACTCGTTCTAATAGACATATATCACTGAAATTTTGCAGTTACATTAGATGAACCACGGTGAAAATAAATCTGCAGAAAAGAAAATATAAGTTTAAATTTTTACCACTAGGAGCGCATGACCTAAAAGTACAAATTAGAAACTAGAAAACTTTATTCTATCACATAATTTGCTGAATGTGCCTTTGTTTGAAACAGGTGTTACCTCGTGTGTGTATCCTCGAAGGGGTTCTTCTTTAAATTGCAAGAACGTATCGCTGAGAATTGGAATTGATACTGAGACAAGAAGACGTCACATCGTGGTAAAATTCGAACTTTTTTTTTTCTAATTTCATATTGTTTTTCTCCATTGCCCACTTACAACGTATATAAAAGGTGCAATTCATATTGATACCTTTGTAAAACCTGAATGGCAACAGAAAAGAAAATGTTTTAGTGAGACAGCTGGGGGGGGGGGTGAAATCAACGCTAAGTTGTCGCTTATCGCATTTGTTGTTGTTAATTAAATGTTTCTTTTTTATACATATGTTGCCTTTGTCACAGTAAAATATTTATTTATTTACTTTTTAATTTCTAATGGGCTGTTATTAGCTTCTGCCAATTGCAGACCTAGTGTGTTCCCGAGAGATTGGTACCACCTCTTTCAGCGGCACCACAATGAGTGTGGTACCTTCGCCGCATGAGACTTTGGAAGTCCGGTTTCTCCACCTGAAAGGGCGAGCACTCGGACTCTGTTGATGCGAAATTGCACTAGGAATTTAATTTAGCCGAGAGCATCCAAAGCCAAATGTCTACGCATTACAGTAAAATACTACATCTCTTAATAATCCCTCTTACGTACATATCAAGTTTCAATGGCATACTCTTATTTGAACAAGCTCTACGTAGATCTAAACAGGATAACAATCCATTGATGCGGGTGTGACATTTGCACTCATATTTGCACTACAATTGAAGAATTTCAAGATTTCAACCTGTAACTTTTGATTTTTGTATTTTTGAATGTAAGTAACCATCACATATGTTACTACTACGTACCAAGTTTCTAAGAAAAAAGTGATTTCAGAGTTTTATATAAAAACAAGTAATTTGTGCATGTTGCGGGTGTGACATTGTCACACCAGCATATCCGCCAACATGCACAAATTAATACTTATTAAATAAAATACTTTATCTTAGAAACGTTACACTTTGTATTAATATAGTACATGACGGTTAATTACATTCTAAAATATAAAAAAATAAAGGCAAAGGTTAAAATTCTTTAATTGTAGTACAAATATATAAGTAAAAATGTAACAAGCGCAAAAATGGATTGAGAAAATATAACCACTCTAAAGATATATTTACCCATCAGTTTATCTTTCTTTTATGTGGGGTTTTTTAGCATAAGGTATGTAAGTGCAAAAGAAAAATCAGCGACATTTTTACTGTCTATGTTTGAAGTTATGATTTCAGAAAATATTCAGAAAACTGCCTTTTGTAAGGGAGTGAAAATTCGCTTTGAAAATATCTTGGGTTTAAAGAAAACACAACGTTCTTTGCGCAGAAACGGCTTTATAAAGAGCAAATAAAAACAAACAACTCTATCCAATTAGAGTAAACTTTGACATATAAATAATTATTAATGAATTACGCTAATGGGAAGGCAATATTTTTTAAACAAAACATTTTTTAAAATTTAATTTATTGAAATATATTGCTTTAACTTCAGGTTATTGAGAAATGCTAAAGTAGATGGACAAATTTCGTTACCGAAAAAGGGGGGGGGGGAGGAACTAAACTAAATCTAACTTTTAACTGAGAACTCTGATAGGTTTGAAATTAATTACTATTAATATCGTTTTAATTGATAATTTGCTAACCAATGAAAATTACATGTAAACTTTCTCTAGGAGTATTTTTAGTGTAAAATCTGAAATATCTTGTTATTATATTAATGAATTAAGAACTTCAGCCATGTTATATTTGTCTTGCATTTACAAAATGCAATTAATGCGTATTAAAATATTTTGTGGTGCTTTCCCCTTCTTTTGTAAGGAGAAAAGTTGACATCAAAACAAACAAAATGGAAAACCATTCAGTAAATTTGAGAAGCAAAATTGTGGGGGAAAAAAAGAAATACACGAATACACAAAGAAAAAAAACTAATTTCAGATTTAAAATAAAATTCAGATAAGCTACTCGCTGTATATTGTAGCCAGAAATTACTTTTGAGTAGGGTACTTTATTTCACAATCCCTCTCCTCCCACAAATTTCTACAAAATATGTTCATTTTCCAAATTGATCTGATTTCTACCTTTATGATCCCCTTTCAACTAGAGGAAAATTATAATTTCCACATAAAAGTAGATATACAGTGAAACCTGTGTAAGTTGACCACTTGCGGTGCAGCACTTTAGTGGTCAACTTAGACAGGTGGTCAACTATACAGGTTTTACTGTACATTTGTTTTAAAGTAGGAAGGAAGTATTAGGGGAAAATGTTTGAATCCCTAAAACCCTCCATTTGCTACGATATTGGCCATCATAGATAATTACCATTCAGAAGTAAAATACAGAAACGATTTTATTTTTGTGCTATTTTTTTCGTGCGATTTATTTTTTTGCGGTATATGAATCTAAGCGGCGTTAGCACCAGTTTAATGTTTCCTATCAATGTACATATACATATTTAAAAATGACAACTAATTATAATTTTTATTTATACAGTAAACACATTGTAAGTGCCCATGTGCTTACTGTAAAAATAAAAATTATAGGAGAAGGCTTTGATAATTTCGGCGAAAATGACCTTGACGAGATGATTGAGGACCAAACTATCGATGATAGTGACATTATCACTATCATCGATATATTGATAGATTATGAAAATGGACAAGAAGAACCGGAATCTATTACAGCAGATAAAATATATGTAGGGATCCAAATTGCTAAAAAATTGGAAATGCATTTTCTTAAAACAGATACCAATGCGGAAAGACGCTTAAAATTCCAAAAAGAACTGAGATCATGCATGTCTCACTATCGCGACGTTTACAAGCAATTGACCAGTCGACCGTCGTCACAAAAACTGGTCACTGACTTCATGGTACCAAAATAGAAATCAATTGAAATCCTATCTTCAAGCGCGACAGCGATTTTCAACCAATTCGTCACAAGATGCGCGTTTTGGATTACGACGAGTAGGAGCAAACTATTTAATGTATAATTTGAAAACTTCTCCATGTATATGTACAATGAAGAATTAAATATTTTCACAATTTTTTTAGGTCTCATTTAATTATTTAATTTAATTGAAAGCATTATCTCATCTATTTCATAAATCATTGATGTATTTTCTAAGCCCGACTTTTTTTATGCGGTCCCTATCCACCGCATAAAAAAAAAATTAGGTGGTATATCGTACAACGTTGCTTATTATACGTAAGAATTTATAAAATTTCCGAATATTTTTTTGTGCTTTTTTTTTATGCGGTCCCTATCCACCGCACAAAAACAGGTTTTACTGTATTCCAAAGCACCAACAAAAATTAATACACGAAATTCAACCGTGCATCTTTTCCTCAACAATAGTTCATTGGTATTTCACTTAACTGCTGCAAATATCCAACTGCCGTCCTGAGGGAGCACTTATATATGAAAGCGCATCGGCATGTTGAGTCACGTAGGGTATCCTCGATTGCAGCATTAAGATTTCATTCTCGAAAGCAACACCTTCGGGGTTAAACGAATCCTCTACGAGTGAAGACAATGAGTGAAAATGTTACCCTCGAGGACATGACTTCAATAAACGTAAATCACCAAGGAAAAAAAAAAATAGAAGAAGGCAGACTGTCAATTTTTTAAACAAAATAAATGCCTCATATAAAATGAGCAATTGTTTAGACTTGGTTAAGACTAGTGTATTTTTAAAATGAAATCTTCTATATAGTTAGTATAATTGTCAGATAGTTTTCTATGATGATTATCATACAGTACAACATAAGCACAAATTATGAAAGCAAAAATATTAATGCGTAAAGTGTTTTAAAATTCGTATGTATGTTTTACTTTTGAAAAAAAAAAAAAAAGACTGCAATAGATATCAGGTATATGGAGCAGTCAATTTTTTGAGTTCCTTCTACTACAGCTCCGAATTTAAAGTACTTGCTACAGCTCCATTTCAGCTCCACTTCGTGTTCCGCATGATTCAACAGGAATCATATTATTAATCTCTTTTACACAGTTAATTTATTAATTGATATGAATATATGTGATAAAACTTAAAAAGGTACCTTACTGACTATTCATCAATAAAGACATATTGCAGTATTGCCATACTACTTTCTTCAAAATAATCCCCCCCCCCCCCCGCCGTCCCTACAAAAAAAAAAAAAAAAAACGCCGCTTTCAGCCCCAGTTTCAAGAAAAATTTCGTTGCTCCACTGCTCCACCTCCACACTCCCGAGCTACTGCTCCACAATACTGACCTACTGCTGCACGCTCCTGCTACTAATTCCGCTCTATATCCATGATATATAAACAGCAATACTTTGATGTTTGGTTTCGTAAATCTGATGGATATGGAGGAAAGAGTTCTTATATTGTAGACTAAATAGTTATCAAATAATGAGTAAGATTAAATTAGATTATTTAGTTAAGTTTTCATTTTTTTTTTTTGAAAATTTTCTGATTACGGAAATATGCTGAGAAATTTACAGAAATAGGGCTAAATGTCCTATGGGACCTAACTTAAACACGTATGTTTCTGACAATACCATGACATAGGTTTTATTATTCTGCCTTCCGTTGCGTTCGCAGTAAATTCACAAATTATAGATTACTGCTCAGCCGCCGCAGATTAATTCATATTAGCGCGCCTAATGAAATTAACTGTATTTAATGATGAGCAGATTTATGTTGATGAACATGATGTGATATTTTTTGAAGAAATGGAGATTTTTAGGTGAATGTACGTGTTATTTGCGTTATCATTTTGCATTAATCTTTCTTTTTTTGCCCTCAAACGGTGTTATTTTCCCACGCAAAACCCACATCACAAAGAAAGAATTCAAAACTTGCCTCAGCTGCCCTTTGTAATCAAAAACAAAATCACTGATTGAAGGAACAAGAGAGCTAGAAAAGGATAAAATCTTTAAAACTGGCTTTCTAAAAGTCATTTTAATGTCATACAACATTTTGATTCACTAAACTCGACAATCAAAAAGCGTATTTTAGTAACTAAATATAATCATTATAAGAAGCATGGATATTGAGAGTTTACATACAACTTAGTAGAGGAGAAATATAAAAACGTTAAAGCTGGTTTTCTAAAACTTATCTTTATGTCATACATTTTTGTTCACTAAACTCAACAGTCAAAAAGTGTGCTGCAGTCGCTGAATATAATCGTTATAAAAGCATGTAGAGAGTCTACATGCAAAACTTAGTAGAGAAGAAACACAAATCTTTAAAGCTGTTTTTCTAAAACTGATCTTTATGTCATACATTTTTGTCCACTAAACTCAACAGTCAAAACGTGTGCTGCAGTAGCTAAATATAATCGTTATAAAAAGCATGTAGAGTCCACATGCAAAAACTTAGTAGAGAAGAAATATAAAAACGTTAAAGCTGGTTTCCTAAAACTTATCTTTATGTCATACATTTTAGTTCATTAAACTCAACAATCAAAAATTGTGCTATAGTAACTAAACATAATCATTATAAGAAGCCTTTTTTCTCACTCAAAAACTATTTTGCAAAGTTCGAATCCCTCTAGTGGTGAAGAACCTCTGTGAGAATTATTTTCATTTATTGCCATTTACGACTCATCAATAATCACGTATATACATTTCATTTCTACGTACGACTAAATTTTTTTGAATGAATCTTTAATGCATTTACAATCAGTTTTATTTATTGTAGCTACTATTATTATCATTACTATTGCCATTATTATTAATATTCATGAGAACGCACTAGAAAGGAAAAATTTTACTGCAAATTCGATTGATTTGAAAATTGGTAATCTTCAGGGGACTCGGCACCTTTCAAATGTAAAAAATGGCTGAAAATAACGATTTTTCAATTTTTTGCTTAAAATGTGGTTTGACTCTCCTAGTATATCTGAGCGAAGTTTTGAAGCGATACAACCAATATAAATGTAGTTAAGAAGTAAGAGAACTCAAATATTTCTGATGTTTTAGTAGGATTTTGTATTCTTTAAACTGCGTTTTCTCGGTTTTGTGTATTCGCCATATTGTAGTACTTAAAATGATAAAACTTCTACATATATTCATGTAGCAACTTGAATTTTTTTTTGTGTGCGTTCAATATGATGTGCTTGATAAAATTAGGGATGGAATTTGCTATATATTTTCAAAAAAAAATTTTAAAAATGAAAATGTAACAAAAGTCGCTTTTTTCTGTGTTCTACCATCAATGTAACTTTAAAAACTTTTTTCTCAAAAACTAATTAATTAATAGCAAAACCCATCCCTAAAATTGTAAACCATACTATAATAAGTACTTTTAAAAAATTTGGTAAAAAAAAAAGTCAAGAAATGAAAAAGAAGAAGGAAATTTAAAATTGTTAAATAATTTTAAAAAAATAAATTTTAAAATTTTCTGTTGGTTGAATTTTGATTTTTCATGTGAAAATCATTTTTTCGAACAATAGCACATCATAACATACAGATGAAATAGGTAAAAGTTCTTAAATAAAAAAAAATGTCAAAAGGTGCCAAGTCCCCTTAAACGAAGCTTCAATGCCGAAAAGCGATAATTTTAGCATCAAAATGAATCGAGAGTGACTGGATGACGATAACAGTGAGCGAGTGATGAAAATAACGCCGATTACATTAAGCACTTGGTCGCAGTTGGTCATCTTTTTCCATAGCCCTTTCCGCCCGCTTACTCGCACAGAAAGTATTTCACATCAAGTAATATAAATCCTTAATAATCATTTGTAATTGAAATACCGGCTCAAATATTTCAACGTACAAGAGCTTTTAAGAGGTAAATGTATACGAAAAGATAGCGACAAAAATTAGTATGTTGTGTGCTATAAAAAAGGGGGGGGAGGGGTAAAAGAATGCATTAAGATCATCAATTCTAATTTCTGAACATATATCAAAGATAATACACATTTCAATAAAAGTTTAAACTATACAGGAGTTTTGAAAGGAGCTATGAATTACTTTATGACCGAAACAGTTTTTTTTTTTTTTTTGACTAACTGGCAGTTGTGTAAAAAAATAATGACGATCTTTTATAAGGAAAATACTATGAGAAATTTAAAAAAACAGAATTTAACGTATTAGTGCCAATCTAATAAAAGGCAAAAAATGCTTTTGCAGTAAAAGAATGCGAAGCACTTTTAATGTAAAATTGCGGAGCACTTTTTTTTTTAAAAATTGCAGTCTATCATATTCAATTTAGTTTTGCAGTTCAGGCAGCAAAAAAATTATTTTCTTAAATAATTGTAAAGGAAAGAGTACAGGAAATAAAAGTTATTGATTGAAACTTAAAATAAAACAGGTGTTTCTATTTGCTGTAAAATATGTAGTATAAGAAATCTAAAAATTAAAGTATTTACTTGTGACATTACTCTGTTTATTTTTATCGCTTCACAACAATTATGCTTTACCAAAAAATAATGAGACAATAACAGTTTAAAACATTTTTAGCGTTAAAATATAGCGGAAACTGCATGGTAGTTGACGGTTCAATGGTTCAATCAGCTGCAAATAACCGGCCGGTGCCGATTAATCGACAACCGATTAATTATAATGATAGTTCTGTTTATTAATACCATCTTCCCATCACTATATTCTTTTCCGTTTACAATTTTCATCTTTACAGAATTAGGTAACACTTAATTTTTGCGAGCAATGGTTTATTTTTTTCTATTTTCATATTTTAAAAAAATTCAAAAAAAAAAATTGAATCCACTTGAAATTAAATTGCACTAAAAAGTGAAAAATAAATTAATTTTTTAAGCAACATTGATACTACTTTTAAACATAATTTTTGAAGTCGACGAAAAATTATCTAATTATCATTACGCTATGTGTTACTTTTTTTTGAAACTGTTGCAAACACTGGGACATTTAATTGATTCATAATTACTATTACAAAGGATTTAATGTATCACAATTTTGCATCGACTGGTCAAACGAAAAACGGTACCTTGGGAAACCAAGCTCGATCGATTAAAAAAAGAATCATGAAAATCGGTTCAACTGATGAGAAGTTATCAGTGGATAAACAAACAAAAACATGAAGTTCCGCCCAGAACTATACGAACCTATAAAAATAATTTAACTTTGTGCAAGTAAACAATAATAATAAAATTACACGTTAATTTAAAGCACAAATGAGCAATAAAATGCAGACATATGTTTCGGGATTGCTTGGAATCCCTTTTTCAATGCGACAGGGAGCTTCTAGATGCAAAACATCCAAATGAAGCTAATTTGGATGTTTTGCATCTAGAAGCTCCCTGTCGCATTGAAAAAGGGATTCCAAGCAATCCCGAAACATATGTCTGCATTTTATTGCTCATTTGTGCTTTAAATTAACGTGTAATTTTATTATTATTGTATACGAACCTACTTTCCCGTATAACCAAAACTTCAAGTTTATAATCTAGCTATCTCTCTCTTTCTTATTTAGCTTTAGTTCTTAACTACTTAAAATATAGCGTTTTCAACGGTTAATACATATTCGGGTCACTCATTCATTCGTTCATTCATTCATTTACTCATTCATTTATTGATACACGTACTTAACTATTTTTTTTCATTTTTTCACTCAATTATTAATTCATTCTTTCACTCTTTCATTTATTCAGTCATTTATTCATTCATTCTTTCACCCATTCAATTATTCATTCTTTCACTCATTCATTCAGAAATATCCTTAACAATTTTCATAAGAAAATAGGCTCATTTAGTTTTGGTTTAACTTCGTATCTGTACAAGTTCTACGGGCTAACATCTTTCTAATAAAGTTTGTTCCAAGCGAATCCGTCTGCTGTATCAGGATTCATATAGAATAGAAATTTCCTAGTAGGCGCTAATGGTAATTTTTTCGAACTGTTCACAAATGAACAAAACATGTTCATATAAACAAATATGGCCACCCCGAGAGCTTCCAATAAATTCCTTCATAAGAACTTGGATCTTATGCCCAGAGCTTGCATAATTTGCTTAAGGCGCTAATGTAAAGATTTTTTGAACTGTTCAACATTGAACGAAAAATTGTTCAAATCAAAAAGTAAAATATGGAAATGAGATGTTCTTGCCAAGGTCTTTCGAATGCAAAATTTTTTTATCGTATTGGACGATTCCCTCAAAAGATATTAGGGAGTGGGGACAAACAGGCCGACAGACACCATTCCCCCCCCCCCCCCACCCATTTCAAAACTCTACTTTCTAATTTTAACACTTCAATCTTTATTTAATTATTTCACTTGTTTTTGACTTTTCTTTATTTTTAACGATATATTTACGATACATAAAGCCTCCTTTCACATTTAATTTATTTATTTATATTTTTTACGGAAAAATGGGCTGAAAAAACGGCAAACATATGGTATGAGTGCATAACCTCCTCTTTTCTGAAGTCGGTTAGAAAGTAACTCGTCATATTTTATTCAAATTTTCTGAACCAATTTTAGTATTGATAGTTAAATAAAATCACATTCTATCAACTACACATAGAAACTTCAAACACTTAGATAGCAGTCAGTGGCCAGTAGACGTTTTTAATTTAGTAGCACTATTTTTATTATTAAAAACCACTTTATCCAGGTTTTTTTTTCTTTATAGTATCTGTAAAGTACTCTGTAAAGCACTCATTTTGCGGTATGCGTAACTTATACTACGGTGGAAAATATTGATAAACGAGAAATGTTGCAATATAGTATGCATTAATGCATTTATGCATAAAGTAAAAAAAAAAAAGAAAATAAATGCATAAACATCAATTCTTGTGAAAGAAATTAAAAACGTGCACATCTAAATTTAAGAAAGGAATAATAAATTTAATAATAATACATTTTTTGTTGAATGAAAAAGTAGCAGTTTAAATGCAAATTGTAAAATGTAAGTTGAAATTTCTGTGAAAATAGTGAATGTAAAAACAATGAGAAAAGAAATTTGTTTGAATTGGGAGAATTCTCTTAAAGTTTGGGGAAAGGGGGGACCGACGGACACGCATATCCTCATTTCATAACACCTAGCTTTTTTTTTATTACGGTGCAATAAATATTTAAAAAAGAATCCGTGAAGTTTAAAAAACAACAATTTTGTTTTATTGTTACTATGTATTACTATTAGCTTATCTATTTTTATTTAATTCACTTTTTTCTACTGTTCTTTATTTTTAACAATATTTTCAGAATACATTAAGCTTTCTTGCATGCTTTATTACTTTTTTAAAAACTTTTAGGGAAAAGTAGGCTAAATTTACTTTTATTTTTAATTTACTTTTGTTTTTAGATTTATTTTTACGATTTACATTTTTTCTTTTTCATCTTTTTGGAAGAGCTGTCAAATTCAAACTGACTGCTGGTATTAAACTATTTATTTATTCTTTTTTTTTCTCTCTAAAAAAATGCATTTTCATCTTTACGATGATACTTTGTAAAATTTGAACGGAATGGACGCTACAATTTGAAAATATTGGAGTCGTAATTTGGGCCCAAGAATTTCTCTTTTACAACGTAGGACCTTTTATATTTACGTGGCATTAAGACCTGTTATTTAGGGAGGCCAATAGGTGGCAATTGCTTTCCCCCCAGCTTGAGAAGCAAATATATGTGTGTGGGATTTACATCACATGTTATCCTGCAGAAAAACACATACTTATTGGAATGATGACAACAAAAGAGAGGTGTCCCCATAGTGAAAATAAGTTTAAACAAAATGCTGCTCTAAATTTCCGTTTCTTTTGTTGCATCTTCTATACATTTTTTGTGAAATCATATTTTTAAAATGTTACTCCGATATATCTCTTATATATGTTTTGGAGGGGTGGGGAGGGGTGAGAGGTGCATCATTCCTCTTAGAGGGAGGACAACCCTCGATTATTGTTAATAAATTCATTCGGCGTGGTTTCTAGTTTTTGGCAATGAAAAAAAATCTTCGCCGATTGATCGCCACTGAAAATTGGACATAATAGGCCAAAAAAGGCCGATTATGGATGATTACCGCTAACTGCCGATTATTCGGTGCATCCCTAGTATTAAGTTATTATTAAAGTATTTGGAATCGTTTGTTCTAGTAGCCCAATGCATGGGTTACTTAGATCCACCATTGACGTTTACATTTCTTAGTATATTTTTCATAGCTATGTAAAAATGCCCAAGTTTCAAAGTTTCGCATAGTTCTTACCCTTTTTTAATTGGTTAAAATATCCAACGCTAATTAATTTTTTTTTTTTTTTTTTTTTTTTTTCAGGATTGAGACTGACTACAGGTATGTTGTGAAAATACAAAATGTCGCCAGAAAGCAACAAGTTCAAAGATTTTTCTGAACAAACAATGCTGAAACTGCATCAGATCTTGTGAAGTGTATGAAGGTGAGGCAGAGGTTTTTAAAGATATACAGATGAACTATGCATTACAGATTGGAAAGTGATATGCTCAAGAATCGTGGCCATACAAAAGTTTCTCCATAACAAATGTATTGATTGCTTTCTAAAGAATATTTGGAATAACATTTTTAAAACTGCGCATTTCGCCATTTCTGAAAATAGAAAAACAAATATGCACCAAATATTTTTATTGTTAATTAAAATTCCCTTACAGTGTATGCTGGATGAAATACTTTTTAAATGCATCAATTGTTATTAGTACGAAATCATATCTCTTCTTAAACCTAACAAAAGTTTGCAATGAACGAGTAAAAGGATAAAAAAAAAATTGGTTCAATGATTAGTAAATTATTGGGTTGCTTGAACCAAATAATAATAATTGTTATAGATTATTCAATGTAAAAACCATTGCAAAAACTGTCAACCTGCAAGCATAACGTAGCTATTGCAAAACAATGTAAGCCTTTGCGCTGCAACGTTAAAAAAAATCAAGGTAAAGGATGCTTTTCATCTCGAAGATCACTCTTTTGCATTGAAAAAGGGGTTCCTTGTAACCTCGAAACACGTGTCTGCAATTCTAACAAGTTTTTTGCTTAGTTTTACTTTGATGTTGAATTTCTATAACTCTTGCACGTTAAGGAAATGTTGAGTGTTTTTGCAGTAATTTTGAAAGAATCTACTTTATATCCGAAATCTAGAAAAGTGGGTACGTCACGCTTTCTTTATCAATCCCAATGCCGTTCACACAATCAGTAGTAATACTTTCTTATGAATTTTTCCGTAAACATTGCTTAAGTCTTTTTATAAAAATACTCCTGTAAAATGCCATATGTATTTTTTTCTTTGATGTAAACAGTATCATAATTTGTTTTTTAGCAGTAACTAGAAAATTTTTCCACATAAAAGAACATTCATTTGTTACAAATAATAGATGAATGCTTGCGTAATAAGATTTCTTCTTCATTACCTAAAAAGTGTTAAAAGCTATCGTTCTGTAAAATCTTTTGAGAGGAATTTTCAAAAAAGTTTTTTCATATACGTGTTTAGCGCTTAATATTGTTTTAAAGGGGTTCCATAAAATCAACAATATTGTAAACTACATTTGAAATAGTAATATTGATTTACTTAACATCCAGAATTAGGGTATTTATTCTAAGTTCTGGAAGTTGTAATGTATTTTAAATTTGTATTTATTTATTTTTAAGAAGTGAATGTATATCTGACAATAAAACGTTTCTGAAAATTTACTATGCCAAAAATCTGCAAATGTTCTATATTTTTATTTATTTATTCAAAAAAAAAAAGAAATAAAAAGACATGCACACTACAGACAAATCCAATCACAGTGTTGCATAAAATAACAATACAACAATAAATAAAACAAAGCATTAAGAATTTAAAAGTTCACGATATATTATACGATCTTTTCAATAAATTTGTTTTCAGCAAATCCGTCGTTTAGTTCAGGATTTATACATGATTTTAATTTTCTTGTACTTCCCATCGTTAACTTTTATGATCTGTTCAAAATTAAACGGAAGATTGTTCAATTTGAAAAAGAACAACAAGAAAAAAAAAGAAAGAAAGAAAAAAGGAAACATGGAAATAAGGTGGCCTGACTGATTTTGTCCGCTAGACATTTCCGCATTCTCATAACCTTTCTTTCAAATTTATTTAAAAATATTTCTGACATTTTACTTCGTCGATGTTTGGTTTAAGCATATTGTACGAGATTTTAAGTATTCTTTTCCTTTTCTTTTTTATTTTTTTGTTTTACTTTTAAAATTTTATTTTATTAGTTACTAGTTTAAATTACTTGTTTCATTAATTACTAATTTTGACTGTTTTAGCTCAAAATTTCAAGAGTAATGGAAAATAAATATAGGCACAACACGCTTTGATATTCATTTTTTCTCTGCATGGTATAAGTTTACCAGTATTGAGCGGAAAGAATAAAGGCTTCAACAGGGTGGACAGGTGGTGAAGCTACTAAGAATATTTTCAATCTAGCCCCATTCATTCTCCAGCGATAGTCATATTAATTTAATGTGTAGAGCATATGGAAAGGCAAGGTAGGCAGCCTTTATGAGAAAAAATTGATAGAGTAGAAATGATTGAGATCATTTCATCAAGTCAGCATATTTTGTTTATTTTCTCAATTTTTTTATATGTGGCTTAAAATCTAGTTACAGCGTACAGCGGTCATTTTTTAAAAGAACAAAATCATTAGGTAGTTGAATGTAGTTGAACTCCAATAAAAACTTGCTCTCCCTCTCTCTTATTCTCACAAGTAATTTAATTTTACAAACGAGTATTACCTAAAAAAATATTGAACTTTGTAAATAAATTGAACTATTTTTACTTGTATTTTATTTTGCCTCTGTTATTTTTTTTTCTTTTGCAATGTATGTAAGTTTGTCTCAGAAGCGGACTGTTAACATACCTAACTGCAATCCTATTTAACAAAATTATATTGCTTAAATTAACTTTTTCAAGATTAATACTACTAGGTCAACTATTGTTGAAATTAAAATTAATTTTATTATGGTTTTAAATACAGTTTTAATGGTTGTATTACGTTATCTAATACAGTTTATTTTTAATAGAGAATAAATGTAAACATTTTTTTTTTTTTTTACACAATTCAGTATTTTGCAAAAATAAGAAAACTTAGCATACAACAAATGCCGGAACTTATTTAGGTATTAATTTTTGAGAGAAAAAATGCTTTTGTGATACTCCTTTGATAGAATGAATTTGCTCATAAATGTATTTATTGGATATTTATTTTTTGCTGAAGTAGGGATTTGATTGATATTACCCAGTTATGATTCTTCTGCATTGTTTTCTTTAATTATCTCTCCTTTTCCATAGTCACGTATTCATTGGGTAACATTCTCTTCTCATTGTCATAAAACAGAATGCCTTCAATTTCTTTTAAATTGTTGCGTGACTTCATAACAATTTTTGAAGTCCATACACACTGTAAAAAAATCTCCTGAAATTAGCGGAAAAAGTACGGCAGCAGAGTTGCCGGAAATATTCGTTTTCTGATAATATTTCCCAGAGATTTGACAGAACCATTTCTTTTTTTTTTTCGTTAATCCAAATCAGGTTGTGAAAATACAGCAACCGTAGAACGGAAAAGTTCCGTTCTCGTATTTTCAGGACGTGATATTTCTGTTTTTGGAAGGAAAAACCATGTATTGAAGCACTACGGAAATCTTCCGTTAAAATCAGTCAAAAACACCCCTGAAAATTCAGGTTTTTTTAAAAGTGCATTACTAAATTTCCAACTGAAGTTGTGAGTGAGAAAAGTGTTGGGAAGTAATTTATCTTGTGAAATTTATAATATGAAATTCACTAAACATAAAATGAAAGTATAAAGAGAGGGATTTCCCCAATCGAAAGCAAAATTTTTCCTTTAGTAGTTTCTTGAATGTATATTTCTCGATTCACAGTAAAAAAATAAAGATGAAAACAAGTTATTAAAACTGAGTTAAAACAAATATACATATATAAATCTGATGATTTTAAAAAAGCATAGCGAACAACATTTTATTTTGGGCTATTTTAAACTATTATGAAATTTTAAAAATAAAAAGAAAAAAAACACTGAGAGCATTTAGTTAGTTTCAATTTTCAAGAAAAAAAAATGTTTTTGAAAAGTATTTTCTTCTAGTGTGACTTGGTCGCAAAGTTTTAAGAGATGTAGGGATTTCGTACCTATGACGAACAATACACATAATATTTCAGACATTTTTTATGAAGCAAACTTCAATCAAAGAGGAAAAAAAAGAACATTTGTGTTCGTTATCTTTTTACAATTTATCACACTCAATTTATTACATTCTTTCAACACTTGAGGGAGGTTCGACTTGAAAATACTTAAAAGTTAATGAAGCTACACAGGTCTTATGAAGTGTAAAACATGTTATTTCAAGGCACAGGAGGTATATTAAATATCTGAATAATTATTAATCATTTACTTACCGAAAACTAATAATAATCTGAATCAAAAGTATTAAAATTTTATGTGAAACAAAACAGATCCAATTCTAAAAATATTTCAAAATCGGGTATGAATTAGACGATTCTGTTAAATTTATAAATAAACTTAAGAGAAAGAATTTGCTCCGAGCCTAATTTTGCTTGATTTTGTGCAAACGAAATTTATTTTAATTACAAGAAAAGTAGTAATTTCGAGAAAAGTTTAAGGGATAGGTTAAAAGTTTATCCCTAAAAGATTATCCTAGGATATGTTAGTCTGTTAACAAAGTAGAAAAGGAAGTTTCAGTTACATTTAGGTTGATCAGAATAATATACAAACGGGAACTACATGAATACTTTAATGATAAGGACAAAATTTTCCCGTTGATTTGAGAAAGAGAAACATTTCTATCCAAAACTACTAAACATTTTCACTTGTAATAACGTCATACTAAACTAACTAGCGTCATTTGACTCCGGACAAACCAATCGAGAATAATTGATACGGGTTAAACCTACCTCAATAGCCATTCCTGAAAAACGTTTTAAAATCATGTTAAAATAAAAAAGCAAAATTAAACCCTGAACATACTATCTTTTAGTATTTTAATCTGAGTACATAAACAATTCCGTTTACTTGTATGTACGTTAATGATAGTAGCGCAGCAGAGAAGAGCGAACGGGAAAAAAAATGTGCTTTTGATAAAAAATGTCATTACATGGGATCGTTGTGTTTTCAATACTTATTTAACCTATTCCCAGCCGCACGTACTTCCAATGCACATTTTAATGAGATGCTGTTTTTTTTTATATCACATGTGTCCTAAATAACAAGAAAATGTAAAGAAAAAAAAATTGCTATTTTTGAGGAAGATATACGAGGTTAAAAATTCATTATTTTTAAGGTTATTATTGGTTTGCTATTTAATTTTAAAAATATCTATATAAAAATACTTTTTAAAAAAAGGCAAAATGATACCAATATCTTGATAAAAAGTGCCATTTTGTTATTAAAGCGCAGAATTTCCTAAATGATTTTCATAAACTGTTTTTTCAACTTAAAGAGTTTTCTTTAAGACCTCAAGTCATCTTTCTTTGAAATTGAACGAAAAATCAGATAGGCAATAGTTAAAAATATATATATATGTTGTGAAATAAAACCTCTTTATTTAAGTAAAAAAAGTTAAATTAAAAGAAGTTGCAAAATTTAAAAAAAAAAATGTTTTTAAAATGGTGCGAAAACATACCATCAGCAGAGAATGTGGTTATTACCACTGAGATACATGTATCCCTCTATTTTCTCTTTCTATACCTCTATATTTTTTCTTTTTTTCTTAGCATTATCGAAACTTGTGTTTCTGTTGATGTATTAAAGTGCTGTAGTTTTTTTCTCGGAAAAAAATTATCTGGGAAAAAGTCAGTGCATATGTTAGGAAGTTGTCTTGTGCTAAATGTGCACTTTCAAAGATCATTGGAAAAAGCATATAAAATATGAACCAAAAGATTGAGATTCTGGAACTGGGGGATAAAAATGGGGGACTCCAGAAATGGGCGGCAATTTCTGGAGGCTGAGAAACTCGGAGATTGGAAATCGGAGCTGACGAGCAATATCAAGCGTCTCTGAGGATTTCTATAAAGATTAAAGATCGGTTCTTTTCAGTCTGCGGGTTGCAAGAACGGAAAATCCCTTTCCCCCCTCCGGCCTTTCTTTATCTTTTTCATTACGGAACTTTGTCTTCTTTGAGATTACAGTAAAAATTGCTTGTCCGATTAATATACTCAGAAGACAGCGGATTTTTTTTTCCCTTTCGTCCCTAGTTCCCAAAACTTATCTTGAAATTGCTTTTCACTTTTCTAATCCCCTACGCTTTTATAGGAAAAGAGACAATTTTAAAAATATTTTTGAGAATTTATCTCCCTTTAAAAATGCAACAAGTGTCATCTCGCCACCTGATGATTAAATTTTAGAATATCAGGGCAGCTTTGGAAGCAGTGGCAGTTTTGGATTAAAACATACGGTTTAAGGAGTTGACTCCCAAAATTCCCCTGGTTGGAATCCTGGTGGTGTAGTGCTACAGTGTAGTCCTGGGGAACAAAGAGATGGGGGACGCTTAAAAAAGCGCACATAAGAGTTACTGAATTCAAAAATAAATTGACAACAAAAAATGAGAGTTCGTTTGGATTATGAGGTAAAAAAGTTTGAACCGCTACAGTTCAACTAACAAATCAGGTGGTCCTACCGGCACCATCCTCTCCACAATCAACTACAACACTGGTGGTAAGATTCAGCAGCTCCCAAGCCAGAATCTCATGGGTTAATTCCATGAAATTTACATTATTGTCAACACATAAAATCTTTCAATTATGTGGGCAGTTATATGCTCAAATGATTTAACAATTCATGTTTTACGCAAGAAAATAAAATGTTGAATAAAAATTTATTTAAAAATGTGTCATGGAGAAACTAAAAATGACCATTATAACCATCAATAGTAAGGCTCGACCGATGCATCGGCCTCGCCGATGCATCGGCGCCGATTGTTCAACAAAGTTGCCATCGGCCATCGGCATCGGCGGCCGATCTTAACTTTAGAAAAACATCGGCCCATCGGCCATGAAAAACATCTAAAAGCCGATGCAAGGCCGATGTTTTTCGCAGGGACGACTTTCCAGAAAACAACATTCTTTCTTTTTTCTCCATAGCTAGATTTCTATTTCCATACAATAACAGGCAGCACATCAGTTTTAAAAAGCACAAAAATAACGTCATTTTGCAAAGTATTTGATAAAAGATTCGGAAAAATAGTTTAAGCGATCGCTACCCGAAAACCTTCATTATTAAAATTATTTCTCGTTGAACAGAATGCTCGCGAAATAGAATATGTTAAAGAAAAAGTAATAGGGGCGTCTTATGGAGCGCTATTTGTTTTTCGCATTAGGTTAGTTGCCTCATTTTGTCCGTTTTTCGTTTAATAACTACTTAGTGCATTAGATGTCATTGTGCAATAATAATATACCATCTGCGTTTAGTTTGTCAAGTTTCTTATTATTCTGAAATTGTAAGCAATAAAACGTCAACTCAATCGAAGTACGATAATAATTTTAATTTTTACCAGCGTAAACTTTTTTCTCTTAGCGTTTCTTTTTTTTTTCTTTTTTTCTTTTTTGCTTTTTCGATCCCACGTGTTAGTTTTTCTTCAATTGTGCAGCAATCTCGTTGTATCTGCTTTTAGTGTGCGGTTATTCTCATTATTTCATTTTTGGTTTCCAACATTAAAAATATTGATCCAAATCAAAAATAAGAAAAAAAATGTCCAGTATAAATGTTTATTGATCGAAATTTTATGTGTCCAAGTTCGACTTGCAATTTTTTTAAAATTGAATTCTCAAAATGCGAGTTCGCGCGACAGGATTCAATAACATCTTAATAAAAATGCTCAACATTCTTTATTTTCAAAAATTGATCAATGCCTATTTCATACATTATTATTAAATACATCTTAACTTTTTTTATATGATAATTATTTTAATTTTTCCCCGTCTATGTTTCGTATTTTTAGCGCATTTTTTTGGCTTCTTTGATGCCACGTGTTAGACAATTGACAGATTTCTGCTATTGCTCAACAATCTCGTTGCATCTGCTTTCAGTTTAGAATATTTCTTGTTATTTTATTGTTAGTTTACAAGATAGAACATATTGATGAAAAGTATGAATCAATTTTTCAGTATAAATATTTATTGATCGAAATTTTATGTGCTTAGTTCGGCTAGCTATTTTCAAAAATTTAATTCTTAAAAAACGAGTTCGCGCGGCATGGTGGAATAATACCTTAATAAAAATGCTACAATTTCATTAACTTCAAAAATTAAAATTAATGTATATAAAAATATAATGTATATATAAATATATATATAATTTTTCAAAATACATCTTAATTTTTATAAACGATCAAGTGTTTTTCAGAAGATTATTTGTCAACAGAAATGGTGCTCAAAATATTGGTTTATTTCGGTGACCTTACGTTGTGCTCATGAAAATATAAAGAACATGTCAAGTATTTCAGTGTAATTTTAGACCCAGCATTAATTTGTAATGACAAAAAAAATCTCACGTCTATGTTTTTAAAGCAATATTCAGTATTTCTTGGTTATGAACAGGGGGGTGCTACTGCGAGCGAAATTTTTTAATATGTTATTTTTATTTTAGAAAAAGAGCTATTTTTAATTAAAATAACTTTCATAGTGAAAAATAAACAAGTAATCGTTCTCGTTTTTCTTTTAAAAAAGGGGAAGGGGAATTATGAAAAAAACTGAGAGGAGTGGGTTGAGAATTTCGTTAAAGATACAAACCCACATCATTTGTTAGTCTATTATAACATCTGCATTCCTCTCCATGAAAAAATAAAGCAATAAAGGCAGCTGTACTTGGCATTTGCAGTGCAGGTGTTATACAGAGAAAATGTTGAAGGAAAGGGAATTAGACCCGATCCGATCTAATAGTTGTTGAGTTTTTTTGCAAAGATCAGAAAAAAGAATTAAAGATCCTCTGATATAGCATTTTTTAATATTTTTTACCCTCCAAATAGTTTAATTACTTTACTAGAATATCGAGTGATTCTTTCTGTTTTAATTATTATGTAAACTTCCCCCAAATAGTTTTACGATGCTTGAATAACGCATTTATGTTTTTATAAACATAAAAATAAATAAATGATTCATAAACTGAATAATAACAACATAGAAATAAATAAAAACATAAAAATAAATAAATGAATGATGATGAGATTTTTGACAAGCATTCTACCACGTTTTAATGGTTTAAAGTGAGTTTTTTGTTCCATCGGCCATCGGCATCGGCCATCGGCCGATGGAAAAGGAGAAAAATCGGCAATCGGCCATCGGCTGGTCTCGGAACAATCGGCCAACAATCGGCATCGGCCCATCGGCCAAAAAATGCCATCGGTCGAGCCCTAGTTTTTAGTCAAAATTTATAAACAATGGGGAGTAAGCTACAGTAGAATAATTTTTCGTACAATTCGAACAATTTAATCGCACTATTGCGAAACCATTTTTTTATATATATTGCAAAGCAAAAAGGAAAAAAGTGCTAAAAAAGTGGCCATAGTATAGTGGTAGAGATGAGACCCTTGTTTAAATAGCAACGGAGAACTAAGGCGGTCGAATGCAAAATTTACTGTAAAAAGTCCTTTCTGAAAAATGGCGAAATATTTGTAACGTGTAATAGCAATCTATCGAAAAGTAGGCTCGTAAGGTATTTCTTGATGGATTAAAAGGTCTTTCTAACAACTATAACTCATGACTATCGACACTTCCGTTGCATTACTTCCCTCTCATGTTGAAATTTCACTCTCATTGTAAGTAGTTTACTACGCAAGCAGTTTTCTTTCATTTTGATTTTTTGCCCTGGTTCCGCCATTTGATGCGACTTAAAATACTTTATCATATGAAACTCGCTCAGTAATATAAACATTCTTTCTTCCATGAATATTCGGTTATAAACTTGTAACTATCTTAATGCATTTAAATTATTTCATTGATGAAAGCTTAATTTATGGTTTAGGAGAGCACTGATCTTAAAATTTCATTGAGTGATAAACGATTGTTCTTACTTTTGAATACGTGGATAGAAAAAAAGGATTGCCGTCTTTATTTCAAAGACATAAAACACTAAAAGGACACTTTTTATTCTTTTTAAATGAGCTGTATGTTTATACTTTATTAAAATTTTTTTGAGTTTTAACAATTTAATAAATGTATATAACTGACTTGGTGCGGTTTCATTTCATTTCAGTTATTTGTACTTTTCCTATTGCGCTTTAAGCTATCCACAAATTAAAAATTTTGAACCGAATTCTTGAATACGGGGTTATTATTTTTTCTATGAAAAAATAAATCTTCTAGATTCTATTTTATGCATAATTTTACAGTGAAATTAAACTTCACAGCTATTTCGAAACACTTTATTCTTAACCTCTTCAGACCCCAGAACTAAGCACGAACAATTTTGATGCAATTTTTTGGTTCTCTGATTTAAACTTGATTACAAAACAAAATAACTAAAAAAATTTTAAATTTTAATTAATAAATAGTTCAAATAATAATTAATCCCCAATTTTCGTGTTTTCCATGTTTAAAACGAAGTAAACTATCTGTTGATTAATTTAAAAAACAATTGGGTGTTTTAGCTTTCAAATTGCACAAACAGTAGTTAATAAACAATATTTTAAAATGTACCCAATTGGGTACAGAAAGTCTCAAGAGGTTAAGTTCTCTCGAAATTTTATATACTTTATATAATTTTATATAAATGAAAACATATGATACCAAAGAAGATCAAGTTTTATTCAAAAACCAACTCCAAAATTTAAGATACGTTTCTAGTTTAAGTTTGCAGTTTTTATCCCCTTTTGCACCCTTTTGAACGTCAAAGTCAGTTTCATCTATTATTTTATGATAGTTTTAGTTATATTCTTGCAGTTCATATGCATATTTACTTTATTTTTCGGACACATACATTGCATGGGCAGACAAAGAATGACCTTAATTTCGTTTATGACTACGATCATATATATGATTGAGATTTAAATTTTGTTACTGCTTAAAGTATTTTATGAAAGTTTACAATTGTTTATTCGTAACATTATTTATTGTTGGTAAATAGAATTTTTTTCATTTTTTTATTTTAACAAATGCTCAATGAATATAGAGATATAGAAAAAAATATTGAATGAATTTTGTTTATAAGTAATATACGAACTACTCCATTGTTTACTTATGATTTACTCATTCCATGTGTGATGAAAACTACAAAATAGTTTGTATGTTTTTATATACGTTCTTATATTATTATTAATACTTTAAAAATATTTTTAAGATTAAGATGCGCATTTTCGAAAAACGTTTTACTTATTTATTTATTAATTATGAAAGCTGTTATTAGTCTAAAATGTCTTTACAATTTTTTTAATGTCATCTAAACAAATAAAAATATAAAAAATAAATTTTAAAAATGTAATAAAAATAGAAAGATCTGCAGAAAATGTAATGAAATACTCACCGCTATTGTGGGTCAAATTAATTCAGTAGTAAAAAATTGGCAGTCGCCCTAAGAACACAATACCTAATGAGATATATGTAAGTTCAGAATTCTATTTCATATTTTACTCGTACAATGAATTATTCAATTTACTATTTACGTCTAGGAAATGATAATAGAAAGTTATGTTTGCCGGCTATGAAGCAAAATACTTCAGACACTGCATCATACGTTAAAAGAAATGGCAAAAAATGACGAATTAGAACCTTTAGTTTAGTTTGAGAAAATTTTCCATAGGGTAAAAGACTCACTAAATGTTTAATTTTTATCTGATAAAATTAAAATACTTTTATCATAGATGATCATCAAAAAAGCAGTAAATGTGTATTATTTAAATGAGTTAGCCTACCTAACTTTTTTTAATACTATCAAAAACAAAAAAAATCTCTCAGTTTTAGAACTGGGTAACTACTTCCCATCAGAAAATAATTTTGGCTACACGAGTAAAAAATTAAAATTCCCTTGCGAGCAAACGTTCCCTGTATCCGCCCCCAATCTCTCCTTCGTTTATCTATTAAACTTAATCTCGAAATATACGTTTCCCTCGACCAATAGAGAGACGAGATCTGTCGGTTTGCTTTCCATTGAAAGAGCAGTATCTTGTCCTAAGGCAGCAATCCCGTCATTTCTGTAGTAATCCAATTCCATCAAGAATGGCGTATAGAAGAGCCGGAAGCAAATGATCAGTGGAGAACTCTGGTGATACATAGGACGTAGTGAAAGATTAATGTCCCTAAACAAACACTTTTCGGGAAGATAGGCAACGATGTGTTTGCGGTGTCCGGTATGATGGGTTTATACATAAAACAAGAAATTAGGTTGTTAAAGCAACCTCAATATTGGATAGGATTATCGTACAAGTTATCCTGTGTATTAACAAAAACATGACAAAATATACAATTCATATGCACTACACTGAAAAACTAGTTCAATTTTTCACCAAAAAACATGGAAAAAATGGTGAAATTTTGCTGCAATCATCATTTGGGATAAAAGTTGAACAATTATAATGGTGAAGTTTCGCGTAGTTTCACCATAAATGGGAAACAAGGAACCATTATAATGGTTCCGCTTTTATCCCAAATGTTGGTTGCAGCTAAATTTCACCATTTTCCCCATAGTTTTGGTGAAAGGTTCAAAGCATTTTATTTCAGTCATTAGGGGGAAAAATGCTCAAAATAGAAAATAAATTACAATTTTTATTTTCTACTTTTTCTTGCTTAACTTTTACCTTTGCAACCCATCGTCTTGAAACTGAATAACGCAGCGAATGCCGAGAACTTAAGAAACGAATTCTTCTTATTTATGAAATTGAAAATTCATAAAATTTAAGAAGTAAATATTTAACCCTTTATCTACTGACGGTACTTATAAGTACTATTCTCTATAAATTCCATCCAGAAATCATTTTTACCAATATTCTGATGTACTTTGCAGGAACACTCTTTAAATTCCACCTTTTTAGGATACATATCAGCAAGGGTTCTATAAAGAGTATTTTAGCGAAGAAAGGAAGATAGTTTTGAGACTGAAGCGGTGTTTTGAACTGCCATTCTGTTCAGATAGCTCCTTTTTTAGAGTGTCATTCCAGAAAAGCAGTAAAATTCAAGAATTAACTCACTGATTATTTTTAATGTGTTAGTTAAGAACTTTTCACAGTTAAAATACTTTGTGGCGCTTTTTAACTGTAAAGAAATAAATTCTTATAGACTGAGAATTTTATATATGTAAATCCCTTAATTTTCAGTGTAAATACCCAGACAATTTATTTATGTAAAAAAACTACTGCAGATCATAACGCAGTAGATGGAGGGTTAAGTTTAATTGTGCATATTTTAGAATGTATGTTTTTTGGTCACCATTTTCTGATCGGGACTAAATCTTCTGCTTTACAACTGTGTTCAATAGATTTCGTTAAACTAGAATATTTATAAATATAGAACAATGGGAAAATTTTTTTTTAAAGTTTTAAAATACGTTTTACGTTTACTTATGTTGCAGGAAACGTAATGGGAAATGTTGCTACAGAATACGTACTGTGGACTAGGTATGTAACGAATAGCCATTTGCCCGAGTAGCCGAATGCCGAATATTCGGCCATTTCTTCTAGACCGAATACCGAATATTCGGCGAAGGTCTTAAGCCGAATATTAAAATATCTAGAAAATCGTTGTAATAGAAAGTATTTGTCAAATTTAGAATTATTTACAAAGTCAACCAACTATTCCACAGAATCTATGATGTATGATTTAATTATGTTTGTTAAGAATCGAAAACTATTTCAAATTAATGTATTTCTCTATTGTGTTGAATGTAATAAAACTAAGAATTTCCCCCACAAGTGGAATAGAAATGGCGAGATTTAATGTAGTAAGCATTAGCATTATTTTAATAATTATTTAATTCAAATAAAAAAAATACTATTGCTTAGTGAACTTTTACCTTGCTCAAAATAGTTTTAAGAAGATATTTTGAAATATATTAGTAACTAGAACATTGAAAGCTTTCCTAATTTTCTCCCAGCGGTATAGTTAGTGACGAAGGAGAGGTGGAGAGGGGTGAATCTTTATGTTACCGTGTCCGAATTTTGGCAACACTAAAAAAAGTGGTGGTTTGTTGTAACAAAAAGAGGTGCAAATTTTCTATCTGCAAAGGAAGGCGTTTAATTTTACTAAGTTTTGATGCTTGCGCATGATGAACAAAAGCAGAGTGAAACTCAGCACTACCTTTTGTAGCCAGCAAAACTGTACCTTTTTTCGTGCAACATACAACAGCTTTTTTTTAGTGCAAAAACGTTTTGTTGTATCAGTAAATAAATTTTGGATGTTTACTGGCTTGACGGATTCTATTTCAAACCATGCTAGAAATATTGAACAATAATGTATTCCAGTTATTGAATAATAATTTGTCCTTTGCTCCAGGGAATGATTTTTTTAGTGCCTAAGTAATCGATTTCTCCGGAATTTTTAAGTCCTCATAAGTCGTTACTTTGTCACATTAAACAAACTGATTCATTCTCCGATAAAACAATTTCCGTTTTCGAAATCTCAGTTACGTCCTCCGCTCAAGCTGAAGGAAAATTGTTTAACGTTCTTGTCACCTCTACATTTTATTTTTTTGATTTTCAATAACGATCCTCTACGATAATCTTTCACAAAAGCAAAATAATCAGTTTTATCGAATCAATATTTGGCATTATTCCTTCATAGAAACTGTACTGTTTTTGTGAAAGATGCATGAATTAATACAAAGAATGTTTTTGGATTAATATTTTTATTTTATGGTCTTTTTTACATAACTATTTTTAAAAGATCTATTAAAGTTTAATGCACTTAACTGGAATATATTTTTATCAGGGTCTGACAAATCCCGGACTAAAAAAATGCCTTGGCGACTAGTTTTTCAGGTGGCGACTAGTTTGCAAATGAAAATATTATAGCTGGCTCCTAAAAATTTTCCTAGGTTTTCGCATTTTTGTCGGACTCTGATTTTTATTTTCAAAAACCCTCATAACTTATGCTATATAAATATTCACGATATTTTTTACATTTCTCTCTTACTCAATATTCACTATAAATCAGTCTACTTAAACAAAGTCTGACTTCCACTTTGCTAATACATAATAACAAAATAAATGTCTCATACTCTTCATCATAATTAACTATTGGCAGCTTTTGGGAGCAAATGCCAAGTACAAAATACAATATCACTACTTTAAAAGCTGTTTCTGTTCAGTCAAGCCTAAAACAAGGTTTAAAAAAAGGAGTTTTTTTCTGAATTACTTGTATTTATTGGAACTATATACTACTAATGTATTCTTTTGCAATAATTATAATACAATTTTGAATGCTTAAATCTACTAATTTCTTCATATTTTTTACATTTTTGCTACAGCAGAACTATTCGGCCGAATAATCCATCAATATTCGGCCAGGCCGAATTTGATTTTACCCAGTATTCGGCTAGGCCGAATATTCGGCTATGGCGTAAAATGACTATTCGGTCAGGCCGAATATTCGGCTAAAGGTTCGAATAGGCCGAATACCGAAATGTGGCCGAATATTCGTTACATCCCTACTGTGGACTAGTTTAGAAGTTCTTTTTAGCCTATTTTCCCGTAAAAGTAAAAATAAATAAATAAAGTATAAAATAAGGCTTTAGGTATCGTAAAAATATCGTTCACCATCAAGAAAAGGCAAAAATAAGTGAAGTAATTAAATCAATATTGAAAAAATAAAATATTGAAATAGTTCTGAGATGGAGAAAATGTGTGTCTGCCTGTCTGCCTCCCTCTGCCCATAACTTTTGATGGAATAGTCCAATTCAAAAGTTTTTTTTTTTCATTCGATAGATCTTGACGAGGACATCTCATTTCCATATTTTACTTTTTGATTTTAACAATTTTTCGCTTAAATTTAAGCAATTCGAAAGATTTTAATATTAGCGCTTATGGTCAAAAATGAAGCAAAATAGGTGAACTCTGGGCTTAAGATCCAAGTTCATATCAACAAGTGTATTAAAAGAAGCTCTCAGGGTGAAATATTATCTGATTTGGGCAATTTTGTTCGTTTTTGAACAGTTGAAAAGAATTAGAAGAACATAACTTCACATCGTCTAAGGGGAAATTTCAATTTGCTTGGAACAAAATTTATCGGGAAGACGTTATGACGCAGAGCATGTATAAATGCAAAGTTCACCCGTACGACCCCTTTTTCCTGTGAAATTTTTTTTTCGGTATTTTTAAGAATTTTTCAGAACGAATCAATCATTAGATGAATGAGTGAGCGAACGAATGAATAAATGAAAAAATAAATAAATGAATCAGTGAATCAATACATGAATGAGTGAATGAATTAATGCCGTGAGTGAGTCAATATACATTAACCGTTGAAAAAGGTATATTTGAAGTAGGGATGTAATGAATAGTGATTTGGCCGAATAGCCGAATACCGAATATTCGGCCACTGCTTGAAGGACGAAGCCGAATATTCGGTCATTTCTTTTAGGCCGAATAGTCGGAGGAAGAATATTCGGCAAATGTCTTAGGCCGAATACCGAATATTAAAATTTATAGAAAATCGTTGTAATAGAAAGAATTTGCCAAATTTTAAAATAATTCACAAAGTCAAACACCATTTACACACAATCTATGATGAACGATTTAATTATGTTAGTTGAGAATTTAAAACTATTTAAAATTAATCAATTTCCTCTATTGTTTGGTAAATAAAACTAAGAATTTCACTTAAAAGTGGAATAAAAATGACAGGTTTTATGGTAGTAAACATTAGCGTTAGTTTACTAATCATTTCATTGAAATGAAAGAACTACTATTGCTTAGTGAACTTTTACCTTGTTCAACACTGTTTTATGAGGATATTTTTAAAGTTATAAAAGTTAATATTTTTATTATATGGGGTTTTTTACATACCTATTTTTAAATGATCTACTAAAATTTAATACACATGACTGGAATATATTTTCAAAAACCCCAACAACTTACGCTATCTAAATTTTCATGATATATTCTAGGGCTTTCCAAATTTTTCTCTTGCCCAATATTCACAATAAATCAGTCTACCCAAAAAAAGTCTGACTTCCACTTTGTTAATAATAATAAAATAAATTTCTCATGTTTCATAATTAACTACTGCCAGCTTTTGGGAGCAAATGCTAAATATAAAATACAATATTACAACTTTAAAACCTGTTTTCGCTCAGTCAAGCCTAAAACAAGGTTAAAAAAAAAGTAGTTTTTTACCAAAGTATTTTAATTTATTAAAACTATATACTAATGTCGTCTTCTGCAATAATTATAATACAATTTTAAGGATTTAAAATCTACTAATTTCTTTATTTTTTTACATTTCTACTGCGGCAGAACTATTCGGCCGAATAGCCTATCAATATTCGGCCAGGCCGAATTTGACCTTACCCAGTATTCAGCCAGGCTGAATATTGGGCTAGGTGATGAAATGACTATTCGGCCAAAGGGCCGAATACCGAATAGTGGCCGAATATTCGTTACATCCCTAATTTGAAGTAATTAATAACTAAAGCTAAATAAGAGAGAGATAAATAGATTATAAATTTAAAGTTGGTGTATACGGAAAAGTAGGCTCGTATAGTTTTGGACGGAACTTGTTGTTGTTCATTTCACTTACGGTTTTATAATGCCTTATTATGTATGTATATATATTAAGGTATTGTTATTATATATATATACATAAACACACACACATATATATACACACACATATATATATATACACACACACAGACACACACATATATATATATATATATATGAAGGATCTGGAGTGGAGCAGGAGCTCAGAATAGTTGAGCAACGTTATTCCGTTCGAAACTGGAACCGCATCGGATCGGATCAAATGAATTTTGCTGTGATCCACAGCTCCGATTATTATTATTACTACAACTATTATTATTTACTGACATCATTCAAAGCTTGGAGATTTATTTTAAATTTATTGCTCCAGTTCTCCGATGTACACATATAAGACAGGCAGTATAAAGAAACGCTTTGATCCTTGAGTACAATTGCCTTTCCTTACATCCTCCTCCTCCCCCTCCAAGGAGCACTATGTGCTCAATAAACGAAACACACTCTCACTTAACATCTCAATTTCTGCAACAACAACGCGATAAGGCGCAAATAAGACCAAAACGGGAGCGTGGCCGCCATGTTGTTATGACATACCCTTGAAACGAAAATACGGGGTGTTCTTTTCATCCCGGGCATCCCCATTACCCCGTGGCATACTCCCGCCGCAAGAAAAATGACGCAAATCTTGGCCTTTCAACGGGATTCAACAATGCGAGGAGATGCGCTTCTTTTTTCAGCACTCTCCCCTTACTCGGAACCCCCGAAAAAAGTAAGTCCCCCTCTTTCTCTAGTCAAGCAGACTGTGACCCCACCTGTGCCGGCGCGTGTGCACCATCTAGGAACCCTGAGTCGCCCCACCAAGAGTTCTCTTTATATCTCATCTTTTCTTGTTATAGTTTCAACCCCCTCCATTTTTTCTTCCTCTTCCTTTTTTCCTCTGCAAAAGTAGGTCATGTTTGGCCGTGAAAATCGTCTCTATGTACGGAAAAGTAGGGTTGTGGTAATAGCTCCAGAGGTGCCAAATTAAGTTAAGGATTGCTTTGAAATGTCTTAAATTGTACTGAAATGTCGTTTCTCATCAACACTTCGGATTTATGGAAACAGTTCGTAAAAGAACGATTTTACGACAAAATGTAAAAAACTATTTCTGGTAAGTAAGAGTAAGTCTATCATGCTGTGATCTTAAATTCCTTAAGAGTTAAATTTTGGACAGTATGTTACAAAACTTAGTTGTTTAGGAATTGCTTGATTTACTAAATTCCCCCCCCCCCCCTTTTTTTTAAATCTTTCTCTCTCTCTCTCTTTCTAATGGAGCTGCGTATGGTCACTAACCTTTGCAGACTTAGTGCATTCCCCGGAAGCCGGTATCCATTCTTTCAAGTGGCACCAGTATCGGTGGATGCCATTGCTACATCAGAATATAGACGTCTAGTTTCTTCACTGAAAGATGAAGCACCTGAACTGACGATGCGAAACTGCACTAGGAATTTAAAATTTTTGCCGATAGTTTCCAAGCCAAATGAATACTCAAAGGATATTTAACACGCGGCATATTAATACGACATGGATACTGTCGATTTTGTGCATCTCGAAAATTCACCGACATCAGTCGGGGTTGAACCCCGTTTTCTAGCAAATTAATAATATATAAAACCAATAAGGGCATAAAGAGGCCAGTACCAAGCCAATAAGCCGCATTTCACATCTGTTTTAAACTTGTTTGCTTACATTACGTAGTTGCTCGTTTTCACTAGCTTTACCATTCTACAACTCCAAATACGATCTACGATTGTCAGATATACTGATATACAGGAGGTTAAAGAATACCCTTCTACATGCTCCAGAAACGTGTTCTTGTTGTTTTTTACTAACTTGTAGAGGCCAGTAACCCATAAAACAAGAACTAAAAAATAAAATATTTATAGCACAATGTTGGAGCAATGAAATGTTTAGAAAACTTTTTCTTTTAGATATTTTTGGGCAAAAATAGGTTGGAAAGAGCTTCTTTATGTATGTAGAACTAAATTCTGAATTATTTTGAAAGTTTTTGGCAATGATAAGTGATCGAATTACGAAACTTCGTAAAATTTAGAGTTCATAAAACAAAGTTTTAGAAGAAAAACACAAAGTTTTCAGTTCAGGATAGATATACTGTGAAGTGCTGTTAAATATTTTATGATTAAATTTTGTTACCTTGTAAGATGTACACACTCTCAGAAATAGAGCTGTCACTTTTGACGATTCGGCAATCGTCAAGAAAATTTCGTCATTTACAACAATTCTTTCCTCGCACGATCACGTGACTTAAAAAAGTTACTACACAAATTTCGCCGATTTGAGGAAAGGTCTATTCGGAACATTTTTCACGAAGCCATTTCGTCAAATACGACGAAAGTTTCGTGAGATTTGAGCACGCGTTTCTGAGCGTGGGCCTGTTTCTAAATAGCGATATCTATATAATTCTTGCCAGATTATTATTGTTATTATTAAGATAAAAATTAATAATGATCACATAAAATGTATAGTCTAGACTCTAGAAGAGTGGTCTTCAAAGTCTTGCAACGGAATATTTATAACTATTATGTTCCTTCACGGAACCCCATACCGCCATTTGAAAAATACATCTTAAAGGAATCATCAAATTTCAAATATTCAAGAAGCATGCTCTCCGAGACGATTTAGCCATCTTAAGTCTTTTACACATTTAAATGAAGGTGCGTTTTAATTTTAAAAAGTAACGTAACATTATGTACATAGCAGTAACTCGTACTGCACTTATACACAATCCTTACCGGTGACTGGGGTGTACTTGTATTTTTCTTACATAAACCGTCGAAGACCGGCCATATTGATGTTATCAGCGGGCTCATTTACTAATCACTATTCTTTACATTTTAAATTAATAAACATGAATTAATTAGTGTGAGTGTTAAATCACACTAATTTTTAATTTGACTTGCGAAAACCTCAAAATTACACCACGAACCACTATTTTTAAGAGTACTCGCCTAAATTACAAACTTTTTAAAATTGTTACTGTACTTAAAAAAAATAAACAAGTTAAAAAAAACATCTGAATTGACTGTCCCGATCTGTGCGCGATAGACAAATCTCCACTGTTTGACCATTTTTTTTATGAGCAATGGTCTCCATTCATCGATTGGACGAAGAGACTTTCATTGATATAAAATCTTGGCGTTTTCTCTTATTCTTATACAAAAAAAAAAAAATTGCAACAATTTCTTTATTATTCTGTTTAGAATTAACACTTCAGTGCAAAACATGCAATTAATCTACATTATTTTGTTTATTAAAATTTGTTAATCTATAATAATAATTTTAAAGTTATGCGCAAAAAAAAATATGTTTCTTAGTAAAATTTTAAATGCCTCAAAAAATGCGAAGCTAGGCTCGAGAGGATACATATTTTTTTGAAGGTGAGCTTAAAAGTGAAAGAACAAACAAAGTCCGTGAAATTATTTAAGATATTTGCTATATTAAAGAAAGTTGATAAATCAATAATAACAAAACTTGTCATTTTATTTTATTCATCTCAAAATAAGTTTCGTGACAATCTCGAGAGCAAAAAATAAATTTAGATCAGATATTTCGTACGAGTAGCCATCTGGGTAATTTTTGGGAAAAGAGGAAAAGAGCTTTTTTTTAGAACTTAAAGTATATGTATTTCTGGGCATTTCCTATACGTTCTCAGAAGCGTCCCTATAAAGGGCTTAAAAAGCTTTATTCTACCTTAATCAAAATCACATGGAATTTTAAAGTTAAAGTTGAACAAAATAGTCTGTATTGTGTTTTTTTTTTTCGTGAACCGGAGTTAAAATTATACATTACTTGTGTAAAATCGTAGTCCAAATCAGTTAATAAAAAACTCGTAAAATCTTGTGTGTTCTTAAGTTTGAGAATGGCATTCCTTAGAAATATGGAAACTTTAGTTTTCTATGCACTAAAAAAGATTCCGCAAAACAAGAACATTTTTCTATTTTTAATAAAAAAGTCTAAATTCAAACGAAATTAAAATTTCAAAATAAAGATCATATTGCTTTCCTGGAAGAAAAATCTTGTTTGGTGCAGAAACCGAGTTTTGAACCCTTAACAAATTAAATAATACTTTTTAAAAATCCATTGAAATGGGAAAATTGTTTTTTTTTGTTAATAGTAAAAAAAATTTTTAAAAATATGCTGAGTAAAATAAAATTTTTTGCTGAAACTTACGTAATAATTTTTGAATTACAATTCTTAACTAATTTTAAAGGGTTATGCATAAAAAAAGCAATAAATTTTAATTTTGATTTCCTCAAAACTTAAAAAGTTTTATCTGGAAAAAAACACTTATACACTTATACACTTCTATGTAAAACTCCATGTTTCATTGTTAGCCATTTATAAAACAAGGTTTTGGGGGTAAAAAGTATGTGCTGATTGTAAAATAAAATTGTTTTACCCAGACTAAGAAATCTTATCGCTAATAATAAATTTTGAATTACCAACTTAGACTAGCTCAACTCACAGTTTCAAAGGGTCACAGTTTTCATATGTCATAAATAAATGCAATCAATGCATGTTCTGATATTGAGTGTCCTCTAAATGGCTTAAATTTACCAGTTTTATATCGGAAGAAAGAAATTGATCCGTGGGCTAGTGTGGATGCATAGTGGTGGACACCCAATATCTCTCTTCAGTTCTCAGTAATAAAAATACTAATTGAATGGAGGGATCATATGAAAATAGAGCAAAGACAACCTTTTATGACATGAAAACTGATGAATTAGAAATTGAAGAAGTAAAAGTAAGAAAGAAAACACCCATACAGTTTGAAGATTTTGTATCAGTTTAATTTTCTTTCTTTAAGTTGAAAGAAAAACAATTTATGAATATGTATCGGTTACTTCGAAGTATTTCTGTTGGCGAGTATAAATACAGGGTCTCAAGATCATTAGCACTAAAAAAAAATCTTCAATTGTCTTGCCTGTGTAAACTCTAATGGAAAAACTTTTAAGCTGTTTTTTTTGCTTCTGTAAACTATATATATATATATATATATATATATAACTACGTGTGTGTGTGTGTGTGTGTGTGATTAAAAACTGCATTACCGAATAATTAAAAGATCAACTAAATAAAAAATAAAAATGCATTTAAAAAAAAAAAACACAAAGGTGTTAACAATTATATTAAATACTCTTTTCTTGTAAAGCTTATAAAAATTGCCCCTTTCTCCCCTATTATATTCTCATTTCGAAATTTCCAGATGTTGTAAATAAAACTAAAGCTTAACTTTAGAAAAGGGAACTAGTTTTTTTATTATTTCACATTGTTTGTGCATTAATTAGTAGTTTACTATTTTTTTACAAAAACAAACCATATTATTTAGTGAGCTATGTGTTAACGGACTATCACATTAAAATTTTCCTTATTAACTTATTAAAATGTGAGACTCCTCAAGGAAAAAGATGGCCTTCAGAAATTATACGCTTTAAAATGTTTAGATACATTTTTTTGTCGTACCAAATGTCTTTAAAAAACAAAAATTTGTATATTTCTTTTACTTTAGCTTTAGATAAGAAGTTGAACATAGTTAAAAATTATTGAACGCATACTGCACATAGCTAGCTGGTGTTTTACATTAAATGAAAATACAATACCCAAGAGAATCTGACCGAATGAGAGGCAGCCATCCTTGGAAGTCCTCCAGGTTGGCAGCTTTCATCCGAGGGGCTTTGCACCGAAGAATTTACTAAATATCTCTGACCCGTTGAGATTCTTGAGTGATTTAATATAAGGCAAATAAACAGTGTCTGAGTTTATAGAAAAAATTATGCAAACTGAATGCACATTTAAAATGTTACGAATTTATGTCAAGTTATTTTCGAAATTGCGGGAGAAGAGATCTGTCTAGCCGAAGGACGCTTTACTCGTGTCCAAAGTTTTAAAGGATTTAATATTACAACAAAAATATTTCAATTTTGCATAAAATTGCAACTGCTTTGTAGCTTTCATTTAATTTCTATTTTATTGAAAGAAGGGTTTTTTTTTCTAGTAACACAAATAACATCAAGCTATCTCTCAAAGGTAAGCTTTACATAAATTTATACATATATTTAAAAATATTAAATGCATATTTTACATTTTCTTTTAACCCTCTCATGCATGCATTTATTTATTTATGTTGTAAAACAAAGTTTCATATGGTACAAACTAATTTAGTATCTCAGGATTGTTGTGTCACAATTTATTTTCGGAAATTTTGTCCTGTATAGTCAAAAATTCTTGTTCTTGTATGAAGAGGTTTTATACTTTTTTGCCATAGTTATTCAATATAATAACAAACATGGCAAAAATGAATATTCAAACTTCATTCATAAGGAATAAGAAACTAAAATAATAGCAAACTTCCCAGTAATGTAATACACGCTCCAAAATAAATGAACAAAATTTGCTTCGAAACTGAGATGTTCTCTTCTTTCTTGAATCCTCCATGTACTCCCAAAGATATCTTAATCTTTTAACTATCTTGAATACCCTATGAAACTTTTTGTGGTTTCCAAGAAATGTTTCGAGTCTCCAGATGAGGACGACATGAAAACCACAGCACAAAAGCGAATCTGCATAAAAAATTGAAGCAAAAATGTATGTCACCTCATATGAGGCTTTCATGCATGAGAGGGTTAAAGGTAATAATTAATATTTGCAAATGTGTAATTTTTTTCTCTAAAAAAAAGTATTTCGGTTATTTTACTTTCTACTTTAAGAATCTTCCCTGGAAAAATTGTAAACTTTACAGTGATGAAGTTAATTATTCTACAAACAAACAGATTATAAACTAAAAATTCCTGGTATATTTAGAACAGAGCTCTTAGCTGAAAGCGCAAATAATAATAATTTAACTTTGTGCAAAGTAATAGAAATAAAATTTCACGTTAAATTAAATTCTATGAAAGAGCAAAGTCTATTACCTTTCGTGTTGGAATATTTTTTAACGATTGTCCCATATTTTAAAACTATACAAATTAGTTAATTGCTTGCTTTTTTTATATAAATTTTTAAAAATGGGTGTGTATTCTTACTCTAAACATGGTTTTTCTTTTGAGAATTGTTTAGCTTTTCAGAACGACTTACCTGACCTTCGTCGTATTGTTCGTAAAACAAATTTCTTATTTTCATAGGTAGCACAAAATCATTCTTATCCTGACGAAAATATATTTATCTGATGTTGTTAAGTCAATATAAAATTTACCAAAGATTATTTTCCTATTCTTACCCCTTCTTATATTCCCAGTGTTAGTCTTTCAGAAAATATATCTAAGTTTCTTTCTTATGACGAACAAAGGCACTGAAATTTAGAGTTACAAGTTACCATTATATTCAACTAATCAATTCAGAAAATAGAAAATTTTCGTGTTTTATGATCGACCAACTGTTTAAGAAAAATGTATTGAAAAGATATGAATGTATGGATTTCTTCCCCTTATAATATTCTTTTCTCTTTGCTTAATGGAAATGGCAAAAAAAAAAAAAAAACGTTTACTTCACAAAAAACCCACAACAATTTGGTTTGGAATGATAAAATATTAACATATTTGTATGAACTATTTTTACGTAGAATGCTAAAGAAATTAATACCAGTGTTAAAATTATATCTGATGTTAAAATGGCACTAAATTTCTATTGGTATTTTTTTAATTCTAACTAATAATATTAGTTCTATAACTATTTTTTATAATATTGTATAACAAAACTTTTGTAACATCCCCCTTCAAAAAAAAAAACTACTAATTTAAACTGTACAAAAGCTATAAATATTATTTATGAGACTACTGTACCATATTGAATTTCTTACGTTTTTATGAAAAAATTCATACTCTCCTTATAACTTTAAAACCTAGCTACTGGTTTAACCAGTGTATCCTCGTTTATAATTCTTATGATTGTAATTCCCATTGTAATCCTAAAGCCAAATGTAGAATGAATTCTAAGAGGAATGAACTTTTTAGGATTGTAATCTTAAAAATTTCATTTTTCTTAAGATTCTTCCTAGACTGTAAAAAAATTCTAATTCAACCTATCACCAATTTTTTTTTTAAATGTTGAAAATTAGCTCCAACTAACCTTTGACACCAAAGTTGAGCCATTATAATATTTCCCTGTTTCACATTCATGGTGAAACTACACCATTGTAATGATTCAATTTCACACCAAATGTTGGTTGCAGCTTAATTTTTATCATTTTTTTCTTTTTTGTGAAAGGTTAAATTACAAGTTTTTACAGTGTAAATTTGACTTTAGAAACTTTTTTTTCCTCTCAAAAGTCTAAGATTCGTTTCCATAAATTCCTTTAAAGAAAACCGAATTTTTGATCCTTTTAAAAACTAAGCATTAAGTATACTTTGTGTAAATATTGTTTATCAACTAGTAAGGGAAATAGTTTTCCAAAAAATATGTACTAACTATCTATTTCCTTAAGTCAAATAAAGTAAAAAAATTAACCATTAAGAATTTTATGTACCACTTTGATGAAGACACTCCAAATAGGTTTTGAAGAGAGCCACCAAGGCCTGAACCTTACTTCTACATAAAACATTGATCTTTCTTTTTTTTCTGTAGTAAAAGCGAGGGATAATTTATTAATTAGTTTATAACGATGTGTTGCAGAAAAATAGTGAATAATTCTTAGGAAAAAAAGAATGGAAAACTGAGCGTTTTCAGTAACAAATCAAACGTCTATGGGCTCGAATTGCAATGAAAATTGCATGCAGCTGTTTTCTAATGTTAAGTAACCACTTTTAGTGTGGAAGAAAATAGAACGCATGGCGAGTGAATCAGCTGTTTTCCTCTTATGGCATCATTTTCCTTCCTGAAGAAGGAGTTGGGCTCTTTGAAACACCAACACATGCAACTTTTATAGCAAATTTGAGCACTATGCTGTTTATTAATGTATCACATTATAGTCAGTACAAATGCTATGCTTTACATTTCAACACTTTATTACAACATAGTATATTAAGTCTTCTGATTAGAAAGATGATATTTCAAAGGAGTAACATTCTGTCCTCTTCATAATACCTTCCGCATTTACCTGTTTCCTCTTAAAAATTAATTTTTGCTCATTAAAAGTCGAATTATTGGACTTTCAAAAACTATTACTCACTAAAGTTATTCCCCTGAAATTATCTAGCTCCCATAAAACCATTATTAATATAAATCAAGGCAAATGAATACATTTTGGGGCATGTTTTAATGATTAATTTCATGCTGATTTGAAATTTTTCAGCCGTTTGAAAGTTCTTTATTTTTCCTCTTCTCAATCAAAAGAAATAGATATTAAGACGATTTATGAAAAATGAAATAAAATTACCAGATTTTGATATGTTAAAGGAATATTTTTTTATCTTCTATATGCATAGATTTGCAAATGAATTCTGAACTCCCTGCTTCAAACATCCAGTTCAAGCAATAAAATGTTAGAAATCCGTAGGTGTTAGTCAAATTTTTACTGCAGAATTTTGTCTATTTTTGCTGCATTTTAAAGTAACCTTCAGAGCACTAGACGAATTCATAAAGAAAGTAGTATCTTGCATTTTTATGTTTGTTACTAGTTGTGTTTAAATACAATATTTTTTTTACAATAAGTTTTTAATACTTGGAATTTTCTTCTTTTAGATAATATTTCGTAACAATAACGCTTTAATATTCGTTTAAAAAATTATGCTACGAGGAAAAAAGGAATATTTGTACACTTAAAACCGCTGAATAAACTGTAACCATTTAATTAAAAAGATAAACAGAACCTATATATTGTGGTTTTTAAGGCAGGTATGGATTTAGTTTTGTTTTAGAAAAAGGAGTGTGTTTTTTTCAACATGTCATTGTGGTTTAATTTAAGATTTCATTAAATGCATATATATTTTCCTTTTTTTAAATTTATTAATCTACAGTTAGTCTACTATCTAAATTTTAGTTTAAAATGCTTTTATTTTTTAAAATATAAATAGCTACGTACGATGAAATTTCTCTCATCATGCAGGAATTTCATGTCCCCATGAATGAGCTAAAAGGAACCACTTTAATGAAACGCTTTCATGATGTGTGTGTCTTAATTTTTAAGTAATATACAAAAAGTATTCAAACTTTTGTAAGAATCTTGTTTTAAAAAAATATAAGTTCTAATTTTCCTTTTTAAATTAATTATTACCTTTAAATTTTCTGGAATTTTTCCCATATTAGAAATATTGTATCTGATAGTTGAGATTGATTGTTAGCTGATATGACATATTGAAATATCATATCCGCTAACAGCCGATTACAATTCTAAGGGATTTATCTACAAAAATTCCTATACGAGAAATGTTCAACAATAACAGTTCAAAAGTGTTTCAACAAATTTAAGCACTCTGTGGTTGCGTAATTCCACAGTTACTTGTTAAATGGTCGAGATATCTCATCAACATTCTTAGAGTGGTTAGAGTCGGGCTCGTCATTCTTTCGGGGGGGGGGGGGGCGAAGGGTATAAACTCAATGCATATCGCATTAAAATAGCACCAAAAAGCACAGAAATATGCATAAAAGCATCATATTTCTAAAGCCAAGGGGAATAGTTATGGTATTTCGCCTCCCAAATTGCAGGTCTATGTATCATTTGTTTTTAAGTACTCAAAAGCGTTTCTGCTACAATCCTAAATACGGTAAAATAATATGACTTTCATTGAAAGCTGAAAAAATTACTTCCATTGACAATAAAGATATTTGTTATATTAATATCTTTGAAGTACAATGTCAGTGAAGTTTTATGAGTTAAAAACAAATTTTCACATAAAAAATAAAAGTATTCAATAATTTACAAAGCATTTCTATTCTTCAACGCTCTTATAAAATCATTTTTCATCAATTTGACAATAATTAAGAGGAAAACCGAAAAATTTCAAATTAAAATTACTTGAGCAATTCCCGCGGATTTGCTTTGAATTTGAAAACGCTTTTAAGACTTTAAGGGGTAGAACAATGATAGTGCCTCAGAATAAAGCACTCTTTTAAGCGGAACGGAAAAAAGCTTTCCTCACCATCACCTATTGTTACGCTATCAGGCAAGGCGAAACAGCACTTTAAACAAATGATACAACTCACCATTGACACCAGCCATCTTGCAAGGCTCGAAACTTGGCAGCGAAGAAAACGAACTTTCCAACTTGTTTTGGAAAAGGAGCGTCACCAACCCTAACAGGAGTCCGGAACGGCTAGACAATCTGCAGATTCTCGGTCGACACCAGCACTCCCTCCCGCTTGCGATATATGCAGACGACCCGTCGAGTGTGAGCAGACGATTTCTTCAGCATGAAGAAGACTCTTCCATCCCTCCTTATCTTTTTCTACTTCCAATAATAACTCGGACTTGGCTACCGACTTCTACATTAAATATACCATCAGTCGAAAGGCGTCTTCAGTTTCCGAGCTACTTTTGCAGAGGATGGTTGGCATTCCTTTTAATTTTGCTGTTTGTTTTCACGACATAAGCTGCAGCCAGAAGATTTGACGAGGCTCTCAAAATAAAGCGTAAAAAGGCCAGAGCTCTATCAGATGCATAGCTAGCTCATAATAAAAACAAGGACTGTGAAGTAGGAATGGAGAGGAGGGGGAAAAGAAAAGCGAAAGGTAAAAGGAGAAAGAGTCAGACAGACGGGGCAAAGAGGGGGAAGACAAAATTATTTTTGAACGCCAACTCTGAAAGCGCAGCCTGTCTTTATGATTGAGATTGATACTAACTTCTTGTCACGCAGAAAAAGCACGAGTCGGAGCCAGGAGGGGCTGCTATTGGCCGGGCACGTTCCGCCGCGCACGCGCCCGCTTTTATAATGGGAAAATGGAGAGCGTTGATTGGCCGATAGAGTCGATATCAAACCACGCCTAGATTAAAACACGTGGCTCGAAAGCGTAGATCCCACGTGCAACCCTTTTCCACCGCACTGATAGAGAGCTGTGCAGTGAAACGTGATTGCCGTCAAACTAAGCGAATTTAAATTGAACGAAACGTGGGGGATAGTTGCAATTACTTATTTCTATTAATGTAACAGAAACTCAGTAATTAGGACCCACCTATTATATTCCTTTTATATTATATTCGCATTTCGCAAAAAATGTTAAAATTAGTAAAAAAAAAAACACCCTGATTTTTTTTTTTTTTTTTTTGAGTGATCAAAAAATGTAAGATCTTTGTATAAAAAAGTTGATAAAATATCAACGTAGAAAATTTTAATCTGAAGCATTATTACATAATTAGAATCGACTTAGCGTTTAAAAAATCTGAATGTTCTGTATAAGTATATTGCAAAGTAAGAATAATGTAGTGGTTTATTTTTTTATTTGTATTAGCTATGATTTTATAGAATTTAATGTATTTCGTATTTATAAGTGGCCATTTTTTTTAAATACTGCATTTTCCGGATTTTTAAAAATTTATATCGTTTTTCGTAGATATCAATTTCTGTTAATAAAACTACTTAATGTGCTTGGCGTTTCTCGGGCTAAAAATTCAACACGTCAAATCCAAGAAAAGAAACAAATAACATCTAAAGGGAAAGGACATGATTTAAAATACTGGAAGATCAAAACATTGAAGATTTGTACCCTTATCTTTTGACAAGTATCCGAGTTTTAGGATTCTTTTTGCTAAAAAGGTACTTTGGTACCTACAGGGTAAAACAGTTGTAACTGGTTTAACCATGTGTCCTTTTAAGTGTAACTCACGAGCATTTCAATGCTTGCTTTTGAGTTGCGCATTAAAATCCTTATTTCTCAAAAGAAAAAAAGTATAAAAATAAAATACATTTAGTTAATAATATTACTGTTTTCAGAAACTATAAAATATTTGAGCCATTTTTTTGAAACATCATTCAGTTTCTTATTTTACGTATATGTTTTATGTGATAAATGCTTAGTTTCGTGGTAAACCAATAATTTGATTTTGCCCTTATGTTTTGCACAAAAGTTTTTTTTTTTTCAATGCGCAAATTGCATCACGAAAATTGCTGTCTTGAGAAAAGTCCTACCTATACTTTTAAGTTACAAACTTAAGATGCCATGTTAAAAGAATGAACAACTTCTGTCGCAAGTAATTGGATAAAATCATAAAAATTTGAATAAAAAGTTTTGATAAAACTGTGAGAGAAGTCTTACTTTCAGAGAAAGTATACTGATAGAGCGAAGTAAATAGTACAACTGAAGCAAGCAGTAAAGAATCAAATCAAAACGCATCCATTAAAATTACGGTATTTTTATTCAAATAAGGTCTTAACTATTAACTTAAAAGTTTTATTTTGCTGCATTATTTATGGTTTTTTTAGTTGTTTATTGTTTTTATTTCATTTAACTCATTCAGTCTTAGTAATCCTACTCTTTACTTGAACTTTTTTCTTAAGCTTCTGATGTCAAATAAACATCACTAAATTTAATAGAATCAACAAATTCATTATTTTTTGATCGGCCTCTAAAACTGATTTTGATACGAAATGAATACCATTAAATAAAATAGAATAAAATGGCTTGGGACTAAAATGAATAAAAGAAATTATCCACATTTGTAAACAAACTTCACTGAAATTGGTTGATCGCAAATTGCTAGACTTATTTAATTACCAACATGTGCCCCCATGAACTAATAAAAAAACGGAATGCGTAACCAGAAAAAAAAAATAGAAGAACGGAGATAAAGAACACACAGGTAAAAATTTCATATTATTAAAATTGTTCTTAATTTATCATTTGTTAGTGTCTTCAAGCATCCAAAATATATATTTAGTTGTAACCCCCCACTGAAATAAATAACTTCTCTTTCTTTTAACTTGGGGATCCTTCATAAATGACGTCACGCTTCGAGGGGGGGAGGGGGTTCGTGAAATTGTGAGAAAGTGTGACAAGGGGAGGGGAGGGGTAACAAGAAGTGTGACATCCCTCCTTTTGCAACATAACGTGACATGTGACAAAAGCGGGAGGGGGCCATTGAAGTGTGACATTTTGTGACAAAGGGGAGAGGGGGTAAAATATGTGGGGAAAAAGCGTAACATCATTTATGAACGGTTCCTTGGAATAACTTCCTTGAAAATATTCCATATGAAGAAATCTAAGTTATTTGCTTTTTACGAAACAACAGCATAAGGTGGTTATTGTATTAAATTGCTCTTCCTATTATTTTTATACTTAATATCAGTTGGAATCTGAAGAATATGGATTTAACGTCAGAGAACTCACAGGATGTTTAAACAGCTCTGAAAAAAAATTTAGAGCGAATGTAACCAACCGTGAAATAGCACAACTCATTGGCATTTTAATTTATACATAAATATTTAATCCCGAGACAAATTACTATTTTTTTAAAGACCCTTATAATTGTTATTTAACATTAGTTTAAGCGCAAAACCATCCCACGAAAAACTGATTTAATATTTTCAAACGGTTTTTCTTTTAATGCAACAAAAATGTTAGAGAAAAGAAAGAGTGAACGCAAGACCCATTGCGTAACATTATGAAAAGAAATAAGAAGCTTTAGTAAAAAAAATACAGACAGCTGAAAAGTTTTTAAAGAGAAGGTGTTAAAATGTTTTAATTAAAAAATTGTGATAAGTACGAAATATATTGTCATTATTATTCAAGAGAAGTTTTTAAACTTATTCTATTTGGTTTCAATTAAGTTTATTCGCCGGATAAGAAAGTTTCAAGAGAGCACAAACAGTTTCCTTAAAAAACAGTAGCCAGTAAAATATTAATAATTTAGAATTAAAGAAATAAGTCATAAATTTATTGATTTATAAGGTTTTACATTAAGTCCTTCATTGAAAAAAAACTAGATGTTATCTACCACTAAGATTAAAGTTGCAATATGAAAAGGAATAATTTTAAGCAGATTTTTAAAACATTCATGATTATGCTTACTGTCTCTGAAGAAGTTTGATAAGACCAATTCAGTGGAAAGCACTAGCGTATTTATTTACTTATATCTCCTTAATGACATTAAGTACATTTTCAAAAAAAGAAAAAAAATCTCTCATTTCCTAGCCGAAAAACTGCATGCAACTAATGTGCTAATTCAAAGCAAAATTCAGTGTATTCTTACATAAATGTTCCTTAATCATTTAGTAAAATAATTCTTCAGTATCTCCAATTGATTCTTCAAGCAAATTTTTAACAAAGAGTTGTAGTAAGCTCTCGTTTCGTAAATATCAAATCTGTGTATCGAACCCCGCCAGAGACATACTAACAAAACTTTTTTAAATTCTACACTTATTAATTGCTTAATTTTTACACAATAAATGCACAGCTAAGAAAGTTTTACCAAAAAATTATTCTGAAAAATATTTCGATATATTTTTAATACATAAGTAATTGTTAAAGTAATGATATGGTGAGTAAATAAATATCTTAATTTTTATGTAAATAATTAATTTTCAAAACTATACAAGTAAAGGTAATTTGAATAAACACATTAACGTGTTAACTGGTTTAAACAAATGAAAGAGAAGCTTAAACAAAAGCTGCTGTTTTATTTTAAAACACAAACACATTTAGACAAAAGCAGAAAGCAAAATGTATTTTTGAAAATCACTAAAATAATATCGATTTTTATTCGGTGTTTGTGAAAATAAACTAATTTCCAAAAACCAAGTTCAGGTCAATTATTAAAAAGTTTAAATTATTTCTATGCAGCTATATGCTATTGAAAGTTGATAAAATAATTGTATTATAAGCGGAAAATAACAAAAATATAGCTTGTTGCCAATACACAATTTTAAAAAGTTACAATTTGGGAATCGAAACTAATTAAATTTTCCAAGCAAGCTATTTATCATAATGATAGTAAACGCCCATTATATGCCTTACATTTTACGAACAAATATATATTAAGACTTTATATATGATGAAGAATAACAGATGAAAAATACTAATCTCTAATGTAGAGAGTATTTTAATGGCTTTGAACGAAAAACAGGTTTCTGATAACCTGGATCAGAGGTAGTACACCTATGGCACACGTACCAGTTAGTAGCATGCAACAGGCATTTCAGTGGCTTTATGAAAACTTGACATCTGATGAAGAATAACAGGTGAAAATACTAACATCTAATGGAGAGAGTTTTTACTGGCTTTGATAACAAAATTAATTTTTGATCACCAGGATGGCACACGTGCCAGTTGGTGGCATGCAACAGGCATTTCAGTAGCACACCCACAGATGCATATTAAATTACTTTTATTCACTCATATTCACTTCAAAAAAGAAGAAATAAAAGAAAATAAGAAAAGAAAAAAATCTTTCAACACTAGTTGCTACTTTGAATAAATTGATGATCTTCAAAGATGATTTTTAAAAGAAACGTAACATGTGGCACAATAGATACCGAAACTAATAAAAGGTAATTTTGAACTGGTACACTAATCGAAAAAGTTTTGCCATCCCTGACCTAAATGTTATTGATTGAAACAGTTCATTTTAATGTGGAGTTAATGCGACAAAAATATTTCCACTCTTAATGACATTATCACAAGCATGCGTATCCTCTCAAAAGTACTTTTAGATTGTTGGTAAAGCTTCAGAGTATGAAAAAACTTGGAAAATATGTTAACGTAGTCAAAATAAAATTTATCATTTATCGGTATAACGATAAAAACAGTGAAATTGGATATCTATTATTCATAGAACACGTTAACAGGTTTTCTGTCTTTGTATTTTTCTTTCTCTCTCTCATCTTAAAGAATGACATACGGAATTGAATACGAATAATAAATAGTGCCGAAAACATTTTCAAGAATATTTATCAAATATCATTATAACATAAAAAAAATTAGTGAAAATACAACTAGGCAAGAAACATTTTAAGTGAAAATTTTGCAAATTTTCACTTAAAAAGTTTTTTAGAAATTATTTTTCATCCGTTCTCTCCTCAAATTTCTTGCCAATTGAAATTTCTGAGTTTAATAATTATAAACTTTCCTGAATGAGTTTAGTTCGTTATTTATTTTATGCGAGCTGAACTGACTTCCATAAAGCCAAGCATATGGCTATAACACCATAGTGTATTTAAAAAATTTTGAGTACTTATTCTTCCAAATAATCCTTCATATATTTTTTAAACAGCCCTTGAAATGTATGCGCATTTTGAATTCATTGAATTCCTTTTAAAAGCAGAATAAAGTATATATGTTTTTACCTTCAGCTTTAAAGAACTTTTTATTTCAATAATAACCGGATATATTTATGAAGGAAACCAGGGTGGAGTCCGTTTCTGCAATGTTTATTAAAGCAAGCTAATTACTTAGTATATGAGCGACATAAAGAAAAAAATGTTATAACTATAATTATTTACACCTATTTTTAAATTTATTCCACGCTGTAAAAAATTATAGTTCAACCTTTCACCATAAATAAAAACAATGGTGAAATTTAGCTGCAACCAATATTTGGTACTAAAGTGAAACCATTATAATGGTTCTTAGTTTCACATTCATGGTGAAACTACACCATGATAATGGTTCAACTGAGTACCAAATATTGGTTGCATCTACATTTCAGCATTTTTCTCTTTTTTTGGTTAAAGGTTGAACTAGAATTTTTTATAGCGTAGTGAATATATTAAACTAAAAATATTTTCTCTAAATGATTCCCAAGGTAAAAAAACTTTATGAATGAAAAGAAGAAAAACGTTTGTGAAGATTTACAAGTTTTCAAGAGTTCGAAATTCTATAATTTGTCTAAGAATAATGTAAAGTAAAGCCGGTAGAGATGGCACACAGCTAGGAAACCTTATAAAAAAGATTGCAAATGTTATTTTTTGCTAACCTTTTGATAAATATAAGGGTAATTCGAAGAGAGATGCCCCAGGTTGTGCATTTATGCCAGAATATTGAATAACATAACACATATGATGTTGATTGTTTACTTATAAACTGAAGGCTGTACTGTATGAAGTGCGTTGTTTTTGTGGTAAAAAAAACCAAGATATTGAAGTATTTTGTTAACGGACGTATTTGTTTGACTAAAATGAAAAGTCGTAGTTTTTTATTCGTAAAGCGAGCACAAGTAATTATGTTAATATGAAAAAATCGTAATGTAAAAGCAAGACTAAGATTCTTGAATTATAACATGGCAAAACTAGATAGCCCTAATTATTAATAATAATTTAACTTTGTGCAAAGTAATAGAAATAAAATTTCACGTTAAATTAAAGCACAAATGAGCATTAAAACGCAGACATATGTTTCGGGATTGCTTGGAATCCCTTTTTCAATGCGACAGGGAGCTTCTAGATGCATTTGGATGTTTTGCATCTAGAAGCTCCCTGTCGCATTGAAAAAGGGATTCCAAGCAATCCCGAAACATATGTCTGCGTTTTAATGCTCATTTGTGCTTTAATTTAACGTGAAATTTTATTTCTAGCCCTAATTATTGTTTTAATAGGAATAACGTAAAGTGGCATCTCTTCTTATCAATAAGGACAGATACCCCACTATGTATGATGTAGGGATACATGCCTCGTTGTATTTATTTATTTGTATGTTTTTTAATAAATACATTAGTTCTGTAAATATTCTTACATAATTTGCTGTTTGTCGTATGCTTTTCAACTGATTATATGAATACAGTATTAATTTAATTTACTGCATATGCAGTGTTACGTAATTTATATTATATTATATAGAGTAAATAAATTGGAATTATATATAATGTTGCTTAATTAACTGAATATAAAGTAACATATATTAACATAATATTATAAGTCTGCGATACATAAAAAGCATAGTTGTACGTCTCTTCTTAAGTCGTGTTTTCTAGCTCTCTGTTAGGTTACTATAAGTTAATACTCATACAATTAATTATTTAATTAACAGTGTTATCATATAATAATTTACGACAAAAGCTTCTTCATGTAATAATTGTTTTGTATGAAGATTAAAGTCACTCACTTTACCACTTTGATTGCTGAATGAAGACGAGTTATAAAAGGAAAAGTTCAGGTGAAAGGAGAGGGTGTTGGACTGAAGAAAACCCTAGAAAATCAATTAAAATATTTAAACCATGAGATATAGAAGATAATCAATATTTGTTAAAAATGCCTTGCAAAATAATTATTATAAAACTACGTCAATTATTGATGATTTAAAGGCATTCAGTGCATTCTATGTGTGTGGAATACGCAGTACTTGTGGAAGAAAGTATAAAATTAAAAATTTAAAGCTGCATTTTTTATTCCATCTTCAAAGTTTAAAAGTAGATTATAACTTTACTTTTAATATTATTTTCGTCTGTTAAAAGGTATTCTAGTCCGGGATTTTCAAAAAATCGTTTTTTTTTACTTGCATATTTTCAAAGTCTAGACCTTCAAAAATGTGCCTGTAAAAGGATTTTTATAAATATTAATTATTTTAAAAGTTACAGCCGTATTACTGACGTAGCAACCGTAGCGAATCAATAGCCAGCCGTATGCAACTTCTAGCTAAATGGAATGCTCCCTGTGTCGTACAAAATTTTTTATTTTCAATATAAACCGCCCCCCCCCCCCACTCTGGACTCTTAAATATATTATCTATACTAATATTATAAAGCTGAAGGGTTTGTTTGAACGCGCTAATCTCAGGAACTACTGGTCCGATTTGAAAAGTTCTTTCAGTGTTAGATAGCCCATTTATCGAGGAAGGCTATAGGCTATATATCATCACGCTAAGACCAATAGGAGTGGAGTTCCGAAAATTGCATAAAATAGTCCTTTTCTATTGGAAGAAATTATCGCATCCTTTCGAGCTTGATGCCATTGAACAGCACGTAAAAAACTATCCTAGAAAGAGTTCTGTCCTTCGTGCTAAAATTGGAAGCCTCTAAATTAAATAGAAAAGAAGTTACGAGCGTTTTTCTCTGTAGTTTGAAAGTATTTTTTCACGGAAATCAACTTTAATTTTATTGGACTCTGATGATGACTGATGATTTATTTTATTTGCATTGTTGCATCTTTTCAACAATTGTTACAGATGCCGCGTGAACAAACAAATCAATGCAGTTGCCATTCTTAAACAAATCAAATATATTAATAATCAACGTTTCTAGCATGTTGATGAGGCATCGCTGTATTTGCAAAATATAACTTAAGATAGACCGTGCAACGCCGGGCGTCGCAGCTAGTATATTTATATATCGCTGATCTGGACGTTTGCACCTAAACACATACACGTTGGAAGTCACACTATTGAGATTGCTAATTACATAGCTGCGTGTATTTTTAATGAAAGTTTTGTGACATTTTTAAAAATCTAGGAAACTATGTCTAGAAAGATTGGTTCTGAAAGCCATGCATTTGCTTATAAAATAGATGAACAAAGAATCAACCGCTCCGATCGACGGTCTTCTGAAGCTTCTAAAAAATGTAGATCTGCTCGTATGGCTGAAAGAATATAAAAAAATGTTGGTTTGAAAAAGAGGAAGGGACATTATGCAGTGCAAGAATTGCTGATTAATAAATGTATATATAAAACATTATATGAAATTACTTAGACTGCCCGAAACGAGACTCAAAATTAAATGCGTTTTTCTCGAAACAGTTTTTCGGAACGGTTGATATAATATCTCAAGTTTCAGTAGATAGATTTACTGCAAATTTGGTGTAGAGCTTCTTAATATATATTGCTATCGTTTGACGAGAGCTTTTTTGAAAAAAAATTATATTATTTTTAAAAAATTGCCAAAGTTGAAAAATTGAAGGGGAAAAAAATTTCTTACAGGCCGCCAATTGCTTTTTATTTATTTATTTATTTGCAAATCGCTCTCGTCAAACAAAAACTACATCCCTACTCTTTAAGAAATCACCATTTTTGTTTTCAGATCATCAAGGAGGGTGAAATAATGTCAATCAGGGAGCAGTTTTTTTTTTTTTTTTGATTCTCCACTTTGTGGGCCTGTACATTTTAAATTTAGACTTTTTTTACTAAATTTTTTGTGCTCTATAAACATAAACAAACAACAAATAAAAAAGCCGATGGTAAGAATCTTTACCATTTTTTATTTACAGCGTTTTAAAAAGCACCTAAAATTTGGCCCTCTGGACTAGAATATGTTTAGTGTTATCTTCTAAACTTAGATTTTTTTTCTTTTACTTTTTATGCTTTTTTAAAATTTAAAGTTTTTAGGCATGTAAAGTACTTTCATTGCGTTACAGTATGTAAATTGTAAACATTTTTTATGTTCTTTTACAGTAATTAACATGCAAAAATTTTCGTGTCTGGAATTTTAATTCACTGGGGTAAATCCCCTCACATAGGGAGATATGGATAAATTCGATCTTGTAAAGTCTCTCCTGCTACACAAAAGTAAACATTAAATTGCGTTATATACATTTAAAATACGTTACATAACACTCTTGATATCTGAGTTTCCACTAATATTATTGATAATTTGGCAGCCACTTCTTTTATGGGGGGACAACTTTCCTCCGAGCTACCCAATGGACTACATTCCTTCTATGTGTATTTCTTTCACTATTTCCTTGTTATGCTGTAATTTAGAACGACACCAGGATTAAATTCATGACAGCTATTCATGTCGCTTCTCAACTTATAGGGTGGGTGAGATTACGCCCATATGGGGTTCACACAAATGGTAGATGACTTTCGACAATAAGTCGATTATATTAATAATAACTGCAAGTAAATTGTCAATATAGCTGGAAAAGCGTTTGCTTAAAAAGTATCATGCAGTACTCTCGTCACAATTAAAATCAGTGGAACAATAATGAAAATTCAAGCCCTTGCATTTGGAAAGCAAGCAATAGAAACGACGCTGCAGACACTTTCAGAGAAATGTATTATAAACTCGAGTAGACACTGTGCTGTTGCGGCTGCGCAACTACCTGGAATCGCAGCGCCATTACACTTCTTCCCTCCAGAAATTCAAGTGTGCCATCTCTCCGACCGCACCATCTTGCAGCAATATTTCTTTAAACGCTGGTTTATTCTATTAGGAGGTGTTCTTTCCAGAAACACGAAATAAAACTGAAGTATACAACGAAATAATTGTTTTAAAATGGTCCTCAATATTTTTGACAGATTTCTTTTGTTTGTGTTCGTCTGTAGAATGATAAAAATCATCAAAGGGTAAGGTGTACTGGTATTATTCAAAGTTATGTGGCGCATAAAACAAAAAGTCTTGAATTTGTTAATTGCTAAGTAGATTTTGTCTTGGTTTCCTTAAAATTTTTCCTCAAGGTATCATTCATGAATGATGTCACGCTTCGAGGGTAGAGGGGTTTCGTGTAATTGTGACAAACTGTGACAAGGGGAGGGGGTTCGTGAAATTGTGACGAACTGTGACAAGGGGAAGGGGTATTAAGAAGTGTGACATCATGCTTATTCAACATAGCGCGACGCTTGACAGAAGGGTCAAATATATGAGGAAAAAGCGTGACATCATTTATGAACGGTCCCCAAGTTAAAATAGTTAATACTTTACAGCAGTTTATCGTGAATGTACCAACAAGAAGTATACAGTAATTCAGGGTAACTTTGAACCACATCATATTTTTTCAAAATATTTGACTTCAAAAAAAAAAAAAAAAAATCTATAAAGTCCAATGCTGCATTCATCTGGCTAGGTTATAATATCAGTTTTCTACTATTACTTGTATGATAATCTTTCTTAAGTCACTGTTTTGGTATTTTGCAATGCTGGTTTGAAGTTCTTGCAACCCTTGAAGTTATTGAATTTCTTGAATTTCAATAAAATGCTGTGATGTTGGGAAATAAATTTTTTAAACATTTAGAAATGTATTTTTTTGGATCAAAGATGCACTGCTATTATACCTTTATAAAAATAATTCTTTTTAAAATCATTTTTCTGGCGTGGTTCAAAGTTAAATGGTTTTTATAATTATTTTTGCTTTAACTTTTGGAGACTTTGCAATATTTGGGGAGTTCTTCAGTTTCATGCTAGTAAATACATAAACACTATTAAAACTATAAATAGGGCCATTAAAAATAGAGAAGTTTTAGATCGAAAACACATTAATTGACTGTACTTTTAAGTTAAATGAAAATTTTAATGATGCTTATTGAGAGTAAAAGCGTAAATTTAGTTTTTATTTTCGAACATCGAAATGCATAACATTTTATTGTTATTTAAAAGAAGCGTTAAGAAGAAAGTTTCGAGAGGACTTTATTTTTATGAGCGGAATAAAAAATGCTTTTATTACAAAATCAATAGAAATAAAAACGAAGTTTTGCTCATAAAAATGACAGCATTTCTCAATACATTTTGCTTTGAAAAAAAGAAGTGATTTCATGCAAAGAAATAAAAAAGAATGACAGTAGCTTTACATTATTTCTATATGTTTCTTTAAAATGTTACAATATCGTTACATTATTTCAATTGAATACTAACAATGCAACGAGTTTTGTTATACAAAAAATAATATTTTGAACTATAAATTATCTTGCTTATTTAGATTCGTTCATTTAACACAGACTAAAGTATGTATACATTTTTTTGAAACAATTGAATTCTTCAACTCGTAAAAGTATTATACTTCGAAGCTTTTTTAATTAATTAAATTTCGTTTTCTTATTTCTATACTGTATAAATAAATAAATAGATAAACAAATAAACTATATATGTGTATATATATATGTGTGTGTGTGTGTTATATTATTTCAGTAAAATACTAACAATGCAGCGAGTTTACAAAAAATTGTTTTTGTAAGATTGTTACAAAAACAATTACATTGTTATTTTTACAACAACATTGCATTGTTATTTTTTGTACAAAATTACATTGCAACATTTTTACATTTTTTTTACATTTTTACAACATTACATTGTTATTTTTTGTACAGCTTGTACAAAAAATACTTTCATATTTTTAACTTTAAATTATCTTGGATATTAATATTCTTTCAGTTTCCACAGACTACATTGTATTTTTTTTTCATTGAAACAATTAAATTCAAAAGCATTTTAATTATTTAAATTCCGTCGTTTTCTATTTCTTTATATATGCAGTGAAACCTGTGTAAATTGACCACTCGCGGTGAAGCACTTTAGTGGTCAACTTGCAGAGGGTGGAGATTTTTTTTTTTTTTTTTTGTCATTTCTTTCACTATGCGTTTATTCATTTGTGACTAATTCAACTACAACGCCATGTAGCAACGTTATTAAAATTAGTAATTAGCTATTTTTCACAATTATCTAAAATATCATTAGATACATTTAACCTGAATCACTTACAATGTATCCTATACAACATTAAAACTAAAGCACTTAGTTAAAATACAGATATGTTATTTGAGATATTGATGGTAAAGTTACCTTAAAATACATAATTTTTCAAAATGGCTAGATCAATTAGAAAGAAACGAAGAAACTTATTTAAAGCACAAACGAGTTTAGATACATTTAACCTGAATGACTTACAATGTATCCTATACAACATTAAAACTAAAGCACTTAGTTAAAATACAGATATGTTATTTGAGATATTGATGGTAAAGTTACCTCAAAATACATAATTTTTCAAAATGGCTAGATCAATTAGAAAGAAACGAAGAAACTTATTTAAAGCACAAACGAGTTTAGATACATTTAACCTGAATGACTTACAATGTATCCTATACAACATTAAAACTAAAGCACTTAGTTAAAATACAGATATGTTATTTGAGATATTGATGGTAAAGTTACCTTAAAATACATAATTTTTCAAAATGGCTAGATCAATTAGAAAGAAACGAAGAAACTTATTTAAAGCACAAACGAGTTTAGATACATTTAACCTGAATGACTTACAATGTATCCTATACAACATTAAAACTAAAGCACTTAGTTAAAATACAGATATGTTATTTGAGATATTGATGGTAAAGTTACCTTAAAATACATAATTTTTCAAAATGGCTAGATCAATTAGAAAGAAACGAAGAAACTTATTTAAAGCACAAACGAGTTTAGATACATTTAACCTGAATGACTTACAATGTATCCTATACAACATTAAAACTAAAGCACTTAGTTAAAATACAGATATGTTATTTGAGATATTGATGGTAAAGTTACCTTAAAATACATAATTTTTCAAAATGGCTATATCAATTAGAAAGAAACGAAGAAACTTATTTAAATCACAAACGAGTTTAGATACATTTAACCTGAATGACTTACAATGTATCCTATACAACATTAAAACTAAAGCACTTAGTTAAAATACAGATATGTTATTTGAGATATTGATGGTAAAGTTACCTTAAAATACATAATTTTTCAAAATGGCTAGATCAATTAGAAAGAAACGAAGAAACTTATTTAAAGCACAAACGAGTTTAGATACATTTAACCTGAATGACTTACAATGTATCCTATACAACATTAAAACTAAAGCACTTAGTTAAAATACAGATATGTTATTTGAGATATTGATGGTAAAGTTACCTCAAAATACATAATTTTTCAAAATGGCTAGATCAATTAGAAAGAAACGAAGAAACTTATTTAAAGCACAAACGAGTTTAGATACATTTAACCTGAATGACTTACAATGTATCCTATACAACATTAAAACTAAAGCACTTAGTTAAAATACAGATATGTTATTTGAGATATTGATGGTAAAGTTACCTTAAAATACATAATTTTTCAAAATGGCTAGATCAATTAGAAAGAAACGAAGAAACTTATTTAAAGCACAAACGAGTTTAGATACATTTAACCTGAATGACTTACAATGTATCCTATACAACATTAAAACTAAAGCACTTAGTTAAAATACAGATATGTTATTTGAGATATTGATGGTAAAGTTACCTTAAAATACATAATTTTTCAAAATGGCTAGATCAATTAGAAAGAAACGAAGAAACTTATTTAAAGCACAAACGAGTGCTCATAACAGTTTTCCCGTATGGTTAACCTACACAGAGGTTTAGGCAAACTTTATATTGATGTTTCATCCATCCAGACAAATACTGGTTTAACATTATAGCATAAAAATATCCTGGGTCATTTAAGTTTTTTTTATCTTTGCAGAAATAGATGAACAAGCAAATATAGTACTAATTAGGCGGTCAACTTATAAAGGGTTTTTCATAATACTCCCACCCAAATTTGGCTTACATAAGTGGTCAATATAGACAGGTGGTCAACTTAGGTAGTCAAGTTACAAAGGTTTCCCTACGTTAAATAATATAGGGCTACTTCCGTTCCTGACAAAAGTGGTCAACTTAGACAGGTGGAAAACTTACAAAGGTGTTCAACTTTACAGGTTTTACTGTATATACCACAATATGTTTGTGTGTGTGTGTGTGTTATATTTTTAACTCTAAAGAATTTTTTATTTCTGCCGGAAATATGCAGAGTTTTAGAAATATTATAGTGCCTCCTCAAAATTTGAGAAAAAAAATGTTATTGGATTTGGTTGAGAGAGGGAGAGAGCAAAATTGAACATGGATACAGTAATATATCAAATATATTATTATATAATTAGATGGAAATTTTTGACACCACAAAATGTGTTGTAACAAGAGTCACGAAAGCGAGCTCACTCTAAAATAAATATGAAATAAAAGATATCTGGATCAAAAACTACTTTATTCTTATCGGTTAACAATCTTAGATAATCTATTTAAAACAAAATAATGTTTTTTGATACCTTTTTACGCCCCATAGTATGTTAAGAAATTTAACGCACTGATAAAATATATTTTTGCTATACTAGGATAATAAATGCAGTTTTAAGTATCCTTTATTATAAAATGTATTGTAACACACTAGGGGAAAGGGTCTTTCTTTTGTTAAGCTATCGATGTAGCTTAGTGAATTGTTTAGATACGTTTCAAATATTGCTGCAACATAAAAATAACAGAAGCTAATTTCCAAAATTTTTAAAAATAAATAAAAATTAAAAAGGACTTTTCAGTTGAACTTCATATCAATAAATAAATACTTGCCTTTATTATTCTCATATTATGTCAAAAAAAAAAGAAACGTGTGCAAAACTCTGGTAGAATTTCAGAGATATATTGTTAATTTCATAAACTTATCGGAAGTTTAATGATTTGAAATTGTTTCTCGTAAGTTTCAAATGGAAAGCCTCTGGAAAGCCTCTTTCCATCGGGTACTATAAGAAATCCCACATTCATTGTATGTAACTTCATGATATGTCTGATACGTTTTTCGGTTTAATTCCTATTTTGAATTAAATAAAAAGAACTTTTATTACGTGAACACGCGGGAGAACTCTCACTGTATTAACTAGTGCATCTATGAACTTTTTTTCTTTAATTTTTAAATGTTTTTAATTATAAATATACAATTGGTTGAACCACAATAAGTTATTATAATGCTTCAATCAATTACGTTAATACCAAATGTCGGTTGCAGTTAAATTTCTCCTTTGGTGGGTAAAAGGTTGAACTATAATTTTTTACAGTATACAATGGCTTATATTTTTTCCTATTTAAGTTTGACCAATAGATTTTTCTCCAAATCATTGTCCAAATCACTTTTTCTCACTAGTTGTTCTAGTTTCACTAGTTTTCACTAATCATCTTATCTGATTTGTAAAATTTCGATACAATATTTAACCCTTTGAAGCACCAGTTTTTTTTAGAAAAACTGGTAAAAAATGATAGAGTTTTTTTGGCAGAAAATGAATATATAGGTAGGGGAGACCGGGGTTAGTTGGCATAAGGGGTCAGTTGGCATTGTGATTTAAAAAAATTCCACATTTGATTCAGAGCGCCACTGAGCCTGTCACCTGATCGTCATTGAAATGTCCATCTTGCATGAGAACGCCAGTTGGATCCAGCCATTACCTTGAAAGCAAGGATTGAAATCGTGATTTTCATATCAGTAAGTAAAATTTTGATTATTCAGTATTTGTCGTTTTGTACAGTAGTGTAGTCATACAGAAATAACATTCACAAGTTTTTAGTATCTTTGGGCATTTAGCTAAGAGGTTATAAGTCCATTTCTGCTGTAGTTGATGAGCACTTGTATTGGTCGCCATGTTTATTTTACTTGTCCTGTTGGGGTTAGTTGGCATAGGGATTCGGGGGCTAGCTGACATAAGCTGGCTGAGTATGCCAACTAACCCCGCAACAGCAGGTAAGTTGACATAGGGTGTGCCAACATTCACACCGACCTAATTTTAGTTAGGTATAGGCTACTTCATAATAATATATTTTTTTAAGTCTAATACTAGCTGTACCCGGCCCCGTGTTGATGTGGCTCAGACTGGTTCGATGGAAAAACAAGAGAAAGCACATATTCCTAATATGTTTCATTTCACAATGTTTGTTGTTTCATTGTCTGAAAATATAGATTGTCTGGTTTACCCATTCTAGAACACAATATATATTTAACCACGTGAGAAACAATCCGTGTCTAGATCTAAACTGCTTAATTTGATTGATTGGTTAGCTTTATGCTTTTTTCACAATGCTTGAGGGCAATTTTTTTTTTGTCGTTCCAATGTTTGTGAAGTTTTTGATATTGTCTGACTCGGCACATTGTAATATTACACATAAGCGTTATCCAAACAGAAGAAACACAAACAAAAACTCTAAATTAAAAATTGCCATTCAAAATTAACAATCTTTGTTTTAAAGATCCTCGTGATCATTAAGTGAAAAACTCTAACAAAATACTTCAATACAAACAGAAAAAACACAAAATTTTAAAATCAAACTGGAAATAGTTAAAATAAAATTTTCAATAAGTTCTTTGGATGGTCAATATATATTTTTCACAAACAATTTGATTGTATAGTAAATAAATATATAGTAGTGTAGCGCAGTAAGCAAAGGAGCGTCCTCGCCGCCTGACCTGGGTAATTCAGTTTGAATTAGAAGACACCTTTGCACAAATCATTTTAATTACAATTTATAGTAGCTAGAACAGCGGTCATTTCGAATGACCACCGGGCGAACGTGTAGTTATAAACGACTGTACATTAATTTGTTTTGCCAAGTTTGTGCATTTTATCCAATACATTTGTTTTTCGCTTAATTATAAGAGAATATAACGATATTTTAATCTAAAACGAAAGCAATAAAAAATTATATTTTTTGATGTGTGATACGTTTATAAAGTACAGTTGAACTTTCTTAATATGAACACGGTTAATACGAAATCACGGCTAAAACGAGCATTTTGTTCATCAAGTTTGGTTTACTATGTAATTACACTAAATATCTCACGCATATTACGAAGGCTAAAGTACAAATTTCGGCTAGGACGAACAAAATTTCTGACCTATTCACGAAAATTTGTCTCGATTGCTACATAATTAATTTATTTTTAAAGAAATGGTTGGTTATTTTGAATTATTGTAAACCACCAAGTACGCATATGATAAAAATTAATGTACCTAAAAAAACAACTACCCTTTAAGAGTTTTTTCTAAAATTGTTAAATTTTGAAAGGTAAGTTCACTTTTTTTTAATTTTAAGATTTAAAAGTGTATATTAGTAAAAATAAATCATTTGTTTTCACTATTTATTTTACTTTTTATTATAGACTAGCTGACATGCCCGGCTTTGCGTGGAATAATATTGCATAATTCGCAGGATAAATGACGCATGTCCAAAATTCTGTTGTAAATATATAAGGAAAAATTTTCTTAAAAGCTCCAAGTAAAAGATGGGCAACAGTCCTTTAAAATCTCATTTCACAGTAAAGCTCACGATTGCATTAAAAATAAGCCTCAAAAAATTTCTTTTAGACCATAAAAATTCACATTAAAATACCAACAACAGTTCATAAAAAATGTCCATTAGAGTAAAAGCAACAGTAACCAAAATGCACTTATGCATCAGGATAATTGTCCCAAACTGATATCAAGAATCCGTAAAAATCATAATTACAATATAAGCAACAAGACATCTAAAAATTCCCATCAGAATTATAGCAGTATTCTCTTTAAAAGTGCTCATCAGATGAAGAACAATGGCCCCTGAATCGTTCTGCTACAATAAAGAAAACCTCTAGTTTCTAATAAGGATTAAACAGGAACCGTCTATTTGGCGACAAAAGTACTCTTTATTTTGGCGAAAATACTCAAATTGGGCGAATAAATTCAGAGGTAATTTAATAGTCGTTTTAAAATTCTAAAACTACTTCAAATGAATATTGCGTGTGTTCAATTTCTACGAATTTCACAAAGACATCATCTTATGCAGTTATACAGAAAAATTATAGTTATGCATTTTACGCAAAAAAATTACGAAACGTAAAAAAAGTGGAATAAAAATAAATAACTACACGAAAGAGAAAAGGTATATCTTCTTGGCGAGAAAAGTATATGTTTGCGATTTAATCCGAAAAGAATTTTCATTGGTTTTGCTTTAGAAGAAGTTTTCCTTTTGGCGACAAAAGTACTATTTATTTTGTCGAAAACACGCAAATTGAGCAGATAAATTCAGAGAGTAAGCCTCGTTTTAAAATTCGAAAACTACTTAAAATGAATATTGCGCATGTTCTATTTGTTCCACGAACTTCAGAAAGAGATTATCTTGTGCAGTTTTTTACGGGCATTCATATGCTGCAAAAATCGAAAAGGTAAGATGTTTATTCGATGAGATATTCCTAAAATTAATAGTTTTGCTTAGAATTGGAATAAAAAAAGAACAAATTCGAATGTTCAGAAAAACGCTTCAAGGTGCACGAAGACCTGACCCAAGGTACCTGTAACCAAAATTTCGTACTTCTAGACCCTTCCATCTCGCCATAAGGCGAACGTTACACAAACAAACATACAAACAAACAAACAAACTGATACACAAACTTTGTTTTATTTATATAGATAGTAGTAATTATTTGTAAAATATGAACATGCCTTTCTAACATTTTTTACGCAATTTTACTTATTCAAGGTTAATACGAATTCACGAATTTTTTGCATTTCGTATTAAGCGAGTTCAACTGTATAACTACTAAAACAGGTGAGAGATAAGTTTCAACGCACAAACGATAGAAAAGGTATATTTCTTTTGGCTCAAGAATGTGATTCCCCTCTTATGAACAACCAATGTTAAAATTTGATGCTTCAAAAACATGCAACAAGCTAGTTTAATTACTTGCTTTTTAGCTAAATTTATTTTTAAAAAAAACTTTTTATTAAAAAAAAATTTAGTCGCAAAAAAAAAAAAAAAAAAAAAAAAACTTAAAGAGCAAAATTATACATGGGGAGGAGAGAGTAGGAAAGTTTCCAGTCGAAAGAGATGGGGCTCTGTAGTAAAACTTCCCAAATTAAAAAATAGCTCTAAATTGAATTAAAACAAGTTCCATTTGGATCTATACGAGCCTACTTTCCCGTCTACGCCAATATCATATTGATAATCTAACTATCTCTCTTTCTCATTCACCTTTATTTTTTACGTTCTTCAGATAAACGTTTTCAACGGTTTATACAAATCAATTCACTCACTCATTTATTCATTCATTCATTCGGAAATATCCTTAAAAATCCAGATCAAAAAGCTTGTTGGGAAAATAGGCTCATTTAGTTAAGGATGAGCTTAGCGTCTATACATGTTCTACGTCTTAACATCATTCCGATAAAGTTTATTCCAAGAAAATCTGTCGGTCAGAACATGATTTATGTAGGATTGAAATTTCCCCGTAGTCGCTAATGTTAAATTTTTTGAACTGTTCAAAATCGAGCAATTTTTTTCAAATCAAAAAAAATGTTTCCAGTTGAGAGCTTCTTTCAATAATCTTATTCTTAGGAATTTGGATCTTATGTCCAGAGTTTAGATAATTCTCTTCGCTAATGTTAAGATTTTTTTTTAACTGTTTAAAATTGAACGAAAAATTGTTCAAATCAAAAAGTAAAACATATAAATGAGATGTCCTCGGGGAGATCTTTCAAATGCAAAAAATAAATAAATAAATAATCTTTCCAATCGGATAATTCTTTCAAAATTTATTAGGGGAGGGACAGACAAACCGACAGACAGACGAACAGGCACACATTTTCACCCATCTCAAAACGCTCTTTCAAATTTTAATTTTTTAATATTTATTTAACTTATTTTTGACTTTTTCTTATTTTTAACGATATTTTTTCGATGCATTAAGCATTATTTTATTCTTTTTTACTTTTATGAGAAAGTAGGTTAAAAAGAAAAAGGTGGATGAAAACTTTGGTCTGTGTCCACTAGATTTGTTTTAAATTAATATTTGCAAGTATTTAGTATCTTTCCAAAACAGTATTCAAATTTGCACTCAATTTCATTAACATTAAAAAATATTTCTTGGAACTCCGAAACACGTGCTTGAAATTTATATTGAAAATTTTTGTCTTACTACTTCGGATTTCTTCAAATGCATCTACTTAATTTTCAATCACAAACTTTAAGATACAAGAGAAGTTGGGTTGCTACAGAAATGCTATTTTCTTTATAAAAATCTTGCTATATAAGATACTCTTCATTTGAAAAAGAAGAAAATATGTTAATAATTAATAATTTCCTGAATCAAAAATTTTAAAAGTACTAAAAGCAAAGACATTGCTTGAGGAAATAAAGACATTTTAATTGAGCAGTATGTAATTTATAGATGAAATAGTATGTAGTAATTATTAACATTTAGGGGTGTAAATAATTCCGAGTCCAAAGTTACCTAAAAAATATTGTACTCATAATTATTCCTCCGCATACAAAACAGAATATTATAATAAGAAACAACTGTAAATGAAGCAATGCAAGTAAAGAAGTATAATATTTTTCTGCAAATTTTTTATTAAAAGTTAAGGAAACAATTTTAAAAAAGTGATAAATTATCTAAGAACCATTATTTGATTAATATTGGAGTTGTAGTTATCTAATACAAATGACAGCAAAAATAATAAAGCGGTTTTTAAACGTAACATAGATTACATCACAAAGGGAGAAAAGCAAAAGGAATAATTTATATCAAACAAAAAAAGTTAAGCACAGCGTAAGAAATGATAATTAATAGCATTCGTCCAAACGAAGTTTCTTCGCTATAAAAAACATCCAAGCAGTTTAAAATAAATTAGGATCCTTAAGGACCGTTGATTTATCTATAACTAGAGTCTCTACTGGGTTCAAAAATGCTCCCGGCATGACATGTTGGCATCAAAGAGCACATTCTTGGAATGGCGCTTACTGGTATTGCTTGTTATGCAAGATTCACTTTTGCATTCGGGACGCCTCAAGGACGGAACTTCTTAAAGAAGTCTTAAATATCAGTCTTTCTGCAACAATGATAAGGAATTTTGGAGACGTAGTCATTTATTTTCTTTTAATAGACGTAACGCTAAAACCAAATTTTCAACCAAAACAAAAATTATAGGGAGCAACATACTGTTTAGTAACATTAGTTGCATACCAGTCCTGTGTTTACTGCTTAAAAGAAACACAAGTAGTTATATAACTAGCTTCATTTCTAAGAAGACATTAATTTTATATTTGAAAATGTGCCAGAAATTAGTATTGCAAACTTGTAATTCAGTAGTGAGAATATGTGTATTTATTGCGTAAAAAATACAAGTACAAATAAACTTTCTTAGTACGAACACGGTTAATACGAAATCACGGCTAAAACGAACATTTTGTTCATCAAGTTTGGTTTACTATTTAATTACACTAAATAGCTCACGCATATTACAAAGGCTAAAATACAAATTTCGGCTAAGACGAACAAAATTTCGGACCTATTCACAAAAATTTTTTTCGATTGCTACATAATTTTTAATAGAAATTGTTGGTTAGTGTTGGTTAGTTAATTGTGAAGGGAAAGCAGTTTCATTAGCTTAGACATGAGGAAGAATGTAAGAAAGGGTAATGAAAGTTCATGGAAAGAAACGGTGCTAAAGTTGTTAGTCAAACTTTAGTCAAAACTATTTAAATCTGAAAAGAAAATCTATATTGTAAGGGGGCGTCTCTTATTATTCATTCCATTGGACATTTCTTTACAGACATAACAATAACAAAGAGATTCTGATATTTAATTAGTAATAAAGGATTTTTTGCATACACGAAAAAACAAAATTTATTTCAACTTTATATCAAAATATCACTTTAAATGTTACCTTCTTGATATTATATCAAATATTCATTGTTCAAGCCCTTATTTAAAACTCATTATCACAAATTTTGTGAACATTTATCCACTTCTACTATTTTGGAGGAATTTCTAAGGGAAATGTATCTTTAAATCCTGCTTACCATACTTTTCCTCCTTTCCTTTATGGGGGCCATTATTATCTTATCATCTCCTCAGCGGGCTTGAAATGCTTGACAATGTTGTAACAAGCTTTTCCACCGGAACTCAACGGAACGTTTGAACTTGTAGCAAGAACCGAGTTGTCTCACTTTGGAAAATGCGAGGGGAAAAGATAGCATTTTGAGACGGTTCCTGTGTTTGTTTACCTCAAACAAGGCAACATCACTTTGTTTCTTTTCAGCTGTTGCAGAATGCCCTGGTAAACAGAGGGGGCGTACTCTTATTATCAGTTTGAAGCTCTTCTCAGAAGCGTAATTGCAATACATGTGTTTGTTGCATATGATTATTTTATTTAATTGGGAAAAATATTAATAAATTGGAAAAATAGCATGCGTAGACGATTGCATATGCAAATCTGAAAATCAAGTTTCCAAATCTGTACCTGAGAGCCAGTATGTGAAGTCTATTTTTCGAGTTTTTACAATGAACTTAAGAAATAAACATTTTTAGTACTAGGAGAGTTTTCTCTTTTTTTTCTCCTCCTTCCCCGCTTGCATTAGGCCAGGCATGGCGAACCTTTTTGAGACGCGGGTCAAATTTTGTTCATAGTTTTTTTAGTAATGCTAGCTCGTGGGTCACTAATGCCCTTTGCACCAAAGTTGTTTAAACATTCTAAACTGAGTAATTTTAAAACTAAATATCTTTAAAACTCAATTGGCATAACTAGTAAAAATGGCCGTGGCTTGACGATTTAAAAATTTTTAGTGGGGTTAAAAAAATTTAAGTGTTTGGTGCAAATGGTAATAAGTGTTTGAATAAGCAAGGAGTTACGAAAATTACTTACATTTTATTTGAAGAAAGTGCTTTAAATATGGCTATTTGCTTTGGTTTGTCCATTTTATTTTTTTTTTCAAAAAACAAAATGTGAGTAAAATTATACACTTTATATGATATTTTGCAGACTTTTGCGTTATTTCAAATACTACAAACGCCTTTGTTGTCATTTTCGTAACTTTAGAACTGTAATGATCAAACTGAAGGTAAACATTTAAATTGCTTTTGTGTCAATGCAGTGTTTGAAAAAATACAAATAAAACATAAATTACCCACACAAATTACAAATTCTGTATAAACCCACAGAAACAAATGGTTGCCTAGGAATCGTGGGTCAGTTAAAAATCTTGTATGGGTCAGTGTCTGACCATGGTATAGGTTCGCCATCACTGCACTAGGCTTTAGGATACCTTACATCCGGGGGGTAGGGGGAGTCCACGGATTTTATATAAAGGTATCCCCAAGTGTACATGGAGAGTCTTCAGCGGGTATCGAACACGCGACTCTCCAGGTGGAAGCTTGACATACTAACCACTAGGCTTCCGCGGCCCAAATACAAGGAGACTAGATTTTTTTCGTGCGAACCTTAGAATAAAGATCTCCGACGGTAGACGTAAAAGTTTAAAACCCTCGTGTAGCTAGTGGCTTTGCCGTCTGTACTCTGCATGTCCATTAAGTGTAAACTTGCAAAACCTCAAAAAATGGAATTAAGATACTATGACTCTCTGGGAAAGAATTAATAGGTAATAAATCTAATTGTTATTTTTGTGAATCTCAGTGTGCTTGTCACAATTATGATGTAGATGGGAAGATTTTAATTAATACCAATAAATAGTGAAGCTAAGTGTAACTTTTCTGATTCTCCTCATGATCGTCACAATTCTGAAAACCTGTGACATAACAGTTTCTGATAAAGACTGAATTTTCTGTTTCGAAAGCCCTTTAAACTCCTGAGGGCGTAATGGTGTGAGAAAGAAATGCGTGAATCCTTAAATCAATATTTTTCAAACTTTTTAACTATTGCCGTGTTTCCATGTAATTTCAGAGATCTTTTCTGTAGCCTTATATATGCATTTTTCTACCAACAATAAATTCTCACGAGACGTAAATGGATACTTTTGGGAATTAAAATCAGTTTCCCCTCAAATGTTCCAAATAGAAGAATGCTTATATAAATCAAAACATGCGTTTTTCAAACATTTTACATAACAATGAATTACCAAAAGATAGCTTACGTAAATCAATATCCGTCTTTCTGAAACATCTGTTACGAAGGAATGTGTGATCGTATGATTCAGATGATTTCTGGTGCGAGTTTATGACTATTTCAAGAGCCCTTTAGATAGCAGGGTACGATTGCGTAATGCAATTAGTTGTTCGTGTGAGTGTCTGCTCATGTTTCCTATATATGGTTCGCGCCTTTGATGAACGTGAACTTCGTTATCGCTGTCTCCTTTTTAATTTGAAATTCGCTTCAAAAATACTTTTTTTCAACGTCCCGTTTGATAAATTATTTTCTCTTTTTTCCCCCCATCAGCCTTACCATTATTTGCAATTAAGCATTACTCCGGCTTTGCAGAAATTATGAGCCAATAGAAGCCTTTATGGATTTTTTTAAGTGTAACTTTATTAGGATCATCTTCATTCGTTTTTAACCCTTTATCTACTAAATTATGATTTGCAGTATTTGTTTTTATAGAAATAGTCTGTCTAGGTATTTACACTGAAAATTAAGGGATTTACATAAATAAAATGATCAATATATAAGTATTTATTTCTTTATAGCTAATAAGTGCCACAGAGTATTTACCCTGTAAAATTAATTACATACACTTCAAATATCAAAATATTTCGTCAAATAGTTTTCTAAGTTCTTAACTAACACATTAAAAAATTCAGGGACTTGATTCTTGAATTTTACTACTTTTCTGAAGCGAAACTCTGAGGGAGCAATCTGAACCAAATGGAAGTTCAACACACAGCATCGGTTTCGAAACTATCTGTGTTCCTTTCCTCGCTAAAATACTCTTTATAGAACCCTTGCTGATATGTATCCTGAAAAGGGGAAATTTAAAGACTGTCTCAGCAAAGTACCATCAGAATATTGGTAAAAATAATTGCTGGGATGAAATTTATAGAGAATGGTACTTGTAAGTACCATCGGTAGATAAAGGGTTAAAAACTACGCAAGTTACGATAATAAAAAGCGTTAATGATAATTTTTAAGTTAAGTTATGGATTGTTTTCAAAAACTAAAAAACTATCCGGTGTATGTGTTGCCTATTAATACTGCAGTTAACACTTTAGTAGATTGAATAACCTTCATGAGCATCGAGAAGAAAATTTTTATTTTGCTCATGCTTTCTTTTATGAAATAAATTTTACGCTCAGTTGTATATTTAAATTTTTTTCATGAGAGCAAACACATTTTCTGAAACTCTTTAAAAATAAAACTGATATTTCTGTTTTTTCTTCTGTTTCTGAATTTTCCAGGGTATATGTTGCCTCTTAACACTGCGGTTAACCCTTTAGTAGATTGAATCACCTTTATGAGCAACGGGAAGAATTTTTAATTTTGCCACTGATCTCTTTCATAAAATAAATTTTGAGTTCAGTTATTGATTTACATTTTTTTTTCAAGAGAGAAATCACGTTTTTTGAATACCTTAAAAGCTAAAACTAAAATTGCTTCACCTTTTCTCTGTTTCTGAGTTTTTCAGGCTTTCCGACTTGGTTTAAAAGTTTCGCATCGCGTATCGCTGATATTCTCAAAGTTTTTCATTACAGTGATTTTATTTTACTTTATTTTTCCTTATTCATTTATTTATGTATTTAGGGGTCTGTTATAAAGTTTATGGAATAAAATAATTTTACAAAAATATATTGAACCAGCTGAGACCTATAATACAAACTAGTCGTTAAAAGTTATCGAAAAATCTATTAAAACATTAATTGCTAAAAAACATTCGAAAGCCTACAAAAATGTTACAAAAATTAGCACATTGAATTAAGAGTAAATAAATATAGAATTAAATTTAAAATTTACAAGACGGTTACCAAATTTTAAAGGAAAAATAAATATAATGCTACAGGTTTTTTTTTTGTAAATCAAGTTTGCTGTTTCTTTTAAACCTCGGTTGTACAGCCAAAGGCGGTCATTTATTCTCCTAAACGACCGTAAAATGAAAAATGTGAAGAAACGAGCTTAGGAAATATTTTATGAAAGAGCAAAAGACCGTTGAAACTAATAATTTTATTATTTACTTTATAAATTGAATATTTCGTTTTTTCATTCAGTAGCTCACAAACAAACTTAATAGTTTTACCGATATTCGCCTATCAATTTATTTTATCACAATGTTTAACCTAAACAATTTTGTATTTTGTTAAATATACTGTAGTAAAAGTTCTCTTTTACTCCAGTGCCACACATTTTGTTAAAAACTTATCAATATCGTCGTCACTTTCAATAACAAACTATGATTCATTATGTTCATCTTCAACAACAAGTAGATTTGTCTCAAAAAAAATTCTCTTACAGAAACAATTATTTATCTTTCGGAAAAAAACACACCCGTTATTAATACTTAATCATTAACGTTTTACGAAACTGTGCATATTTTTTCAAAACACACTGCTCAATTTATTGAAAACTTCATGGTAATTATAACTTTTACACAAGTATTTTATCCTCAGAAATCGAAAGGATTAATTCATTTAATGCGGTATCCATTTTTTACTTTCTGCAGTTTCAACGCATTGGTGACGGGATACCAAAATTTCTGTAATTAAATCCTAGGTACGGAAGTTTCCGATTTTACGAAGTGGTTGGCCTATTCTCATTTCTTCCCTTTTAATTTGTTTAATTAAATTAAAAGAAGCTATAATAAGACCCACCCTTTCGTAAAACCGGAAATCTCCGAGTCCCGTCACCAATCTCTGAACATTTAAACATCGTTTCAAGCTTTTATTTATTCTTATCGTATTTTTTAAAACATTTACAGAAAATTGGTTAACTAAAGCGATAAATAACATAATTTACCTGTACGCGAGACATTGATCTTAATTAATGTCAAACATATTGACCATGTTTCTCAGCATTTCTTGAAACAGAGGGACAAACTTGTGAACATTCATTGTACGGCATATATTTCGGAACTCTATCGATACACATATAACAAGAAGTTCCGTCTAGAACTATACGAGCTTACTTTCCCGTATACACCGAATTCAAATTTATAATCTAGCTATCTCTCTCTCTCTGTCTTTCTCGTTTAGTTTTAGTTCTTAATTGCTTCAAATATACCTTTTTCAACGGTTAATAGATATTCTTTCAATCATTCATTTATTAAGTCATTCATGTATTTAGTCACTCATTTATTCATTCATTCTTTTGCTTATTCATTTAATCATTCATTGATTCAAAAATATTCTTGAAAATCCCGAACAAAAAATTTCATAGGAAAATAGGCTCTTTAGTTCTGGATGTACTTTCTAATTTTTACATGTTCTACGTCATAAGAACTTTCCGATAAAGTTTGTTCCAAGCAAATCGGTCCGTTAGATCAGGAATTGTATAGGATTGAAATTTCCCCGTAGGCGGTATGTTAATTTTTTTTGAACTGTTCAAAACAATATTTCACCCCAAGAACTTCTTCCAGTGAGCTTGTTCAGGGGAACTTGGATCTTGTACCCAAAGTTTACATAATTTGCTTCATTTTCACCCATAGGCGATAATTTTAAAATTTTTTGAACTGTCCAAAATTGAACAAAAAATTGTTCAAATCAAAAAAATAAAATATGGAAATGAGATGTCCTCACCGAGATCTTTCGAATGGAAAAAGAATTTTTCGAATCGGACAATTCATTCAAAAGTTATTGGGGGGGAGGGGGGACAGACAGACCGACAGACACACTTTTTCCCCATCTCAAAACCCTACTTTCAAATTTTTTATTTTTCAATCTTTATTTAATTACTTAACTTATTTTTGACTTTTCTTGATTTTTAACGATATTTTCACGATACATTAAGCCTTCTTTCATGCTTTATTATTATTTTTTTTTACTTTTACGGGAAAGTAGGCTAAAAACTCAACAATTCATGGATAAAATATAGAAAAGGAGGAAGTGGAGCCTAGCACTGGGGTTTCAATAAACTTCCATAAAACGAGTTGTGAAAAAATTTTGTTTACTATCAAAACAGTTGTTTTGATAGTAAAAGCGATGTTACTGAAATTTAAAATATTTATTGGAACTACCATGCTTAATTTTCAGGCGAATAAAAAGCTTTGTTTTTCATGCAAATGATTATTTATATGCAAATATTTTACTTTATTTTTTATTATTATTCTTTTAAACGATGAAAAAGCAAACCAATTTTTTCCTGAATAAACAATTAAATTCGATTTCGCTATTTACCATTTTCACATCAAATTCCCGTAAAACGCGTTGTGCTAAAGTTGTTCTTAACTTTACTTTTTTGCTTATTCAACTTTGAAGTTTTACGCTATAGGCATTTTTGGTATAACTTTTATATTTTCTCACTTATATATTTTCACTATAGTGAAAAACTGCTTGAATATTACAAGCTTTATTAATTCAAAGAAGAACTTCACAGTTGGAATTCACTAAAACAAAACACATAACTTGAGAAAGTAAATTTTATTTCACTTATGCATTTTTCCCCCGATTGAAAGATATATGCTCTGCGGAAGAAAGCATTCTGTATCCGAAATAGTTTTAAAGTTAAGTACAGTCATAGCTAATGTTATAAATGAATTTTTGCATGCGGACAACAAGGTCGCTTAGTTTTGCTCGAATTTCCTACTGATGTATTGCATTAGTGGATATAAGAGACCGAAGAATTTCGGCTCTTTTATTCTTTAACAGCAACATTGATTAAGCCTTTTAATACCTACAGTGTTTATGAAATTTCTGTTTAAAATGTGACAGCGCTGAGGGTGAAGAGAAAACTTGACTCAATATGACCCCACTTTCAAAAAGAAAGTGGAAGGACTAATTTTCAGTCGTTCTCTGATAATTAAAATTGTGATAAACATAATGTATCACGGAAATTCTTTTCAGTATATTGCATGATAGAACAGGCAGTACAATACACATTCTCTATATAAGAGACCCTCATCAAATAAAACATTTAGACAAGAATAAGGTTCGGGATTGCTTTTTTATCCTTCGCAGATTTCCCATTGCCAAGTCTTTCGCCCACACTGAAGAAGGTAATTAATTTCCTTAAAAGTACATTGGATAAACTATTCAGATAATAATAGATATTCGCCAAAAATGTCACATTTGTAAGGAAAATTAGGAACGAATCAAAGCAACTTTCATGTAATTAGGTCAACAGGAGGTTTCGGAATGATTATTTCAACTGTGGTGGATTAGCAATCGGGAAATGTTCCACCGACAATATGACGAAGGTAAATTCTCCAAAAATTGCAAAAATGATAGGGAAACTCATCAAAGAACTGAAATAACAAAGGACACCCCAATGAGAGGTCCCGGGAGGTCACTGTGACCTCCCAAAAATTTTGTCTGACGTTCGCTAAATTTTTAAAGAGTATTTTTTTTCATGTAAATACGCATAATTGAGTGTGGTATGAGTTGATTATAGCAATATATCTATAGATATAAAACCCTAATAGGTGGCGGAAAAAGTGTCCTTATTTGTTTTTCCCGGTTGGCAACAATGCGTTTGTTTACTTTCATTTAGGTGCATATATGTATTCTTTTTTATTATTCTAAACTTTTTTTAATATAATATTACTGCAGAAATATTCTTGTTATTTTGAATATGTCATATTATTAACTCTTAATCAGCCATGCTTTATTTAATTAAATAAAAACTATGATCACATTTAGTAATTCGGTAATATGAGGAGTTTTTTTCGGTAAATTGGGAATTCCCCCTCTCCGAAAAATTTAAGTTCGGTACGCCCCTGAAAATAACTTTCAGGTAATGAGGTCATCAGCAGGTTTCGGGATGATTGCTTCATCAGTCGCGGATTTCCCATCACCAAACATTCCGCCGACAGTATGAAGAAGATAATTTCCTTAAAGTTAGGTGAGAAGTTATCTAGAGGTTGGGAGTCGAACAGAAGAAGGAAACTGTTGTCACCGAATACAATTGTCGGCTGGAGATTCGAGTTTAACGCTCGGTAGCGACAAAAGGCACCGACCTCTTTAAAAGGGGAGGCGGAAGACTGAGTGAGAATGACGCTTCTTTTGTAGCTATCGGAGGAAGTTCTCGGCGAGAAATCAGCATGAAATTTGCTCTTTCGCAGTCTCCGCATTAGTCTCGAAATAGGCTCGTGCTGCCACTTCGAAGGTGTGATTCACGGACCACCATTGATCTCTGCGTTCTGTTGTGTCTTGTGTTCTCTTATTTCTCGATACAATACAGTCCATTACTGTGGTAAGGTGGGTTTTGAAGGAAAAAAAAAACTAATAAATTTTTAAATCACTTTGAATTTATAAAGTTTAGTGGTACAAGTGACGGTGAGTTCAGAAGGGGTAGCTGAGGCTAACTTAAAACTTCCAAATACAAAGTAGTTAATTTTAGATATTAGCAGGTGACTGCAAATTATATCAATAGGCAGATGGGCTAGACAAATGTTCTTTGGCCTTCTATTTTTCAATCTTATCCCCAGTGTTTTTCCTTTAAAATTCAAATGTTTGTGACGTATCACAGTCTCAAACCAGGGTATTGACTAATTGCACGGATGTGATTGGCCGACTAGGTTCCAGCCGCTCGCCACTGCTTACCGCTCGAATTCAAGAAACTAGGAGTTAGCGTCTTAGAATCCAAATGACACAGCCGTAGAAATAGTTGTGTGTCCAATTTCTAAAATGAAATTAGAGGCCCCCGTAACGGAGCATGCCGCCAACTGGTTTGATGTGCTAAATATTGTTTTAAATACTTGATTCATTTGTTTTTAAAAATGTATTCTGAGTAACCGCGGCTTTCTGTTAAATTTTTAAAGGGGTGCCATGTGAAACAAAAGTGCCTTGAGTGAAGTTCTACCGCCATTCTACTACTGGAAAATGCTTTTCTAGTCCAATATTTGAAATGTGCACTTAACTCATCCTCTTATTTACTCATACATGCTCTTTAAATAGTGAATGGAATCATTTGGCTTCGCTTAAATTATGTTTGCCACTGCTTGAATTTTAGCGGCCAAAAATGACTTGAAACTAATTCTGTGGCTGTTTTTTTTTTTTTTTTTTTTTTCTTTTTTTTTTTTTTAACGCTTATCCTGTCTATAAGGATGGCGATTATTGTCCTACATTAATTTCATTCAAAAAAAAAGAAACAAGACAGAAAACTCATATGAGCTGTAATTAATTAACCAATAAAAACTCGAAAACCTTATGAATCGTACATGCCCAGTTTTCCTAGCATGCATTCTTAATGAGCCACTTTTCTGAGTCTCATACTATGAGAAAATTCCTCTTGCGCTTTAAATCGAATAGTGTACCAATTCATTCTTTCTCGAGGCCATTGTGCATGATTTGGGCATAAATATTAGTCATTTGAGATGTGCACTTTAATTAAAATAATTAAGCGGATAATTATTCAGTGACAATAAAATGCTGTGCATGCCTTTCTTTTATTGTTAAAACTTATGTGCCAAACGTTTATCTGCGATTTGTTTTTAATGTTCTAATAAAAGAATCTGCCAAGGAAAATATTGTGTGCCCAATTTTTATTATTCTTGCTTGTTTATGTTTTCTTATTGAATGAGAACCTAATGTGCATTATTAATTATAAACAAATGGCCTGTCAACAACAAAGCGCCTTGAGTTTTTGTTGATATGTCCATGTCATGAAGTGCTAACCCAAGCTCAGTGCAAAAATCTCTCATTTTATATGCACCGTGTTCATTTTAATAGCCCTTTATTATTTTTTTTACAAAGAATGATCTCATTTGCGCCAAACTGATCAGAATGGACAGTTATACATTACATGGCTCATGGTCTTGTAATTTTAATAAGAATGCACCAGTGGCACATGTGTTGTTGTTTATTGGATTTGAATAAACAAATTGCTTATCTGCAAACATGATTTTCTCATCATTTCATTAGGTAATTCACTATTTTTCTTCTAGCAGGCTTGAAATCTTACACATGAATTTTTGCCATGAGTATTTATTAATCCATGTTTTTCAATTCCCAAAGCTGAATTAAAACAAAATCGTCAACAAGAAATATCGCCCGGCCTATGACACGCCGACACGTTCTTTGTACACGTCTAATGCACGCCATTCACCATTTCAGGGAGTGGCCTGTTGGGGACCATGGTATATAATTCATTTTATTCCCTTTTAACTTATTTTTTAGTGCCGATTCATACCTCCCCAATTAGCAGGTCGAGTTACCCGATTCCTCTGCTCCTCGTTGTGCGTATCGTGGGTTGAGCCTGGAGTTATTGACGTCACAGCTTTGGCTACCACTATTTACGAATTGATAATTATAATTTGCAATCACCTGCTAATATCTAAAATTAACCGCTTTGTATTTGGAAGTTTTAAATTGGGCTAAGCTACCCCTTCCAAAATCACCGTCACTTGTACCACTAAAACTTTATAAATTCAAAGTGATTTAATTTTTTTTTCCTTCAAAACCAGCCTTACCACAATCACCCAAAAATGGTCTGATTATTAGTACCAGAGTTCATCTAACAGCCGAAATTCGCCCGTGATAATTATCTCTAGCATAGAATATATTCTAATTATATAATTATTATTCATCAAATCTGGCGATTAAGAGGTCGAGTTTATTTTGATCATCCTCACTTAAAGCAACCTTATTGTACATCATTGTAGCCGCAGGGTCAATTGCACTCATAAATGTAGCCGCTTGTACTTTTACCTCGCATTAATTTGAGCAGCAGTTGAATAAATTTTAAATGTATACTTCCATACCCACTGCTCTCATTTTTCATTTCATTGAGAAGCCATTAGAAGAATTTGAGTGCCTTCACTCAAATTCCTATAATTACTTTTAATATTAATTTCTTTAACAATGAGTATTATATTTATTACCAAATTATTTACTCAACAAAATTAAATTGTCTTGCAAAGCAAAGTTTTCCGTAGGAAGACTTAATATTAGAAATAGCCACTCTCAGTTGCTTCTGTATTTAGCCGAGATCTATAGTTTGTCTTCAAAGCAGTCACAGCAGAAAATCCAGTTTCACAAAAGTAGGATGTTGAAAATGGAAACAGAATGCGAAATGTCCTTGTTTTTAGTGCGGTTAAAATCTGCATGTGTATATAAAACAAGAAGTTCCGTCTAGAACTATACGAGCCTACTTTCCCGTATTCACCAACTTGAAATTTATAATCTAGCTAACTCTCTCTCTCACTCTCTCACTCTCTCTCTCTCTCTCTCTCTCTCTCTTCCTCATTTAACTTTAGTTCTTAATTATTTCAAATATGCCTTTTTCAACGGTTAATATATATTCATTCACTCACTCACTTTCATTTATTCAGTCATTCGTTTATTTATTCATTCATTTTTCTCATTTATGTATTTATTCACTCATTTATTTATGTTTCACTTCATACATTCATTTATCTATTTTATTATTTATTCACTGATTTATTCACTCATTTATTCCATCACTCATTCATTTAATCATTCATTCATTCGAAAATATCGTTAAAAATCCCAATCAAAAAATTTCATAAGAAAATAGGTTCGTTCCCTTTTGGTTGAACTTCGTATCTGTACATGTTCTACGGACAAACATCTTTCCGATAAATTTTGTTCCAAGCAAATCGGTCTGTTAGATCATGATTTATAAAGGATTGAATTTCCCCGCAGGCGCTAATGTCTCTTTGTTTTTTTTTTTTTTTTTTTGTTTTGTTTTTTTTTTTTTGAACTGTTTCAAAATGAATTCCTTTATCACGGCGCAAATCTCGCCAAGGCAACAAAACAGGCAAAAGGTTACCAGCGGAGGTATTCCATTTGGCGTTCGTTGCATCATCATTGGCGACGTTATCGCCTGCGCCGGGATAAAGAAAAAATTACCGTTAATTTTTTTGAACTGTTCAAAAATGAACAAAAATTGTTAAACTCAAAAAATATTTTCCTTCGAGAACTTTTTAGTAATCTTGAACAAAAGAACTCGACTCTTATGCCCAGAGTTTACATAATTTGCTTCACTTTTGCCCATAGGAGCTAATGTTAAATTTTTTTGAACTGTTCAAAATTGAACGAAATATTGTTCAAATCAAAAAGTAAAATATGGAAATGAGATGTCCTTGCCGATATCTTTCGAATGCAAAAAGAATTTTTCGAATCGAACTATTCGTTCAAAAGTTATTAGGGGAGGGACAGACCGACAGACCGACACACTTTTCCCCATCTCAAAACCCTACTTTCAAATTTTTTATTTTTCAATCTTTATTTAATTACTTCACTTATTTTTGACTTCTCTTCATATTTAACGATATTTTTCGGTACATTAAGCCTTCTTTCATGCTTTAATATATATATATTTTTTTTTACTTTTACGGGAAAGTAGGCTAAAAAGAAAGAAAAAGTGGCTTAAGCTGTGGTTACTAAATAGAAACACACGCACACGTAAATCAAAAATTGGAGACATCGGATTCCCGAACTGTTTGCGAATGAGCGAACCCATAATTTGAGCTGCTGAAGCTTGTTTATATTTTAATTTTTGCAGAAAAAAAAATTATTTTCGCCAATATACAGTAAATTTAGACTAAAAATGACTTTGGATCCAATCAAAAACTGAAATCTCAATTTTAAGTCAGTTTGCCTGTTGGAAAAGAAGATTTATTGATAAATAAACGCCTGCTTCACGTGGTGTAGATGGCCGAATGGCTAGAGAGCAAGGTTGGTATACCATACACTCGGGTTCGATTCCTGAAAGCTTCGTTTACAGTTTCTATGCTTCGAAATGGTTCAAAAACGGTAAAAATTTTGTTTTAAAAAAAATTTTTAATGTTTATAAAACCGTATACTTTTGTATTTACGGCTTTTAAACCAAGTTGATTGGAAATGGTTAATTCCCGTAAAGATAGAAAAATTTTCCAAACCGTAAAACCAGACTGCTGCCGGTCATTTAGCCGTAATTTCATGATGAAATTTCTAACAGTGTTGCTTTGGAAGTTAGTAAAAATAATTCAAAAACAGAATACAAAGTACTCAATATACATTACTGTTGTATACATTTCATTGTAGGTGGGAGGTGCGATGAAAATTCTGATAGAAAATTGGGCCGCGAGTACGGAAAGATTGAGAAACGCCGAGTTACGAAGTAAATCTGTAGTCACAACGGTTTTTTACCGTACGGGAAGAGCTTTTACAATATTTTTGGTTAAAAAAAACGTTGCAACTACGTATTTACCTTTTTACCTTTTTGCAAAATTTTACCTTTTTAAATTTTTGCAAAATTTTACCTTTTTACCTTTCTTCAAACTCAGTTGCTAGTTCAAAACTGTAAATTTTACGAAATTTTTTATAGGGCTGTAAAGTAATTTACTGGTGGATTTTCCTGGAAGTAACTAGATAGTAGATGCATTGGAAACATACCTTGTATATGTGCACAAAATGGAAATATAAATACATTTTGGGTAGATAAAAAGTGTTATTAAACCCCCCCCCCTCCCCAACCACAATATTTTTTCTTATATTGTGAAACAGTAAATAAACATAAAAGGAATTAGTGCAAAAATGACGCGGCAACTTTATCCCTTTTTTTCTGAAATAACAGAATGGACCTTTTTTTCATCGTGCAAAAAGGAGTTATATAAAGTTTAATTTGTACAAAGACTGGCATCTGGTGCAAATGTATGGGGGGAAATATGGTAACAGAAAATTACTATATATCCGCCAATAATTTTTTTAATTATCAAATATGGTCAAACGAAGATATGGGACCTATGGGAGAGCACCCTTGATCGATTAAAAAGATAATCATAAAAATCGGTTTATCCAAGGAGGAGTTATCGATGGACAAGCAAACAAACATGCATACGAATTAATAACCACCTCATTTTGGAAGTCGGTTAAAAATACAGCTCTTATTTACCTTTTAAATTTTCTTTTCAATATTTGTATATACCAATGGTTACTTGTAATAAAAAAATAATTCACGTTAAGAAATCACAAAAACGCGTTAAAATGCAGACGTACGTTTTGGGATTGCTTGGAATCCCTTTTTTAATGCGACAGGGAGTTTCTTGATGCGAAACAATTTTTTATTAGTTTACTTAGCACAAAGTTGATTTATTATTTCAATGGTTAATTGTTTAGTTAAGTTAGTTTTTTAATGATTTGATATTGCTTGGTAATAAAACCACATTTAGCTACATTTCGAGTTAACTCTTTATCTACCGCATTATGATCTGCAGTATTTTTTTTTTTTTTTTTTACAGAAATAATTTGTCTAGGTAGTTACGCTGAAAATTAAGGGATTTACATAAATAAAATGCTCAGTCTATAAGTATTTATTTCTTTACAGCTAATAAGTGCCACAGAGTATTTGCCCTGTGAAATTAATTACATACACTTTTTAATCACAATATTTCGTCAAATAGTTTTCTAAGTTCTTAACTAACACATTAAAAAAAATCAGTGACTTGATTCTTGAATTTTACTGCTTTTCTGGAGCGAAACTCTGAGGGAGCAATCTGAACAAAATGGAAGTTCAAAACACAGCATCGGTTTCAAAACTATCTATATGCCTTTCCTGGCTGAAATACTCTTTCTAGAATCCTTTCTGATATTTATCCTGAAATTTTAAATACTGTCCCGGCAAAGTACCATCAGAATATAGGTAAAAATGGATGCTGGGATGGAGTTTAGAGAGAATGGTACTTATAATACGTACCGTCAGTAGATAAAGGGTTAAATGAGCTTTAAGAGATATATGAGAGTGCTGAACGCTTCACTCCCACAAGACAAATTTATAAGTTTGATTATTAACAATTTTTTTTATATACTAAGTCAAGCATGTTTACATTTCTTGAAAGAAACGCAGTAAAAGAAAAGTTTTTACGGCCTCCCCCCCCCCCCCCCCAGAACCTGGGTATCAACATGTTGTATACTCATATATACGTATACCAGCAGCTTTTTAACACGTTCGCAATTTCAAAACACTATACATTACTTTAAAGAAATTTCTTAAATTTTCAAACTTACTTTTCGTATGAGTGGAAACTAAGCCTGCGTATCCCTCCGGATATCCGGCTAAAATTCTGGATAACCGGATTCAGTACATTTAAAAATTAACTGGATTTGCCGGATAGCAGATACTTAAGGGATATCTGATAACTCCCTGCAAAAAATCAGATTTCTCATTCGGATTAATTTATTTTCCACATAAACAAATTTCCTTTCATTCACTGTGTAAGTGATAATAATTGTAACACAGCTCGCGAAACTGATTTCTTAATCTGCGTGTAATTTTCGATTTACATAAAGTTTAGCACATCGAAAACTTGATCTTTTCCATGCTCTATTTTTTTTTCATTTAATTGTAAATTTAAATAATAAGAATAATAGTTTATTTTCAACATTTTTTTTTACATAATAAACAAATTTCATTCATTTAACAAACAAATTAAATTAATTTGTTTTTTTTTTCGCTCTAAAATTGTTTTTGTCAGTATTAGTTTAGTTTTTCACTCACGTAAAACTTGAAATACCTAAAGCTTGACCCTTTAATTTTTCATTGATTCATTATTTTTTCTATTCTCAAATCAAGAAAAAAACCTGCATACGTTTGGTGAATATATAGATTGTTATCTGCAGACAACAATCTCTGTCTCATTCGCGTAAGTAAGGGAGCTTTCTTTTCAAAAACATTTCCGCAAACTCACCGCACAAAAAAACTGGATTTGTGCGCGTGACACAGACAGACAGAGAGGGAGTAAGAGAGATGAAGATGAAAGATGATGTGCGTTTCGTGATACAACCACAAAAACCTCGAGCGCGTGACTGACACGCGGCAACGACCACCGCAACTTCTCAAGGAAGTTCAGCTGAGCAGAGTTACGGCGTGCGCCATATTTGGTCATTTCGTGTTTTAATTTACGCTAAACAAACTTTGCTTTATGTTTTATTATAAACTAGCTGTACCCGGCTACGCGTTGCTGTGGCTCAGTATGGTTCGATGGAAAAGCAAGAAAAAGCACATATATGTTTCATTTGACAATGCTTGTTGTTTCATTGTCTGAAAATATAGATTGACTGGTTGACTCATTCTAGAACACGCAATTTATAACTCTACACATGAGAAAATCTAAACTTCTCAACTTGATTGATTGGTCCTGAGCTTTATTTTTTTTCACAATGCGTGCGGGCAATTTTTTTTTTTTTTTTTTTTTCCCATTGTCGGTGAAGATTTTGATATTGTCTGGCTCAGCACATTGAAAAATTCCAACATAAGCCTCATCCAAACAGAATAAACACAAACACAAAAATTCTAAATTAAGAAATTGCCGTTCAAAATAAATAATCTGTGTTTTAAAGTTCCCTTAATCGTCAAGTTCAAAAATAATTAAAAAGTACTTCAAAATTTTAACATCAGAATGAAAATAGCTAAATGAAACTTAACATTCAAAATAAGTAATCTTTGTTTTAAAGTTCCATTAATTCTTTGAGTGCAAAAATACTAACAAATACTTCAATACAAACGGGAGAAACAATAAAATAGTTTTTGTAAAAAATAGAACCGACATCAAACTATAAAAAAACGCTGAAAAGTGAAAAATAACATTATTCTTCAAACAATTTCGATACGACTTTTAAATTTAATTTTTGAAGTCGGTGCAAAATTATGACAGTCTAATTATAATTACACCATGCGTTATTTTACACTGAAACTGTTGCAAAGTCTACGCTATTTATATTTGTTATTGGTTCATAGTTACAAAAGGAATAATGCATCAAAATCCATTATAATTTTGCACCGACTTCAAAAATTATATTTAAAAGTCGTATCGAAGTTGTTTAAAGAATAATGTTATTTTTTACTTTTCAGCGCAATTTATAGTTTGAAGTCGGTTCTATTTTTTCTAAAAAATATTTTATTTTACTATTTTTAGCGTAAATACATTTTTATATAAATACTCTATTTTTAAGACATACATATCAAAGGGGAAACATTTGAGTTAATGACACTAAAAACTAACCGTTTGTAAGATAAATTTCGTTTTAAAACCGACTTTTTTGCAGCAAGCAAACTGATTGGATTTAATTTCTTCTTCAGAGAAGCTTTCAGTCTATTTCTTGTTATAATTGCTTTTAATGTAACAATGAGTTTCATTTTTACTATCAACTTTCCCAACAAAGACAAATCGAGCCAAGCCTTTCCAATTAAAATGAAAAAATGCATATTTTTCACCATAACGTTTTTTCTAAAAAAACAGACGTAGTCAAACTGATGCGCGATATTTGAGTTAGACGACCCTCTGTCGATCAAAGAAAAATAATCAAAATCGGTTCATTTAGTCAAAAGTTATGGATGAAAAAGCAAAAAAATTACCACATTTCAGTCCCTTACTTTTTTTTTAACTATCGAATATGGTCAAATCAAGGTATGGGACCTATGGGAAACCACCCTCGATCGATTAAAAAAAAATTCATGAAAATCGGTTCATCCGGTAAGAAGTTATGAGTGGACAAACAAAAAAAAAAAGAAACGACATACATACAATATGAGTGTATAACCTCCTTCCTTTGTGAAGTCGGTTAAAAAAATTTTTAAATCAAAATGAGAATAGCTGAATTAAACTGTTGCTACTCAAAAAAAGTGTTCTTTGTTTTAAAGTTCCCCTTAATCTTCGAGTGCAAAAATACTAACAAATACCATAAAATACAGAAATACGTGTTGAAAAACCTCGAGGATGCGTTAAAGAGTAGCTCTTAGAGACGGGTCAACAGCATATTAAATGCTTGGCCGTTAAATGTCGCTCATTTCTTCTCTTTTATGTTCAGAAAAACTTGAAATTTTTTCTGTATTTCGTTTTAATACGGGGCTGATTTCTGGTAACCTATACATGTTTTGCAGGTTATTTTTTATAAAATTAAATAATTATTATTGTTCAATAACTTAATTAAGGTAAATGACCCGGTAGTGGACACTTCTCTAGTAGTGGACACTTAGATCTTTAAGCTCCTAAAATAAGCGAATGTAACATTAAACTTGAATGAAATTATCAGCACCGATAGCGAACGATTCCTAGTGCTGGTTAATAGAACTAAAGTTGGCGTGGAGCATCTATGCAAGTACATGGATCATAATATTTAATAGCTGCCTCCACAACGGTCACATTTGCTGCTCTTTACTAAAGTCAATGAATAAGAAGGTTAGGGTTTGGGGAAAATATACGGAAAAAAGCGTGACATCATTTATGAATGGTCCCTTAGTCATTTGTTAAATTATTTCTCCAAGTTAACAGCATAAAATAGATTATATTAAGTTCTGTCCACTATTAATGCAAATACGTGTCTTATGAATGTCCACTATAAATATAAATTTAGCGTTTAGTAAATTTGACGTAAAAATCCTAATTTTTCATCAAATGACATTTTATAGGTAATTAATTTTTAGAGAAATACTTGGCGATTAAGCTAAATATGCAAATATTGATGTAGGTCCCTTGAAAAAATTTTCCCACGTAAAAGAGTACGAAAATTTTCTTAACTTTGTCCACTACCGAGTCATTTACCTTATATATTGTCTTAGAACTGGTTCAACATATCTACAATAAAAAATATCAATTGATTTAGAAACTTTTATTATTTCTTTTTGCTCTTGAAAAAATTGATTTCTCAATCTTTCAATACTTTTGGCCAGTAGTACATATATATATATCTTATATATAAGCGGCTTAACTGTCTGTTTGTCGCCGATAGCTTATTGTTTGTTTGCGTAACTGTACTAGCCAATGGGGTGAAGTTGCCACGGCATTCAAATAGTCCATATACACTGATAACATACATGCAGTTATCATTGTTTTTATTAAATTATCATGTATTTAAGAACATTTAAATATTTTGCCCGATTTTATTCCGCCATTCTACTTTAAACTGAATTTTCAGCTCAACGCAAATTGAGCGTGTCAGGTTGAAGGTGAACATTTGTTTGCATTAGCAATCATCTGTTTTTGAAACGGTTTACAACTGTACGCAAATTGAGCGGGTTCAGAGGGAAGGTGAACATTTGTTTACATTAGTATTTACAATATCTAGAACAGCGGTCATTTCGTATGACCGCCGATATTTCTAGTGTGTATATATATATATATATATGTGTGTGTGGGTGTGATTTTTTTTCGACAAACCACCTTCGATTACCAAAGGATGCAGCCTTTACGTTTGTCAATCATTAACTCTCGTTTACGTCGTTTTAGCACATTTTGTTGTGAAATTTCCAAAAACTGAATAAATAAAAAACTGTTATAAGAATTATTATAAAACAAAAAAAAAATGATTTCATTTTTTTTCCTTCTTGTAATGCAAGACTGACGGATGATATTCTTAATAAAGAACAATTATTGTCCTTGCCTTTCCATGAAAGCGCAACTTTTTCTAACACTTCCTGGGTAGGAAAAAAAAATTGAGCATTTTTTTTCCACCTTCCATACATCCAGCTGATGCTATTTTGAAATACTAAACAGGAAAAAAAATGGAAACGCTAGATATTAATCGTTTTTTAAATACACGATGAAGAGTTAATAGCATATGTATAGACAAAAACTTAACTATTAGGGTAAATGCTCAATATACTCGTATAATTTCTTCCACACTCTACTTTTTATTTGAGTTCGATTCTATATTGCTATACCTCACAAAAAGAAAATGACTGGAACTGTCCAGTTAACCTAAAAGTAGAAAAATTAGAAAAATATTATTGCGAACCTGAAGCTTTTTTTTAATTCATTTCCATTTATTACATCAAAGCATTAACTCGTGTACATAAGAAGTATTTACAATTTATACAAAACGGATAGAAACAAAAACATGTGTTATGCAATTATCTTTTATATAAGCCGCTTAAGTGTCTGTTTGTCGCCAATAGCTTATTGGTTGCTTGCGTAACTGTAATGCAGTTACCATTGTTTTCACATGTCAAATATACTTATAATCAAAACATTTCTCTATCATTTTGAGTGAGGCAATCTCCGTTAAAAATTAACGTAACGCCAATTTAATATAATCCTTCTTTCTTTGTTTTACTTTATTTATCATCTGCGCTTTTTATATATATTAAAGTGGCAGCGCTCTTTTTCCAGTTTCGTTGAAACTATTGTTTTGACGAAGATTATGTTGGATATAAATAAATATTTTTCACAAACAATTTTATTATGTAATAAATAATATTTTTATTTTACAGATTATTATAACTTAGATGTTTTTCTTTCGGTAAGAATATTTTTTTTCGAAATTATTATATCTTTATTATGTATTCATTAGACTTTACTGTTCTACCTGATAAATATCTCTTTGATTTGATGTGCATTTCCGGTTACTGGGAGAATTGTATATGTATAATATCTAGAACAGCGGTCATTTCGTATGACCTCCGGGCTTACTAGTATTTTTTATAATAAAAATAAAAATGAACTCTGATTACATATTTTTGTTTTGTTATAAATTAAAATATTTTATATTTTGATCAATTCTTTAATGATTTCCTTTTATAAAGTGTCTTCTTACACTAACTGTACTAGCAAATGAACTTTGACATGGAGTCATGAGTAAGGGCCTAAAATAAACGTCTGCAAATTTTGATCAATTCTTTAATGATTTCCTTTTATAAAGTGTCTTCTTACACTAACTGTACTAGCAAATGAGTTACATGGAGTCATGAGTAAGGGCCTAAAGAAAACGTCTGAAAATTTTGAAGCTAAACCTATACCATTGAATTTAAACCAACAACTTCTGCTTTTAAAATACAGGCGATGAAAGAACGTTTATTTCTTAGTGATGGATTTGATCTCTACAACCGCTAGATCAAATTCTGCCCTTCTCAAATTCTCTATGCTATTTCGGTCAACCGCAAATTAAGCGGTTTACCGCATTTTTTTATATGCATATACTCGGCAAGAAAAGTTCTCTTCATTACAATTTCAACTTCTAGATGCTGTGAAAAAACATGTTTTTCTATAAATTTATTCCACCAGAAAAGGTTATTCTACAACAGAAGTCACCAAATGGCACACCTCGGACCACATTTGGATTCCCGCCTTTTTTTGTGTATGCGGACCTTAACCAGGCAGAGAAATTTAAATTTTATTATGATAAATTGTAAATCTGTACCTCAAAAGCTGAAGGATCAATGTTGAGATATTTATAACGTTGGAATCAGGAAAACGAGCTCTATAAGATGCAAAAGAAAGTAAGTTCTTAAACACATGGCAAATAGGGTTTTTAAAAAGTATAATGCAGTATGTTACGCATATAGTCTAGCGCAGCGTTTCTCAGCCTTTCAGTATTTGCGGCCCAATTTTCTATCATAATTTTCATCGCGGCCCCCCCTTACATTAAAATGTATACAATAATAATGTATATTGAGTACTTTGGATTCTTGTTTTTGAATAATTTTTAACTAACTGCTAAAACAAGAGTAAAAACGAGTAATTTAGTAACAAAATTAGTTTAGTAATAAATCACTATTTGAGTTTTAGGCAAGAGTAGAGGATGATTTTTCTGCATTAAAAACAAGGGCATTTCGCATTTTATTACCATTTTCAACAACCTACGAAATTGGATTTTCTGATGTGACTTCCTTGAAGACAAACTATAGATCTCGGTTAAATATAGAAACAAGCTATTTCTAATATTAAGCCTTACGAAAAACTTTGCTTTGCAAGACAGGCCCAAGGATGTCACTAATAACTATTAAATTTGTTTTTCATGTAGTATGGTTTGATTGAGAATGTTTTAATTTAGTAATTTATTTTGCTTTAATAAGTTATAAAATATGTCAAAATGTATTGTTTTCTATGTGTATGTGTGCTTTCCTTTCAATCAGTTAATCAAATTTTTAAAGTAATATGTTAGCTTGGATATTCTCGCGCCCCCCTTCTCGTGTGCTCGCGCCCCCTAGGGGGTTGCGCCCGACAGGTTGAGAATCGCTGGTCTAGCGTTTCTTGAATCAATTAACCTTTATTCAGCTCTCCTGAAAAATTCCCTATTTGGACTTACCACCTTCTGCTTCTGAGGTACAGAAATTATTCATAAACTGCAACTTTAACATAAGTTATATAAACTATAAATAAAATATAAATAACAGATAAATAATAAATTAAAACTCTAAAGGAACTTGGATCTTAGGCACAGAGTTTACATAATTTGCTTCATTTTTGCCCATAGTCATTAGCTAACGTTAAGATTTTTTGAACTGTTCAAAATTTAACAAAAAATTGTTTAAATCAAAAAGTAAAGTATGGAAATCAGATGCTCTCATCAAGATCTTTCAAATGCAAAAAAAATTTCGAATTGGAAAATTTTGTCAAAAGTTTTTTTTGGGGTGGAGGGCAGACAGACATTTTACCCATCTCAAAACAATACTTTCAATATTTATTTTAATTACTTAACTTATTTTTGACTTTTTCTTGTTTTTAAGCATATTTTAACGATACATTAAGTCTTCCTTCCTGCTTTTTTTCTTAACTTTTACGAGAAAGTAAGCTAAAAAGGCGTTACATTGTGTACGGTTTTACTTCTACTTTAACAATCAATAGTTTGCCTGAAAATCTTAAATTACCTACCAGATCGCAGCAATCTTAAAAGATTTAGAAATGGAACCCTAACCAAACTTATTGAAAACCCCTTGTTCTGAAACTTTATCAATATTCAACTTGAATCTATGCATTTAAAAATTTATTTTCAAAAAGTTTGGATATAAAATAAAAAAGTATTTGTAACTCGGTGAAACTTTATTAGTTGTTTTACATGGGGAAACACGCGATGATGTATTTTTGACTATTATTGCTAGTAGATTTAATTTTTATATTGAGCACAAAATTAAATTTAATTCTCTAATAAAAAAAAGAGCAAAGAAGTTTTAGAAATGTGGAATAATGCTCTGAGTGAGTAATCAGAATGGAGAAAAAATAAATTTATCTAGTAAAAATGTAAACTGCTCTATGATTTGAGTGATGTATCGATCTATTTGAATTACGAGTGACATTTCGAACGAGTTGAAGTGCAAGTATGTGTCGACCAATTCGAAAACAAAACGTGGCTGTCTTTTCTCATCGTTAATTTTAATTCCTTCTGAAAAAATAATCATACAGTCTTGATTCATATGATAAAATTCATCGGAAATTAAGCTTAGTTTTTTGCATTAAAAACTTAAAATTATATCACGAACTCAAGGAGAGATAATTTTCATACTCTGAATAACCATCTTTTCAAGAATTTAAAAATATAACCATCTTTGAAACTGTAACATAGGATATTGAGCCGTATTTACCATTTTATTTTAACAAAGGCAAACGTCCAACGATACTATATATTCAGCATTTAACCGTAGATAGCACGCGCTTATAGGAAAATTAATAAACACCTCGCGTAAAATAGAAATTTAACCAAGTACTACCTGTCTGAACTAAATTCCAGCTTAAAACCGATATCGTATTTTCGGTAACATAACTTTTGCCTGAAATAAGTCAAAAAAGTACCAACCATGATGGCGTTCCAGCACTTTGTTAAATTTCTTATAAAATTTATGTAATACAAAAAATTCCATTAGGTGCTCCTTTAAAATTTGAATTAAATTACTCTAAATTTCAGAAGTTGTAAATTATCGCCAAAATTTACATTAATCAAGCTTAAAACTGTCTACCATCAAAATTATTTTAGTCATGAATTTTACCAATACATTTTTTTTTCACTTCAAATTATCCACGTTGTCTAAATTTCATAATCTAAACTGAATTCAATTCATAGTAAAAAAGATCTGCAAAATAAATCTTATGAGAGATTACATTCCACTGGCTACAATAAAACTTCCATGAGATATGACCGAAAGTATTTTGCAGTTCCATGAGCAATTTAGCACGATATTGTTCGCTGCCTACCTTGCCCAAACCATATCGTCATGGAAAATTTCCTGGTGTGGGGTAAAGACAACAAACAAGGCAAGGGGTTGTTTATCCCCACATCCGTTGGGTCCAGATGGGGTATCGAACGCAGGGGAGGCTAGGGCAGAAACATTCGGTTCCCAAAAGGGCGATGATTCGTAGAAAGCAAGCCGGAAAACGTCCGTGTCTGCGCGGGGAAAGGGTATTCACGCTCATTATGGTTGGACCGTGGGCAGCTGTGCTTTTGGAAAAAAGTTTTCCAAAAATAACCCGAGCTCCCGTGATGATGCATGCTTGCTCAGTTTGAGAACGGTTGGAATTGGTAAGAAAACCGTGAAACAGTTATCTGATATTCTGTGATAGATTGTCTCCCATTGTAGAGGGAACATGTGCTTAGGTCATCAGCTGATTTTGGTGATTACATTTTTTATGCATTTTTACGAAATTTCACCGAAATTGCGTGTAAACAAAGCAATGTGTGAAAATGTAATACTTTCGAGCTTCACTGTTAAAAAAAAACTGGATTTTCAGGGTGTTTTTGACTGATTTTAACGGAAGATTTCCGTAGTGCTTCAATACATGGTTTTTAGTTCCAAAAACGGAAATATCACGTCCTGAAAATACGAGAACGGAACTTTTCAGTTTTACGGTCGCTGTATTTTCACAACCTAATTTGGATTAACGGAGAAAAAAGAAATGGAACTTCTGTCAAATCTCGGGAAAATATTATCAGAAACCGAATATTTCCGGCAACTCTGCTGCCGTACTTTTTCCGTTATTTTCAGGAGATTTTTTTTTAGTAGTGTTGGTTATAACGAGGATGAAGGGACAGGGACAGTTTGCTCATTAAATCCAGGCGATCGTAATAACAAGGCCTAAGATAAATTAAAATCTTTTTGCGTATGACTTCAAAAGAAAAACGACGACAGCTTTAAAAAGACTTAATGAAAAGACTTTTTATTTTTCCATCATTTTCCGTACAAGGAAATGAAAGAAAAGCCATAACTCTGAAATTTTTAACGTATTTTTGGCGAGCTCTAGAAAAAAAGGCACGCTAAACCAGAGTCATGCTTGTTATACCGGGATTTATAAAGGCCCTTTATTATTACACAAACCATGTATTTTAACTTTCCTTATTAAAGCCAGGTTCTCCTTAAATTTGAATTCAAAATAACTAAATTCCTCTGCACTTATAAGTATCCGCTTATAAATGGGGCTTGCCTGGCAGAGGAAAAGGGGAAAAACTTAACTAATAATAAACAATTTTCAAAAATTTTTAATTGATATCCCTAAAACTCGTCAATAGCTACAATAAAATAATTTTTAGATAAAAATAGAACCGACTTAAAATTGCGCTAAAAAGGGAAAAATGAATTAATTCTTTAAAAAACATCGATGTGACTTTTAAACATAGTTTTAGAAGTCGGTGCAAAATTTATGAGTCCAGTTACCATTACACCATGTGCTACTTCTACACCACCGTTCCTAATTCTGGGCCATTTATATTTGCAATTGATTCATCATTAGAAATGATTTTGTCTATCTTAATTTTTCCCCGACTTCTAAAACTATGCTTAAAAGTTACATTGATGTTGTTTAAAGAATGAATTCATTTTTCGCTTTTTAGCGCAATTTTAAGTCGGTTCTATTTTTTTCTAAAAATTATTTTATTTTATTCTTTTAAGTGTAATTACTTTTTTATATAAATACTTTATTTTTCAAAAAAAAAAACATAAAAGAGGAAAACTTCTTTGAGGGAATGGCACTAAAAACTAGCCGTTTGTATGGTAAATTCCATTTTGAAATCGATTTTAAAGGGTCACTAGAGCAAACAAGCTGATTGGATTTAATTTCTTTTTCAGAGAAGCCTTCAGTCTATTTCTTGCTATAATTGCTTTTAATATGACATCTTCGTGGCAACAAACTCTTTTTTAACAATCAGTTTAATGTTTATTTACAATTTTCCCAACAATTAAAAATCAAGCCCAGCCTTTCCATTTAAAATAAAAAATACTTATTTTTCACCCGTACAGTTTTTTCTAAAAAATAAATGTAGGCAAATTGATGCGCGATATTTGAGTTAGATGACCCTCTATCGATTAAAGAAAAAAATACCAAAATCAGTTCATTTAGTCAAAAGTTATGGTTGAAAAGACAAAAAAAATACTACATTTCTGCTCATTACTTTTGTTCTAATTATCGAATATGGTCAAACGAAAGTACGGGACCTATGAGAAACCACCCTCGATCGATTGAAAAAAAAATCATAAAAATCGGTTCATCCGGTGAGAAGTTATGAGTGGACAAACAAACAAAAAAAAAACGACATTCATACAGTATGAATGTATAACCTCCTTCCTTTGTGAAGTTGGTTAAAAAAAAGGTAAGAAAATCGGTTGAAAAACAGAGGAGAAAATGGTTCGTAACTGTTTTGTCTTTGCCTATTGATGCATAGATACAGTATTTTTTTTCAAACTTAGGGATTAGAAAACCGTAAGTAAACTAAACATAAAATGATACCATTAACTTAATTTTTTTAAGTTCAATTCAATTTACTTCCACTATGTTTAGACTTTTCAATTAAGAAAAACTTATTAGGTTATAGATCAGCTTATTTTTTAAAGGACGGTATTATATTTTTCAAAGTGAGAACCTTGAGGAAGACTAGAAATTTAGCTGATACCTAATTATAATGAAATAATGCCTTCAGGCTATACATTTACGTACTAAACAGAAAGTCTACACTAATAAACAAATTGACTAGGACCAGCCTAGCTGGGCCCTGTGCCTGCTGCTGGTCGTCACTTTTGTATTTGTTTTTTTAAATTGTTTCTAAGTTTTTGTAAATTAAAAAAAAGCAGGGATTAAGATTGACTCTTCCCTTTTTATTTCTATGATCACATAAGAAGTTTTGTACGTTATTTCAACACTTCTAAAAAGACCTTATTAAAACTAAGGTATAGATAAAATTGCTAGCATTTCTTTTAGAAGAGTGGAGAATGAGTTTGTAAGGATCATCCCTACACAATTTTGAAATTATTGCCGCTCTTAAAAATAACTCAAAAAAAGAGAGAGATAAAAAATAAAGAAAAATAATACTAAAAAAAGATGGAAAGAAATAAAAGAAAAGAAAAAAACATAATTAACGCCTTTCGTTGTTCTTTTGCACCTAAATAGCAAAAGGAAAAATTTCGCTTCGGAATAAAAAGATAACCGTCAGAATCGAGTTGTCAAAACTAAAAGCAAATGAACGTACAGTGCGTCAGTTTTACCTTTTAACAAGCTACAAATAACGATGAATATGCAACAATATTTTTGAAAATCTAATTGAGTTATGGCAGGTATTAATTATGAACCTGATTTTGTCAAACTATGATATGAAAGGTAGAATATATTTATTTTTTTAGTTGTTTATCAGTGATAAATAAAGAGTTCGTTCGCATTAAAATATTATTTTGATTTTAAATAACTTCACAGTAAATGGTTGGTTAAAACGCACATTGTGTCAAAGAGATAAAAATAAAGAATAAAAAGAAACAATCTATTTCGATAAATATTATACTACTAATATAAAATAGCTTTTCAGTGGTCCATTAATAATTTTACTTCACAATGTTTTTGTATAATGTACTGGTATCTGTTCATTTATTCTAGCAATTAATCTCAAAGGAATAAAAATTGTTTATTGAGGTGCATGTTCGATTTCAAATGTTATCATTATTTATTTTTTATTATTATTATTCTTTTTTTATTTTTTTATTTTTAACTTAAATCATAGTTCGTTTATAAATTGAAAATGCTTCATTTAGAGAGATTTTTATTAAAAATTTTAAAGATAAAAAAAAAACTTCAAAAGAAATTATGTTTGCTTTATCAGTGATAGCTACCATCATTAAAAATGCAAAAAACATTTTCGTTAGGTTACTCTTTTTTCAGAATTTTTAAGGTTTAAGTGAGAAGAGACGAAATGTCACTGTGTTGCACCAAGCGCTTTCATATTTCAGCTTTAAAAAATCCTGTTTAGTTAGATAATAAAATAACACCCACATTTTCTCATAATCATTATTCAAGTTTATTATTTACTCAAAATGATGCTCAAGACTATATTTGCAATGTAGTTATCTATATAGCAACTTCGCACCTCCTTCCCATAATACTTTGTTAACCTTTTGATTTATAAAGGCATTTTTCCCCTTTACAATTTTCCCACTTTTCCCTTTTTATTGTAATTTTTCTTCAGTCATCAAGCTTTTTAACCTTCATCATTAGGATTTCTTCCTTAATCAATAAAATGTTTAAATTTTCTGCTTCTTATTAGTAGGAATTTCACCTCGCTTAAGTTGTTCCATAAGTAGTTCAGATCTTTTCCTCGGTACTTTAATATTTACACTTGGTCATAGATATGTTCCACTTATCCACTTAAGGTTTATGTCCATAATTCATTAAGATTTTCACCACATTCATTAGAAATTTTCTCTCAGTAGTTAGAAGTATTATCTTAGCCTTTTAAAATTTCTTCAAAAAAGATAAATTAATATTGTTACCTTAGATAAACTGAACAGGTATTAAAATTGTTACCTAAGTTGTTAATGTTTATTACAAAACATATATATATATTTTTACTCTCACTTTTCTTTTCTAGTTTCTCTATCCCACTCGTGCCTGTCCATTTTTCACAATCATTAAAATGGACGACAAAATATATCATTATCCACACTCTAAACATTTTTTCTTCCACGAAATCATAGATAAATGTTAAATTTCAACATTTTTAGTGTTATTGACATATACTTGTATCTGAAAACTGCCGATATTTTTTATCCTAGACTCACAAAAGTAATGCCCAGAAATTCTCATTGTTGGGTAGAGTTGTTTGTTCCGAATGATACAATAAATCAGAGGCCAGCAGTTGTGCGGCACTTTGTAAATCCCTGTTTTAGGACGAGGGACCGAAAAAGGGGGAGGAAGGGGGTCGGGTCTTGAGGTCGCGTGCCAGACGTGTGACTCAGGACCAAACGGCAGTAAACACAGTTCTGCTCCTTCCCATCCTTTGAACCAGAGTAAAGGAAGAAAAGCGTGCCCCAACTCTTGCAAATAGCTTGTTTTCGAATCATGCTGCGAAATCAACAGCTTTTGTTGGGGAAAGGTTAAAAGGGAGGGGAGGATGGAGAGCTCATATAACGGCCCTTTGCTTTCCGGTACAAAATGAATTCGATTGGTCTGCGGATTTTCACGTGACTAAGAGCTATTTTGAAATATATAATAAATCCAAAGTGCTAGGTCATGAAGCATTTTGATTAGTAGTTTGGAGTTTGAAATATCAGTTTTACGTATTTGAGAGGAGAGAGGAATGCAAAATTAGTGAGAGAAATTCATGGTAAATAGGGTGAATGCACCAGTAATTGACATGCTCCAGTGATTGACAAACTAATTTTAAAATAAAAAAATAAACATATATAAATACGCCCTATCAATATTTACTACATAAAATACAATTACTGATTTTATATTGTTTTTGATAATTAATAATAATTTTGATAATTATTTTTGATAACTACGCTGCTCACCAGCTGGAATTTATATCACAAAAATAAGTGAAACATGTGAACTGAAAAACGCAGCCATTTTTTGTGTTTCTTAATATGAATCAATGCTTTAATGTTGTTACATCTTATTTTTCAGCAATATTTCTAAATAGTTACAATTTTAAATCTACGAGATGTACATATTTAACAACTAAAATATTAAATTTAAGTGCTTGTTCTCATTTTTGTGAATTAATAAGATATTTTACTTACTTGATTATTTATTCGACTCGGTACCAGAGATTGGCATAGGGACATTCTTAGTTATTTATATATAAATAAGAAAAGACAAGACAGTTAAGTACCCTTTTCTCCTCTGTTTGTCAACCGGTTTCCTTACTTTTTTTTCTTTATTTAGTAGCTATTGATGAGATTTACTGTTATCAATTAAATTTATAAATAGTTGTTTTATTTCCTTTTACTTTCGACGTAGATTCGAAACATTTTGTTAAGGATCTTTATTCGTCATACTTTCATATTTTTTCTTACATCTACCCCAAACCCCAACCTACAATATTAGTGCAATACTCAATTCTTTTTTACTATAATTCGAAGAAGAAGAAATGTTAAGAATGAATTAAAAGAGAAATTGTAATCTATTAAAAGAATGTCAAAGCAAAATGATACTAATCTTAAGGGTTTCGGTTAATCCATTTACAATATATATATATATATATATGTGTGTGTGTGTGTGTGTGATAAGTTAGTCGGATGGTTTGTCCAGACAATGTCAAACAGAATGAAATACAATTTGAAGCTAACAATGCCAATATAATAAGAAATGAGACAATAAGTGCACTGAAATGTTACCTCTCTTTAAATCAACGTTTCGTAAATTGGCTGATTTGCATTAGTGTTTTGAACTTTTGATTTAACTAAAAAGTGCTTTTCTAATTTATTCAATAGTACTTGGGTGGCATGAACATTTTTACAGCTCTTCACAGGAGAAGGAGTGCAAAAAGATTAAAAAATATTATATATTATGCGGTTACCAATGCATTTAAAATAACGAACTCAATGGTGAATCAGTAGCACTGAGGAGATATTATCGCTAACTGAAATATGCCAAACAAACAAAATGTGTTGTCAAACAGAAAAACTAAAATGTCTATAAGTTGTTTAAACGCTCGACGCTGAACTTGAAAAACTTAATGAATTCGGTCGAATTTCGACCGCTGGAAGAACTCTAGTTAAATTTGAATGTATAAAATTTGAGTGGTTTTGCATGTAAATTAAATTTATATCAGTTCTTATTTCTTTAATTCAGATTTTCCTGCAAATGACACCCCTTTAAAAGAACGGTGTCAATTACGGGAACAGCTATGCCAATTACAGACACAGAAAGTAAAATATTTTTCTTACGACAAAACAATTTTTAAAATAAATTTATTTTGGGGTTATGAGTTAACAAGAAAAACTTTGTGAATGTGTTATTAAGTTTATTTTAAGCACATACTCTGCATATTGGAACTTTAAGTTTGTCCTAAACTGAAGTATAGGGTGTCAATTACTGGTAAAGTAAAAAATTGACAGTGTCAATTACTAAAGCATTTAGTAAGTAGAAAATAAAACTTCATTTTAAAGAAATTTAATTACCGAATTGATAAACTGTAACACATATGTCATCTTGACCTTGGTTCATCAATACGCATTTGGAGCACGTATTTGACGCATCCAAATTGAGTTTTATTCCTTTAAAAAGTTATTTGGAGGAAAAATACTTTTTCTAATTTTTTAGCAGAAATCTTTTAATATTCTGGAGACAATCACAAACTATATGGAAGTTAACACTAAACCTACCAACAGTTCTTGTATACCTATTCCTAATGCGCTTGGTCAAATTGACCGGTAATTAAAAAAATAATTAAATTAAAAAATTAAATAAATTTTTCTTGGAAAAGAGAAAAAATACTTACAAGTACAGAGTGAAAAAAATATTATATGCATATTCTAAGAGTTGTCATATAGTTCGATAACATTATTATAACGTTTAAATTGTGCAATTCTTATAAAAGTTTGAAAACGGTCAATTTAACCGGTACTTGGTAGGTTTAGTGATAAAATGTCAGAATTTTGCAAATATATCAGACCGTGTAAGATGGGAAAAACTGATTCGCCTTTTATGTATCCACAATTCAGAAAGTCAATTATTGTGATTTCATTGATCTTGCCTTTATCCGCAGCTTCTTATGAAAGGAATTTTGCTACGCAAAATGAAATTAAATCAAAGAAACATGCTTTACTTGATGATGAACCTTTAGATGTCTTAACTAGTTTATCTAGTGAAGCAAAAAAAGTGTAAATTGTACAAATACACTGAATGCATGCTTATTATATTATAATTTTGTGATTTTTTTTTTTTTTCCTAAAAATCTAGGAGTGCTTCATTTAAGTAGAATGCACGTGCAGAATAAATAAGTGTCCTTGACATATGTGTGGAAATTGCAGTTGTAAAAATACTCCTCAGTTTTTCAGTTCAATTCCTAAAAAGTATTGAGGAAATTAAATTACTCTTTAAAAATATTTTTTGTATAACACTGGTCCCCACTGTCCATTAAGATGTGTATTAATGAAAAAAACTAATCATCAAAAAATATTTTTGCATAAACTATTAAAAATGTGATATATCTAGCGCCAAGAAAAGAAAATTTTGACCTTCATAAAAATAAAAAGATTAAATAGAAAAATAGAAGACTTTTTGTTTTCAAAAATAGAATATTCTCCTCATTTTTGTACATGTGTATATTTATGAATGAAACATCTTCTAGAATTTTTATAATATTTACGTAAATTATTTAGACGGCTTCTGTTTTTAAATAAATTTAATGGAATAGTTTTTAAAAGAATTTCTATTTCTTTTAAAAACTGATTGCATAATTTATAGGTATTCTTTCTTATTACTATTTTTATCTGATTTCAATTTAAAATATCACATAAATTATAGGTTATGTGTCATTTGTTAACAAGGTTTAATTAAATATTACGAAATGGGAATTATTAGATCATCATCATCGATGTATTTGATATAACGTTTACAAATTAAACTAATATATAATTGAGTAAAATAAACTACTGAAAAGGCCAGTCTGCCAGTCTTCTATTCTGCTCCTTAATCAATTTTAAAAAACTGAAGTCAATTTCTTATGGATTTCAGGGGTGCCAATGAAATGAAGGGGTGCCGAGGTTAGAGGTTATGGCGCATAGCGCGCCATTGAAATTTTTAGGGGGTGTTTTCAGGGGTGTTTGGTGGGTTTTGGATGGGACATCGGTTTTAAGGAGCTCTGCAGCAGTTTAGGGGACTCGCTCTTAAAAGGAGTGGGCAGGGCACCCGTGTGAAATGTTTTGCGGTTTATGATATTTCATGAAACGGAATTTTAAATTTGCGCAATTTAGAACTTGTGCAGCATACTAATTCTGTTTCTTCAAACTTGGCACAAATATTTCTGTATTTAAAAAGCAGTACATTAGTGCTTTGGTGATCAAAATAGCTTGAAAATTTCAAATATACTTTCGTTTTTTTCAACGTGATATTTTATATACAGAGTGTTATTTTTCTTGTATTTATTGAACATAAAAACCAAATAGTTCAGTTAATACTAGTAAACTGAATTATGACAGAAGTTAATTTGATATTGTTTGGCTGAGAAATATGTTTCATCAAATGTAAAAGCATTTTGTGTCTGGGGTATTTTAAGCAAATTTTGACTGTAATGAAAATTAAAGAGAAACTTTGAGGTACCTCACAAAAGACTACAAGATGGAAAAAATTGCGTATTAGCAAAAGTACTCTTCAAAGCAATCACAAATGTAATAAATTTAGCTTTACAAACCTTGAAACATTTGAAATGAATAGGAAAATTACGCCATAAATGTACATAAAAGTCATTCGAGTTATTAAAGGATTATAGGGGACAAAATAGGTTAGTGTTATAATTCGGAACTGCAATTTTAGGCCAACCATTAATCATTTCACATCTGTATCCCCATATTACTGAAACTGACTTGAAAACTTTTAAACTTATTGCCGTTTCTGTAGAGATTCGTTAATCATGAAAAATGTCTGAAATTCATAATTTTTCATGTCAATCTTGAAAAAAAGGTTGATTCGAACTACCAGCAAACCAGTCATTGTCCTCGTTACTTTCTGAAAGCTGCGCAATTTTCATCAATATGAGAATAAAAAAAAAGAAAAGAAAAATTTGATTAGAACTGAGGAGTTTTACTTCGTCAATCAAAAACTATATTAGATAATCTTACCAACGCTGTAACGGAGCCCGTTTTCCTAATAGAGAACGCAGTGATCACTAACTATCGCTTAAAAATTTTTAAACTTATTGCCATTGCTGTCGTGATTCGCTAATCAATAGTAGACCATGAAAAATGACTGAAGCTCAGAATTTTTCATGTCAATCTTTTTAAAAAGATCGATTCGAACTACCAGCAAATCAGCCTTTGTCCCGCTCCTTTCTGAAAACTGCGTATTTTTCATCAACATGAGAATAAAAATAGATAAAAAGAAAAATTTGATCAGAACTGAGGAGTCTTACTTCATCAATCAAAAAGTATATTGGATAATCTTACCAATGCTGTAACGGAGCCCGTTTCCCTAATAGAGAACGCAGTGATCACTAACTATCGCTTGAAAATTTTAAAACTTATTGCCATTGCTGTCGAGGTTCGCTAATCAATGGTAGATCATGAAAAATGGCTGAAGCTCAGAATTTTTCAAGTCAATATTTAAAAGATTGATTCGAACTACCCAACAAATCAGCCTTTGTCCCCGCTCCTTTCTGAAAGCTGCGTAATTTTTCATCAATATGAGAATAAATAAAAGAAAAAATTTTATTAGAACAGAGGAGTCTTACTTCATCAATCAAAAACTATATTGGATAATCTTACCAATGCCGTAACGGAGCCCGTTTTCCTGATAGAGAACGCAATGATCACTAACTATCGCTTGCCGTTAAACGAAAATTTAGCTGCCTGCCAATCTTGCACGACGAACTTCATAGCAGATTAGCAGCGGTAGAATTGCATGGGAAATTCCCCGCCCGCTTAGCAATAGGTCGCCATATGCCAAGTTAAGTCACGACTGTTAAAGTCGATTTTTTCTTTGACAAAGGCATTTTCACGGATTCCCAAGATGGGATGCCTTCCCTTCTAAACTACCGATTCATAAGCCATAGAAACGTGCTCAGGAATTCAGGAATTCGGCCCTCCGAACATCGTCTTAGAATTTCTCCGAGTCAACGGTCAGAATTCGCAAGTAGGATAGTTGCTCCATCCGCGGTTCAGAATCGGGATTTGCTGCTTAAGGATTAAATAAATGAGCTAATGAGGTCAACTGTAGTTAAATCTGCATTTATTGCTGATGCGTGGATTAGTTTAGATTTCGAGAATCATATCGTTTATTTTTGTAGCAGTTATTTGTTAGAAAAATTGTAAAGGAAATAGTTATGCACTAGAAATGAAAATTAAATGTAAAAAAAAGCTCCCAGTCTGTGCTAAAGCATCTCGATTGTTTAAGTGGTTATGCGTTAAAAATATTTTTTAATACATTAATGTATTCAATTCCACAATATATTGATCTTAACATCTATAATTATGATGCTAAATGTTCATCTGTTATCATGTTAAACCACATGTTCCCAACATTTTTATCCCTCCCCTATGGACCCATGTTATTCTTTTCAATTTTACGTGAGCTCCCCCTTCTTAGGGGATCAATCTAAAAATAGCAAATTAGTGAAGCATTTATATTTGAAAGTTCCAAAACAGAATAAAATTGAGAGCAAAGATTTTCCCAAGAACTTATATTGTATTTGAATTGTAGCTTCAAAAATTCTAAAAATATATATATAGAATGCGGAATTAAAAACTTTTTATTTGAAAATCAAATAATGTTAGAAATCAAATTTTTCGCTTGTATTTTAGTGCAAAACATAAAATGCATTTGTACCCTTGGATTAAAAAGAAAGGAAAACATGCATAAATAATACTTTTTGCAGTACTCAAAATCTAAACCGAGTCTATGATACTGCTGCGTAGAATTAAAAGGACACATTGTTAAACTTTTAACCCCCCAAATCATGGTTTCTCAACATTTTTTATTTTTGGACCCCTTAAGATCTGAAAATATACTTAAAAAAAATTTGTGAACACCCGTGCTGCATAATTTTATTAGTACAATATTAAAGTTAAATAGTTCTTGATCCATTTAAGATACTTTATTAAATAAAATGATGTTTCCGAATTTTTTTTTTTTTTTTTTTAGATTAGGACCCTTCTTATGACTGAGCGCGACTCCTTTAAGGATGTGCCCCACAGGGAGAAATGATGTCCTAAACAATCCAAAGTGTTATAGTCGTCGTAAAAAGTTTTCAAAGATAATACGCAATATTAAATTTAACTACTTCATCTTTTAGACTTTGGTTTTTTAATGCAATTTTTACATTTATTCGATTTTTCATAATGTAACTTTATTTTCATGTATACTAGTACTTTATTTTATCGCAAATATTTTTATCTGAATAATATTTTCTCTTAGATATATTATTAGTTTAATGTTTTAATTGTTTGGAAATTTTTCGAACGTGCTTATTTTCGTAACATTTATAGATTTTTCGATAGCTTAGTTATTTTCATAGTTCGGATTCACTTTTCTTACTGCCTAGTAAAAATGGTTTGTAACGATATTTAAATAGTGCATATTTAGGTGAAATTCCTCAATGAAACGATTAGTACATCATACGTTGAAAAATACGTAAAATTTTCCAATATAACCGTTAAATAAAATTAAGGGTTGACATGATCACGGGTTGAAAAATAGATAAGATATCGTAATTAATCGTTAATAATTAATTGCAAGTAATCGTTGTTAAGAATAAGGGCTAAATGTTCATGTTTTAACGAGTAACTTCCATATCTATTCATTTCAAAGAAGTGCACATTTATTTTTTATTCCATTGAATTTCTCGCTGTAGTCTGCTAAACAATCTTTAATAAAAGGTATTTAGAAGAAAATTTAGAAACATTATTAGTTTTCTACATTTCTTGCTTAAATTTTAATTTTAAGTTAAAATTTAGTGTATGATAACGCTTAAGCACTTGAAAATTACTTATTTATTTTTGAAAAAAAATTAAGATTCTGAATTTTGAATTTTAGCACAATTTTTTACTTAACTTTTCTTGTACTTATTTTTAAACTAAAGAAAACAATGTAAAACATGAGATCGAAAATTCATATGATACCATAAATTAAAAAAGAAAACGCTGTTGGTGTCAGAAGTGTATATTTCATTATTTCAAAATTTCTTGCCTAAATTCAAATATTTTCTGAAACATGTGAAACATTCTTGAAAATTTAAATTTAGTCAATTCATGAGACATTTCTGACGATTTAACTTTGGTAAAAAGTTGTTGTTCAGTGTTTCTTGTTTGAAAGAAACTCAGAACAAGATTTCCAAAAGAAGCGAAAGGTAAAGGGGTGTGGCTTTATTTTTTAATTGGCCCCTATTGGGTGTAAGTCCGGCTATTTTCCGGAGGTATTCATAAAAGTCATCAATATGATTAATAACATTCATTTCAAAATTTACTCAAGTTGCGTAGCACATACTTAAGTTTCCAATTTATCTGAAGTCATGCTGCAACTGTTCAATGTAACACATTTAAAGAAGCATATTTAAACTTATGTTTTACACGGTATTTAAAAAAGTTTTTGAAAAAGGGAAAGACATTACTCTGCACTTTTTCATTAGCTACAACAAAAAAGCCTTACTCTGTTAACTACACTATAAACACGAATATATTTGAAGACTAAAACTTTCACTTAAAAATAAATTTATTTTGGTTTAGCACTTTTAGTTTAAAAAATAATATAGATTTATAAATTTTATTAGTTATTTTTAAAGTAGAGACTAGGTTTGAAACGCGGTTTAAATTTAACTGTACTTTGTAACTTAAAATAGATAATTTTTTTTTGCTTTTTCTTAGATCTAAATCCTTTAAAAATATATTTTTTCTTTTATCATGACAAAAGAGATAGCTATATAGGTAAAAATCATGATATTTTCTATTGCGATTTCTATAAATAAATCAGGTGTTCAATATTCCGTTTAACGCAACACAAGTTAGTACTCCATACTTTTTTGTACGTGCATCGAAAATGATCTGTTAAACAGCATAACTCAAAGTGAAGAACATTTTTCACCGAAATGTCATTTTCTATTTAGCAGTAGGACCGTGTTTCTTTCTAACCTCATTTGTCACTTTAAAGGAAAATTTTCACTTCAGAAGGAACGAGATTTCTCGTGTACTTGGGTGCAAAAATAATTCATCACTTTCAACCTTTAGCTTATATCTATATATGTTCTTTTCCTGCAAAGTAACTGAATTTTACGAAATTTGCTCGCTCCTGTGTCATTGATGTGTGTGTCTACAGGAAAGCCTCGTTAAGGGGTCTGCCTACGTTCGGAGGCATTTTTTTTCTTCAAAAAATGAAATAATTATTAATTGCATATTTTTTTTTAAGTCAAAAAGTAATTAAAATTAAGAAAACAAGCAAACTAATAACTATTATTTTATAAAACTTTGAAAAATTGGGAAATTTTCGCCAAAAATTGGCAAATTTTACAGTTTACGCGAAAACACTCTATACTCACTTTAACTCGATATATTTCAAAATACTTGATAATACATGTTTCTATATTACTTAACTGTGTTCTGAACTAAAAGTTTTATAATAGGTCCAAAATTGAGAAAAATATAGCAGTTTTGTAGAAATCCACACGTTTTCCCTCGAAAAAACAATATTTCACCAATAAATGCCTGTAAAATTTTTAAATACTCACATTGAGCTTAGATTTTAGTTCAAAACACAGCTAGCAATGTATAAAACAATACTTTAAAAAATCACAGTAATGCGTATAAAACTTTTCAAGTTATGAGATCTGCCGTGAACAAAAATGTCGAAAAAAGTAGTTTTTCAGAAAACGCATTTCAAGACCATACATACATGGAAATAACATGGACTTCCGGCTATTTAATTGCGTGTAACTTCGTTTCTATATATCGTAGAAACAAAAACCAAACATTTTTGAAATCTTGAATATTTATTCTTTTTAAATATAAAATAAAATAAACATCGATTTTTTTTCGCAAAAATAGTCTTTTTGGTGCAAGACCCCTTAAAGTATTTTCTTCTGGAGCAGCTTTTTTTAAATTGGTACTCTGTGGTTCCGCAGAGTTCCCTCAAGGGCTCCATGACACTTGCAGGCTTTCCCTTCATAAATTCAAGAAGGTCATTGAAAAATTAAAAAAAAATCGAATAAACGTTCCAACTCCTCCAAATTAAAAAAAATAGAATAACAGTAACTTACGCTTCCATTTAGTAACTTCAGTACATTAAACAGTTGGTACGGGTGCAACTGTTATGCGTTGCGAGTTTCTCCGTTAAGATAGGAAATCACAAATATCAGGAAATACGGGAGAATTCCTTATGTATAAATACAAAAGTGTGCTAAGTTTAAAACCTTGTTTAAACATAATATTTGAAGTTAATTAAGAAATTTTTTTGTATAAACTATTTTTGGAATTATTTCTAGGCACTATTAAATATTAATTGATGCAATTGTCATTTTTATTGAAAAATTATTTTCATTTCCAGAATATTTCCCTAATATTATACTATTGAAGAAATTAGGGGTTCCACACATCAAAGAAATTAAGAAACGCTGCTCTAGGGCATTGTTATTGCAACGAATTAGTAAAAAGGTTTTCAACGAATTGTGTTACTAGTCTGTACGTATTTTAATATAATTAGACGTTTATAATAAGAATTCCGAACCTTTAAGGTAAGCATTGAAAATTTTCAAATTATATTTTACAGCCTAGAGGATAAGTTTTATCAATTGTTTAATTTTTGGTAGTTTCCAAAGGTGGAGGTTACCTGTATAAATGTAGACATGAAAGTTATTTGGTAAATTTGTCCTTTATCACATGCATTTTCTTTTCATTTCATTTTACATACAACAGGTGAAGATTTTAGCCATAAAATTTAGTGGTCCTCTATGATCTCAAAGCGACGTAGATAGCAGAGGATGGCTTTAGAATTGAATTCGCTGTACATGCAAGTTTTTTCGTAAAATAGCATTTTAACAATTGTTTTTTTTTTTTTTTTTCATATTTCCATTATCCACTATAATACATTTATTAAATATGTAAATTATTTTTAAAATATCTTTTACCATATGCAATTTATTGTAATTTTACATGTGATAGGTGATTTTTTAGCCATAAATTTTAATGGGTAGTGGTCCTATCATATCGATGCGTAGTAATTAGTAATAGTGCCATTCAGAAGGAATTCGCTGTAGATGTAAGTGTTTTAGCAAAATAATATTTTGTCAATTATTTTTTTGATATTTTACAGAGGTCAACCAACCTCTACGTATTCAGATATATAAGTTTTTTCGTCAAGTAGCTATTATAGTACATTATTGTGCGTATAAACGATGATTTTTAGACAAAAACTTTAAGTTTTAGTGGTCATCTATTATCGTGACGTAATAGGTGCTGGTTAGTTTAGAGGGAGTTCCCTCTAGATATAAAAGTCTTGTCGCAATTATGTCTTATTTATTTCAGTCACATAAAAATTTATCAGTTTTGAATGAATTGCATTATAAATCTCATTTTGCTTGTTGGCTCGATGGTCAGTCTGGCTATTGACACTCAGTTTCTTACTTTTAAAGTTTCTTTCATTTCCTCAGGTTCCAAATCTGAAATCTCGATCTTCCTGTCAAGCTTCCCCTGTTCAAGCTTTGAGCTTAATTCCAAAGCCCTTCTCGGAAAAGGGGGTCAAAACTTTCCAAAAATGAAAGCATCTCCTGTAAAAGAAATACCGAATCGCGGTGGACCGTAGACACCTAAATTCCCTTCACCCCACGAGACCCTCAGCCACCTAATTCCACCCAAACCCCCCCTCGCAGAAACCATCCATTACGGGAGTGAGGCCAAGACAACAAAAACGGAAACAATGCTTTGAACAACTTATTATTACTCTGCGCCCTTCGCCGCCAAAAGTCGTCGCCATTTCGCTGGAAAAGAGTAGCGGACATTCCCTTGATGACCTCATTATCTTCCAAAAAGCCAACCCGGGGACCCCCAAAATAGAACTTTTCTTCTTTAGGGGGGAGTGTGGTGAACGACGCAAACGAATGACTGCGTCTGACACGGTAACTGTGACCAGACGTTTGTTTAGCCCTTGTCAAACTTCATATTCCGATAGAATTCTGTTTTCTCTCAGCCAGCAGTTTTTGTCCATGCGACCATTTCAAACAATTTTCCCGTATTTATTGTCAAATCATCACAAAACTCTAAAAGTGGCGAAACAAAAATTTGAGCGTTCAACTGTTAATTAAACATCAAATAGTTAGTTTGCAAAATTAAAACACCTTAGGGCAAAAAAAAATGATTTCATTAAATAAATGCAAAAAATTCTAACTTTCTGAATAAATGTGCAAAGTTTGCTTGAACTTAAAAAATAGAATACCTTGATGTAGCAAAAAAACATTCAGTAAATTTTGTCAAAAAGTAAACTAGAAAATTTTACTTTAAACGTTAAAATATTTTCAATTTTACTTACTTTGCTTGGTTGATGAAGCATATTTTGTTCGACTTGGAAATGCACTTTTGCGAATTAAAAAACTGTGTAAATTAGAGAAAAACTGCAAACTAAAGTTGAAAGTTAAAGTTATTAGTTTATATTTACATATTGTACTATTTATCGTAACTTTATAATAAAATTTTTATTATAAATTGATAATAATTTTCTTTATATAAAATTCAATTACAAAATGAAAGAAAAGAAAACACTTTATGAAAAGGAAAGTATTCCGAATCTGATAACAATTACAAAATTCATAGTAGAAACGGACACATATTTTTCTAAAAAGAATCTTACATTGTTTATAACTGTTTTTTTTTTTTTCAATTTTCCACTTTGTGTGGCCGCTTATTGTGGAATGTGTTAAAATATCTAAAGCTGATATTTAAGCTATACTGACTTATGTCTAACAACGTATTCATGATAAATGTTTCAGTTCTGTTGCGTTCAATTTCTCTTAAATATCTCCCTTCCTTAGATGCTGCGTTTTTCTCTTTTCAACAAACTCAAGCAGGCAACTCACGGATTCTACACATGTGCCATTGAAATCAAGTAATTAATTTAACCGACTCGTTTTATATCGACCCCATCCGAGCTTCCCTATCAGGGTCGTCAAATCAAATGGTCGCAGTATTAACTTAATTGATAGTCATATTCAGATGAGTTCTTTTTCTTAAAATTTATTTAAAACTTTAGTTTTTATAGTATGAAACGCAAAATGTAAAAGCAATTTTTATGATGAAAAGGTTTAAGTTTTAAATTTAAACCAATTAAAAATCAACAATTAATGAGAGAGCAGATATTTTCACTTCAGTTTGATCAAAGTAATGTTCTAATGTTTCATATAAAAATTTGAATTAAGTTTTTTTATTGTGTACACCATGTGACAAACTATACAATCAGAGCCTACAAATCAAGTAAACGTTTTGGATTAAATGAAGTAAAAGTAAAATAGAAAAAATGCGCAAATTTTACGTACATATTGTAAAAAAAAGAAATCTGGGATAATTTTTTCGCATAATTACATGTGCATTTAATTTAGAAGTTATTGAACTCTATTGCAGTTTTGTTCACTAGAAAAATTAATTTTCTTGATACTTTCCAACTGGTAACTCCTACTATCGTGATTTCTGAAAAACTTTCTATGCAACCTCAGCGCTTCAGTAGTTTGTTGTAGGCGTAACTTTGGAAATGACATTGATGTCCTCGTTCGACTTTTTTTTTATGAACGTCAAATTTTTTTCTCTTCTCAGCCTCAGAAAAATGCAACAATCCGAATTTTCGGGACGAGGAAATCCTTACGAGTGTCGATCAAACTCGTTATTCGCGTCTTTAATTGGAGCAAAAAATTGAAATGCGGATAAAAGATTCGGCGCAAGGTGTAAAATGGTCGCTTAAGCATATTAGCATAAATGAAAAACTTTTCGACTTAAATATGTGCAAAAAAATTGATTTTTCTGCACATTTTAAATTATTAATTGTGGATAAAAAATGAGTCCAAGATCCAATTTTACAGGAAAATGATAAGCTTTATTAATCCTTAAAATATAGGAGCATTTTAAACTAGTTTACAATTCTGAAGTGTGAAAAACGTAAAAACATATAAAAGAAAAAATAATTATTATTGTAATTGAATTATGTGTATTCATTGAAAAGAGATATAAACCACGACAAACGGAACATCAGCGGTTGTTTTTAACTAATTCAGGGATTGCTGCTGGTTAGTCGCTTGAAGAGACAAAATATGTTAGTAAGTACAATTATTTCAAGTTTTAGGTACTTAAAATAGTGTTGTTCTTTCATTTGATGACACTCAATAAGTCAAATGTGCCCAACATTGATAAACATTGCTCCATTGTTGTTTCAATATACATTTCCCACCAATATTGATAAACATTATTTCCTATTGTATACATTTTCCTCAATATTGATTAGCATAGTAGCATTATTTTCTTTCCTATTTCACTTTTTCTTTTCTTTTCTAAACAATGCTCCCACTTTTTTTTTTTTTTTTTTTTTTTAACTACCGAAACGAGGTCTATGCAAATGTCGGATTACTACAAACACCACGCTGTGCGGAGAAAGGCGTATCACAACCGTAAATAATGCACTTTCCGACGTGGGAAATCGCTAGAATATTGTTTACTTCCTTTTAAAATTCAAATAGCTACAAGCGCCGCCTGCCCCGACGTTGTTTACCGTTTTCGCGACATCCGTCCCAAGAAGCACAGGTGCGTTGTCGCCACGTGCACGACACGTGAAGCGCACGCGTCTGCCGTCAACTTCAGAATACTTTTTTCTTTTTTTTTCACTCCCTAACACTCTTCCCTTACTTCCGTTTTTTCTGCACTACGCTAGAAGTGAGCTCAGCTCCCCAGCTGGTCTTTTTGCCACCCCCAACTCATCTCTTCATCTTTTCCATCCCCCCTTTTGGGATTTCCGTTTCTTTGCTGCACTTTCGTCTGCCCAGCATTGCTCTCTCTCTCTCTCTCTCTTTTTTCTCTCTCTTACCGTTAGCCATTGTGAAGTGACACACAAAAAGGAACAAATACGTATCTCCTGGAAAAACAACATACAGGGGACACAGAAGTTTTCTTCATTGGAAAAAAAAAACTAATTAAAGTTATTTCTGCTATTCAGATCTTTTACAAGTTTTTTTTTTTTTGACATTACTTGGTTCAATCCATTTTAAGCCATGCATAGAAATTTTATAAAATGTGATATTATTTTCATTAAAATATGCTTAAATTACATTCATTAAAACAAAAAAAAACGCATGAAAAATATTTTAGGACCAAATTAATTATCGAATCATTTAGTTGAACAATTGTATAACAAAATAATAAATTAACTTTGTGGTAAGTAAACTGTAATAAAAAATTATTTCACGTTAAGAAAGCACGAATTAGCATTAAAATGCAGACATATGTTTTCCAAGCAATAACGAAACACATGTCTGCCTTTTTGTAATATAGTGGAATTTATGTACAATTTTTATGACAATTTTGGATGCAAATGGACTTTCCATTTGAGGCACAAATAAAGGATTTTTGCACACTTTAAATACATTATCTACGGCAGTGGTTGTCAAACTTATGCAAACCACTGAGCAAACGCACCTTTCTCGAATACTACCGAGAGCTATTTAGAAAATTTCTCAACAGAAAGTGTACACTCCAATTGAATTACTAATATTTTATAGATGTGTTCAAATCCCTTAAAAAGAGCAGAAAAATAAAATTAGAAAAAATATGTGTCACACTGTTAATAAAAAAAATATTCATTGAAATGGTGCGTTTACACCCCTTTTAGCCAAAAGGAGGTTAAGCTGAACTTTGTTATTAAGATAACTCTCCAACTTTTTTTGTTGTTGTTGAATACAATGTCTACCTTTGTGCGATAAGTGAATTAAGTAATGACAACGTTAGAAAGCAGAAAACATGCAAATTAAACTTCAGACACGTGCTTCGGGCAATTAAATTGCACGAAACACGTGTGTGCAATGAATCACTTTTCCTGTGCAAATCATAGGAGCAAAAATTAAAAGAAAAGAAACAGAACGAATTTTTAAACATTTACAAGCGGGCATCGAAGTTGACTATCAGATCTTAATATATATGAAATTTGCTTAATGCAATTTCACTATCTCTCTTCCTTTCACTTAGTGCAACGGTACCCTTTTCGCTACTCAGAACGAAACGTAACCCCTCCCCCCTCATACAAATGAAATACAAAACTTCGGTCATTACGTGCTTACCACCACCGTTGATATTTTATTGAAAACGTTTGGATTATATTTTGCCCAATTATTATAAAATTCGGCGTACTTGCTTATAAAACGCCAAGATCTCCAGTTAAAATTACTTTATCCCCCCCCCCCCCTGAAAGTTATAAATAAGTTTGAAGCATGCAGTTGAGAACTGATGGATTGAAAAACAGACAGCATAATTAATAAAGTTATCTACTAATCTATAGGTCATTGGAAAATGCAGCAGTGGCTAAAAATTAACCATATTAGCGTTAAAAACACTCATATAAATTCCTCTATTATGTTGCATTTAGGAAAAAAACTCATTCATCGAGGGAGGAAAAAGTAAAAAAAAAAAGTCAAACATAATTTTAGATTAACGGAATACTTGAGAAACAAACTGCCAAACAATAAACTGCACTTATAAAAATGATTTTGCTGTAAACTTGTGCTGAAATTCATTGTTCATTGCTGTAGTTCATCACCTTCATTTCAGTACATATTTCAATCGTTTAGATTAAAGTTTCTTCGGAACTCCAATTTTTAATTTTACATTACGTACTTGAAGCTGAGATTTTCCTATTAAACCATCTACGATGTCCAGCAATCATATCAACTAGTCACGATAAAAATATTTTTTAATGACGTATTTTGAGTTTTGCCTGTGGAGTTATCTATAACATCTAGTAAGCAAACCAACTAGTCACTAAAACAAGCTTTTTTAATAACATACTTTAATAGGGGGTTTTCCTATTGGACCACCTACGATCTCCAGCCATCATGCCAACTAGTCACTATAAAACTATTTTTTAATGAAGTACTCTAAATTTTGCCAATGAAACTACCTATGATATCTAGCAATCAAGCCAATTAGTCACTAAAACAATCTATTTTAATAACGCACTTTTAATCTGAGGATTTAACATTGGACCACCTACGATGTCCAGCAATCATGCCAACTAGTCACTAAAACAATATTTAGCTCCTTCTCTCGGTAGGTGTTGGCGTCAGCTGGGCGGCGCAAGGCGCCAACTGCCTAAAACCGCTAAAGTATGTTCACGCACTGTCAGACTGCTAGCAGAAACCACAATGAAAAATTATCATCCCTGCGCTATTTGTGGAACCATAAGGAAAGAGAAAAAGAAAATTAAAAACCGCATTAATACCACGGTTTGCATTCTATTTTTAAATGCGTGCTTTCGACTTATTGTTGTTTACCTTCTTCATTAGGAAGTTTTGTTTTCTTAAAAGAAAGGAATGTTTATCCCTTTTACCTCAATTTCCTCGATTACCAAAAAACTGCTCATTGGAGTATGAGTGATTGATATTTCTTTCAAACCAGAAGCGTTGCTAAGGATATCAGAACCCTTTCGGCTAAAGGTTCAGAACAAAGCTACTACAAGCTTCAAATCCTACAAATATGTATTGAATCATACTAAAGAATATTTTCTTCTCGATCGGAGAGAAAAGATCAGGGTTTCAAATTTAAAAACTGTAAATACGGGACAGTAGACACGTACCAACGTAAAGGGAGGGGGGGGGGGGCAGCGAGTTTGGCGAGATCGGTCCACCGGAGGGACCAGATATCCGGTATCCGACCAGTTTTTGAATATCTAATCCGGCAACTGCAGGAAAAATCCGGTTATCCGACAGGTCAGTTTTGATGATTTTATAAAATTTGAATAATTAGCGTATTTCGAAAATATGTGTATATTAAAAACTTATTATGCATGCGGAACCTTTAAAAAAGGCATAAATTTTACAGGATTGAAACATCAAGCTAGATATCCGGTACGGATCCGTCACACAAGGACCAACGAATATCCGATATCCAGCAAAATTAATAAATACCCTTGCATGAATACGGGACTTTTGCCATCTCGTATATAAGTTCCCCGGGACGCGAGAAAATTTCTCAAAGCACTGTCCCGTAAAAACCACGATGTTTGACAATCCTGGTCAAGATATTTCCGACTGGGAGCAATACCCCCTATTCCTCGCTGGCACCACAATTGTTACAAATGAAAGTTTAATATGCTAATTTCTGTCCGTGTCGTAATCTCGCGAAGAGTAAACAGTTTGTACAAAATATACAATGTGCAAAACACACAATAGAGGGTTGCTTTTTTTTTAATTTAAAGGAGGGAGGAAAAGCCTTGAGTATAATTCTCCTGATGCTTTCTTATCTGTTCATGCAAAGGGGGATTTTTACTAATTTAACGAAAAAAGAAGCTATCACGGAATTTACAGAAGAAAATAGAAATTTGTAAAAGAAATTTCAAAGACCAAAAATTAACCTTTCAAAATTTCAAAGCATTTTTTTTTTAGGTCTTATTACGGAATTGTGTCACACTCATTCATCGTACAAAGATTGTTTAATTCTTTTGATGAGAATGGGGAAGGATCACCTAATCTAAATGTATGATGTACAACCGAGAAATAGTTACCTACATCAATCAATGCATGATGCCGCTTAGTTAGTTAATTTCAGTTAAATTAACCGAGAGAAAAAAAACTTTTGATTTTGGTACTAATCAAATTACATATTTTAGGAGTTTTTTGTATAAAAGTACGAAACTGAAATAGAAAATAAAAGGTTCTAAAAATAAATAAATAAAAAGCTACTTATATTCCGGAATTTAAAAATGCTGTATATGTATATTTAGTTGTCTATATGTGATGTGACAAAATAAATAGCCTACTAACTGCCAAAGTTACGGAGAAGAAAATAAAATCAAAAGATTGTGAACGAAAGGGTATTTAAGAAAAAAAATTCTATTTACTTTTACCATTTATTTATTTATTTTTTATTTGTTTACTTATTTCATACCTGAACGTCTCAGCCCATTGATTAAAAAATTGGATCTTTCTGGGACGGTAAGCAGAATATTTATTTTGGGTATATCCTTCCCGAAAATTAACATAAAGAGAACTAATTATGAAATAATTAATAATTCTATTTTTAAGGAAGTGCAGATAACTTAACATTTTAACGTAATTTACCAAAACTTCACCGATTTTCTTGTACTAGATTAAAATAACTAAATAGTTATTATATGTTATGCACTGAAAAATAAAAAAAAATGCTTAATTTACAGTTGAAAAAGAAGCGAAAGGATGGAAACCTTTCCTATAAATATGAGACAGTATAAAGAGTGGTTTTGGTTTCAAAAAAAGAATTGCCCGTTCAATAACGTTATTAAACTTCGATCGATGACGCTAAAAATGCATTGGAAAATTCCACTAATGCTTTACCAGAATGTTTATAATGAGAAACTGTTTATAATGCTGTATTTACAATACACATTTAATCTGTTTCAAAACTATTAAGCTGTTGGTCTCGAATACAAAACTTCGGTCATTACGTGCTTACCACCACCGTTGATATTTTATTGAAAACGTTTGGATTATATTTTGCACAATTATTTGTAAAATTCGGCGTACTTGCTTATAAAACGCCAAGATCTCCAATTAAAATTACTTGATCCCCCCCCCCCCTGAAAGTTATAAATAAGTTTGAAGCATGCAGTTGAGAACTGATGGATTGAAAAACAGACAGCATAATTAATAAAGTTATCTACTAATCTATAGGTCATTGGAAAATGCAGCAGTGGATAAAAATTAATCATATTAGCGTTAAAAACACTCATATAAATTCCTCTATTATGTTGCATTTAGGAAAAAAACTCATTCATCGAGGGAGGAAAAAGTAAAAAAAAAAAAATAGTCAAACATAATTTTAGATTTACGGAATATTTGCGAAACAAACTGCCAAACAATAAACTGCTTTTATAAAAATGATTTTGCTGTAAACTTGTGCTGCAATTCATTGTTGTAAAAACCAGTTTTTCCCCCAAGTTTTGAAAACTTTCATTGAAATATTTATAAAATTGAGAAAATGCATATCTTAACATGGGACATTTTTCACTTTTTGATCAATTCTTTAATGAATTAATTTGGCCTTTTTTTTAAATTCCCCACCCCCACCCCATCGCTTAAGCACACAAATTCCTTTAATCAAGAATAACGGTGAGAAAAGATGCAATGTAAATATGAAAATAATTTTTAATGTTCACTTTTTCAGTCTCTACGTTCTTATTATTTAATTATTACAATCATGAAGGAAATATTTCAATCACATATGGGCGACTCTTTTGTTACGTGTGTTACATTTACACGGCATTTTTAATGCGCTTTCTAACAAACTTGTTGGGTATTTTTTAGGTTTTTTAATTTTGGCTAAGGATGTGTTATAAGTATGCAAAAAAAAATGAAGATATATATTGTTTTGTTGTTTGTTAAAAAAAATTCTGAAATTTCGTTACGTACCTTACCCTTTATAATCCAACATATTCAAAACATTGAATATACAAATTTATTTCTGTGACGTATGTATGAGTAGGAGTTAAAAAAAAATTTCATGATAGTTTATCAAATATGATTTTAGTATTTTTTTAGAAATTTTATTCTTTTAAGAAATATTTTAAAATTGGAGAAATAAGCGCGTTACGTGTGTTACCAGAACGTCCCGTGTGTTACACCTTCTGAATTTTTTAAGAAAAAAATCCCAAATGTTTCACTAAAAGATACAGTTATTTGTAATTAACATAAAAAAGTAATTTATTTTAACATATGAAGGAGCTCACAGTTGGAAGGAAAAATTTACCCCTGCTTTTCCTTGGTTTAGAGAGTAAAACAGAGTGAATTGTTGAGACACCTACTTCGTCAAAATCATTATTCTCTGGAAACACAAAATATGTATTTTCCCGCTTTTTCCCGTAAATATTGTATTTTCAGATTTCCATTTGGCATTTTTATGTCCGTAATGTATCCAAGATAGAACACTTCCCGTTCAGCAATGGTTTGTAACTTGACCATTACATAACAGTTGTTATAATCTGAAATATATTTTAGTGGAGTACCAACGACTGTTATTTAGAATTTCAATATTAGTTAGCCGGAAATCTAGAACATCAAGAGGAAATTCGAGCAAAAATAGTAATAATTATTCAAGTTATTTCTAGTAATAATTATTTAATGATATTTTATATTCTCGGATGCCCATGAAAATACACATTAGCAAAAAAAGCAATAAATGAAAAATATCAGTATGTTCCACTTATTTTTAAAATTTTAAGAAATATTTTTTAATATTCAAAAAAATATCACCATTTTCGGAAAATACACATTTTTTAGATTCTAAATATGTTTTATTTTTAATATGGCGACAAACTTTGAATTTTGAGTCACATAGGACCACTTTCTGTGTAATGACCCATATATAGTTCCACTGACTGATGTAGTGAAACTGCATATATGAGTTCCACTAACGGAACTATAAGTTATGTAGTTCCACTAATGTATTCTCACGAATACATTAGTTCGTGATAAATGACAATGTATGCAAGTGTTTTTCTCTTTTTAGGTAAAACTTCTACTTTAATTTGGGATTGTAGTGTTTTGGGAATTAAAACTAATTTTAAAACTTTTGAAGATGCAAGAATTTCTTTGTTCCCCACATTTGAAAATTTGTATGAAATGTTTGTTTCGAGTTATTATGAAAAAGAAACAAAAATTCGAAATATAAAAAAAAAATCGCTTCAAATGCACTCAGATGCTCTAAACAGGTTTTGTACAAAAGTCTATAAAACTTGATCGAATGATCTCGACTTTGTTCAAAAGCCAGACCACAGTAAATTATTAGTGATTTTATTGTTAAGTAAAGCCAACGACAACCAGAAGTTTGTCCAAAGCCAAATGAAGGTATATTCCTGTATATCAGTAGCGATTTTCGTACTGCTGTCCCACCCACCCTTCAATTGTTATATAATATTTTGGGGAGGAAACTTGAATGTTCATGCTTCTTGAACCAATTAAAGCTCGATTAAAACTGTTCAAATCGAAAAACGAGACCTACGACTGACATATTAATGCAAATTCCTTTTGAACATTTTTTAAAAATTATGATTAGGATTACACGTTATCGCATTGTGTGCGGGACATGTACTAGTACCGGTTAGTGTGACGGCATGGTTTCTTTGTATCGCTTTAGAGAACGTAGTAGGCTGGTAAACACATTTTTTGCTATTCTTTGTACAAAATGAAAAGGAACAGAGCATGTCAAAACACCTTTAACTATATATTTCTATTTGATGTTTCATATTTACGATTCTATTATAAATTTATCCACTAAAATTTTTATTCTTTGTTTACAACAATCATAATATTAAACATTTCAATATAAAACACGAAAAGTTTAGATTAAAAAATTAAATAATTTTCGATTTATTGAGATTAACTTGAATAATTAATTAAATTTACGCTCAAAACCCCCGAGCCAGGCACAATTCCGCCGCGAAATGTCACCGCACACATTGTGTTAATAGTTTGGAAGATAGGTAAGACATGTAGACAGAGAAAGAGAAACCTTTCTCAATTTCGTCATTTCAATAGCCAAGTATAATCATATTGATGCTATTATTATTTTAATACAATATTAATTATTATCACTATATGTATTGCTATTATTTATTGTCATATGATTTGACTTTCTGATTCACTAGCGACAGAGTTAAATAATGAAGGTAAAAAGATTTTTTATGCCTATGTATTTTACATTTTTAAATTTCCTTTTTGACAAACTTTTGCCCAATGAATTCTGCCTATTTTATCACAGATACATAATATATAGAGTCTAATTTCCTGTTTGTTGAACTGTTGAAAGCATAACAAATGTTTTCCTCAGATGGAAAGTTAAAGCAACTAAAATACACTTTCTTTTTTTTTTGAAAACAAAAAGCATATTTTTAATGTTTTTCCTCATTTTCAAACAATACTATTTCAACTGTAAAAGTAATTAAGTTATGCAATAAAAATAGATTCAGAAGACTCATTTTATGCTTTTGTGTATTACGGAAAACTTTATCGTTTAATTTTTTTGTTATTTTTTATCGTAAATTGTATCGTTTCATCGTATTATAGCACTCGTTAAGCTTTGCAAATACTGATTTGCCTGAACTATAATTAAAATAAGATAATATTTTAATTGTATTAAGTTTTAATATACTCAACAGTCGACAGGATGGCGTAGTGGTAAAGCGCAAGTCTCGTACGCCCAAGACCGCAGGTTCCGCGTACCTGCGGTCGTACCCCGACTTGGGAGCAAGTCGGTAGATTTTCACGATGCAGAAAATTGTTTGTTCCCATGTCGCATGATTGTGCGGCTACTCTCGGCTAAATTAAATACCTAGTGCAAGTTGCATCAAATGAGAGCTGAGGTGTCGCCATCTAGGGGAAACTGAGCGGCCAAATTCTCAGTGGCAATGGCATCCACCGACAGTCGTGCTACTTGAAAAAATGAATGCCGATTACTGGGGAGTCACTAGGTCTGCAAAGGTTAATGACCATACGCAGACCAATTAGAAAGACGAAAAAAGTATTATACTCAACAAATGAAACTTTTTTACAAAAAGATTTTCTTTCCTTGTTTTTTTTCCTAATTTCTTCTACAGAAAGGATTTCTGAAGTTATACTCTTTTTGACGCTGTGAAAAATAAAATTTCAACATGCAGCTGAAGTAATGCAGCCGTAATGTATGTAGTATATTAATATGAATTTTGGCAACAGAACTTGCTTGCTTACTTTCCCGCAAAAAACAATAAACAAAGTATGAAAGAAGGCTTATGTATCGTAAAAGATCGTTAAAAATAAAGTCAAAAATAAGTGAAGATTTTTTTTTTAAAAGTGAAAGTGGGGCTTTGAGAAGGGGAAAGTTATCTGTCGGTCTGTCTGTCCCCCCCCCCCCCAAAAAAAAAAAAAATTGAGAGAATTGTCCTATTCGAAAGTTTTTTTTTCTTTTGCATTCGAAAGATCTCGGCGAGGAGATCTCATTTCCATACTTTGATTTGAACAATATTTCGTTCAATTTTGAACAGTTCAAAAAATTTTAACATTAGCGCCTGTGGGCAAAAATGAAGCAAATTATACAATCTCTGGGCATAAAATCCAAGTTCCTATGAAGAGAGTTATTGAAAAAAACTCTCTGCGTGAAATACTTTTTGATTTGAACAATTTTTGTTCATTTTTGAACAGTTCAAAAAAAAAAAACTAACATAGCACCTACGGTTAAAATTCAATCTATATAAATAAAACTGAAAGTGTGTGTGTGTGTCTGTCTGTCTGTCGATCGCCTCCTGGCGAGATGGAACGGGCCAGAAGTGCGAAATTTTGGTTACAGGTACCTAAGGTCAGGTCCTCGTGAACCTCGAAGCGTTTTTCCTAAAATTCGAATTTGTTCTTTCTTTATTCCAATTTTAAGCAAAACTGTTAATTTTGGGATTATCTCATCGAAGAAACGTCCCACGTTTTCGATTTTTACAGCATATGAATTCCCGTAAAAAACTGCACTAGGTGATTTATTTTGCAGTTCGTAGGACAAATAGAACATGCGCAGTATTCATTTAAAGTGGTTTTCAAATTTTAAAACGAGGCTTAACTCTGAATTTATCTGCTCAATTTGCGTGTTTTCGCCAAAATAAATAGTATTTTTGTCGCCAACTAGATGATTTCTCTTAACGTAAGATTGAAAAAATGATATTTTATCTTTCTTTATGCCGTTTTATGAGCGAAACAAATTCTAAAAATTCATTGCATTTTTATACATATTTTGTAGAACTGCAGACGAGTTTTAACTACGTTACCTTGAGGTTGATTCTCCTTCCTTTTTTAGCGATTTAATAGTATAGTAGCACAGTAGCAGTTCAACAATTGCATGAAACCTTATTTCTTATGGTAGAGTGTCCGCTTTATCAACGAAACAAATTCTAAAAATTCATTTCATTTTTATGGATATTTTGTGGGTTATTAACTGCATGCGCTCTTTAATGTTGATTGTTCTTTTTTTTTTTTTTTTGATGATTTAATATTTATTTCTTCGATAAAAACTAGGTTGAAAGATCTTCGATATCGCTTATTTTTGATGAAATTTTAAATTTCGCCAAGTGGTGATAACATTTTACTCGCCCACCATCCAGTTAACTATTCTCAATATATTATTTTGCGCTTCGTAACTTTTCCTAACCGCGCCCAATAATGCTTACCAGTAATATTATTCTCATTTAATTCAATACGTGATTTACACTACAGGATCATGGCGTATTTGTGAAATGCTTGGCTATCTTGTGCTTCATTTTAACTTTTTTACGTAGCGATTATCTCTACTAATAATAAAGCAGCAAGTATGTGTGTGTGTCTGTCTGTGTCCGGCGTAGGGCCCAGACCGCCCAGCGGATTTTCATGAAATTTGGCACGAAATTAGCTTGGAACATGGGGGTGTGCACCTCGGAGAGTTTTTTCTGAAATTCGAATTTGTTCTCCTTTTATTCCAATTTATAGCCGAAAGTTTCATAAAATAGTCATTTTCTATGGGAAGGAATTATCGCATCGCTTCGAGCTTGATACCGTTGAAAAGCGCGTAAAAAATTACCCCGGAAAGAGTTTCGTTCAGCGTACAAAAATTCGAAACCTCTAAATCACCTAGAAAAGAAGTTATACGCATTTTTCTCTGCAGTTCGAAATTATTTTTTCACGGTAATTAACTTTAATTTTAATTGTTACCATGCCGACTGACTATTAATAATCCTTTTTTTTAACGAATTAAAATTTATTGCTAGCGGTTTTTAGCATTTTGAGGAGCAGCCGATTTTTAATTTATTTATTTATTTTTTTGGATTTTGATTATTATTTTTTTAAACGAATTAAAATTTATTTCCTGCGGCTCACAGGCGGTTGATAGCTTTATTTTGATTTCCTTATTTTGACATGTATTTTACGGGACCATTTTCCATACTGCACAGGAGTTTTTAAAAGAAATGTTATCTTTTATAGCGATTTTTGTTATTCCAGCTTATTATTACTATTTATACTTTCATTTATTTTATTATTTTTTCGCCAGTGAATTAGCACATATGTTATTTTCCTATTTGAGCTCGGATGAAAATTTTATTCCGCTTTCAAAGCTTTGCTTGCTGCTGTTTGTTTCTGAAAGCTACAAAATTTCGTCTTTCTGTTTTAAGCCGGGTCCAGACGCTACGTTTTGCACAACCTTTTGTCTGCGCAGTTCAACACGTTGCAGATAAAACGTTGCGTGTAGATTGGAAAAGTGCGTAATTTCGAGTCCGGTGCGAAGACTGTACAGTTGCAGCGATAACTGAGCTAAAAGCATAGATGTCTTTGAACTGTGCAGACAAATCGGCTCATGTAGACACTACCACCCTTTTCCGATTCATTTTGTTTCTCAGTTTCAATTCATCAGGCGACAATGGCCGACTTTCGGCAATGTTCTCTGGAATTTCTCACAGAATTTATTGCATTATGCGAAAGTTTCCCATGCATTTGGCGTGTCAAATCCAAGGAGTATAGTGACAGGGATAAAAAGGGGGAGGCTTATGAGAGTTTAGTGGAAAAATTCAAAAAAAATGATGCAACCGCAAACAGAGAAACAGTTGTAAATAATTAATTCTTTGAGAACTGTTTACCGTAAAGAAATGGCAAAAGTTAATAAATCGATTCGATCTGGAGCTGGAGACGAAATCTACAAGCCATCTCTCTGGTAGTTTGATTTGTTACATTTCCTAAATGATCAGGAGACACCAAGGCAGTCTAGGAATACCATGGATGAAAATAAAGAGACTGCAGTTGTCGAACCACCAGAACAGGCAACAAAAAAAAATATTTATTTTATGTAATAATTTGACCACTTTGAACGCCGGGTACTTCTGAGACGTTCCAGTCTTTTTTTTAACATGACACCATGCCAAAATTGACCAGAGTTAATACCTCCTTCATGACGATATCGCTCAAAACTGAGTGAAATATACAGATATCTCTGCACCATGTAGACGCATAAAAAACTGCATCGTTTTCATTCATTCTTAAGACTGCGCAGACAAAAGGTTCTACAAAACGTAGCGTCTGGACCCGGATTTTTTGTCAATAAATAATAGATAAAAATTAATTATACTAAAAATTTATTAATTAAAACTATTCTAATTTATTATTATCGTCCTTTTTGTGTGGGTACTTGAACTAAACAAACAAACAGCGTTTTCTTTCAAATATTTTCTTTTTTGTTTTGTTTCATTTCTCTCTTTCCTTTTTTCCTTTTTTATTGTGTGTGTTTTGTAAAAAAAGAAAAAAATGCTTAAATGTGTAGGATCTCTGGCTGATTGCCGTGGGCAGCTAATTTTTAATTATGTAGAATGCTATACATTTTAATAAAATAACATAATTTACACCTAAAAAGGTTATCACTATATGCACAATGGCAAACCGACTGGTCTTTTCATTTTTTAACACGGGCATAGCCGTGCGGGTACCGCTAGTTGATTCTTGTTTCAAGCTTAATTTTTCAAAATGGCTACATCAGATAGAAGAAAAAAGAAGAAACTTATTTAAAGAATAAAAGAGTGCTCATGGTAGTTTTCCCATTAGGTTAACTTACAAAGAAGTTTAAACAGACATATGTTTCATCCATCCAGAGAAATACTGGTCTAATACCATTTGCTTTTATGGCATAAAAAGTGCCCTGGAGAAATTATTTTAGTTTTTCTTACCTTTGGAAAAATATACAAACGAATAAATATAATAACAATTAGGCGGTCATCTTAAAAAGGTTTTTTATAATCCTCGTACCCGAATTTGGAGTACATAAGTGGTCAACTTAGATGGGTCAACTACATTATACAATATAGGGATAATTCTCTTCCTGAAGAAAGTGGTCAATTTACACATGTGGTCAGCTTACAAAGGAGGTCAACTTTACAGGTTTTACAGTATATATATACTTATGTATATAGACGAATTTATACCAAATGCACACGAAATATATATGAATTTAAAATGCAAGACTTAACAAGCGTGTGAGTATCCGCATTTTTTTTTACAACACTTTTATTTTTCTATGTTCTGATTCATATGTAAATTATGAAATTTATTAATAAAATTTCTTGGGTTTTGATAACACTTTAGATATTGCGTCATGAGAAAGAGGCATTATTCTCTTGAATGCGAAAAACTAAGGAAAAACTCCCACAATCAAAATGATTATTACACATCTTTTGCTCCTAAACATCATTCCTCGCTCAGCGTTACGAAGCCTCAAAACATTTCATTAGACACAAAAGCGAAACCATAATTCATTCTTCTTACCTCTTATTGTTTTCATGGGCGACCTACATAGATTTCACCCTGGAAAGATTTTGATTGGTTGTCACAATAGTGGAGAAATGAAGGGTCTGATTTCATAACCAATCCGAACAACTTTAACAACTGGCGGGGAGAAAAATCGATAACGTGTCGTCTTTTGTGATTTGCCATCTACTTCTAATAGAAATCGATAATTTCAATCTCCCGTTTTTGTATTGTTTTTTGTTTTTCGTAAAAGACGTGTCAACTTTCATTTTGCCCGCGGTATATAAGTTATGGATCATTTTCCGCGGGAAGATCTCTCGTTTTTCATTCATAAATTATTGAAGGGTTCACCGCTTCGCAGATGGGAGTAATAAGTTTCAGATCTTGTCGCTTCAATGAATTTCTGATATCTTATGGGACATTCTTTCTGATGCATTGGTGAGAAAAATTATTCTGAAATGGTTCTTTTTAGCTTTGCGTTTACATGGCAAAACTTACTGTAAATTATCCCCAATTAAAGTTTCAGTTAATCAAACTGTTTTTATAATTAAGTTTCTATGCTCTCAAAACAGTTACAACTAAATAAACAATTTTGAAAGCAGATTTAAAGTAGGCAAGATGAGTTTTAAAAATACAGAAATTAGCGAGGAAATATTACTGCAGCTAACACAGAGAGGCAAACCAATACGGATTGCCCGTAGTCCCTACGGAGCCAAAATTTTCAATGTACTACAAACACCGGAAAATGCCTAATTTCGCACGAAAAATAATATTTTTTGTTATCGGTTTTCCGAAACTAATTATAGAAAAGTTGACATCTGATCACTGCTGAAGCAAATGAATATTAAGAAAAAAATTAAATAATTGGTAGATTTTCTTATTTTTTGTATTTACAAGAATTTTAACTGAAGTTTTGTTCAGTAAAAAATTTTTGATAGTTCACTATAAAAACTTTCCTTTAGCTAATGCAGGACATTTACTGTAGAACAATGTAAATAGCTAAAGCGTTCTTGCATATTAATATAGCTCTTATTTCTTGTGTACATTAAATATTAGTAACACATTGACCAGACATTGAATTTCAAACTATATAGTTGTTATTACAGGACACCCTATTAAACTATAGAGACATAACCTATTACAGGATATAACCTATTATATTATATAGAACATTACCTCTTATAGAAAATCCTATTATAATGTCATTGTGCCTACTAGTACACTGAGCAGAGTTAATTAAAGACAGAAGCATTTCTTATAACAAAAGCTAAGGAGACATTTCATTAACTAACTAAATTTAAACTTTACAGTAGAAAGAACGAGACAGCAATACTGATGCCATTACAAAATTAGTTAATATGAAGAATTAATTTACTTTAACAGTTGTTTGGCAAGTGTATTAAACTTTGTTGAATGTTTTATCACGCGTAATCTTAATCACGTAGCATCACGCGTTGATCTCATCTTATTTAAATGCTCATACATTGACTTATTTGTGTATCTTTGATTTCAATGAGTATGCTACTGTATGCTCTCATACAGTAGAACATAACTCATTATTGGGTACTTATCGATTATACGCCCTACAGATTTTGCTCGTCAAACATCACCAAATGAAAAAAAAGTAATGTTATTAGCTTTAAATAGCACGAAATTTTATTAAGTTTAAACAGCATATTGGCGGCATTTCTAATACCGTAGCCAGTATAGGGCGCATAACTGATAAGTACCCATTATTGTTAACTATGCTCATACAGTTGCCTTGTACTGTTTATTATGGCCAGTTTTAAACTTTAAAGTGTTGAATTTTAATTTAGAACATATGTTATATAAGAGGGCAAAAAATATACCTATCTTAATCTTCCCGACTGCGAACGAGAGAATGGAAAATAGTTCCGGTCAGCGTCTCTGCGTAACAGGCTGTTGCATTTCAAAAATTTAAGATTCAATAAGTACTCTTAATCTGACTCAATAAGTATTTCTAATCTGATGAAACAATGGTTCCCATTTTCAGTTTTTTTAAGGAGTCAAAATATTGAAAAAAATAAACTACACAAAATGAAAGCTTGAAAAACATTAATCACAATAATTATTTCAAAAAAAAAACCGGAATTACAAAGAATTAAACAAACAAACTTTACATAAGACACAATAAACAAAGACAATGTTCCAGTTTTTCGCTCTTTCTTAGCATTTTAAAGCAAACAATTTTTTTAATTAAAATAATGCTTTTTTTTTATTAACATGTTATGTGTAAGCACAAAAGCAAACCAAAAGAATAGCGAAAGCTTTTAAATATTACTCACAATACTCGGAAACTTCTTTTGGCTTGAAATTAGTAATGCTACTTTAGAGAATCTATCAGTTATTCTGACGAGGTTATCATAAAAATGATTCAAACATATTAAACATCATTGCCACAAATCAAAATGCTTTACAAAAACTATTAGAAAATCCTATGCTTTTCTCGTTTAACGTTAAATACATTTCTAGAAAAATCTCAACACTTTTTTTTTATAGTGTAGTTTCACCTCTCATTTTCAGCCTACTTTCGCGTAAAAGTTTTACAAAAAGTATGACTGAAGGCTTAATGCATCGTAAAAATATTGCTTAAAATAAAGAGAAGTCAAACAGAACTAGTATAATTAAATAAAAATTGAAAAATAAGAAAAATGAAAGTAGGGTTTTGAGATGGAAAAAATGTGTGTCTTACGGTCTGTCTGTCACCCCCTACCCTTAAAAACTTTTGTGGAAATAGGCTGATTTGGGGTTTTTTTTTTTTTTTTTTTTGCATTCGAGAGACCTCGATGAAAACTTCTCATTTTCGTATATATTTTTTGGTTTGAGCAATTTTTTGTTCAACTTTGTGATAAATGTAGAAGTCAATGACTGAATGAATGACTAAATAAGTGAATGAATATGTATGACCATTGAAAACGGTACATTTGAAGTAATTAAGAACTGAAAGTAAATGAGAGAGAGAGAGAGAGAGATTATAAAATTGATGTTGGTGCATGCGGGGAAAGTAGACTCGGATAGTTCTAGATGGAACTAATGTGTTAGTTTTTCAACTTAAAATATTTTTAAATACTTTTTAGGTTGGTATTTACTAGTTTCAAAATTATATAAAATAAATTCAGATTCATCGAATTCACAATGAAAAACGAATTAGGAAACACAAAGTATTTTTAATAAAGGTAAATTTTTATGCATGAAATCATTCAGACAAATTCTAACAACACTCAAATCAACATTTTAACAGACGCAAAATAAGCAACATATTAATTCTGAAAAAAAAATTTCCTATTTTACTGGTACGAGTAAACATAGGAAGGTTAAATTTTAAACATCAGCAGGCTAACTTCAAAGAGCACATGTAAATCGCAAACTTAATTTATGAAACACAGAAAAATCACTTTGGTTTAAAGTTAAGACGCAATTAATTTAACGAAGACGAAATATTTCTGTAACAAAAATATACATCAACTGACTGAGTCCGAACTACTGAAAGGGGATATAATCGTTAACTATAAGATATAAAGATTCTAATCAGAAATAATGAGAGGTGCGTGGGAATTCACTTTGGTCGGGTTGGGAACCACTGCTCTACTAAATGCTAAACATGCAATAACAAGTTTTCAAAATCGAAAATACAAAGCTGTGAATTTATAACATGAAACTTTTAGTTGAACACGTACGTACATGTAAAAATTATGATATTATTTGTATGAAAATGAAAATATATGCATTGGTAGGCTGTAATTTGCATAGTCAAAAATTGCTCTTTTACGAAAGGACTAGAAAACAACCCTTTCTTTATTACCTCTTTCTAAGGCGGTGGGAAGTATGCTGCTTACCAAATTCATCAAATTATAGATGTTTATAGTGAGCTATTTTACCCTTTTTGATTGGCAGAATCTTGCAAAGACTCTAGGAAATATATTTACCACCACATGCATCAATATTCAAATGTTATAACTATCCTCCCTCAAAGGGGGGTGGGAAAAATCATGCTAATCTTATTTACTGTCCTATATGAATTTCTTTTTTGAAACAAAACAAAATCTGAAAAATATTTTAACATACCGATAGTACAAAAAAATGGCCCTTTAAAGGCCTGTTAAGTCGAGTATGATTTTTTTTTATCTGTTTCATATTTTTTTTTTTTTTTAAGTTGAAACGTCCTTAGCAATTAAGTAATGGAATTCAAAAATACTGCCGTGTTTTCACAATATTTTTTTGTTCTTCTAGTTTTCATATATATTTAAAAACAAACATATTTTGCACACATACTATATAAAATAATCTGTTTGCTTACTCGTTCCTTTTAAACGTTTTGGCATTACGAATGTTCTTCATTAAGCAATGGGCAAAATCGCTTCAAAATGTTTAAATAGTAATTTTTGGAAATTATAAAACAAAACTTCATAAAAATGGAAAAATTTGCTGCAATGAAATTATTGAGCAGATAAGAAAGTATAAGCATAATGAATAATTGCAACAGTCTTTTTTTTTTTTTTTTTTTCACTTTCAGAGAATGAATTTTTGTTAGTTTCTCTTGTGCAATAAGTGTACGAAAACAAACATGGAGAGTTTTATTCCCTTTGTGCTTTTCATACTTAAACCTCTAAGGGTGCTTTCACACCCAAGGCGACAAAGACAAAAATATGCCTTGCGCTTGCGTAGATGAGTAAAGCCTACTTTTTTGTTTTTGTCGCCTTTGGTGTAAATGATAAGCATCAGATGACAGCATAGCATCAAGAACATGTTTTACTTTCCCGTAAAAGTAAAAAAATAATAAAGCATGAAAGAAGGCTTAATGTATCGTAAAAATACCGTTAAAAATAAAGAAAAGTAAAAAAAATGTGAAGTAATTAAATAAAAATTGAAAAATAAAACATTTGAAAGTAGGCCTTTAAGATGGGGGAAATCTGTGTCTGTCGGTCTGTCTGCCCCCCCCCCCCCTAATAACTTTTGAACGAACTGTCCGATTCGAAAAATTCTTTTTGGATTCGAAAGATCTCGGCTATAACATCTCATTCCCATATTTTACTTTTTGATTTGAACAATATTTTATTCAATTTTGAACAGTTCAAAAAAAATTTATCATTAGTGCCTATGGATGAAAATGAAGCAAATTATGTAAACTCTGGGTACAAGATCCAAGTCCCAATGAACAAGCTTACTGGAAGAAGCTCGTGGCGTGAAATATTAATTTGAACTATTTTTGTTCATTTTTGAACAGTTCAAAAAAATTAACATAGCGCCTAGGGGGAAATTCAATCCTAAATAAATCCTCATCTAACGAACCGATTTGCTTTGAACAAACTTGATCGGAAAGCTCTTATAACGTAGAACATGTACAAATAGAAAGTTCATCCAGAACTAACGAGCCTATTTTCCTGTGAAATTTTTTGATCGGAATTTTCAAGAATATTTTTGAATTAATGAATGATTAAATGAATAAGTGAAAGAATGGATGAACAAATGAGTGAATAAATGATAAAAAAGGAAAGAAATGAGCTAATGAATGAAGAAATAAGTAAATTAGTGAATAAATACATGGATGAGTGAATGAATATGTATTAACCGTTGAAAAAGGTATATTTGAAGCAATTAAGAACTAAAGCTAAACGAGAAAGAGAGAGATAGCTAGTTTATAAATTTGAAGGTGGTGTATACGGGAAAGTAGGCTCGTATAGTTTTAGATGGAACTACTTGTTTTCTTTCTGTTCACGATTTTTTCTTTTTCTGTCTACTACTTACAAGTAAAATCTACGGGAAATGACATACATCATTTTCAGCCAGAAAGAAAGATAACAAACTTATATTTACACGAAAGCTTAAACTTATAGTCACAGTAGAAGGTAACTTCCGCTTTACTTTTACATCTTGGTTTTAAGGTGTTTTTAAACAATTTACCTACAACGACTATTAAGAGAAGTTTGACCTATATCAATTCTTGAAGGCTGGACAAGAGCGAACCCCATTTAGTTTACTATGATGGTGTAACATTTTTAACTCATTAACCTAACAATTACTTAGTTTTAAATAGAAATGTAACTCATAACTCGATCCAAAGAGATTTTGTTATGATGATTGAAGTCATACAACTTAGTGTAAAAGAAACTGTTAAGGATTGATAAACTTAAATATAACTTATATATTTACTTTACAGCTTTCTTATAAAACTTTTTACGATATTCAACCCATCGTCTTGCAATCACTAGCTGATATTACTTTTCTTGTGACTAGTGTACATTTTATTTTATGAGAAATCCCTCAAATTACGCTGGAAATAACCATTCACCTCATAGGTAAGTTAATTTATACAATTAACGTTCTACTTCACTATGACAGTTATTCATAGAATTAGGTCAATTTGTAGTTTCAATCTTACATTAAGTCTTCAAATGTTCATAACCTAACATAGAAAGGATTTACTCATAGAGGTACGAAGTAAAAGAGTCTATTGAAGTCAATTAACAGAATTTTCAAAATTGAAAAGACACAAGTAGTTATAACACAGTTGATATTATTATTATTATTGCTGTTGTCGTTCTTATTATTTTGAAATTAAAGATGGCGAATGATAATAGAAAAACTGTTAATTCTACATTAGATAAATTCAGGAATTTTTCTTAAATCAACGTCACAAATAGACCAGACCGTCTATTTGTGACTTTGAATTACGTGACAAATAGACCAAATCCGGTTCATCTTCTAATATATCTACTAGTGTAACAAAAAAAACCTTGTGATTTCAGAAATCTGAGAAGCAAAAATCAAAAGTACTATAAAAATGTGCCACTTCGCCTGCCCGTTATCGTGTTTATGACTCCTCCCCCCCCTCTCCCCGCCTTTCGTTTTTAACAAAGCAAAGTGCTTTAAAAAAGCGAATTCGGGCCAAATCAATTTCAGTTTTCAAAGTCCGAAGCATAAAAATAGCCAAAACTGTTGCTTAATTACACTTATTTACATTTAAAGCGAATAAGAGTCAAAATATTCTCCCTTTCTTTGGTTTAAAACTTGTTAATGCTCTGGACGTTTTTTCCAAGATAAATGGATATTTCGGAAGCTTAGTGTATCACAATAAAACTTGTTTTTTAAACTTTAAACTTAACTTTTAAACAATCATGTTTTCAAAACTTGAAACCCAATTTTTAAAGAATCATCTTTTCTTCAAGAAATTAAGGGGACTCGGCACTAAAAGTCGGTCAAAATCTCGATTTTGGGATTTTTGCTTCAAATTATACTTTATATATTAGAGAACGCTTGTGCAGAGTTTCAAAGTTCTACGTACACTCTAAGATATCTTATTTTGGATTTTATATGAGCATTTTAACACTTTTTTTACCGAACCAAAACTTTAAAGGGCTTTTTCTCAGCATCGCTTCTATGCATACTATGTGATAGTTAAAATGCTAAGGCTTTTTCAAATATGTATCTGTTCACTTGAAATTTTTATTGCTTGTTCCAAATGTTCAGCTAAATGTAACCTAGTATGGAATTTTTGATCAATTTATTAGAAATAATTTTAATACAATTTAACTTTAAAAAATCTCGCAATACCGAGATTTTTCTTAGATTTTTCAGTTTTAACTTTTTTTTTCAAGAACTAATAAAGACATCAAAAATTCCATACTACAAAGTGAGGAGTATAGTTTATTCTTTCTTGTACAAACATCCAGGCAAAAATCTCCCATTTAAAAAAAAGAGTAGCGTTTTAAAAAAATTTTAAATTTTGTGAAAATTTTTAAAATTTGAATTTTTTTGGACTTTTTTTTTATGTTTTTTTTCTATAGCACATCAACTGAGATTCATAAACATACATTACCAGTCAATACACCTTGAATTATGTTCAATTTGAGAAGGTGGATTTTTAGGTGCCGTGTCCCCTTAAGTTATTTTAATAGTAATTACAGGAAAGCCCACTAGTTTATCACAATGATTTTAATATCATAATAATATATGTAAAACTAGTGGTTTATTTAGGTTATAAGTAGAAAAGTTATTTTTTCTTTCTTTTCCTTTTAAAGAATTTGTTAATGGTAGAATTTTTTCAAAGCATCCAGATTACTAACCGTTCGTGGGAATATTTGTTAAAAAAATAACTAGTTTGCTTTAAAATAAAAAGCGAAAGCTAAAACATACAATTTAGTATTCTTGTTGTGACTGCCTATAATTGACTCTCGAAACGCATTAAAACAACTATTTTTTATGAACAGCAGAAACGTTTTAAAATGATATTAATTTGCTAATTAAATATTTATCAATATGTTAATATATGGTAAAAAACTCAGCACTAAAATTTGTTTTAAGCATCAATTATCATTTAAAGTGAAAAAACTAGATTTTTAAGCTGAATTTGTTTTAAATGGTCAAAGTGCTTACATACCAGGGCTTGAAAATTATACTGCCCGACATGTCCGGGGCATGTAAAAATTCTGATCTGGCATGAATTTTTTAATCAAATATTTCTTTTCAGGACTTTATTATTTCGCATTTTATTGAAAAATCACTGCATCTTCACTGGAGCTCAAAATTGACAAGTTGACGGACATGCATGTCAAGAATAAAATTGGTAATACAAATTAAATTTTGACTTGTAGCTACTTATTATATAATATTTATTTGTAATGTACTTTTTTAATGATTTAGATTAACGTTAAAATAGTGCTTGATTCAGATATAAAGCTGATAATTAAATTTTTTGTCTAATTAACGCTATACGACTTATTGAAATGTTTTTATTAATATGCAATAAAACGACTGCTGGGGATATAAAAGTTTTTTTCGGATATTGATTTTTTAGAAAAACGTGCCCGGCAGGCCATGTAAAATTTTAAAGAATTTTCGAGTCCTGATACATACACAAAAATTCACTAATAATACTCGTCATATATAATCGTTATAGCTTCCAAATAGCTAGCTGCACATAACTCATGTTCCAAATCTATTTCTTTTAAAATGCTGTTCTACCTGAACTGTGTATGATTCTGTTGACCGCTCCTGTTCTTGACTCACATAAAACAATTCTTATTTTGAATGCGTCGTTATCATATCTTATAGTGGAACTCCAAGATAATCAGAAGTGAATGACCCGACTTAGACAAGTTTATTAAACCATAAACATCCACTAGAGCCACACCTTTTTCATGTTCAGAAAATTAATGCACTGCAGGGTACAAAAATTACCATTTCATTCTTAATGTATAAACATAATGGTCTTTTCACCAACGAACATTTTCTGAGAAATCTATGAAATGACTTATTTCTCCTGGCGATAAACTCTAGTGAACATTTTTAAACTCGTAACAATCGTTGTCAAAAAAGAAAATGTAAGAAAATCACTAAATGCCATTTTTAAGCAATAGGCAACAATTAATAAAGAGTAAAGCAATTTAAAAAAAAAAGTTTTAAAACGAAAAAGGAACAGTTTTATTTTGAGACGGTAGTTTTTTTATAAGCAACAAATTTTTGGTAAAATTGAATCGTTTATTTTGAAAAGGTAACAACTCAAAAACAAAATATTTTTCAGGAGATAGAAAAAATTGGCTTATAGGAAAAGTTAGAAAACTTTATGGGTCTGATCTTTTGCTACTTTATTTTAGTAGGTAATAGCAATGCAATATTGGTAAATGAGAACGATTTTTGATTAATCATGCCATAAAAATTAATAAATTAATACTGAGAGTTCTTTCTTTTTCAAAACGGAGATCTTACCTTTTCAAAATAAACGATTCAATTTCACAAATGTGACTATTTTTCTTTAATGAGCCAAACCAATAAACTAACACAGAAACTTCTTGTATAAAGAATGAGTGGTTTACTTGAACAAGCTTTGACGCAGTTGTTTATTTACCGAGTTACATTGAAACATAAGTTTGCCTTTACATCTTCTGTGTGGTTTTTCTCTTAATCACTTGCAGGGATGCGTCCGGAAATTTGAATTTGAAAAAGTTGCAAAATATGCTTTTGGTGAAAAACAGCGTCGATGGATACAAATATACGAATATTAAACTAGCTATAAGAAAGTAACACAAAATAAATTTAGTTGTTAAAGGAAGTAAGTAGAAATAAATGATTAATGTGCAAACCAACGTTCTTATAGCACAAATGTTCAAAAATATTTCATAGACTTAAAATAAATGAACTTTGTGCACTAGTGAAACTGAAAAACAATTGTTTACGTTAAGAAAGCACAAATGAGCATTAAAATGCAGACATATGTTTCGGGATTGCTTGGATTCCCTTTTTCAATGCAGTAGTGGAGCTTCTAAAAGGGATTCCAAGCAATCCCGAAACATATATCTGCATTTTAATGCTCATTTGTGCTTTCTTAACGTGAATAACTGTTTTTCAGTATTGCATATAATTGTTTCGGGGTTACAAGGCGCTCTGTTTTCAACGCGAAGATGTTTTTAAGTTACGAAGTCTAAATGCTAAAACATGATAATATTTACGCAAAAATAAGCAAATAATTTCGTGAAGGGTTCGTCCTCTTTCAGCTTCTGTTTTCGTATAGGATTTTTTTTCTTTTTTAACTAATCAAGAATTTTTGCGAATTGTCTGTTTTTTTATGCTCTAAATTGTAGTTGAGGATTCCCTTTGGTGATCTCGAATTTCGCAAATGCTCCATTTTACGAGCCCAAAATGGTCAAAAAGGTTTGTCTGACTTATGTCGCAAGGAACAAAAAAAGTTCAAATTTTACCGTTGCCATCCGTGCAATTCATTTTACTCCCCCCCCCCCCCGCGACTTCTTTTTGGTGTATCGTGAGAAAGAGAGTGGTTGGGGGTGAGGAAGTTAAAAAGAAGCAGTCTAGCATGAATTTAATTTGCGGGGAGTGGGATTAATTCGACTCCAGTATGTGTCTCCCCAATGGTTGAGATTCAAACAAAACTATTCCATTAACGCCCAAAATTAGAGCCTCATATGATTATTGCGGGGACAGTTGATTCGACAACGGGACCCCCCTACGGACCTCCCTTTGTCGTTCAAAGGCGCGGTACAACAGAGCAAATCGACCAATTGGAAACTGCGACAAAAATACGCAAAGAATAAAAAGCAACAGCACAAATGGAAGCAGAAACAGCGAAATAATTGCTTCTGGCAGTAGAAAAGTGTAGGGGAAAGGAAAAAAAGAACAATGCTACAAAACAAAAAAAAAAGCCAACAAAGAGAACGGCATTATTAGAACTGGGAATGGTGGGGAAGAATTTCTGAGAACTGCCAATTCGCTAGTAGAATCGCGATTTTCTAATGTGACGCATCACCCTGCCATTTAATACTTCTTTGAATTAATGTCATTTAAATTTCCGACAACAATCTTTTCTAGCGCTAAGAGCTGAGTAAACATTGGCACGACCGGCAATCTTATTTATAGCACTTATTGTGTCACTTGGCTTTCAATATAATTTGAACGGGAAAGTTCATCCCGATTACTGAATTCAAAGCTTTAAAGACGCACACCGACTCTTATTATGAGTGCTCACCATTCTTTTCAGTATACTTCCAGAGTATATTTAGATCGTAAGGTAATACCCAGTTAATGACAAACTGATTTCAATTTAATTTGAATGAGAAAGTTCATCCCGATTACAAATTCAGAGCTTTAAAGACGCACACTGACTCTTGTTATGAGTGTTCATCATTCTCTTAGGTATACTTCCTAAGTATATTTATATCGTAAGGGAATACCCAATTAATGACAACCTGATTTCAATTTAATTTGAATGGGAAAGTTCATCCCGATAAACGAATTAGAGCTTTAAAGACGCACACCGACTCTTGTTATGAGTGCTCATCGTTCTCTTTGGTATACTTCCTAAGTATATTTAGATCGTAAGTTAATACCCAGTTAATGACAACCTGATGTCAATTTAATTTGAATGGGGAAGTTCATCCCGATTACCGAATTCAAAGCTTAAAAGACTCACACTGACTCTTGTTATGCGTGCTCATCACTCACTCTCTTTAGTATACTTCCTAAGTACTTATAGATCGTAAGGTAATACCCAATTAATGACAACCTGATGTCAATTTAACTTGAACAGAAAAGTTCATCCCGATAAACGAATTCAGAGCTTTAAAGACGCACACCGACTCTTGTTCTGAGTGCTCACCATTCTCTTTTGTATACTTCTTGAGTATATATATATAGATCCTAAGGTAATACTGATCGTAAGGAACTGGGTTCTGGTTGCCCAGTTAATGACAACCTGAAACAACACTCTGGTATCGAGCATATTTTTGAATATCCGGAACCCAATTCAGCCACTGCTGCAGAAAAACTCAGGTTTCCGGCATGTCAAAGTGGATGCCCGCAATGTGATGTCCTTTAAAGACGCACACTGACTGTTGTTATGATTGCTCACCATTCTCTTTACCTCCCGAGCATATATAGATCGTATATAAAAACATCCGGTTATCCGGCTTTTCAATGTGGATACCCGGCAGGATGTCCATGTAGAAGACGCAGATTTGAAGCTAACTCTTAAACGAAAATAGGATTTTGAAAATTTATTTAATTAGCACGTTTTGAAAGTATGTGTAAATTAAAGACGTACAACTGATTTGGAAGCATTTGGATGTTTAAAAATATGTGTATATAATTAACAGATTTCAAACGTCATAGCCGGATATCTGGTACAGAGTCGTCAGACGTGGGACACAGGATATCCGACATCCGGCAAAATCAATATTCAATGTATACTTAATTCTGACCTGATCCCTTCTAAAACAAAATCGTGAGTGTTCTACTGTCATTTATAATCAGAGAAATCCAACGTGGCAAAGCACTTTGACCCGATTACATTCCATATAAAACCACATCGTTTATGAGAGCACCTCTTAAACCAGGTTTTCTCAAAACAAAGACCTTTTTTTGGTACTTTTTACAGTCATATTTCCATCAATTTTTATTTGGGGAGTGTTGTATTGAACATGGAAAAAATTCTACTGTAAAAGCATATTTTTGGTTCACAAATTTGTTTATAACTAGATACGGATATTTCTAATTTGTTAAAGTTCAAATTGCAGAATGTACTTGTTATTAAGTTACTACACACTTCACTCTCTCCATCTGAACACTCCCTAATGTGAACACCCACTTAAGGGACCATTCATAAATGATGTCACCCTTCTAGGGGGGAAATTTCGTGGAATTGTGACAAAGTGTGACAAGGGGAGGGGATAACAAGCAGTGTAACCTCATGCTTATGCAACATAGCGTGGCATGTGACAAAGGGGGGAGGGGGTCAAATATATGGGAAAAAGCGTGACGTCATTTATGGACGGCCCCTAATATGAGCACTTTTCAATAGTCCCGGTGACACTTCATAGACTTAACATAAGATGACCTCTCTGTACTCTGAACACCGTATAATCGAAACCCCCAGTCATATGAGCACCACTTTTAATCCCCGTCCAATCATTATCTCACTTTCTACTGAAAATGTTTGCATTCGAAATTGGGGAGCTACCCCTTCCCCCTTTTTTGACACGTTAGAGGTTTATGTAAATTTATAACTTCTTTTTCCTCACTCCTTATTAAACTGAAACTGAGCGGCAAACATTGCCATTTTTTCCCGAAGTTCACAAAGCCTGAGTGATTAAACTATTCCGAACTAGCTAAAACACACAGCTTAGCAGTTTCATTTCAAAATATTGACATCTTGAGGTTTCACTCAATGAATTTCCATACTTTTTAAAATAATGCGGAAATTTTTATGGATACATTTCAAAAGAAAAATTCTATATCAAATCAACTAACAAAACCAAACTTGTTTTGAGTCAAATTTAATGAAATTTTGTTAATTTATTGTATCCTCAAAAAAAAAAAAAAAAAAAAAGCTTACTATTACAGATTTTTTGGACTTATACTTCTTGAGCTACTGATTTTTGATTATGTTACAGTTGAAATTTTAACTAAGTATTCTTAATGCATAATACTGCCATTATTTGATTGGTGATTATTAATAACTAATTGATAGAAAGAAAATTAAAAACTATTTTCGTTTCGTGAGTCTGTTATGAAAATTATAATCGACCGTTTGCTAGTCGTAATTACTGTTTAGGAGATTACTACAATTGTAATCAACTTTCTTGCTTACCTTGGTAATCGTTTTTTTTTTTTTTGTTTTTTTTTTTTTTTTTTTTTTGGTCGTAATCAACTCCAAGTCTGCGAACATTCCGCATCACTAATCCTCTATAGTGAACACCCCGATAATCTCACCTTTGTTCGGCCTAATGAGTGGCTCGGATAGAGAAAGTCTACTATATATATATTTTTTTTTTTTTCTTTTTTAAGGTATAAATGAGTATAATTGAAAAATCATCAGATTTGAAAATTTTGCAAATTATTTTACAGACAAATGCATTTCGTAATGACATTTTTTCGTTAAATAAACATGAAATTCATAATATAAAACATTTCCTTCAATATTGATGCAATTTTCGTGAAATCAACATTTACAGATGCTACACTAAATCCAATATTTTAAAAAATATTCACCACTGATAATGCAGCGTGTCATCTGCCCTCTAGCCCTGAAGTTAAACCAAATTTATCGAATTCGATTAAATTTCTACGTCTTTGAGTTCTCAAAAATTTATTACTTTGCATAGTTACACGCATTTGACACACAAAAATTTTCACTCTTTTATAAGTAATGTTTCTTTCAAATTTTGTTTACATAACTTCTTCCTCCAACATTTTTCTTCCCACTTCAGACGTAGTGAAACCATGTTATTCAGAAAAAACAATCCGTGAGAAAATTATTCTTATCAACAGTAAAATGTGTCCCATCCCAATCGGCAACACTCTAACCGATTAAATGCGAACATCATACAACAACGTAATGAATGCATGCGTATTAGCTTAAACAGGCTTATGGTCCACAATTTAAAGCAAAATAAATGTAGTTTATAACAATTAAAAAAAAGGTACTCTTTTTTAAGAAAGCTACAGCCATCAGAAGTTGTGTTTTTCACTCCAAAATCTCAAACTATTCAAAACCACCAACTATTTCATTACTTGTAAACACTGCCTACTAACTACGTAGATATGGCAGGAATCTGAACTTTTCGGGGGCTTGATAGTTGTTGCCATTTGCAAGAAATGTTAGAAATAAAGCATACCTAGCCGCTGTCCGATAAACACGGGTGATAATTGTTTGTTAACGACCATTTCAAGTCACATAACTATTCGAGTTTATTTGCTATTCTCAAGGATGTGCCTCAAACTCTCGTCTAATATGACAGATAGAACAAGACAGCAGTGTTTCTTTCAGACATCTCTCCGGGGGGGGGCACAGCCCCCTCGGAGCAAGTCAACTGCCCCCCCCCCCCCCGGGAGAAAAATTCAGATAACAATTTCAAAAAAAAAAAAAAAAAGAATAAGAAGAAAGAAAGAAAGAAAATGAAGAAGGAAATTTTTAAAATATAGAGGAAATGGCCTCAGTTTTGGGTAGTCATTAAACTAATCTCTAGCTGCCAACAAAATGTAAAATATCAAAGCTCCGCTCCTTCAGAGAAGCTTTGGTTCTAAGCAGGGTTGTTGATGGTATGGCTGATTCATGGGGCTTGGTTCGGCATCAAAGTATTGCAGTGAGTAAAATTTTTCTATGGTTAAGATGCAAGAGTAATGGGAGGGGGTGGGGGAGAGACAAACTGACATGGGCCCGCCTTGGCTCTCGGTGGCCCTGGTTCAGAATACATTATAATCAATACAATCTCCATTTCTTCCAGCTGTTGGCAACCTAAACTGACTTAAGATCTACTTTCTAAGTTCGGCCAACACCAAGGCCGTACTCAGAGAGGGGGGGAGCAAGGGCCCAGCACTCCCCCCCCCCCGCAATCCCGAAATTTTTCGCAATGAAGCATATATTCATCCCTGAAACTGTCCTTAACATAAGTGTTTGAAAGTCAGCCCCCCCCCCCCCCCGAAAATATTTCTGGCTACGACCTTGGCGAACACCAAGATCGACTCGGAGGACAGGGGGGAGGAGTTATACATTATTAATAGTGCATGTTGGGATTGCGCCTGTCTTTAAATTGTAGGTTAATTCTTGTCAAAACAAGTTCTAATGCTTATAAAACACCTACTTTGAAATTTCTAAAATAATGGTTTGCTAACACCGTCAACTCGCATCAAAACAATACAAATATATTATTTCTTTCGAATTCGATAAAAAAAAACTATTATTTTTTTTTTTTTTGCTCTGGATGACGGTAGAACTGTGCAGGTGTCTTTAAATCGACTACTGCAGCAAAAGTGTGATATCGTCGGAATTCATTAAGAGTGCAAGATTTTACTAGTTACAAGTGCAAAAAAAAGGTACATAACTGCTTAATTATTGAAACAGATTAAGGTATAATAAGCTGGCTCATATGCTTATAAGCATCAAGTAAGTACATTGGTAAAACTTTCTGTCTGGGTCTAAAATTTAGTGATAACTTAATTAAATGAGATCCAGTCTCACGGACCCATGTTCACATCTAATGTATCCCCACTTCTTTCTTTTATGAATGAGGACGGACCCCTTGTAGGTCGGGGGGGATAAACCATTGGAGGTTCAGTTGGGCCATTCTGTTTTTTGGAACTGTTAAAAAATTAACAAAAATTGTTCAAATCAAAAAACTATTCAGGGCATGAGCTTCCTTCAATAAGCTTGTTCATAAGAACTCGAATTTTATGATCAGAGTTTAGATAATTTTCTTCATTTTTAACCATAGGCGCTAATGTTGAAATTGTTGAACCATTTAAAATTGAACGAAAAATTGTTAAGATCAAAAAGTAAAATATAGAAAGGAGATGCCCTCGCCGAGATCTTTTGAATGCAAAAAGAATTTTTCGAATTGAACAATTCGTTCAAAAGCTATTAGGGGGGGGGGAGACAGACAGACCGACCGACACACTCCCCCCCCCCCCCATCTCAAAACTCTACTTTCAAATTTTTTATTTTTCAATTTTCATTTAATTACTTAACTTTTTTCTTATACTTTTGTTTATTTCTAACGAAATTTTCACGATACATTAAGCCTTCTTTCATGCTTTATTATTATAATTTTTTTACTTTTACGGAAAAGTAGGCTAAAATGAAAAAAAAAAAAAAAGGGTTTAAATTTTAAAATACTTCATTTCTTTCAATAATATTCTCATTTTAGTTGCAGGTTTTCCTTTTTTTTTCTTCTTCTTTAATGCAAGAAGTATTTTATGTTTGTAATACACAAGTGGATTAACAATACAACTATCATTAATCCTTTTGTACTTCTAGAAAACATATCAATTTTATTAATGCTACTCTTTAAAACTAATTGAAATAATTTCTTCCTTTTTTCTTTTCATGCACACCCGCGGTCCCCCTTACCTTGACCTATTGTCGCCATTACCATGGCAACGGTAGCACTGGTTTTCTGGGAGGGTCATTCATACATGATTTCACTCTTCAAGGGGGGAGGAGGTTCAAGAAAGTGTGACAGTTTGTGGCAAGGGGAGGGGAGGGGGTAACATGATGTGTGACATCGTACTTTTTGATTTCTATGAAAGCCTTTAAAATCAGCAAATTAAACCTATTTTATGCTGATGTGATATAGAGTGACATGTGACAAAGGGGGGAGGGGGTCAAACATATTGAAAAAAAGTGTGACATCATTTATGAACGGTTCATGGGGGCCCTGGCACGATCTCAGGATCAAACGAGATAGTTATTTAATTTCGTTGTAATGCTTTTCCCCTAACTTCCCAGACCGCTTAACCATATTCCTCCTTATCTGGGGACTTCGAGAAAAAAAAAAGCAACTTAGGCTGTGATTCTGCACTTTCATTTTGCTACCTATTAACAACTTAAAAGGTAAAGGAATCTAAGGAGTTGCTAAGAGACAGAAAAACAATAAGACAACAATAGTTATTATGTCGAACAAGTTGGTTCTTTTAGAAAGTCAGTTCGAATTGCCTAAAAATCATCTCCTATACTCAACCTAAATTATTTATTCTTAATAAATGTTAATAAAAATTTTGAAAATACACAAACCTAAAAACGCTTAGAGACCACTTACAGTATTCCCTTTGAGCTTGGAACCCCTAGTTCAGCGACCCGCTTTATTCTTTAGTTTTTAATAATTTAATTTTTATTTCATTTCATTTTATTTATTTATTTATTTAATTTTGTGTGTGCACTTAATGTGAAAATAGGGGACCGCTCAGTGCCCACTCAAATAAAGAACACCTTACAAAAGACCCGTGTTGGACCCTCGAAGAAGGTGGGGGAAAATTGTTTTCTGGGCGCCAACCATTTAAGGTCCCTTTAAGAGTCTTAGAATGTGAGGAGAAATCATTTCCCCTAAGGAAAAATCATCAAAATAATTTCCTTCATTTTCCAGCTTTCGCACCAAAAAAAAAAAAGGGGGAAAAAGCTCTGGGGTTTTTTTGTCCACGTCCCTACACGACGTCCACGAACCACGTCTGATGTTTATTGGCCTTCCTTGGACAAGATCCTTTTCCTTTTGGAAACACTCCCCAGGAAATTCTCTGAAATTGAAATCCAAAAAAACACAAATTTTTGGCCACCTTTAGTAATGTTAAAGGCTCTTCTCCGGAAAATGTTCGAAATTAAAGAATTAAAAATCCAATTTTAGTGTATCTTTGATGACGTCAGGGTAAATGGCGGCTTTCGAAAGTTCTATCCCCAGAAATTTTCGAAACTGGAGACCTAAAAACGCATTTTTAGAGTTAATTTGGTGGCATATTTAGGAAAAAAGGGGGAACGGGGGCTCTCACTGGAATTTTTTTTAATTGAAAGTTATTGATCAGCTTTAGTAAAGAGCAGCAAATGTGACCGTTATGGAGGCAGCTATTAAAATCAATCTTTGGTAACATTAGGTGCAGGTGCCTTCTGGTGCGATCCTCAGGAGAATCTTAAAACCGCTATTTAATGCCATCTTTGATGACGGTAAAAAGGGGAAAGGGGGGACCCAAAAGGGGGAAGTCCTCCCATGGGCAAATTTATGGCGATATTGTCATCCAATCATTTTGAGATAGCTTTTAGTTTTACTTTTTAAAAACGGTCCGATTCGCCAATTACGTTAAATTAAAAAATTACCTTCCCCCCGAGTCTGATTCCTAAATGCGCCCTTATAAATTTTTGTAAATTGAAGTAAACTAAAAATGCAGTTTTAGGTTCCTTTGTCCCATTAAACGCGTCGTCATGACCTCCTCTTCGCATCCACCTCAACAGATGGGCTAAATAATAAGATGCTACAAATAATAGTACTTAAAACCTCTGAAGATAATAAGCTCATAAACAAACATAATCCCCCACCCCCCTAGTGTGTAGTAGCCAACGGCCATCGGCTCCCTACCTAAGGCTTCGGCTAAAAGGTGCAAGGGTGTTCGATGGAGAAAAGTGTGTAGTAGCCACCAGTATTGAACTTCTAACTCGTAGAGTAGAAAGCATCCCAGGGCGGCAAATTTTTAAGGCATCAAAATTCTCTGTTAGTAACACATTTTTCACTAAACTTTAAATATTTTTACAATGAGCAATTTCTTGCCTCTTTACAAAGACCTTTTTTCCGCATTACGAGAAGAATCTAATTTTGATTTGTGTAGGTTTGATGATCTCTATAAAATTTTGCCTTCACGAGAGAGAGAAAAAGCATGAAGAAAAGATCATGTACTTTTCGAACAGATGTTTTCAGCAAAAGCTACTCAAGAATGTAGCTAATCTGTACACAGGATTACATTTCTCAAGAAACATTTTCTTGGCAAAGTCTGCACTTAAAGGGTTAAATAAAAATTCTTTATTTAATCTAATATTAATTAATAACTGCCCAAATCTATGTTTTACCAAGATCGACCAAAGATTTACTTAATCTGCGTTTGAATTACATATTTTCTCTCTCACTTGTATGTATTATTACTGTTAATCACGCATCCACATGATTTTAGTGGTATTCTTAGTTTACTTTTTTATGTTTTTATTAAATCATATTCTTGATTGCGGTGCCGCCGTTGGTAAATATGCGTCAATACCATTGGCTTCGAGCACTAAAATGTACCCTTTTCAGTGAAAAATTAACTTTTTTCCATCTTTAGGATTGCAGACCCTTTTTTGAACATTTGTTTGTTATAATATACGGCTAAATTAAAGCATTCTACTGATTTGCAAAATTACATCTACTGCACACCCTTCTCATCAGAAGTTCTAAAGATAAATAATAATTCTTTCTCCTTTATCGACTTTAACAAAAATAAATAAATATCCTCGTCGTGAACAATATATTTAGTCGAAAAACATATTACATGAGAACATATGAATATTATGAGCCTGTATAAGGAAAAAACCCTTTATGTTAAAATTTAAGAACGTTTCTTGGATTATATCAGTAATTCCATTTAACGAACGGTCATTTTCAACTTCATTTCAACAGCAATTGCTTGCAAAAAAAGGGGAAAATGCTTTCTGGAATGCGTTTGCACGAAAATAATTTATGTAACGATTTGGAAGTTTTTTGACTGCCAAGCCTAAGCCATTTCGAAAAGATTTACGGGCTGCATGCCGTCCACGTTCCCCACCTTCAGCATCTCTGCCCTTTGTGGTAAATGTTAAGCATGGGTCATTCCATGTAAAATTAAGCAAACAATTCCTGCTTTTGAACTTTGTCATCTCAGAAATGCTTGATTTTTGTTAAATGGTGGTATCTTTCAAGAAAATTATAAAAACAAATTTTAAAGATTTTTGGATAATTAGTTTTTTAGGTAACGATTTTTGTAAAATCAAAAACCTCTTCAATTTGACAAAACTTTGCTGTCTCTAAACAACTGCAAAACAAAAACATTTTGACATAGAGATCTGAATTTGTCATTCTCTTCTATTTTTATGATCTTTTACCTGATATGCAGCATGATTCTAATACTCATAATTTGAATTTTTGACAAGAATTTGAATGATTCAATTTTACGAATCTCAAAAACACCCCTTTCCATTTTTTGCAAAAAAGAAAATATGTTTTTTTAATGCATTATCTACTTTTGTGCCAAATTTCAGAGCAGAACGACAGAGGTTTCCAGTGAAAATTTGTTTTTTTATACGATCAGGAATCGACAAATTGTGTTTCTCTCATTGAAACCGTAGCTCTAAAGTCCTGTTATTTTAGGCCTTTACTATAATTTGAATTTGACATAATTTTGCTTCTTACACGTTCTGGAAATTAACGCTGACTATAATGATAACGATTAACAAGTAGATGATTTTTAAAAATTGGGTAAAAGAGAATGCAACTTTTGGTTGCCTATAATAGCTGTAGATTCGTTCAACCGTGGTAGCAAAGTTATTTGAATTTTTTCGCAATCATCAACTATAGTGTACAGTGTTCGAATTGGAATAGAATATGTTCAAGAGCAAAGTAGTCCAAATTTTTTGGAGTCAAAATATGGTTCTCCACATGGCCTCTATAACTAGCTTTAGCAGCAAGTCCTTTAACGGCACCGCCACACTCTCAGAAATGGAGCTCTCACTTTTGACGATTCTTCAATCGTCAAGAAAATTTCGTCATTTATAACGATTCTTTCCTCGAGCGATCACGTGACTCAAAAAAGTTGCTACACAAATTTCGCCAATTCGACGAAAAGTTTAGTCGGAGCATTTTTCACGAAGACATTTCGTCAAATACGACGAAACAAACATACTGATCAAAACATAAATTGTGGAAGTTTTTTCTGTTTTTAATCTAATTTCCCGTAAAATTAAAAAAATAAATAATAATAAAGTATGAAAGAAGCCTTAACGTATCTTAAAATATCGTTAAAATAAAGAAAAGCAAACAACAAGTAAAGCAATTAAATAAAGATGGAAAAATTAAAAAATCGAAAGTCGGGTTTTGAGATGGGGAAAATGTGTATCTGTCGGTCTGTCTGTCTATTTCACACACCCCCTAATAACTTTTGAAGGAATTATCCGATTCGAAAGATTTTTTTTTTTTTTTTTTGCATTTGAAAAATCTCGGCGAGGACATCTCATTCCCATATTTTACTTTTTGTTTTGAACAATTTTCCGTTCAATTTTGATCAGTTCAAAAAATCTTAACATTAGCACCTATGGGCAAATTGCGTAAACTCTCTGCGTAATAGCCAAGTTCCTATGGACAAGTTTATTGGTAGAAACTCTCGGCGCTAAATATTTTTGTATTTGAACAATATTTGTTCATTTTTGAGCAGTTCAAAGAAAAAATTAATAATAGCACCTAAGGGGAAATTTCAATCATAATACCTCATCTAACAGACGGATTTGCTTGGGACAAACTTTATCAAAAAGATATTATGACGTAGAACATGTACAGGTACAAAGTTCAACCACAACTAAACAAGCCTATTCCCCTATGAAGTTTGTTAGTCGGGATTTTTAAAGATCTTTGTGAATGAATGAATGATTAAATGAATGTATGAATGTGTGAATGAATAAATGAGGGAGTAAATGACAAAATAAATAAATGAGTGAATAAATACATGAATGAGTAAATGAATGAATGAATGAATGAATGAGTGAATAACTGAAAAAATAAATAATGAATGAATGAGTAACTGATGATAGGTTGAGATGATAAGGTTGATTTGATATGGAGTGACCCGCACGGCACATTGAAAATGTTAATTCTAAATTATAAGTATATTGGTTGAATGCGAGGCAAGAGTTGAACAATAGCACCTTGCTTCTATTTACAAATAAAGTGTTTTACATATGTAATAAAATAAAATTGCTTTTTTTTTTTTAATGTTGCAAGCAGTTAAATATATTATAAAATAGTCTATTTATTACGCTTTTGGAACTAACTTTATTTAAAACAAAAAGCTATATACAGAAATATATACAATGATCTCATTAAATCATAGGGATGGCGCCAGTGTTGTAGCCGATCGGTGTCAATGAGGCAGACAGCCTTGAGGTGTCACATTAATAAGATGTAACAATTCTCCCACACTTATTAGAAAATGATAAGAAATTAAAATATTTTAAAAAATTATATAATATAATGAAATTAAGCTATTACGCGTTGACTAATTATATGGGAAAATATTATAAACACTCTTATATAACAGTTAAGTTGAAACATTATTTAACAGATGTAAGCATATCTTGAATATATATATGAAAGAAAAACATGCAAGGACAGTTATTAAAGTCATAGAATAAAGTTCAATATATAATGTAATCTTGCAAATAAGGTGGGGTATTGTGAGGTCTCGTTGACCGTCTTAGAGATGATTCAGAAATTGAATTATGTACAACAGTGTCTGGAATATTTGTTGATGGAACAGTGTCATTCGCAATGTTGCTATTACGTGTAATAGGAATATCGAACACGATAGGTTGAGGAGGTGAGTCGATGGTATCCGGTGCAAATGTCACTCGCTTCTTTTCGATGTCTGTTTTCCTAAGTTGATTGATATGTCTCTTAAACTTATGACCATTGTCTAGTTCAATCTGATAGTGTAGTTTTCCAAACTTCTTCGTGACAGTTCCCAATTTCCAGTGATGTTTTCCCAAATTGTAAATACGTGCCATCACCCTATCTCCCACACTTAATTTTCGATGAGGGAGGAGGTTTTCCTTGTTTGTTGTGTGTTTTATGGGTCGAATTGCATCCAGTTGTGTTCTGATGTTACGATGAAGGTACAGTTCTGCAGGGGTTTTGTTGTTAGCTAACGGTGTTGCTCTGTAACGTTGAAGTATTTCACGAACTTTTATTCTCATAGGAAGAGGTTCATCAATCATGGCCTCAAGCCTATGCTTTAGAGTTTGCACATTACGTTCAGCTAATCCATTTGTGGCTGGATGACCAGGTGCAATCAGTTTTTGAAAAATACCATTTTTGGCACAGTAGAATTTAAACTCTTCACTAACAAATATGGTTGCATTATCTGAAACCATTGTTTTAGGATATCCATGAGTAGCAAATATATTTGATAATAGCTCGATTGTAGATGCTGAGGTTGGTGGATTCTTACACACATCAATTTCAGCCCATCTGGACTTTGCATCTACTGTGATCAAAAAATAAAACCCTTGGAAAGGACCAGCGTAATCGATGTGGATCCTGTCCCAGTTCTCTTCAGGTTCATCCCATGGATGGCAAGGAACTTTTGGGGGGTTTGTTTTGATGCGTGCACATGCTTCACACGATTTTGACATATGCTCGATATCTTTGTCGATTCCACTCCAGTACACAAATCTTCGAGCTAATTGCTTCATTTTTAGTGATACCAATGTGTGTACGGTGAAGTTCTTTCAGTGTTGATTTTTGAAGTGATTTTGGTATCATGACTCTTGATCCTTTGAACAAAATTCCACATTCGTACGTGAATTCCAACGCCTTTCTATGATCGTCCTGGATTTCTTGTATAATTTTTGATAAAAGTTCATCCTTTTCAGTTTCTTTTCGAATGGTATCGGAATTGAGTAGTCCATTTGTTGAAATCTCGAAGATACTAGATAGTCATACTTGATTGATTTCCTGGTTGATTTGAATGTCAAATGATGTTTTGTTTTGATTGATGGGTGCTCTGGAAAAGCAATCAGCATTTTTATTTTCACTGCCTTTCTTGTAGATAACTTCATAGTCAAATGCTGTCAAAAATGTAGCATATCGAAGTAAACGTGCTGATGTCATTGGAGGCAATTTGTTGCTTGGATGGAAGATTCTTGTCAGCGGTCGATTATCTGTTGCCAGTTTGAAATGTCTTCCATACAAGTAGTTGAAGAAATGATTAGTCGAGAAGACTATGGCTAGAGCTTCACGGCCAAGTTGTGAGTAGTTTCTTTCCGCAGCTGTCAATGATCTTGATGCAAACGCAATTGGCCTTTCTTGATCGTCGATAATGTGTGACAACACTCCTGCAACACCTACTGGGCTGGCATCACATGTAAGAATAATTGGGAGCTCTGGATCAAAAGGTATCAAAAATCGTTCACTGCAAATTTCGCTTTTTAACTTGAGGAATGCCGATTCACATGACGCGGTCCACCGATATTGAGTGTTCTTATGAAGAAGCCGTCTGAGAGGATATGTCGTAGTTGAGTGTTTTGGTAGGAATCTGGAATAATAGGTTACCATTCCCAAAAATCTTCGAAGTTCTTCGACATTGGACGGACGTGGCATTTCGCTTACAGCTTTCACTTTTTCTGGTGCTTTGCAGATCTTGTTGTACTCGATTATGTATCCTAAATAGTCGATACGCTCTTGAAATAGGGAGCATTTTTGACGATTCAAATGAAGATCGTATTTTTGTAGTTGATGAAAACAAAGTTCTAAGTTCTTTTGGCACTCTTCTCTCGTGGATCCATGGGCAATTAAGTCGTCAAAATAAGCAATTGTTTTGGGCAAGTCTTGTATAACTTGGTCGATTATTCGATTGAAAATGCTTGGTGCTGTTTTGATTCCAAATGAAAGTCTATTCATTTTGTACATTCCTCTGTGGGTCGAGATTGTTTGTATTTTACTGCTTTCTTCGTCTACTGGCACATGAAGATAAGCCTTGTGTAAGTCAAGACGACAGAAGAATTTTGAATTTCGCAGACTATTAATAATTTCGTCGATTCGAGAAATAGGATAGTTGGAATTAACTAGACGTTCATTTACTCCTATTTTGTAGTCAACACAAAGACGTACGTTGCCATCTGGTTTTGGAATTACTACGAGCGGTGATCCCCAGTCACTAGTTTCTACTTTTGAAATTATTCCTTGAGATTCTAACAAGTCCAGTTCTTGGTTGACTTTATCTCTGAGAGCATAAGGAAGATTTCTTTCTTTATGGAAAACAGGTTTTGCGTTTTCCCGCAGTTGAAGAGATACTTTAATTCCGGGGATGCAACCTACTTTTTCTTCAAAAATACCTGGATATTTCGTTATGAAGTCTTCTAGCTTGTTTACAGCCTGGGTTTGATGTGTAACACTAGGGCATGTTGAATCGATTTCTTGAAGATTGATTCCCAGGTGACGAATCCATGTGCGACCGATCAAAGGTGGAAACTTTGATGGAACTACGAATAAGAGTTCTTTTGATTCTGTATTTTTGTATTTTACTTGAACTTCAGCTACACCTAGAGGTTTGAAAATTTCAGAGGTGTATGACCTGAATTTTACATCAGTGCGTTGTAGAGGTGTTCGAAGGTTTAGTAGATGAAATTCTGTCTCAGGTAGAAGTGTAAATCCAGCTCCAGAATCAACTTCAAAACGTTGAGGTTGACCTTCAAGTAGCACTGTCAAAAAGTACTTTCCAGCATCCTTTGCATTCGGATCTTGCTTGTAAGCATCGATGATCATGTTGATATTTGAAAAATCACTTGCTGATGAATATTCTTCTAATGTTGAAACAGTCTTTTGGTTGGGGAAGGAACTTAGAATTGTTTTAATGCAAACTTGTTGTACATGTCCCTTACGATTGCAGGATTTACAAGTCAGCTTGTTTCTATCAATGCGACACTCTTTTGAGATGTGGTTTGATTTTCCACAGCGTAGGCACACTCCTGATAGTCCCAATTGTTCCAGAGGCCATTTTTTATGTTTTTGGTATTGTTTCTGACTTGCGCTAGGTGATCTATTTCGTTGTCGAAGACGAGAAACTGAACGTCTACGTTCGGAACGCGAAGTCGAATTTGTACGCGATCGCCGTTTGCAAAGTTGATTTGTTTCGATTTCATGAACACTGATATTATTGTAATTAGCCGCCGATGTTGACAACTCTGCACAGTTTATTTTGGATGCTTCCATTGTGAGTGCTGTTGATAATATATCATCCAAACTTGTGGCATCTAATTGTAACAGTTTCTCCTGGATGTTGTTGTCGCGAATGCCTCGAATAAATTGTGCGCGGAAGAATATGTCCGCGATCGAAGTTTCACACTTGCACGGAGATATGAAATCACATTCGGTACTTTCTCGTTTAAGAATTTCAATAAATTGTGAGATATTTTCGTTTTCTTTTTGATAGCGAGATAGAAACTGATGTTGAGCCACAAAAATATTTTTCTTGGGGCATAGATGCTGTTCAAGGGAAGCTGTAAGTTCATCATATTTCAGTTCAGTTGGACTTTTCGGCGAAACTATCGATGAAAGAAGTTGATAAGTTGTCGATCCGATTGAATTCAGGAAGATCTCGGCACAAACTTCATTTGTTGTTTCAATATTTTTCAATGTAAGATAATTTTCAAATCTTTGTTTATATAGTTTAAAACTTTCTTTTTCTTTGTTGAAATTTTCAAAACATTGCACTTGATGAAAAGTCGTTTCCGATTTTGGAGTTGGCAAAACTTTCTCTAAGAACTCTTGTTGCTGTTTTTGAAATGCCGATAAAAACTGTAGAAATTGTTCTTGATCCATTTTAGACTTCGAGCTTGAATGTTCAATTAAAATTGTAGTTGTACTTTGATACCAATATTGCAAGACAGAAACTCGACATTGAAAAACTTATGTTTCGGAAATGAAACTTGGCATTGAAAAATTAATGTTCCGATAAAGAAAACTTGATATTGAAGAGTTCCATATTGCTTTGGAATTTGATATTTCCTTTTAAACATTTGAATTGATTTGTTGAATGAAAGTTGAATGTTGAAAATTGAGTTTTACTTACGATGTATTCCGAGAAAAGAAGCATATCCGAATCGGCAGGCAGAGCGCAAATTTTTACGACTCGTCGCCATTATTACGTTTTTGGAACTAACTTTATTTAAAACAAAAAGCTATATACAGAAATATATACAATGATCTCATTAAATCATAGGGATGGCGCCAGTGTTGTAGCCGATCGGTGTCAATGAGGCAGACAGCCTTGAGGTGTCACATTAATAAGATGTAACACTATTTTACCATTTTGTAATGATATTTTTATTAAAAATGCTACCTAATCAGTATTTTGTATATCGGTCAAAATGATTGTAGGGATCGTCCATAAAAGCTGTCCCGCTTTTTTCTCTTTTTTTTTTGACGCTCCCCTTTGTCACAAAATGTCAAAATACAACGGACCCCCCTACCCCCTTCGTCACGCTATGTTTCATAAGAGTGATGTCACACTTTTTGTTACCCTTCCCCACCCTTTGTCACATTTGCACGAACCCCCCCCCCCCCCTCCACCACCACCACCCTCGAAGCGTGACATCATTTTTGAATGATCCCGTAATAGGCCGTCCTTAGTTCTAGTGAAAGGGAATCGCCATTCTCAAAAGATTAACGATGGGTTTAACAAGGGATCGACAACCTTTGCTCTCTTAAATATTTTGTAGTGCTGCCATCTAGTGTGGATTTGTTATACTAATTCAAATTGTGCTTCTGGTCGTCTTTCTAGATTTACAAGGTTTCTCTCAATGTCATCTATTTTCCTGCCCCAACTACATTAAAAGTATAAAATTATTTTTAAAAAAGTGCTCTCTAAAAATTGGTCAACTAATGGCATGCGCAAATGTGTTCTCAGAAAGAAAAAAAATTACTTTGTCCACTTTGACAAAGTAATTTTTTTTCCACTTTGACAGAGGGGGGTGCCCATTCAAGGGTATGAGAAGGTTTCATGGAGACTTGCGCAGCCAATGGAACTGCACGTGCACCGTTGAAGTTTTTAAGTGGAGGAGGAGGGGGAGGCAAATGAATTTGGAGGTGGGGGCTCCCAGCGTCTTTAGGGGGTTGAGCGGCAGCATTGCTCTTGGGGGGAAGGGTCTGGACAGAGTACTAAATTTATTTCCAGCAGGAAAATTTTTTGAACAAAACTCTGCCAGTCCCGTCCTGCTTCATTTCAACGTTTTGTAATGAGCATAGTTTTCTATGTTACATGATTTTTCCATATTGCATGGAGAAACAACGAAATACACACACATGTATAAAAAGTATTGCATTTTAAAAGTCAGGTTGAGTGGCATGTTGCTCCCCCTTCGAGTTTCCTAAAACGACAGGTCTGAACACACAATGATCCGTTTAGTTTTTGTTTCACCAAGTCGTACTTAAATTACTTCCAAAATTAATTTCGAAAAAAAAAAAAAACAAACAAAGGCGAAATTTCAAATTTGTTTAAATTTATAAGTTTTCATATATACAAATGCAGAGTATGTTTCTGACTTTGAAAATATACACTGTCTAAACATTTTGGGAACAATAACTATGTATTCGTGTGCATGTGTATGCATTTTTTTGTGTTTTTAATGCTGCATTTAGTTTTATATCTTTTGCACTACCCCCTCCCCCCCCCCCCTTGGGCTATTTAATGAAACATTTACAATCATTCTTAGCGCCATTCAATCGCAAAATTTATTTTTCAATTTCGGACAGCAATCTTAAGGGGACGGTGGACCTTCAAAGGAAACTTTTTTATTTTTTCGTCCAATGCTTTGAAATTTTCAATACTTTCAAAGCACTCAAACCAATGTTCAAAAAAGAAAAAAAAATTAAATCATATTTTAAAAGTTTAAAAAGGTAATAAATTTGTAATTTTCAAAATGTTCCTTGCTTTCAATTTTGGATTTTTTTGGGCTGAAGTTTTTCATGATGAAGAAGTTGAACATTATAAACAAATTTAAACAGTCATTTAAGAATGGGTTGGTAAATTATTTAAATATATATATTTTTTCTTACTTACCACTAATTGTGTCACAAAATTTTGCATTTTTGGACCATTGTTAATATTTTTAACTTGCTTGATGTATTCCAATCCCATAACGGATGCCGAATTTTGTTTAGCTGTATAAAAACTAGTAAATCTGAAACTTTCTTTGATAAGTTTCAGCCTTATCAAAGGAAAACTAAGCAGCAAGGAACATTTTAAAATCTGATATCTATCAGAAAAGCTCAATTGCGAGAAAAATGAATTTTAAATGGACGACGTGTTCAAATCACACACGCCTTCAAACTTAAATTAGCTTACATTTAAGAATAAATCAAATGTTCTTTTTGTCACAATAAAAATCACCGTAATAAAAATGGACGTGGGGAGAAAATCGATTTTCCGGCTGATTTTTCGAAAAGGGCGTCTTAAAAATTTAGTACTATTTCTCCATTGCATGTTTATTTTTACATTATTCATGATTTTGAAATAAACTACATATTACTTGCAAAATTAATCATACGCAAAAGTGCCGTGACCAGGATTCGAACCTGGGTTATTGCGGCCACAACGCAATGTACTAACCACTATACGATCACGGCCACGAAAGCGAAGCTTTAAATATAATACTTAAACTCAGATTCACTTATTTTGGTTTGAATTCGTCATAAAATATTTGTCAATAAATTAAATTTTTTTTTCATATTTCATTCAAAAACTTCAAATTAATACTTGTTTTTAAAGATTTATTTTTTTTCAGCTTCCTTAATTTGAAAATCCTAATTATATTTTCTTAATTAGATGTTTGTTTATGTTTCGTAACAGATTTCAACATGGCGGCAACTTTGTACCGAAATTATATTCGGTTGTGTGAAAAATGGGGTACAGATTCGAGTAGAAAAGGTCGAGATCTTGGTGAATTCATCCGGAAGCAAGTATCCAAAGAGTTTTCTCAAGGAGAAATTTCACAAATACCAAATATGAAAGAATGCCAACAAAAATTTGAAAGTCTAAATAGGCTGTTGTCTAATCACTATGGAAAAAAATTCAAGCGTTCCAAACAAGCTACAGCAAGTGGATTAACTTTTGATCAATGTCAAGATATATTATCGAATGAAGCTATGGAAAGAATGAAAACACAACAACTTGGATTTTTGGATAAAGTTAAGCTAAAATTGTTTACAAAGACATCTTCGTAGCCTGAAATTTATGTAACGAGTGCTATCTGCTGTAGTTTCGGATTTTTGAATTGTTTTCCAAATGCAATATAGAGTTAAAAGCTTCTTTGCAACTAGTTCTGGATAGTTATTTAATTGATTTGCAAAAAATAAAAGTTGATATTTTGTTGACATTTTTGTTAGTATTTTGATGTGATTTCCATTGTGATTAAAAACTGAAAGTGATTGGTATTTCATAAAATAGTTATCAGGGCAAAAAATACTATTTGCCCTGATTATCCACAATGAATTTATTTTAGAATATTTAGTATTATTTACATGTGTTAGGTAAGTATTTTAACCTTTTCCATGACGTTGATGCACACAACAATTTAGTCAAAAAATTTCCCTCTATCGTTATTTAGGCTGCACCAATTTTGTTTTATAATAGGACGTGGTAAGAAATGTATTTACCAATTCAGTAATGCCTGCTTTAATATGCTCATATTGGGATCCAAGCAGTTTGACATCAATAGCAGTCGATTACAATAAACGAAATTGCACGATAATGCTTTGGGGGGGGGGGGGGGGGAACTCAAGAGCTCTGCTTATATTTGCCATAAAAAATTTATTAACAAATTTTTTGTCAAAATAGTCATAATCAAAATTTTCAGAATTATACTGTGTTTACAGATTTTTTGTATGGTGAAAGTTGTGGAAGCAGAGCAATAAACTGCATTTAAAAGCCTATAATAATTCCTTATTTGTGCATTTGCAAAAATCCCAATCAAGATTCAAGACATGTTTCCTAATGTAATTTCAGAATAATTGGCTTTTAACAGAAGCATGTTTCCTTTTTTGATAATTTCTTGAAAAATTTAATTCTGTTAACCATGCCAGGGGTCACATCGAAAAAAATTCAGGTCTGTGTTCGGAACCTGCACAAAATTCTATTGATTAAAACCGACCCTTCACAAAATTTTAATTAAATACCCTTCACAAATTTCCAAATCAAAACACACCCTTCGCAAAATTCCAATCAATTAAACCGTGCTTTTACAGAATCACTTATAAGCGTCAAAAAAATAATAAATTTCTTATCGTATGTTTAAACTAAGAATTTGCACAAAAAAAATTTAATTTTTCAGAGAACCATTATTAAAATTCTCAAAAAATGGACCCTATTAAAAATGCTGGATGTTGTTTATAGCATTCTTAGTTGTAGATTTAAGTACATTAAATTGGTTGATGAATCGACCATGGAAGAACATCTGAAGATTTTTTTCTTCCTTATTTTCAGAACTTTTTGCAAGGGCTTTTAAGTTGGAGAGAAAATTAGTTGATTCAAGACTAACTGAATTGATGATCACAAAAAGCAATCATTTTAACATGAAAAGGTGTGAAAGGGAGAATTTGATTATTTTAACATGAAGCCATTGTTTACATTTAGTATAAAGGCATTCGTTGCACTAAGTTGTATCACAATCAGTGGAAAGTACTACTTTATAGTAAATCAGTAAAAAAATATGCCTGCACTATTAAAGCATTGAGTGTCTTAAGTAGTGTACATATTTGTTTGCATGAAGCATTAGGGCCATCCTGATTTTTAGTTTCTATGAGTTTGCGAATATGTCCTACCTCAAATTAGTTTAACAACAGTAATTTCATATTCTTGAAAGCTCTGTAGTTAGTGTTAATTTTTAATTAAATGCCATAAAGAAATTCTTAAATTTTTCAGTTCTTAACTCTTTGAAAACATTTGACATAGAATTTCGTAAAATGCTTTACTCAATAAAACTTTCTATATAGTATGATTAAAATTTAGTTCTTACAAGAAAGAGAAGTGGCAAAGTGTTTCAATGACCAAATGGATTAAGGCAACCTTCGAAAGAGGACCAATAAGTTTTAAATTAATGTTATTTCATTTTTGATATAACTTGTGAAGGATCTTGACTCTTAATATAACGACCCACATAAAGGATCCAAACGAGATAAGTAGGAATTTTTCCTATTCTGCACGTTCAGAATATTACATTTACCTTGTACAAAAAGAAAAAATGTCATCTTGGTTTTTAAAAAATTGACAACCCCTCTTACCAGAAATGGAATGCCCCCACCCCGTCTTCTAGATTTTAAAATGATGATGCATACAAAAATTGTTCATTTTTTTTCTTTTTTAAAAAAATTGATTTAACTTCAAATTCTATCATGATGTCGGATGAAATATTTCAACAAATGTATGTTGTATCTCAATATTTATTATTTATATTTTTTTTTAATTCAAAACTTTTATTTGAGAAAAAAAATTTCAGCTTATATGTTTACTGTGACATTTAAAAGCAATGTTTCTGGTTGTCCACAGGTCACTAATGTCCAGAATAGCCAGAAAATTATGAATAGGTCCTGAAAAATTTACATCCAATGGGACCGGTCCCCCCAGAAGGTCAAGAGGCAGGTCCCCAAGGATTTTTCAATATCCGAAATCCAATCTGACCACTGTAGGAAATATACAGATAAATGAGACATGTTAAATTTGATCTTTAAAATTTAGTTAAATAACATGTTTTTTGAGATTTTGAGAATTATATGTAAATTACAATATTACTACAGCTGAACTTTCTTAATACGAACACGGTTTATACGAAATTACAGCTAAAACAATCATTTTGTTCATCAAGTTTTGTTAACTATTTAATTACACTAAATATCTCACACATATTATGAACGCTAAAATACAAATTTCAGCTAAGACGAACCAAATTTCTGACCTATTCACGAAAAACCTTCTCGATTGCTATAATAATATTTATTTAATTTTTTTATAGAAATTGTTGGTTATTTTGGGTCATTGTAAACCACCAAGTGGGCATATGATAAAATGTTATATATTCGCAGTTGTTGCGAATAACGGCTAATACATACAAATTCGAGAATTTTTGGCATTTCGCATTAAGCAAGTTCAAATGTACTTATTTGAAAGCTGTCTAGGATGTTAAAAATATGTATGGAGTTTACAGGTTTCAATCATCATCCGGTATGCGTCCATCTGACAATAGATACAGGATAACTCATATCCAGCAAAACCAATATTCAATGCATCACGAAAAAGGCTTGAGAAGGTCACAAAACTTCACTTTTGAAAATCTGTTGACACCCTATGTTTTAACCAAATTTAAAGAAAAGGGAATTATTTGATCATTATTATGGATTTCTTTGATACAGCGACCATCCTTTGATGTAAAAACCGAAATGGTAAAGTCCAGATATGGGGGGGGGGAGGGGGGATGTTATATTATGTGAGTCGACTGTATCAACTCTTAATGTTACAAATTAGTTTTCAATATGAATTGTAAAAGATTGATATATAGGCAGCATCTATTTTTTTTAAATGCCCCTTCCCCCCAGTTCATATTTGCATCAATTTTGTGCAAAATTTCTTCAACAAATTACAAAAATTACGAATAGAGTGAAAATATACAACAACAAAATGAGTAAATGCCTAGACCATCTCAAAAATGAAAAAGTCTATAATTCAAATGTTTAAAAAAAGGAATAATCTTAAAAAGGTAAAAAACAATTTTTATTAGTAAAGGAAAAAATAAAGGAGGTAGATGAAATGACTAAAAAACTGAGAATCATGATTATTTGAGTGACTGAAATAACAAAAACGACTTTTGTTCCACAAATAATATTTAAAGCAAATATTTTTTTTTTTTTTTTTTCTACATTCACTTTTGGATGAATAAGCCTTTTATTGATATCTAACAAAATAGTTAAGGAGGAAAATAATAAAACAACTACTGTGTAAAATATTTCTGAAAAAAAAAATGATTGGGGGAAACCCATTTTTCAAGTTGGTATTTGGCAATATCAAGTGTATAAACTTTTCTGTGGATAAAATCGCTTATGAATGGTGTTTTCAGTAAGCTTTAAATTGAATAAAAGCTGAAGATACACTTGTTAGAAGTTGTTGTTCTGCACTAAATTTCCTAAAAGAAGTAGTAAAATCAAGTCAATGCAAGCAATCCTTGCTTAAATCCTAAGATATAATTATGAATATTGTGAATTTATAGTATATGCAGTGGTGTAGTCGAGGGGTTACGGCGTCCCCTTACCTTTTTATTTTAATACAAGCGTCCCCCCATATTTTTCAAATTTTAACATTAGCGTCCCCTCACTTTTGATTTCAATTGCTCATCTTCGTATGCATAAGCGTCCCCCCAACATTTTTTTCAGGACTACACCACTGAGAAAATTTGTTGCAAATGAAGATTTTAAAAAGTGGAGAAAAAGTTTTAAATCAAACGCAACTTTTTGATACCAAAAATAACTTTTGAAATTGCTAGAAAATGCACTGTAATTTGAAGAAATTTCCTAAAAATCTGGTTTATTCTTTCCTATGAAGGGTGATCATATTTCTGAGCGTCAATTTGGGGAGACCAGAAAAATGTTTCGGGTACATCTTTAGGGACATAGCAAACCAATACATATTCGACTTAGGTCAGTGTTTGGGAGGGTGACAACCTCTCGCGGCTGGTTCCCGTGAGGCAGTGTACGCTAAAGGGAGCTCATGCACGTTAAATAAATCGTGGCTCCAATGTCCTCCGCGTGAAACGATACCTCTGGGTATGCCAACCCCAGGTGACGGTCTCTCGTCTGGCTGGTTCAAAACATTAAGAGACCACATATAAAGGGGCGGAAGTGGGAGTCCTGCCTAAGGGCCCCGTTAGACTCAGGAGCAGCGCACCCATTCTTCCTCGCTTCGCGCGAGGATACGACAACAACAGCAAAGGGTATCCAAACATATTTCCTACAAAATGTACGCATATTTTCTTAGAGCATTACCTGTTAGAAATTGAACTATTAAGGTAACTATTTAAAAATTGCTATAATATTAACTAATATTTTACAAAATATACTATCTAAAAATCCTAAAGTGCAAACTGGGGAGCAATTTGGGAGGAAAAAAGTTTTAAAATTTGGGGACATTACGCGTCCCCAAGTAGTTAAAGTTTTTTTGGGGACAAGGCATTAAAAATATACAAATTTGGGGACTATCCCCAAAATTCGAGGACGTTTGGTCACCCTATTCCTACTTAACACTACTGAATTGTTAACACTACTGTATTGTTCTAGTGATTGCGCTCATGCCATCGTCTCCCAGTGCTCGTATACGCAGTAGAGTCCATTCTGAGACGTGGGAATTTAAAACGAAGAATTTCAAGAAAAATAAATATTGAGTAAAAGTAATATTGTTCTTCGTTTTATACACTTCTGAGGGAAAACTTCTGTAGATAAAATGGAAAATAATTCGTTGGAAGGGGGGGGGGGGCAGGGACGCATACTTTTATTAGGAGCACAATTAGTCATTTTAACGCCGCCTAAAATCTGTCCTGTCTAATGACGGGCCCCGTCTGCGGGCTCCCCCCCCCTCCCCCCGTTACGTTGCTGGGGAATTCAAGCTTCTTCGCCTGTTGCGTGTCTTAATACACCCTCGGGTCAAATTTACTAGCCCAGTCAAATTTGCTAGCCGCGAGCCGCCTTTAATGTGACCACCTAGATTTTTTTCTGTGGTGCCCAAAGCGGGGCTGTAAACTTCGCCTTCATCAACGAATCCAAGTTTTTTTTTACTTATTTTGTTATTAAGGACACAATAAAAAATTAATTATGTTTGAATATTAAGCTAGGGTGACCGGTAATAAGTCCTCAAATTTCAGAGACAATTCTCAAATTTAGACTTTTTAAAATTTTTGTCCCCAAAAAGATTTCGCGTTGCAGATTTCTCCGCCAATTCCACAGCAGCTAGCACTCCAGCTATAATATGATTCAAAGATTTTTCTTCAGCTTCACCACTCTTGTTGTAATTCTAATTTTATAAATAAGTTAGTAACTTTTTCATGAAAATACGATCATCACTTTTTTGTAAACATTGACAATTAATTAATAAATTGGTTAAGTTTGCTCTATCATCGTAATCGTACTTGATTTTTTTTCTTCTTCATAGAAAGTAAAGATTCTTGAATGGAGTGTGTGAAATTTGATTTTCTGAATGAAAGACACTGTGCCTGTCAGCATATTGTATGATTTCGAAGTTTCAAGGACTTCATTGTTATTGGGAAATACTGGGAGGTGTTTAACGCAGGATAATATTTTATGAAAGTTTGGAAAAAAGATAAACATCGCCCAGAATATGGGCATAGAATTATTTCAAGAGGCAGAAGATCCAGTAAAAAAAATTCAGGAAAACATAATATGCCTCTTGCACTGATATCAGATCCTTGGCAGCGCATGCAGATTCAGGATGCTGATGTCGGAGCTCAGGTATTTCAATTTTTTACTAGTTATACATGTACTTTTAACTGGAAATTGATTTCCCCAAACCCTCCCTTCAGTAACAGAATGTATTCTTTTATATTTTATTTAATTTCTTCCTTTTTCATGAGAGATTGGTAAATATCAGCATTAATTTAACAGACCTTTTTCATCCTTGGAGTGGAATCTAATTTAGCTTCAACTATATTGTCTTGTACTTAGGAATTAAGATTCTTTTACAATCTGGGCAGCTTGTAAAAAATATAAGTTGTCCTAAAATTTAGTATAATAAATTAAAGTAATAGTTGGATACTTAAAACAGTTTTCTTTAATTTTTTTGACATTTCAAATGATAATCAGGTCTCATAAATCATTTTTCATCTTAATAACTTGTGAATTTAAGAAGTTAGAGTAAAGCGTTTTACTTCCCTGCCGTGTAATTATTAAATTAATTGCGAGTTTTCAAAGTCTGTACAGGAAATACAAAGGGGGGGGGGGGATAAAATGTTAAACTATCAAAATGAAGTTCACAGAATGTCATGAACCATTATATCATAAGGCAAAAGGAATGCTAAAATTAACTTGTAAAAAAATATTACTTTAAATATAAGATATTTCCTTATGTAAAGATATATTTTGATTATTTTACTGCAGCTAAATATTTTCCATCATTGTTGGGGGGGGGGGGGGGGGATTATACAAATGTAACAACCAGCAACAGGTTAACCCAAGTTATTTATAGCAAATTAGACTTCTAATAATATCACATTACATGTAAATCTACCAATTCAGCCAGTGGCGTACACATAATTTTTTCAAGGGAAAGTTTCATAATTTTCTGAAACTGCTGAAAGAAATTTGAGTATGTAATAAAGCCCTATTATTTCCCTAATTTAGACAGCTAGAGAATTATGACTGAGCTCAAGGGGGGGGGGGGTTTAAACCCCTAACCCCCCTTTGCATACACCCCTGAATTTAGCACATTTTGTGCAAATATGGTCCTGCCCTGTAGCAGCATTTAATCGACTGAACTACTTAATCTAACCAGCATTTCCCTCAAATCCTGAGGGAATACCTCACACCTACCAGCAAACCCACAACACCCATTACCATTTTTAATTTCCTTCATTAAACATATAACTCCCATAGAAGGAAAGATTTCAGTGTTTCTTCCAAGATTTTGCACTTGCGTAGTTCTAAGCTTTGACTTTTTTTTTTTTGAAATTTCAGCTTTAAGTTCTAATTTTTCATGGAAAATAATGATTTTTGCTTTTCATTGTTTAATTAAGATATTTCATAGATTCGATATGATCTATAATAAGTTTGGATAGATATAAAATATCTATCCTTATTAAAAGTTAATATGTGTAATTATATTTTGGTCAGTGGGGAGGGGGGGGGGGCAGGGTTGGGTTTTTACCGGTAAAAGCTGGGAAATACCTATATAACGATGTGAATTTACTAATAAGTAAAAGTTTGATTTATAATCAGTGTTTAGGACATGAGAGTGAAATTGATATCTACATTCAAAGACTAGTTAATGACTATAACTTATTTAAACAAGTTAAAGACCTCTTTCAACAGCTTCAACCTATAGCTGAAGCTATGAACATTGTTCAAAGTGATGAAGCTACAATAGCTGATGCTTGTTACGAATGGCTGAAATTAGGGAACTGTCTTGCATTAATGCCTCATAAAGATACTATATCAAAACGGATGAACCTGGCATTGAAGCCTTTCCATTTTTTGGCTTTTATGACAGATTCGAATCATAAAAACGATGAAAAATTGAATGTAAAACGAAAAGAAATGGCAAGAGAATGGCCTATGTCTGTTATGCCAAATTTGCTTTCGCTGCTTTTAGCATATGATGCAGAAGCAGAGCCATTTCCAAGAAGTTTTTTTAAAACAAAAGATGTTAAAGCCAAAATCTGGTTTAAGGCTTTATATAACACAGAAATAAATTCAGAATTCATACATCTTATGGTTAAATTACATTCGGTACCATGCAGTTCAGCATCAATTGAGCGAATTTTTTCGAACTTTTCTTTTATTCACAATAAATTAAGAAATAGACTTGGTGTTCAAAAAGCTACAAAAGTTGTGTTTTGTTACAGAATGTTAAGAGGTTGCAACGATTTAGACTGGTAGATGTTTTTTGTTAGTTAATAAAAGTAACTTAAAAATATACAGTGTTTATCTTATTTTGTTGATATGTTTTCAAAAATATTTCTTTAGAATCAATTATTCATTCAGTGATTATTTTTTTTCTTTTGTCTTATTAGATATTAATTTAAATGTGAGGATTTTCATTGTAAGAATGATAAAAATTATTTAATTTTTTTGTGTATATCAAGTTATAAGACCAAAATCTGAAACACAACATTAATGCATGAATTTTTTGTTCTAACCGAAACAAATATTTTTCCATTTATTTATCAAATGTGTGGTAAAGATTAGAAATTACACCTATACTTAATATTTTTAGAGTACTACATTTTAAAATGAACATATGTGTATATAAAACTTATTGCAAGAATATAATATGCTTATTAATATATGCAAATATATAATACTATTTATATATAATCATCATTTTATAATAAAAATGTTAGTCTTATCTATATATGTATAATATACTATAAAATATATATATATATGTTTATAATGCTACCTAAATCAATCTTTTAAATTAAATGTTTGCAAAAAATAATATAAACCGTACAATTTTTACTTTTGAAGATGTAAAGACCATGAGAAAAACAGGTTTTTTCCCCTGATGGTAAAAACCATGCTCAAAACAGGTTTTTCCACAGACGGTAAAAACCATCCAAGGGCGGATCTAGAAAATCTTCAAAGGGGGGGGGGGGGGGCGATTTTGGAAATCTCGGGGTTCAATGTAAGGATGGATGGAGGAGATTCTTCATTCCTTTTCAGCAGTCCCTCCGCCGCCCCCCTTTTTTTTCAAACAGCAGGAACAACAACAAAAAAAAAAAATGCTAGTGTAGTGCTATTTAAAATTTTACTAGCACATTTTTTCAATGCATATACATCTATTGAAAGCCCTTATAAAAGGAACACAAGCTGACGTTTTTTTGCTTTCGCAAATCTGTCTATAAGTTTTTCAACGTCCAATGTAATATCTTTATGGATATGCAATAACGCTAATTCAGTGAGTCTATCATCACTCATTCTGCTTCTTAGCCAAGTTTTAACCGAGTTAGGATTTCCTTCAAGCTTTCTCAAGAAAAAATGTAGGCTTGTAAATACATTTTCTAAATTTGAATTGATATGTCTAAATTACAAAATAATAGCAATTGTTAGTAATATATTTTCTAAAATTTTCAAAATGTAATACTAAATATGTACTAAAAAAACCATCAACGAGTATGTGCAATTTATATAAACATCTGTAATTATGAATGTTCAATGAAATGTTTCAGACTCCAGGTTTTAGCGTAAATGCTGCAGGAATTTACACCACGTGCTAAGGGTTGGCTAGCTGTCACCAGTTTGATAGGTAGAAGAAAAGAGCAGGGAATCTCTTTCCCATTACTCCGAGGATTAGCAACTCAGCAATACTAAAGGACAAAGGAACAGGGAGAAAGCATAGAACTTGAAGGGCGTTTAGGCTGGGATTCCAAGAACATAAAAAAATGGCTGGTCCCGGGGCACAAAGAGTAAAAACTCACTTAGGAGTGTCGTTGTAGTATCCACTTGAATCAGCCCAGGGGGGGGGGGGCGATCGCCCCATCGCCCCCCCCCTTAGATCCGCCCTTGAAACCACCAAGCGGTAAAAACCTGCCAACCCTGGGGGGGGGGGGGGGGGAAGAAAACTTTTTGAAGAAAAAGTTTTTTTCTAGCTCCAAGAAATAAATTCTTGAAGGAAGTTAAAATATACTTTTCCTTTCTCTTGTTATAATAACAATGTTATTTGTTTTTGCTTTGTTTTTTTAGTATGTAAATAATACGAAATTTATCTCATTAAAATACAATTCTAACCATAATTATCGACTTTGGTACATACATGGAACAAAGAGTCCTGTAGTCCGCAAAGCTAAGAAAATTCTTTCAAATAAAAAAGCAAATAACATAAATCAAAAGCAGTAAAAATTAATAAATTCTTCAAAGGAAGTTAAAATATACTTTTTCTTTCTCTTGTTTTAATAACAATGTTATTTATTTTTGCTTTGTTACGTTTATTATGTAACTAATGCAAAAATTATCTCAATTAAATACAATAATCTAACCATAATTAGGTAACTTAGGCCTACTGAGGCTTATGAGAAAAGAAAAATTTGAAGAGGCATAAATAAAATGCTTTGGCTAAAACTAAGTAAAATTCAAGCTTGCATGTGGCAAAATTATAGATAAGACCTAATGCTGAATATTATTCATGGTTTCATTCAACTAAAATTCACAGTTAAAAGTGTTTCAAGATGCTTTTTTATTAAAATTTTATTTTTTATAATGAAAAAAAGATTTATCTTATTATACATTTTTAATTGAAAATTATTTTTTTTAGCCTAAAGAGTTTAAGGTACATTTTTGGAAGATATCTTTACAGTTGTATTTTGCTTTCATGTATTCCTTTGGTATATTGATTTAATTCAGTGGTTCCCAACCTTTTTCATGTTGCGACCCCATTTTTATCAAATAAGCAACCTGCAAATCGCTGTATGTATGCACTCAATCGCATACTTGTATACAAGTATTTTGAGGCAAGAACAACATGTTAAATTCCAGGATGTCTTTGAATCTAACCCCACTGTAAATTTGTACATTAAATAACCACTGTTTATTTATTTATTTATTTTGTGCTCACTGTAACTAAAAATATAGTACTTGGAAGGAAACTAAATTTGGTACATACATGGACCCTAATGGGAAGTTGTGCTGATTAGTTTTTGGCTGTACTGCTGTCAAGAGTGATAGCTCAATTGAAGGCTTTTATGTTACACGTTTCAACTGCTCCCAAGAAATAATGAAAGAATTCAACTAAAAATTCATGATGCTATGCAGTATAAGAAAGAGTCACTTTGTCTATATGGTAATTTTTTTTTACTTAAAGTTAGAAATTATGTGATGATCCCATGAGAAGGACCTCTCAACCCCTTCCTTGTGATCCCAGAAGGGGTCGCGACCCACAGTTTGGGAACCCTTGATTTTAGCCATGCTGTTTAATTTTTAAAGGAATGCTTACTTAAGAATGAACCAAAGTGCATTGTATGCTTTGTAATTGATTTGTTTCTTTTCTGAGCTAAATTTTAATTTTGTTATAAATATTTTTGCATGTTGCTATATAATTTTTATTTGCATTTTTAGTACAATGTTTTTGCACATTTTAATTTTTTCTTTCGCATGTTAATTGCTTACTTAAGTAGTGCCTATGATTTCAGTTATTTGAGTAGCCAGAACTCTGCCATTACCAGTCCCACTACTTTTGATGACAAAATATACGTAAGAAGTTTTATGTCTATACAATAGCTAAAATGATTTTTGTTTCTTGAATGTTGAGGTGAGTTCACTTACATGTTTGCTTAGCAACAAATTTATCATGGAGTGTGAGAATCTCATATTGAAGCGTGCAGCAATGAATATCTCTTTTAAAATTACTACATTTGGGACAACACAAGAAATTATATATAGGAGGACATCACATTAGTATGATCAATTTTATGTCGTGATATTTCAACTCTGTTCTTGTTGATAAGTTTAGTGAAGCAAAACTACTCAATAAAAAAATGCCCATTGAGACATAGCTTAGCCTTAAAGTAGACATTTTCTTACTTATCTAGTTTTCTATTTTATTGTTATACTTTTCCTGTTCACATATGCACATGTAGATCATGAATTTTTTTTTTTCAAAGGTGATTGCATTATAGGAAACGGGGAGGATGAGAGTTTATTCTAGTTTTTAAAGGGGGAAAACCTCATAAATTTATTGTGCCTTGCATTGCGTTTAGTATGGACAGAGTTAGTTATAGCAATAGGAATTTAAATCTAGGGTGCGATAACGAAGACTGGGATACGTTTTCTACAAGTCAAAATGGACGTCTTGGTGTCATTGTTATAATACTGTATTTAGATTATATAAAAAGATCAAACAGACATGCAGGGTATCATACAATAAAATCGTTGGCATGCAGGTAAAAGTCAAGGGGTCTAAAAGTGCCGCTTGTGAGATATAGCCAGAAATAATATTTGGATTGTTATGAAAAATAGTAAAAAAAATATTTTTCTATTGTAATTATTTATGCCATGAAATACTTGGTCAGAAGTTCTAATTGGTGGTAATATTCCGTTGAAAGGCTTATTTGTGAACTTAATGTTGTTTACCCTACACTACCCAATTTTTTTTTCTTTGTAAAATATTTTTTTTTGTGTTTGTTTATGCCAGTTATTAGTGGGGGAAAATACTAAAAAAATTCTTATTTAATTCAGAAAAGTAGAATTCGAGAAAAATTGTTATGTTGTTTAAAAACAACACTGCGCATTTAGGTGTAACAACAATAATAATTTTTTTATATAATCATTTCCACAAATGAAACCAAATCAATAATAAATAGGCATGCATTATAGTCATAAAATAGCACTAAAATATGAAAAGTTATTAAAATAATTTATTTTATTATTATTTATAAATTTATAAAATTTTTACTTTGATTACCAATAAAGTTTAATAATAATTTCACTAAAAGATTTTAAACAAGAAACCCGACATCTGTAGGGGGTCTATGCGATAATGTTTGTTTCTTCTTTGGTTGAGCGTGAATTGATTGTAAACAAAATTCCTAAATAATAATTTAATCAACCACTTTAAGCTAATTTGTGAAATATTTAACAATAAACTTCTAAAAGATACTAAATAAAGTGAAATAGAGCAACCTGTGACACCTTTTCTTGTTTATACTGCGAATAAGGCAGGGGCATAAAAATTGCCCCCGAATGCGTGGTGTTGTTTTAAAACAACAAGTAAAAAAGGCGCCTTAATATATATTTTTCCCGAAATTTTTCAGACACCTTATATATATTTTATTTTAAAACTATGTGAGCAATTAGAGACTTTTTTAAAATAAAATTGTTGCTTAAAATTTGTAGAAAAAAAATTTCAGAATTTACTGTTTTGAACATGTCTTACGATTTTGTGAAAAAAGAGGAACCTTGAGTTCAGTTTACAACAAGATCTAGGGGAAACTATATTAACTAATATGATCACACATACAAAATGAAACGAAAGAATGCGCCACATGTTAAAAATATTACAAAATAAAAGCTTAGTGAACGAAAAATGGAGGTATTGTTTAAAAACAACACGGCGCAGTGTAGGGTTAACCTGTAAAGGCATATTCATTGGCATTTAGGTAAAAGTAGAAATTCTGTAAACACTAATAGGTACAGAAATCCATATATAATTTCACATCAAAAGGGATATAGCAAATCACTGAATGAACTTAATGACACTTACCAGTATGTTCAGATTTCACTAAGTGTTTACAGCACTTAGTAAAATCTGAATTTCAGTTTCTTTGAAGTAGAAAGTCAGCTTAATGAGTTGTGTGTAATCAAGCTTTATGAGTAATAGTATTTATCTCAATATTGCAATTTTGTTACCTTAGAAGTATTGGATAGTGAATTTTTCTAGAATGTTGATAATATAACATATTGTTTTTATAAAATTCAAAGATTACACAAACATTTCTTTCTAGTCGTTATCCTCATTTCTGAGTCATGAATGCAGTGACTTGGGAAAGAAAGGGTTCAATGTGATTTAAAATTTTACGCATTATATTTGGCACCTAGATTTAGAGATTTGGGCCTTAAAATGAAGCATTAGTGGCAAAATTTGCTCATATTCCCAATGCTGATCAGAGCTGCTGATAGCTTATTTAGCGCTACTCGTAACTCCTACTTTCAGAGCAAACATGTAAGTAAATTTCCTTAACATCATCGAAGCTAAAGTTTTCTTTTTAGTGTTTATTTTAATTGTATTTTTTGTTAATAATTTGGTCATGACTGAGAGCAGCTCATCTTTCGTCATTTTTCTTTTTTTTTGTTTCCTTTATTAAATTCCCAAGTAGAATTATATATATGTATTGCACATATTTTAAAGGTACAGAAGGACTATTTAATTGGAGTACTTGATTCCTAGTGAAAGGCAGTGTATAAACTGGATATATAAAATAATAATAATAACCCAACACTAGGCTTACATCATTGTTTTTTCATGAAGCATTTTCATTAATCTTAAAGGAAGAAGAAAACATAAATAATAAACATATTAAAAACACATAAATTTACCTTAGGAAAATATTTTAAGTGCAATGACAAACTTGTAAAATAAAACTTTCCTTTATTTACGCAGAATAATGAAGGTACAATTTTATTCTTTGCCTTTCCTTTTCTTTATTAACTAGATAGTTTCTCATTTTCCACATTAGTACTTTCATTAAATATATAATTATTCTGTTATAATTTTGTTTTAGCTTTCATAGATATAATTTTATTTGTTAATAACTACCTTGATTTCTATCATTTTAGCTGCTATTAAACTTTTTGTTTTAATTTGTAAATTTCCTTGTTATCTTTCAGACTCCCCAAGTTGATAATATGGCAGCAGATGAAACTTTTGATGATGTTCCACAAGTATGTAATTTTTTAACAGAAATTTCTGATTTATTTATTAAATGTATTTCTAAGCCCTTGAAAATATTAAGAAGTATTTTATGCATACTGATAGAAAGTTGTACTTATGTTAAACAAAGCAGATTATTAAAAATATATGTATTAAAATGCAAATTTTATCACAATTCTTGTAGTTTAAGCAATGTTGAGAGGTTACTTTCTTATGTTGTTTAAATTTATGAGAATATGTGCTTATATTATAATTTCTGTGAGGAAGTCGAGGCAAGCTCATTATTCAGTATAACTTGTTTAATGATTTAATTACTGCAAGATAATTTTCCTTATTATGATTAATTCCAATGGACAGTACTTTATGTTATGAATAATAAATAGGTTTGCAAATATCTACAGACAAAAAATAAATAAAAAAAGACTCGGATAGTTTTTTTATGTTCTAGCTCCACAATTCGATAAAAATTATTTATACTATTTGTGATCGTAAAATATATTTTTATGCAAAAGAAGGGTCAAAAACATTTTAGTTTATAAGTTACTTTCTATAATAAAGACTGCATTCATACTGAAATTTTATCTAGGCAGAAGATATGGATACAAATGAGGTAGTTGAAGGTTTGCATGAAATAGAACTAACCAATATAACAAAAGAAGGCTACCCTAAAGGGGCTCCAGATCAATTTAAACTTCTACAAGTTCTTGGGCAAGGTTCATTTGGAAAGGTATTATCATGAACATTTAATTATTATATTATCATTCTATATGACCATTCTCTTGTAATTTATAGTTTATATATGTTTACCTTTTTAGTTAGTTCTTACAAAATAAGAAATTTTAGCTAGTTTAACATTTGCTAAAATGTGAAAAGGTCACTTTTGCATGAATTTTTCATTTTCATTGCATTTAAATTTCCTTCTTAAACTTCTTTAGACATTTTTTTCTATTAGTGCTGATGATAAATTTTGAGGTGGTGAAATTGTCAGGCTATTTATAAAATTGCCTGTTTATGGATATTGGATATATTTTAAACTTCTTAAGTAAACATTTTAAGTACTTTACATATTTGTTAAATGTTAAGAGTGTACATATTTTAGAAGAATTTTATTTATTTACACTACTGGCCATTAAAATTGCTACACCAAGAAGGCGACATGCTACAGACATGAAATTTAAATGACAGGAAGAAGATGCTATGATATTCAAATGATTAGCTTTTCAGCTTGAAACCCAAATTTCTTGAAAATTTAATAATTTGTTACTTCTAACATAATATATGTGTCCAATAAATATCATTTTGCTATCTGCATGTCTTCCTGGCGTAGCAATTTTAATGGCCAGTAGTGTATTTTTTTATTTGTAATTTGTCAGAATTAGAATGTCATACCATGCATTATTATGTTGTAATATGTTTTTGTGCATAAATTTTTTATCTATGTTAGTAATCAATATATTTTTTATATATTACTTTAGGTATTTTTAGTCAAGAAAACTGTTGGTCCAGATTCTGGTAGTTTGTATGCTATGAAAGTTTTAAAGAAAGCTACATTAAAAGGTATTATTTTCAACTTAGGTATTAAAATGCCTACTTATGTTTCTTTTGAGCTTATGTTTTATCTATATAACTAACTGTTCCCGCGACTTCATTAGCGTGGAAATTTTGATTTGTATGTGTGAGAACTGATGGTCTAATCAAAAGGGCGTATATTTTAACACGTTGTCCGATACTTGCGTCTATAGCCCTCAAAGCGAAGTTCACTGTGCGGCATGACGGCAATAGCCTTCATACCGCAGAGTGAACTTATAGTGTCAATTTTCGAACTTCACTTGCTCCTACTGTCCGTCAATGTGTTAAAAAGCGTACCTTTGGGCGACAGAAGTCCTACACAAAATTAAACGGAGTAGAGGCGACTATAGCTTAAAAACTGGAACATTATGCTGCTATAAAACATTTTGTTTTTAAAGTGAACGATCAAACGCCCACTTTTGGGCTCCAATTTCTGGGCGGTAAATATTTTGTCAACTCTGGCTGGAAAGCACAGCATTCAGACGCAGCTAGACACTATAGTTGTTTTCTAAGAATAAAGAACAATAACAAACTACACAAATTGTAACTAACCCAAGAACAATGTACTGTACTTAAAAAGCACACAAAAGTATAACCAACCTAACGACAATCTAATTACAAAAGCAAACAACTTGTTTAAAAATAATAAAGGAGGATTAAATTCGCGTACATTAATTTAATGGAGATTGCAAATACAGCGATGCCTCATCAAAATGCTAGAAACATTGATTATTATTATATTTGATTTCCTTAACAATGGCACCTGCATTGATTTGTTTGTTCACACAGCAACTTTTTGTTGAAAGGATGCAACAATGTAAACGAACTAAAAGGGTTATCATCTGGGTCAAATAAAATTAAAGTTAATTACCATGAAAAAATAATTTCAATCTACAGAGAAAAATGCTTATAACTTCTTTTCTAGTTAATTTAGAGGCTTCGAATTTCAGCATGTAGCGAAAAACTCTTCCTGAAGTAGTTTTTTGCGTGCTTTTCAATGGTATCAAGCTTGAAAGGATGCAACAATTTCTTCCGATAGAAAAAGACTATTTTACGCAATTTGCGGCGCTCCGCTCCTGTCGGTCTCAGCGTGATGATATATAGCCTATAGCCTTCCTCGTTAAATGGGCTATCTAACACTGAAAGAATTTTTTAAATCGGACCAGTAGTTCCTGAGATTAGCACGTTCAAACAAACAAACTCTTCAGCTGTATAATATTAGTATAAATTAAAGACATTTCAAAAAGAGGCAAACTCAGTTTGTTGTACAGTCATTAAATTTAAAGTATAGAGCACCCATTTTTTTGTTAAGAGAGAGAGAACAAAAAAGACATATGAGGCACTTAGAAGCAAAGAGGTGTAAGGGACAAAATTGAAAATTTGAGATAAATACTGCAAATGATAGGGAAAGCACTATTCTATATTGTGGCAAGAAACGTTAGCGGTAGCCCTAAGAGTACCTGAGTTAGGGCTACCGACCCCCAGCATGATTTTGAAAAAAAAAAAAAAAGCAGTAAAGGTCCCATAAGATAAACTTTGAACATGTTTTTCCCGGAATCGTTTTTTGATTACTTACATCCCTTTGCTTCTTACTGCCTTATATATCTGTTATTATTTTTTTAATTGTTTAAATGGCTTACGTCTTTCAAAGTATATTAAAATGTTTTGTTTTAGTAACATTTAAGAAATGACAAAATATTGTTTGCCTTACCAAGTTGAAAGTTAATTTTTTTTAATATTAATTGTACAATCTGCTGGTTTATAAGGAAAAAAAAACAATCATGCTCTTACATAAATTTTAACAAGTCTTGTTTAAAGATAAAACAGCAATTTTGTGTAAAATACTATTTTATTTAGTTGTCTGTATTTCCATTTCACTTTTATGCTACCTGAAATACTCTTACATTATGCTGATTGAAACATAAAAAATGAATCTCCCCCCCCCCCCTTAAATTTTCAAAAACTATTGATGATTGTTTGCCACTTTCATTTTTGGATTTAAAAATTCAATTTCTTTCATTCATTATTGTACTTTGCTTTCTGCAGAACTGTCACTGGCTTGCAATAGTATGTCACATGCTTATTTGGTGAACAAAGCCAGGTTTTTTATCAGCAGCATACAATATGAGTTGAAGGCCCTATAAAATTTTGAAAATCAGAACAGAATGATGGTTAGAAAAATGTTTCAAAAGGATCAGTTAATAAATAGCATGTATAATGAACTACATATCGCCGTTCCGGAAGAACAATGACGTAACTGCAAAAATGTGTCAACTGCAAATAATTCCATAGACAATATCAGAAACACATCCCTTACAAAGGGGAACATGGATGTAACTGTAGAACGACAGTTTGTATCTTCTAGAACAACGAACAATTTTTAGAGAAACAATGACGTAACTGCACTTAGGGGTTGAAATTAGGGTGATTAAATCCTAATCCCTGGTAAATGAAAGTGAAGTATATATCCTACATAGTTACTCTCAATATACCATTATTTTCTGTCACTTACACCCTTTTCAATTATACGTTTTATGCAACTGCAAATAGTTTTTTTACTCTCCTGCAAAAATGAAGTTTTTGCATTTACATCACTGTTCTTCCGGAACGGCGATATTGCTATAAGTTTTAAGCAAGCTAAGACATTGATTTAAAATTTTAAGGTAAATATGAATAATTCAAAATAATTTAAGATGGATGAAGGTAAAAATTATTTTTTCAATTCCAGTCAGTGTTGAAATTTCAAAGTCATTTTTTAAATTATCACCAGAAATGACATCCATGTAGTCCCAAGCTAGTGCCTTTTTTTCCCCTTCCAAAATTCTTTTTAAGAGAACAAAAAGGGGAACTCAATTTTCTTTATTATTCCAAATTCTTTTGCGCCAGGCGAAAAAAAGTGACAAATTATGCAGTACCGCAGGAAGATTTGGTATTTTCTTAAAATCAAGATTGCTCATATTAATTACTCTAAAAATTGGGGATTTTTCACATTCCCATGTCTTTTTGCATCAAAATTTTGTAAATTTTTCTGTAAGTCATTCGATAAAAAAGATTTAAATTTCTTGCCTTTAGAAATGTGTACTGAATATTTTTCACTTAGAATAACTTAATATGTACCTTACTAGCCTACTGACAAAGCAGGGGTTTGTCCCTTTATTAATTGAGAATAGTGTATTTTGAATCCTAGGATTTCCTGGCATAATATGGTTGCAATGTTAAAGACTACTTTTTAAATTTGAGTTCTTTATTGAAGGTTCAATGTGTTATGTAATAAAATTAGCTTTTTAAAAATTTGTTGATGCGTTACTACTATTAGAAAAAAATGATGAATTTTATGTGTTTTTTTTTTTTTTTTTGAAACCCTTTTGACTGTGAAAAATATTGCTGTTTTTGTGATGCAGCATTCAAGAGTTCAAAAAATAAATTTAGTCCTTTTTTGTAAGAAATATTTTTAAAATATAAAATGTTTGTTTAAATACCTTGTTTCTTCTTTTGATGATCTTGTTGCAAAACACTTTATCATTCAGAGAAAACAAAACAAAAAACATTTATTTTATAGTTAGAGACAGAATGCGAACAAAAATGGAACGAGATATTCTTGCTGACATCAGGCATCCATTTATTGTCAAATTACATTATGGTAAGTTTAAAAGAAATATTGTTTTGAAACATAACCTTTGGATCTATACTTTGTACATTCATTGCACTACTAATGAAAACATGATTTCTTTTCAGCCTTTCAAACAGAAGGAAAATTATATTTAATCCTTGACTTTTTAAAAGGAGGAGATCTCTTTACCAGACTTAGTAAAGAAGTAATTTATAAGTTTTGATTTTCTAAATTAAGGAACTTTTTATATTATATTTTATTTTTATATAATACAGTAAATTCCATGCAATGAGTTATTCAACATTAAAAAAGCATACGTTATGGTGTTTTATTGATGTGTTATAAATGACAAAATTATATGAAGTAATAGGGGAATGTTAAATCTCTGTAAAATAGCTTTAAAATTATGATAAGTTTGTAAAAAAATGAGCTAAAAACATATTAGTGTAAAGTAAAGCGTCAATTATATATTTGATAGTAAAATTATTTGCTCTTGTTTCATATGCTAATGTTCACCACTAGTATATTTTCTCATAGAAGACTGATTTGAAGTGTATGTGCAAAGTGCTGAAATGGATGTTTTTTCTCTGTTGGCATTGTGTCGGAGAATGTTTTATGCTCCTGACATATGATGTAATTGTTTCCTGTTTCTGCTTTTAAACTTAAGTTTCTATTGGCACCTTATGAGAATATCTTTTTGTTTTGAGGGGAAAAAATTGAATTTAGCATCAAAATATAGCATTGATAATCTTTTCCTTTTCTTTTCCTTTTTTAAACAGGTGCATTATTCTAACATACCCTTTGATTATGAAAACCCTTCCAATTTACCATCCTGTGCTTGAATACTAGCAAAAATAGACTTTATATTGGCATGTACATTTTGGCTTTGTGTTAAATGCATTTTATATCACATTCTGAGCGATGATTACTATTATTATTGATATTATTTATATAATTTGTTTTTGTGGTTTAAGTTTGTTGCTTTAAGCCATTTTAACCCTTTTAAAACACATTTCTTCTCTAATTACAGATCATTCTTTGTTGATTTAATTATTGCTATTTTTCTGTAGTAAGTAGAGAATGTTTTATGATAACTGCTGTCAAAGAAATTAACATATGATGTTGAATTTAGGTTATGTTTACCGAAGAAGATGTGAAGTTTTACCTTGCAGAATTAGCTCTTGCATTAGATCACCTACATAGCCTTGGAATCATTTATAGGGATCTGAAGCCAGAAAAGTAAGTAATTGTGCAAACAAAATTTTGTATGATGATTTATTCTGTAATCTTTAATCATGGTCAGATATTCAAAATATTCAAAGAACTGATATTTTTTATGGGATAGTCAATGATAGAAACTCTAAGTGGGAAAAAAAAGGGGTGTGGGCGGGGCTATGTTTTTAAAGCATTGCAATACATGTGCATAAGAAATTCAAATAGAATATATGAATAAATAAAAGGTAATGGGGGGTAGAGGATCAACTTAAACACAAATTCACTTTTTTATGAGTATTAGCTGATGTGCCCAGCCTTGTGCGGGCTGTCTCGAATATTGCATAATTCCCTGGAAGAGATAAGATGGGAAATTATCTGACACATATTCAGTATCCTTTTCTAAAACACGTATAGCTTTATCTAAAAGTTCACATTTGAACATGGATAACAAAATTGATTCTGAAAATTCTCTATTTAAATTATGGCAACGATCCCAAAAAATCATTTTCTTAAGAACAGAACTACCAGAAACTCTCATTAAGATAAAGGGCTACAATCCAAAAAATCATCATTAGAATGAAGTCAACATTTTCCCTTTTGCAATCAAAATATTACTGATTGAAAATTCCCATTAGATTAAATTTTGCAGTTCCTAAATAGCGTCAACAGTATGTTAAAATCAGGGTTCGAAATAAGGTTGTAAAAGTTGGGTGTCATTGGCACCTAGCTGTTTTGTTTTAGTTGATAAAATTGTTTTGCTAGGCGTCATTTTAAAATAATTCAAATTGCTTGGGCATGAACAACAACTGATAACTATGAAGACAGTTGTGCAATTGTTAAAAAATATCGCAAAAAAATGACAACCTTACTGAGAAAATTATTGATAAGTTATAGAAAAAGTTCAAAAATAAATTTCTATTAGTAACTTTTGAGAAGTTGGTAATTTTACTTAAGTTTATGAATCAATGTAAACGTTTATTTTAACCAGTGCCTAATAAAATAAAATAAGAGCTATAATTTGTTTAACTAGCTTTTCAAGTGTTATTTACAATCTAGTGTTACTTACAAAGCTTCATTTGTAAGTAAAAATTCACAAATAAAAAATTTGAAGGTTAAGAAGTTACTATATAGTTTTCATTGGTATCGTAAAAACTCAAAATACGGATTAGATGAAATATGTGCATAAAAATATAGTTATACAAAGTTATACCAGATTAAAATAAATAAATAAATAAATATAAAATGACAACTTGGTGAAAAATTGTGGTTGTCAAACTAAAAGCTTATGAAAGGTTAAACGTAAAAAACGTTCGACGACCGCCATTTCATATCCGGTCGTCAAACGGGAATTTTTAGCTGCAAAATACGACTAAAGACCGCTAATTTCGAACCCTGGTTAAAATCCAGTTTAAAATAAAGGAACCAGTCTTAAAAAAATAAATTACAATAAGTACATAAGTCCTTTTGAAAATTTCCCTCTGAAAGAAAGCAACAGATCCTAGGGAAAAAAAACCTTACAGCACGAAGTTTCTTAAATTTAACGCAAAATAGCAATTTTATCAAAGAAATAAATGCTGACCTGAAATAGTTACAACCAAAATTTTGTACTTCAGGACCTTTTCAGTTAATAGGAGGCGACCACACAAACTGTCCGGGATACTATAGATATATTGTATACCACTCATAAGTTATGACAGGCATTGATGAGATTTCTTCCCTGAATTTTTTAAAGTGATGGTAGAAATTTAAACTTTCTGGTAAATGAAAGGAGTGAGTGGTATCAAAAGTTAATTCCTGAAGGGAATTTCTGAGGGGGGGTTGGGGTATTTCAGCTGATAGTACTTTTGTTCTGAAATGGTTGGATTCTTGTTCAACTTTACCATGCTGTATTCATTTTAATAGCCAAAATTGCTTAAATTATAGTTTTGAAGAAAACATGTAGTAGTTAAAACTGGTTGTTAAACCAGTCTTTATTTGAAATAAAATGTAAACCTTTGTGCTACTATGAAAAATAAAAATCAATGTAAAACTAAAAACTCCTGACTGAGCTTCATCTAGAAGTTCACTCTTTTGCATTGAAAAAGAGGGTTCCTTGTAACCTCAAAACAGGCATCTGGAATTTTTGCAAATTTTGTGCATAATTTTACGTTGATTTTTTTTTAGTCTATTTGTTGCAAAAGTAAATGCAACAGGGCTATGGCAACATTACATTCAAAATTAAAATTTCATTCACGTATATTGTAATTAAGTATTTAACTTGGGGAACAATTAAAAATTAATTAACTTCCTTTGATTATTATAATATGGTAATTATAGTTGTATTACCTAAACTTTTTGCCATCTTAAAAGCTCATTCTATTTTTACAGTATACTCCTTGATGCTGACGGTCACATCAGTCTCACTGATTTTGGACTGTGTAAAGAAGCTCTCAGTGATCAAAAAGCTTATTCATTTTGTGGAACTGTAGAATATATGGCACCAGAAGTCATAAATCGAAAAGGTCACACGACTGCAGCAGACTGGTGGTCGTTTGGTGTATTAATGGTATTTGTTTTTATTTAATCTGTACTTTATTGTCCACTTTTTAAATACATACCTCGTAATTTCTATGTATGAAGAAAAGGGAGTACATACTCAAAAGAAATCCCACTTCCTTAAATTTCAGCTTAAATTTCCATTTATCATTACAAGTAGAATAGATATAATAAGAAGATGTTTTAACTTTACTGTCATTATTACTCTTTGAAAAATTTTGGGCTTGAAAATACTTGCAGTTTATTCAGATTATATTTATTTGTAGTTTCATTGTAATGCTAGATAATCCCCAAATGAAGTGAATTCCCACCCCACCCCCCACCACGCCAAAAAAAAAAAAGGATTTTTGAATATAAAGTGAAATATTTTTAAGTAACTTCCTAGAAGCGGAGGTTATTTATTCATACCGTATATATTTCCTTTTTTTTTGTTTTGTTTGTTTGTCCCCCCATTACTTCTTGCCAGATGAACCGATTCATGATTCTTTTTTTAATCAATCGAAGGTAGTTTCCTGTAGGTCCAGTACCTTTGTGTGACTTTATTCGATAATTAGAACAAAAGTAATGGGCGGAAATATATATATATTTTGTTTTTTCATCCATAACTTTTGATTAAATAAAGTGATTTTAATGGGTTTTTTTAATCGATGGAGGGTTTGCAAATTTAAATATTGTACTTCGATTTGACTAGAATTGTTCTTTAGAAAGAAAACTATGAATTAAAAATAAGTATTTTTCTTTTAATTGAAAAGACTTGCATTGATATTTCTTTGTTGAGTAAATATTATTAATGAATATAAAACTAATTGTTAAAAAAAGCTTGTTACCATTAAGCAGTAATATTAAAAGTTTGAGTTTTGGCTTCTCTGAAACAAAAATTAAACTCATTCAGTCTTAAGACTGCGGTCTGTTCTGGACTTTTATTTTTTAAGAACAATATCAAAGTGATTTTTATCATACAAATTATTATTTTTCAGTTACAATCTCTCAAAGTGGGTGTACCAATTGAAATGCTTTTCTTTTTTAATAGAGTATGGAAAAATGTCTTGACACTAAAAAGAATAAAAGGGGAAAAAATTGGGGAAAAATAGAAACAAACTAAAAGTTATACCAAAAAGTGAAAAAATAAATTAATTCTTTAAACAACATTGATACGACTTATTAATATAATTTATGAAGTCTGTGCAAAGTTATGATGGATAAAATATTTTGTTATGAAGTGAATCAGAAATCTAATTGTGGGCCAGAGTTTGCAAGTTTCAATGTAAAATAACGCGTGGCGTAATGATAATTAGACTCATAATTTTATGCCAACTTCAACAACAATGCTTAAAAGTTGTATGAATGTTGTTTAAAGAATTAATTTTTTAAAAACTTTTTGGCACAATTTGTAATTCAAAGTTAGAAATTTTTTTTTTTCAAAGAATTTTTTCTTACCTGCTGTGTTGCTCATTTTTTCAAAGAAAATTTTTTAATTCAATGATTGTAGATTTACTTGCATCACATTTTCCAAATCAAAGTTCTAGCTTAATTTTCTTTTTAAATAATTTAATGTGTGGTTTTGCCCTTGTTTTAGTTTGAAATGTTGACTGGGGCCTTACCGTTTCAAGGAGCAAATAGGAAAGAAACTATGATGCAAATTTTAAAGTAAGTAAATATTTTAAAGTTGTATTTTATAAGATGCTCTAAAATATGCAGTTTCTTGTGTTTGATCAATGTTTGTAAAGCGATGCTTAAACTTTAAGAAATAGTAGCCCTATATTTGTTTAATGTAAGACTTTTTATGTATTTTAGGGCAAAATTAGGCATGCCCCAATTTTTAAGTCCTGAAGCCCAAAGTCTATTACGTGCTTTGTTCAAAAGAAACCCTGCCAACAGATTAGGTAAGGCATGCATAAATCCTGGAAATCTGCTTCTCATTTGTAAAATTAGAATATTTAATTAGAGATTTAAAATCTGGAACTTGTTTTTTTAAAGGGAAAACATTTATGTTTTAACATAGATATGATAAGTGATTGCATGTTTTTCTATAGCTTCTGGTCCGAATGGAATTGAAGATATGAAGGTTCACCCGTTCTTTGGGACAATAGATTGGCAAAAATTGTATGACCGTGAAATAAAACCTCCATTTATTCCAGCAGTGTCTAGGTCCGATCACACAGCTTATTTCGACAAAGAATTCACCACTCGAACTCCTGAAGGTAGGTGTAATTGTTTAAAATATGCAAGCAATGTAATAAGTCTTCATTTTTTTATTTGCACAAGAAATTTGTTGATAAACTATGAGTAACACATCACTTGAATATATATTCTTTACTTTCAATACTTTCCTAAATTTGTTCAATGTACATTGCTTTATATTTCATAAAACTCCCAGAGCACACTTGCCAACTTTTACAGATTATGCGTAAAATTTACGGTTTTTCCCGCTGCTTTTAAAGCTTTAGCTACCTTTTTGAAGTAAACTTATTGAAACCAAGAGTGATGTTAAAGATAAAGAAAGGTAGTTTATTTATAAATAAAGGTAGTTTATTTATAAATAAAGGTAGTTTATTTATAAATAAAGGTAGTTTATTTATAAATAAAAGTAGTTTATTTATAAATAAAGGTAGTTTAGTTAGTTGTAGTATATGTTGATATTTTTAAAATCATGGATGTTAATATTGCTTCACATAAAAGTTTCACTGATGTTCATTTTCAAAAGTTGGCAGGTATGGCAAAGTGTTATTAAATTGAGCATTTTTTTTTTAATGTTGAGAAATATTTATTAATTTTGGTGAAGTGATAAGATCTTAATTACTTTATTAATTTTAGATTCTCCTGGATGTCCACCAAGTGCCACAGCCCATGAACTGTTTCGTGGTTTTAGTTTCATTGCTCCTAGTCTTGATGAAAATAGTGCCAAGAATAGTGAAAATAATCAGAAAAGTCAGGTGGGTTATTAGATACATTTTTAAGTTTAAAAATTTTTGCTCAAAATGGTAACAAAAAACTCTCTTCCAAATTTAGTGTTAAAAATTGCTTATTTTTTGTGAAATTTTTCATGTATACTTCAGTTGTGTTTTTACACAAAAGAATCATTCCTAAAAAATGAATGTATAAAAAAATGTGTATGGAAAAAGATATTGTATATATGAAAGAAAAGAAGATTGGTTCCAGAGGTCAAAATCGCCAAAACTAATTTATAAAAAGCACCAAATGTTTTCTTATATGCTGCACTTTTTCCAGTTGCAAAACAATCTAAAATTTAAATTTTAACTTCCAAGGAAATTACTCTATTCTTTGTTTTTTTTGTTTTGGTTTTGGATAACTTATGGGACATTGTTTAATTATGGGCTAGTGAAAAATATCTCAAATTTAAAATAATAATTAAAGGTATGTAAAGTTTAATTTTGCAATTAGTTGACTTTTGAAAAAATGTAGAAATACAGTAAAACCCTGTAATACCGCACCTCGGTATACCGAGGAATCGGATTTAATGCGGTTACTATCATGTCCCCCAATGTTCAAACCACGCTTTGTATTCCAGATTCCTTGAAATTTTTTAAAAGTAAACATATTCTCTAGTCCGTTAGAGTGTATAAAGGCCTCCCCTTCTACACAAATCTACTTTTTTCTTAGAATCTCTCCCTTCATAATCTCATGTTAACTTAACAAGGTTTTTAAGCCCACATTTTCTCAGAATTCATTTGTTTCTTTTTTTTTTTTTACGGTTGATATGATTTTAGCTTAGGAGTCTAAGAGCAGAAAAATTTTATCTGAATAACACTCGATAGACTAACCGCTCAGTTGGGAAGTGTGCTTCTTGCACAACAATTACAGCAAATAAAATAGCCGCAAACAAGAAAAGAGGAACAATTATACAATAGAAGAAAAGTTAAGAGTAATTGATAAAGTTAAAAGTGGTGCAACAGGAGTGAGTATATTTCTTAAATATGGTTCTGTGGTAGCTTCATTATATTGTGGTTATGTTATAATGCGGGTGCCAAACATATTCCCCGACACCCACGTTTAAGGAGGTTTTACTGTATATCTGTGCATAAAATATCACTTTGAAATAGAGCTCCATACTAAATGTTATCCAAAAGCACGAAGCACAACTATGGTAGACTCAAATAAAATTAATATGTTCTTCGCCGATTACGCTTTGGCACTTGTGATGTCTCGGTAGCCAGTCACTCATTCCTAAGAGAAAAACTGCTCCTCTGCTTCAATTGTATGTTAGATGTGTCTTCTGTCATAAGGGTGCGTAAATGTTCATCCTCGAAATGACCGGCAGCAAACCTGTTAAACATATGTCTAGAGGAAAGCAAATGTTTAAAAACACATTTTAACTGCTAGGTGGACAAATTCTCTAAAATATCCAGGCACCTTCAAAGATCTAAAGAGCCAACTCTTTGGTTTTTTTCCCTCATACCTTTCTTGTTCTTCATGGAACAAAAAGCTTAGAAAGCTTACAATATTTTCTAACTTATGCTGTACAGGTATATAGTGTTGTAGGTTTTAATTCTGCCCATAGACATTAATATTTTTAAATATTTTAAAATTTTCTAGTAATTGCTTTGAATGAAATGATGAAATCAAAAATTTTAATGTGAGTGGAATTTGCTTGAAAATTTTTTTTTATGAATTTGGGGTTGGTAGCCACAAAACCTTCGTCGACTCTCAATGGTTTTCAAGTTACTTGAAGCCATCAAACGTGTAACTATCTGTTCAACTAATAGATAATTGATTTTTATTATTTACAGAAAGCTGAAAGAAGTTTTGCAGTTAAAGAATTTATTCAAAAAGAATATGAGTTTAAGGAAGAACTTGGTAAGGGATCATACTCGTTATGTAGGAGGTGTATATATAAAGAAAATGGAAAAGAATATGCTGTTAAAGTAAGTTTTCTTGTGTAATGGCGCTTAATATTTTTTAGGTAAAATTTATACTCTTTGGAAAAGAAAATAAGTTATATTCTTTAGCTATTTACACAGGTATATTTTAAAAAAATGTTTTGTGTATAATTTGCAGATTATAGATAAAAGTAAGCGAGATTGTGATGAAGAAGTTGAAATTCTCTTGCGCTATGGTCAACATCCAAATATAGTCACTTTATATGATGTATGTATTATTTATCATTTCTTCTCTACTATTTTTTTTTATAAATGTGTTGCATATTTGTGAAACATTATTTTTAAGTTAAATATAAAGAAATCAATATGTGTAATATCAATTGAAGAGCAGTGGAAAGAAAGGCAAAATGTTGATCTCTCCAGTGTTCTAGAAAATCACATTTGAAAGTTCGAAACCCTGGACTTTTTCATTATAGTATAACTTTTGGGTGCCTTGATCCTTCTTTTTTCTTACCTGCTTAAATGGGGCAACAAATTCTACTAAAACACTCTGTATTGCCATTCTTATAAACACTCTGTATTGCCATACCGTATTGAATTAAATTAAAAAAAAGAAAAAAAAAATCAATATTTTGCCTTTCTTCCATGCACTCTTCAATTCTCTAATTTTACATTCTGTGCATGTATCAAATTATTGAGTGTTGTCTTGTACTTTTTCTTAAAGTTTCCATTGCATATTTTTAAGATTAGTGTAATATTATTGTACAAGTCAGCCTATAATGCAAGAAGGACTTTTTATAGCCTTCAGCCCCTTCAAAATTGAGAATTGAAAAAAATAATCATTAATAATTGAAACAGTGACTAAACTACTTAATTTTTAAATTCAATGTTCTAGGGAAAATCTATTCAGTCTCTTTTAGTGACTATGTAGCAAAGTATATATGAATATTAAAAATTCTAAGAAAGTTATGATTCAGTATATTTTTTTGAATATTGAAGTGTAATTTTCTTTCTTTTTTTTTTGTAGCATTTATCGATTCACATTTTATTCTTTTTATGTCTATTTAGTTCTCTGCCCACAAAGAAATTGATGCTATTAAAAGATATGCAAGCATTTTCTGCATTCTCAATTAATTTCTTGCAATTTATAAGTGGGTGTCAAAATATTTATTAAGAACTATCATTCTGAATATAAACTTACTGTATAGCTAACTATTTTTTTATTGAAATTCTTCAAGGTTGCATCCAGTTGAATAGGAAAAGGGGAGGGGGGTCCCGTGTCCAGCCCCCTCCCTTTAGCTGGAGGTTAAGGGGTCAAATTTCAAGTATACTTCATTATTATGGGAGCATGAATACAATGTAGGGCTGCAGGAAGAGGGGTCACACTGCAAGAAAACGGGGGAGAAGGGCGGACAAGTTAAGCCGCTGTTGCGCACCAGACTCGCTTCAAAAGTTTCTAGCTATGCCCTTGGTTGCATCTGAAGTTTTCATGTCCCTAAGCTGTACACAAAATTGACTTTGCCTAAAATTTAAAGTCTACCTATTTTTTCATTGAATAGATAGATTTCATTAGAAATAATTATCTTAATCTCTACTTTAATTGGACTCTATTTTTATTGCTTTCCACTGTTCAACTTAGTAATCAATATAATTTTTAAATGTGCTTCATTGTGTTATGCTTCTTAAAATTGAAGGCATGGCCACACTTTAGCAGTTGCAAAAAAAAAATGAACAGCAGTTTTAACTCATGTAATGTATCTGAGATAATAATGAATGCTTAATGGATCAAAAACTTTGTACTTACCTGTCTAAAGAAATATGTGACATTAATCATATTTTACACTATTTTGCACTTCAGCTAGAAAACTATTGTTTTCTCGTAATGTAAAAAATTTGATTGTAGCCTTTTTAAAGAGCTATATGTTTGTTTACTTTTCATGATGTTTATTGACTTTAAAACATGTTTCGCATTAATGCTTAAATTTTCCATCATATTGCATTATGAAGTATTCTGTTTCTTGAAATTTTGATCCCTATTAAAAATGTGAAATTATGGTATTAAAATTTGCATTAAATAAGTAAACCCAATTTCATTCTCAATTTATCTCTGATGTCGAAAAAATGAAGCTAACTTTGGAATATCAGTTCTTTTGAACTCTTGGTTTCAATCATAATAAAATGTTTATGAGATTTTTTCAAAAACCATTTCTAATTTCGTTAATTCCAGTAGGCTATCATTCCATTATTCATTAGTGAATTAATCCTTCATTTTCAACTTTGAGAATTATTCTTTTCGTTAATTCCTAACTTTGCAGTGGATCAGTCGGTTAAGCTCAGTTCCCATTGGACACCAAAAGTGAAGCTGCATTGGCCGTGGTTAGTGTTTGGGAGGGGGGCCAATGCGAGCTGGTGAATGTAAAATTTGCTGTGGGCTCCAATGCCCTCCAAGTTGGAAATAATACCTCTGGAAGACCCGTCATGTCAAAATTTTTCGGGGGGGGGGGGGCAAAGGGTATATTATCAGGACATATTACAGGTAAAAAAAAACAAAATACACAAAAAAACATCTATAAATTCAATATATTTCTAAAAGTCAAGCTCCTGATAATCGAAATGATGTTTTTCGATTATCTCTGGAGCCTGTGGCCTCTGGAGGTGCAAACTTAAGTGACGGTCTCTCATCTGGAAGCTAGTTCAAATTTAGGAGACCTCTTAGGGCAGAAGTTATAATTTCACCCAATGGGGCCCAAATTAAAAAAAAAAACGACAGGAAGGTGCTCCCCTCTGGGGCCGTTCATAAATGATGTCATGCTTTTTTCCCATATATTGGACCCTCCTCCCCCCCTTAGGCCACGCTATGTTGCGCAATGCATGATGTCACACTTCTTGTTACCCCCTCCCCTTGTCACACTTTGTCACAATTTCACGAACCCCTCCTCCCCCCTCGAAGCGTGACATCATTTATGAATGATCCCTCTCTGGGAGAGCTTGCTCCAATTTTCACTCAAACAAGAGGCCCACAACAACAACATTAATTCTTTAAAAAAATTCTGAATTGTTGACAGTATTTTTTAAACATTATAGATTTAGCCAATTTTACAGCTAAGTATAAGTTTAAATAATATTTCTGTATCACTTTGCTTCAATATAAATGCATTAGTACATTAATGATAAATCCCCTGTTTAGGTTTATGAAGATTCATCTTCTGTCTATCTCATCATGGAATTACTTCAGGGTGGAGAGTTGTTAGATAAGATCTTGAGTAAAAAGAATTTTAGTGAGAAAGAAGCTAGTGCTATATTGGGGATTATTGCAAGAACCATCAAGTATCTTCACGACAATGGTGTAAGCAGATTGTCTATTTTATTCTTATTTTTTGTGTACAAGAAATCAAAATTTAATATCCACTGGTAAATGTTATATTTCAGTTGTTGTTTCTGTTCCTTAAATGTTGTTGAGGAATCAATTGAATAAGAACATTTAAGTTACATGCTGTTTTAGATCTTTTTCTCTTTTGAAAACACATTACATTTTTTTCCAGAAAAATAATATATATAAATTTTCTATACACTTTTAATTAACCAAGTATTTATCTTCAGATATTGCAATAAAATTTACTTTACATATTTTCAAACTGTTATAAACTATTTTATTTTTGCCTTTATATGCAATTTTCCTGCCATGTATTTTTTCATGTTCTTGTCAGTCCCGTAAGAATATCTTTAGGGTATAAAAAACTAATACTGCTTAAAAACCTGAAAAATTTCTTTGAAACATTTGCAGAATATATTTGCTTATTTATGTTTATTAAAGCAATTATAGGTTATATGCTGAAGCACTTGCTATTACTAGTGATGGCACGAAGTGCAATTTGGCTGAAGCGCGGAATATTGAACCTTTAGCTGCTGTACATGTTGAGTTTTAAGATTGAATGCACAATAAATGCATATGATATCATATTATACTCCATATCTTTCAATATTCTTAGTTTCAAACAACTTTCTGCTTACTGTATATTTTTAAAATTAATACCACCAATTAAAGAACTTATTTTTTGCCTTGCCCTGGTAGTACCAGAAAGCACACTTTCCCCCATTCATTCATTTGCTTTTTGCCCCTGCGTTTGCTAATTGTTCTTACTTTTTCGATTGTTTTTATTTAGTTATTTTCTGCATTTGTATTAGAAGGATGAGTGCACTATTGTGTTACTTGTGCTTTGATACTAGAATTTTTTGAGGCTTTTGTTAAAATTCTGATATTGGTATATGCATTTTGCAATTGCATTTTAATTTCTTAAAATAAGTTATGTAAGTTTTTGAAATAAAACTGAATAAATTTAAATAAATAAGAGCTTAAAAAAGGGAACGACAACCTTAAAATAATACTCATAAACGGGATGTCACTGTCTATAGCTCCTTGGTTTGCATAATGGCATATACTTGTATAATTTTTTCTTTATGTCATTGGGTATAAAGTTTGCTATTTATTATTTTGAACCGTTCAATAGATCTAAGTAAATATTTTCTTCCTATCCAAATATTTGCTTTAATTTATGAATCAAATGTGTTTATCACATAATAAGAATTTGCGAAATGTGAACATGTCTCTTAATAGTTGAAATAATTTATTGAAATCATTGTTTAACTAAAATACCTTTCTCCTGATACATTTTCCTGATTTTCCATGATACTACGAATGCTAAACATGTATAAATTTTAAATCAATCTTTATACTGTAGGTTGTGCATAGAGATTTGAAGCCCTCAAACATAATGTTTGCTGACCAATCTGGCAATCCTGAATCCTTAAGGATATGTGACTTTGGTTTTGCAAAGCAAATTCGAGCCGAAAATGGTTTGCTAATGACTCCTTGTTATACAGCTAACTTTGTTGCTCCAGAAGTATTGAAGAAACAAGGTTATGACGAAGCTTGTGACATTTGGAGTATGGGTGTCTTGCTATACACAATGCTTGCTGGGTATGTTTGATATTTTAGTTCTTTTTCTTCATCTGAAATTGTAGCTTTCTGTTATTTTATAATTTAAAATGTCATTAAAATTCTTTTGTTAGTCATACTCCATTTGCTTATGGGCCAACTGACAAAACCAAGGAAATTTTAGCAAGAATAGGAGAAGGACGTTTTGATTTAACGTCCGGAAATTGGACTAATATTACGTCTGCTGCAAAGGTGAATGGAATTTTCAATATTTTATGTCATTTTTTTTTATGCTTTCATAAATTGAATGTCTGAATGAAGAGCTGTATATTTATGTGCAATATACATAGTATCTGCCCTATTAGTTTCAGTTGTACATATTTTTCATTAAAAATGCAAATTATGGAATGAAAAATTTAGTACATCCATTCTGCCGTGCATAATGTTAATTAAAAAATTAAGCCAACTAATGCCAGATCAAAACAAAATACTATTAAACTATGGATGAAACAAGTTAGATTAAATCAACTGATAACAACAGTGCCAAAAAGCTTTATTAGGAATGATTTGAAATACATTAACAAAACTTTAAAAATGGTTATATTTTACAAATCACAAAGCTGATTTGTGCACAGTTTTTCTCTTTGAGGTCATAACACTTTATCAGTATTGTTTTATTTATTTAATTTTCCAAAGTTCAATCTATCAAATTACTATGTTGAAAATCTACTGAGATGTGCTGTATTTACTAAAAGTGAAAGAAAAGTTTTTGACGCTATTAACTTCTTTTTCAGCATTTAGTACAAAAAATGTTGCATGTTGATCCCAAGCAGAGGTATAGGGCTGCAGATGTATTAAACCATGCATGGATAATCAGTAAAGAACAGTTGCCTAGCTGTCAATTGGTACTGCAGGAACCTGCAATTGTGAAGGTATTTTTCAATTAAAGTTTATGGTTTAGCATATATTTAGTCTTTTTTTTTCTGTGTCAACTTGAATGTTGTTTCTAAGCATTTAAAATATTACACAAAGCTTTATACAAAACTTCTTTCTAATGCATACATGTAAATTTCTGTGTTACTACTTTAGTGTAACTTTTTTCCTGTGCAAGTTTTTAATTTTTGAAATCTAAATATTACTATAAATATATTGCAAGTATTTAGAAATATGCTTGTAAAATTAAGTTAAAATTTGTTACATATTAACTTTTCCCGTTTTTCTATCCAGCATCTGTTAGTTCAGAAAGATTCTTTTCTAATAATCTAATTCAATACTTTTCCATGTTTATCAAAAGGGCAGTTTTAATTTAAAAAAAAAAAATAAAGTGTGTATTGATAGCAGGGTTCATGATTTTTTTGATTTTTTTAAAAAATACCTTAAATAATTTGGATATATATTAGGGTGGGCCGAAAAAACTTTTTTTCGAAATCGCTATTCTAATAGTGCGGAAAGGGTTCTCTCTGGGTTCAATAAATATGGTGCAAAATATTTTTTTGATTGCATAATATCTTCTGCCCCCGCATCACACTTGAATTTTGGAACTTTGGGGAAAAATTGACAATTTTTCCTCGGTGTAGGAATTATAATTTTGTTTTTCAGTTTGTATCCTAATAGCGTGGAAGAAGTTCATGCTAGGTTAAATAAGAAGTGTCTAAAATATTTTTCCGATCAAATAATATCTTCTCTTTTTGTATTGCAATTGAAATTTTGCCGTTTTTGAAAAGAAATTGAGGTTTTTTAAAATTTTATTTTATTTCTTTTTTTAAAGAAACAAATCAAATAGGAAATGTAGATGAGTACTAACACTGTTTAATACTACATTAAATTGTACAATCGATTATATTGCCTGAAAACTATTAAATAATAGCTGACACGCCATATGGTATTGCAATATTAATGAAGTATATTTTAGTCACAGAATGTTATAATCAGCAAACACCAAACTCATACTTACACATAATCAGCAGGAAGTGGCTAAAATCAACATTATGATCAAATTCAGGCATACTTGATCGGGAAACGAATATGGATCTAATAAACACATTTCCAATATGAAATTTACCTTAAAGTGGGACGTATAATTAAGTGTAGAGTATCATCTTACAATGGGAAGTAATAAGTCTAGTTCTCTGTAAAAAATTAATAAGTTTTGAAGCTGGAAATTATTCGGAAATCGCCTTTGTGTAAGACAGGAGAAATGCACGAAGTTCCATTCTGGATTTTCGTACAATACAGTTAAATACAGCATCACGGAGGATTGGTGAAGTAATAAATGATGGCCAGTCAATCATTTCGAAATTGAGTTTTGGTGTTAGAAATATAAGTGTTCTTGTCTTCACATTGGAAGATTATTCCACAGTCTTAATTATATGTCGAGCAGCAAACTTTTTGATGTGTAGTCTTTCATCCTTCAGCATATAGGTAATATATCTAGGATGGGCAAACAACAAATTTTGACAAATCAACTACATTTTTGAGGTCTGTCAGAAATACCTGGATCTAGAAATAGTGCTCTACAAATGCTTAGTTGCATCTTTCATCTAGTGTTTATATTTCATATTAATCCAATTTGGAATGCATTATGCTTCCATTACAAACAGTAATTTTTTTCACTTTGAAAAGAACGGGAGATTTGACTTACAGTCTTAAAACTGTGTTCGCTATTGTCAGCCAACGTGATCATGATAAGGTATCGGGACTATTTGTTGACAAATCCAACGTTCCAAACAAATGCCTTATAGTTCATGAAAATGCAGGATACCCACTGCAGAGATTCGCCAACTTGGAATTCCAAACACCGAATTAATCCGGAAACGATGTACCGTCACAGCCATTTGCCGGAAGATCGAATTGAGAAAGATCTCTAGTGAGCATTTCAAAATACTCGATAATAGGCGCGGACATATGTTTTCCGGTGCCAATTGATAGACTCAAATGAGTAACATAAAGTGAGAAAAAGGTTCTTCAAGAACAAAAAAATATGCTCTTATTTTGCTTTTCTCGTGTATATTTTAGCACCTTCTCTATCTTCTCTCGCTGTTGAATCTTTACAACCATCGAAATGCAGTTCCTTCAACGGAAAAGCCTGAGTTTTACTTAAAGCTTGAAATATTAAATTCTTCATAACTTTAGCCTTTTCTCCTCAAAGCTTGTTTGAATTCACCATCAACTTGAAGTTGTTTCTAGTTATGAACCTGACATCATGAAGAACACTTGAAACAATTGCAGCCACTGTCTGGTCCGAGACTGCAAACTTGTTGACAACCACAGTAGTTGAAGTGAGGCCAAGTCACGTTTGTGATGATTTAAATCCAAACGAAGTTAATTGTTTGAACTTAGAATCAGTAAAAGACATTAAAAGGTTTGATGTCGATGGTCTGTAAACGTTCAGATTTAAATCTTCTTTAGCTATATCAGTGGAACAATTCGTTTCTTCGTAATCTGCACACCTTGCGTTAGGCATTGCTTGTGCGGGATTTATTTAAATATATATATTGGTTTTTTGTGCATGATAGCTTTGGTTCATTTGCAGTGTTCGAGTACGATTCACAATAAGAATTGCAGTGCTTGCTTTTGCCCATATAGACTTAATTTTAGTCACATAATTTTTCGCACTGATCGAGAAACTAGGTTCTTTGTTCCCAGTTTTAGATGACAGGTTTTCCCCCCAAAGAAGCAGATACGCAACATATCTTCGAGTGTAAGAAAGTGCATTTCATATATATTTTTGTAGTTCTAAATATTAAGAATTTAAATTTGTTCTATGCACTGATGTCTGTTTTAGAAATCAATCAAAGCAAAAAAGGAAGAACTTAATTTAAAAGCTCTCAGAATTCCAATTTTGTAGAGCGAATTGTAACAAAAAACACTGTGATGTCATTCTGGAGGAGGATAAATCCTGTAAAGAAGTACCATGTGACACAACAATACGATAAATGATAGAACAGAGCAATATGGGCCGAGAATGCACATGGAAAAACCTTTTCCCTTTTTACTACCTGTCATAGAGAAGCAATAAAAAACGTACTTTTTTCAAAAACTGCACAACTTCAATTGCAATGCGGGAACAAAAGATATTATTCTATTGGGAAAATATTTTACGCCTATCATATCAAACCCAGTTCGATATGATAGGGCACCTTTTCTGCACTATTAGTTCAGCAAAATTAGGAAATAATTAGGTTTCCTAGTGAGAGTAAAAACTGCTAATTTTACCCAAAATCCCAAAACTCAAGTGCGATGCGGGGGCAGAAGATAATATACAATCAGAAAAATATTTTACACCGTGTTTATTGAACCCAGAGAGAACTCTTTCCGCACTATTAGAATAGCGATTTGGAAAAAAACGTTTTTTCGGCCCACCCTAATATATATTATGTTACATTCATAGAACAGGGTGCGTAGCGGTTTTTAAAAGTGTTTAATAGTGCTCGTTTTTGCTTTTGTTTTTAAAAGCTTTTAAAAGTGCTTATTTTTCATCCATGTTTGTATTCTTTGGTGGTATAAGAGCATATGGTCCTCGTAAATGACCCCCATAAAAAAGGCCAAGCAAGCCTTGAGCAAGGAGAACTAATGTGATTACCGGATTCCAGACAGAAGCTTATCGGAAAGAAAGCATGTGTTCAACGTTTTTCGTTGAACACATGTTAGGTAGCCACTGATGAAGTCATTTTCTGTCCATTCCCGTCCCCTCCCTGGGTAGAGGGAAGGGCTTTGTTCTTTGTTTAGTCTCTGCAATTCTCAGGAAACTTTTAAATCCCTTGGTGTTTGTTCTGGGATAGAAGAGTTTGGTCTGCTGATAATGGAAGGCATGAGCTTCTCTTGGTTGAGAATCCAAATTGGGAGGGGGGGGGGGGAGCTTATTCGGTATTTTTACAGAAAGGAAATTGAAGGTAATCACGGGGGGTTTGACTTGTTCGATACTTTATGGCAAGGAATAGAATGAATAACTATGTAGTGCATACATTTATTTTAAATTATGCTATAATTGTTTTTATGGTGGTTTGTAAAACAAGGAATTGAGTTCTTTTTCAAACGCCAGTTTTTTCTTTATATTATGCAGGTATGTATTTACATTTTTTTTTTCTTTTGCTGTTATGTTGCAATATAAATTTTATATTATTTATATTGAGTAGTTTTGGCAATTGGAGGGGGAGGGGCATGTAATAATGTGCATAGTTTAAAATGATATTTTTTTGAATGCTTAAATTTTTTTTTAGAGTGCTTAAAAAGTACTTATTTTTCATTGAAAGTATTTGCTATATACCCTGATAGAAACAATATGGCATGTTAATCAATATGCAAAAACACACTTTAAGCAATTTTCATTGCAATAAATATTTAATAATAATAATAATAACAAATTTTAATACAAATGCATGACTCAAATGAAACTTAACCCTACCAGGAATAATAGTACACTCATAAGTACAGAGAAAATGAACAAATTTAATCTGAATTATTTTGTTGTCGAAAGCTGAAAAAAAGTAACAATTGTGTGTACTTAATTTTTACTTTGAGTAATACTTTAATCATTTTTCTATTTTAAAAATGAAATATTTTTACCTATTTAAAAAAATCATATGCTCATACCACTACTAAAAACTGAAACTTTTTGTTTTAATCAAATATATTTATTGAAAACTTCTGTGATAAGAAATAGTTTAGAAGGAAAAAACCCTAAGCTATTAGGGGACATGGATGATACTTTAAGGATACATAGTCTAAATTCTAACAATTGTTGTTTTAAATACTGTCATTCTGAATGATTTATTGTACGGCATTTATTAAATGGATCTAAAATACTATTTTTAAGATAAAAAACACAGAATGGTTTGTGATTATTATGAATTCAAATTTGAATGATTGAATGAATTATGCTTTGCTGTTAAGATGCTTGAAGAATAAGATTAATATTGTAAAATTAAAAAAATAGTAATTAGTTCTAAACTTATCAAATATGTTATGCACACAGACAGATGGACCCAGGAAGTTTTGTTTGAAACAGTGGCTGTAATTGCAATATATTTCATTTTTTTCATATTTCTAACATTGTAAAATCAATAATTTTTTTGAAAAAAAATCACTTGATTTAAATTGTGATTTAAATCATGATTTAAATCAAGCAACACTGATAGATGCTGAAGCTGTGGTCATCAAAACAAAAAATATTTCTTTGCATCTCATTGTTCACAATTAAAAAAATAAGGGAATGGCCGCACACATATTTTTGAATCTTAAAAAAATGTTTTTATATTTATAACGGAATGACATTTTTGTATCATTCCATTACAAAGCTAAAAATGTGAAATAAATTTTAAAAATATATGTATTTAAAATTTAGATATTTTTCCTCAACATTTTATCATCTTAACAATTAGGTGCAAAGTTAAAATATTTTTGTTTTGATAAATATAACAATTTCTACTTAAAAATGATTTTTATATATGTCTTTCATTGAAATATTGAAAGAAATATTTAGTTTTGTCTTTAACTCTTTTCTATTTTAAAAGAAGTATACTCTAAGGTGTTTTTGCAAAAGACATAATGGAGTAACACCTTTAATATCTAAAACTTTTCATTCGAAATTCTGTTTACTAAAATTCATTTTTTCTTTTTGTGAATGTACTAGTTACCTGCAAAGAGGTCTTTCAAAATTTAAATTTTTTAAAAAAATGTATATTATTAACAGTGCTGTATTTTTAAAGGTGCAGAAGGTGTACGCTTCAATAAGTAAAAGTTTAGAGACAATGATGGGTGACTAGATTAAAATTTAGAATTTAGGTGCAAAGAAATTTTTTTTCCTAAAATTTCATCCCATATAATAGGTGAGATGCAAATATGAGTCATCAAATGTTTGATGAGTCATCCATCATCAAACATTTTTTTAACACTGCATAATCGTGTATGTGCTGGGCAATACATTTTTGTGTAATTATGTTTTGTAAGATGACAAAAAAAAAAAAGTCATTAAAAAGCAGAGTATATATTATTTTTTCAAAACTTAATTGTTATTTTCTCTCCAGAAGATACATTCTATATGCCACAGTATACCCTTACAAGAGATTTTATTTTGTATACTTGAAACACAAACAATTTTGTGATGTACTTAAACTAGACTCAAAACATGCTAACTAAACAACTGAATGTTTATTTTCCTTTAAAGCTTAGGTGCTCACCTTGAATATTTTTCGGTTAAAATATTGCACAAAATTTGTCAACTACTTCAGAATTGTTTGCTTTTTAAATCCAGATTTATTAATAATAATTATTAAAAATTAAAAAGTTCCAATTATGTTTTTATTATTTTTCTTTCTTTCCTGTTTTTTTTTTTTTTTACATTTTAAAAATTTATAAGGCATGATTGTGTTTGCCCCTTCCAGGGTGCCATGGCAGCTACATTCCGTGCCATTAATACAATTCCAAGCTCTCCTACACTGCAACCTGTAGAGGCATCAAAACTAGCTCGACGTCGACAAAGAAGTCGTCCAAAATCTTCCACAGATTGAGGCCTTCTTTACGTGGTATGAACTGGTAATTTTTTATTACACTCAAACTGGGTAAATGAAAGCAAATTGAGGTTCACAGCTCTTTCGTGGTGCCATTAAAAAGGAGGAAAAATATATTTTTCGTTGTATACGTTAAACCTTTGCAACAATTTTTTGTACATATTTTACATATCAAGAATTGGTAAATTTATCAATAAGAAATATTTTGTAATTGTGTTGTGATCTTTGTTTTGAATGTTATTTATCAGTATTGTTTTGTTTGTTTTTTAAAATTGTTTCTTTTTTATGTGTGTAGTTTTAAAGAATTTGAAATTCTAGTGACATTTTAAATTTTGAATAATAACATAAGAAGTTATATTGTTACAGAAATTATCTTAATTGTCAACCTATTCAATAATTTTATGCTTAGTACAAGTTATTGGAAAGTTTATTTATTTATATGAAAATGCATAATATATTATTTCAACAAGAGCATTTATGGTTGGCCATTGATGAATACAAAACCTGTTTTAACCAGTTGCCCAAAGAGTAGAGTTTTGATCTAATTGTTATTCCATCTAGGCGTTTTGATTCCTCATGTTTTCAAAGAACAAATTGACCTTTTCGTAATTTTTAAGTCTTGAGCTGTAAATAGGTTTAATGTTCATTTTATGTATTTACTGCTTTGTAGTACAAAAATTTGAAAATTTCAATTTGTGAACAACTTCTTTTTTCTTTTAAAAATTACAAGATGCATACATTTGATCTTTTACTCTCTTGCATTCTTAAAGTATTCAAATATTTTAGGCAAGCTAGTCAAATTTTAAGAACATTTAAAAAAAGGTTTCTTTCCTATGCATTTAGTCACATTTTTATTTGTAAATAATTTAGTGCCATTCTTAGATAAGATTATATCTATCTTTTTAGTGAACATTATACCTGAATTATTGTTTGAAACCGTACATTATTTGATGGTGTTTCAAATCCATATTATTATACTGTGCAGTCTGTATTTCTTATTATATGTTTGTATTCTTTCTCACTGGCTTATACTTCATAAACTATTTTTATAATTTTTTTTGTATTATTATGGCAAATAGTTTTTACATACTAGGCACCTTTGTGTATACCAAGGTGGGCAACAGCTGGCCCTTGGGCGACGTATAGTTTGTAAAGTCATCGAATCTGACCAGCTAAAATAGAAGCGCATGAATGCGGAACCCATACCTAAAAAATTATTAACTGGCTAGGGAACCCAAAGTTACATAGTTGATTGTTGCAGGAGTTTTGCCAAGTAAAACATGTAAGATGGCTGAACTAAATTTAATTTTCTATTTTTGTGTTGTAAAAGGAATTAAATTTATTAATACAAGATATAAAACTATACCTTTGATATGTGTACAAAAGTTGTATCATATTTCGACAGGGTTCATATGCATCCTTCAAAAGGGATTAATTTAACTTGACAAAAATTAAGCATTCTTAAAACTGCTTATTTAGGGTGTGAAGTACTTAAATTCCTCAATTTTCACAATGTTGTTGTTTCCAATGTGGAGGCACTTGCCTAGTTGGCGTATGCCCTTTTCCATGGGAATTGCTGGCCATTTGAGGGTTCACAGATTTTACATGCACGTATCCCCAAGTGTGGGTCTTCAGCGGACAACAAAACAAACATTATCCACTTTGCAATCTTAGAAAAAAACAGAAAAAAAAAAAAAAAATTGAAATGTGCTCAATGCATATTTCATTTTTTTAAAATTTGAAATGTGCACTGGGCTAAAAATTTAGCTCAGTGCATATTTTTATAGTTGCCCACCATTGGTGTTACAAGGGTGTTACCACTATGTGGTTTTAATAGTAAAAAATAAGACAATTTTACAACTACTAGCCATGATACTCCCAGAGGCGTAGCTAGGGTTTTCAGCGCCCGGGGACAACTGACGATTTTGCGCCCCTCACTCTGCACCACTGGGGGCCTAGGGGCGCCCCTGAATTGAAAAAACTTTTATGCTTTATAAATGACAAATAGCTCTAAAAAGCAGCCCTTTTAACTTTCAGTTTTATTAGCGACCATTCACTTTGAAGAGCAAAATGGGACACTTTGCCTTCGCAAAATTATTTGTTTGTTTTCTTTCTCAAGTGACCTTTCCTGGGTTCTCTGGGCGTCCGATTCTTTTATCTCTACTGCTCAAAGAAAATGCCCCTAGCCCTTCCTAGAGAGCCATCACGGGTCCGATCCATAGAAAACATCCCAACTCTAACTCAAAAGTTGTTTCACTGCCTTTTCAGGCTATTTCGCATGCACTCCTGTGCTACATTGCTCATTCCCGATATGATTTGCGATGCTCGGACTTTTTTGTCGAACATATTCACACCTTTTCAGTTCAAATAATTTTCTTTTCGCATTTAAAAATAAAATAAATTTACATTAATTTGGCGCCCCTTGACGCTGCGCCCCGGGACAGCTTTCCCCCCTTGCCCCCCCCCCCTTAGCTACGCCTCTGAATACTCCTGAGGGTGTGCCTGAGAGTGTGCGAGCGTAGGTTGAGGCAGTCTTTTTGGGTGCCAGCCATGCTCTATTTATGTCTATGACTTGAAAAAGGGATTCCAAGCGATCCCGAAACATATGTCTGCGTTTTAATGCTCATTTGTGCTTTAATTTAACGTGAAATTTTATTTCTAAGTTATCACATCCCCTATTTTCAAATTAATTTTGATTTTTGTCTTAAAAAAGATAAAAGAGGTGTTTAGATATGCTTAAAATGCTATCTGAAATGAGCATTTTCTTTGTGTGGAATTTTTTATTTTTTTTTGTGAAGAACCATGCATTCATTTATTCATTCAATTAAACGTTGCAGTGAAAGGTAAATACTGATCACCATATCAACATATAAGAGTTTTTTCAATTCTAAGTTTTTTTTTTTTTTTTTTTTTTTTGGGGTTGATAATAAATTTAAATAACTATGAAGTGTTGACTTTTTGGTGTTTTTTTATCTTGTATAATTTGTTCAACTGAAGAGATCTCAATATGAATGTGATGACAACATAATAATAGTTATGTAAGTGTTACGTTAAATACATTTTTTTAGTTTTCTTTATTTGTGATTTTCCACATGAGTCATTAGACACTATCATTATAAGACATGATTTTTGTTTTGTAAAAACATTTATGCATGTGCAATTTCTGTTAAAGTTTATTTTTTTCTTTCTTTTCTTTCTGGTGCATTTTTAAAAGAAATTTCTAAAGATAAATTATAGTTTTGAATTTGTGAAAAGGAGCTCAAAATGTACTTGAAGTAAAAAATCATTCTTCACTATGCAAAATCGAACTGGATGTTTTTTTTTTGGGGGGGGGGGGGGTGTTCCCTTACTGTACCAAAAAGTCTTGATTTGAATTAAAAGCTTTTGTTTCATCGATTGGATATTTCTGCTGCTCCATTGCTGAAAATGATTAACCCTGCTGTTCTGTTCGCAGTTACTACGCACACGTACCGTTCGGGTCAATATGACCCGAAGATTGAATACTCACTACAGGGGCGGTATATTTCCCCTGTTTTTTAATAATACACTATATATAGATAAAATAAACATATTTTAACAGAATTCCCTCGATTTAAAGTTAAAAATAAGTATCCTGTGGTACTATTGTAAGTATCTATATGACAATTACTTTGTAAAACATTAAATGAACGAAAATTTCTACATTGTACCTCTTTTTTATTTACAGTATGGGCAATAATATAATTATATGTGCTTTGAAGATGTGTGTTTGCAATTTTAGCGCAATATAATTGTTTATTTTTCTGACTTGATTGGCTAAACTCGCATGCGATTCACTTATTACTCAACAGTAAATTAGAAGTAATAATTAATTAATTTTTTTTGCGTTGTATTTTTTCTACTATATTGCAGATTCCTCATTTCTATGGAGATTTTGCATTGCCTGAAAGTGTAGAGAAAATAATTACTTGCCAATGGCAATTTTTTTTCTTTCCATATGTTGTTTATAAATTCCCAGATCAATAAATGCGCTGCAAGCACAACAGTCCAGCATGTTATAAAATGTAACCCTTCTCCAGCAATTTCTGATTCTTTAACAAGTATATTAGGAACTGAAATGTTGATCCAAAGTAACCCCAACGGCTTTGCTGGCATTACTATCTAAAATAAGTTTGAATATAGCTGTAACATCCAGAATTTTTCTTTTTTCTCCATAAAAATTGCTCTTTCATAATTTGTCATTGTAATGACTTTATTCTGCATAGTTTAATTGAACATGCATTGAAATGCACTGTTTTATCATTATTTCTCTATTAACATGATGTTGAATACCTAGTAAAATCTGGAGGTATTTTTATTACACTTTCAGAGTTTTGGCAGCCAACGGTTGCAGGTGAATCAAACGACCAGTTTTTTTTTTTTTTGGTATTTTGAGTGAACATACTGCAAACTATAAATTGAATGAGTAACCACATTATCACCGTCAGTATAAAAGAAAAAAAAATAATTTCTCACTATTAATGGTTTTCATCCTCAGAAGTGTCTTCTACGTCGCTATCAGATTTTCCCACAAGTTCATTTCATCGCTAAAATTTTTATTCCTCATTTTTAATATTTCCATAATAGCACTGAATCATGCTCTCATCTAATAAGATACAAAGTAGTAAAAGTGGACAGTTGACTCATACCATTGCCTAAATTCAGTCACGTGATCTAGCTACTACGTGTCAAGTAAACTGATCTGAAAAACCATCGTTTAACCTTGACTGACCTTTGATCTTGTGTGAAACTCGTTTGACCACTTAACAGTATTTGCTATTATCACTTCCTGTTGAATTAGTAATACACCAAGTCACTTTTTACATATAATTATTGAAAAAATAGGTTCGGGTCATTATGACCCGAACAGTACATTGATACAAAATTAAAAAACACATAGTAAATAATTAAATAAAATAAAGTCAATTTTTGAGGAATGAGAGAATACATTGACTTACAAAGTCACTAAATTTCAAACGATTTTCCCAGCACAGTCATTTTTTATGAACTGTTAAAAAAAGTTTCGGGTCAAATAGACCAGAACAGACCAGCAGGGTTAAAAGCATACTGTAACTATTTCATACCATTTTACTTTAAGTATAAATAATAGTATTGCATTTTATTTATTTATGAATTTTTTGCTAATTGTTGAAGTTTATTGCTTTCCACAAGTTAATGCAATAATATAATAAAACAGTTTCTAAAAGATTTTAGATTGTAGATTTAGATGTATTCAATTAATCAGACATGTATATATTTAATGTGTCAAAGCTCTCAACCTTATGAAAAGGTAAAGATTGCCTTTAGGAAAAAATAAAAATCCAAATGATTACCTTTGATTGTTTGAAAAAATTAATATTAATTTTACGTTAAATGTGATGATTCACTTAAAATATTTTGTTTGTGTTATGCATTTAAAATTCTCTGCATGGAAAATTTTGTTTTTACTAAATATTGAAAGAGAAAAAGTAAAAAATAAAAATTAAGCAGTTTTTATAGCATGCACACTAATTCTTTTTTTTTTTTCACAATAGAATTCCAGAATTGAGTATTCTGACTTAAATGCACATTGTTTCCTTTTATTCCAATCTTCTGTTAGAATCTGACTGAATATGTTGAGTTTTACCAAATTTTTTGTTAATCAGTTACTACACAAATGTTCATGTGCAAATATATATGTGTATATAATTGCTATATGTTGATGTCTAATCTAATGAAAGGATTATTTTGGCACATTCTATGCCATCAAGTTGAATGTTTGTGATGTTCCTAATGAATGAAAACATTTATTTTTATTAACTCTTTACCATTACGAAGAGCTGATAAGAATTGAATTCTAAAAATCAGCAGTCAGCAAAACAATTTCATTGAAGGTAGTTGATTTATTTATTATAAATTATGTGTCACATAAATGTCTCAGACTAAATTCTGTTGTTTATGTTAAGATGTTGATGAAAAATGTTTTTCATGGAAAATGTCAAGAAAGCATTCGTAAACTTACTTTTCTTAAATATGGGTATAAGAGTTCAAAAAACATGTTTCTAGTTTAATGAACATGCAAATAAATCATCTTACCACCGACATTTTTTTTTTGGTGCGAGTTAAAAGGTAAATAGAATGAAAGTTTATGCGATTCTTTGAGCAGATTAACGCCTTTTTAAGCAGTAGGCAACACTGCATAGGAAATTTTTATTTAAAATAAATGCTTTTTTTTACATGTATTTTTTATTCAGTCTTTTTCTTTTCAAAATAAAGTGAGGAAATATATCAGTGATGTCCTTTTTTGCATTGTTATTTAAAAAGAAACTATCACAATTATGTTTAGTTTTTAGCCTGCTTTCCTGTAAAAGTAAAACAAAAGTGAAAGAAGGTTTAATGTATGGTAAAAGTATCGTTAAAGCAAATAAAAGCCAAAAAGTAAGTAAACTAATTAAATAAAAATTGAAAAATAAAAAATTTGAAAGTAGAGTTTTGAGATGGGGGGAGAAAATGCGTGTTTGTTGGTATGTCTGTCCACCCCAAATAACTTTTGAGAGAATAGATCGATTTGAAAGATTTTTTTTTTGTTTTGCAATTGAAAGATTTCAGCAAAGACATCTCATTTGCATATTTTATTTTTTGAGTCAAACAGTTTTTCATTTATTTTCGAACAGTTCAAAAATTTTTAACATTAGCACTTATGGGGAAATATGAAGCAAATTATGTAAACCCTGCGCATAGGATCCAAGTTCCTTTAAGTAAGCTTGGAAAGAACTCAACGTAAAATTTTTTATTTGATAAAGTTTTGTTCAATTTTGAGCAGTTAAAAAAATTTTAACATTAATGTCTGTAGGGAAATTTCAATCCTATATAAATCCTTATCTAACTGAGGGATTTGTTTGAAACAAACTTTATTAGAAGGATCTTATGATGTAGAGGATGTACAGATACCAAGTTCAACCAGAACTAAAAAAGCGTGTTTTCCCATGATTTTTTTGGATCTGGAATTTTTGAGGATTTCTGCATGAATTAATGAATAAATGAGTGAATGAATCAATAAGTAAAGGAATGAATGAATAAATAAGTGAATGAGTGAGTGAATGAATATGTATTAACTGTTGAAGAAAGTATATTTGAAGTCATTAAGAACAAAAACTGGATAGGAAATAGAGATAAATTTGATGTTAGTATATACAGGAAAGCAGGCTCATATAATTCTAGATGAAACTTTTTGTTACATTAAAAACATGAGGTGCAGTTTCAGGGGCATCAGAACTGTAATTGCTCTATACTTTCTTGCAGCTGAAAAAAAAAAAAAACAAGTACACCATCAAGAAAAGCATTAGTAATTCCTAAATTTCATGAAATCTTATAAATTTATTCCTTAAAAAAAAAGATTTATAGCTTTTTATTTTGAAAAATATCAAAATCATGTGTTTATATTATTGCAATGATCCTTCCCACTGGAAATCCAGATCATTTACCACAGTATTTTTTGTTGTAAATGTGTTAGAATGAAAGTACTTAGTAAGTATCTAAGTGCTTAGTTAGTTCGTATCTCAGCCCAAAATCTTGGTTGTCCTGTTTATCATTTAGATTCTAAGAGTGCTCTTTCTTGCATCTAGGCAAGGCCTAACTTGTATCAAATGGAGCCCTTGTATACTGCCGTGCTAAGTACGAAAGCCGTACAGTGAAACCTCGTTATCATGGCACCATGCAAAATTTCTCAAAGTGCCGTCATAAGCAACGTGCATAAAGTGATGTCATCCGGGTGTCGTACAAATGAGGTTCGACTGTATCTGCACTTTTTGCAAAGTTGAGTTATTGTCATTGGGTGGTCCTATTTTACCCAAATACAATGTTTTTTGGCCATATGAGTATGAGACATTTTTTGAAAATTTCTGAAAAAGTGGTGTGTGGATGAAGTACATGGAGGCACAAAACTTTTAATTGTCAATGATTCATTTTGAGCCCAGCTGCAGAAAGCACATTTGTGCGTAGCGTGGCAGTATGAATCTTGCTTTCAAGAGCCTCTAGGGTTCCCGAATGCTGTGTTCCATTTTTTTCATCTCCGTTGCAGTTTGCAAAAAAAAAAAGGGCGAGACTATTTTTGGCAATCTGAATTGTGGGCCCAAGGGAACTGCCTTGCTTTTCCTTATGTCAGGTATAGCCTTAACTATAGTTCAATTGTCATATTGTCACTTTTGTGTAAAGAATGCATTTACTTTGTCATACTGTGTCTATTGCTTAAGGGATGTAAAAAAAGTTTACATTTTTTTTTCCTCTTTAAAATTAATGGAACTTAAAGTTTAATGAAAGTGGGTGATAATTGATGTGGATTATTATTATTATAAACTCTGATGGTATATCTAGAGTAAATGGACATAAAACATGAAAAGATGTTTCACTTATTTTCATTATTTTAGAATAAATTTGTGCATCTTAAAGTAGAATTTGAACTGTTTTTACAGTACTGTGCAATATGCTATTATTGTGTCCATGATTGTTTTTTCTCAACCTGCAATAGTTTAGGGTATAAATCGCTTATCCGAGCAACCTTTACTCAATAGCAGAGAAAAAAAAATCTTGGTCTGCAGTGCCTAAACTTCCTTGAAAGAATTGCATTATGTATAAACAATGTACATAATTTTCGATATCATGCTGTACCCAGGTTTGCAAATATGTTCTATTCATTGTAGGTTAAGTAGTTATTTTTCATAACTGTTATGATGCAATAGCAAGCCAAACTGAACTTTCAGTATCTTGATGTGATAATTTTGAAAATATTTTTCTTCTGTGCGTAAAACTTGCCACATAGACATACCACAGACTTCATGATGTATATAATGCATTTACTGCAAATCCATTTGAGTATTCTATATGAATATGTACTGAATTTTCCAGTGGTCTTTTATTCTGCAAGTTTGCTCTCTGACTCAACTATGCTTTTAAATGTGTGTCTTTGTAGAGTGCGAAGAATGCTATGTGTGGCTCGATTTAATTTATTTGTTTATATGTGCTGGTGGAGTGTTATGCTGTAGGACATAATTTCAGAGGATATATTGATCCAGATTTAAACTTTTGTGATTAGGACTGCATTTTTTGTGATTTTGCATTTTAAGTTTTAATATTTCAAAACTGCATTTTTTAAAAAATGTAGATGTATTACTGCATTTATTTATGATTATTTAATTGGAAATTTAGTTCACAAGAAAAATTTTCACCATTTTTTTCAATTTAGCATTTCCAATTCTTTTAATTGTATTTATTTTACTTTTATGCGCTCCTGTCTGCAGATACCTTAGTCAAATTAAATTGCTTAATTTTATCGCTTTTGCATATTTGTTTTTCTCAGGAAAAATATGTTTGGAGACATTTGTAAGTAAATTATTAATTTTTAATGTTAAATTGTTTTCCATGGATAGATATTGTTTGCAGCTTTATAAGTGACTTTATTTGACTTTAAGAAATCGAAACTTGTTAAAAATTGCTGTGTGTTTTTGTAACAGTCCAATTAGATGTGCTATAGCAGCATTTTTTTTAAATACAAAATATGAACTTTATGAAGCTGTAAATGTGTTCTAAAATGTCCGTATGGAAATTTGACACTATATCTAAGCCTTGTGAAGTAGTTGTAATTATGTTTTAATAATAATTTAAAAAATAATTTACATCTTAGCAATAACAATAAATATCGTGAGTAAAAGGCGAAACTTTTCATGTTCTTTGACAACTTCAGAAGGGTTTGAAATATAGAAGAACTCTCAAGTGGAACTGGAATGTGAATAAGAGTCAAAACAGTTGCGCTTAAACGAAATATTTTCATTATGCTGTGTTATGAATGGATGTTTGTTCCTTTTTGTGATTTGTATCCATAAGAACAATTTAGGCCATAATTAATTATGTATGTTATTAATTATGTGTTCATACTTCATCCTTATCTTCTCATGAATCTGTATATTTATGCTACCAATGAAGGTATACAATATTATGGAAATTTTAGTGATATTAAAATATATAAATAAAATATCAGTTTGAATTTCTCTCTTGCTTTATTTCTATTTTCATTCATGTGAACTTTCACGTGTGGATAAAATATTGAATCTCTTATAGATGGATCCACTTTTTTACTTTCTAGGCTTAATGTAGAATGTGAACTGATGACAAAGCGAGAGATCTGTGGTACTTTGTCCCTTATTTAATTATTTTCCAATCAGATTTTCTTTTATTTTGTTTCAAATTTTCAAATATTTTATTTGTTTTAACAGATTTTCAAATATTTTATTTATTTTAACTGATTTTCTAATGTTTTATTTATTTTAAAAGGAAATTTCTTTTTATAGAAAACACATTTCTGATAATATTATCAGAAAAAAAAGAGAACAGATCATTTGCTTCAGAGAAGTTTGTTTCCCTCCCCCCCCCCCTTTTTTCTTTCTCTTTTTTTTTCAATCTTTTCACTTGTATTAAGAGATTTGTTCTTTATAAACGAAATGTAATTTGTTAATAGGGTATTAGTTACCCTTTTAGTCTTTTGAAATCTTTATTCTTAGGTGCTGATTTGTTGTTAAAACGGCGTCAGTCTAATATTAAGTATACCTCCGACTATTAAAATTTTTGCACTTTGTTGAAAGTGCATGAGTTGCTGACTGATGCTGTTTTAACAATTAATCATTCCACAAAATAGCCAACTGGAAAACATATTGTGAAAAAGCTTAAGTGCATTGAGATTTTATCTTTTATCAATTGGTAGCCATTTACTAAAAAAAAAATCTCCCATTTCTGATTACACTAAAAAATGCCTGAAAAAGAAAAAAGTTACTTCACTAAAAGCTAATACTCTCAATTTTGTGCATGATAGTTCAACGAAAGGTTGTATTACAGCTGGTTTTCCCGTTGATGGTTTGATTAACAGTACCATTTTTATGAGTAACACGAAAGAGTTTGTGTTTCTTCCTGAAAATTACGCATATGAAATGGTAAGGGCCAATAAGGAAACAAAAATTAAAGACTGAGACATTTCAGGTGTGCCCATTTGCTGTTGCCAGTCGTTAAGGCTCTGGGGTTGTTGGCAGCAGTCGGCAGTGTAGACATCGGTTTGATGAAGCAACTTAATGAAAACTTTAGCAACTATTATTAGTAAAAAAATATGAAGGGACTCATTCATGTTTTTTTATTTACTGAATTCTGTTTATAAAACAATTACATATTTTGGTAAGACAAATACAGTAAAACCTGTAAAGTTGACCACTTTTGTCAGGAATTTTGTAGCCTTTCCCCCTCTACCTCACCCTCTACAAGTTGACCACTTAAAGTGCTCTACAGCAAGTGGTCAACTTACACAGGTTTCACTGCACTTAATTCCTTTTAAACCCTTACTCTCGGAGAAATTTTTTAACTGACTAAAACCAATAAAATTTTTCATAAACTAAGTGATGCCGAATGAAGAGTGTGCACAGGTGTGTTGCACCACATGAAGATACATGGTAAGGTTTCTCACTTAAAGGTAAGGAGCGAGGAAAAAAAAACTATTATGGGAGCTCATTTCTTGTAAATAAGCCTATGCTGTGCATATTGGATGAAATAGGGGAAGTTATCTAAGATCAGGGCTTTCTTATAAATTTATTCTTACTTAAATATTTGACTTATTTAAATGTATTTTTTAAATGTTGAATGCATTTACATTTTAATCGAGTAAATTTTATGTAAGGCATTTTTAAAAAAAACTTTCTGTGAATCCCAATTAAACCCAAGTAGAGTCAGAGCTGTTTTAATTTCAGCATATAGTGGAATATTAAAGTAAAACTGATATTTTCTCATGTAATCTCGCATTTCATGTCTACAGGAGTAATTCATGCGTTGACATAGACTGGAAATGACGAGCAGTCTTCCTGTTGTGAACAATTTTTTTTTTTTTTTGCTTTAACATCCTAATACTCAGCTGTGGGTAGCTATTTTTTGCCGTTTTGAAACTTATTTGTTTTGATTTTTGTGAATAATCATTCTTATTCCATTCTGTCTTGCACGTGGAACAGAACGGGAAACATGGCACAAAAAGAAGAGGGAAGGCGACATCTTTAATGCAACTTTTCGTTAATACACAAAACTGCGTCGTCATCATTTCTTTCTTATTTTTCGATCGCCTTGTGAACTCGCGTTATAACGACCTTGCGTTGCAGCGCCCCAATGCGTTATAGCGATCGTTAAAAGAGAACCGATTGACTTTTGTTCAGGTTAATGTTATTTCACATTCATATAAAGATGGGGAAGGAATACGACTCTTGATTTAATGACCTGCAAAATGGGACTGAACCAGACGAATAAAGATTTTTACGTGCTCAAAATTTTGAATCTCGCATTTACCTGCGCAAATGTGAATTTTCATTAAAAAATAATTTTTGGGGAAAAAATCGAACCAACTTCAAATTAAAATTTGCTCTAGAAAGTAGAAAATAAATTAATTATGTAAAGAACATCGATGCCACTTTTACACATGGTTTGAGAAGTCAAAGCAGAATTATGACAGTCTAATTTCCATTATATCATGTGTTTCTTCATATTGGAACTGTTACAAACTCTGGCCATTTATATTTAATTGATTCATGATTACGACAGGTTTTCTCAACCATAATTTTGCACCGATTTCTAAAACTATCTTTAAAAGTCGTACCGATGTTATTTAAAGAAAGAATTTGAGTTTTACTTTTTAGCGCAGCTTTTAATTTGAAGTCGGCTCAATTTTCTTCCCCCCAAAATATTTTATTTTAGATTTTTTAATGTAAATACATTTTTCATATGAATACTCCATTAAAAAAAATCTATGTGCATATAAAAGGGCACGCCCACTTTGAATGACTAGCTCTAAAACAGCTGATTCAACTTATTTAACTGAAAGAATTTAAATTTTGTTTCAAAGAAGCCTACATTAAAACTCTTATTATAAGCTAAAGTGCCCCAAATCTGACACCCTCAAATAAAAAATATCACTTCTTAAATCTCATTAAATTGGTTAATACTTTAAATGTTTTTTTATTTGAGGGTGTCAGCCCGTTTTTTGTGTGTCGGCTTTAGGACACTTTACAATTGCTTCCAATATTAGTGCTGAATGGAAACATACTCTTTTTAGCAATGAATTTTATATTTATTAATAATATTCACTCAACAAGGACATATCAAGTCACGTCTTTTGAATTAAAAAGAAAAAAACTTACTTTTCACCCATAACGTTCATCTAAAGAACAATTGTAGTCAAATCGATGTAAGATTGTGTTTAAGTTAGACGACCCTCTATCGATTAAAAAATAAATAAATAAACAATCATTAAAATTGGTTCATTTAGTCAAAAGTTATGAATGAAAAAACAAAAAATAGGCTATATTTCTCTATTTTTTTCTAATTATCGGATATGATCAAACCAAAGTACGGGATCTACGGAAACCACTCTTGATCGATTAAAACAAGAATCGTCAAAATCGGTTTATCCAGTGAGAAGTTATCTAAGAAGAAACAAAAAAATGCTATATTTCTCTATTTTTTCTAATTATCGGATATGGTCAAACCAAAGTACGGGATCTACGGAGAACACTCTTAATCGATTAAAACAAGAATCATCAAAATCGGTTTATCCAGTGAGAAGTTATCTAAGAAGAAACAAAAATTTGCTATATTTCTCTATTTTTTCTAACTATCGGATATGGTCAAACCAAAGTACGGGATCTATTGGAAATCACCCTTGATCGATTAAAACAAGAATCATAAAAATCGGTTAATCCAGTGAGAAGTTATCTATGAACAAAAAAAAAAAAAAAAAAAAAACTTACGGTATGAATTTATAATCTAATTCAACTTTCCTCAATTGTATTGCCAAGCATAGTACTTAGTACTAGGTAATTAATTTTAAATAGAAATTAATTTTTTACTATTGAAAAATGATTTGTAATATTGTCTCTTCTATTATTGTCTTTTTACTAGGGCTCGACCGATGGCATTTTTTGGCCGATGGGCCGATGCCGATTGTTGGCCGATTGTTCCAAGATCGGCCGATGGCCGATGGCCGATTATTTTGCTCTTCCATCGGCCGATGGCCGATGCCGATGGCCGATGGAAAAACTTCCCTTTAAACCACGTGTAGAATGCTTGTCAAAAATGTCATTTAAATCATTTATTTATTTTTATGTTTATAAAAACATAAATGCCTTATTCAAGCACCATAAAAGACTTTGGGGGAAGTTTACATGATACAGTAACTTTGAAAGTTCGGACATTTTTCCGATTTCAGTTTTATTAATTTTATTTTTAAAGAGACTTGCTTAAAATTGCAACATTTCATGTGAAATGCAGTTAAACATCTTTAACTGAGCAATAAATAAATAAATATAAGGGCTCGACCGATGCATCAGTGCCGATAGTTAAAAAATCTAGCCATCGCCACCGGCATTCTTCGGAAACTTCGGAAAAACTTTGCCCTATCGACCTTGAATAACATCTAAATGCCGATGCAATGCCTATGTTTTCCGTATGGAAAAATATTTTCCAGACTTTAATTTATTTTTACTTCAGAATGAAAAGTACCAAAAATCACTTTCCTGTATCTAGAAAAAAAACAGGACAATTTCCCGATCGCGATATTATTTTTCGATCTTATATTCCCCTAATCCGTTACTTTTCAGATATACTAATAGTAATACTAGTAAATACAAAACTGAATAAATGTAGAATAAACAATCAGAAGAAAACAAACATCAGCTAAAGCGACCTTGTAAGGCACGTGCACGAAGTTTTTTAGTTCATGGTAGAGTTTTACATGAATCCCTTGATTTTGATGCAGAGGAACTAGAGCATTTAGTATTCTTTTTTTATGAAACTCATCCATTTTTAAACGAGTGTAGTATTTTGTTTGAATTAAAGATTCTTGAGCGCCCAAAATGTCGCGTTGTTTTAAAATAGTGTGAGAGCTGGACATAAGGAATTAAAAAAGAAAAATAATAATTTTTATTATGCACGGTTAGACCAGAGATGCACGACGCGTTTTTAGCTACCAGTTTGTTTAAAGTTGGGATTCGATACTGGTAAAGAAAATAAAAAACTTTTTTTTTTTTTTTTCAATTTGCGCCTTGGCTACCAGTTTTTTGCAAGACAAAATACCAGGGGTCAAAACGGACGAATTTGAAATTAATAACGTGCAGTTTTCGTTCTCGTATTTGAGAATGGTCGATTTCACAACGGCAGTTTGTATAAAAAGCAGTGTTGCGTTTCAAATTGAACCCTCCAACCCGATTCAAAATACCCTCCCATAACCGACAATTTTTTATATGTGGCGCTACCTTCTGCGAAAACAATGTAACTGTTCAAAATTCCTGAGACTCGAATTTGCTTAAATTATATGTCTACCTTTTTAACGCTATTTTTAAACACAAAATTAGTTCAATTTTGCAATATTTTGGAAATCTTTTCTTTTTTATCAAATTTTAAAAAAGTTCTCACGGTAACGAAACCACGTTTATTCTGGGAAGAGAGGGCTCTGGAGTCTCAAGGGTTTAAACTGCAATTCTTTTTACACAAATTAATGTCGACAGTTATTGCTGCACGCCATTGCATCCACTGAGCTAAATAAGAGAAACCTGGAGCGAGGACTGGGCGGTCGAACCGCTTCACACCCTTTTCAGTCATCAAGGCAAAACGCGCAAACTACCAATTCGCGCAATGATAAAACGGCTAACTTTAAAGAGCTCTCGAGCTCTTAATTCTTTTCCGATTTTTCTAAAAAAAAATTTTCTAATGCCTGACATATAATAATTTAAAATTTCTCATAGCATTTTAGAACAATTATTCATACATTTTTTTCACGATAAAAAACATTTTGCGACACTTTTTATTATCTTTGAATGCTATATGGGAGTGTGCGACTATAGCAGGTTTAAAAAATGTTAATTTAGACAGGAAGACACCCTGATTAATTGATTTACTCTCCTTGACTATTGATGAATAAATACTTTACACAGTTAAATTATAAATCTCATAAGAAGTTTCAGTGAGCAGCTTCGAACAGCATCAATATAGCGACTTTTATTCCCAAAAACGATAAATGCGTTTTTAGAGTTCTTACACTTCGATATTGCACTTAAACATAATACAATTAAAAAAGAAGAAGCACTTAAAATAAGAAGAAAGAAGTCATTTTTTGGAGATATTATAGGATAACATTTTTATTAAAAAAAGTTTGCAAATAACTGGAATGGAGCATGTCATTTTGAGATGAATCTGAAATGTATAAGCATTTACAAATTTTATATTTTACAAGTTTGCTTGCCTATGACCAAGTTAAATATTTCTCACTAATGGAACATTTCATTTATGGATATTAAATGTAAATAAGAATAATAAAGAAATACTACTTATTTTTTTAACTATGCACTAATTAAAAATATAGCTGATCAGTGCATCTGCTGGGAAAAAGTGTGTGCTGTAATTCAAAGTTTTATAAGCACATTAAAACTCTTTGAGTGCAGATGTTAATTTAGTAACAAAAAAACATGATCATAATAATATTTATCATGATTTTTTAAATCATGCACAAATAAAAATTTCAGCTGATCAGTATATTTACAGGGGAAAAGTGCTGCAATTCAAAGCTTTATGAACTCATTAAAAATCTTTGAGTGTAGATGTTAATTTAGTAATAAAATAATAAATAAATAATAAAATAAATGTTTTTTAAAAACAGCCACAATTTGACAAAATAAAAATTAACACACGCAAAAATCAAAATTTTACTCAAATGAAAAGTTAATTCAAAAACATCAAAATTATTATTGAAATTTCCATTAACTAGCAAAAAAGGTACATGATTTAACTATTTGTGTAACTGATATTTTCCCTTATAATAAAATATTACGTAATAAGGTTTGACTATCGAGAAAACAGGAGAAATATTTAGGCTATAATGCTAAAAGAAAAAGTTTTTCAGCAATGTAATTAAGTTGTAATATTATGATTTAAGGTAAACTTTATTCATCCAAAAACAATTTTGTGTACATTATGGGCATAGTAATTAAATTTCTGTGAAAAAAAGCCATTCAAACATAGAATACGAGAACAAGGCATTTAAAGTTTAAATAGGCAATTCGCCATCAAAATGAGCTTTAACACCGTTTTCTTTTAAGTTTCACGAATTTATTTTTACATCCCTTTGCACAACAGGATGCAAACGTATTGCTAAATGACGAAAATAAAATTTTTTGATAAACTATGATAAATTAAACCGAAATTTGTAACAATACACCATACGAGCCAATGCTTCCACAATGGGAAGTCAGCGATGTTTTGCCTTGATGGCTCGAGCACTGTATTCATGCGCGTCGGCTCGCAAGCTGCCTTGTGTAAGCATGGGGAGTCCTCACTCCAGATTTCTCTCATTTAGCTCAGTGATTGCATCACGGAATTTTAGGACACAAGAACTATACACATGAACGATTGTGCTTCGTTTGCAAATCTACGGATCCCAACCGTTATGGCAATTTGTTCAAGAAAAAGACGAAATACGCATGCAATATGTAAATAGATCTTGATAAAACAAGTAATTATTATAAAAAAACCAGTAAATAGTAGCGAGCATGCCGAAAGAAGATTAAGAATGAGTAACAATTTAATTATTATGATTGTTGTTGTCATTCTCGTTCTCGCATATGTGGAATTATTTTTTTTCTTTCAATAACTTGTTATAAGAACTGGGATCCTCAATTTTTGTGTCGTGAGTTTACGAAAATAACTCACAGCAAAAATTAAAGTTGGTTTCTTTTATTTTTCACTTATTTATTTACACATGAATAGTTAATCTATAGCGGTTGGGATCCGTAAAAATGCATTTTAATAGTAAACGGTGTGCTGATTGATTAAATGCTACAAACATACCAACAATATCACAAAAGCATCCAACTTTAAGAAAAAAAAAAAAAAAAAAAAACACATTTTGTAGCAGCATTCCTGCAGATATTTTTCTTGCTGAAGAAACATCAATATTTCTTTCCCTCTTCTGTTCTTCTTTTGCTATATGTGCGAGAATTATTCTTAGAATAATTCTCGCTGACTCGGAACAAAAGAGCGAATTCTGTAGAATCGTCGAATGAAGTCACAGAACAAGATATCCGACTGCTTTTCCGAGTATTCCCTCCGAATGTCTATTAACTCCAGCACGAAAATTGGGCATGTTGGGCATAAATAAGCAACCGGATAATAAGAGCCTGAGCTGATATAAAATAAGCGACACCCATTTGTTATCAAAACGGTTTGTAAAACAAAATTTGGCATAGTTCTAAAATTAAAAATAGTATTTGTTTTTAAAAATCTTTAAAACTTCTGTTGTAAAAAGCTAAAATATTTATAAAATCTCCCAAAAACTATTAAGGAGCCAAAAGAAAGCCAGGAAGCCATGCAAATTACTCCAAAAGCCAAACGTTTCGTATTTATCTTAAAAATAGCCAAATTAGCAACCCTGGCTCCCCCATGATGGCGAAAACTGTTTTTAACTGCTGTGCTGCCTCTTATTGTATGGAAATAGAAAACTAGCTATGGAGGAGGAAGACGGTTAAAGACAGAATGTTTTGTGGAAAGTTGTATCAAGTTTTGTGGAAAGTTGGAAAACATCGGCCTGGCATCGGCTTTTAGATGTTTTTTAAGGCCGATGGGCCGATGTTTTTCTGAATTTAACATCGGCCGCCGATGCCGATGGCCGATGGCAAGTTTGTTGAACAATCGGCGCCGATGCATCGGCGAGGCCGATGCATCGGTCGAGCCTTACTTTTTACCTTTAAATTTAATTTAAAGTTTCAAAAATTTATTAATTTCGTGCTCATATTTGAAAAGTAGATGAATAATAAGAGTGGAATATTTACAAATACCTAATAATGGAATATTAATGCAATATTTAGAAAAGAAAACTTTGCAAAGACCTTTTAATTTGCACGCGTTAGAGAGAGAAAAAAAAATTTTTTAATGGTACGATTGTCTTTTTCTTTTTCTTTTTTTTTGATTTAATAAAGAAGTAATTATTGAATGAGAAATTCTCCGAGAGCAATTAGTGTGGAAGAATGGAATGGAAAGAATAATGGTAAAATATTTGAATCAAAGAATCTAAATGATAGAGATGAGCAATTATTTTTGTAAGTGAAACGAGTAAATAATATTCGCTTTATTTGACTCGACAGAAATGCTGCTTGAAAACTATTCGCAACGCCTTGTTCATTTATTCCTGCTAAATTCATTTTCAAGGGGTAAATTTGCCATCGCCTGGGGCATATCTCACTGCAATTAATGCTGAGTTCGGATAAATTAGAAATGAAGGAAAATTTTGCATGTTTGCAAGACGCAAAATAAATTATTAATTGCATTTTTCATAAAAGCAGTTTCTTGTTTTATTTTATTAATTTTTTTTTTCATTTTCTAAGATAAGAGTAATATGATTGTGTGTGCAAAGCCTTCAGTTCTTTTGATGCGTTTTTGCAAAGTCAACAGCTAGAACAAGTGATTATCTTATCTTTTCCTTTTTCCCCCGACTGAAAGATTTAGTTAGCCTTTTTTTATATACGTGAAAGGAAATGGCATTTTTATTCATGATTGTGTAATTCAGTGCAGTGGGTGTAGTCTTGGAGGGAAAAATGGGGGGGGGGGGGGGGGGTGAAAAACTGCGAACGTGGGGGAAGTTCGAGTTAAAAAAGAAAGTCGGGGGAATGCTCTAGTTTGAAGTAAATAAAAATATCTGTATTAAATAAAATGTAATAAATATTCAAGCGAATGTTGGTAAAACATATTTTTTTATTGTGAACTTTTTTAAAATTCCTAAGCTTTTCACGTTTAATAAGTACAATCTAACAAATTTTGGCGGAACAAAGAATTGAGAATATCAAATAAATTACAGTAGCCCCTCGTTATATCGCGCTTGTCGGGGACAGCAAAAAAGCGCGATATGTCCGAATGCGCGATATAAAAGATACTATCAGAAATAACTCAAAAAGTACAAGTAAATTGAGTGTCAACGTAAAATATTTAATTTAATCTTTAATAATGACAACATTCTTAATTAAAATAGCAAATGAAACTAAACTTACCAATTGCTATTTACATGCACAGTTCTTACAATATAAATTCAGAATGTATTTCTATTGCTTTTTGGTGAAATAAGAGTCCTATGTCATTTGGTATTATTTTTCGTTTAACACTTGTTTTCCAATTAATATTAACGATCGAACATAGACTAACTGCATTGTGGTTACGTGGTTTGACTATTCGTTCGTATTTAGTGTAAGCTTTTCCAAATGCAATATTTTTACTTTCGAGACCTCAAAATTAAAATTTTGGGAGACATAGAAAAAGCGCGATATATCCGAATGAGCGATATAACGAGACGCGGTATAACGAAGGGTTACTGTATTCATTAAAAAACACTTTTTTCTTGCTCGTTTTAGAAATGAATATCTTCAAACTCAACATCTTTATCTCCCTTTCTGTGTGTTATATATGTCTGTATAAATGGATGTGATGCATAAAGTATGTCGCAGCATATACATATATATATATATACAGTCAGACCTCGATATAAGGTCACCCATCGGGAGCTCTCCAAAATTACCTTATAAGCGGGGTTGACCTTATAACCGATTCATACACATTTGATATTTAATGAGCCGGGACTTTAGAAAAGGGACCTTATATGCGGGGTGACCTTATAACGAGGTCTAATAGACATATAATTTTATATATATAACTTAAAATGTAAAACTTTAAAACGTAGCGAAATAAAACACCCATATAACAAAGAAAAAAAAACAGTAAATTATAATTCAAAGGCAAATCACTTTATATTGTATATTCAATAACTTTCACTTGATTTTGCGTAATTATTTTGTCATTGTTTTTGAAATTCTTTGTTTTGTCCAGTTTTGTACACATTTTTTTGTTGAACATTATAGTTAAAAAAAAATGTGATGTATACATCCTGTGTTTAGATAATACAACTGTTTCCAGGCCATTACTGGAAAGACAGTTCAAAAGAAAAAGAACATTACAGAAAAAATAACTTTTTTGAGACCCCCTTTAAAATAAATAAATTAATTAAAAAATCATATTTAAAGTATCGAAGATTATGTTTAACATGGGAAGCGTTTCAATCAGTAAGGCTCAAGCTTATGCACTGTGGAGCAACGAGAAGTCTAGAACAACGTAAATAATAAATAGAAACAAAATTAATGTTTTCGTTTTTAAAAGGAAAATTTTTGTTAACGCTGCCGAAAGGCCAGTACTGGAGCGGCAGGTTAAAAGAAAAAAGACTAGCATTATAGAAAACAAATAGTATTTACTTTTAAGGCCCTCCTTAAAATAAGTAAGTTGATAAGTAAATAAATAAATTTATACCTACATATATACTGTACATATATGTACAGTGAAACCTGTGTAAGTTGACCACTTGCGGTGCAGCACTTTAGTGGTCAACTTATAGAGGGTGGAGTTTTTATCTTTTTGCCATTTCTTACACTATGCATTTATTCACTTATAGCTATTATAACTAATTAAAATATAGCTTCATGTAATGTCGTTACTTTAAAATAGTGAGTAGCTTTTCCCCACACAATTATCTGAAATATCATTGAAGAAATTTAACCCGAATGACTTACAATGTATCCTATAAAACCTCAAAAGTAGAGTACTTAGTTAAAATTAAGATAAAGTTCATATTAATTATGTCAGTTACTTGTATGATGATAAATATTTCCTTAAAAAATATATTTTTCAAAATGGCTATATCAGATCAAAGAAAAATGCAGAAACTTATTTAAAGAATGAAAGAGTGCTCGTAGGGGGTAGTTTTCACATTTGGGGGCTAACTTACAAAGAGCTTTAGGCAAACTTTATATTGATGTTTCATCCTGGTCTAACATTATAGCATAAAAAATATCCTGGAGAAGCTATTTTAGTTTTTTTTTTATCTTTTCAAAAATAGATAAATATAGTTATAATTAGGCGGTCAATTTACAAAGGGTTTTTTATAATACTCCCACCCAAATTAGGCATACATAAGTGGTCAACATAGACAGTTGGTCAACTTATGTGGTCAAGTTACAAAGGTTTCTCTACATTTTATAATATAGGGTTAATTTCGTTCCTGACAAAAGTAGTCAACAGGTGGTCATTTTACAAAGGTGGTCAACTTTACAAGTTTTACTGTATATATATAGTAAACCTAGGAAATGCGTGTGGAACTTTGGTTTGGAGCATGAAGAAAACATTCATTAGACATAGTACCTCAGAAGGTCTGAAGGGTTGCAATCCAGCGAAAAGCGGCCTGGACCTCTTCGAATATTGGAATATTTGGGTATGGAAATTCCTTAGCCTTCCTTCGCCTGGTATCAAAATAAATTTGCTTTTAAGTAATTCTAAAGGGAATTTTCTAACTCTTTTAGAAGTATAATGACTTCACGAGCTTAGCGAGAAAAAAATATATGCATAACTAAGAGACCGAAGAGTAAAATTGCGTAATACGGAGTAGGTCTGAAATTCAGTCATCCTACGAAAAGCATCATTGTAGATTGGGAAACGAGGGGAGGGGGGGGTGGGGAGGGAGATTTATAAATGCTGGATAGATTATAAATCTAGCTGTGAAAATCATAACAGATCAGGGAAAATATTACTCAATGCGGAGGTTTTCTCAAATTTAAAATCATGTTTAAAAACTGGTAGATCGGGGAACAGGAGAGGTGCGGGGGGGGGGGGAGGTTAAATACTGAGTATATATCATCTATAAGCCCAGTGGCTGAGTGGTAGCCTTCCGTGCTACCATACCACAGGTCCGGGGTTCGATTCCCGGACTGGGCAGGGTCGACTCAGCCTTTAATCGCTGTAATGGGGTCGATAAAATGAGGACCAAGCATGCTTGGGAATTAAACACTGGGTGTTCCTTGTCAGACCGACCACATGACGGAACTTCTGCTTTTGCACCCTCGGTCTCGAAAACTGGGATGGGAACGGTAGGCCATGGCCCCCAAAAGGGTTGGCGCGCCACTGAGTTTAGTTTTAGTTTAGTAGATATCATCTGTAGCCATCTTGCGAAGATCCTGAAAAAGATTTCTTAATGCGCATTAGATCTACGCATATGCAGCTATTGAGCGGAAAGCATCAAGAGGGAGGATTGAGAAATCAGATTTTCGATGTCTACTTTGTTGCTTTTTAATAACGTAGGAGAGGGGGAGGAGAGATTTCTAAAATGTTGAATAGATATCAAATGTAGCCATAATGCGAAGATCATAGAAAATGTACCTAAATAGGTAGTAGATCTTAACACGTTGACTGCCAACCTACGAGATAACTCGTAGTAGGTGAGCTTCCTGAAGGACCAAATTACAAGTTGTCTCGTTGTTGCCGACTTATTTCCATTTTTCAATACATTTATAGAAAGTTAGTAGTTTTTTGCGTAATAAGATGTTTTGAACAATATGATGTGATTAAATTAAACTATCGTTAATTAATTAATTAAACTATACTGCCAACCACGCTGGCAGTCAGCGTGTCGGCAGTCAACGTGTTAATCACAGCTAGTGGGTGAAATGCATCAAACAAGATTTCTTCAATGTCTATTTCGCTTATTTTGGGAGGGATAACGTCGCAATTGTGATGCGTAGAATATTGCGAGATGTTTTCAAAATTCTTTAACGTAACATAATTGCATTGATTGTAAAAATGTTCTCTTTTCATGTTGTTGATTTCTGTTTGAAATGAGAGGTGGGTGCGGAAGGGGGACATTCAGCAACTTCAATATAAACACAGAAGTTTTATTACAAATAACGGAGACTACAGACTTATTTACACTTAGACAGATAACATAAAGGGAAGAGCAACACAGACAGACAGACGGTAGATGAATTTCGGGTACACAGGGCCGAAGGCCCTTTTGCTCGGTATCAGTGAGACAGACTTAGGCATGAATACGGCTCTTTATATAGGTTCTTGGGCGGATTATACTTTAACCAATCACAGATTGCCGTTTGTTGGAGTTCTCTACCAGGTCCGCTAAGGGATTAAAGTAGACTTTCTGAGAGCTCCCGAGAAAGCTTCCAATGTATTAGCCAATGAGAAATAAGGCACTTTTACTATTGAGTTTACATTGTGGGAGAGCGATTACTCTCAACAATTTCAAACTGTATATCCTCAGTACCACACCACGGATACCAGACCCCTCCGAACCTTTTTTACTCGGAAAAAATTGCATGTCAATTACATTGTCGTTGCAAATATTGTAGTCAACTCTCGATATCTTGATCCCTTAAGTTTGGCTTGGATACTCACGGCTAAATTAAATTCTTATTGCAATTTTGCATCACTTAGAGCTCAGGTGCCGCCATCTAGAGGGGAACTGAGCGTGAAAATTCTCAAGTTTTAATATCATCCGCCGATAGTGGAGCTACGTGAAATGGTGGATGCCGGTTTCCGGGGAATGCACTAGGACTTCAAGGATAGTGACCGTACGCCGCCCCATTAGAAAGAAAGAAAGAAAAGATCTCGATGTCTTGAAAGCGAACGTTCAATTTATCAAAAATCCTATGAAAATTATTTTGACAAAAGTAAGTAGCTCTTATCTGTAATAATAACCAAAATGAGTACAAACTAAACTTATTTAATTAATACTGTCTATATTTATAAGAAAATCAATAGTAAACATCATTAAAAAAGTTTAAAAAGTGTAATCTGTTGTTTTATTCGAGAGAAAAAAATGGCAATGCAAGTGGAAATGAAACTCAGTAACACACAAATTTATGGCATTTCCAGAGACATAAGAATAGTAGTGAAATGTTTCTTGAATTTATCACAAAACTCTTTTCGCTTTTCTCTTTACTCCATAATCTTAACCTAAATCATTTTTTCTTATCTCAGTGCGTGCATGCTTGTCGTCGTTTGCTCAACGCAATATTTTTTCTCTTGCATCCACTAAAGGTCAAATGTGAAGCAGCTTTCGTTATAAGATTTTAAAAACGTCTATTTCTCTCGCATAATGAGTCTATAGCAAAATATGCAAACAATTAGCCTTGTTTAGATCTTGGAAATTGATGGAGGCTGTGTAAATAAATGTGCCCTTTTACATTTCCAGTTGTCTTTCTTCTTCCTTGGAAAAATTGATTTGAAAATTTTGGAGAAGCTATTACAATTGATGCTTTTAAATTGTTTTGCAAGGATAAAAAACATTCTGGAATTATAAACCTGAATCATTGATTAAGGGTTGCATTTGGATCGGGACGAGTAGATTTTGTCCCAGCGCTTTAGTCGCTGCTTTGAGAAAAGGCGGGGGAGGGGGTTGTTGCGACACGTTGTTGGGTTAGGCCAGGGTTTCTCAACCTTTTTTGACTGATGGCCCCCTTTACTAAATAAATTTTTCCTGTGGCTCCTGACCCACTATATATATATATATATATATATATAATTATGTTTCTCTGATTGTAAGCTTAATTGTAAGATACACACAAGGATATATTTCTTATTTATAAATTATACAATAACAACAGTGATGGGGAAAACTACGGCCCGCGGGCCAAGTCCGGCCCGCGGAAAGGTTTAATCCGGCCCGTTTAAGAGTGCCGTCGTGAGAATGTTTGAACGCGTTCTTACTTCGTAGTGACGACCCGCATAAAAACTACCTGCGGCGATATCCAAAACACAATAGTATTCTGGACAAATCCATCCGACCTAAACAGATGACTCATCTTCGCTCGAAACTTCCAGACACTCTCGCATTTTCGATTCATTGTTCTGTTTTCTCGAAAGAACCGGAAAACTCCAATTCCCGAACAATCCTTGCAGGTAGGTATAAATACAAGCGAGGCCGCCCGAAGATGTGGATTCAGAATGTCGAGTTCAGTGTCGATGAGCACCTTTCATCAGTTTTAAGGTTTTAAGAATCTCTGCTTCGCAAATGGAACCGGACTATGATGAAATTTTGATGAAACAGTCTCAATTTCATTTTTCTCATGCACCATCAACCAGTAATGACACCAGAAAATAAAGTGATAATACTTCACATCAAGAACTACACTAAATTCATTTTATATTTTGGGCTTATAATTTTCTTACCTTCTGCTTTTTTACTATTAAAATAATAAGTGTATGTAATAATATATGTATATGTTTATAGAACACATAAATTTTTTAATGATTAAGCATTATTCTTTGGCCCGCTACGATTGTCTAGTTATTACAAATGGCCCGTCTTAAAAAAAGTTTCCCCACCACTGAATAACAACATATTTTATTTTTAAATTATTTACAAGTATGTACATAATGTTCAATGCGAACCTTGCGCTTGATGCAGTGTTACTAAGTCTTCAATATCAGTATCAGGTGTAAAACTGGTTAAAGCTAATCGTAAATCCCCTCTTTTAACAATATCCAAACGATTTCGCTCCTTAGTTTTCGCATGAAGAAGTTGGCTGAAGGATGATTCGACAAGGTAAGAAGTGGGAAATGCAAAAAAATATAATTCAGCCTTTTCCCAAAGCTGGGAGTACTTCTCTCTAATTTCATTATGTAGCCAAAAATTAGCAAGACCGCTTTTAAATCTTATTTGTGCACTTACATCACTTTGTAATTCTATGATAGATTCTTGAAAAACGGAATCAACATCATCAATATCTGTTTGAAAGGGGTTAATTACCCATTGAGGAATCTTCGTATCTAGTATATCAGAGAATCTTAACTTCATATCGTCATATAATTGTTTGCAGTGCTCTGTGTATACAAAAATGTCACTATCTTCTAGTTCGGCAGGTATCAAACTCAGGGATGAAAAGTGAATCAAATTACGAAGCGAAATATTATTCTTGTACAATTCTAGCTGTTTAAGAAAAGCAGTTATCACTTCTTTGCAGCGAATCAGGTTGCAATTATTCCCTTGCAAATCTTTATTTAGAAGATTTATTTTTTCAAACATGTCTGCCAAATAAAATATATCACATTTCGCTTCTATTACCTTTTCTTTTAACTCATCGTCATTTAAGAATGTTACTATACTATCCCACAATGCAACGAAACGACGAAGGCAATTTCCCTTTGATAGCCATCGAGCAGTTGTGTGCAAAACAAGATATTCATAATCTTCATCATTATCAATGCATAGCTGTTTAAATAGACGATCTTGCAAAGAATGAGATTTTATCAACGACTTTAATTGCTGTATCAAGAGAGCAATGCAATCTTCCTCCTAGTTTCTTGGCCACTAGATGCTGCCTGTGAATCACACAATGAATGCAAATATATGGGGAACAATCTTCTTCAAATGTGCAATAAACCCTCTGTACCTCCCTACCATGGAAGAGGCTCCATCCGTAGCGCAAGCTATGATATTTGTCAAAGGAATATTATTGTTTTCAAAATACTCAGCCGTTTCTCTGAAAATTGAATCACCCTTTGTATCAGTTTTAAGTTCTTTAACAAAGAGCATTTCTTTAACTAATATATCTTCTTTTAGGAATCTGACATAGGCCATTAAAATTGCACTGCTGTCACTCAGTGTAGTTTTATCTATTTGCATTGCAAATTTCTTTTCGCGTAAATTTGTAGTTAAGTGGTTTTCTACGTCTTTTGCCATTTCATCAATGCGCCTTGATACGTTAGAGTTACTTAAAGGAATAGTTTGAATAACGTCTTCAGCATTCTGATTCATTACATTTGAAATTATTATTCGTACGGATGGCAAAATTAAAGTTTCACCAATAGTGTGGGGTTTACAAGTTTTAGCGATTAATTTGGAAATCTCATACGACGCTTGTAACCCCCTTTCTTGCTTCTTATGTTTTTTTTTTTTTCAAAAGGTTTGAGATGGTTTTTCGGGACACATACTCATTTTTCATATTTTTGAAAAATGATAATGGTTTGTCCTTCAATTCTTTATGCACAGTTTGCAGATGATGCTTAAGTTTACTGGGACGCATACTATCATTAGATAGGGTATTCGCACAAATTAAGCACAGGGGATATTTTCTTGCCAGGGGGCTGCAATGAAGCCAAATGCCAAGTAATCAACAGAGTACTGCCGACATTTTTTTTTTTTCGCTTTAGCAATTGCCATAATTAAGCTGAAACAATGTAATTACAATAAATAAAAACGAAGAAAATAAATGGCAAGAAATAATGTTGAACGAACAGGAAATTGCAAGATGCATATTTAACAGTGGTTTTTGTTCCTTTCATTCTTTTGGTTTTTTAAAGCGCAATAATCAAGTGCTTTATGCTATTTTGATATTTTAAATATGAATTACGGAAAAGTTATGAATAAAAAAGTTATGAAAGAAACTAGAAATATGTCAAAAAAGCTTCATACCTTAAAACAATAGAAAAAATTGTAAATTTTTTCAATTTGTGGTAGTTTATATATAGCAACCGTTAAAAATTTTAATAAATCACTTAGTCACATTAGTTAAACTCTTTGATTAATAAAACCTTAGAAATGTGTCTCTGTTTTAAAACACAAATACTTGTTAACGCCAAACACTAACTTGGATACCAGATGAAAACACAGCTTCTAAAAATAAATGCTCCTGTTTATAAGAAAAAGGTTATAATAAAAAGTAACAGTAGTAAGTAGCTCTTAGCAATCATTCTGCAGATTAAAATATTTGCTTAGGATTGAATTGAGCTTACCATATAGGAAATAATGCTGGGAATTAATGCAAAAAGTCGACATGCCAGCGCTGATTTTGATCTATATTTAAAGATACACTAAACACTTTATTTAAAGATACACACTACATAAAGTAAAAACTAACATAGAAATATTTATTTGCATTACAATAACGTTTTGCAAGCCAAAGAAATCGCCTATTAAATGAATTAGTAGAAAGGTGTCACTTTATGAAAAAAAGAAAACTATTGAACGTATTCAAAATCTTGAGTGACACACTGGTCACATGACAATTTAATTCTTCTCCATTTGAAAAATATAAAGTTTTTAGTTAATTTATGAAAATATTTTGCACAGATAAATTAATAAATGACTTGTTATATAAATATTCATAATGTACTATAGTAAAATCGGAGCAATTCCAGAGTATAAAAAATTAAATATTTACGTATTTTGGAAAAATTTTAATTTTGACAGTTTTAGATTCACAAAAAGTAATACAAATGTAACAACCTACAATTGATAATAAATACATGAATGCTTGAAATAATTTTCCTTATGAGAAAGCCTTTTTACCTTTAATAAACGAGTCTTTTTAGCAGTAAAATTTATACTGTCAAAAGTTACTACAGGAAGTACATAATTTTTAGAACTTTAAGGTAAGTTCGATAATAATTCTAAAAGAAAAATAAAGAAGAAATTGAAAAAAGAGGAGAACAAAAACCAATTTTAAAATGCAACTTCATTAAGGAGCTATGAATTTTGCTTACCATTCATCCAAAATTAAAAATGCTACTGCTTGTTTTTCAATATCGCAAAGAGAGTTCGTCCGTTTATATTTCTTTTTGTGTGTGTGTGTGTGTTATATAATTTATTATTATTATTTTTTACTCAACCACACTATGGGCTTCTCATAACGACGACCATAAGACTCGGCGCAGATACTATAATAACCTTTCACCCCATCTATTTTTCAACTCCTGAAACTAAACATGTATTGTAATACAATGTAGACAGAATGTCTCGCATAGATCAAGGTCTCCAACTCAAACAAGCACATGTATGGAGACTATATGGCGCTATTTGAGTGATTTAGGTTTCGTAAAGAGCACGAAGGAAACTTATGTGGTATCAATGGAATTTTATTTGTAACATTTGTAGTATTTTAATCTTAGTAGTACCATCAAGTGTAATTATTCGAGAAATTTTCAGTGTTGTATTTATAATGCTAGTTAGAAAACATGTCGTGGCCCACTTCAGAATGTCTGTGGCTCTCCTAAATTTCATTTTCTTTCTGTGGCCCCCTGGGGGGCCATATGGCCAACGTTGAGAAACCCTGGGTTAGGCATTCGTCGAATTGCCTGTTAAGAGTTTTTTCTGGTTTTCTTCAATGTTCAATGGAGGGTAGTCACTTTTAGACTTTTTTGGTGAAGCCGTTTCCCCAAAGGTGCTATGCACAGGAAAAAAAACCGATGCTAAAATAAACTTTATTTGGAGCAGTATTATTATTATTTTTTTATTTCTTTCTAATGGGGTCTTGGGGGTTTCTTTCTAATATGGTTATTAACCTTTTCAGTCCTTGTGCGTACCCCAGTAATCGACATCCATTTTTTCAAGTAGCATCCATGTCGGTGGATGCCATTGCCATTGAGGATTTGGACGCTCAGTTTCCCCTAGATGGCGGCACCTGAGCTCTCATTTGATGCGAATTGCACTAGGTATTTAATTTAGCCGAGAGCATCCAAGCCAAACTGATACTCAAGGGATCTTTAACATGCCGCACAATCATGGGGCATGGGCGCAGACGATTTTCCGCATGATTTGGAGCAGTATTATTTGCAGAATATGCTGCCTAAATTGTTAGAAAAACTACGGCACTCAAAACCTTCAGCAGCATATCTGTATATTATTTGGAGCAGTATCATATGCGTGTGGAGGTTTTGAGTGCCGTAGTTTTTCTAACAATTTAGGCTCTATATAAATAGCAAAATATTGTGTTTTTATTAATAAAATTTCTGTTTCGTGTAATAAAACCATTGCAATTCTCTCTCTCTCTTTTTTAGCCTACTTTCCCGTAAAAGTAAAAAAAATAAATAATAAAGCATGAAAGAAGGCTTAATGTATCGCGAAAATATTGTTAAAAATAAAGAAAAGTCAAAAAAAAAAAAGATTGAAAATTAAAAAAATTTAAAGTTGGGTTTTGAGATGGGGAAAATGCGTGTCTGTCTGCCCCCCCCCCCCCACAATAACTTTTGAACGAATTGTCCGATTCGAAAGATTTTTTTTTTTGAATTCGAAAGGATAACGGTGAGGACATCTCATTTTCATACCTTGCTTTTTGATTTGACCATTTTTTTGTTTAATTTTGAACAGTTTAGAAAATCTTAACAATAGCGCCTGTAGACAAAATTCTGGGCGTAGGATCCAAGCTCCTATGAAGAAGCTTATTGGAAGAAGCTCTCGGTGTGAAATGTTTTTTGATTTGAACAAATCTTGTTCATTTTTGAACAGTTCAAAAAAATAACACTAGTGCCTATGAGGAAATTTCAATCCTATATAAATCCTGATATAAAAGACGGAATTGCTTGGAACAAAGTTCATCGGAAAGCTCTTATGACGTAAGAACATATACAGATACCAAGTTCAACCAGAACTAAATGAGCCTATTTTCCTATGAATTTTTTTGATCGTAATTTTTAAGGATATTTTCGATTATTTATGAATGAATGAATGAGTGAATGAATGAATGAATACATAAATTAGTGAATAAATACATGAATGAATAAATGAAAGAATGAATGAGTGAGTGAATTAATCTGTATTAACAGTTTCAAAAGGTGTATTTGAAGTAATTAAGAACTAAAGCTAAATGAGAAAGAGAAAGAGAGATATATAGCTAGATTATAAATTTGAAATTAGTGTATACGGTAAAGTAAGCTCGTATGGTTCTAGACGGAATTTCTTGTTACTACCTTGAGATGTATTAATTCCAAAGGAAGTTTAGTTGTGCCTTAAATGTGGAAAGATTTTTTGACTTTGATTAATCTTGTTTTTGGCTCTCGTACAAAATAAAAGTATTCTTGTTTTTATTCTCTTACTAGTATTCTAGACATCAGTATATTTGTACTATGTACTACTTTAAAAAAAAGTTGAGTGTAGTCAGACATTAGAAGCGTTTTAAAAATATTTCCTGTCAGTGTTAGAAAGCATTGAATTCCCGCGTGTTCTGATAAAAACTTTATGCAATCTATGGGAGAAATACAGTAGTGACTCCTTTACGGGACATCTTCCGAAAAAGGGACACCTGTAATTAAGGCCCAAATTTTCTGGTCGCAGTCTCTTTGAATAGGGACTGCAATGTCCTCCTAATAATGGACACTCTATTTAAGAGACATTCACAAAGAAAATTTTCAAAATTAAACTTACATCGATAAGAAAAATTTACTGGAAGTTGAAGCTCTTTTTTTTCTTTTAAAAATTAACTTCTGGAAGTTGGTGCGAGTCCTAGATGCATGAACAAAGGAACAAGTGCATTTTAAAGTGCTTGCCAAAACTTACATGGGAAGGCTTTTCCCTCTATCGTACTATGGAATACATGTGGGCTTAGCATTGACAGACAGCACCCAGTAGCCAAGAGTTTTTTTATACAAGGATTAAATAAAGTACACTAAACGTAATTTATATTGCATTGCAAATTACATACTTTAAAACAAACCCATCTAATAGATAACTTCAGATAAATTTCTGAAAGTTGCAAAACTTTGCCAATGTTGTTGCTACTAATACCCCTATTATAGGAAATAAATCCTACTACCAGGTCAAGAAGATCAATAATCCACTGACTTAGAGTGATATGCAGCTTCATTTTAGAGCGAGGAACCACGAGGGTTGAAGACTGACTTCACCTCAAATTTTGAACCAGATCCCAGATGAGAGACCACCACCTGGGATGGGCACCCCCAGAGGTATCGTTTCACTTGGAGGACTTTGGAGCCACGAACTATTTGACGTGCACCAGCTCCCTTTAGCGTACACGGCCCACAGGAACCAGCCGCGAGAGGTTTTCACCCTCCCAAACACTGACCTAAGTTGCTTCACTTTCGGTGTTCTGCGGGAACCGAGTTTCTACCGACTGGTCCACTGCGTTACTTTGCCAAAAACTTGAAATTTTCAATGACAAAATTTTAAATTTCGGTAACCTTCGACGTACATTTTGTATGCATTAATCTCTTCCAGTATTTAAGCTTAAATGATAACACACGTCTATCATTAAGTTAAAGTAAGTTAATACACTACACGAGTATGCTTTAATTTATGAACCTCCGAGAAAGGGACACCTCTATTTAAGGCACAAAATTTCCCGTCCTCTTAGTGTCTCTAATTGAGAGGTTTTACCGTACTTATTTTCCCAAAACATCAAACTGCCGCTCAAAATTTCTTGAAGAAGCAAAAAAAAATAATAAAACACACCGCTATTTTTCGAACACTAGGTGACTATAAGTAGTTGTGTTTGAAGTTTGGTTAAGCCTCATTATCAACAAACAGAGGGGCTGAGACGCTCTTGTGAGCGTCATTTAACTTTTGACCTTTAGTAGCAGGGAAAAAAAATCGTGGTTGAGAAAATAAATCTCTTTACAAATGATGAAGTAGGTTAACGGATTGGAAAAAAGTGGTAGATGTGAATTGTCCTATTAGAGGAAGGGAGGGGGGAAGCATTGGAAAATAAGCATGGCATCGAATTGTTTCGAATTTGTCTAACTATATCTAAATATCTATATTTATCTTAATTCAGCTCTCATAGTTATCCATTTAACTCTCTTTTTATATTTATTAAACATGTCTCTTTAATTTTTTGTTTTAAATTTTTTTAATACTACTATTTTCTATCTTCATTTGTACCTCCGTCTCTGGTTATCAACTCTATCTATGCTTATTTATCTCGATTTACATACACCTACTATGTCAATCCTTACTACTATGTGTCTATTTTTTCTTTCATGTCTATTTACGACGTCCATTTTTATTTTCCCATCTATCTTTAAGTTTATCCATCTCTCTCTGTCCCTATTTATATTAGTAAATATATATAGTTCTGTACGTGGATATTTACTAATATAGACTACTCTATATATTTACTAATATATTCATATATATATAGTTCTGTCTTTATCTTTTAGTGTCTAATACTCTGTTTCTATCTCTATCTTTGTCCCTACATCCTGTACGTCTGTCTGGATTCCTTCTTACCTTTATATGTAACTATGATTACAGAAATTTTGTTTTATTGATATCTATGTTTTGATAAATATGCTCCCTCTATTTATTGAGTCTGCGGCTGTTTCTCCTAAAACTCAAATTTTTATGTATATATATATATATATATATATATATAAAACTGTTCGAATTAATTGGGACAAACACTTTTTTTTGTCTGAGTTGATGACCCTTCTAAACAGATGTTTTGGGGCTTTTCCACAACAAATGCCACTGGAAGTTTAGTTCCTCCTAAAGGCATGATGAATTCTATCAAATACATAGAAATATTATGCAGTAGGATTGTTCCATTCATGAACACATTTGACGGGACATTTCAGCATGACTTGGCTCCTTGTCACAACTCGAAATTGGTCCAGACGTTTCTGCGGGAAAATAAAATAAAAGTATTTGATTGGCCTGGTAATTCACCAGACCTAAACCCCATTGAGAACTTATGGCATATTCTCAAGAATCGCTTAGCTAAGATGAATTGCACAACAAGAGAACAAATGATAAAAAGTACCATACAAGTGTGGTTCCACGATGATGATGTCAAGACTCCACTAGTGTAGCCGCATCCATATAGCATGACTTACAGCTCCTGGTATATGAAAAGATATGCCATTCTGTGGGATGCCTCCAAGAAAGATCATTGTTAACTCCAACAATTCTCGATAATCATCCCGCAGTTGTTTATGAGTAGCAAGCTGATTTTCAATAAAATGAATAATGGTAGAGCGTACATCATAAGGCACTTCATTTTTATCAGTTATGTAAACATTTTTGTCAATTTTAACCCAAGTTTCTCTACATCTTTTTAAAAGTGGCATGTCTGGACTAGTAGCCGCATCAATCAGCAAGTCGAAACAGCTTCTCAAAACTAATTCAAAAATGTGATGACGACAAGGGAGGTGCAACAGGTCACGTCACAATTGAACAACTTTTCTAGATTTATGCAGGCACCATTTATTCGGCCTGTGTTGCCTGCTGTAGTAACACGTTGGAGAACACGTAACAGAAGAAGTTGGTTGAACCACTAAAGTGAATACATTTTCATCAGTTGTTTTAATTACCGACTAAAGTATTTCGAATGTAAAAATGAATATTTCACTATAGAATATGAAATATTTTCACTCACTTACGGAATTGAAGCTTGAATTTGGCTTATAACACTTATTAGATTAAGTACACAGCACACAAAGAAAAAACATTGGTTCCGTCATTGCACTTTTAATAGGATGAATATTATCTCAACTTAGTAACACACTTAGTGACAGAATCCACAGTCCACACTTAATTATTACACCAAACAATAACTTCTCAAAGAATCACAAAAATGTATATTGAACAATGGCTAAGGCGTCTTTTTGTTTTACGTCTTTCCCGGATCACATCTCAAATCAGAATGAAAATAATAAACAAAGTATTTTTTTGAATTCATACAGTTCTGATGCTGTCATCTAGGGGGAACTTTATAAAGCATTTCATTCCCTCTTCTCGAAAATTATACAGTAAATATAAAATAACAATAATATCTTGAAAAATAACTTTACAGATGAGAATTTCAAAAACTCATGGTCGATGAGGGCCGCCAGAATGAAGTGCGATTAAGCTAAAATTTTGTACATATCATTTTTTTGTTAATTGGAACAGGATAGGGGGTTGGGAGCTAAGCTTTTCGAAAGTTGAAAAATAAGGGCCACCCTAATGTATATATATTTATCCTCCTGAGACCCGAGCAAAATAAATACACATATTCTCTCAACTATTAGTTTTTTTGAACAATTGGGCATTGAAAGTGATGTTTTTCAAAAAATTAATAAACTTGAATTTTTAAATTTTTTACAGTATAACTATGCGATACTTACACAAAAAAAGTTAAGCAAAAATTTTATTCATTACTTATAACATAAGAAAAGAGATTAAACTTGTATAAAAATCCTAGAACAATATTAAAAAAGAAAAAATATAATGTGAAAATCAAAACAACCGCCAGAGCGCCGAGTTCCAACTTGACTCTTGTATTACTTGACTCTTGTACCAACCTTTTGTTAGAGAAATAATTTTACGACGCATTTCGATTAAGCCCTTACAAAAGTTAATTAGTTTTAAATAATGACCAACCTTGTACCAACTTGACTCTTGTATATTGTAAACAAATAAACTACCGTTTCTGAATTCCCAAAGTTAAAAAGTGGTTTCCTATTCCTCCTTTATAATTCCAGTCCAGGTTTCGCTTACTAAAATAAAATCAGTCACAACAGGGAGAAAAAGCAAAACATCCATTTTATTGGATGCTAGGTCTCAAAAGGATATATATATATATATATATATATATATAATATGTGTGTGTATTCAATCTGCAAATTTTAAGTAACAACTCTTTTTGATTTACTTTTAGATGCTCATAACTGCAAGGAAAGAAAGGGGGGAAACCTCCATTTACCATTTTACTAAAATTTAGCAATTTATATTTTTATAAGCAATATTATTAAAATTAATGCATTAGTACATTTCTAAGAAGTGCATTAGCACATTTCTTTCCTCATTATTTAAAACTAATTAACTTTTGTAAGGGCTTAATCGAAATGCGTCGTAAAATTATTTCTCTAACAAAAGTAAGCAGTTTTTATAAAATTTGTGCCTCATTTATATTTTTCTGAAGTTCATAATTATCCTTTAGTCATGCCTATTAATATACATTTGCTTATAAGTCGGTTTTTGTAGCATAAGTGTGGGAGGTACATTTGTTGTTTTTTGGAGCTCTTAAAAAGTTGTTCACTTTTTTTTTTTCTTTTCGATTGATTTTTCAGAGGGATAATGGACATATTAATTTACATGGAAAAATATTGTCTTTATGTGTAATAACACTTAACTTGAAATGTAGTCGTAAAGAAACGAAGATATTTTGAACTTTTTATTTCAAATAAATATTCTCCGCATTTTTTATTGTTTTTATTTTTCTGTAATTTCTTAATTTAAAACATAAAATAAAATGTTGCATCTCATCTTGAACCGTTTCGTTAGACAATCCGCTCTTTCATTTTGCTTGTATTCTTTCGTGCATAAATTTCTCATTCACTTAAATAGTTTTTAACGAACTCTTCTGCACTTTTTTTAAAGTTTTCACTTCAACTCTTTCTGCCCGTCCGAAGTCAAATTAAACCACTGATGAAACGATTCAAATCCACATTTTACTGATGTCAAGTAGAATCGCTAACGAAGAGATTCTAACTAGAATAATTGTTATGAATTAAATAATTCTACTAATGCCAAATGGAACCACTGACCAAGGGATTCTTATTGGAATATCTTTCGAGTGTGAATCAAATATTCTATTTGTTGTTTTTTCTAATTCCAGTCGGATATCCAAGATCCCCTTTGCAGAGCGACTAGGAATTAAGGCAGTAAGGAGCGTCTTCCGTTTATAGATGAACACCACCACGGTGGAAGTACGACTTGTCTCATTATGTACTTGGATGACACCAGATGGCACCATCACAAATACGCCACCTTTCTTTTTCGACCTAAGAGCAAAAGGAATAGAAAATCTCCACCCTCCAATACCCTCGGAACTGCCTCGGGACTTCAGGGTCCGCGGATTTTACATGCACGTATCCCCAAGTGTACAGGGGGGGGGGGTCTTCAGCGGCTCGGGTATCGAACCCGAGATCCTCCGATCCGAATCTTGGCATCCTAGAAACTAGGCTACCACTGCCCTACAAACATTCTATTTATAGCAAATGTAACATTCCTGACGAAGCGTTTCCTTCTGGAATACTATTTATGAGCGAATCATAAGATTCTACCGATGCCAAATGGAATGACGATCAAAGTGATTCCAACTGGAGTAACTTAGTAGGAATTACAACGTTATACTAACGATAAGTGTAATCACCGATTGAAATAGAATCAAGGCGATTTCAACTGGAGTATTTTGGACTGTAAATCACAATATTGCAAATGGCGAAACTTAAGCGTTCTTAGTATACAATATAATTTTCATTTCGGGTTCGAATTGAATTTGATTCCCAGTAGGCCACTGCACGGATGTTATTGGATGCCTAACACTTTTTTTCTATCATGTCCTAGTGGCCTGGAATCCATTTTAAGAGGCAAATCCAGAGCGATACTAATTAAGGGAATTGAGTGCTGGTAAAGTTTTTTCTGAAAAGGAATTCGCGCCTCAGCAACACCAGATTCTAGGTCTTTGAGTTTCAACCACAGTACTTGAGCCATTATGTATGAAGTTTTCTCTGAAAAAGTACCTCGGGCATCAAAAGCACCTGATTCTAGGTCTTTGAGTTACAACCACAGTACTTGAACCATGTCTGAAGTTTTTTCTGAAATAGTAATTTGTCCATCAAAAACACCAGATTCTAGGTACTTGAGTTACAACCACAGTAGTTGAACCATTATACAAATACAAATACAAATACAAAAAGTACACCAACAACAGGCGCTAGGCCCAACAAGGTGGGTGAATGACTGAAGTTTTATCTGAAAAAGTACTTAGTGCATCAAAAGCACCAGATTATATGTCCTTGAGTTACAACCACAGTACTTAAATTATTACGACTGAAGTTTTCTATGAAAAAGTAATTCGTGCATCAAAAGAACCAGATTCTAGGTACTTGAGATACAACCACAGTGGATGAACCATTATGACTGAAGTTTTATCTGAAGATGCAATTCGTGCATTAAAAGCACCAGATTCTAGGTGTATGAGTGACAACCACAGTACTTGAACCATTATGACTTTTCTGTAAAAGTAATTCGTGCATCAAATGCGCCAGATTCTACGTCCTTTAGTTCACAACCACAGTATTTGAACCATGATGACTCAAGTTTTCTTTGACAAAGTAGTTCGTCGAATCAAAAGTGTTGTGCTGAAATAAATGATGTGTGTATTATTGCACTTTTGGGATAATTATAAACTTGAACCAAACCCACGTAAATAAAGTAGCAGAATTATAAATAACCTCGACCCGTTTTAGTGCAAGAAAAAAAGAAAAGAAGCAGTATTGTTATCTACAGAAATATTTTACATACCTACAAAAAGTTGCACAAAAATGTAGTAAATATAAACGTCCGAAAACGTATGGAAAAATAATAGAAATTGCTGTATTAAAAAAACTGAAAAACTGGAAATAATCCTAAAAACGAATGCCAGGCTTGAGAGAGAAGAAAGAGAGAGAGAGAAAGAAGCTTGATCATTGATTTGTTAAAAAAAAATCTCTCCAAAATGAAACATTCAAAGAGAAATAAGTTGGAAACTGAAAAGAAATTCGTAGATAAGAAACATGGTTACGTGTACGCATGTAAGCACGTTAAAAGATACACTTCTTAATTTCATAATTGTTTTCTTGTGAATTTTTGGTTAAGATGAGAGTGATTGCAACATGCAACGAACGTTGAGCACACAATGCACAACACCATGCACTGTTAAAAATTTTCGTAAAAAACAGTAATATAACAATAAATTTTATTGTTATTTTACCATATTTAATTACAACAGTCGAATAATCATTAAAAAGATACTCAAGCCGCTGATTGTGAAAAAAATCGTTTATTCTCTTTTTCTCTTAAAGAACGTTGAATTAACTGTAATTTACGAGCCCTAACTAGGTCTCGTAGTCAATAAGAATCGGGCATCCATCTTGGTTGTGGATCGAAGAAGTGTGAAGATTAGAATTCCATCGCATAATATTCTATAATTCATTTTTTATCTGAAGGGGGGCGGGGGGAGGAGAAATGAAGAGAAGATGAAGTTAGTAATAGTCATAAAAGCTGGTTGTGGAAACATCTAATATTAAATTATTTTTTGATATTGCATTTTTATCTTTCTCTAAAAAAAAACTTCTCAAAATCTTGGACATCCAATAGGTACCTTTTGGCAAAGCATGGAAGTACTGGCTTTCCACCGTGGAGGTACGGGGTTCTATCCCCGTCTCCGGCAGACCTCTTGCTCCACCGTGTACTCGCACCTCGTCGTCCGCCACAATATAATAGCTATGAATGGTTTCTACGCCTGGAAGATTCTGGTCATATAGTTAATTACCATAGCCTGCAGTATGTTATCATAAATGCTACTAAATAGTTATGAAACCGTAAACTTATGAATTTACGCCTTTTTAACCAAGCTGATTGGAAATGGTTTAGCACCCATAAAGATACAAAAACGTTCCAAACCATAAATTTAATGTTTAATTAGATGGACAGACTGCTGCCTGCTATTTAACCGTAATTTCATGTGTGATGACATTTCTAACAGTGTGAAGTTAGTTTTTTAAAATGTACATTGACTCAACCTATTTAAACTTATATTTGCAAATACATTAATTGACATTATACTGCAATGAATACAAAATAATTATTCTCATCGTTGCAGAAATACCCATTATTTAGTGGTTGGAAATTTCGCAAAATGCTGTGGACAACCTAAGTCCAAATCTCGACGGTGACTTTGTGCCCAAGTGTTGATTTTATTTTGTCTGAGTGTAAATTGACGTCAATCCATGCGTCATTTCAATTGCATTATTATTATTATTTATTTTTTTTTTGAATGTTAAAATTCCACTATCAAACGCCAAAGAGAAAAAGCCTAGTTTCAAATATTATTTTCTAACCTTTGCTCGATACAAACATAAGGAAAGAAATATAAGCTTGTCTTCTCAAGAGCTCAATCCCTCTACCCGCGTTTTTTCCTCCTTCAGCCGTAAAAGGTTAAAAGTTAAACGACGTTCGTAGCAGCATCTCGAGGCAGGCCGCTATTTGTTGATAATGGACCAAACTCGAAGTCTAAACACAATTATCTGCCGTTGGCCTAAACTCTGCAGCCTTGCAAATTGACGTCACTTAGTGAAGGGGGTGGCTTATGTAATTCGTTTTTCCCTTTACAAACTTCGGACGCCGCTCTGCGGCTTTTTGCAGGGAATTCTTGTTCGAAGTCTTCGAAAGTCTTTATTATAACAAGCTGCAGCTGCGGTGGGAATACAATGGTAGGTAATTTAAGAGAAAACCCCACGAAGTTTTGCGTTCACTGAGACTTTTTTTTATTCTTATGGTTAAGATAAAAAGGAAATTACTGTTGCTGAATGTTCCCGAGGGATGGAATATTATTCGGAATTCCTTTTGGGTATTTTATTAGCACGCGATATAAGCCCTTTTTTGCTTCAGTAAATTTCCACTGGCTTTCGTTTCTGCACAAATCCTTGTCTGAAAGTTTCTTGGAATTGATTGACGGGGTTGTCAAAAACTGGATTTGAACGCTTTTTTTTTTCAAAAAGTTGTCTCAACTACGATAATAGTAATATGATTACATTTTGCATAGAGTAATATTTTCAAGAAAAAAAGCACAAGCTTGTGGCATTGTGCTAATGGATTTGTCTAAGAACATAAAGGTCCAAAGCTCTACACCTCGCGACACAGTCTCTGATCAGATAATCAAGAAGGTAAGCTGGCTGTTGTGCCACCTTATCTGACTTTTATCTTGATCATGATATTGATTCATGATATTTATTCTTGATCATGATTGTTTTCCTTCCTAGGATTCTTTTCTGAAATGTTGGAAAAAAAAATCTTTGGAAGTCCTCTAGGAAGGTTTCTTTCTTCAAGGTAAAAAAAAGCATGAAATAAATTTCGTCTGCAGTCTCAGAAGAAAAAGAGCTCTCACATTTGACGATTCTTCAATCGTCAAGAAAACTTCGTCATTTACAACGATTTTTTTTCCTCGCGCGATCACGTGACTTAAAAAAAAAAGTTACTGCATAGATTTCGCCAATTTGACGAAAGGTTTACTTGGAGCATTTTTCAAGAAGCCATTTCGTCAAATACGACTAAAATTTCGTGAGATTTGAGCATGTGTTTCTGATAGTGTGTCGCAGTATAGCACGTTGAGATTGGGGCTCCATTGGGGAAAAACAGGCCAACTAAGGGAAAAAGGACAGTCGAATCGATATGTTATTAGGAAAAAATAAATACAGCTAAATTGTTCAAGTTTAACTTTGAAATCATTGTAATTTTTAAATAAGTAATAAGTTGCGGCATGAACTCATATCAACACTAGTTTTGGCAACTTCTTGAATGAGTCACGCATGAAATTCGACTCAGAAAAAACGATCTTTTAAATGCACAAAGTATTATTAAATTAAAATCAAAAGTGCCAGTGTGTTGTATAATAAAAACATACTCTTTAAAAGCTAGCAAAATAATTTTAAATGGCTACATCAGATACAAGAGAAAATTAAACATATTTAAAGAATAAATAAGCGCTCATATTACTTTAGCCATATGGTTAACTTACAATAAAGTTTAGGCAATTTTTATATTGATGTTTCATCCATGCAGACAAATACTGGTCTAATATTATAGCATAAAATATCTTGGAGGTATATTTTTAGTTTTTTTATTTTAGCAAAAATAGATAACCAACTAAATATAGTAATAATTAGGTGGTCAACACACAAATAGTTTTATAATACTCCCACCCAAATTTACCGTATATAAGTGGTCAATATAGACAGGTGGTCAAATTAGGTGGTCAAGTTACAAACGTCTTTCTACATTATACAGTCAAACCCCGTTAAAACGAACCCTCAATGGACCGACTTCGGAGATCGCTATAACCGAGGGTTCGTTACATCCGATTTTGCAAAAGAAGTGTTAACTGACTAAGATAAACTATATAATAAACATTTTTCGAACAGTAATTAGGGTAGAGTAAAATATTAACTTTAAATATGGTTTTAATAATAAAAAAACAAATTTTAAAAATTTACCTTATTATTTATCCATAGTATGAAAAAAAGGTTATTATTGGCTGTAAACTTTTGAATTTTATATACACCATTGTAACAGATAGTGTTTGACTAGACTAAAACATAAAGATGGCAAGGAATGTTGCCGATACAAATTGCATAAAAGACTTAAAATTTTGGATAGCTATAATCGATTTTCTAACGTTTGGTGATCTTTATAAACGATTGAAAATGCGCTAAGGGTTCATTCATAAATGATGTCACGCTTCGAGGGGGGGAGGGGGGTTCGTGAAATTATGACAAAGTGTGACAAGGGGAGGGGAGGGAGTAACAAGAAGAGTGACATCATGCATTATGCAACATAGCGTGACGCGTGACAAAGGGGGGAGGGGGGTCCGCTGAAGTGTGACATATTGTGACAAAGGGGAGAGGGGGAGTCAAATATATTTGAAAAAAGCGTGACGTCGTTTATGAACGGCCCCTAATGACGAATGGTTTCAGTTGGGACCAATTGTAAGGGTCGTTACAACAGGGGATCGTTATATCCCAGGTTCGCTACAGCAAGGTTCGATTGTATAATATAGGGCTAATTCCGTTCCTGACAAAAGTGGTTAACTTAGACAGGTGGTCAACTTTACAGGTTTTACTGTACTTAGTTTCCTATCCTTATTTTTACATATTTTTTAGTGTGAGAAAGTAATCCAGTTAGTACAGTAAAACATCGGTTTACCGCTCCTCAGTTTACCGCGGAGTCGGATATACCGCGGTGACTATCATGTCCCCCAACGTTTAAACCACCCTTTATCATTGCCGCATTTAAAGGTGATTCCTTAGTTATGCGTGTGTAACTTCTTTTATAGCGCTATCAACCTTTGTATTCCAGATTCTTTAACATTCTTGAAAATTAAACATATTCCCCAGTGAAAAGTACGTTCTTCCCCTTCCAAATCTAATTTTTTCTTCCTCTTCACAATCCCATGTTGATACACAAAGAGATTTTTAAGCACCTTTTTTTTTCGGAACACAGTGGATTTGTAACCTATCGCTCAATAGACTGATTGAGCAGCTGAGATGTGTGCTTCTTGCACAGCCCTTGCACAGCCATTACAGTGAATAAAATGGCAGCAAAGAAGAAAAGAAAAAATTATACTATAGGTGGAAGAAAAGTTACGAGTAATTCATAAAGTTAAAAATGATGCAACAATAGTGAGTATTATTTTTTGAATATGGTTGCGCGGTATAATTTCACTATACCGCGGTTATGTTATAACGCGGGTGCCAAACATGTCCCCCGGCACCCGCGTTTTAACGGGGTTTTACTGTACTCGATTGTAAACCCATAAACTCATAAGTAAAAAAAACTGTTGCTGTTGTTCTTTGACAGCACCAGCGATAAATTAAGCATTTATAAGAGACAGATAGAGAGAAAAGAAATATTCTACTGCACGCAAACGTTTATAGAAGAAAAGGTTGCATGGGAAAAATTAATTTTAAATTAAGCTTTGCCAACTCTTTTCTGGAAAAAAACAAACAAAGGAAATGAATAAATTTTCATGAAATGCTGTTAATGAGTGAAATGCTATTAATGAGCAAACAAACGTTCTTCAGTGATCATTATTTACTCAGATTCAGAAATTGTTAGACAAACACAATTTTTTATACAAATGTTTGGAATTCCTTGAGACAGTTAAAATTAAATGAATTATTAATGTTATGTGTTTTGACGATTTTTAAGTTTTTTTTTTAAAAATCCTGGAGATCGCATTAATTTCTAGAAATGCGTAAAAATAATGACGGGGAAGTGTATAAATGTCCCTTGGCATTATGGATCCTTATTGGCGAGAAACTTTAACATTTTACATGTTCAAAATGTCACTTAAGTCAATGAACTATAATATAAAATGTACTTTTAGGGTTACTAACAAAATATGATTATCTTGTGCAATTCCCTAGTTTTGAAAAAACTTATGGCATTGGAATAAAAAAAAAAAAGATTTTTTGATTTTCAAACATTTTTATTTTTTGACTTTAGAATATTTTTTAAAACTGACAGGTATTTTATGTGCTTTATGTGTGCAGAAGCTATACAGATTCCATCAAAAACTCTAAAAGTAAACTGAGAGCGCAGCGGAACATGGGCGTAAAAAATACGCTAGACACTGCGAATACTAGTTCTTATATATATATATATGTAACATCACATTTGTAACAACGTCATTTTGGCAAAAGATGTCAATCTAAAGTCAGTAGCAGCCGAGCTCAATTAATCCTTAGTTTATTTACAGCTTCTACACTGAAAATGAACACATTCCAGCTCACAAGACGACGACAACACAAAACACAAAATCTATTTACACGTTCTTACACCAAGTACATCGTCCGAATCCTACAAAAGTTAACTTCTCCTGCCATGTATAATTTTTTGAGCTCTCCGTCACGTGATACCGCACATTTTTCTGATTGGCTGGCCCTGGCCCCTAAAGTTACGTTAGTTTCTGTTCTCGCCCTGAAAAAAGGGGAAGGGGAAATGCATAAAGTGCCTGCAAATATATACTATTTCAATTTTAATTTTTAAGAAATAAGATGGATTTATTGAAGATGTAAAATATGCAAGTCAACATTATTATCTAAGTGAAAAACATTCTGTAAAAGTGGTTGTTGTGGTATGTTGCTTGCAAGGGCGTCGTCGAGCAATCTACCTTCAAACATTATGAAAAGAAATTAATTTTGTTAAAAAACAAAACAACGTGGAATTATAATTCGTTACAACGCAATTTTTAGAATTTCAAACAATGCAGACATGTACCTCACATTCATTTCAAATGCACGATCTGTAACAATCCTTTTACTCACAGAGGATGAGGCACTATCCATTAGATGATTGATTAATCCTAAAGGAATGGCGACTGTTTAATGCATCAGTTCTGATTTCATAATAGCGTAACGTCAATTGTATTACCATGTGATGAGCAAGTCATCCCTGGTGACACATTCGAGCGCGACTGCAACTCAGAGTCAGTTTGGGAACAAGGAAAAACTGCACAACTGTGAGTAATCCTTATTCTAATGGTGTTTAAAGCGGGAGTGAGCATTTATTTCGTTAAAATGGGTATTTCCTTGTATCGGTATTCGCTGTGACGATGTTTCACTGCAGAACTGTAATTTTCATTGATTTTTTGTCCGGTCTCTGAAGTTGCATTTAATACCAAAGAAATGTCACTAAATATTATGGAATTGTAAAAAAGCTTAGGAACTGAAAGGATTAAAGCAAAGCTGGGTTTGAGCTCAAGAACAACAACGCATGTTCATTAAGTTTAATTTTTTTTTTTTTTAAATTACTGCACAGAAAATTAGAAAATCGGACAATCAGGTATAATCTGTTGGGACAGTTAGGTATGATATTGTCCTTTATTCGGAAAATATGCTGGGACAATCAGGTATAATCCTTTATACCTGCTGGGACAATAAGGTATAATCCTTTATACGGACACTCTGCGGGGACAACCAGGTATGCTCCTTTATTCGGATAATCTGCTGGAACAATCAGGTATAATCCTTTATGCGGACAATCTGCTCCGACAATCAGGTATAATCCTTTATATGGACAATATGCTGAGACAATCAGGTACAATCCTTTATGCGGATAACCTGCTGGGACAATAAGATATAATTTTTATACGGATACTCTGCTGGGATAATCAGATATGATCCTTATAAGAATAATCTGCTGGGACAATCAGGTATAATCTTTTATACGGATAATCTGCTGGGACAATCAGGTATAATCCTTTATACGGATAATCTGCTGGGACAATCAGGTATAATCCTTTTTTGGATAATCTACTGGGATAATCAAGTATGATCCTTTATTCTGATAACCTGCTGGGACAATAAGATATAATTTTTATACGGATACTCTGCTGGGATAATCAGATATGATCCTTTATAAGGATAATCTGCTGGGACAATCAGGTATAATCTTTTATACGGATAAAATATTACGGAAGAAGAAAGATGCGGACAATCTGCTCCGACAATCAGGTATAATCCTTTATATGGACAATATGCTGGGACAATCAGGTATAATCCTTTATACGAATAATCTGATGGGACAATCAGGTATAATCCTTTATACGGATAATCTGCTGGGGCAATAAGGTATAAACCTTTATACGGATACTCTGCGGGGACAACCAGGTATGCTCCTTTATTCGGATAATCTGCTGGAACAATCAGGTATAATCCTTTATGCGGACAATCTGCTCCGACAATCAGGTATAATCCTTTATATGGACAATTATGCTGAGACATTGCTCATTGCTGAGACATGCTCATTATGCTGAGACAATCAGGTACAATCCTTTATGCGGATAACCTGCTGGGACAATAAGCTATAATTTTTATACGGATACACTGCTGGGATAATCAGATATGATCCTTTATAAGGATAATCTGCTGGGAAAATCAGGTATAATCTTTTATACGGATAATCTGCTGGGACAATCAGGTATAATCCTTTATACGGATAATCTGCTGGGACAATCAGGTATAATCCTTTTTTGGATAATCTACTGGGATAATCAAGTATGATCCTTTATTCTGATAACCTGCTGGGACAATAAGATATAATTTTTATACGGATACTCTGCTGGGATAATCAGATATGATCCTTTATAAGGATAATCTGCTGGGACAATCAGGTATAATCTTTTATACGGATAATCTGCTGGGACAATCAGGTATAATCCTTTATACGGATAATCTGCTTGGACAATCAGGTATAATCCTTTATACGGGTAACCTGCTGGGACAATACGGATACTCTGCTGGGATAATCAGATATGATCCTTTATAAGGATAATCTGCTGGGACAATACGGATACTCTGCTGGGATAATCAGATATGATCCTTTATAAGGATAATCTGCTGGGACAATCAGGTATAATCTTTTATACGGATAAAATATTACGGATGAAGAAAGATGCGGACAATCTGCTCCGACAATCAGGTATAATCCTTTATATGGACAATATGCTGGGACAATCAGGTATAATCCTTTATACGGATAATCTGCTGGGACAATCAGGTATAATCCTTTATACGGATAATCTGCTGGGACAATCAGGTATAATCCTTTTTTGGATAATCTATTGGGATAATCAAGTATGATCCTTTATTCTGATAATCTGCTGGGACAATCAGGTATAATTCTTTATACGGATAATCTACTGGGACAATCAGGTCCCAGCAGGTTCTTTATACGGATAATCTGCACACGGGAAAACTGGAAGTCATTTAGAAATTTTCATCGCTCCTTAAAATGAATAAAGAAATTTAAAAAAGAAACCTAGCACTTTGATCATAACAAAGAGCTACGCAAACAAGCACTGAAAAAGCCTAAAGGAGAAAAGGAAAGGGAAGTTTTCTGTCAATTTCTTAGGCGATAAAACCTTCTCCGGAAATCAAAGATGCTATGTCTTTTCTTGAAGCGATCAATAAGAAACTTCCGTAAGTATTCAAATGTCCTCGCATTTGAATAAATTTCCTGATAGTAGTAGGTGGAAAGGAACTGTTAAACATGTGTGATAAAACTCCTTAATGTATTCTGTGTCAGTAGTCTTGTTCCCTTCGATAATAGCACTCAAATCTAAAAATAGAAACTTCGCAGCTGTGGGAGCGACTGCATATTTACAACTAGTTGCAGAGCTTGTTGCTGCAGTCGAGATGATCAAATTGTAACTTTGATAACATGTTGTAATTTTTTTTTTTTTTTGAAGAATATTTTAAGATTTCACGCGCAGATAATACATTTGATGTACTATATACAAACAAGTAATTTAAGATAAAAAGTAAAAGTTAACATTTGTCACAATGTTTGTTAAAGTTATATTAAATGTTTGGAAATAAAAAGTGAATTCGTCGCTTAATTTCTTGCTTTCCAGCACTAAATTACTATTATAATGGATTTACATGAAAGGGTATTGTGTTGATTTTCTACGTCTTGAATTACCTTTTTATTTCATATAGTGACACAGTTGCCACTATATGAAATGCTATCCCTATTTAAAATTTTAAAAGAGAATTAAGGATGCAACTAATTAAACACAAAAAAATCTTTACTTTTTTTTTTTTTTTTTTTAAAACCTGTGATTCAGTTGCACTATTAATTAATTTGGGTTTAAATCGCCTAAAAGTCGTGTCGTGTAAATGTTTTCCCCTTTGGCTGCTAGTTGAAAACCAGTAGTTCAGTTACATTACTGTTGAATTTTGTGAAGGCCGCTAAAAGCGGTATTTTTAAAAAAATACCTTTATCTATTAGTTGAACGTTTGTAGTTCAGTTACATCTATATATATACATATTTCACTTAACGTGGACCAGTTACAATTAAATTTTGCGGTACGATACGATCCCGGTAGCAGAAATCACACAGCAGGGCAGGGAGCGCTGCAGATTTATATTGAAGCTTGCAAATTAATTAGCCACCTTACATATTTTTAAAAAATTAGCTTTAAAATTAGATTAGCTCAATTTTATGTTTCATTAATTTATTTATAAACTGAATTGTTATAATATTTATTGTCTGCATGTATTATTATTACATGTCAACTATTTTTTACGTGGTTTTATTTAACTTGACTTGTGGCGGAATTTTGTAAGGCGGTTTTCGACCAACTATTACTGCATAAATTATCTTCAAACTTTGCACATAAGCTTATCTTCGATGACAATGCAATGATCCATCCATTTTATAATTTATTATAACGTTAATTAGGAAAAAAATTAATAATTTTGGCTCTGAGGAAATTATCAGCATTATCATTTGCCGTTTGGCAACAATAGTTTTGTTTGAATAATGCAACGATGTTTTAAATTTAAATAAAACCATGTAACTTAAAACATTTTTGGCGATTTAATAATTATTTTATTGATGATTGTAAATTTAGTTTCACTTCATTTGGTGCTGCAGATAAATTTTGACTTCTGAAACTTGTGCTGCAGATTGATGCAGACAATTTTGCTATACGATTCTGACATCATGCAAAAAACAAACGATGGCTAAACGATATTTGAAAATTTGTTTAATGATTAGCATAGAAAAGTAACACAATATTTGTATTTGTTACCGTAACTTACGGAGACTTTAACAGATTAATTTCTATTTATTAAAAAGTATTTCCATTCGTAACTCAATTTTTATTTTCCGATTCTTTGGAGTGGACATACCGTATAGTTTGTTTATATCGAATGATTGTTCTCATGTTTATACCTTGCGATCTTTTCTTAAGCCTTTTGAATTTTAAAGCGTTTTCTATGAAATTTAAAATGGTTAATTTCCGATCCTTTGGAATGGCAACACCTTCGTTTATATATTAGCAGACATTACAGAGCTTTAAAACTGTTCTCACAAAAATTTTCAGTAAAGTTTTATTGTTGAACTTACAGCCCGCAGATGTTCTGGAGGGGAGCAGCTAGTTATTAATAATTTTTACTTTGTTCGCCAAAAAAGACAGTGGTTATAACCTTTGCCTGGTAAGTTTAAAATCGGTCGTTCAGTCGCATTAGTATTACTTTTGGATATAATCATAGACATTTAAGAACTAGACACTATAACTGGGCGGACTCGGTGGCGCACAGGTAAGGATGAGGTCGGGCTTACGTGCCCTGCTCGGCGATCAGCGAGCATTTCTCGTTGTAAAAAGAGAAAATGAGATAAAAAACGTAGGTATGTTCCTTTATAAGGATAATCTGCTGGGACAATCAGGTATAATCCTTTATACGGATAACCTGCTGGGTCAATCAGGTATAATCCTTTTTTGGATAATCTACTGGGATAATCAAATATGATCCTTTATTCAGATAATCTGCTGGGACAATCAGGTATAATCCTTTATGCTAATAATCTGCTGGGACAATCAGGTATAATCCTTTATACTAATTGGAGGGTCGCTTTCACGTGATTCCTAATTAATCGGTTAAGTGCAAAGCGAAGGAGGAAAGCACTGTAACTCCGTCTAGATTTTAAAGCTCTATAGGTAAAACTCTGAAGGTTACAAATGCAGCATTTCAATTTTTCCGTTTGTGTTTCATTATTTTTCCTCTTACAAATGCATTATGACAAGCTACGTTTTTTCTTCAGTTGCATTTCTCCGTTTTGAAATCTTGTACTTTCTCATGGATTTTTAAAATTATTTTGATTACCTTCGTGACTAAACGCTTTCATTGTTTTTAAAGTATAAAGTGTGGATTTTTTTAAAAATGTTGTAATGTTGAAAAAATCTAACATCCATACATAAGTTTGATATTTTTTTGTGAAGTTCGTTGCATAAAAATTTTACCGTATTTGTTTTATTGCTTTCAAATTTATGTCACACAAAAAGGTTTGAATTGCATGCTAACTACCTCAACTGAAAAAAGACCCGTTTAATAAATTTTCGTCAAGCTCTCGAAAGATTTCAGATTCTAAAAATATGGATTATTCAATGCGGAAGTTCAATCATTTGAGCACGTGTTCATTATTTTTAAACGTATGAAAAAATTGAAGAGCTCTTGTTTCAAAAAATGATTAAATATTGTTTTCTTGAAAGTACAAAAAAATCACAAAAAGATAAATACTAAGTTTTTTCCCTTCATATGTATCGCTTTGGAATGGACAAATTCAGCTTGCTCAGCTCAAATAAATAAATAAATAAATAATAATAAGAATGATAAAAATAATAAATAAATAAATAAACGAAGAAGAAGGAACGAAATATGTTTTGAAAATGGTAAGCTTCTTTTTTAAGACTATTATTTTCTTGTTGAAGCTTTTAAAATGAGAAAGAACAACTTTTCTATTCTTCCTCATTTTAAAGATACCGCATTTGTCTGAGACATTTCAAAGACTAAAAGTAGGGAAATCATGTAAATCTTTCGTTTTATTTCTTACGACGAAAAATAACTATTTTTAGAAAGTGTCGAAGTTGTTTGAAAGACTATAGCATAAAATGATCGTTAGGTAAACAAAAGGAAACGGTGGAAGGGGACGGGGGGTGGGGGGTGGGGGGGTAGGTTTTAAGCATGTGAAATAAAACTTTAAAGCATTTGCTCTTTGATTCTGTTCGAGTTTTCTGTTTCTGCAGTACTTACACCGTATTTCTAAAAATAGAACTTTATTATAAGGAAAGGTAGTATAACTAGGATAAATAGCTTTCGATCTACTTTGTAATGAATACGAATGTAGAAAAGGTAAATATTAATGAAGGCTGGCTTTAATTTATTATTTATATTTTTACGTAAAGAAAGAAAACAAAAAAAATCATACGTGTGAAAACCTTTTTTCGACAAACTATAATGGATCGATACAATTATCAAGGAATGACGTCCTTGAGTAATTAAATTCCTTAATTAGTTCTAAAATTAATTAAAGAATCGATCAATTGCATTATTTTGTTTTGACCTCTAGATATGGTTGCAAAAATTACAAAACTCTAAAATTCCCCTATAATGAACTCAGAAAAGTAAATATTAAGTTTTAAAAATTCCGTGCGAAAATACGGGACATGATTGTGTCAGATGTCTTATGACGTCACAAGACATGAACGCACCCAAACAATTTACATTAAATGGGAAGTAGTTTTGCAATACCGTTTGCAAATAAATTACTTGAAAATGTGAACCCGAACATATTCATTTTTTAAAGTACAATTGTTTTAAAAACGCACGCATGAGGCATCAAATACTGTACAGACAAAATGAGTGCATGAGTTATCAGTTACAGGTATACATGCATGATAATCAGTTCTTTTGTTTTTCAAAATTTCCGAGCTTCTAGCTACTATTAAGTAGTCTCAATTTTGAAAAACAATAGTACTCATTATCAGGAATGTATACTTATATTTTGTGTCTCAGGAACTCGTTTTTGAAACATTAGATGCCTTATGTACTCGTTTTTGAAACGATTGTTCTTAAAAGAAACTAGCTGATGTGTGCATCACATTTTTTATTTGTACTACACTAATTATATAATGCACCTTTCTAAGAGTTGAACAATATCATAATTCTTGAAAGTGCTTTAACATGGGAGTTCTACAGGAAAATCACCAAATATCGCATAAATCGCCAAACAAATACCGGATTTTTCGGCTTCACCTTTTTGGCGCCATATTTGGCGAGATATTGAAAAATTTAGGGAACTATTCGTAAGTTGTCGCCAAATGAGTGCAATAATGGAGTTGTGGCACGACGTTTTCTACAGATGATGGTTTTATGCATTATTCTATCTATTAAAAATAAATAAAAGTAAATGAATAAACAGAAAGAAAGTAGAAAATTTGCCTATTGTATATTACATTATTAAACATAATTTTTTATTACTTTCGTAATTATTTATTCTATTTTATGCAATTAGAAGTCCATACAGCAGCACAAAAGAGTATGGATGCAATGTGTGTAAGTCAGCTGGCTTTGTAACTACGTATGTAAAATTAGTATGTAAAATTTGTAAACTTGTTAAATGATTTAACAACTGTTGCATAACTAACGCTCGCTAAAAAAAAGGACTCTAGCTGTCCAATAATTTATATACGCATTTAACAACATTTTATATTAACAAATTTTTTCCGTACAAACAAGATAGGTTTCTTATATCAAATTTTGAGATACATTTTTTTAAAACCCCGGTAAAGAGAATTGCATGATAGTATTGTAGTAAAGTCTATTCCATACTAACTATAGTCAAGGTTTTGAAGTTAAAATTGCGTGTCACTCGTACAATGATAACTCTGTCATCTTATCAAATATTTATTACATAAAAAATAAACACAATCATGCAGTATTAAACAATTAAGAATGAGGCTTCCGAACAACAAGCGTCGACATACATCGCTACTCCAACAACCGCTAAATTAAAAAATTTTAATTAGAGTTCTTTTTTTTGGTGAAAGTGAAAGTTATTATTTTTTAGAAGTTGAAGTGCTTAATCGCCACAGTACTCCCCCCCAAGTGCCAAGGGCACTGATGTTACAAGTATTTTCTGTTGAAGCGAACTTGTCTTCCTGAGCGAGTGGTTATTGGGACAGGTTGTACTATGTCTGTGGTTTCATTTCTTGGAACGGGTTGCTGGATGTCGGTGGTTTCATTGCTCATTGGGAGAGCAACAGGGACGTCAGCTAGATTATGCGTTGAGGGCGCACAGTTGCTTGCAGTAGGCAGGTCGTCAGTAGCTAAGGAAAAGCTTGGCTTGAGACGGTCAACACTAATCGTGCTTGGTTTGTTGTTGATTATCAGGGTGAAGTGTTTAGGAGTGCGCTCTATGACTTTGTAGGGGCCATCGTAAGGTGTTTGTAGCGGCTTCTTAACTCCACCGTGCCGAACAAAAACATGGGTGCAGTTGAGTAAACTTGGGTTGATGAAAGGTGTTTGTTTATTATGGGCAGATCCTGGTGTCGGGGAGAGATTTTGCATAATTATCCGGAGTTGTTGTACAAATTCAGATGGTTCTTCACTGGATATCGTGGACGGAGAGAGAAATTCTCCTGGCAGTCGGAGTGTTGAGCCATATACCAGCTCTGCAGTAGTGCACTGGAGATCGTCCTTGAAGGTGGAACGCAATCCCAAAAGCACAAGAGGCAATGTTTCAGTCCATCGATGGTTATGGTAACATTTAAGAGCCTGTTTGAGGGTACGGTGAAGTCTCTCGACCATTCCATTGCTAGCAGGGTGGTATGGGGTTGTTCTTATATGCTTAACTCCCAATAGTCGGGAAAGAGAAGCAAAAAGTGTGGATTGAAACTGCCGACCTTGGTCTGTTGTAATGATGGATGGTACCCCAAAACGTGAAATCCAGTGATTCACAATTGCACGTGCCACTGTTTCAGCACATATATCAGTCACGGGTATAGCCTCGGGCCATCTGGTGTATCGGTCGACGCAAGTCATGAGGTAAGAGAATCCATCAGAGGGTGGTAATGGACCGACCAAGTCAACATGCACATGGTCGAACCTTCGTGCTGGTTTTAAGAATGGTTGAATAGGGCTGTGAGTGTGCTTGCTTATTTTAGATTTCTGGCAGTCCACACAAGCACGTGACCAAGTAACAACATCCTTAGCCACAGACGGCCACACATAACGGTCCAGTATTAGTCGTTTAGTAGCACGGATACCTGGGTGAGATAAGTTATGGAGAGAATTAAAAATTGGCTTTCTGAAATTGCTTGGTACAAATGGTCTCACCTTATCGTCTGTGATGTCGCACCAAAGTCTCAACGTTGGAGAAATTGGCACGGATTTCAGTTTTAGGGAATGGTTGGTTGTGCCTAAGAGATTTTGTAATTCGGCGTCGGTTTCTTGAGCTTGTGATAAAGATTCAAACTGTATTGGAGTTGGACAAATCTCTTGAATGCGAGACAATGTGTCAGCGACGACATTATCTTCTCCGGCGATGTATTTGATATTGGTTGAAAATTGTGCAATGAAGTCGAGATGTCTGAGCTGGCGAGGGGAACAGGTGTCAGAATTTTTAGTAAATGCAAAAATTAAGGGACGGTGATCAGTAAAAATTGTGAAGCATTGGCCTTCAAGTGCGTGCCTAGAATGCTTTACAGCAGAGTACATAGCGAGAAGTTCTCGATCATATGTGCTGTACTTGGCTTCGGCAGTCGATAATTTACGAGAAAAGAATGCGAGCGGTTTTGGGCCATTAGGAGACTGGGAATTTAAAACTGCTCCAATAGAAGTGGTTGAGGCGTCGACCATGAGGGCCAGTGGATGCTCAGGTGACTGAAACGTCAATGTTGTGGCATTAATCAAATCGGATTTGCAATTTTCGAATGCAAGAGTCGATTTATCATCCCAAGGCACAGGACGTTTGTCGTTCTTTTTAGAATTTTTCAGAAATTCATTTAAAGACGCTTGCGTTTCTGCGGCTTTTGGCAAGAACCGCCGGTAGAAGTTTAGCATCGCTAAGAAACGTCTCAGCTCAGAAATAGTTTTCGGTTTCGGGAAGTTAATGATGGTCTCAACTTTATCAGGAAGCGGCTTAACGCCTGCAGCAGTTATGAGGCACCCGAGAAATTTTACGGCAGGTTTTCCCAATACACATTTGTCAGGGTTTAATTTTAACCCATGCTTTTTTAACCGGGATAACACCTCGTGCAAATGTTTAGCATGCTCAACATCTGAGCAAGAAGCTATTAATATGTCATCGAAATAGGGAATACAACAGTCAAGATTGGATAAAACTTGGTGTATATACCTTTGAAAACTTTGCCCTGCGTTCCGCAATCCGAATGGCATAGCAGTGTATTCGAACAAACCAAACGGTGTGGTTACAGCTGTCTTGGGTATATCAGCAGGGTTTATAGGGATCTGGTGGTACGCTCTTGCTAAGTCGAGAGTAGAAAAAATTATTTTTCCATGCAAGCTTTGGGTACAATCCTGGATGTGCGGAACGGGATAGCGGTCAGGCACGGTTGTAGAATTGAGACGACGGTAGTCACCGCAAGGACGATACTCACCGTTAGGTTTTCTGACAACGTGCAAAGGACTTGCCCAGGGGCTTTTAGATGGTCGGATGATGCCCTGAGCGGATAAATATTCAAATTCTTTTTTAACAGCTTTAAGAATGTCGGGAGCTAGTCGTCTAGGTTTTGAAAATACAGGCGGACCTTTTGTTTCGATATGATGGTAAATTTGATCTTGCTTACTACCTTTCATGGGTTGCGATGGGTTTAATAACTCAGGATACTCAAAGGATTTTATCCAGTATGCCATCACCAACCAATATAGCGATGTTCGATTCAGGAGAGTTAAGTGAAGGTAGTTGTCCATTAGAGGAAAGTCGAGTATTCGCATCAATAACTCTATGGTTTTTAGCATCAACTAGCAGATTGTAGTGTTTTAAAAAATCTACGCCGATAATAGGTTGTTTAACGTCTGCTACTACAAAGGACCATATAAAATCACGGCGCAAATTCAAATTGATGGTCATGCGCTTTGTTCCATAAGTAGCAATTTTTGTGCCGTTAGCGGCATACAACGTTAAATATTGCGATTTAGAGTGCGGAGCGTACGTTTTAGGAATGACTGATACGTCCGCACCAGTGTCAATTAAAAAGGAAAGTTTAGACTTTGAATCGGCCATTAATATGCGATTAAGGTGGCGGTCAGCATTATGGCCGGTAAGCGATCGCCTTACACGTTTCCCGAATGACGAAAAGAGCAGGGAGGGTTGCATTTTTTGGCGTTCTCACCAAAATTAATATGATAGAAACATAAACCATTTTCTGGCTCTTTATAGCTTCGATTGCGAGAATTGCTACGGTAGCGAGAGTTATTTCGGTGTCTAGGATTTCTAATGTAATTGTCCCTCCGTGTACTTCGTTCCTGAACTATAGAAGTTAACTGTTTGACTTGCAGGGTTAAATGGTCAATTTGCGCCTGTAGCGCGATATTTTGTGGTGCAATAGAGACTTGTGCAGAATTAATGGACAATTGAGGCGTTAAATCGTGGATTTTATCTGCAATAGATGCGAGTTTCGTTAAATCTTCATTTAACGCTGCCAAAATCGATTGCGTGCTGTTGGGCAGTCGTCCAAGCCAGAGTGATTTAAGCAATGGCTCACCTACGGAATCGCCACCTAGAGCACGCATGCGTATAAGCAATTGTGACGGACGTTGGTCACCGAGCTCTAACCCTTGTAACAATGTCCTTATTTTAGACGACTCGCTTTCTGAGTGTAATTCAACCAAACGTGTTTTTAACTGCTCATATTTGTTGGTTTCGGGAGGTCGCATAATGATATCACTTACGGAGCTTAGTATGTCCGAATCAACAGCTGCCACAACATAATTGAACTTGGTTTCGTCAGTCGTCACATGTGCCAAGGAAAATTGTGCTTCTAAGCGGAGGAACCACAGGCTAGGATTATTCTTCCAAAACGGCGGTGGTTTCACCGCAACGTGAGAAATTTGTGGTTCGTTGAAAATTTGATCTTCAGATATCGACATTATATATAACTTGAGTTACAAATATAATTCCATTAGGGATTAACACGTAAAAAAACACACATTAAAGTAGCACTCAAAAAGAAAGTTATCATCAAGGCGACAATTATCATAAACGACATTACAATTTATCATAAGTAAGCAAAGAGAATCTATGTCACTCAACATCGAAAGGCAATGTACCAACTCGCGAATATAAAACCAAATTCATTTAGACAAATAAAATCGTGCGGTAACTTACGCAGCTTAGATATTTTTCGGTTGCACTTATCATCGTAAAAGTTCACACGTTCTTTGGTCACCAATGTAGTAAAGTCTATTCCATACTAACTATAGTCAAGGTTTTGAAGTTAAAATTGCGTGTCACTCGTACAATGATAACTCTGTCATCTTATCAAATATTTATTACATAAAAAATAAACACAATCATGCAGTATTAAACAATTAAGAATGAGGCTTCCGAACAACAAGCGTCGACATACATCGCTACTCCAACAACCGCTAAATTAAAAAATTTTAATTAGAGTTCTTTTTTTTGGTGAAAGTGAAAGTTATTATTTTTTAGAAGTTGAAGTGCTTAATCGCCACAGTATCCTTTTTGTTATACGGTTCTATTTAGCTTGATTTGCCACGGAAGTTTGTTACGTGGTTTTCGACCCCTATTCCTCCATAAATTATCTTCGAACTTCGAACACAAGCTTATCTTCGATGACAATACAATGTTCCATCCATTTTATAATTTATTTTATCGTTAATTAGGAAAAAAATTGATAATTTTGGCTTTGAGGAAATTATCAGAATTATTATTTGTCGAATGGCAACGATAGCTTTGTTTGGATTCGGTCATATTATTTAACTTGTGGCGGCCGAGCGAACTAAAGTAAAGAGAGGGTTTTAGAAAATGATTATTATTGGATTAGGAACTGAAGTGAAGTGAAGATAGTGAAAAGGATTGGGATCGGATGGTGAACTGAATTATCGCTGTAGTTTTAGATAGATAAATAAAAGGATATACCCTTTATTGCTGACCCGAGACGATGGCTGAACAAGAGCTTTTACATAAAATAGCCGATTTAGAGGCGATTGTATCAAAGCAAGAAATGCTTCTGAGCAAAGTCAATCAGACTACGAAGGAAGAAAATATGACTACCACAACGACGCTCGACGCTCAGATTTCCCCTACTATTGACGAACAGTCTATCATGCGAGTAGCCGCCAAACTTCCGCCTTTCTGGCCAGAAAAACCAGCGTTATGGTTTTCGCAGGTGGAATCACAATTTATCCTAGCTGGCATCTCGCAGGATATTACAAAATTTCATCATATAGTCGCGAACTTAGACGCAAGGTATGCGACGGAAGTGGAGGACATTATTAGGTCACCGCCAACAACTGGCATGTATGATGATATAAAGAAAGAGCTGGTCCAAAGGCTTTCATCTTCCGCGGAGCAACGCGTTCGGCAATTATTGGATCAACAAGAGCTTGGCGACCGAAAACCGTCGCAATTTCCGCGACACTTAAAATCGCTTGCTGCCGGTTCTGTGGAGTTAACAGAACCATTGCTACGCACACTGTGGCTACAGCGTTTGCCTGGACACGTGCAAGCTATCCTGCAAGTACAGCCCTCGCTTTCTGCTGAAGATATGGCCAAAGTGGCTGATCGCATTTTGGAGGTCAACGCACCTCACAGAACAGTTGTCAACACAATTGCACAAGCGACGGATTCAAACGCAGCCAGTCATGTAGAGGAGCAGATACAGGAACTTTCTAGGCAAATTGCAGCTTTAAAGACGGGATTCCGGCCATCATCAGAGGGTCGCTATTCCCGGAGTAAATCTCGCCACCGCCATGCACATGAAGGTAATAATCTGAACCCTCGTCGATCCAGCTCTCACCCTACCGGCAAAACTTCTCCTTTTTGCTACTTCCATCGAAAATTCGGTGCAAGAGCTCATCGATGCAGATCCCCGTGCACGTGGTCGGGAAACGCGAACGGCGGCTATTAGCGGCGACTGTTAGCTGGCTTCCTGAAGGAAGTCGCCTACTTGTCACGGATCGTACTTCAAAGATTAAGTTTCTTATTGACACTGGATCCGATCTATGTGTGTATCCTAGGTCAAAGGTTATGAAGCGGCTACCCATTTCTAATTTTGAACTCAACGCTGCCAATGATTCAACAATAAGAACTTACGGATCAATCAATCTGTCGCTGGACATTGGTCTTCAAAGAACATTCTCGTGGCGGTTCATTGTGGCAGATGTTTCTGTTCCAATTATTGGGTCCGATTTTTTATCTCATTTCAACCTGTTGCCTGACTGCCGCAATAAAAGAATAGTGGATGGAGCCACGGGGTCGCACGTTCCTGCTCACACTGAACTAACGAAGCAGCGTAGTATCAAGCACCGCCCCTCGCCATTCGCAGAGATACTGGATGAATTCCCTGACCTCAGTCGTCCGTCTGGAACGCCTCGCAAAAACCGTCACTCGACAAAACATTTTATACGCACTACACCTGGTCCTCCAGTCTCTTGTGGCCCACGGCGGTTGGCTCCCGATAGACTCAAAATTGCAAAAGACGAGTTCGAAACCATGATCAAAGAGGGAACAACCCGCCGTTCTGAATCATCACGGGCTTCGCCGTTGCATTTGGCTCCCAAGAAATCTAACGGATGGCGCCCTTGCGGGGATTACCGCGCCTTGAACTATCGCACAATAGCAGACCGATATCCTGTCAGGCATATACATGATTTTTCAAATGATATTAAAGGGTGTAAAGTTTTCTCCGTTGTAGACCTAGTTAAAGCATTCACGCAGATTCCAGTGAATCCGGAGGATATTCCAAAAACGGCCATTACAACCCCATTTGGCCTCTTTGAGTTTCCGTTCATGGGTTTTGGATTAAAAAACGCTGGACAGACATTTCAGCGATTTGTGGACGAAGTCCTCAAAGGTCTAGATTTCTGTTATCCCTAAATCGACGACATTCTTGTCTATTCTGGCAACTCAGAACAGCACAAAACTCATCTGCGTCTGATTTTTCAACGGCTGGTTGCGCATGGGTTATTGATAAACACTGCAAAAACCGTCTTGGGGCAAAATACTGTCACTTTTCTGGGATATGAAGTTTCCGGCAAGGGCACTCGGCCATTGCCTGAGCGCATTGCAGACTTACAAAAATATCCGTTGCCCAGATCAGCGCGGGATCTTCGCCGTTTTCTGGGAATGATAAATTTCTACAGGCGTTTTCTGCCAGACGCAGCCCGCTTTCAAGCCTCACTTCATGAAGCAGTCGCCTCTCTACGTGGATCTCAAACAATTGCATGGAACCCTGATCTCGAAAAGGCATTCGAGAATACTAAAAAGATGCTGTCGGATGCGACACTTTTATACCATCCCGCACAGGAGGCGGGCCCCTCTGGGACTATTCACCGATGCATCTAGCCAAAGTGTTGGAGCGGCAATGATGCAATTCGTGGACGGAGGATGGCAACCTTTAGGATTTTTCTCCAAAAAGCTTACTCCCAAGCAAGCCGATTGGCCAGCATACTACCGCGAGTTACTGGCTATCTTTAAGGCCGTGCAACATTTTCGTCATGTGTTGGAGGCTCATCACTACTGACCACAAACCCATCACGTTTGCCTTTCAGCAGCGGCGGGATAAACTTCCACCGGTGCAGTTAAACCAGTTGTCTTTTATCGGGCAGTTCACGACCGACTTAAAACACATTAGCGGAGCCGATAATATGGTTGCGGACACCTTCTCGCGGATCGCCGCTCTTAACATTTCGCCGGTCAATATTAACGTTTTGGCCACTACTCAATCAAAGGACCCTGACCTACAGGAACTACTATCATCAAAGAGTTCTTCTTTGCACCTGGAAGCTGTACATTTTCATGATAGTGAAACGGTGCTGATATGCGACACGTCGTTGCCGAGACCTTTCGTTCCGACATCACTCCGGAAACAGGTATTCAACTCGCTACACGGCCTCAGTCACCCTGGAATACGGGCATCAGCACGGCTGGTGTCTTCTCGGTTCGTGTGGCCACGCATTCAGAGTGACTTCCGAGTATGGGCTCGGGCTTGTCACCAATGTCAACAGGCAAAGGTAGGTCGGCACGTCCTTTCACCACTTGAGGAATTCACCTTACCGCCGACCAGATTTTGCCACGTGCACATTGACCTTGTTGGCCCTCTTCCCCTGGTGAAGAACTACAGGTACTTGATGACCGCTGTTGACCTTTTTTCACGTTGGCCAGAGGCTTGGCCACTGGAGGGGATCACAGCCGAAGAAGTAGCCCACGCCTTTGTCACTGGGTGGATCTCTCGATTTGGCTGCCCTAAAATCATTACGACAGATCAGAGGCGACAATTCGAGGCGCAACTGTTCTCGAAGCTTGGAAAGTACTCCGGTTTCTGGCGCTCTCGAACCACAAGCTATCATCCGTCTTCCAATGGCATGGTGGAACGTTTCCATCGCCAACTGAAAGCCTCCTTGATGTGCCATAAAGACTCTTCGTGGCTGAAAGCGCTGCCGATGGTCCTTCTCGGTATCCGTAGCGCCATTAAGGAGGACATTAACACGTCGGCTGCAGAGTTGGTATATGGAGAGCCTCTTCGCCTCCCAGGGGAAATGTTGACTAGTGAGGAAGATCATTCCCTGGATGTTACGTCCATGGTTGATCGGCTCCGTTCCCACATGGCACGACTGCGACCTGTACCGGCGTCACGGCACGGGTCACGTCGAACCTTCGTGCACAAGGACTTAGCTACATGCACGCACATGTTTCTGAGGGATGACACCGTACGAACCTCGTTAGTTCCTCCATACTTGGGTCCCTACCTGGTGGTTGAGCGCGACGACAAAGGTGTAGTCCTCAAAATTGGTGTTAAAGACGTTAGGGTGTCCATCGATAGAGTGAAACCTTGCTACACATTCAATGATGTGCAAGATTAGGCAACGACAGCCCACTCCCAGGCTCTCCCAATCTTAAACCCATCAACTGACTCAGAGTGTGTCTCAACGGACCATAATACCAAGCTACCTGGCATCCTCAAGACTCCGGGCTACATTACGCGTTCAGGTCGCCACGTCCGGTTCAAAACACCATACGTTGGATCAGTTTACTACCCAGGGGGGTAGTGTGGCGGCCGAGCGAACTAAAGTAAAGAGAGGGTTTTAGAAAATGATTATTATTGGATTAGGAACTGAAGTGAAGTGGAGATAGTGAAAAGGATTGGGATCGGATGGTGAACTAAATTATCGTTGTAGTTTTAGATAGATAAATAAAAGGATATATACCCTTTAAACTTGAGTTATCAGGAGTTTGTTACGCGGTTTTCGACCACCATTACTTGTATAAAACCATGTAAGTTAAAACATTTTAAATCTTGATTTAGTATTATTTATCTTAGCGCATTCTAACTTGTTAGTGCAAAAAGCAATTTAGAAACAAAAAAGAAAGAAAAAAATCAAAATTAAGTTCCCTTTGATGCGGTTTCAGTTTATTTTTTCGTTATATAATGCCTATCTCATTTGCTTTAATATCTATTTATCCTGTTCAGTTCTCTCAAATTTATTATTATTTTTGCTCTTAAGCCTAACTTTATAAGAATTTACCAAGCGTGTTTTTCAAGCTTATACAGTTCAGTAATTTGCATATTTAATCGTCGATTTAATCTTTTTACATTTTTCGTTTATTTTAGTTTTGTTTATATGCTGGCATTATATAATAGTTTTTACTTTAAAAAAAAAGATCTTATATCTTTCTGTTTAGCTCGAGGTGTGTTTTGTACTTACAACATTTTTTACATATCCCCACGTGCATATTGGCAATCACATTAATAATATGACAGTATGAATCGGTTAATAATTAAATTACGGCGTGTTTGAAAGCAGATTAATGAAAACATATTACTGTTAATGCTATATTTGGAGGACAAACGTTTCATACCAATAGTCGATTTGGTTAAAAAATAATTAGTTTCTAAAGGATACATTAGATAGCGTTGTATATTTTATTATTCAGCAAATTTATATATTCAGACCAAACGTAAAAAAAATCAATTATTCATTTATATTTTTAAAGCGTTTTAACTGAAATTTTTCAACATTTATTTTAGTTACTGAATTATAATACAATACAAAAAATTTTATTGTCTACAAAAGCTCTATTTTTAAATTGTGAAATATTTTGCCCAATTGAAGTACTGCACGGATTTATTTCAATTCTCTTCAAATTACCAGGTCATTTAGGATTCAGTAAATTCAGCGAAATTTATTTCCTATTTTAATCCATGTAACACAAACCCACTTTAGTTCCAAAAAGGATTTTTAAGACAAGCTCTTTTACGAACTCGAATTATGTTTAGTTAAAATATTTATTTAATCCCAATTAAGGATAGGTTTTAATTGAACTAATTTTTCAAATCGTGGAAAATATTCTAGAAAACGTGATGAAGTGGCATTAAAAGCTCAGAGTATCTGTTTTAAAAGAATGATCCATTTTATGTTGAGTGAAATGCTATTGTCTGTGCTATTCCTGCTTTAAACTGCCTGTTTCTAAATCAAATAAGAGCGACTTACGGTTTAACAAAGCAACGCTCTTCAATTTGGTTTAAATATCAGAGGTTGCTTTTAATCTGAAGATTAAGAGACGATTGCAATGTTTAAAAGGGAATTGTTAACTATTTTAAAAACTAACATTCTTATTTTTGCTTATGTCTATTGCTTTCTTCTATATTCAATGTATAGAAGAAAGTACTGGATTCGTAAAAATTTTCGAATTTCAATTTTCGACAGATTTACATGTTTTGAGGTGTGCTGAACCCTTTTTGACCATTTTAAGAAAATGTCAGTCTGTGTGTCTGCATGTGGTCTTTTTTTTTTGTGTCCACTGTAACCCAACAAGTATTGCATGGAATTAGACGAAATTTGGTGCATACATAGTCCCTGATAGGAACTAGTGCTGATTAGTTTTTGGCGCAAATCCATTCAAAGGGGGTGGAGCAATCGAGCGTTTTCTCGATTAGTGTGGGCTATATCTCGAGAAATAAAAGAATTCAAACAAAATTTCGTATACAAGTGGACTTCAATAGGAACAGATGCTGATTAAATTTTACCATCATTCTATCCGGGGGGGGGGGGGAGCTAGTCAATCTTTTTATTAATTTTTCTTTAATTTAAGACGTAATACATAGAATTAAACAAAATTTGGAACACACATACATCCTGATAGGACTTAATGTTGATTAAATTTTAGCAAGTAGTTAAAATTTGTAGTAATATTTATATCAAGGATATAGAACACAGTTCCGTGATGGCCCCAACAGAGTAGCTTTTGAAAGGGTTTATTTGAAAATGATTTTTGATTGCCTCATGAAATTCGTGTTATTTATATTTCGTTCAGTTGAATATTCTTAGTGTGGTTTCTTCATGAAAAATTTGTCTACTGAGAGGAAAAAGTTGTATAAATTTAAGAATTTTGAACTCCATTTCGTTAATTTAAAAAATCATTACAAATAAATGAAGTGAGATTTGATTTTGGAAATTAAGGAACATTCAGAAGCGGCCTCAGTGGCCAAGCGTTCTTAGAACCAGTTTCCGCTGCCTGCCTGCGCGCAGTGAAAGAGGCATGGGTTCGATCCCCACTTTCCTCTGGGTGTATTCCTTCTTTGTATTGTAATACTCTATTGTCCTGTCTTGTTCTATCTGTCATATTGGACGAGAGTTTGAGGCAAATCCTTGAGAATAGCAAATAAACTCGAAAATGAATGTGGCCTGAAATGGTCGTTTACGAGCAAACAAACGTTGAGAAAAATGACTATGTATTGAGCAGTTGAGGAGTCAAGAAAAAACGAGGAAAGGCAATGACTAAATAAATTTTCATATTTTTCCTTCTAATACATTTTTAAAAATCAGTGACAATATATTTTTAAAATAGCTTTTAAAATGTTTCACTTTATATAAAAGCAAGTTCAGAGCGATATTTTCCTGAATTTTCATGATGTTTGCATTAGCTCGTCATAAGAGTGGTTTTGTACATTTCGCTAAAAAAATGAATGTAAAATAAATTTGTAGACGTTTGTACGATGCACATGTGCAGTTATTTTCTATTTCGTGAAAGTGCTCTCACTGCATTGAATATTTGATATATTTTCGTAAATAACAACAGATTGTTGTTGCTACTTTTGTCTGAGAGGTTTCCTGAATATGACATTACTGAGTTGGATACCTGGAATGTTATGAACAAAAACCTAAGAAAAATTTGACTTTTTAAAGGAAACTTTTGTATTTCCATTAATAATCGCCATCAAATGCACTTAGATGATTAAAATAAGTATCATAATTATATGATACAATCAAAGTGCATTTCCAACACTATTTTTATGGAGTTGTTTCCCGGCTGTATAAATCTTAGGATTTAAAGAAGACTTTTAATGAGTAAAATTGAACCTGATTACTAAAGGAGAAATCGTAAAGGCGAAGGGACAGTCCTAACTACTGAGAGAATATCCAAATGGCTAAATGTAAAATCTGGATGATTAAGGAATAAGGAAGAAATCCTGACAATTTAGAGGACAATACTCGAATGACAACTGAAGGACAATACTCGAATGACAACTCGAGGACAATACTCGAACAACTTAGAAGACAATATGGCGAAGGGACAATCCTAGCGACTGAGAGAATGTTCAAATGTCTGAATGGAAAACCTTTATAGTTGAGAGGGAAATCGAAGCAACAGAGAGAAAAACCCCAATGACTATGAGATTGCACTAATGACTAAGTGAAAAATCTTGGTGATTAAGTGGATAAGGGAGAAATCCTGTCAACATAGTAGGAATACTAAAAATTGACAGTATAACATAATAACTAACTCAAAGATCCGAGGACTAAGGGAGAAATCCAAATAATAGTGAAGAAAATCTTAGTGATTAAAAGAAAACTTATAAAGAGTGAAACTGAACCTGATGACAAAAGGAGAAATCGTAATGGCGAAGGGACAGTCTTAACGACTGACAGAAAATCCAAATGACTAAAGGAGAAATCTTAATAATTGGAGAGGGAAATCCTAGCAACAGAGAAAAAAACCTCAACGACTGTGAGATTATACTAATGACTAAATGAAAAATCTTGATGATTAAGTGGGTAAGGGAGAAATCCTGACAGCATAGAAGGAATACTAAAAATTGACAGTATAATATAATATCTAACTCAAAAATCCAAATAATAATGAAGAAAATCTTAGTGATTAAAAGAAAACTTTTGAAGGGTAAAACTGAACCAGATGACCAAAGGCGAAATCGTAATGACGAAGGGACAGTCCTAACGACTGAGAGAAAATCCAAATGACTAAAGGAAAAACCTTAATAATTGAGAGGGAAACCGTAGTAATTGAGAGAAAAATCCCAATGACCATGAGATTATACTAATGACTAAATCAAAAATCTTGATGATTAAGGTAATAAGGGAGAAATCCTGACGATTTAATGGAAAATACTACAATTTGACAGTATAACATAGTAAATAACTTAAAAATCCAAGGACTAAGGGAGAGATGTCGTAACAGGAAGATGGGGGGTTACAATGTGATAGACATTTTAACGACCAACGGCGACAGTCCGTCTGGACCGACAATAGTTGAAGAGACTATCTCAACAAAGGCCCATCAGAGGGATAAAATAAATATAAATTTTATAACACAAGATGGCTGCGGAGGCAACAACACCGTGAGAGCACCAGAAGCAAAACGCTCTGATTGCGTGGATCTTCGTACCGCCCCACTGATAAACTCGCCAGCCAACGGCCGACGGGAAGCGCCCTGGTTGGGAGAAATCTAAGAAAAGATGGGAGGTCAATTGAACCTGAATTGGTCAAGACCTCCCGTCAAATCAGCAAGGGGCTTTTGGTAAATTAAAACCAAAATTTCGGCGAGAACAGCATCAGAACAGCATCAGATTTTGACGGAGGAGGATTTTCATCAGATCTTGACAGAGGAGATCACTTTTTCCCTGCAACCACTTCATCTTCCAAAGCAGAGATGGGCCCTTCTGTACAATTTTTGATTGACAACATCTGCCGTCTATAAAGTAGGCGCGGCAGGCTTCTTCTACAAGCAGGGCTATGATGATCACCATTCGCTGCCGGACGAGGAAGGATCGCCCACCCATACCACATATGGACTAAATTTCACAACAAGTGCTGCCCTTTGGATCCGGACATGGTTCGTTCCCTGCACATTTCCTTTTCCTTTTTAATAGTAATAGTCTCATGGGCCTAAGATAATATCTATATGCGTATGAATAAATTAGTCTAGTTTTCCAGAAAAATTTGTGTTTTATTGTCCATGCCACTTTGCGTATCACGCGCCCTTATGTCGTGAACCTGGCCGCGACAAGAGATTCATATAATAGTGGAGAAAATCTGAATGATTGAAGGAACACGCTTTGGTTAGGTAACGTTCTTTAGCTTTCGCATCTTTTTCTAACCCATCTTCTTGCCTACAATAAAGTGCCGTCAAGAGAAGACAGCATGGTAATTTACAGGACAGAAACCGGTTCGCTAAAGGTAGGCCGTGGTAGCCAAGTGGTTAGGATGTCGGACTACGAACTGGAATGTCGCGTGTTCGATACTCGCTGAAGACCCACCATGTACACTTGGGGATACGCGTATGTAAAATCCGTGGGTCCCACTACCTCCTCCCCGGATGCAGGCCTTCCCTAAGGCCTAGTGCTAACAGGGAAGGAGGTTGGAGGAGAAGAGGTACGTTGAAAGTTTATTTCCTTGCCCATGAAATTTCATGGGTGTTCATTTCTTCACAAATACGTTTAATATAATTGTATCGCCCAAAATATATATTTTAATAATAAATGGAAAAAATCAGAAAGTCTGCTTTAATTAAATTTCTTAATGAATGTTTTTTTTGGCAGTACTTGGATTTCATATCATAAAACCTTTCTAAAATCATTTTCTAAATATCATAAAAAATTATCATAAAAGTTTGAAAAATAATCTGCTCACCTACAACCTTAAGGAATTCTGTGAGTTTGTAATGTTCCGCTTTCATTTTCATGGAACTAGCTATTTTTACTGAAAACTTCCTTAAAATAAGTCACAATAAACAATTCTTACTGAAGGAAAAGCAATCAATTTGGTTTAATTAAATTTCTTAGTATCGCCTCGTGATATTTATTTGTTCAAATATCATTTCCATCTACATAGTTTTTTCCACCTACTCTAAGAAAATTTTACTTCTAAAATTGTGATATTTATGTTGAAACTGAGCTATGTGAAAGAATTCATTTATTATTTGATCAAAAGACCTATGTTAACTGCAAAAAAGAGATTGCATTTTCGCTGCTTGATGTAAGTTGTTATGGAAATTAAAACATTCCCACGTACACTTTTCAGCTGGAAACTGTTTTCAATCCCAGACGGAACTATGAGCGATTGCGTATTATTAGTTCCACACTGTAAAAGATTCTAGCTCAAACTTTCACCAAAAAAAAAAAAAAAAAAATGATGAAAATGGTGAAATTTATCTGCAATCTACATTTTGGATAAAAGTTGAACCATTATAAAGGTTCTTTGTTTCCCACTTATGGTGAAACTAGGTGAAACTTCACCATTACAATGGTTCAACTTTTATCCCAAATGTTAGTTGCACCTAAATTTCACCATTTTGATGAAAGGGTGAACTGGAAATTTTCCCAGTGCATTTTTAATTTATTAATTCAGAGTGGGCAAGAATCTTACATAATTTTTGCGAGTGCGTTCTCTACTAGTTTTTATGCAGCGATTAACGACTACGTATCGTTTTATATTGATTTTTATTGGTTTAATGTTCACTTTTTATTGCTTTGCTTTCTGTCTTCTACAGAGTTTTACTTTCTGTCTTCTACGGAGAAAAAAGAAAAATGTATTGGATTCTTAAAGCTATTCTTTAATGTCAAACTGACAATTTTTTTAAGCCCAAATAAATGAAGTGCCATTACAAATAAATGAAGTGAGATTTGATATTGGAAATTAAGGAACATTCAGAAGCGGCCTCAGTGGCCGAGCCGTCTTAGAACCAGTTTCCGCTGCCTGCCTGCACGCAGTTAATGAGGAGCGGGTTCGATTCCCACTTTCCTCTGGGTGTATTTCCTTCTTTGTATTGTAATACTCTATTGTCCTGTCTTGTTCTATCTGTCATATTGGACGAGAGTTTGAGGTAAATCCTTGATAATAGTAAAAAACTCGAAAATAAATGTGACCTGAAATGGTCGTTTATGAACAAACAAACATTGAGAAAAATGACTATGTATTGAGCAGTTAAGGAGTCAAAAAAGCCCTAGAATAGCAGGCAAAAGCCAGGTATGCTTTTTACCTGCTACTTATCGTCTAACATGACGAAGGCAGGATTCACACTGGGGAAAAATACAAGGGGGGATTTCCCACCTTGACCAACATTTTAAGTGGGATTTTTAATATATAAGCACAAACAAATTTTTTTTGAGTGGGATTTCAAAAAATATTGCGGGAATCGCGCAACCGCGCGGCCTAGCGCGAACCCTGCGAAGGGCACACTAAAAAGTTCTAGTTCAACCTTTCACCAAAAAAAAAATTTGGAAATTTAGCTGCAACCAACATTTGGTTCTAAGTTTAACCATTATAATGATTCTTGTTTTCATATTCATAGTGAAACTACACCGTTATAACATTATTAGTTAGCCCGGTGGTCATCCGAAATGACCGCTGTTCCAGATATTATAAATATACAATTCTCCCAGTAACCGGAAATGCACATCAAACCAAAGAGATATTTATCAGGTAGAACAGCAAAGTTTAATGAATAAATAATTAACATATAATCATTTCAGAAAAAATATTCTTACCGAAAAAAAAAAAAAACATCTAAGTTATAACAGTTATAATAATCTGTAAAATAGAAATATTACTTACCATATAATCAAATTATTTATGAAAAACATTTATTTATATCCAACATAATCATCGTCAAAACAATAGTTTTAACGAAACTGGAAAAAGAGCGCTGCCACTTTAATATATATATAAAGTGCAGACGATAAATAAATTAAAACAAAGAAAGACAGATTAAATAATATTCGCGTTTACCTTAATTTTTAACAGAGATTGCAAATCTAGCGATGCCTCACTCAAAATGATAGAGAAATGTGTTGATTATTAGTCGTTTTCATTATAGAAACAATTGTGTAGATGGATGAACGATGAATTTTTCTCGGAGTAAGTAATTCGGAATAAGCTATCGGTGACAAACAGACACTTAAGCGGCTTATATATAAGATAATGGTTCAACTTAGTACCAAATGTTGGTTGCAGATAAATTTCACCACTTTTTTGGTGAAAAGTTGAACTAGAATGTTTTAGTGTAAAAAGCTGTTCAAAAAAAAAAAAAAAAATATATATATTGTTCTCGTTTGATTGTGGTTGGCATTCTGGATCAGTTTAAATGTTCTTTATAAAAATTCCCGTGGATGTTGTTTGTAACGATAAAACTGTTAAACTGCGCCCTCATATAACCAATGAAACAATTGTAAAATCCTTTTAAAAAGAGATTGCCGTTTTATTAGTGTAGTATTGCCATTTTTCGATTTCAGCTGGCATTCTGGATTCCTTGAAATTTGCTGGTTTTATAATACTTACCGTGGATATTTGTTTTAAAGACAAACCACGCCCTCACTTCTACTGGAAATAATTGTAAAATGTCCTTCTACAACGGAAAGTCTGTTTTACTTGTCTAATATTGTTCATAGAAAACTAGACAATGCAATTTTACTTTTTCAAGTTTCAATTCTAAGCATAAAATTTTTGGCATGTGATATTGAATCCAGAAAGCAATCCTTGATTTGGAAAAGTTTGGTCTGCCAAAAATATATTCAGTTTGAGCTTTAAAAAAATGATTAATGTCTCAAGAACCTCTACGAGCTCTAAACTTCATCACACGAAATTTTATTTCCTGATTTTTTTTGTCAGAACACCTTGATTTTCAGGTGTCTTTCTGGAGGACTTCCAAAGGTGGCAGCTTCGCTTCTTTGTATTGAGCATTAGGAAACTAAAAAAACACCTTGAGGTAATTCGATGAGGTGAGACAGCGTGTCACAACCAGCAACTTCACCTCCTAGTTCTCAAAGCAACCATTGTAACTCCTACATTAGAGCCCGGTACTTTATGGTTCTGAGCCAAATCCATGAGCGCTGGTCACGTGAAGAGCGTACCGATTTATAAAAATTGTTGTTTACGGCTCCATGTGGTAAATTTGAGTATTTTCAAAAAAATATTATTTGATGAGAAACAATACAATTTACCTCCAACACTATTTTTTATTTTCTCTCAGTTTAGCAGCAATATTTTGTGATAAAAATATATTAAACACCTTTTCAAATACCCAAAGGCATCATTTTGAATTTTTTATAAAGCATTTCTACAAAATGCTTCGAGAACTCCTTTCTAGTGAAGAGATAAAAATCAAAGGGAAGTCTCAAAAGAAATAAAATTCAAAATCTCATCATTTATTAAAGGACCATAGAAGTTGTAAATGACAGCTATAAAAAAGAAGAAAGCCTTTATGACACATTTCTAACTTATCTATACTGATTCTAAATACAATTTTCAGGCATTTTATTTTTCAGATATTAAACCTTCGTTTCTCTTTCTGTTTATTTATAACTGCGGTTTTGGTAAGAGAGCTAGTAACAGAAAAATGAACTTGGAAGAATTTTTACTGCAGAAAATCTTTCTTGAATAATTAATCATCTAAGAAGTTGCAATAGATATTAAATATATATGACCTCAAAGTTGGATGCTGTTTCTAAAACCGATGGAAATACTTTTAAAAAATAACATTTTATTTAGAAGACAATAAAAGCATAAATAATTATGTTCAACTTACAAATGATAAAAATGTATTTTGTACCTTTTTGTTAGAAGAAAATACACTAAAAAATTCTAGTTCAACATTTCACCAAAAAGATGGATAAAATGGTGAAATTTTGCTGCAACCAACATTTAGTACTAAGTTGAAGCATCATAATGCTGTAGTTCCACGTAGTTTCACCATGAATGTGAAACAAAGATCCATTTAAATGGTTCAACGTTAGTACCAAATGTTGGTTACACTGTACAAAATTCTAGTTCAACCTTTCCCCAAAAACATGGTGAAAATGGTGAAATTTAGCAGCCACCAACATTTTGGATAAAAGTTGAACCATTATAATGGTTCCTTTGTTTCCAATTTATGGTGAAACTAGGTGAAACTTCACCATTATAATGGTTCAACTTTTATGAAAAATGTTGGTTGCAGCTAAGTTTCACCATTTTCACCATGTTTTTGGTGTAAGGTTGAACTAGAATTGTGTACAGTGTAACCAACATTTGGTGCTAACGTTGAACCATTTAAATGGATCTTTGTTTCGCATTCAAGATGAAACTACGTGACACTACAGCATTATGGTGGTTCAACTTAGTACCAAATGTTGGTTGCAGCCAAATTTCACCATTTTTTCCATCTTCTTGGTGAAATGTTGAACTAGAATTTTGTAGTGCACGTTCTTCTAAAACATAGGGTACAAAATATATTTTCACCTATATATCTCTTTATATTTTGTTCACCATGTTTTTGGTGAAGGGTTGAACTAGAATTTTTTACAGCGTATAGATAAATTTCACAATTTGTTTTCATTTTTTGGTGAAAAGTTGATTTAGAATTTTTTAGTGCTGGATTCTAAAATTATATGATCGTTACATATAAGCGTGGGTACAGTAAAAGGGAATAACATCAATTGCCCTCTGAGGGTTAATTACAATTAAAAATTATATGAATAAAAAAATTGAACCATAATTAGCCCCTTTGGTATAAATTTTTCATCATATAGCTAATATCACTAAGGACTCCTCAGCAAAATCCGCGCCTGGTTCCACAGTTGATTTTAAGGTCAGTCAGAGTATTCACATGTTACGGAAGGGACATTTTACAGCACACATGGGATCATTCATAAATGATGACACGCTTCGAGGGGGAAAATTGTGACAAAGTGTGACAAGGGGAGGGGAGGGGGTAACAAGAAGTGTGACATCATGCACTATTCAACATAGCGTGACATGTGACAAAGGGGGGAGGGGGTCAAATATATGGGAAGAAAGCGTGACATCATTTATGAACGGCCCCTATGGGAATAAGTGTTTTTTTAACTGCAAAAATAGTACTAGGGATCATTCATAAATGATGTCACGCTTCGAGGGGGGGAGGGAGGTTCGTGAAATTGTGACAAAATGTGACAAGGGGAAGGGAGGGGTAGCAAGAAATGTGACATCATGCATTATGCAACGTAGCGTGACATGTGACAAAGGGGGGGAGGGGGGTCGGCTGAAGTGTGACATATTGTGACAAAGGGGGGGGGAGGAGTCAAATATATGAAAAAAAAGCGTGACATCATTTATTAACGGCCCCCTATAAGGAGACATCTCTTCACAACCACTCCTACATCTTACTAAAGAAACTAGTTATGGTTGCGTAGAAAAAACGAAGGAGAGTAAGCCAAAACTTTTTAAACCAATTTCTCTTACAACGTACTAAAATTTTTCACTATGTAGTAAATTTTGATTTTTTTAAACTAATTTCGTTCCATCCTCGATTTAAAAGCAATTTTACTTTTTAAGTTTTTTCATCACTGAAAACAACTTTAAAAGAAAAAAATAATTGGTTTATTTAGCTAAACTTCCCAATCCTCAAATATATCGCTTAAAGTATTCGTTCGCTTTGTTAGTGACTTGTAAGTTTAAATATGATTTAATATGGTGTTGAAGAAACATTTGATGTGATATTAACAGCATTTATTAGAGACCACTCATCATTTTCAATTATTATTAATTGCAACAATATACTCTTGTAACTCTTCAATTATCTTGAAACTTTGAGATAAGTTTCAACATTTTCATCACTTTTCATGGGAAAGATTTAGAAAATCTGGAACGGTTCAGAGATTGAATTGATCAGTACTGACACGCGATAATTTGATTGAATTAAGTCTACTAACATTAATTAATTATACAAGATGAACTTTAATAAAGTTTTCTGTGAAGCTTTTATGTGAATGCTTAGTGTTGTGACTTAGCTTTAAATGACAATAATAATAATACTAATGAAAAAAAGGTACTTGAAAGAAAATAAATGTATTTTAGGTTCAAAAATATTTCAGAAATTCAGTAGCTTCTCTTGAAAATTAAAGTTACATCTGAGAGTTATAAGGTCGTGCAATGTGAGTTTAAAACAGGATAGTAATTTTGTGCAATGTGAATATTTTTTGTACTGTTTTATAATTAGTTTGAAATTCGCCATCCCCCTCCGGCGTAAATATTAAGTATTATAACTGCGTGCAGGTTACTACGTTAAATTAAGAAAATGGCCTCTTTGAAGCAAATAGCTGTATCAAACCTATAGCCGGCCCACGTCGTCCATATATGAAATTTCGTGCGGCGTCATGTGAAAAATGCGTCCTTAAAAATTACCATAAAATTCGTAACACCCCCTAATAAACCCCGAAAAAAAAAAAAAAAAACAATTAAAACCAGAAAAACTATTAGGTTGTGTTTTTCGGAAAAGAACCGAGTTTTTTAAAACCCTAAGAAAGGCATACAGTAGGAATTCGTACGACGTCGCAGATAAAGCTTGCCCTTTTTGAAACTGGATTAAAAAAAAAAAAAAAAAAAACTTTAATGCTGCAATTCTAATTCTTACAGACGCCTTTTGGCAATGTCGGAGTTCCAAAGAACTCTAATGCCCATGTAATCGTGTTTTTCAGGATAACTTTATTGATTTAAAGTTTTAAAGAATACAACAAAGTTCTGTTTATGGAACAATTAGAAAGGGGAATTATGATTACAAATTTCAGAAAAATATCCGTGTTTTATACTCTCCTGCAAGCTAGAATTACTTTATAGAAAGCTTCTTATTATTTCCTCGCTCCTTATTTTTTCCCTCTGTAATGGGTGCTGCGTATTATCATTAACCTTTGCAGACCTAGTGCGCCATTTTTTCAAGTAGCACCACTGTCGGTGGATGCCATTGCCACTAAGAACTTGGACGCTCAGTTTCCCCTAGATGGGCGAACCTGAGCTCTCATTGCATCCGAATTGCACTAGGTATTTAATTTAGCCCAGAGTATCCAAGCCAAACGGATGCTCAAGGGATCTTTAACATGCCATACAATCATGCGACATGGCGCAGACGATTTTTTGCATCTTGAAAATCCACCGACTTGGGCCAGGTTCGAACCTGCGATCGTGGGCGTACGAGACCTGCGCCTTACCACTACGCCAACCAATCGACCTTTGCTTCTTATTATTTCTGACTATTTTGATTATTACTTCTAGCTACAGGAACTGTGCATAAATAACACTAAATGTAACTCTAAGGCCTTATCACGTTTATCATTTTGTATTTGTGGCATTTAAAATAAGGCAGCACAGTGTTGATCCCAAGTAAAGTTACATATTATTATTTTTATTTTTTACTATAACGAAACAAAATATGCATTTAGAAATGTGTTCGATTAGAAAGTTTTTAAAACAATAATAATAATAATAATTGTGCAATTTCTATCCATTCTTTTTCATTGATAGCATTTTTGTTGAAATGATATTTCTGAAGCAGTTAAAAGTATTAGTAAGTTAACTGCCATAAGAAGAAGAACACATTACTTAAATAAATTAAAGTAACAAATTGGAAATAGATCCTTTACATTTTCATGCATGATAGTCCGAAAAAAAAAGGTCGGTTAACATTTCAAAATATAACAGATTTTAAAATGACGTACGTATACATATCTATACGCATAACATATGGATAAAATGTATATCACACATATTTATATACTTATATATAAATACAGTAAAACCTCCAAAGTTGACCACTTCCCTACGTTGACCACCTCTCTATGTTGACCAAAATTTTATAGTTTGAATGGTCACAACGCATTTTCAATGGAGATTTACTTCTCTAAGTTGACCACCTCCATAAGTTGTATGTTGACCACATTTGAGTAGGTTATTGAAATATTTTTTTATAATTTACTCTCTGCAACTTGACCACTGATGTTTTCTTAATGAAAGTGCTGTTTACAGTTACCTGATGTACAAAAAGAGGACTCAAGCAAAAATTGAATCATTTCTTTAAAAAAAAGTAAAAATTTGCAGTACCTTCCGTAAAAATAAAAATGAGTAACTGCTGAATTTTTAATTAAAAAAAACCTAAGGAGTTTAATAAATAATCTCTAATAGTGTACTAAATTTTTTCTAAAAATTCCCTACGTTGACCACCTTTGTGTGTTGACCACTTAGTTACAGTCGCTTCGGTGGTCAACTTATAGAGGTTCTACTGTATATAAATTTGTTACTTTAATTAATTTCAGTAAAGAAATAAATTAAATTATCTTCATATTAAAGTATCTTAAATCTTCTTCTTATGGCAGTTATAAGTTAAAAAATATGTGCAGTTTTTCAATGTATATTTACAAAAAATTAAATTTCAGAAGAAATCCTACTTAAATTTCTTTAAATTCAGAATATTATTCTGTAGCAAGGAAAAAACAAAAAGGGCGAGCTCTCTTTCTGTGAGGGTAAGTTTAACTATAAAACACAGCAACAAATATCAATTTTTCCCAGTATCCAACATTGACTTCACATTTACTGAAACTGTCAATAGATGGCGCTACCTCAACCTTCTTGAGAATCGCAAAAAAGATACGACAAAGTATTATTATTTTTTCATTTTTATACAAATTTTGGGGGCTTTCTAATTATTCTTTTGAACACAAGTTGGTATAGATTCATCGTGAAGATTTCTATAGGACAGTCATTTAGGGGGGGGGGGGGCAATTGACTCCCCCTGGCTTTGGGAATATAATGGATTTGTATGAATTGGCATGAAATTTGCTGTTTTTTTGATAAAAAATACAACGAAAAAATTCCCTTTACCCCCACCCAAAATATAAATGATGTGCCTGGATTACTAGGAAATGTTTTGCTTTGAAAACGATTTTCTGTGAAGTTCAACTTTTCTATGACCGTTTTTTATCTGATTGCATTTAAGATGTGTAACTTATTCTTAAATACGAAACATTTTTTTCCCCTTCGTAATCTTTGTAACTGATAAATTTGACCCATATTTTCCATCATAAAATTGATTAATATTTATTTATTTAATGTTTAGGAACGGCGTGAAACTGAGCGGGGAAATTTTTGTATTTTGACTTACTTTTTAACAAACGTAGTTGGAATAGAATTTTAAGATAATATCCGACTATCTGTGACATAATGTCCGTCTTCAGGTGGCATTTGGCTGAAACCAAACACAAGGCAATTTCCAGAGTAGGGTAACGGCACCAATTATTGACATGTTTCCAGATATTAAGACTTTTAAATTAAATTAGAAAAAATAAGCGTTTTGGTGATCTAGGATCTCAAATTTGATGCCATTTCAAAGCTCAATCCTGGAATTGTTATACCTTGAACTAGTATCAGTATTATACTTTGGGACCTGTCCGCAGTACAACATGTTTAGCAGTATTTTTGTAATTTTTTTTTGAAGTGGCATAATTAATTTATTTACATTACACAAGCTAATAAGCATTATTGTTATAACACTTGATAAAAGATTGAATTATAATTATGTCTATGATTCAGGGGGATCCAGCAGGGCATGGACGCAGATTGCGCCATTGACATTTTTAGAGGGTTGCTGTTTTTAGGATGTTTAGGCTTGAAGGTTGTTTGGCAGATTTGGGGGTAGCTTTTTGGGGGGCTGTGTCATCACTCTGAGAGGGGGTGGGCACACCTTGTATAATTGATGTTACAAATCGTAAGCATCTGATGCCTATTGGATCTGCAAGTCTTGACCAATCTTGTGAGCAGTATCTCCTGCTTTGTCTCTCTACTGTGTATTATTTTGACAATGTATACCCAGACATCATATTATTAATTCAAATTTTGTATCACTTTGTCAATTCTGTATACTTCAGCACATGATATCAATTTTTGTATACTACATCACAAGACATCATATTTTGTAAACTTCATCACAAGACATCAAATTTTGTATATTTTGTTTCTCAGCTGTGTAGTACTCTGTCAATGAATACCCAGACATCATATTGTAATATTGTAGACATCTATTGTACAACAGTGACATTGCAATCTGAAGTAGGCTGCACTACGCTATTTTTGAACTTTAACATGGCTTACATTCTGTATACTTTGTTTCATCACGGAGTATAACTTTGTCTATGCATACCCAGACATCATATTGTGGTAATGTAGACGTCAGCTGTACTACGGTTACTTTGTAATCTCTTGTAGTAGGCTGCACTATGCAGTTGGGGTACTTCAGCATGGCTTAATTTTGTATACTTCGTTTCTCTACTGTATATATACTCAGACATCATAATATCAGATTAAGCTTTGTTTCATTTTTTTTTTTTTACAAACTTTGTATTCTTCAAAACAAGACATCAAATTTTGTATACTGTTTCTCTACTGTGTTTTACTCTCTTAATGCGCATCCAGACATCAAATTGTAGTATTTTGGACATCTGTAGCATGGCTTAAACTTTGTGTACTTTATTTCTCATCTGTGTATTACCCTATCAATTTATATCCAGTTATATGGAGTTATATTGTTATGGTGTGGTGCGGCTTTGATTGTGCGCAATTGCTCAATGATACTAATACGAGGGTTGTCTCAAAAGTAAGTTACACTATTTTTTTTTTCTTTAAATAACGCCCAGAATTTGTTTAAAAGGTTATATTTGTGAAACTACATATATTAGTTATTTTTCTACGTAATCCCCTTGAATTTCAATACATTTTTGGTATCGTGGTAAAGTTTTTTTTAATCCAGCGTCATACCATTCTGCCGCCAAACTGGTTAGCCATGTCTGAACTTCTTCTTTGAGATTTTCTTCGTTTGCGAAGCGTCTTCCCCCAAGGTGTTCTTTCAGCTGTGGAAACAGATGAAAGTCGCTTGGAGCGAGATCAGGGGAGTATGGTGGGTGTCCGAAAACATCCCATCGAAACTCTTCAAGCAGGTCTTGAGTTTGACGAGCAGAGTGTGGACGAGCGTTGTCGTGGAACAAAAACACTTTTTTCGTCAACTTTCCCCTCCTTTTGTTCTGGATCGCCCTCCTGAGTTTTTTTAACACCTCACAATAGCGTTCAGCGGTTATCGTAGTCCCACGTGGTAGGTAGTCGATCAGCAATATCCCCTTCGAATCCCAGAAGACCGTCGCCATAACCTTCCCAGCTGATTCCACAACTTTCGCCTTTTTTGGAGTTAACTCGTCCTTCCCTTTCCACACCATGCTTTGTCTTTTGGTTTCAGGCGTCCAGTGATGGATCCAAGTTTCATCCCCGGTCACAATTCGGTCGAATAGGCCATCTCCTTCATCCTCAAAAAACTGCAGAAATTGACGAGCAGCGTCAACTCTCTGCTCTTTGTGGTGGTCTGAAAGGAGCCGTGGAACCCACCTTGCACACACTTTGGACAGATGCAGATCCTCAGAAATGATTCTGTGAAGCGATGCACGGCTAATTTCAACATTAGGCGGGAGTTGTGAATGAATTTCGTCGAGCGTAAGCCGACGATCGGTGTCGACGACTCTTCGGACATCTTCGACAATGTTCGGGGCCCGTGAAGTGGATGGGCGGCCGCTTCGTTGTTCGTCGTGTATTGTTGTCCTGCCTTCAATAAATGATTGGCGCCAACGAGAAACCATTGGCCTCGACATAACGTTCTCACCGTACACACTGCACAACTCACGGTGAATTTCAGTTGCATTTTCATTTTTTGCCGTTAAAAAACGAATCACACTGCGTACTTCGCAATCGGCGGTAGGAGTAAGTGGTAGCTCCATAGTGGCTTGATCGCAACTGACAAATGGGTCATGGCGGCCGCTTAGGAATTTTACAGTGCTGCCACCACACCCGGACGAAAGTTCCCTGCGAATCCCAGACGTTTCCTGCCTACCGCGCGGATATAAAAAAATAGTGTAACTTACTTTTGAGACAACCCTCGTACTTGTAGTGTAACAATTTTTGTTATCTGATGTTGATTTACAGACACTATGCAATCTTTCGTATTCCGCACCACGCGCATTATAACTTTTAGAGTTTTGCAATGACCTGTAATTTTTTTTTTTTTTTTAATGGTTTTCATAAATTTGCGGTTGGTTGAACTCTCCCGGAACCCCATTTGCTCCCGAGGGCTTGCACTCGGGGGCATCTAAAAATACGATAGGCCAGAAAATGGCAGGTGCGGGGGGCTTCTGGGCGCACTTGAATGTTTCGAGACATGAATTGCGAAAAGAGATTGCGAGACATGATGACGGAAACATCTCGGATCGACCATGGCCTAAAAAGCTTTAAAAATGAAAAGTTTGTAAGATAAACTTCTTTAATCAGACCTTACTCTAATGCAGTGTCAAAATGTTTGCCAAAAAAAGAAGACTTACCAACAGCATATTTCACAAACTTCGAAAATGGCAGGAAGTTCGAATGACAATTAGTGTTTCCTTCATTACAGGACATGAAAATTTAAATATCATTCATTACTTCATTTTTAAGAAAATAAGTGCATGCGAAAACATTGTTCTCGGAAAACTAATCATTTAAAGTGATCTCTCTGTGCGAAGATTTCGTAGTATTAAAATTCAACAGCGGGGAAAACTAATGTTCATTATTTTAATGAAGCGTATCGGGCTAAAAATAGGATAACGATGCCTTGGGACAAAAGGAAGTAGCGAAACAATCTCAAGGAAGTTGAAAATTCTGCAAGCTCGTTTTCCTTCTTTTCGGATGGGAAAATCCTGAATAAGCAAAGAGGGCGACGAATTTGAGAAGTAAAGGAAAAGGGGGAAACATCACGTTCCATGGAAACTTTTGTGTCAGGAAGCATGCATTAACCGTTAGTGAATGCCAATCATCTGTACATTTACAATTGTATGAACTGGAGTATTCCGTTCTAATGCTCTTTAACATGAACGATTGTTTACCATTGCAATAGTCACTAAAGAAAATTAATTGCTCAAAGGGATCGTTTCAAAATAGGATCGGTGCTTTTGCATGACAATACACATAATATAATCATATATTTTTTTGATTTTATTAGGATTGACAAAAGAGGTATTTTTGTAAGGATGTTATTGAACACGAATTTCGGGTACTGATCTACCTTAGTTTTGTTTTCATAAGCAATTGGGTTTCATTCTGCAATTTGGTTGATTGAAAAAATTCAACGGTAAAAAATTCTTGTTCTACCTTTTACCAAAAAAAAAAAAAAAAATGGTGAAATTTAGCTGCCACCAACATTTGGTACTAAGTTGAACCATTAGAATAGTGTAGTTTCCCCATGAATGAGAAACTAGGCACCCTTATAGTCAACTTTAGTACCAAATGTTGGTTGCAACTAAATTTTACCATTTTTTTGGTGAAAAGTTGAACTAGAATTTTTAACAATGTACTAATTTGGGATAAAAATAGTGTAACCGTTCGTTTTTATGCTGACATGAATCATGAAAAACTTACGCATGTTGTACATCATATTATTCCTGAATGGAAGCATTTCATGTGTGTCTAGTACACTAAAAAAATCTAGTTCAACCTTTTACCAAAAAAAAAAAAAAAAAAATGGAACAAATGGTGACATTTAGCTGCGACCAAGATTTTGTACTAATTTGAACCATTGTAATAGTGTACTTTCAACTAGTTTCACCATAAATATAAAACTAGGAGCCATTCTAATGGTTCAACTTTAGTGCCAAATGTTGGTTACATTTAAATTTCACCATTTTTTTGATGATAGGTAAAAGCCATTTACAGTGGTGTATTGTTCACACAAGCTTAAAAGAAAGATGTTTACAGACACTTGGAGTTTTGGTTGGTTTATATCACAATATCGCTTTTATGTACTAAAATATACATAACTTAGTATAGATTTTACATATAGTGATATTTTTTCCTCCTTCATACGTAGTTGACGTTGCTATAAAAAAATTTAACAACGATGAAAACAGTTTAAGACGCTCGATTTAACTAGGTGCTAATAATTTCCTCTTGAATTAGAAGACGGGATTTAAATTTAATAATATGCAGCACGATTAATAAAATAATATGTTAACATTGAAAATTAGACTTGTTTAATTCCTTTACATGTCATATAACGATTAAAGCATTTCCGTTGAAATAAATTACCCTTTAAATTAGGGATTAATAAACATTTGCAAACAGCGCTGAAATGCATTGAGACCAGCAATTTGTAATGTAGGCAGTTTTGCACTATTGAAATTAGCTATTTTAGGGTCCTTCCTAAGGATTAGTATGGCCCTTTGAGCACTGGGCAACAACTCAAATTAGTAATTCAGCAGATAAAGCTCTTTAAACTCGGGTACAAGTAAAAGTTATGAATTCAAACAATAAAGCTGTTTAAAATGATATGAAGATGAAGATTATTTAAAATCATAAAAGTAAACAAAATTTTAAAAACAGCTTTAAAACTTTAGATGGCGAGTTTTTCAGATGGTGTTTTGAGTTTTGGATACTCATTCTTGAAATTCTTGCAGTGAATTGACTGAGATGAAGTTTGTTATTGCCCTGTAGGAGTCGTAAACATAAACACATGAGTTTTTAAGAAATGGAAGATAAATAGCGCAGTAATTAAAAAAAAAACAAAACTGTTATATCTTGTAGCTGCGTGAAATTGCAGTGTTAAAATACTGTAGACTCTCTTGGAATATTATTTTGATGAAGTCCTGACGACGACATAATTACTTTATTAACGAGCTGCATTCTGATGAAAACAAAAATGTTTGTGTTTTACAACAATTAAAACAAATTAAATTTCTAACTGAAAACGCTTTTATCAGAACTCTATTCGATGTATAGTAGAATACTCCAAACTTTAAATCGTTATTAATGCATTTAAATATGAAAAAAATACATAAAATTATAATTTCCTACTTTCAAAGTTGCGAAATAAAATAAGTTAGAAAAATTTCTTATTCCTGTAACTCCAACATATTTAAGTATTTTTCCATTAAATGAGATTAGAACTAAGAAACGCTGTCGTGTGTGATTCTTTTAGGTCGAATATATTTAGCAAAAGAAATGTTTACGTAAAACTATGATATGGGTTTATGTTAGCCATTTCACTGAATTATGCATTGTAAATTACGTGCGGAATCCAACATCTAATTGAATTAGAATACGCAATGTCATATCTTAAACAGTTATTTGATTATTTCATCGTGAGATAAAACTCCATCATGGGTATTAATTTTAATACTTAATGCATTCAAACATTTCTCTATAATATTTGCTCCTATTTTACAGACGAAACACAATGATTATTTTTTATCGTTACTGTTTATATTGCAACTTGCAGTTTTTCTCAATGGATGTTATTCACATAAGAATATTAAATTAAATGCAGAGGGAAAAAAATGCCAGGAACTCAACGTTTTTACTGAATTTTGTAGCTTTGGATTACAATTTGCGAATTTTATGTAGGCGATTAAGTATATTCTATTACTGTTTTGAAAAGCAGATGGTAATTAAGGAGAAAATAGTCGTTTCCTTTTGTTACAATAAATTCGTTCAGAATTATCCGAGCCTATTTTCCTGTACGTCTGCATCGGTTTTCTAACTCCCGCCGTATCTTTTTTGACTGCCTTACACTCAAAATATTTTCAAATATATATTTTTTTAACATTAGAAACAACTTTTTCAGAACAATACGTACTTTTATGTGAAAAGAAAAGCATTAGTTGGTGCAAAAACGATATCGAATTAAACTGTAAAGCATTGTTTCAGAGTGCTTCAGTTATTATTATTCGTGGTACAATGACGACATTATGACTTCATTATTTAGGTAATTATATCATATTATCACTGTGTCAAACAAATCGAATATGATATTAAAATAATTCTCCTTTCTTTATATTTGGTTTAAATATTATTTTGGAACAGTGGGTCCCAAACTTTTGTGTGCCATGCCCTACCTTAGCCTGAATAAAATTCTTATGCCCCCCTATGTAGCATGCATAGTTTTTAATATATTTAAAAAATTGAATTGTGTACTTAAGAAACTTTAATGATAGGTTTTAGAAAGAAATCACTTGGAAATTGCTAACGAAACGCAGTAAATAAATTTTCAAAACATATAATGAAAGCCTAAAATTCGAATTTCAAATAATTTTTAAAATGATTTTTTTAAAATTAATTTATTATTTTAATTTAATGCCGACTGCCGCAGTGAAGTTTACTTGACGACGCCAAACACCCAGTTGATATTTTGGTTTCGTCTAGTGAAACTATACCTAATAATTATTTAACGCAATTATTTAAGAATTTGCTTTTTTCATTGAATTTGGCACCGAAATCTAACATCGCATTTAAATGGCTCTTCCATTTTTGAATTGCCCCCCTTAACAATCAAACTGCCCCCCCCGTGGGGCGTGGGCCCCACGTTGGGAAACACTGCTTTAGAATGTCAGAGTAAGTGTACAATTTGAAATGGACAAAAAAAAAAAAAAAATCATGAAAAAAAAAAAAAAAATAAAAAGTTGAATTTAAACGCAATAAAAATAATATTTAATAGAACTGAGTAAACTCATGTTAAATGCCTCTACTATTAAAAAATAAGTTATTCAATGTGCGTTTCAATATGAGAATTTCCAAGTAAACTGAATTAAAAACTGGAAGAAAAAAAAAATAAATAAAAAAAAAAATGAAAAAATTTGTGTAAGTATCGTATAAAAACCTAGAATGCTTTTCACGCAAAAAGAAAAGCACGTTCATCACGTGGGGATTGTGAGGGAAGAAAATGTTCCATTTCTGAAACAGGGTGTGTCATGTTTTTTTTTTCATTCTAAATATTTTGTATTTTTCTGCGCGAGATAAATACAACATTCCGAATTTTCATAGTGGGAAAATTGTTACTCTTCCGGTTCAGACCCGTTAAAAGAATAATGAATAAACAGAAATTCAAGCAAAATCTGGATTTATCCATAAAGTTCGGAAAGTCGCCAAGCTTGGAGAATAATCGGTAAATTTGGCGATTTGTCACCAAATTTGGAGTTAAAAATGATCCCAACTTGGCGATATCTTGCCAATCTCTTGCCAAGTCCACATAAATAAATTATAACTGCTAGCTCAGTAGGAAAAGCTGCATTATATAAAGATTCGAAAACTAAGCAATTTAAGCATAGAAATTAATCAATTAACGTCAAGTTTAGCTAAATTAAAGCAAAATGAACACATTACACGGCATCAATAAGCACAGTGTTGAAACAACATGCTTATGCCTGTTTTCCAATTCTTAACATGGGTTTAATCTTGCAAGGTGTGAAGATTTTTGACCCGCTAGTGAAGCAAAGTCAACAATGTTTTAATATCCTAAATCTTAGTATTCCCTGGTTCCAGTGTGGAAAGTGAAACACTATGAACACTCTTACGCAATAATATATACTCATTAATTAAAGTATCTTTAACGCTATGTGACATAAAGAGACGTGGCTTGTAAATCATCTTTGTGACCTTGACATGAATCAATGCCTTTGAGATACCGAACCACGATGCTACTAGATAATAACATTTTTTTTTAGAGGAGTCGCCTTACCAATTACTGCAAAACAACAAGACTAGTAGAAAAATTTATTTCTGTTTGTCTCGTAGGAGTCATATACCTACAACAACGTCTCTACCTAAACTCCTCTATTCATTATTTATTATTCATAAAATTTTACCCAATGAAAGCATAATGAACGCCTTACTAAAAGTTTACTTTTCTATTTTGATGTGAAATGGGAAAGCGGATGATTTAAAATACATTAGAAATTCTTTGAAAAAGCTATTTTCTTCATTTGGCATGTTTTTTGGCTTAAAATATAATAAATCATTCAATAGCATTAACAGCACATTGTACAGTGAACATTAAACTTGACTTTTAAGCAGGAGTTATAAATCTTAATTTTTAATCTGATTTTTTTAAAATTTGAGGCATTGAAATACATTTATATGCAATAGTAAAAGCGAACAGAAGAGTAATTATTTTAACAGACTTGTACTATAAAGCAAATAGATGTTGTAATAACAAAAAAAAAAAAAAAAGTGAAAGATTAAGAAAAAATAAAAATTTCGCACCCAAGAAAATGTCAAAGACACATTTAAAAGACTGAAGCAACTTTTGCTCTGCGTGATTTGAGACACAATGTCAGAAAATGAGTCTCGAAAAGCTCTAAATTTCCCCAAGGTGAAGCTCAACAGAAATATCACGCATTCTTCTAAAAGCAAATTTTTGAAATCGTTACAAAACTCCTTAAAGGATATTCATTATAATCAGAGCAATGATTAAACTTGATTAAATCACTACGCAATTCAAAGCAGATTTAAAATTACTTCCGGGTATCAATTAGGGAAGACTCCAAAGGATGACATAATTGAAAATACGTAACTTAAAATAGATAATAAGATTTGGACATTAAAATTTAATGCTTTATCTTTACGTATAAGAACACCGTTTGTTAGGAAAAAAGTAGTTTGTATTTAGACATCTTATTTCTATATAAATATGCAGGAAACTAGTGGGGCCTATAAATATATTAATTTTTCTAACAGGTATTGCGGAGCATGTATACGTATTCAGCGTTTAGACACGTCAAAAAATTCATTATTCAAATGGGAGAATAATTGGTAAATTTGGTGATTTATCAATAAATTTGGAGTTAAAAATGATCCCAACTTGGCGATATCTTGGCAATCTCTCGCTTAATTAAAATATTTCCATTTTTAGAAATGTTATATTTTTGCACAAATTGACGGATGCTGTGAATGCTAGTCTCTCCAACCCAAACTGCATAATTAAAACAAAAAAAATTCTCTTATAGTAAAGTTTTTCGTAAATCTTAAAATATGTTCTGAAATTCAAATATATTTTTCGAGGTTTGCAAAAGTAATTGAAAATTCTCCATCACAATGATGTTAAAAGTAAAAAACGACAGTATTTCCTTTTTTTCGGATTATTTAATCAATAATTATGAGTTTTAATGTAACGCATTGCGAAGCGAATGGTCTCGGGTTCTATTCTGAACGTTGCTTAAGAAAACAAAAGGTCAGATGATTGTTATGACACGTTTTCTAACCTTTATCCAGCTACCTCACTGCATCTCTCCTATTCAATAGAATTCGGGGTCGATAGACATGAACATTTTCTAAGAAGGCATAAATCTCCTTAACCCGCTAATGCCCAAGTTTTGTTATCGTCGTCCGCCTTGAGGCGGAGTTGGGAATTAAAGGGTCAATCTCCTACGCCCGCACCTTCCATTCATGGTGACAGGTATGGGCGAAACCACGGATTGGAGAAACCTGTGGTTAACCTAATTGACTCTAAAAAACTCAGTAACTCCGCCTCAACACGAGGATGTTTTAACCCTGTAATGCTCAATTTTTATCGTCGTCCGCCTTGAGGCGGAATTGGGAATTGGAGAATTAAATGCACTGCACCAGATAAAAATCAAGAAATTAACTTTGATGCAGGATACACTGCTATTAAGCACACGACAACACATTTCTGACCCTTATTGTGCCTTGTTCATCCTATGAATCTGTAGCAGAAAATTTTGCGAACTGTACACATATATTAATGTTTCAATAGCTTCTGGAATTATTTCGGATCTTCTGGAATTATTCTATTTAACAGAGTCAGGTTGCTCGTCCTTTCCGGTGGAGAAACCGGCCGTCAAAATTATCATGCGGTGACGGTACCACACTCATTGTGGTGCTGCTGAAAGAGATGGTGCCAATCCTTCGGGAACGCCTTAAGTCTTCAATTGGCAGAAGCCAGCAGCAGCCCATTAGAAATAAAAAAATAGCTTCTGGAATCATATCACATTCAAAATGAGTCAAAACAACGTTAAAAGGCCCTAATGAAAAGTCAAAAATGTCATTCCGGTTTCAAGGGCAATCAGACCCATTCGTCAGTACCGAGAGTAGAAATGAAATACTAGAGAGGACAAGAAGTTTAAATACATAAGACATGAGGTTTTGACTACTGCCTATGATGACACCTTGTATGGTTAAAATTAACATAATATAGGTAGTAGCACAAAGATAGCTTTTGTACGTGTGTTTGTGGTTGAAGTTGGCATTGTGTTTTCATTTCACCTGTAGTAAAATTGTTTGTTTGTTTGTTAACGACCATTTCAGGTCACATAAATATTCGAGTTTGTTTGCTATTCTCAAGGATGTGCATCAAACTCTCGTCTAATATGAGAGATAGAACAAGACAGTACAACAGATTTACTACACAAAGAAGGAATCGAACCGACGCCTCTTCACTGCGCGCAGGCAGGTACCGGAACCAGTCGATTAGACCGTTCAACCACTGAGGCCTAAGTAAAATAGTTAGGGTTAGTTTTCAGCGAATGTTGCATTGTGTAAAAATGAGGCATTATCTGAGAATATGTTGCTTTTAACCTTTTATGAGGCCGTTTTCTTCTGGTAGTGGCACACTAAAATACTTTTATGATTTACAAAAGGCAACTCATTAACATGATGTTACCCTCCGCCCCAACTTCTTTTATTGAAGAGGTGGCATGCCAATAAATTGAAAATTGATGCATTTGGTGGAAAATGCATTTCCGACAGTCTTTACAAATTTTTGCCATCCAGAAGGGGTAAAATTGCTTTCTGTAAACTTTAGAAGTTGATTAATTTGGTGTTGCAGTTCTACCATCAACCAAAGCGATCTGCCCGGCAGAGTGCCAAGATTTCAATTATGTTCAAGGCAAGAACTGCTGGTGTGCCGTTTTTGTTATCGTTCTAGTTCGTTTAACATACTTGATTCCTTTCGAACTGATGCCATATGAAAGTTTATAATATTTGCCGCTGTTAACAAACAGAGAAGCAAATATTCTGATTCGCGTACTAAATAAACACACCTGGAAAACGAACTTCTCTAAAATTTGAATGGGTTCGTTCTTTTCTCCCATGCGCAGAAGCGTCCAAAGGACAAAATTCCACGGTCAAACTGTGGGTATACTTAAAAAGGTTTAAATCAGAGTACATGTAACATGTGTGCCATGAGACTGAATTTTTTTTAGAATCTCTAGCACACTCTTGTTTCTTTACTAATCTTTACTAAAGGGCTTTCAGCAGCCTTTCTTCAACATTCGAAAGTTACAAATCTTTACTAAGGGGCCATTCACAAATGATGTCACGCTTTTTTCCCATATATTTGACCCCGCACCCCCCTTTGTCACAATGTGTCACACTTCAGCGGACCCCCCTCCCCCTTTGTCACATGTCACGCTATGTTGTATAATGCATGATGTCCCACTTCTTGTTACCCCCTCCCCTCCCCTTGTCTCACTTTGTCACAATTTCACGAACCCCTCTCCCTCCCCTCGAAGCTTGACATCATTTATGAATGATAGATAAAGGGCTTTCCGCAGTCTTTCTTTAACATTAGAAATCAAAGTACTGTTTGTTTAGGATTTGTACTCGCATTTCTACTCGAAATTCCATCGCTCTTCAAAAACAGCATCCGGCACCGTTTTCTCAATTTAAAGTGTTGCAAGTAACTTTTGCTCATTCACACTTTTCAGCACCAGGATTTGACCAAAAGCCGCATAGATTATGAGACATTAGCAAGATCAAAGATGGCAGAATTTTCGTTTTCCACTGGGTCACAAGTATACTCGAGATTTCCGAAGCGTCGAGTTCGATATGCGACATGGAAAGAATTTTAGGTTAAGTGACTTTCCTTTGACAAGTTGTGCTCTTCGAGCGCAAATAGTCATAAATTTGAGCCTTGATTTCGAATTAAAATATGATAAATGCTTTTCTAGAAAATTGGGACTAGAGCACTTTGGTAGATGCAAAGTCTTTGAGTCAATTTGTGAACCAAGTTTTAAATAAACATTTATGAGCTACAAAAAAGCAGTTATGATCAAAGTAAATGTAGAAACACATCTTGGTTTATGAAATGAGTTTCAAATAAACATTTATGATTAAACAAACGTTGAAATGCAGCGTTGGATTAATTAACAAAATATGTTTGAAATAAACATTTATAATCTACCAAAAACCATCTTTGAGCAAAAAAATTTAAAAAATTTGTCATTGAATCAGTTTATGAATTATGTTTAAAGCAGATATTTAAAATGTTACAAAAAACACTGAATCTGTTTATGAAATACATATAAAAATACATATTTATAACCTGCCTAAGCACATTTATGATTAAAATTCACGGAGAAATACTACATTGGATCAGATAAGGAAATATGTTTGAAATAAACATTTAAAATGTTCCAAAAAACATTTGTTACCTAAATACATGTAAATTTCTTTAGGTAATAAATACAGCGTTAGGTAAAAATAGTGTTGAATCTGTATATGAAATATATTTAAAGATATATATTTATAATCAGCCTAAAAACATTTATGACTAAAATAAATGTAAATACAGCAAAATACCTCGATAACGAAGTAAAAGTTTGAATATAAAAACGCCAACAGCACTTTAATATCAGAGTGATAAATAATTCTATGCAGCTTATCATCACAAATATATTAATTCACAAATATATTTAATCACAAAAATATTAATCACATTTTAACACAAAAAAAAAAAAAAAAAGTGCCAACTGTAGATTACAAACAAGCCAAAATATTATAAAAATTCAGATATGAAAACTCTCAACGAATCCAAAAAACATTTCTATACCCTGCAAAGATCTTGTTGTTAATTTTCTTTTAGAATAATAAATCAAATTTTATTTTAATATAGAAACCATGCTATACTGTTTACATCACAAATACTTATTGCATATAATACATTTTGGGGAAAATGATACATTTTATAGTTTTATCAATAGATGTATTATTCTTCAAAATTCAAATATTTTAGTACAGTAATGAATAAATACCAAATTACGTTTTGCATCTTTTATTCAACATATTCAAATGTTTTCCAGAATTATAGATTAAATCGCACAAAACGTATCTGTTGTAAGATTTTATCGTAAAATGTTTGTCGTCTTTGCAATATAGGGATTTGACTGATAAAAGCTAGAAACAGACTTAAAAGGTCATTCTAAACAGGTATTTGCTCTTTCTATTGACTTTTAGAACCACGGAGGCATTACTAAGTATCTAGTTGGAAAAGCGACATGTAGAATAGATTTTATGTCAAGTAAGCCAAACCGAAAAGCTTGCTCTTTGGCACAAAGGATAATTAATTTTATTTTGGCTTTCGAATGCGAATATGATTAATGTCCTTTTTAAAAACGAATTTATTTCATGGTTTTGAGCAATAGAGTTTTTTAACTGAATGAAATCACCAATGATAATTAGGGATTAAATAAGTTCCTGACAATATGCCTTAAAATGTTTAATTTTTGTTAAAAGTAGTTCTTTTAGTGAACCAAATATAGTCGTTTTAAGAAAACCAATATTTTATGTTTCTATAAGAAATGCTTTATTTGGTAATGCACCAGTGCTTTAACCAATAATGTTTCAGTCTTGCTTAGATAAATATTGCTCTTTTTATTCTAGATACATGTAAATCCAAGGTGTCATTGAAAACGAAAGAAAAACGTTGTCTTAAGCATTTCAAATCATAAAAATTAACTTGATTTCAAAACTCACTATAATTTGTTTTTTATCAACTTTTTTTAATTTTAATTTCTTAATTTATTTAAATTTTTATTTTTTGATTAATTTAAATTTTTATTTTTAAATTTATTTAAATTTTTATTTCTTAATTTATTTAAATTTTCATTTTTTAATTTATTTTATTTTTTTGATTTATTTTAATTTTTAGTTTTTAATTAATTTTAATTTTAATTTTTTAATTTATTTTAATTTTTATTTTTTCATTTATTTTAATTTTAATTTTTAAATCTTTTTATATATTTTTAAAAATAGCTTTTTTGCAATATGTTTTGGCCATCATAAAACTTTCCTCTATATCTTTCTTAGGAATAGTTTATCTCTCAAAATTACCTTCCTGCTCTTTGGAATTATTGATGCTAAATCCTAATCAGAATGTGTTCTCACTGAGATTTATCGGTTATGTTTGAGTAATTCCATTCCTTTTCGTGATACAGTAGTCACGTTTAACGATAAAAACGTTTAGTTGATTAAACACCCCTTGTAGGAACTGGCACCAAAAATCCGTTCCCATTACGATGCGCCAAATTTTGTTCGATACTAAGCTTTACGATTTGGGCTGGAGCAATGGTTCCCAACATTTTTTTCCTTGCGAACCCTTTTCAAGATCTGAAAGAAAATGGTGACCACCCTTCTGTTCTCGTTAGTAACGGGTAACAAAACTAAAATTTTGCTACCATGATTAGTTTCCATGTGGCACAGTAATTTATAACATAGAATGGAAATTTAATTGAAAAATTGTATTCGCAAAAAAAATATATCTTTTAAAAATTATCTTCCCGATAATGCAGAAAACTTATGGAACTGGCATGAGAAAATAGAAACATAACATTTTGAATCAATCAATAAATATCGGTCGGTTCCACTTTCGAGTTGAAGTATGCAAAAATCACAAAAACTGGAATAAAGTGTGATAAATGTGAGTACAAAATCTAAAATCATTTAGGTTCCACTTTGGGATCTGTATATGAGAAGTTAGCCGAAAATAATGCAACGTTCTCCATTTTAGTAAATTTTTTATTTTAAACTCTCTCCGCGTTACCGACGAAAAGTGGGAAATGGTAAGAGCAACATGCATTCAAAACTCAAAATAAATCAATGAATATCTTTCAATGTCACTTTAGGATTCAAATTTCAGAAATCGGGGAACATTAGAAATCAGTGTATTTCAAATTTCGTACGTAGGCATGCCTCCCATGCCAGTCCACAACTTTTACGTTATTATAGGGATTTTTTTTTTTTTTTTAAGAAATGATTTTTACACTCCATTCAAATAAGAATGAAAATTTATTATTTCTTTTTTTCTTTTAAGTTAGCAATTAAAAATTTCGCCATTACAAAATTATTTTCTCGAACCCCCTTTCTACAACACGCGAACCCCTGGGAGTTCGCGAACCACCGGTTGGAAAACGCTGGGCTAGAGTGACGAAAAAAGTGTTCACTCACATGCAAACACACAGACAGACACACTGAACATTTTTGATTTTTTTTTAAAATGAACTGTGTAATTATTTAAAATTAGTGTACATGTAAATTATTTAAAATTAGTAAATCCAACATTTTCAGAAATTCCATACTTTCTCTTATTATATATAGAAGAAAATAATAAAAAAAATTTACAGAGAAATTTTAATCATAATGGAGATAAAAATAAAGACTGAATTATAATTCATCTCCCTGTAGGAAAAATACTATTTGTGGCAATCTACTTACACAAATATGTGACTTAAACACTTAATGTTACTTACTAAACATTTAATCCTAATGAAAAAGGAAGAAGTTTAAGATTAAAATGTTCATTAACAAATAACTGAGAAAATAAATTGCATTTTTTGCTTAAGAATTATGTTGGGCATTATAACTTCCTTAAACTTTATGCTCAAAGGAAGCATAAAAAACGGCGTTATGCTAATAAAAAGCTAACTCCAAAACAAAAGACAGAAACTAACCCGAAAATAATCTCTTTGCTTAATAGACGTTATTGATTACTGTTCTCAATATGAAAATAAAGTTTGGTATCGAGTCATGCATTTCTTCGGACAGAGCATTAGTAATCATATTTGGGGGAAAAAAGAAACTTAGCTTCTTTTCTTCTTTCTTTTCGTTAGTAATGAGGCGCTCTTAATCACTAAGTTTTTAACTTATCGATCATAATACATTTAGACAGGTCATGCAACAAAATTTATTTTATTTTGAATTTTCAATTACTGGTTGAGCTGTGGCTCGTTGGTAGTTTAGGCAGCTTGGGATCAAGGTCAGACTAGAAAATGATAAGGAAGTTGGAATTTCATTTTATTTTGAAAATAAGTGGATGGCCTTGCTAAGATGACCATTATTTATTGCAAAATCTGGTTGGCCTGAGGAAGTTTTTTTCTCTCGGATTTTAAAATACATTTTGAGGTGCATATTAATCGTTTATTGTATTTATTTAGTTAATTTTTGATGCAATGAGAATTATTGTGAAGAATATAAATGTCTCTGGTTTTTGTTTGTAGATAGTCGCATTAGAATATAATTTTGTTTATCCACCTGTGGCTGTTTGATAATTTACGAAGGTTATTTGATCAGAATGTCAAATCAGAAACAGATCAGAGAACTCGAAACTTCATGTTCAAAATTAAAAAAAAAAGTTGTTCGAATCTAAAAATTGAAACACTTCGTAAAAAATACTTTGGATTTCTATCTCAAAAATTGTTCTCTCATCTGATGTTCGCATGTCTATTGTTTTATATTTTTGTTCTTCAAAAGCTGCTACTTTTGTTCTTAAAAAATGTTACATCTTATTTTTAAATAAGTAAGAATGGTATTACATTTGTAAGTAATGTGCGCAAAAAAAAAATTAAGGTAATTAGTGATAAAATAATTTGTTCTCAAAGAAATTGTTTTGGTTTCTGAAACTTAGTTGTTCATGCAAACTTCCTCTACATTTGAAAATATGAATTCTAATTTACTTTTTTTTTTGTGTTCTATCTTAAAAGACCCTGTAGACATCTGTTTTAACATTAGCTCGTACGATTTTTTTGTTGAATTCGATTCATTGATCTCTAACTTCAAATATTTAACAGATTTGCTATTGAATCAATTTAGTTTTGTTCACTTATTTCCTTACGTAGCTATATTGAGTTTTTTAATGCGTTTACTTATTTCTTTATTTCTTCAAAATTTTAGCGAAAAAGTTGACTGAAAAACTAAATTAATCCTCCACAGTTATTATAGGGTCAGTTGAAGTAATTGTAAACAAAATTTCAATGTTTTAACTTTAGATCTTTCCCTACTTCTTGAATGAATAGAGAGACAAAATTGTGAGCACTATAGCCAATTCTCCTTTGTATACTCCTTGTGAGTAAATGTGTACAAAGGTTTTTAACTTTATTACTCGTTTTTAGCGGATGAAGTCGGTGTTTACATTTACCACAGTGTGTTTACATTTAGCTGAGAGGGTCACGTGCAAATGTAAACAGGAATTTATTTCCCGTGACGGAATGTAAGGAAATCTTGGCATTCACAGTCTGCTGAAGCTTAAGAAGTTCTGGAGCAACGGTCTTCAAACTCCAGCCCGTTGAATTATTTTTGATTCCGTTAAGATCATTTAATAGTATTTTTTTTACAGAGAAATAAGTAATACGGTGAATTTATAATTTACATCAAACGTGTTATATTTATTTTCCTCTCGGAAGATTGGAAATATGCGATGTACTTAAGTATTTACAATTACTCCAGTGTACAAAATGTATGGGGTAACTGTAAACACCTAACCTGCACATGTAAAATAACGGTAAAGGTGAAATTCATAAGTAAATGCTTTTAGCAACATTCCATATGACAAGTGCAAATAGTTGAAACAATTTACGTTTGCAGATGTGCTGGAGAGGAAAATGTAAGACCACCAAGTTTTGTTAAACAAGTTTTTTCACCGAGGCCTTTTCAAACAGTCCTGACGCCTCCAAAGTTGTTTGGGAACATACTGAACTCTTTCAATTTATTCCCTATGATGTCAAGTCATCGTTCTCTAGCAGCTGAGTTTTCAAAACCACCACAAGTGTAGGTATGAAATTTATTTACATTTACCCCCACTTTTACAATTACACCAACCGACTCTCCTACTCTAACTGACGTAAACCAAAAAAAAAAAAAAAAAAATGGGTTCGCTCTTTTCTGTAATTAGACTTCCCTTCTGATCCGATTCAAACCCTGAATCAAAAACGAGAAATATTTCGCATGCTTTTAGTTCTTTAGGCAGATGCCATTTAATAAAAGCGAACGTCACAAATATTTCAAAAACTCTTCTTTGAACCTATCTGCTTTACGTAATGTAGATTTGAATAATTTATCTGAAGACAATTTTTTGACGCTCAATGTTTGCACTAAAAAGAAATGGGGTATTATACATCCTCCCCCTCATACTTTAGAATGTAAAATATTTGTAGAAATGAAAGAAAAAACTTCGAAAAATTTTACTGACGCTGTCGACAGATTTCACTGAAAATAAACTTTATAAATATTTACTCACGCTAGGGAATATTACTTTGGCAAATGAATTTCCGTTTGTCTGACTGTAAAGAAAAGGAAAACGTATTCGAAAAGAATTTTCTTCAGTTCTAAAGATTTTGGTAAATTACTTGGATGAAATTGAGTTTTGAAGCGAATGATGAATTAATTACTTGAATACTTGTCATATTTTGTGGCGCAACTATTAATTTGTATACTTATATGCTTTACATTTGCGAGTAGATTTCACAACAATTCTACCGTGTTCAATTTCTGCAATATGATTTAATTTAATATGCCTTATTCAAGCTTTTGAAATATTCACTGTTAAAAAAATCGCACTTAACGATTACGAATAAGAGACATTGCGAGTGGTCTCCCTTTGCCTAAGGTATTTTTTTAGTCTGTTGTAGAAGGGATTGCACAAAAAAGAGCAATTGTAATAACTGAATTTAAATTATTGAATATTCGTAAATTAAACAGCCTAATATTAAAATCGTAATTTATTATAGAGTCTGCATAAATATTTTTACGATTTTTATTTCAAAAATATAATTTGGGGTGTTTTACATAAATGATTGAATTTTTTTATTACTGTTTAAAATTTTAAATTTTTAAAAAATAACCCTAAAATAATAAATTAAAACAACACATTTTTTTGTACATGCTCTTCATCGGTGTTCCCCAAACATGTGAGGGCACTGAGCAAACGTACCGTTTTCTTATTCTTCTGCGAGCTACACCCCCCCACCCGAAATACGAAAATAGTAAGAAACTCAATTCTCAGATATATCAATCAACTATCAGTTGCTATAGGATGCAATTCACCGGCAAATTTTTCACTGCTAGAGCAGTCGTATTGTAAAGAAAACATATGTACAGAGTTTAGCTTATCGGTTGTGAATGTGAAAATGAAATTGCAGCAAAAAATTTAGCATTAAGTGCTGAGGAGTGTTTTTGAAATTATTTGTACTAAAATCATGAATTTCAATGAAATTTTTCAAAACACTTTAATAAAGTTAAAATTAATTATTAACTTTTCTTTCGGATTAAAAACAAAAAACTAAATTTCAGAAATTAAGACGTGCCTCATAAAATGTAGGGTTTTAATTGGTAATAAGTGTTCATGAAAAAAAATACTAAAATAAACTATGCTACAAAAGATATGTTTACTGATTTTATATTTACTGATATTCTTTTTTTTTAAGTCGAAAAATCATGCATTTGCGCCAAATACTTGAAATGTTTCATTGCCACATCTCTCCGAAACAAGCAAGTTTCTAATTGCTAAGATTATCGTACTGTAAAGAAAACATATGTACAGAACTTATATATGGTTGCAAAATGCAACATGTGATAAGGACTGAATCGGAAAATCAAATGTCAAGAAATGTCGCTTGTAAAGATTTTTTTAATTAAAAATCTTGTTTTTGATCCACGTGCTATCTAATTTGAATATTGGCGAATTTTGAGAGTCGCCACGATCGAGTTTTGGCGACCACTGTTTGGCTCTACGTCAATGTTTTTTCAAAATTTATAATTAGTGGCTGTTGGCTTCTGCCAATTGCAGACCTAGTGCGTTCCCCAACGAATGGTACCATCCTATTCAGCGGCACCACAATGAGTGTGGTACCATGAGAGTTTTGACGTTCGGTTTCTAAACCTGAAAGGGCGAGCACTCGGACTCTGTTGATGCGAAATTGCATTAGGAATTTAATTTAGCCAAGAGCATCTAAGACATCAATGTTCTTTTCTATAAAGTTTGTTAAAAGAACATCCGTTTGCTAAACCATGATTTATTGATAATTAGAATTTTACGGTAGAATATAATGTTATTTTTTTAACAAACTGCTCAATAGAAATGACGTAAATATAAAATAGTTTTTGAAGAAATGAAATTATCAAAATTTAGTCAGAATAAAGGGTACATTCTATTTGTAATGAGTATTTCAAGTAATAAAACACTGAAGACTTTAAGGAGTTCCTGACGCTCGAAACAACAGCATTAGCAGTGTTGGAGACAATTATAAAAGTTCTCGTAAGGTTTAGGGAATAGGCTGCACCTCGAATTCCCCGAGTTCTCCTTCAGAAAAATTATCTTTACTTGATTGAATTACTTGTAGAATATAAAGCTTAAACTAGTTTTAGAAGAAATATTGTATGTACCGTAGTAGAAAGACTCATTCAATGAATGTTTTGGCAAATTAATGTGTTAATGTATGTAGGTATTTAATTTAATGTCGTTTCAAATTCCCAGAAATCGCAGTGAATTTCCGAAGAATGACAATGCTCTGAAAAAAAAAGAAACTTTAATACAATTATATTTGTTTATTGGTGACATAAGTGGTCTATCTGACGAAACGATTCTGTCGCCAAAACCCTGTGTTCATCCTGCAAGCGGTTTTTCGTCGAATAAAGAGCCAAAGAAGGGAACATGTTTCCTAACTACAATATGAAGTGATGCTTCATGCTTTTTTTTTTTTTTTGAATCTCTTTAATAAATTAAGAAGTAATACTAGCTTAGTAAGAAAAACAGCATTTTACTAAGCTAAGAGTGTTTCAAAATGCCGGCATGGTGGCATCGTGGTAAGGCGTGGAGCTCGTACGCCACGGGTCTGAGGTTTGAGTCTGGCAGTGTCGTTGCATTTTCAAGATGCTGAAAATCGTCTGTGCCCTGTAAAAGATCCCTTGAATAGACATTTGACTTCCACGCGCTCGGCCAAATTGAATTCCTTGTGCAATTTCGCATCAACAGAACCCGGGTGCTCGCTCTCTCAGGTGGAGAAACCGGTCGTCAAAATTCTCAATGTGGCAATGGCATCCGCCGATAGGGGTGCTACTTAAGAAAATAGATGTCGGTTTTCGGGGAATGCACTGGGTCTGCGAAAGTTAGTGACCATACGCAGCCCCATTAGAAATAATAAAAAAGAGTGTTTCAAAATGAAATATGCAAAAAATACCCGTTAATGTCTTTTTCTATATTAGGAACGCATTTGAAAATTAACGAAAAAAATTTTTTTTTGAAAGTTTTTTTAGAAATCTTTTTTTTTTTTTTTTTTGAATGTCTTTTTAGAAGTTATTTTTATTTTTTGAAAGTCTTTTTAGAAGTCTTTTTTTTTTAAAGTTTTTTTAGAAAGACAGTTAACCGCTAAATTTCCCCGTAACATTTACGCAGTGAATAAGCCTTCGCTGCTGTATAATATTCTTTTATATAACCATGTACTTCCTGAAAACAGAGGGATGTATCGTATTTTACGTAGGTGGTGTTCTTCGCATTACTATATTCTCTCTCTTTTTTGTATCTTTATGCGCTCCTTCAAACCTAACTTAAAGGTTTTTCCATTCAAGCTCTTTAGTGCTTGCTGCTTTTTTTTCTGCTTAACTTTTCATCGCCTCTTATCCTGTGACCTATACTGACACTAGCCATTATTTTTATTTCACTAATTAAAGTGGTCACTCCCCTTATATTTTTGCAGTTCTTGCAATATTCTGCAATTCTTTTTGCCATTTCTATTGAACAACTAATCTCAGCTATTTAAAAGCAATATAAAACATACTGAAACAAATGTTATTCTATCACACTAATAAACCTATTTACATTACATACATTCGTGCAGCATTCTAATTAATATTTGTATTTAATACATCTTTTTTTCATTGCCAAATACCCCAAGGAAATTCTCATTTACCGTTCTTTCCAGCGTTTGTATTTTCTCACAAAGAGCCACTAACCATTTGAAAGGTCAAATACGCGGAATTTATGTTCTCTTTCAGTTGGCTTGGGGAGTCACTGGGGCTTTTTTAGGTATCTAATAGGCAAAGTGACACGGAAAGGATTTTACGTCAAGTACTTTCCTTTGAAAAGCTTTTCTCTCTCTACGCTAAGAACCATTAATGTCATTCTTGATTTGGAATTCGAATATGATTTATGTCCTCTAAAGGAATAGTGCGAACGCCATATATTCATGTTAAGTGTTTCTATTAATGGACGAAGTCTTCCGAAAACGAATCGATGAACATGGTGTCAAAAAAAAAAAAAAAAAAAGGATAATTTAATTCAGATTATAATTTCTTTAAAAAAAGTTAATTTTAAGGAACTATGTGTTGTTTAATCTTAGAATGCTTTGATGAACCTTTTTTCCTTTCCTTCTAATAGTGCTGCGTATCGCCACTAACCATTGCAGACCTAGAACCCGGCATCCATTCCTTCAAGTAGCACCACTATCGGCGGATGCCATTAGCACTTGAGAATTTTGTCTCTCAGTTTGCACTAGATGGCGGCACCTGAGCTCTAAATGATGCGAAACTACGCTATGAATGTAATTTAGCCAAGAGTAACCAAGCCAAATGGATACTCAAGGGCTCTTTAACATGCCACATAATCATACGACAGAGGCTCTGACGATTTTCTGCATCTTGAAAATCCGCCGACTTGGGCCAGGTTTGATACTGCGAACTTGGGCGTTAGAGGCCATGCCTTTCCACTACTCCACCCTGACGGGATCTTCGCATAGTAAGCTGCTGTAAAAAATATTGATGAACACTTTCCTTTTCTGTTTAATCTGACGAAAGTTTTGGTATTTCATAATAAACTGAAAAGATATAATAAACAACACAAGTAATGTAACTAAATCAATTGATAAAAGATATAAACCTTTATGCACACACAAAAAAAAAAAAAGAAAATGAAATGAAATGCAATTCAAAATACTCACACATTTTTCAAAAAACTGCAGACACGTGTTTCGATGTTGCAAGGAACCCTTTTTCACTGCAAAAGTTATGAGTTTCAAGATGAAAATCATCCAACTGACTATGTAACTTAAAAAGAGTAGTGTCAGTTGGTTGTCGTTTTTTTTTTCTTTTTGCTTGGGGATGTTTGGAAATAACTTCAGTTGGATGTTTTTTGATCTAGAAGCTCATATCTTTCCCAATGAAAAAGCGGTTCCTTGCAATCTCGAAACATGTGTTTGCAGTCTTTTCCAAAATTCGAACGTATTTTACGTTGAATTACATTTAATTTTTAAATCGATTGAATTTAGTATTGAACGTATACACAGCGACGTTTAGCTTTGAATCCCATCTATTTAGTTATATTATGTGTGTTTATCACATAGTCTTTCCAGTTGGTTATGACCAATTGCAACTAAAAAAAATAAAAGGTAAGAGTGATCATTACTATATACATATTTTTTTGAACAGGGGATTTTAGAGACCTTAAAGCTTCCCACTTATGTACTAAATGCAATAATAAGGCTTCATATTTACTATATTTAATTGCCAGCAAAAGCTGTTCATGCCTAACTACACTACAAAATTCTAGTTTGACCTTTAACCAAAAACATGGGGAAAATGGTAAAATTTAGTTGCAACCAACATTTTAGATAAAAGTTGAACCATTATAATGGTTCCTTGTTTCCCATTTATGATGAAACTCGGTAAAACTTCACCGTTATTATAGTTCAACTTTTATCCAAAATGTTGGTTGCAGCTACATTTCCCCATTTTCACCATGTTTTTGGTGAAAGGTTGAACTAGAATTTTTCACAGTGTAAAATAAAGAAAAAGTGAAAGTGATTATTAATATATACATATTTCGAATTAGGGACCTTGAAACTCCCCACTCAGTCACTAAATGTATTAACATGGCTTCATATTTACTGTATTTAATTGACAGTAAAAGTTTTTGATATTTAACTGCACTGTAAAAAATTCTAGTTTAACCTATAGCTAAAAATGGTGAACTTTAGCTTCAACCAACATTTGGTACAAGTTGAACCATTATAGTGGTGTAGTTTCACCATGAATGTTAAACGAGAAACCATTATAAGGGTGTAGTTTGACTTAGTTTCACTAGGAACGATTATAACGGTTCAACTTTAGTACCAAATGTTGGTTGCAGCTAAATTTAACCATTTAAATTTTTTTTGCGAAAGTTTGAACTAGACTTTTGACAGTGTAAGTAAAACTAAGATATGTAACTTGTCACGCAGAATCGCAATAGTATTTATGGTCTAATTATGAATTTTTTATTGTGTTAAATTAAGAAAATCAGACATTTTTTGTACGTTGTTTATACTATATTATGCATAACGCGCGTAACATATACAACGTATTATTTGTTATTCATAATACTTATTTATAAATAAACTTTAGAGAAATCACATATTAAATGCTCTTGCGTTTTAAATTAGGAGTTTAAAAGAAACAATATTTTCTTAATATAGTTAAAAGGTTTCTCATGCATATCTTTCACTAGAAGTTGTTAACTTTAAGTTTAATGAACTTGGAATTCGAATTAAGGGCACTGGACCTGCAATTCTCCATAGACATTATAACGGGAAAATCATTTATAAAATAAATTTTGGTACCTGCGCAGAAAGATTCAAAGAAAAGTAGTAAACTTTCGCAATGAGCACAAACACTAAAATAAATGCATTTTATTAACTTAATAAGTTTTATTTCTCACATGCATTCGTAGACAGATGAATTGACTGCGATAAAAATCGGAATCCCGGAATGATTTAAAGCAATAATCCTTCTTTTGCCTTCAGGAAATTAAACAAACAGATGATTTTAATTAGGCACTTTTAGTTTACTTCAGGGTATTAAGTACTAAGCATAACTTTCCGTTGCATTAGATCATGCTAATGAGTCTGTTTATAAGAGGATGATTTGTTAAATCCTATAAGTCCTTCTTTCTGCACTTTTAATCCTTTCCTTGGTAAATCATGAAGTTTTGAATTAAAAAAAATATCTTTTATTAGTTCATTAAAGCAGAATGTATGTGCGTTGAAGGAAATAAATGTTTAAAGTATCATAGAGAGGAAAAAAATATTTTTCTCAGTTACATATAATGATATGAAAATCTTGCTAAAAATTATGAAGGATATGGCATTTATACATGAAAATGATATGTATCGATATTTATGAATTTAAATAGCTACTCCGGTTTTGTAATTTACGGAGTCGTGAGCTTCTCAGGTGTATTTTTATGCTTTTTTGTGACCCTAATCGAAAAACGATCTTTTGTGCAAATAATATGAGGGGAATGCTTTATATACTGTATAAGTTGTAAACGTTATTTTGTCCTGTAAATAATTTGTTGCAGAATAATTTGCATGTATGAGTTTGTTTTTTGATAATAAAACTGAATTGAATTGCATTTCTGTATCATGAAACTATTGGAAATGGTGCAAACCTATATGTTGAGTGGAGTTATGAGAGGGAAACATTCAAAAGGTATTAAGTAACATTTTTTCTTCCTTTTGGTGAACATTTTAATTACACATGATTGGGACACAGATTATGAACGGTGGGGGCCAATTACGATGTCGACACACCTGAAAAGAATCACTTATGATATTTAAGGGGTTTAGCTTTGTGGAGAAAAAATAGGTGAAAAAGTTATGTTATTAGTCATAAGTTACAAAAATATTGAAGGCAGGTTCTTCGTGGTGTCAAGTAAATCCTTTATCAATGCACAAAGTTGTAGGATTCCACACTGTAAAAAATTCTAGTGCAACCCTTCACCAAAAAGTGGAAAAAAGTGAAATGCAGCTGCAACCAACATTTGGTTTTACACTGAAAAATTCTAGTTCAACCTTTCACCAAAAACATGGTGAAAATGGTGAAATGTAGCTGCAACCAACATTTTGGATAAAAGTTGAACCATTATAATGGTTCCTTATTTCCCATTTATGGTGAAACTAAGTGAAACTTCACCATGATAATGGTTCCTAGTTTAACCTTTCACCAAAAACATGGTGAAAATGGTGAAATGTAGCTGCAACCAACATTTTGGATAAAAGTTGAACCATTATAATGGTTCCTTGTTTCCCATTTATGGTGAAACTAGGTGAAACTTCACCATGATAATGGTTCAACTTTTATCCAAAATGTTGGTTGCAGCTACATTTCACCACTTTCACCATGTTTTTGGTGAAGGGTTCAACTAGAATTTTTTGCAGTGTAAGTTAAACCATTATAATGGTGTAGTTTTACCTAGTTTCACCATGAATGTGTATCTGGGAACTATTATAATGGTTCAACATCAGTTTCAAATATTGGTTGCAGTCTACATTTCACCATTCATCCGCTGAAGGCGGCAATTATCCCTCTCAGTATTGCCACGTGAATGTCCGGAACCCAGTACTCTTGGGACCGTACCTCCCCGAGCTGCTAACAAAAATGCACAGTGGATACATTCCTGCCAAGTCTCTCTCTGCCATTGTTGCTGAAAGAAAAGCCACCTTTACGTAACCCTATTACACAACCTCTTTTAAACTCAGTGAGCTGTTGATAATGGTTGCTTCGTCTTTTTTTCGTCAGTGTGTATATTTATCTATCTATCAGATAATTGAATATACTTGATAACTAATTTTTCAACGGACTGAACGGATGAAAACATTTCAAATAATTCAAGTTCTACAAAGCAGTCTCATTTTTCCATTGCACCTGAAAAAAAAAATAATAAGAAATAAAACACGAACAATTAAAAAGCGAAATTCTTCCCACATCGAAAAGGAAAGGCCCGGAACAATTTTACATCCTTTTGAACGTTAAATATTTGCTATTTCTGTTTATCTCATTTCAAGAGATCATTTCAATTTTATATCTCTCTTAAACGTGTAAAGAAAGAATTACAAATGGGATTTCAAGAAGTAAATAAACACCGAGGAATTTTAAGGCATCATCGTATCTCGTTATTATGTCGAGCTTAATTAGGAAGTGAGGATAATTTTATGGGTACATTGGAATGTTTCATGAATTTGTTGTAATTAGGAAGAAATATATGTTCATAGTTTTAAAGTAAGGTGTCTTGAAGTTTTTCTTTTGCTCGTTTTATAAACTTGTGGTGGATTTTGTAATTTTGTCCTCAATGCTACAGTAAGCTGCTAAGGCTGACTGCTTCCTAAAACGGTTATTATATGCAGGTGTCTGTCCGCCTTCTGTCAACGCTTTTTGATTTCTAAGTTTGAATCTTTTAGAATATCTTAGACACACTCCACCAACTACCGTCAAACGGGGTGACTATGTGCCACTTTTTGAAGTTTTCGTGTCATATTTCCTCTAATTTTTCACCTATTGGGTTGAGTATTTAATGCATCATAATTACTTATCTTAGCTTCCAATTCACCTATTAACAAGAAGTTCCGTCTAGAACTATACGAGCCTACTTTCCCGTGTTCACCAACTTGAAATTTATAATCTAGCTAACTCTCTCTCTCTTCCTCCTTTAACTTTAGTTCTTAATTACTTCAAATATGCCTTTTTCAACGGTTAATACATATTCATTCACTCACTCATTCTTTCATTTATTCAGTCATTCGTTTATTTATTCATTCATTTTTCTCATTTATGTATTTATTCACTCATTTATTTATTTTTCACTTCATACATTCATTTATCTATTTTATTATTTATTCACTGATTTATTCACTCATTTATTCGTTTATTCCATCACTCATTCATTTAATCATTCATTCATTCGAAAATATCGTTAAAAATCCCGATCAAAAAATTTCATAAGAAAAAAGTCTCGTTCCGTTCTGGTTGAATTTCGTATCTGTACATGTTCTACGGCCAAACATCTTTCCGATAAATTTTGTTCCAAGCAAATCGGTCTGTTAGATCATGATTTATAAAGGATTGAATTTCCCCGTAGGTGCTCATGTTAATCTCTCTTTTTTTTTTTTTAATGAACTGTTTCAAAATGAATTCCTTTATCCCGGCGCAAATTTCGTCAAGGCAACAAAACACGCAAAAGGTTACCAGCGGAGGTATTCCGTTTGGCGTTCGTTGAATCATTATTGGCGACTTTATCGCCTGCGCCGGGATAAAGGAAAAAGTACCGTTAATTTTTTTGAACTGTTCAAAATGAACAAAAATTGTTCAACTCAAATAATATTTTCCATCGAGAACTTTTTAGTAATCTTGTTCATAAGAACTCGACTCTTATTCCCAGAGTTCACATAATTTGCTTCAGTTTTGCCCATAGGCGCTAATGCTAAAATGTTTTGAACTGTTCAAAATTGAACGAAATATTGTTCAAATCAAAAATTAAAATATGGAAATGATATGTCCTTGCCGAGATCTTTCGAATGCAAAAAGAATGTTTCGAATCGGACTATTCGTTCAAAAGTTATTAGGGGGGGGGGGACAGACAGACAGACAGACAGACAGACAGACCGACAGACCGACCGACACACTTTTTCCCCATCTCAAAACCCTTCTTTCAAATTTTTTATTTTTCAATCTTTACTTAATTACTTCACTTATTTTTGACCAGACAGACAGACAGACAGACCGACAGACCGACCGACACACTTTTTCCCCATCTCAAAACCCTACTTTCAAATTTTTTATTTTTCAATCTTTACTTAATTACTTCACTTATTTTTGACTTCCCTACATATTTAACGATATTTTTCGGTACATTAAGCCTTCTTTCATGCTTTAATATATATTTTTTAACTTTTACGGGAAAGTAGGCTAAAAATGATTCTAAGATATCATGGAGGGGAGATATAATTTTTTCTTAATGGCACTTACTCACCCCGCACATGGGGGTGACTAAGTGCCACGCATGCTTCCTCCTCTTAAATCTATTAGAAAAGATCGCAGGCAACTTCTCAACCTTCAGAATTCATCTCCTTGTCATTTTAGATATTATGAGTTTTTTTTTTAATGAGTATACCTTTAAATTTTAAAATAAAAAAGGCCATACCTACGGAAAAATGCTATTTGTTAAAGAACTCTTCAAAATGTTTTTCAAAATAACTCAATTTATTAAAGGAAACACAACTACAAACTTGAGATAGAAATTCTCTCTTCAGTCAATCCGAAATTAGAATAACCTGAAATTTGTCGGGATTTGGTAGAGGTTCGGGAGGAGAAATCTTCTTCAGGATTTGTTTCTTTTTGTACCACGAAACATCAGGGGTGTCAGGCCACTTCCAGAATTGTCCACTTTTCTCCAGGCATTTCACACATGCTTCGTTGCTACTGTCGAAGTCAGAAATCATTTGACCCGGGTGCATTTTTCCTTTATATTTTACTGAAACAAAGTCACCTTGCACATAGCCAGTGTTTTTTGCGTCATTGACTGATTCACTGCTTGTCAACGGTTGACCAGAGACTGTTGTAGATAGGTGGTCAACATCTAGGTCATCAATGGCACTCTAGGAACTTAAAAATGAGAAAAACACTGCAAAATAAGATGGCACCTAGTCACCCCACACTTCATCGAAAATTGAATTAAGGGTTATAACTGGTAAACAAAAAATCATTTTGAAATGTCGAAGCGTGTTGAACTTCTTTGATAGTTTGGTAACAAAAAAATGAACTTGTCTTTTTTCTGGCTGCTTTCGAAATATGATTACCAGACTACACTTCTTATCCAGACCACAACACCACAAATCCACGTAGACACAAACAATGGTAGGTTTCAATTTAGGTTATAATTTGATTGGTGTAGTACCCCAATTTAAATAGTCCTACTATCCCGCTACCTAGTAGTAGTTTTCTTTTTTCGATCGGTTAATTCCTCTGGCGCCAATGACCGCTTCAGTTCGAAAACCCAGGATGGCACCGAGTCACCCCGTATGGAACTTAGTCACCCCGTTTGACGGTACCTTTTAAATCTTCCTCTTCATCTTATGTCAGAGGTTTTGAATAACAGAGTTATTTTGACAGGATTTGGGGCTAATCACCAATTATTGTATCCAACTAATTTATTTGTGGGACCTTGAAAAATATTTTTTTTGTTTCTATCTATATCGTCTATATTTATAAATATATATATATCTGTTATAAATATATATATATCGTCTATATTTATAAATATATATATATCTGCCGCCTATCTGTTACTCTGCTTGTTTATTTATTTATTTATTGTGTTAACGCTGCACAAATCCATACCTCTTAACGGATTCCGTATGGTTTTGCACAAAATTTCAGCCATGTGCTGAAAAGAATAATTGTCAAGTGTCTATTTGAATATTTGAATTAGCTTTATAAATTCTGATTTTAGATACCCCTCATAAAATCTTCTAATATTCTTAAATTCTACAAAGCTGAAAGAACTTCGTAAGTTCACGCAATTATTTTTTGATTAAAAATATTTAAGAGTGCAAAAGATAAAGACAACATTTCAACTGCATCCATTGTACTGTGTTTTTTAATGTCTTCTGATTTCATCCATTTTCTGGAAAGTGTTACTTTTTTTTAAAATCGGTGTAATTTACATAAACTGAAAGACTTTCATATTCTGAAAAAGAAAATATTTAAAGTATCTACAATTCTTCAAAATAGTAACTTTTTTACATCCTTTTCCAGTATTTTCATCAAAAATTATGCAGCAGAGGGTGCAATGTTAAAAAAACATTTATTAAAAGCCGAGGTGTTAAAGTATAAATAATCCACTCATCATAATTAGTTTCAAACAATCCAATCATTAAGGTCCAAATAGTTTGGTCGAAAAAATAGGTTTTAAAAATAAAGAAAACTTTCTCTTACTAAAAAAAAATTATTAATGAATTTATAGTATCTTTTTTCCTTTTCTATTACTTTTTCCTTTACTTTGTTCTTCCTTTTTTTCATTTTCGTAAATTTTCTTTTAATAAAAAGGTTTTGAAAAATATCCACAATTACTGTCTTTATGATTATCAGCAAATAATATTCATTTAATGTTATTGGCTATTATAATATTAAAACAGATATTTTAAATGCTATAATGTAATTTTGACCTTACATCTGAAATATATATTAAAAATATTAAGTGCATTTTTGCAACTTTAATGGCCTTTTCCAGGTCAATTTTGCTGTGTTTTTAGGAATTTTTTAAGTTATAGACTTCCGATGCCTGCTTAAAAGTGCATTTCAATAAACGACATTTTCTTCACATTACCAAATTTTAAATGGCTAACTAACGAATCTTTTACTACACTCATATTTTCAATATTACTCAGAAGAGATATTAAGGAAAGTAAATAAAACTGACATTTTCTGTGATAAATTGCAACGAATTAATTTCTAATTGCAGAAAGTTCTTTTATTTGTGAAAAAGAGACATTTTTGGAAATGAGACAAAAGCACCTGACCTTTCATACGTCTTGACTATGTTTTTTTCTCAAAAGTGCTACGCTAGATACAAAAAAGCAGAAAATTTCTAGTTTCAAGCGCTTAACAGAGGAAAAATCTTTATTCCTACCTCCAGGCAAAATTTCACTCATTCTTTCAAGAGTTTATGCTTGTTAAAACAAACTCGAACTTCTTCGACTTTAACAAACTGCGTTTCCCTTCTTCAAAGCATGTTTTCACGTAATTATTACTTTTAAGGACAAGATCCATTTCCGTTTATGCTGCTATTATGCTTAGAAAAGGTTACGCGTTCAAATGCTTTTACGTATGTTTATTTTCAGAAGCGAAAGTTATTTTTTTTTATAAGTGAGGAATAAAGATACGAGTTTATTCTGCTGCAAATATCATGATAAGATGCTATTGAGAGCTTCATGATAACGTTGCTTCCCATCTAATCAGTTAATTGGATTAGTCTGCTTTAACAAGCAACCTTCTGCATTTGCGAAGATTTCAGGAGGCATTTGATGCGTTTCGTACATTTTATAAAAAGATGACAGCGGAGAACAAAGCAGTTCTATTTTTGTGCGGAGAAATACCTAACAAAAACTGATAAATAATAAAACCTTTAAACCATTTGGTTGAAGGATATAAAGGAAAAATAGAAATAGTTCATTAAAAATGTGAGTTGTATTGACAAAGTTTAAAATTGATATATAGACTAGACTGCTTTTAAAATAAAATCTAAAGCTTTGTGCAAAAAGGAAAAGTTAAAAGTAAATGCAAAATTAAGTACATATTTTTACAAAAATTGCAGGCACAAGTTTCGAGGTTGCAGGGAACCCCACTTCAATGAGACAGAATGAGCTTCCAGATAACAAATATCTAACTGAAGCCAAGTCCGTTTATAACAGCGTTTCTCAACCTTTCAGTATTCGCGTCCCAATTTTCTATCATGATTTCCATCGCGCCCCCTTACCATAAAATGTATACAACAATAATGTATATTGAGTACTTTGGATTCTGTTTTTGAATTATTTTTAACTAACTGCCAAAACAAGAGTAAAGTAATTTAGTAATAAAATTAATTTAGTAATAAATAACTATTTGAAATTTGGCAGGAGTAGAGGATGATTTTTCTGCACTAAAAAACAGAGCATTTCGCATTCTATTACCATTTTCAACATCCTACTTTTGTGAAACTGGTTTTTCTGCTTTGGCTTCTTTGAAGACAAACTGTAGATCTCGGCTAAGTATAGAAACAACTGAGATAGGCTATTTCTAATATTGAGCCTTCCTTCGAAAAACTTTGCTTTGCAAGACAGACCCAAAGGAAGTCACTAATAATTATTAAAATTGTTTTTCATTTAGCATGTTTTGATTGAGAAAGTTTTAATTTAGTAATTTGTGTTACTTTAATAAGTTATTGAATATGTCAAAATGTATTTTCTTCCTATGTGCATGTGTGCTTTCCTTTCAGTCAGTTAATCATTTTTTTAAGGTAATATTTTTTCTTGGATATTTTCGCGCCCCCAGTGGTTGAGAATCGCTGGTTTATGAGCGATTGAGAAACGAATGTTTTGCTTCCCTATCAATCATAACTCTTACCCCCAAACGACTACATTTGATGCAGAAACCCTTTGCTCTACTGTCAAGCACCCAAAACATGCTTTTAACATTGAAGAAAAAAAAAGTTAAATGCTTTTTTTTTCAATTTTTTTAATTTGTTTTTTTTTTTTTTTTGTTATTCAACACCTCTTCTCACATGATAATCAAAACTTAAAACCATTATTTTCTTTTGAAGATTTCCCTCCACCTCCATTGTCCATGACTCGTAAATAATAAGATTCAATTTCATGCCTCTATTAGAACCACCTCTATGTATATCTATCTAATTAGAATAGCTTTAGTTGTAACCACTCAGTACATCAGTGTTCCAAAACCGCAAAAATTTACTGAGGAACCAAAAAATAACAGAATTATTAACGTTGTCATTTCTAGCTCCCTACTGTCCCTACGTACAACACTTAGTTACAGTTAAGTTAGTTTAATGTTAACACTCCTGACCGTAAAGTATTTATTACATGTAAGTGCAACTTGAAGCATAGTAGTGAATTAATACGAAACTAATTTTGCACGAAAACTTGTGGAAAATATTTCACACTTATGGTATTATCTCATATTAAATAATCTCACTCCCAAATGTTCCTTTTTTAGACTATTTTACTGTAAAAGCTATTAAAAGCTAAAGTAAAAGCTATTAAAAGCTAAAGTATTTTACTGTAAAAAAGCATGAAAGAAGGCTTAATGTATTGTGAAAATATCGTCAAAAATCAAAAATAAGTTAAGTGACTAAATAAAATTGAAAAATAAGAAAAATTGAAATTAGGGTTTTGAGATGTGGAAAATGTGTGTTTGTCGGTCTGTCTGTCCCCCTAATAACTTTTGAATTGAAGGAGTTGTTTGATTCGAAAGGTTTTTCTTTCATTCGACAGATCTGGCCGAGAACATCTCATTTTCATATTTTACTTTTGATTTGAACAATTTTTCGTTCAATTTTGATCGGTTCAAAAAATTTCAACACTACCACCCATGGGAAAATTATGTAAAATCTGGGAGTAAGATCCAAGTTCCTATGAAAAAAGTTATTAGAAGAAGCTCTCGGTTTAAAGTATTTTTTTATTTGAACAATTTTTGTTCATTTTTGAACAGTTCAAAAAAAAAAAAAGAAAAAAAATAACAGCGCCTACATTACATAGAGCGGGGAAATTTCAATCCTGTATAAATCCTGATCTAACGGACCGATTTGCTGGGAACAAATTTTATCGGAAAGCTCTTATGACGTAGAACATGTACAGATACAATGTTCAACCAGAACTAACGATCCTATTTTCCTGTGAACTTTTTTGATTGGGATTTTTAAGAGTATTTTTGAATGAATGAATGAATAATTAAATGAATAAGTGAAAGAAAGAAATAAACAAATGAGTGAATAAATGGACAAATAAGTGAATAAATGGACAAATACGTGAATAAATGGACAAATACGTGAATAAATGGACAAATAAGTGAATAAATAAACAAATAAATGAACAAATCAGCGAATAAATGATAAAAAATAAATGAGTGAATAAATGAGCGAATGAATGAAAAATTAGTAAATAAGAGAACAAATACGTGAATGAGTGAATGAATAAATACATGAATAATGGAATAAATAAATGAAAGAATGAGTGAGTAAATGAGTATGTATTAACCGCTGAAAAAGGTATATTTGAAGTAATTAAGAACTAAAGCTAAATGGGAAAGAGATGGAGAGAGAGAGAGAGATAGCTAGATTAAAAATTTGAAGTTAAGTGTATACGGGAAAGTAGGCTCGTATAGTTCTGGACGGAACTTCTTGTTTGACTATTATCATTAAATTAATGATTTCTTTTCTTCAAAAAACTTTACCGTAGTTGCTTAAATGCACCAGATAATATTTTCAGGTAATAAAAATATTAACTACTTTCGCTGTGGAAAAGACTTGTGAAACATTTTCAACATTTTTCGTTCAAAATTAACTTTATTTTCTCATTTTAAATTAATGGAAGAATTACCGCAAGCTTTAATATAAAGTAGAGCAAAAAAGGAAAAAAATCAACAGATAAAAAAAATTCTTTTGATTTCAATGTTTTTTTTCCAATCAAGGTTCATATGAGAATGTTTCTTAGTCTTATATATTTTTCACTATCTTGCCAAAGCTTTAAGCCACTTTAAAATACCAAACGTTATATTTCTTTCTCACTGCAGTTTTTAATATTAACTCTTCCCCACTCCTAGACGTCTGGGGGAAGTTCATAGCTTTCTAAAAATAATTTATTTTTTTAAAATCCGACTTGCTTGAGAGTTATGTTTTGATGCGGAATTATTTTTTTAAAAAGCAAGCAGATATTTTTAGAAGCCTTCTGGTAAATATTTTATGAGTTTTTCGATCTCTTTGCTTCCCACTTGTAGCTTTCATACATATTTAAATGATGAGTAATAATGTATAGGAAAGCGATGGGCGTTAGATAAGTGAAGGAAACTGCACAAAGGTTGCGCTGGAATTGAAAATCAGCAGAACTAAGTGACGATATATATGTATGTACTATCAATACATGGTGTAGGTGTATGTGTGAATGCGTATATTATAAATATATATATATAGTGGAGTATTATCGGCAACCAGGGGGAATTTCCATATTCATGATGAGCCTTCCCAATAATACACAGGGGTACGATCCAAATTAAATATATTTACAAGGAATGCACAATTATATTTTCAAGTAATTATCCACATTTACACAACTTTGGTTTGTTCCGATGATTCAAAAAAGTTACAGCACACACAGTGCTAACCATGTCCACTCAGGACCAAATCACAGTAACATCTTCTTATTTCATCCATTTATTCTTTGGATGGCGATACAGTCGATGATGAAGTATCCGCTCTTACATATCTAAAATCATTGTGATAAAATTTTGCCCGAAAATACATGAAACTCTACTGAAAATCCGTGGAAATGCGGAGTCTGACGCACAATTAGACAATTCAAAACATGAAACTAGAAGAGACTTTAAAAAGGGAAGTTATAGCGAATAAAAAATAGATTACTTGCGAAGAGCACTTTTTAAATTGACAGCAGTAAAATACCTTCGTCTCAGTGAACAACAGAAATAAAATACTTAAGATTCTGTAAGACTACCGAAAGTATATATATATATATATATATATATATATATATATGCGCAGTAGTGGCGCCTTCTCTGAGTTATATAACCCCCTTTTCAGGCATGCAATATCGAAGATAAAAGTATGCGATCTCTCAATCGCTGGGTTTAGAACATACACCCGCTCTCTTGTGATTCTGAAACAGTTGACCACTTGGTCATCGATGCCTCTTGAGTTAGGAGAGCAAAACTAGGATTCATATATGTTGAACTTATGACACACTTGTAATATTTTTTCTCTGTATTTTGACAGAAATCAATTTCAGTGAAAGAAATAAAGTCTTCCGTGAAACGGCAACTGTTAAATTTGATTTGTGACTTTCGAACGATTATTTATGTAACTTGACAGTAATGCATGGTTCTTTTCTTGTAGTTAAACAGAGTGCGGTAATACAATAATTTTATTGAGAAACTGCTATTGAAAATTGGATCATTTGGTTTTAAAGACGTTCTTACGTAACTTTACAGAAATATATTTTTTTTTCTGCATTTTTACAGAATTTTTTTAATGTATTAGCTTAAATAAAATTGTCCTCCAGCAGTTCTTTTCGTAAAACCTTACACTGAATTGCTTCTTTAAGCCTCACGTTGATGCACTTTGCAACTTTTGTGACAAAAATAACAAGAAGTTCCGTCTAGAACTATACGAGCCTACTTTCCCGTATACACCCAACTTCAAATTTATAACATAGCTATCACTTTCTCTCTCTTTCACATTTAGCTTTAGTTCTTAATTACTTCAAATATACTTTTTTCAACGGATAATACATATTCATTCACTCAGTCATTCATTCTTTCATTTATTCAGTAATTCATTTACTCATTCATGTAGTTATCACTCGTTAATTTATTTTTTCATTCATTCACTCATTTAATTACCTTATCATGTATTCACTCATTTATTCATTCATTCGTTCTTTCACTCATTCATTTATTCATTCATTAATTCTTTCACTCTTTCATCGATTCAATCATTCATTCTTTCACTCATTCATTCATTCATTTTTTTATTTTTTGAGAAATAACCTTAAAAATCCCGATCAAAAATTTCGAAAGAAGACAGGCTTGTTCAGTTCTTGTTGAACTTCGTATCAGTACAGGTTCTACAGCGTAATATCTTTCCGATAAAGTTTGTTGCGAGCCAATCCGTCGTTTAGATCAGGATTTATATGAGATTGAAATTTCCCGTAGGCGCTACTGTTAATTTGGTACCTTTTCATTACCAAGGCGCAAATCTCGCAGAGCAAAATTTTTGGCGACGGAGCACGCAAAAGGATAACAGCGACGATATTCCGTTTGGCGTTAGTTGCATCATTTTTGGCGACTTTATCGCCTGCACCGGAATAATGGAAAAATGCCGCAATTTTTTTTTTTTTTTTTTGAACTGTTCAAAAATGAACAAAAACCTGTTCAAATCAATATTTCACACCGAGAACTTCTTCTAATAAGCTTGCAATAGGAACTTGGGTCTTGTGCCCAGAGTTTACATAATTTGCTTCAATTTTGTCCATAAGTGCTAATGTTAAAAAATTTTGAACTGTTCAAAATTGAACAAAAAAATGCTCAAATCAAAAAGTAAAATATAGAAATGAGATGTCCTCGCCAAGATCTTTCGAATGCAAAAAGAATTTTTCGAATCGGACAATTCGTTCAAAAGTTATTAGGGGGGGGGGGCAGACTGACAGACCGACAGACAGACAGACCGACCGACACACTTTTTCCCCATCTCAAAACCCTACTTTCAAATTTTTTATTTTTCAATCTTTATTTAATTACTTAACTTATTTTTGACTTTTCTTGATTTCTAACGATATTTTCAAGATACATTAAGCTTTCTTTCATGCTTTATTATTATTTTTTTTACTTTTACGGGAAAGTAGGCTAAAAACGGGAAAACTTCTCGAATTGAACCTATTCTACACGCTTTTATTTAATTTGATTTGTCACGGAAGTTTGTTACGTTTTTTTCGACCACTGTTACTGCATAAATTATCTTAAAACTTTGCACACACGCTAATCTTCCGATGACAATACAATATTCTATCCGTTTTATAATTAATTATAACGTCAATTAGGAAAAAAAATTAATAATTTTGGCTCTGATTAAATTATCAGAATTATTAGTTGTCGAATGGCAACGATAGCATTGCTTTGAATTGTTTGGATAATGGCCACAGGGATGTTTTGAATTTTAAAATACTCAAATCATGGCGAAAAAAGAAACTGCGACGCAGGGAAAAGGCGGCTGGATAAATGAAACCGTGTAGAATAAATCCTTTTTATATTCTATTATTGAACCTTCAAAATTGAGCAAAAATTGTTCAAATCAAATAATAAAATATAGAAATTTGATGTCCTCATCAAAAGGTATTGGGGTAGGGGGGGGGGGGGGGTTGCAGATCGAAGACAGACAAACACCCTTTCACCCCATCTCAAAACCCATTTTTCAAATTTTTTAGTAAAATTAGAGCAACTCATATAAGCGATACTCATATAAAAGTTAGTCTTAAGTAAAGCAACTCATATACAGTTGAACCCGCTTAATTTAATTACCCGCTCGGTTAACGGAATAGCCCGCTTAATATAACAAATTTTGAATGTATCAAACCGTAGATTATTCTTTCTGTGATCCCGGATAAGGGAATATCCGGCATATTAAAATAATTTTTCTTGGAAATGGAGCAATTCACTGCTAGAGGGACTCATGAGCGATCATCGTTGTCACGTGATATACGCTCTTTGTTTACTAAGATTTTCAATTGAGTTCTACGTAGAGTTCACTAGGCAAAATTAGTTATCTTGAAATTAATTAGCCTATTTTCACAGCTTTTTCTGATTATAACCCAGTATTTACATTTAATTCAATCATTATAAAAGAAATTTATTAATTATTACAATAGTTATAGTGTTTTACTTAGTGTTAATTTTATGTTATGTAGAAGAACTTTATTTTGTCCTAGTTTTTAATTAGATTTGTCCAACTCGATATAAAATGATGCTACGGCTTCCTTTGTTTATATTGCTTTCATCGGTGCCACGTGACCAATGACGTTGCTTGAGTTGCCTCCATTGGCTATTCCATTAAGTGGGCTTGAATGTAGTAGAAGTAAAAATTAAAGTATAAGTATGTTATTTGAAAATATATTCAATATAACATAAATAACATCATAAACATACACGAAGTGTTTGCTTATTTTACTTTAATATGAAATCAAGTTCCATGCACTCATAAAAAGAAAAAAGAAAATATTTTTGTAGTATAGAGTTTGGGAACATGAATAAAAGCAGAATTTTCTTTGGGGGGTTAAAAATGCCTATAATGGAATTAAAAGGGAAAATCACAACACGTTTAAAACATTTAACTCGACGAGGATTAAAAGACTTAGATGCTCGATATCTGCTAAGAATAATGTTAAAGGTCAGAAGTTCATTCAGCTGTTCAATTTTAAAATACCGCACTCGTAAATCCTTGAAACTTTACGAATGCGGAATACAAAAGGTCTAAGACATTCCTTGTTTGAATTAAAGCAATTTTCTACAATGATGTTGTGCTTTCTAAACATTCTTATCTCTACCGATTCTTTATGACACCAATCAGTGTTGCGATGTCAAATAATTTATGTTCTGAATAACGATTATTTACTTATATGTGCTTTTGTAAATTTTATGAATGATCAAAGGACATCCTTATCTGTATTATGTCCATTGAAATATGAAATACTTGTATTTATGTGTATTTAAAAACTGTATGGTTCTAAATGCAATATTTCATCTCCTTTTTTTTTCTTTCTAATGGGGCTGCGCGTGGACACTAGCATTTGCAAAGCTAGGGCATTCCCCGGAAAACGGCATCCATTCTTTCAAGTAGCACCGCTATCAGCGGATGTCATTACTACTTTGAGAATTTTGACTCTCAGTTTCTCACTAGATGGCGGCACCTAAGTTCTAATTGATGCGAAACTGCACTAGGAATTTTTAATTTAGCCAAGAGTATCCAAGCCAAACGGATACTCAAGAGATCTTTAACATACCGCATAATCATACGACATGGGTGCTGACAATTATCTGAATCTTGAAAATCCACCGACCTGGGCCAGGTTTGATCCTGCGAACTCGGTCGTACCAGTGCCTCACCACTACGCCACCCTTCCGGCAATATTTCACCTCAAAAAACTAATATTATTAGCTAGAAAAATTTAAATAGTAGAAAAACATCTTAACTTGCATTGACATGTTTTTTACATTTAAGTTCCTATAGTTTTTTAACCCCTTCCCTGCCGCACTTACTTCCAATGCAAATTTTAACGAGATACTGTTTTCCTACATCACACGTGTTCACGTGTCATAAATAACATGTAAAAACAAGTAAGAAAAAAAACTAGTTAGTTTTTTTTTTACCTATATATGCTTTTGTAAATGTTATGAATGATCAAATGACATCCTCATATCTATTATGTCCACTGGAATATGAAATATAGGTATATATATGTATATATATATTTGTAAACTGTATGGTTTTAAATGTTTAAATGCAATATTTCACTTCGAAAAGCGAATATTATTAACTAGAGAAATAAACATAAATAGTTTAAAAAATCCAAGTTACGTAGAATTGCGTTATGCTATTAAATTCCTATAACTGGTTATTTTTAAGTTTTAAATAAACAAGGAAAAATAAAACCAATAGCTTGAGATAGATGCATTTTTTTTTAAAGGCAGAATTTGCTAATCGATTTTCAGAGGCATTGTTTTTATTACTTGTTATGAGCCTCGTGATGTAACCAAAATTTGAAACCTTAAATCACTTTTCTTTAAAATTCATCAAAAAATCACTGTCAAGTAAAATCTAAAAAAAAAAAAAATATTTTGTGTTATAAAGTTTCTACATATACGAAAAAACAGTCGATTGAAAAGGATGCTTCATAATTTAGGTCTGAAAAAAATATTTAAAATGGTGCGAAAACGAACCATCAGCAGGGAGTGAATTAAGTAAATTATTCGTATCTCGTTAAATAGCAGTTAAAAAAAATTTTTTTTGCTGAAAATGATCTTAAAGTGTTGTCTGATTCTCTTAAGAAAATGATCTTAAAGTGAATCTGATTCTAAGATTTTAAATAAAATATTACGCATTTATTTACAATGGCATATATAAAAGCAAAATTAAAGTCTGAAGCATTTTGAAATCAATATACAGTTATTTCCTTGCACGATTTCCATTTAATTATATTTAAATAATTTAGCAAATTCGTACAAAAAACACCTAGTACGTCTCGAAATTTGTATGTTTTGAATTATTAACTCGGTACTTTTAGAGAGGTTCAAGTGATTTTAATGACATTTACATAAGAATTCAGCACAATTGGAATTTTATGCATTGCCTTGAGGGAGGGAAATTAGGAGATTACTTCATCGTTGTTATTACGCTGTAACCTTTTGAGAAAGTGTAGCTTATAATGCCAGTTGCATAGGAATTCATTACAACAGAAACGTCGATATTATCATGTTCGATACAATTTAGAGAAGTACCTAATGAGTAGAATCTAATAATAATAATAATAATAATAATAATAATAATAATAACAATAATAATAACAATAATAATAATAATGATGATGATGATGATGATGATGACGACGACAGCAATAACAACAACAACAACAACAACAACAACAATAATAATAATAATAATAATAGTAGTAGTAACAGCAATAATAATAATAATAACAATAATGATGATGAAGATGATGATGATGATTAAAATCAACAACAACAACAACAACAACAACAATAATAATAATAATGATCATGATGATGATAACAATAACAACAGTAACATCAACAATAATAATAATAATGATGATGATGATGATGCTGATAACAATAATACCAATAACATCAACAATAATGATGACAGACATGATGATGATGCGGATAACAATATCACCAATAATATCAACAATAATGATGATAGACATGATGATGATGATGATGATAACAATAATAACATCAACAACAACAACGATAATAATAATAATAATAATAATAATAATAATAAATAATAATGATGATGATGATAACAATTACAACAATGACATCAAATAATAATAACAACAATAATAATAATAATAATAATAATAACTATTATTATTATTATGTACAACTTCGATTTAACGATGTTCGATTTAACAATTTTCTCGAATTGAAAAGTCCCAAGTTGAACTTCATGTATGTTGTGTTTCCCCAGTTTAACGATATGTTTGATTTAACGAGTTTTTAACAGTTCATAGACAATCAGTAAATCGAGGTTATGCTTATTATATCGCTAAATCAATGGTATACATACTTAATATAAAGTCGACGCAATTCAGATAAATTACATACGTCAATTCAATGTGTGCTGTAAGCAGCAAGCGGCAGTCCACAGAACATTATAGTTGTTCTAACTGAAAGTAGAACAGAAACAAAGTGCGTAAGTCGATAAAAAATAAAATTATGTACTGTAATGTAAGTAATAACAGTAAAATATACGGTACACTGTTAAAAATTTTCGTAAAAAAATAGTAATCTAACAATTTATTTGATTGTTATTTTACCATGTTTAATTACAACAGTCGAATAACCATTAAAAAGATAGTACTCAAACCGCTGATTGTGAAAAAACCCGTTTATTCTCTGTTTCTTTTAAAGAACGTTTAAATAACCGTAATTTACAAGCGCCACCTAGGTCTCGGAGTCAATAAGAATCGGGCGTCCATCTTGGTTGTGTATCGAAGAAGTGTGAAGATTAGAATTCCATCGCATAATATTGTATAATTCCATTTTTGTATGTGGGGCGGGGGGGGGGGGGAGAAGATAAAGTTAGTAATAGACATAAAAACTGGTTGTGGAATTATATCCCATTTAATTTATTTTTTTGATATTGCATTTTTTTCCTTCTCAGAATAAAAAAAAATTCTCAAAATCTTAGACATCCAGTAGGTACCTCTTGACAAAGCATGGAAGTACTGACTTTCCACCGGGGAGGTCCGGGATTCTACGCATATAGTTAATTACCATAGGCTGCAGTATGTTATCAAAAGTGCTACTAAATGGTTATGAAAACGTAGACTTTGTTTTACGGCTTTTTAACCAAGCTGATTGAAAATGGTTTAGAATCCGTAAAAATACAAAAATGTTCCAAACCATAAATTTAACGGTTAATTAGATGAACAGACTGCTGCCGGCTGTTTAACAAACATTTCATAATGAAATTTCTAACAGTGTATAGCAAAAACATAGTAAATACAAAATAAAAAAATCTGCAGATTATAATTTAGCGATTTAAATTTCAATGTCTGAGTTAAAGTAAAATTCCAGAGAACGACGAGCATTACAATTTGCTAGTCAAAAGCAAAAGAAAGAGAAAAATGTATGGCGTTATAGCAGAAATGCACAGAACGACGAATATTATAATTGTTCTAATTAAAAGCATAACAAAATAAAGAATATAAACGAGTAAAAAAATAATGGCATAAAAAATGTTTTAAGTCGCACGGTTTTACTCGTTTTTCATCGTAGAATTTCCTTTTTATCTCCCGGCGCGTCTTCCGCTGCGTCGCAGTTTCTTTTTTCGCCATGATTTGTGTATTTTAAAGTTCAAAACATCGTTGCATTATCCAAACAATTCCAAAAATTCCAAACAAAGCTATCGTTGCCATTCGACAAATAATAACTGTGATAATTTCCTCAGAGCCAAAATTATTATTTTTTTCTAATGAACGTTATAGCGAATTATAAAATGGATGGAATATTGTATTGTCATCGGAAGCTAAGCTTGTGTGCAAAGTTTGAAGATAATTTATGCAGTAATAGTGGTCGAAAACAGCGTAACAAACTTCCGCGACAAATCAAGTTAAAAAAACCCGTGTAATAAGTGGATAAAAGCACGTAATTGTGCTGTGCTGCATCAAAGCATTATTTCGGTACGTATAAGAATATATTTTATAAGCTGATCTTTTCCTTATTTTTAGACCTATTTGTCGTATTGTACGGCGCATAATGTGCACTTTTGATACAAAAAAATCAGATCGAAATTGACAGGTGCGCGTCTGTCAATTTTGATCTGATTTTTTGCATAAAAAGTGCGCGTGATACGCCATACAATACGGTAAAGACTTTCAATACCTTCCTTTTGCTAATCAAACAATTTAAATCAATAAAACGACAAAAGTGTAACTTAATATAATATTGTAAATAAACATTTTCTTTATCCCTTTTATATAAATTATTGTGTATGTTAGTGAAAATTAAATAAAAATGCAAATACTCGAGGTTGAACAAGGTAAAATAATAAATAAGAAAAATAAAAAATAAAAGTAAGTCAATAAATTAATAAAAGTACAAAAACGTATTTATTTCCCCTCTAGCTTATTTATGATTATGTTTTGGCATTTCTTCTCAATTTGATACTGTAACATTTTTTGCTAATTGATATTGAATCTAGTGTTATTTGGATGCCTTATGTTTGTCTAAAACCCACTAAATATATACATGGAAAAAAAATCAGTTCTGTTTTAGACATTTTATTGAAGAAGGTAAGTAATTCAGAGAAAAAGTATGCTGTTGCTTTTCTGTTGCGACTCGTTAAAACAATAGCAAACCCCTATGTGCACTGAAAGTAGAACAAATACAAACTTAAACACAAATAAACCTCAGGAAGAATCTGAAGTTCTCCGAATTTTCGAATCAAGATTTATTCCGTTTGAGCTATTTGTTACAAGCTTCAATCGACGCAAAATAGTGTGCGGGCTGTAATTTTTGAAACATTGTTAATTATTTATCGACTGAAGAATTTTCTTCTACTAACCTTAATATATCTGTGATATTCTCACTATTAAGATTGTTCCTGATAAATAATTAATTACTTTAGAAACCAAAGTAAACAACAATTTTCCCCTTTATTTGGAAGTTCAAAACGAATGTTGTGCTCCCACAGGGGCTAATACGTACATCAAGTACACTTTTCTTTCATAAAAATACTTAATGAGGGCTTAAATTTATTACCTTAAAGTAGCATAACTTGTATCTTGATGGCAAAATGTATGCTCAATGTTTGGAATACTAGTGTAACCTTAGAAATGACCCGTTCAGAAATGATGTCACGTTTTTCCCCTCACATATTTGACCCCCTCCCCCCTTTGTAACAATATGTCACACTTCAGCGGACCCCCCGCCACTGTCACATGTCCCGCTATGTTGCATAATGCATGATGTCACACTTCTTGTTACCCACTCCCCTCCCCTCGTCACAATTTCACGAACCCCACTCCCCCCTTGAAGTTTGACAATATTTATGAATGATCCCTAATGTGTGTGAAATACATATTTGCTCAAAAGTATATGATGGTGAATCATAAAGTAAAGAGAATTGTTTGGAGAATATTTCACGAGGGAGATTTTAAATTTTTAAATGGCAACATAAAAAGTGTGTAGATGTTGTTTACATTGACTTTCAGAAAGCGTTCGATAAAGTACCGCATGAAGCTCTTCTTAGCAAACTTGCTTTTAGAAATAGAAAAAATGACAAAAAAGGTACTTTGTATAATCCTCATTCACAAGATGAAAAGAAAACAAAAGAATGGGATAAGGAAATTGGCGGTGGTATTAGTAAAATTTTAGAAACTCCAGTTAAGGAAGTTGGAGAGAATAATCAACCCGCTGTAGCTAAGGAACAACTTATTCAAAAAAGTGAGCAGCACAGTCAATCTTGGACAGGAAAGGAAGATAAACGAAGGGAAGAAACCATAGAGCAGAAAGACCTAGGTTTGCCAAAAAAGTGAGTTGTGTAAGAGATCTGCTATAACGCATACAACAGGAGTATGATCAGATGGATTTTCTAGCTTACGCAATCTATCATCTACATAGCATGTTTCCAATTTACCTACAGCTTGTGGTGATAACAGCATATAATCTATTCGCATTCCTTGATTGTTTCTGAGTGAATTGCCTTGATAATGCCACCAAGTGAATTGTTGCAAATTGTATATTGGTATATTGGTATATTGTATATTGGTATTGGTGGAAAAACTTTAATTTCGGTTATAAATTGGATGACTGGGAGGAAACAGAGAGTAGTAGTGAAGGGCAATTATTCTCAGTGGATTGATGTTTTGAGTGGTGTTCCACAAGGTTCAGTTTAAGGCCTGTATTATTTATTATTTTTATTAATGATATTACTCAGAGTATTTCTGGGAACATCAATATTTTTGTTGATGATGTCAAAATCATGGGAATTGTGGACACGGAGGAACAAGTCAATCAGTTTCAAGAAGATTTAAATCAAATTTATAGGTGGGCAATTAAGTGGGGTATGTCTTTTAATATTTGGAAATGTCAAGTGATTCATTTTGGTCATGGGAATAAACATGCAACCTATTATTTACAAGGTTCCGTCATTAGGGAAGCGGAAACAGTTGTTGATCTAGGAGTATTGATTAGTCATGACTTCAAGTCCAGTCAGCAGTGTAGCATAGTAAGTAACAAAGCTAACAGGATGCTTGGGTTTATCAATAAGGCTATTTCGAACAGGTCTAAAGAAGTTGTATTGCCATTATGCAGAAGTTTGGTAAGACCTCATTTGGAGTATGCTGTTCAGTTTTGGTCTCCGTACCTAAAAAAGGATATCACCTTATTGGAAAGGATTCAAACTAGGGCTACAAGGTTGGTAAGTGGTCTTTCAGACTTAAATTATGAGGTTAGGCTTAAAAGGCAAAATATGTATAGTCTTGAGCAAAGGAGGGTCAGAGGGACATGATTCAGTTGTTTAAATTCATTAAAACGGGAAATGTTGATAGACAACAGCTGTGTGCTGAAGGTAGAACCAGAGGTCATTGTTTTAAGCTTTTCAAATCTTACGCTAATCTTGAAATTAGGAAAAATTACTACTTCAATAGGGTTGTAGGCAGTTGGAATAGTTTACCGGAAGCGACTGTTAATTGCAGTGTGGTAAAAACTTTTAAGAAAGCTCTTGATGTTCATTGGGGACTGCTAAATTGACTAGGACCAGCCTGGCTGGGCCCTGAGCCTGTTGCTGGTCGTCACTTCTGTATTTGTATTATATTTATATGTGTTTTACGTTTTAAATATTAAACATTTTTTCTCACAAAATGTCACATTTCAACAGACCCCCTCACTTTTTGTCACATGTCACGCTATGCTGCATAAGAAGGGATGTCACACTTCTTGCTACCACCTCCCCTTCACTTGTCACACTTCGTCACAATTTCATGAACCCCTCCCCCTCGAAGCGTGACATCATTTATGAATGATCCCTACTTTGTTCTTAAATCGTGGATGCTACAAAAGCAAAAATGATCAATTTACACATATTTTTTATATTACTCAACTAAAATTTTCATCTGTGATAGTGTTGTAAAGTAAAAAAAAAATTACAGCTTTAAAATTTTAATCGGAAGCACTTGTTTTTTTTTTTTGTGTGAAAAACAACTTCAGCGTGAGATTTACATCTGATAAATGTCAAAAATTTCTTTTATGAAAATTGGAAGCACAACTTATTCATAGTTAAAATTAAAAATTTATGATTTTTCTGATTTAGGAATGTGTAACGGTGGCGGCAAATGAAAAGAAAAGTAACGTTCTTAAAATAATGACGATTGGTAATTTGTTTAAATTTCTGATCAAATATTTAAGAGACCTGATTTAAGAATTTGAAAGTCAGTTTTCAGTCTGAAAGGTTACTTTCAATATCTTGCCCACGCCTAAGGTTCTAAGGTTGTAAGACTAAACGAAGAAAAAAATTAGAAGATTCAATTTTATAGTTGATATTTTGGTAATTATTTGGAAAATTGATATCGGTAATTATTTTTTTTAAAGATGAAAATTTTTTATATTTTTGCATCAAAATAAAAATTAAAGCCTTCATGAGCGCAACTAAACAACTAAACTCTACTTCACAAAAGTGAGTCCCGCTATTAGATCAACCGAGCTACAGAAGAAAATGTGTCCACGTATAATGCGATTACAAACCCGCTGCGACTAAAATTAAAACTTAATGATACAGTTAGCTGAACAGAAGAATAAACTTACTCTCTGAAATAAATTAGTATTCTATAAAAAGCATGTAGACAAAGGGTAGTAAAAGAATCCTGCTCGTCCCTAATTAAAACGTAAACAGGTTTCTCTTGTTCGATTTTGTTCACCACCAACGTTGAGGAAAAATCCATTCTAAAGGCATTTTCGGGGTGACAAAACCCTCGCTACAAACGCCTAATTAAATCCTATTGGCTGGAAATTTTTGGGTTTAAACCCGAGAAAAAATGCTGTGTAATTTATACGAACTTTTACTCGAATAACTTTTATTTTGAGAAGCTAACTTTTCTCGTTTTCAGCTGTGGAACAAATGTTTAATTAAATGTCACATGCAAATGAAATGATTTAATAAAATTTTTTATTTCTTGCTACTGATAGCGAATAATTAAGCAATGTCTTCAGTGATGATGGAACAATTAAGGAAATGTTAGGTGTTTTATAAGTCTAAGCTGTTTCAGAATGAATTCCTTTCATCAACGTTTTTGAAGTGTGCTCAGGCAATTTTATATGGTCGTAATTTCATTTGGTTGAGGGTTAGTTTCATCTTTGGAATTGTTTTTGAAATTAATTTTTTCACGTTTCGAATTAATATTTAAAGACTTTTTTAAACCCTTTCTATCCCTTAACAACTGGGATTCACTTGATTTTTTTAATATTAACGAAGATAAATAAATAAATGAAAAAATAAATAATAATAATAAAAACACATATTTCAGGATTTTTAATTTAAACTAATTTTTGAAAATTATTATTTTTTTAACCGCTTAGAAAGCTTGTAAATTTGATTTAATTTGATTTTATGGAATCGAGATGGAAATAAAAAAATAAAATGTTCGAATGCGAAAAAAAAAGACAAAAAGCAAATTCAATTATTTACAAAGCAAGCTACGAAAGCATCAGAATAAACTTCCTCTCTGAAATAAATTAGTATTCTATAAAGAGCATGTAGGGTAGTAAAAGAATCCTTCTTGTCCTTCGTAGGTATTTTGCCTACTTCCTACAGCATGAGGGCTAATAATTTGAATTTTGTTGTTGACTCTTGGTTTTCAAAATAAACAGAATTAGATCGAACCAAGATCCCCAACATTAATTTAAAAAAAAAAAAAAAAATTAAAAAAAAAAAAAAAAAAAGAACGAAAATGGCGGAACACTAATTTTTCTTCCAATGCTAATGGTAATAATACTAATGGTTATTTGTATTGCATTTTAAGTGATGACTCAAATCAGGTCTGAACCTAAATATTAGGAGAATTTTGGTATTATTGCACAAATACGCATTCAATTATAAATTACCCAGTGTTGCCAACTTCAATAATAGTGTTGAGAAAATATATCTGTTCCATGCATGTTAAATAGCATGAAACCTGGTCACACGAAATAAGGTTTAATTTTAAAATCATGGGCTTGTTTTTTTTATAGAAATGAGTTATTGAAATTCAGTCTCTTAAAAGTCTTCATTTAACAATAGCTTGAGGCTTAATTTAATTGGTCCTTAGAAGAAATAAAATTCTTGGCAATAACTCATGCTCAATTTATTCCAGAATTTTCGAAGAAACTCTATTTGGAGCAGTTGTTTTTACCAGCTGCAAAAGGATATAGATTTTAGAAAATGAGATGGTTATTTTTTTTTTAATTGTCGAAACATTTTTGACTTAGACTTTTTTAAACAGTTCATAAAACTCAGGAGTGATCCTATGAATATCATTTACGGGTCCAAAAATATCTGAACTAAAGTTGACATAATTGGTGAAAAACAGTCATTTTTAATAGAAAAAGATAATTCGTGCAGATCATTGTAGAGTAAACGTACGAAAATGCTGTTTTGTATTTTACAGCACGTGTCAATTAGCTCAACTCTGTGAAAATTAGCTATTTTCAGATTATTGATGAGGCTAGATAAACTTCAAAGATAATGGGGAAAGATATCACCCCGTTTTATCTCTCAATGTTCCCTCTGTTTTGTTATTATTAATTATACTAATAGTCCTCTTGTTTATAAACAGAATGTTAGTAGCATCCAATTATGATTATTATCTAATAGGTCGTGCTACTCATGTTTACGCTGTTAAAAAGGAGAAAATATACCTTCTATTTTTTGAATAAATTTGGCTTAAAAATTATTAAAAAAACTATCTAATTTTCAACTACGTGAAAATTAGCTATTTTCAGACTGTAATGAGGCCAATAATTATACTCCAAAAATAATTGAAAGAAATCAACATATTCTATCCCGCAATTTTTCCGTCTATTTTGCTATTATTTATTACACTAATAGTCCCCTTGTTTATAAACAGAAGGTCAGTAGCATCCGATTAAGATTATTATCTAATAGGTCGTGCTACTCATGTTTATATTTTTAGTTAAAAATGAGAAAATATATATTCTTATTTATTTTTGAGTAATTTTGGCTTAAGAATCTGAAAGCGCAGTTTTCAGCTTTAAGTGCCGATTCTAAATTAGAAGTCGAATATCAACTGCAACAAATGGAAAATTTGTAGAGCAGCATTACGTTCAAAATTAAGCCATGACTTTTTTTTTTACGATTACTCCTTCAGAACAATAGCGTTTGTACAAAAATTAAGAAACTTTACCAAGCAAGACGTCAGAACGATCCAAGGATGTGAATAGCCTGTTCGTTTCTTCGGAGCAGCAATAGAGGATGAATAGTTCGTCGGATTCGGAATGGATGCAGTGAAATAAGAAAGCAGAATTGACAAAAGTATAGTTAACGCTCTTCTGAATTGTGCTATGAAGAAATTTGGCACAAAGTACTTTCGCATCCGCAGTTGGTACGTTTGAAAGTTATATAATTCAACGTTGCCCTTTCCCTTCGATGTCCTCCAGGCACCATCTGGACAGTCTGCGTTCTAAACCAAAGTCAGGAAACTTTTCGCTTTTTTTGTGGTCGCAAAAATTAAACAGTAAACGGGTCATTTTTGAGAACAGGGTCACTTAAAAAGATAAGAATTCCGTTTTTCAGATCTAAGTTATTTTGATTGGAAGCTATTTCGAGAACATGAGCATCGCGATAAGAGCAATTCTGTTTTACCAGTGCACTTGAGATCCTTTTTGAGCTTTATTACCTTCCTTTATTGTAAAAGTGATGCATAAATGATTATAATATTTTTATTGTTATTATTTTATTGTTTCATTTTCATGGCTTTAATTTTTACAACTTTAATTCAACCTTTTTAAAAATTAATTAACAGTATCCTTCTTTATCGGTTTAGTTTGCTATTTAAGGAAAAAAAAGAACATAATGTGAATCGAACAAAAATACAAAAACATTAGCCTTTTCGACGCGATCCAAGTAGAATATTTTGGGTATTTCTGCTCAGATATTCTTTAAGCATCAATGGAAAAAAATAACAACAATAAAATACTTAGTTGAATCTTCCACTAAAATAAAAATTGAGCTATCTTTGTTGATTCAGAAAAATTTCATGTCGCTAGTTCAATGGTCGCAACAACAATAACAAGACCAAAAAAAGAAAAAAAGACAGTTGGAAAAAAAGGCTATAAACTGCTTTTTCCAATCTTCCGCCAAAATATAATTTTCGATTTCTTTGTTGATTCACAAAAATTTTATGGCTAGTTCACTGGTCACTAAATAATCTACCGAGAGCTACCAATAGCTCGTGGAGAAAATTTCGGTGGATCACAGTAGCGCTCAGACGATAAATAAAACATTTTCTTTCACTGATATAAAGTGAAAGAATTTGATTTACTAACACATAAAATGAAAGAATTTCATTAACTTCGGCTCACATAAATTTCATTTATTGAAATCATTTTGAAATCGCTTCTATAATACATGGTTAGAATTATATAGAAATTAAAGTTTTGCTATAGTTTTAAAAATAACATGCAGAAACCATTTTATTAAAAGAGTTATTTTCGGTTTAAAATGGTTTAAAGTAATGACACAGTTTTCAACAACAGAGATAACAGTTTTCAACGACATCTTTCAGATACCTTTTTAATTTAAATGCTTTTCAGATATTTATTGGTGACTGATGCTTTGTTGTTCCTTAAACAATTCAGTAGTTTTGAAAGGGATATTAAGTGATTTCGAGGAAACTCGCTTCAAAATTAGCATGTACATTGAAATGCATTACTTAGAACACAAAACAGGATCAAATAAATAAGTTATTTCTTTCCCTTAAAGCCCCATGGGGGTTTATCTTTGAAGTCGAAATTCAATAAAATTAAAATTTAAACAAACAACTAATACATTAATTATTCAAATTTTCAAAGAGAAAACCGAAAAGAGTGAAAAAATAACTGATAAGTTTAATAAATGATCGTTTTCTCAGAAAGATCTAAAATAAAGTATATTGTGTGGCATTCCTAAATAACAAACGGCATCCATAATATGAATACTGAAAAAAATAAAACTAAGAACTATACCATAAGTTTTCAATCTCCTAATAAAACAAAAAAATCTATATTTAACAGTACTACGGTTGTTTTAGTTGTTTATCTTTGTTTATAACTAACATAACCGTAGTACTAAGCAAAAATCTTTGTTCACAACTAAAATAAAGAGGGAGATAATAGTTCACAAGAAATAACTAATGATCGTTTTCTCAGAAAGATCTAAAATAAAGTATATTGTGTGACATTCCTACATAACATACGGCATCCATCATATGAATACTGAAAAAATAAAACTAAGAACTACGCTATAAGTTTTCAATCTCCTAGGAAAATAAAAAATCCATATTTAACAGTACTATCGTTATTTTAGTTGTTTATCTTTGTTTACAACTGAAATAAAGAGGGAAACAATAGTTGATGAGAAATAAGTAATGATTGTTTTCTCAGAAAGATCTAAAATGTAGTACAGTGAAACCTGTGTAAGTTGACCACTTTCGGTGCAGCACTTTATTGGTCAACTTAGACAGGTGGTCAACTTATAGAGGGTGAGGTAGAGGGTGAAGGGCTAATTCCGTTCCTGATAAAAGTGGTCAACGTAGACAGGTGGTCAACTTATAGAGGGTGAAGGCCTAATTCCGTTCCTGACAAAAGTGGTCAACTTTACAGGTTTTACTGTATATGTGTTACACACCTACGTAAGAACCTGCATCCATCAGATAAATACTGAAAAAATAAAACTAAGAACTAGGCCGCAAGTTTTCAATCTCCTAGTAAAATAAAAAATCCATATTTAGCAGTATTACGGTTATTTTAGTTGCTTATCTTTGTATAAATGATAAAAAATATATTGGTAATACATTTTTTTATTAATGGAGTGTTGATCACTTGCTAATGTTTCTTCTTTGAGGAATGATCGTCTACTTACACAAAAGTAAGAAAACATAAAAACCATTAAAATGGTTATAAAAGTAATCCACACATGAAAATGAGAAAACCTGGAAAAGCATCACAAACCTTTAAACAGGAGAGCCATTACGTATTTAACTGGGATGCGTATTTTACTAGGGTATAACGGTGAAACTAGTATTTATAACATGTAGCAAAATTATTCTTGAAGAGCACCAATCTCAAATTTTCAAACACGTTTTTGAAGAGTCTGTAGAATGTCCCACGGACGAGAAACCTGTAAATTTAACAATAAGTTAACCTCAGCACTATCTTGAGCAGTTCGTTTGGAGATAAGATTATAGAAGTTGCAGAGTAAAGATGCAAAAACTTCATAGTAGAAGTTCCACTTTGAAGTGTCCATTAAAAGAAAACTTTCCCATAAAATGCTTTAAAACTTGTTAGTAGTTAACAGCAATTGTATTTTCAGAAATAAAGTAGCACAGCATGTAATTTATTTTAAGAAAAAAAAGTAAAATAAATAAATGAATAAATAAAGTCACCCAGTCAAAAATGGCGCTGTATGAAATATTCTGGAACGAAGAAAGATTTCATGACACCAGTCTAAAACGCTTTAACCATTTCAAAAACGTCCTCAACAGCATGAAGGGTACTCAAAGCAATTTTTAATTTTAAGAGGTCGAGGGTTTATCCAGTTTTGGACATCCGTGCTCAAATGTATGTCCTTTCACAATTCTATGTCCTACATTTGTGTTGGGTTGGGCACAGTTCTGTGCAAATAACGAAGTTAAAGAGATATTGAGAGTCGTGTGATTGCTCTCATAGTCATCTAATCACTATGGACATGCAACAGAAAAATGAATCATCATCGTGGTGGATTAATGATATATCATTCTCTCTACAAGTTGGATCGGATTTATACTAGCTTTCGGACACATACGTCCTCCGGCCTGCATGTAAACATCCTTGTTCAATATGAATGGCATGAGTTTAGATTGAAGGCTTTTGAAATGTGAATAATATTGCATAATAATTAAATGGTATATTTATTATTTGGTACAGTCGAACTTTCTTAATACGAACACGGTTAATACGAAATCACGGCTAAAATAACATTTTGCTCATCAAGTTTGGTTTACTATTTAATTACACTAAATATTTCACGCATATTATGAAGGCTGGAATACAAATTTCGGTTGAGACGAACAAAACTTCTGACCTATTCACGAAAAATTTTCTCGATTGCTATAAGTAATTTTTTAAAGAAATTGTTTGTTATTTTGAGTCATTTCAAACCACCAAGTACGCATATGATAAAACTTAACGCACCTAAAAAAACAACTAACTAAGGCTCGACCGATGCATCGGCCTCGCCGATGCATCGGCGCCGATGGTTCAACAAAGTTTCCATCGGCCATCGGCGTCGGCAGCCGATGTTAACTTTAGAAAAACATCGGCCCATCGGCCTTGAAAAACATCTAAAAGCCGATGCAAGGCCGATGTTTTTCGCAGGGACAACTTTCCAGAAAACATTCTGTCTTTAACTTTCTTTTTTCTCCATAGCTAGATTTCTATTTCCATGCAATAACAGGCAGCACATGAGTTAAAAAAAGCACACAAATAATGTCATTTTACAAAGTATTTGATTAAAAATTCGGAAAAATATTTTAAGCGATCGCTGCCCGAAAACCGTCATTATTAAAATTAGTTGCTGGGATGCAGGATGCTCGTGAAATAGAATATGTAAAAGTAATAGAATGCGTCTTATGAGTGCTATTTGTTTTTCGCACTAGTTTAGTTGCCTCATTTTGGTCCGTTTTTCGTTTAATATTGATTTAGTGCATTGTGCAATAATATTATATTACCTGCTTTTAGTTTGTCATGTTTTTTATTATTCCAAAACTGTAAACAATACAAAGTCAACTCAATCAAAGTACGATAATCATTTTAATTTTTACCAGCGCAAACTTTTTCCCTTTGAGTTTTTTTTTTTTTTTTTGCTTCTTCGATCCCACGTGTTACAGTTTTTCTGCAATTGTGCAGCAATCTCGTTGCATCTGCTTTTAGTGTGCGGTTATTCTCATTATTTCATTTTTAGTTTACAACATAGAAAAATTGGTCAAAATAAAAAAAAAAACATTTTCCAGTATAAACGTTTATTGATCGAAATTTTATGTGTCCAAGTTTGACTTGCAATTTTTAAAAATTGAGTTCGCGCGACAGAGGATTTAATATCTTAATAAAAATGAAAATTTCTTTATTTTCAAAGATTGATCAATGCACATTTTTTTCAAAATACATCTTAACTTTTTTTGTAAGATAATTATTTTAATTTTTTTTTTTTTTGGCTTCTTTGATGTCACGTGTTAGACAGTTGACAGTTTTTCTGCTACTGTAGAACAATCCGTTGCGTCTGCTTTCCGTTTAGAATATTTCTTGTTGTTTTATTGTTAGTTTACAACATAGAATAACTGATAAAAAATATGAATCAATTTTTCAGTATAAATGTTTATTGATCGAAATTTTATGTGTCCAAGTTCGACTTGCAATTTTCAAAAAATTAATTCTTAAAAACCGAGTTTGCACGACAGGGTGAAATAATACCTAATAAAAATTCTACAATTTCCTTAATTTCAAAAATTGACAACGTATATATAAATATTTCAAAATACATCTTAATTTTTATAAACGATCACGTGTTTTTCAGAAGATTATTTGTCAACTGAAAACTGCTGGTGCTCACAATATTGGTTTATTTCGGTGACCTTACATTGTGATCATGAAAATATAAAGAACATGACAAGTATTTCAGTGTAATTTTCAACTCACAAGAAAAAAAAAAGCTAATAAGATTAGTTCTTAAGACCCAGCATTCATTTGTAATAACAAAAAAATCTCACGTCTATGTTTTTTAAGCAATAGTAAGTATTTCTTGGTTATGAAGAGGGGGGCGTTACTGCGAGCGAAATATTTTAACATTTTATTTTTATTTTAGAAAAAGAGCTATTTTTAGTTAAAAAAACTTTCATAATGAAAAATAAACATATAATCGTTCCCGCTTTTCTTTTAAAAACAGGGGGGGGGGGGAGAATTAAGAAAAAAATCTGAGAGGAGGGGGCTGTCAATTTCGTTAAAGATACAAACCCACATTATTTGTTAGTCTGTATTATAACATCTGCATTCCTCTCCGTGATGAAAACAATAAGAAAAGAAAGGCAGATGCACTAGGCATTTGCAGCACAGGTGTTATAAAGAGAAAATGTTAAAGGAAAGGGAATTAGACCCTATCCGATCCAATAGTTATTGAGTTTTTTTGCAAAGATAAGAAAAAAGACATAAAAGGCCTCTCATATAGCATTTTTATTTTTTTTTAAATCTACAAATAGTTTAATTACTTTACTAGAATCGCGAGTGATTCTTTTTGTTTTAATTATTATGTAAACTTCCCCCAAGCAATTTTACGGTGCTTGAATAATGCATTTTCGTTTTTATAAACATAACAATAAATAAATGATATAAATGACTTTTTGACAAGCATTCTACACGTTTCAATGGTTTAAAGCGACTTTTTCTACCATCGGCCATCGGCATCTGCCGATGGAAGAGGAGAATAATCGACAATCGAACATCGGCCGATCTCGGAACAATCAGCCAACAATCGGCATCGGCCCATCGGCCATAAAATGCCATCGGTCGAGCTCTACAACTAACCATTAAGGATTTTTTCTAAAATTGTTAACTTTTAAAAGGTAAGTTCACTTCTTCTCAATCTACTGGTAAGATTTAAAAGTGTATAGGGTAAATGTGGGATAGACGCCATAGGGGGATAGATGCCTAAGTAAACGTGTAGCAACCTGTGCGAGAATTACAACCGCAGTGGTTTTTTTTCAATGTAACTTTGCCCCCTCACTTCCGCCCTCGTAATGTTTGGTATTTTAGTCACATATTGTATTTAGTCATATCATATCATTAATGACTGCTATTTTAGTTATATATTTAGTTCTATGAAACGTAGAACTTAACACAAGAAGCAATTTTTTCGGTTCATTAATGATAATGTTGCTATTTTCGTCATATTTAATTCAGTCCTATCACATCATTAATAGCAGCCAGTTTAATTATAGATGTAGTTCTATGGAACGTAGAACTTAACACTAGAAACATTTTTTAGGTTCATTAATAATAGCGTTTTTTTAAATTGTATGAAAAAGGGTTCATAACAGCTCTAAATGAATTTTTAAAAACCAAAAATTAAACATACATTTAATGAAGAATATAGGGTAGCGCCGTTTCAAAATAGGTAGCGTCTTTTAAAAAAATTGAAATACGCCGAATTTTATTTCGAATTGTTTTCCTTCAAAAATCAGCCATCTTCTTTTCCGATATGTCAAAAGTCAAAGTAGTGAAGGAGAAAAGATCCTTTAAGTAAAATTGTTTCACTCTTGCATAGAAGGTGAATTCTAGTGGAAAAGTTTTGAAATGCATTCGTGTTAAAACGAGAGATTAACTTCAGATTTCAAGATAATATTCTCCTCATTGCACTTTCGTATAAATTACTCATTTTTGCAGAGAAAGAATTTCTCAAGTTTCCTCTCTAATTCGAGAAACGTTCTAGTTTTAATTGAGGATTCTAGATGCTGTTAATTAGCGTATGAAGAGAATTCCGTGTCGTTTCTTTTGAAAATCGCGAAGCCCCAACTAACGTTTAATTTGCGAAATTCCATTTATATCCCATGCCATTGATCAGCGAAAACTTTAGTCATATTTGCTGGTTTATTTTATGAAACGTTTATGCGATCGAAATTAACTCATTAGTGATAATTAGGCAATGGATTACGCGACTCTAAGTAGAAGGTAGAATAGGTAGAATATGCTCTAAAAGTCCTATGAATATGAAGTTAACATAAAAACATGCTTTCATATTTTCATTTCAAAGCACATATGATATGAAATTTGTGTTTGTAAGTTATGCAAACACCTAATTAGTCAAACGAATGATGTGTATTTCTGTTTCACATTTAATTATTTGGTTGAAACATAAAATAAAGCTTTTATTAAGGAAGTAAAGAAAGTATTTCATTGCCTATTTTTTCACTGTGATATTTGTGAGCATGAAATGAATATTTTATTCTGCTGAATAACGTTACCTCCTGCCCACTTCTTTTTATTTTGAAATATTTGCAGTTTCTAGTAGGTTAGGCTCTCGGCCTACTTAATCACTAATCATTTGTTTGGGATATAAATTAAGTTTTTATTAAGGAAGTAGAAAACGTATTGAATTGCCGCTTTTTTCACTGCGATATTTGTGGGCAAATGTATTTGTTACGCTTCTGAATAATGTTACCTCATGCCATCTTTTTTTTATTTTGAAATTTATGTAGTTTCTTGTAGGCTAGACTCTCAGCTTACTTAGCCATTAATAATTTGGTTGAGACATAAAATAAAAAATTTTACCATACTGCATTGCAATAACCATACTGCATTGCCGCTTTTTTCACTGCGACATTTGAGGGCAAATGTATTTGTTTCTCTGATGAACAACGTTACCTCTTACCCTCTTTTCTTGCTTTAGACATTTTTGCAGGGTCTAGTAGGCTAGACTTTGGCTTACTTAACCTTAGAACAAAACACCTCGGGGAATAAAAAGTAAATAAAATTATAAGATCTTTTCCTAAAGAACATGTGCAAGAAAGGATTTGTTTAAAACTTAATAGATAGGTTTTGGTTGTCCAAAAAGGACAACCAAAAAAGTTTTAATATTAGCTCCCATGGGGAAAATGAAAACATACTTTTGCCTGAAAACATTAACATTAAAAAAATGAATAAATTTTAGCATTTTAAAATCGAAAAAATAAGAGCTTCTGAACATAGTTATTATTTATTTATTTATTATTTTTTGTTAAAAATGCTAATAATAAAAACGGAAATACATTTTTTTATAGATTTAACATTGAAAAAGGGTTTGACTGATTTAGTAAAGTCGAATATTTCACTCAAAAGGGATCACTCACAAATGATGTCACGCTTCGAGGGAGGAGGGGGTTCGTGGAATTGTGACAAAGTGTGACAAGGGGAGGGGAGGGGTAACATGAAGTGTGACATCATGCTTATGCAACATAGCGGGACATATGACAAAGGGGGGAGGGGGGTCAAATATACGGCAAAAAGCTTGACAGCATTTTTGAGCGGTCCCAAAGAAGGAGCTACGGGGCCGTTCATAAATGATGTCACGCTTTTTTCCCATATATTTGACCCCCCTCCCCCCTTTGTCACATGTCACGCTATGTTGCATAATGCATGATGTCCCACTTCTTGTTACCCCCTCCCCTCCCCTTGTCACACTTTGTCACAATTTCACAAACCCCCCCTCACCTCTCGAAGCGTGACATGAATGATCCCAAGAAGAAGCTGCAAGCATTTTTGTTTTTAATCTGAATGTACATAGAACGCTGCAGTTTGTTTCGCTTTTTGTTTTTTCATTGGAAAACGATAAAAAGTAAAATATTTTTGTATGAAATTGCTTTCAAATAGGTGCTTTTGTTCTAAAAGTCGCTCTTATTTTATTTGTTTATTTCTCATTGAAAGCCACGTATATAAGTGAATCGTTTATTTCGAAAAGGTAAACCTCTTAAAAACAAAATTTTTTTCAGGAGACAGAAAAAAAAAACCTTATGAACAGTTGGAAAACTTTAGGGGTCTGATCTTTTACTATTTTATTTTATCAGGTAATAGCAATGCAATATTGGTAACTTAAAACGATTTTTGATTAATTATGCCATAAAAATTAATAAATTAATACTGAGAGTTGTTCTTTTTTCAAAACGGAGATGCTACCTTATCAAAATAAACGATTCATAGAAACACTCATATATTACTACACTATACTTGCACTATACGTAGCTCTTTTTAAAATGTATAATCAAACTTCATATTTTAAGAGAACTTCATATTTTAAGTTGGAAAATATATTCAATGAAAGCAACATGTGTTTCAAATTCTGTAGTTATCTGTTACTTATTAATAAGTCTCAGGTTTGAAAAAAAGAAGTTGTTTTCTTTTATTTATTATTAAGAAGTGATTTAGGATAATGTTTTGAACGAAATTTTTATCACAAGGTAAAATTTGGTAAAATCCGTAATGCCGTTTAGATTTAAATATTAAAGAACATAAAGAAACCTTCGGAATAAGCTAGGGAATAATATTTAGGAACATTAATACTCAAAATTTCACTCTACAAAATTATTTTAAAGCGTCATAAACAAAACGTGAGTATTTTTTATGGGAACATTAAACTCAAGCCTTATAAATTTTCTTAAATATTACACAGGAACGCACTTAAATTTTATACTTTTTAACAAAGTAAATAAGGTTTTTCATTTTAGATATTTCCCGAAGAAATTTACACAGGTTTATACTTCTATTTCTAGCATGTACTGTAAAATATTCATGAGAAACAATCAATTTTAAAAATGCATGATTCCTGTGCAGCTTTTCGTACTTCAATTTTGTCGGCCACTTGTTTACAATTGTCGTATACATGTGATTGGATCGTATGAGAAACTTTGAAGCGTAATGTGAAAAATAATGATGTTTAAAAAACCAATGCTATTTAAAGAAATCATTTTGTACTATAACACTAAATTGTAATGATATTGCACAATGAAAGATACTGATACTTGAAAAAATATGTAATATATAAAATATGATCATAAAAAGATATTATCTAAAGAAAGAGGTAATTTTGTTCAAGAAATTAGAAAACTAAAAGAATATCGAAAATTCACGGCTTTCACGGCCTCTGTCCATACCAAACTTAATATTTTCCGGGCTTATAGTCCGTGGTCCAATGAGATGTTTCTGGTTGACGTTTCGTCTGACATGTTTCAGGCTTTTTCAGATCGAAAAGGAAGTCTTCGTGAACGCTTCATAGGACCCGGCCTATAAGCCCGGAAAATATTATGTTTGGTATAAACTTGACAGTAATTGGAGGATTAAATTGAACAAAACGTTTTAAACAGGGAACAATTCCTTAAATTCATGTCTCAAAAGAAAGGATTTTTTTTTTGAATTTAAAATCAAACTGGGGGGGGGGGCGGCCCCTTCTTGCTATTACTCTCCAACCTCCGTAACGGCAAACAGCTCCATTCAGATCGCTTCACGAAGCAAGTTCGTGGAGCTCGCTCACCAAATGCTCCTACAGTCTCCTATTCCGGCAGGCGTTCCTCCAACAAAGTGCTGATACATTATCTTAAATTTCCGACCCTTAAACAGTACTTAGCCTACACAGAATAAACTTTGCATTTTTTTTCTTTTGAGGTTAATTCACATAATGCAGTTGTTATCTGAGTTAACAAACTTTTTCTGTAATTTACGCATTAACGTTTTGATGTAATTGGCGAAAATTTTTCAAAGCATGCCAGTTTGGAATTTTCCTGCATGGAGTGTACCATTTACTTTACATTTTTTTTCTTTTGAGGTTAATGCACATAATGCAATTGGTATCTGAGATAACAAACTTTTTTGGGAAATTACGCATTAACGTTTTGGTGCAATTGGCGAAAATTTTTCAGAGCATACCAGTTTGGAATTTTCCTGCATGGAGTGTATCATTTACGTTAAATGAATTCCCCCAAAACGTACTTTTCTGCACTTTTTAGTCTATTTTCAAATAAAAGTAAAAAAAAAATAAAAGAAAGAAGGCTTATCGTATCGTAAAAATATCATTAAAAATAAAGAAAAGTAAAAAATAAGTGAAGTAATTAAATAAAGATTGATAAAAAACATTTGAAAATAGGGTTTTCAGATAGGGAACATTGAGTCTGTCGATCTATCTGTCAGTCTACTTTTCTCCACCGGACCCCTACCTGTTAGCCGAGGCCTTAGGATTGCTTGCGCATCGGGCGAGGTAGTGGGGTACACTGATATTACATGCACATATCACCATGTGTACATGGTGGGTCTTCAGCGAGTATCGAACGCGCGACCTTCCAGGTGGAAGACCGACGCTCTAACCACAAGGCTACCACGGCCTCTCTGTCAGTCTACTGGTCACGGCCTCTCTGCCAGTCTGCCGGTCTGTCTGCCCCCTCCTCACAGTACAGGTTCAGGAAATTGTCCGATTCAAAAGATTTTTTTTGCAGTCGAAAGATCTTGTCAAAAACATCTCATTACTATATTTTATTTCTTGATTTGAACAATGTTTTTCTCAACTTCGAACAGTTTAAGAAATCTTAACTTGTCGGGATTAGCGGGATTGGGGAACTATGAAGCAAAATTTTATAAAACCAAAACCTAACATCCAAGTTCCTTTGAAGAAGCTGATTTGAAGACGAAGTTCATCCAGAACAATCGAACCTATTTTCCTTTGAACTTTTTTGATTGGGATTTTTAAGGATATTTCTGGATGAATGAACGAATGGACGACGGAATGAGTAAATAAATGAGTGAGAGAATTCATATGTGTTATATGTATTAACCGTTTAAAATGGTAGATTAAAATTATTAAGAACTAAAGCTAAATGAGAAAGAGAGAGAGAGAGATAACTAGGCTATAAATGTGAAGTTGGTTTATAAGGGGAAATTGGTTCTAGACGGAACGTCTTGTTTACTAACTTTTTTAGTACCCGAGTAAAAATAAGTATTGGTTGATTACCTTTACAACCAGTTAGAAACAAGAGATTAGATTTGGTGGTTTTGATTCTCACTTCTTAACTTAATTTCTCTTTTTTTATTACTATTGCTTGTTTTATAATTTGTTTAACTTGGTCCATGCACAAAGATTTGAAAAAAGAAACTCTAAACATATATTCAAGATAAAATAAAATTTAATATATTATGTGTAGAAAAGGTTTTAATTGAATAATTCTGTCTCATTTAATTTCATTTTCAGATTATTTTTAACAAATTAATAAACAGGATTATATTGAGTTTTAATACAATTGAAAAAATATCTCCCAAAGTAAAATAATTAAGTCTTCTGCAGCAATAATTACAGATTTTTTAAAAATTCCTGTTTAATGATAATAATTAAAGAAAATAATGATCATTTAAAATACACAAATAAATATCACATTCATATAACAGAAATAAAAATAAGAATTTTTGACAACTTGATTTTGTTTTTAATATTTTTGTTTGTACTAGCACTTACATTTTTGGAAGATTTTTGATTTAGGATTTTTACTTCCTACACTAAAAAATTCTAGTTCAACCTTTCACCATAAAAATGGAAAATATAGTGAAATTGAGCTACAGCCAACATTTGGTACTAAGTTGAACCATTATAATGGTGTAGTTTCAACTAGTTTCAAGAATGTAAAACTAGGAACCATTAAAATGGTTCTACTTTAGAACCAAACGTTGATTGCAGCTAAATTCCAGCTTATTTTTTCAATTTTTATGGTGAAAAGTTGAACTAGAATTTTTTTAGTGTGCAGTAAAACCCCGTTATACCACGCCTCAGTATACCGCGGTGACTATCATGTCCCCCGACGTTAAAACCAACCTTTATCATTGCCAGTTGAAGGTGATGCCTTAGTTATGCGTGTGTAACTTCTTTTATAGCGCTATCAACCTTTGTATTCCAGATTCTTTAGCATTCCTGAAAAGTAAAAATATTCTCCAATGAGAAGCGCGTTCCTCCCCTTCCAAATCTAATTTTTTCTTAAGATCTCTCCCTCTTCACAATCCCATGTTGATAACATAAAGAGATTTTTAAGCACCTTTTTTCTGAGAACACAGTTTATTTGTAACCTATCGCTCGCTAGACTGATTGCGTAGCTGAGATGTGTGCTTCTTGCACAGCAATTAGTGAGTAAAATGGCAGCAAAGAAGAAAACAAAAAATTATACTATAGGGGGAAGAAAAGTTACGAGTAATTGATAAAGTTAAAAATGATGCAACAAAAGCGAGTAATATTTCGTGAATATGGTTGCGGGGTATAGTTTCACTATATCCCGGTTATGTTATAACGCGGGTGCCAAACATATCCCCCGACACCCGCTTTTTAACGGGGTTTTATTGTATTGAGTTTTTTTCTTTTAACTTTTGTGGGTTTTTTTCTTTCAGTTGTTGCTCAAGAGCTCAATAATATTTGTTATATGTGCTGTGTATACATTTTTGAAGACACAAACCTTTCAGATTTTTGTGTTAATTTAAAGGGTATGTTTTTTATACTCTTGAAAAAAAATTAGCAAAAATCTTACTTTTTTCTACCAGATATTTACTAAAGTATAAATCTTAGAAGGTATGAATTGAAATGTAGTTGCGACAAGTCAACCTTTAAAAGTAACTGAGATTCATAAAATATTTCTACTACTTTGATTTGAAAAAATAAAAATAAAAATTATTATTAAAAAAATAACAGAAGTGCAGAAGCTTAAATGGAATAAGAATAACATTACCTTCTTCTTTTTCTTCAAAAAAAATTATCAGTGTCGTGCAAATTTTGCTTTTTTGGAATGACGAGCTAAGAGGAAAACGGCGATTAAAACCACATCATTAATCATAAAGATAGAGGAGAAAAAAAATCTATCGAGGTTCATAGGTTTTGTTGTAGTAAAAATAGAAATGTGTGTAAAAAGTGGTAAGTAAAACTACACATCAAATATAAAAAGAGAAGTGAAAAAAGAAAAGGAAAAAAAAAAAAAAAACTTGAAGATTAATGCAACAAGAAAAACTTTGGGAATTTTACGGTTAAGTTATTTTTCTGTTTTTTCATCGATTAATATTACATCAAAATCATTCATATCTTTCGTTCAAGTATTTTTATCAAAAAGAAATAATTCAGTAACATGAAAAACTTGCAGTTCCTAAAGTGTAATTTTTTATATTATTATTGTTTCGCTAGCTTTTTTTCAACTTATCTTTGCCGAAATTGAATAATTAAATATGTTGCTTAAAAGTGTAAAAACTTAGCTTTCAAATACGTCCTGATTTGTTTTTTTAGTTCCATAGAAACTGCTGCTATAACATTCATCTATGCGTTAATACTGGGAGTAAAATGATTTTCAATTTATTTTAACGTAAAATGTGGACATATGCGTAAAGTTATTAATGCATTTGTAGTCGTGAAATTGCTAAAGGGAAATCTATTTTTAATATTTCTTTCTTTTTTTTTTTTATGTAAATAAGTAAAAATATAACTTTTCATAGAAAGATTTTAAGCACAAAACTTTTATCAAAATGTATTTTAGGAAACACTTGGTTTTCTCTTGATAACTTTAAATAAATTCAGGTAAGGGTAAATAATGCGATGGAAATAAATACATTTTAATGTCGCTATTGTGGATAAAAAAAATTTGATTTCCTGAAAATAATTAGTAAAATTTGATATTTCCTGAAATATTACATTTATTCATTATTATTTACGAAATATTTCATGAAAGGTAAAACTAAAAGCAAAACTTTGAAACTAAACATATTTTTTACTTTAAACAAAAGAAAAAAAACCCCGTACATTACGTTTTAAGACAATAAATTACGTTTTTTAGACTTCACTTATCTGCTTCTGAATTGATTTACAACAAGTATTAATTTTTTTTTTTTTCCATTTATATGAAGTTTCTGTACTTTCACACCACAATATTGATACATTATCTAAAATTTTAATGAACCGACTAATGATTTATCCTTATTATAAGATTTGTCGTCTTTGGATTATGTGACTTTTTGTAGAAACTCTCTGCTATTAAGAATTTTAAAAACCTTAATCTGTTAGTTGAAGTAACTTAGTTTCAAATCAAGTCTTACATTGATCTCATAGGTTGGCAGAACTGCCAACTAAAGCAAAATTCGGTTAATACTTACCTATTGAAAAACGGCATATGACAATTGTTAAACTCTGGTTAATTTCCAGTTGTAGGGTTGAAAAACGAACCTTCCGGTCCATACGGAATTGAAGAGTGATAAAAAATGTTTTGTGCAAAAATATGAGCAAGTAGAAAAACCAACGTAAAAACAGCACAGCTGTTTAGACTTCTCAGCATTTATTTAAATTGCACATACGAAAAATATTGCAATTCGTAAAATAACTGTAATTAGCTTAGTTTAAAAAAAGTCTGTTGTTTTGAGAACTGCCTATAATTTATTTCAACCAATGGTAAAATACGGCTTAAAATAATAGGAAACGGTTTTGAAAAATCGAGAAGATGGCTATTAGTGTCGATCAGTTTGGATAGAGCTAAGCATAGTTATAAATTGACGGAGATCTAAAAGAAAAGTTGCTTCCAATACAACGTATTATATTTAAAAAGATATCGTTGAAAATATGTTTTGCAGCAGGTGCAAGAATAAACATCTGAACTACAATTGTGAGTTTAAGAACAGCAGCAAGAACGACTTCAATAAAGTAAAAATTTAGTGGGAAAACTAAAAGCCGGTCTTAACTAGATACCAAAGTTACCTAGCTACAGATATTTTAAAAACTGTATTGTGATTAATTTGAACTAATAGTAAAATGCAGGTTAAAATAATAAGAAATAGTTTTTAAAAATCCATAAGATGGCGTATTAGTGTAGATCTCCCTGGAAAGAACTTTGTAGCATTATAAATTGAGAAAAAAACTGAAAGAATAGTTGTTAGCCAGTAGGTAGTGCTGGAGTTTTATTTAAAAAGATATTTTATATCAAAGCCAAAAATAAACAGCTAAATTACAGTTCTATGTTTAAAAATAGCATCAAGTAATGACTTTAATTTGATAAATGTAAGTGCGAAAATTTCAAGAGTGATCTAAAATTGGATTACAAAGTTCCAAGTTGGATCAAAAGTGCTTCGTGCTAAAATACGAGTAAATATAAAAAAAAACAACTTATAAAAAGCACAACTGTTTTGGAAAATTGTGCTTTTTATATTTTCCTCCCATTTACTCATACTGAATGAGTTACAGGAACAGTAAAACGGACACCAAAAACCTCACTTGCAGACATCGGTGAATGCAGACATCGGTAATAAACCATCAGATGCTTCCCTTTCAGGTAAAGAAATTGGGTGTCAAAACTGTCATGCTGCAATTGTGCTGCTGAAAGAGAAGGCACACCAATTCCTGCAGAACGCACTAGGTCTACGATGGCGGTCAGCCAAATACAGCCAATGGAGGCCATTCAAGCAACGTCATTGGTCACGTGCCATCGATGAAAGCAATGTTAACAACATCGCTTTACATCGAGTTCGACAAATCTAATTAAAAAGTAGGACTAAATAAAGTTCTACATTACATAAAATTAACACTAAATACAACACTATAACTATAGTAATAATTAATACATTTCTTTTATAATGATTAAATTAAATGTAAATAATGGGTTATAATCAGAAAAAGCTGGGAAAATAGTCTAATTAATTTTAAGATAACTAATTTTGCCTAGTGAACTCCACATAGAACTCAATTGAAAATCTTAGTAAACAAAGAACGGATATCACGTGACAACGATGATCGCTCACGAGCCCGTCTAGCGGGGAATTGCCTCCATTGGAAAGAAATTTATCTTCATTATGGTACAGGAATTTTTTTCAGAAGCTCCATTCCCTAGAAGAGTTTATTTTCAAAAACGTTTTAATTTACAACGTAAAATGCATGTTGCTTGAAATAATTATGTGCACATATTTTGTGCGATCATCCTTAGTATTAATTTGAACGTCTTTAAAGGCCTTAGTTTATATTTTTAAATTATTAATTCAAAAAGAATATTTTATCATTGCACACAGCTTTCGACGAGTTAAAATTAACGTGGTTACTATGGATTACTGTAGTCATCTTGATAAGAAGAGTTTTTCTGGTAATGAGGAAGAATTTATTCTTTTGGAGAGAGTTCTTACAACTATTGTTCGTTACTGAAAGCTTGTTTTAACTCACTTGTACGATTTTAAGTAAACCTGACAAGTTAAAAAAAAAAAGATTACTACAGTTTTGTTTGCATATTTCCATGTAATGAAGGTAGTTGAAAAATGAGCTTTCACTCATGTCATATTTTTAGATATTATATATTTAAATTTTCAGCGATTAAGTGTTTTTGTTTTCTTTCATATTGTGATCAGTCGACCACACTGTGCACCAAATCGTTTTGTGTGCATTCCATTCTTTAAAAATTTGGGAGAAAGGGCATTATGAAGAGGAACAGAAAAAAGTAAACAGGTGTTGGTGCAAAAGAAGACATGTAATTTAACACATCAGTACAAATAGCTCTTGCAATTTTATTTTCCACTTTTTTAAAGATATTCAAAATAATAAAATAATCACAATAATAACGATAATTATTATTATTATTATTAGCATACACAGGTTTGAAATGCAATAATGAAACAGTGCCATTACTTAAAATATAGTTACGGTTGGCTGGTTAGGCTCTGCATTCATAATATAAGTGAATGTGTAGAGCTTAACGTTTGAGTAAGTTTAACACACAGCCGCAGCTAAAACTGTCCAATTTGCTACACAATTAAAACATAAGAGTTTCTTGTTTGTTTACTTGATAACAGATGGCGCCAGCATAGACGGCACCAATTTGGCATCCAGGACCTCTTCGTAGAATGTCAAATTTAAAAGAAGCGGTGCATTTTTAGACCGTGGGTCTATTTGTCGTCATTAGCCGGCACGATAAGCTTTAAAATGAGGGGTAAATCATGGACTTTGTTAAAGGAATAAGAAAGATCTCACGGACAGACAGAAAAACAGGCTAGAGAAATAATGCATGTAGATAGATGATTGCATTTTATATCTTCTCTCTATATTTTAATTTATATATTTGTTGCTCTTTTAAATTCTATACATTTTCCCTAACGTTTACCGAATCTTGAAACATGTAATTAGTTTTCAATTATTTTTAATATCTCTGAAATAATTATGCTTTCTCTTTCATTTAACACATCATTCCGGTTCTTTTAATGCCCCTCAATAAAATTCGATCGAAAGCAAGCATAAATTGAAAAAAAAGAAAAAAAATACCGCATCTATGCGAATCTAATGCGCATCGTTTTTGGCCAAATGTAGTATTCAAAATTGGGGTGCGCATTAGATTCGATGACGCATTAGATTCGAGTTCAAAACTGGTCAGCAATTCGCCGATGACGTCAACCAAATTTATCCGCCTACAAACAATTTTTTTTTATTATTTAAAGTTTTAAAATGGGGATGCGCATTAGATTCGCATAAATACGGTATGTGCGAAAAAATTGGTAAACGCTACCACAGTTGCGGCGGGGCCGTCATAAAAGACCATGAAAAACATATTGTAGTTAGCAAGGAACAGGCTGAAAGAATAACCAAGACATTAAGGAAGTAGAAAGGTGTTATCAAAGAAGAAGGAATATCGCTTTAGCCGATGATTGCTGGATGCTTAATAGAGACAACCTCTACTGTGATCACTCATGAAAACTTAGAACACAGTTTTTGAGAGAAACAAAAGTTGTTATTGTAAGATATTTCAACGTTTCATGTTATAGTTATTAGTGATTTATTGTTATCTGAAATGATTAAAAAATGACTTCTGTACACATTAACATTTTTACAAAAATTATTTGGGGAGAAAACATTCCACTGGGACAAAGTTATAATTTCACGACTTCTACAAAATCTAGATGGCGTATTATAGCATTTGTTTGCAGCTGTAATTTCATGCGGTTTGTGAAGCCAATTTCTAATAAGCTAACAAGAAGTTCCTATATAGTCTAGAACTATACGAGCCTACTTTCCCGAGTACACCAGTTTCAAATTTATAATCTAGCCATCTCTCTCTCTCTTTCTCGTTTAGTTTAAGTTCTTAATTGCTTCAGATATACCTTTCTCAACGGTTAATACATGTTCATTCAATCATTCATTTATTCAGTCATTCATGTATTTTTTCACTCAGTTATTAATTCATTCTTTTGCTTATTGATTTAGTCATTCATTAATTCAAAAATATTCTTGAAAATCTCGATCAAAAAATTTCATAGGAAAATAGGATCCTTAGTTCTGGGTGAAATTTCTATCTGTACATGTTCTACGTCATAAGAGCTTTCCCATAAAGTTTGTTCCAAGCAAATCGGTCCGTTACATCAGGATTTATACAGGATTGAAATTTCCCCGTAGGCGCAATGTAAATTTTTTGAACTGTTCAAATATGAAAAAAAAGTGTTCAAATCAATATTTCACGCCAAGAACTTCTTCCAGTGAGCTTGTTCATTGGAACTTGGATCTTGTACTCAGAGTTTACATAATTTGTTTCATTTTCGCCCATAGGCGCTAATGTTAAAATTTTTTGAACTGTTCAAAATTGAACAAAAAACTGTTCAAATCAAAAAGTAAAATATAGAAATGAGATATCCTCGCCTAGATCATTCGAATTCAAAAAGAATTTTTCGAATCGGATAATTCGTTCAAAAGTTATTAGGGGAGGACAGACCGACAGACAGACCGACCGACAGACAGACAGACAGACAGACCGACCGACAGACCGACCGACAGACCGACCGACAGACAGACAGACAGACAGACAGACAGACCGACAGACACACTTTTTCCCCATCTCAATACCCTACTTTCAAATTGTTTATTTTTCAATCTTTATTTAATTACTTCATTTATTTTTGACTTTTCTTGATTTCTAACGATATTTTCACGATACAGTAAGCCTTCTTTCATGCTTTATTATTATTTTTTTATTTTTACGGGAAAGTAGGCTAAAAAGTATACGTAATATTTCTGAGCTGGCTAATTGCTCAAAATTTCTTTAATGGAAAAAATGATTTTTTTTTTCAGCAATATCAGATATTCTTTTAAGCAAGTACTATTTTCATTAAGCTATAAATCATAGTTTCCAAACATTGCAGTTTCTAGAATATTAGGCATACCACTCCAAAATCGTGATCGTTTGGTAAAATTGGTCTTAGATTTGCACCACTTTCAAAAATTTTTTACAGCCCTTAGCAATCGGGGAATTTTTAAGAAAACGGTAAAAAAGTGCCTATTTTTTTCCCTGAAAATTATGTAAACATAATTTTTATATTCATTTTTAATTTTTGATTTGTTTTTAGCTTGAAATTTTAAACACTCCAGCCCGCAAGTATAGCGGGAGCGAGAAATAGAAGACGAAACCTCAGCTCGTCATTTTCACGGGAACGAGATGGAAGGTGTTAGGGACTAAAACTTCCCTCCAAAAATATGAGTGTTCTGAATTGTTTTTGACCGATAAACTGTTCACCGATAAAAAGATCGGTGAACAGTTGTGGCTAAGAACAAAACCATTCTAAAATACTGCTTTTCAGTCAAAATATTATACCAATGAGAAACATTATTTTAATGATATTAGTTACCTTTTAAAACTGTTCTTATAGATTCTCATCGTACTTTGCAGTAAAGAAATAAAAGTCCACTCCAGCCCGCAAAATAAAACACTCCAGCCCGCAAGTATAGCGGGAGCGAGAAATAGAAGACGAAACCTCAGCTCGTCATTTTCACGGGAACGAGATGGAAGGGGTTAGGGACTAAAACTTCCCTCCAAAAATATGAGTGTTCTGAATTGTTTTTGACCGATGAACTGTTCACCGATAAAAAGATAGTAATCAGTTTTATATATCCCTATCACTATCAATATCTTCTTTGTTTGAAAAATAGACTTGGATACTTTCAAAATAAGCGGCTCATATAGCATTTCTTAAACAATAAAAAGTAATTTTTGTAGATCCTGTCTAATGCATTCAACGATTTTTCATATTTATCCTTTTGTTAATATTTATATGGAATTTATATGAATATATTCAATGAAATGTACGGATTATTTTCTCATGCATAACAAAAAAGATAAATCAATTATTCATTTCCTGGAAATTCATACGCATATAAGTAGAGACTTAGCATTAAATATGAAACAACTAAAAATTGCTAACGGTAAAATATACGAAATTATTCTACCTAAACTATCCATTAAGTATTTTTTGCGTTCTCCGAAAACAATGTGCTGTTTAGGCGATCGATGACGTTCTTTAATACGAGCAGAGTTTATTCGCATAAGGCTCATTATTTTACTGTGCTTTTTATTTTGCGGTTAAAGGAATGTTCAGAGCACAGGACTACAATGAAGAAGAAAAAAAAAGCGCTAGACAAGAGAATTTAATTATGTAAAATTTATTCTCAGGGAACCTCTGAATGAAGAGGAGAATTATAAAGTCCTACAATTTAAAGCATCTTCATACGCTGGAGATTTTTTTAAAACTTTAATTTGCACATTTCATTTCCTACTGCTAATTTCATTAATTTCTCTGGGGAAAAATTCTTCCAACTTTTTTTTTTACTTACTCTCTTTTGCATTTTTGAAAATGCGTCCGAATTGTTACAACTGGTAAGATATTAACTTTTTTTCCCGCTTTTACGTTTTGTTGATTTTAAAGGGAAAAAGTTCAATTGGGGCTTGAAATGTGCATATTTGTAAGTATATATTGATAATTAAGCAAGCGAAATGTATGAAGTGTTATAACTAGTAGATGAGGCATCAGATGAAGTATTTTTTCTTTTAGTTTCTGTTATTTTTAGGAAAGAACAGTAAGTTTCGTCTAGAACTATACGAGCCTACTTTCCCGTATACGCCAACTTCAAATTTATAATCTAGCTATCTTTCTCTCTCTCTCTTCCTCGCTTAGATTTAGTTCTTAATTAATTTAAATATACCTTTTTCAACGGTTAATACATATTAATTAATTAATTAATTCATTCATTCATTCATTCTTTTATTCACTCATTTTTTATTTTTGATTGATTCGCTTATTTATTCACTGATTTGTTCATTCATTCTTTCACTTATTCATATAATCATTCATTTATTCAAACATATGCTTAAAATCCCAATCAAAGAATTTCATAGGAAAATAGGCTCATTAGCTCTGGATGAAATTTCTATCTGTACATCGTCTACCTCATAAGAACTTTCCGATGCAGTTCGATCCAAGCATATCGGTTCGTTAGATCATGATTTATATAGGATTGAAATTTTCCCGTATTCGCTATGTTAATTTTTTTTGAACTGTTCAAAAATAAACAAAAATTGTTCAAATCAAAAAATATTTCACACCGAGAGCTTCTTCTAATTAGCTTGTTCATAGGAACTTGGATCTTGTGCCCAGAGTTTACATAATTTGATTAATTTTTGCTCATAGGCGCCAATGTTAAGAGTTTTTGAACTATTCAAAATTGAACAAAAAATTGTTCAAATCGAAAAGTAAAATATGGAAATGAGATGTCCTCGCCGAGATCTTCGGAATGAACAAAAAATCTTTCGGATCGGTCAATTCGTTCAAAAGGTATAAAGGGGGACAGACAGACCGACAAACCGACAGACCGCCAGACAGACAGACCGACAGACACACATTTTCCCACATCTCAAAACCCTACTTTCAATTTTTTTATTCTTCACTATTTATACGATTACTTCACTATTTTTGAGTTTTCTTTATTTTTAACGACATTTTTACATCAAGCTTTCTTTCAGTTTTCTTTTTCTTATTTTTTTACTTTGACGGGAAAGTAGGCTTAAATAGAACTTGATTGAATTTTGAAGCATGGATATTTATGACCATATATTGATAGTTCTTTAGTTGAAGTGTCTGAATTGTTACAACTAGTAGGTGAAGCATTAACTAAAGTGTTTTAACTTTTACCTGCTACTAAGCATATGCTCTCTTTCTCTATTAACTTTTAATATTATTCCTGTGTATTTCAATTTCATTTATGGTAAATAAACAAAGAGAGTTTCCCTTAGTGATAGATTTCCTTATGTCAAATTTATTTTTTGAAAACATATTGATAAAAATTGTTTGTAGTTTTAAGCTTTGTTTTGGCTAAGAACAAAACCATTCTAAAATACTGCTTTTCAGTCAAAATATTATACCAATGAGAAACATTATTTTAATGATATTAGTTACCTTTTAAAACTGTTCTTATAGATTCTCATCGTACTTTGCAGTAAAGAAATAAAAGTTGAAAACAGGGTAAAAGCAATTCGGTGGAATATTGCACCAAAGAAAAAAGGGTGCCATTTTTTTTATTTTAGAACGCTACTTAATTTTATTACATTTTGGCGCAACATATGCAAATAAGCACGAGAATTTAGTGGAGTACCTTCAACTTTTCATACAATATATATATGATAAAAATGATGACAATTTTCTGATTTTAGAACACAGTACTTAATTTTACTACATTTTGGAGCAACTTATGCAAATAAGCTCCGAAATACAGTGGGGTCCCTTCAATTTATGATACAATATGTAGGATGAATCAATTTCCATCTTACCGAGCGTTTCAACTTTTGTTATTGCATTTATATGTTTCTTAACATATTACTTTTTAATTCATAATACATTTTTAGTTAGCAGATAATGCTTAGATTTTTAGTATTTACTTGTTTATTTTTAATATGGTAAAGTTTTTTTGAAGAGTAGAAGGTAAATCCCTAAATGCAGTTTTTTAGCAGTGATACTGTTGCACAGGAAAAAGAAACTACCAGTGTACTCCTTTAGCTTTTTACTGCTTTTTAATAACGTTTAATGGTTCCTGAATAATTATAAATGAAAGAAATATACATATATATAAAGAAAAGAAAAGGAAAGAAAAAGGAAATATTTGCTGAAAGCATACATTCTTTAATGTTGTTTAAAAAGCATTTTAACAATATCACGGCATTCTCAGTTATAATATAATATGAATCGTTTATTTTGAAAGTGGTACAAGTCCATTTTTTGTTATTGCAAGATACTTAAAGGCTTGAATTGTAACATATTTACAATATCCTCAAGGGCTAAAACTTAAAGCTCCCAAACAAATAAAAAATCATAAATTCAGTCTCCTAATTAAAAAAAAATCCGAATTTGTCTTTTTTGACTATAAATTACTTACAGATAAAAATATCGTAGTAGGTTTTATCTATACAAACCACTATCTTCATTTTTTTGCAAGAATGGACTTACCCCACTTTCAAAATAAAAGGCTCCCATATAGGAATAGAGATTCATAGATTTGATTGTCTAATTTTTATTGTTGTTTCTTCCTTCAGTAATTCCTAACAGAGAAGAAATTTAAATGTCATGGTGCACTTAGTAGAATGCCGGCCTAAACGTGCTAGGCTAGTAAAACGAAAAATGAGATCATTAATTTCAATGGATTCGTTCTTAAGGTCCATCCAAACTCAATTCTACGGTTGGGAAATTATCCATTAAGGGGAAAAAGTGAGCCACTGTGAATAATAAGGGGCATTAAATTTCATGACTCGCAGGGAATTTATTGCATTTTCTTGTGTACCTTAAGTAGTTTGGACCCGTCACATTTAATAATGTCCCAGGCGCGCTTCAATTTAATATCAGGGGAGCAACAACAGGGAAAAAATAGTAAAGCTGGTGATTTTCGTGGGTTTGTCCTGAATAAACAGAAAAATTAAAGAGCTCAGTGGTAATTAGTTTTTCCCCGTGGGTCCTGAAAAAGCGGAAGAATTAAATTTGCTCTTTTTCTTTTATCTTCGAAATTATCTTTAACTAACTTTAGTTATGCCTTTGCGTAAAATGAATAGATGCTTTATTTTCGCCGTGATTTCTTGTGGTTTTTTTATCCCAAGGTTTTCTAAAATAATTATGCGCAAAGAGGGAAAGTCGGTTTTGATTACATACAGGTGCTCTCGAGCTGAATCGGTGTGGTCAAATCTCGGAGGCACATTCATTGTTTTCAAAAAACCAAAATGAAAGAAAAATTATGACTAGGAGTTTTTTTTTTGTGAAGGCATGCTTTTTCCTCATAAATATTACTGCATGAATCTGACTTCACTTATGTACTTGATTTAATTCAAACAGTGAAATATTTCTTCCGACAAATATTGCTTTGTTTACTAATACCAATTATTTTATAATAATTATTTTATTGTTATTTTATATAAATCATAATAATTAAATTTTATATAATTTATTCTTGGGTTTATGTGCTATAAAAAGCCATGAATGGGATTCATTTATTCAGAGAGAAAATACCTTCTCGGTCAGGGAAGAAAAACGTTAGATTCCAAATATTCACAAACTTGAATTCAATGCTTAATTTTTCTCACAAACATTGAATAAGAAAAATAAAGTTGCCAACAAGCATCTGAATCCAAACTATCAATATTTTTCCATTGTATATTTCTTTTTCTTCATGATCATTACAGTTTACTCATATAAACATGGTATGCACATATGAATCCAAACTATCATAATTTTTCCGTTGTATATTTCGTTTTCTTCATGATCGTTGGAAGTGTGCTCGTAATAGATATGCTATGAACATATGAATCCAAACTATCATCATTTTTTCATTATATATACTTCTTTTTCTGCATGATCATTGCATATTTGCTCGTAATACATATGCTACGAACATATAAATCCAAAATATCATTATTTTCTATTGCATATTTCATTTTTTTTATGATGATTGCACAATAATACTCGTAATAAATATGCTATAAACATATGAATCCAAACTACATATACCTTTACTATTGCATTTTTCTGTTTCTTCCTGATTGTTTATGAGACAAATTTAACGTAGAGCTCAAAGTTTTGGAAAATGGATTTTTGGACTTTTTTTTTTTGCTGACATGAAATATGCTCGCTAGAAATCTTTTAGGCTGTGCTGTACCAAAAAATGGTATCTATGAATATAAATTACCAATATTTATACTATTGCATTTTTCAATTTTTTCTGATTATTTATGAGATAAATTTAACATAAAGCTCAAGGTTTTGGAAAATGGATTTTTGGACCTTTTTTTACCGACATGGAAGATGCTCACTGTAAAAAAATTATGTTGTGTTGTACCAAAAATGGTACCAATTTGCTAACTACAGGGTATGGTGCTTAGTTTTGCAATGATTTGGGGCTTCTGATTTTGCACCAAAATGCAATAAACTTATGCATTATTCTTTGCAGTTAGCAAACTGATAACATTTTCTGGGGGGGGGGGAGGGGTGCAACATACCACGCAATTTTTAAGTGTATCAAGGCAGGTAGAAACTGATCTGTCAGTCCACGGTGACCCTTCCTTTCACTTATGTTTTAGCTGTTCAATTCAGTTTTTTTTTGGAAAATAAATCTTTTTTATAAAGAACTCTTTTTGAAAACTTGAACCACTCATCATCTTGTTTCAGATTCAGTTTTTATTTTTTACGTTATGTGTTTTGAGCGAAAAGCAATGGAGTTTGCTTTAGAAAATGTCATTAACATTTTGTTTGGTAAAATTGAGGGGAAGTCATAAGATGTTTTTATACTCATACCCTAATGAGACTTTTTGTCAGTCGATGAAATGTGCATCTATCACGGTGTTTACATATAATTTTCAGTCAGATGACCACGATTGAAGTCATTTGGACGGAACTACTAAAGTTTCATCATGAAGAAAGTAAACAACGGGGGAATTATCTTTTTGTTGATAATATCCGCCGAAGTTTGCTATTTGGGCGTTAGCTTATCTTTTATGACCGTGTAATGTCAAATGCGTAGGAGGCTCTTGTCATAAATCAAGAAATAACGTGGAAGACTCTGAATCAGCTGTTAATATTTTAAAATGATTCCTTGAAAATTTTCCTTTAATATCGCGTCGCAGATGATCCGTGTTATTATGGTAGAAAACCGCTTAATTTTTAAAACCGTTAAATATTTCGTTTTAAAACTGTTAAATATTTCGTTTTAAAATATTTTAAGCGTTTAATTTTTTAGTCGTTTTACCTTTAATAAATTAGATTTAAACTGCAGTTTTTGAAGCTTCATTGAAGCTATTTTTAATACAATGGTAAAATTTAAAACAAAGACTTAGTAATCAAATTAACTATCAAAGAATTACAATCAAAGTAGGATTTAAGCTTTTAATTTTTAAAATCTTTAAATCGTTTATTATTTTAAACGTTTGAGTTTCATCTTCGTAAATTTGATTTAAAATACACTTTACGAAGCTGCATTGAATCTATTTTTAACCCCACGCTAAAAGTAAAAGCAAAGAATAAATACTAGGGTAGGATTTAAAGATAAAAATACAGTGCCCTTCGCTTAACGTTACCCATAAGCACTTTCGATTTAAGTAAAATATAAAATGTACGAGCAATTTGGATTAAAATTATATTTAGAAAAACTTTGACGATGTAAATTTATTATACGAACCTTCTTTCAAAGTAAAACAACATTTAACGAATTGATATTTCCAAAAAGGGAAACATTTAATAACAATCATGAAAGAGAACCAAGAAACTCTTTTGAGCCAACATTTGTTGAAATTAATGAAATTGACGTTAAGAGAAAATGTTCGTCTTAAGGTGGAACTGCATTGTGGGATGTGACACCCTAACTGTGTCACAACAAGTAGTGGCTCATGGTAGTGGCGCAACATTAAATTATACTTTATCGATTTTAGAGTATCTTAGAATAAATAAATGAATATTTATTACGAAAAATTTTAAACTGAATTTTTATTTACTAATTTATTTTTATTTTTAAAAATATTTCACTTCCTTTCAGCTTTTTTTTTTTTTTTTTTTCAAATCTCGGAGATCGAAAGAGGATGGTAAGGAAAAGTGCAAAACATCGTTTCTACAGAAATTGAAATTAAGTATTCTCAACTTTGAAGCAATGCACTGCTTTCGGAAAGCGTTTTCTTTTTTTCTTTCTTTTTTTTTTTTTTTTTTTTTTTTTTTTTTGTGGAGGGCTCATGTAAAAAGTGCTGAAGAAAATCAACAAAAATATTTTATATTTTCTTTTCTTTTGAAGTGTGAGATTTAATCTTTATTAATTAACAAGTTTTTTTTTTCATTTACGATTTTTTTTTTGTGTATGTATAAAGATAAATCAAAAGCAAGAAGGCAGTGGAGAATTTAAGATTTGCTCATGAAATGCCTTTTTATACAAATCGTTACTTTTTTTTCAAATTTACTTGTCGCAACTGTTTTCTGTTAAAAAGCATAAAATTCTTTCGTTTGCCACTATTTTGCTTTTTGGTCTTGCATGAACTAAATCGTTAATAATCAAGGGCCTAGAAGAATTTTTTCACTATTGGAAAACCATGAGCGAGTATAATAAAAAATAATTTCACGTTAAGAAAGCCCAAATAAGCATTAAAATGCAGACATATGTTTCGGGATTGCTTGGAATCCCTTGTTCAATGTGACAGGGAGCTTCTAGATGCAAATTACTTTTTATTACAGTTTACTTGCACAAAGTTAAATTACTATTATTATCATGAGCGGGTAGTTTTTTAAATTTGAATAAATGAATAAATAAATAAATAATTCCAGACATTTTAAAAGTTTGCTCATATAAGAATAAAAGAACAAGTGTGAGAAGAATTTTTATTAAATAAGTAAATTAAAATGATTTTTGAATTAAAACAGGTATTTTTTGCTCTAATTTGTACAAAAAAAAAATACCTGTTTTAATTCAAAAATCATTTTAATAAATTTTTTCAATAAAAATTCTTCTCACACTTGTTCTTTTATTATTATAAACATTATTTCTCAAAAGCTATTTAAAGATTTAAAACGTTATCTTTGCTAACTGTATATTTTATTTTATCCGCAATAACAAAAAAATTGAGTACTTTTAACTTTAAATATAGTTATTTCTAAAATTTGTAAAATTCCTTAGTTTTGAAGCACGTTTTCTTGACACCGCTAAGTGAATGCGTCTGTATACAGCAAAAACAAAAAATATCGTGCTTGAAAGAAAACCCTTCATTACCAGTATTCAATAATTTTGTGAAAAATGATATTGTTTGGTGTAATATTATTTGATACGCGCTTGTATTCACTAGAATTATCCAGAAACAAAGTATAGCCTGGGATTAACGAAACCTATGAGCTGTCAACAAGCTTTGTAGGGGCTTTATTAAGAGCTACTCTCGCTTGATGGCAAAAGCTCACCCTAGGACACTTGATGTTATGAGATCAATGTTCCTGCCCCCGGAGCGGGGATGCAGAGGGGGTGGAAGAATCTTTCCTGAAGGGATTTAGAAAACCCCGGATGCTATGGAGAGGACGTGTTTCCCGGCTGATCCTCTTTCCGCCTGATAAGAGAAGGCGGTTCTCTAATGATCCACGAAACTGCGGCGAGAAGGGGGTGAAAGATTTTCATTTCCCGAACCTAATTTACTGTAGGTTTACAGAAGACGCTTGCAGAATGCTGAGCTTTGTCTCATTGTTGAAGATTTTCTGCAGCCCACGGGAAAATGCAAAGGGGGCGCTTTTCAAAGATGGTTATGAAGTCGTGAGGAATGTTTCACGTAGTGGTTGTTGGTTTTCGATGTTGTCAATGTTAAATTAGAAAGGACCTGATGTAACATCTGCCGATAATTTTCCGTTTGGGGGAGGAGGGGGCATAAAAATCGCCAAACAGTGACACCTTGATCGTTACTTAATTGCGTTAAATTGTAGTTTGATTTGGTGAAACAAAATCTATCCATCGACCAATGGCTCTCCGAAGCGGACAAGCCCCAATTTGGTTTCTCGAAAAAATTTAAAACATCGTCAAAAGCAACCCGAACGGAAAAGTACCCATCTGCGAATACTCTATCTTTATTTCTTTTCTTATTACTTTGGTTGTAACCAAACATCGACCATCTTATGCAGTTTCATGTGGCTAAACAGGATGAGCACGAAGCGTCCCTATGAATTAGTAGGGACCTACAGCTTAATGAAAGATCCAAGCTACAAAGACAGGATTGGAGGAAGTTCTATCGATCAATTACTTCCCCGACTTGCTCGAGATTCGAACTCGGGTACTCACCGCGAGAGCTTTCGTTTTTATCCGGCCCGGGTAATTGTGTGTTTACTCAAGATTAACACCGATGTTATGATATCAAACAACACACACACACACACACGCACACACATATATACAGCTGTAATATTTGGAATTGTTTTCATATTTCAGCATACATATTGCCAGATACATCTACGCTTGATTATTTGGAAGCAACTTCTGAATTTATCGCTGATTATTTGTTAAAAGTTTCCTTGTGATAGTGCTTGCAAGTTACAATTTAATAATGATTGTGATTTTTTAGATATTTTCAATCCAATAATTAATGAATTTTGTAATGATTATTAATTTATATAATATTTACTTAAAAATGTATCTACACTGAAAAGAGTAAAATAAAATAGGTTTGGAGAAAAACGGAACCAATTAAAAAATTTCCTGTAAACTGTAAAAAAATCAATTTATCCTTTAAACAAAATCGTAACGACTTTTAAACATAGTTTTGGAAGCCGGTGAATAATTATGATAGATAAAACCTTTTGTAATCCTGGATTAACTTCAAATATAAATGGCCCAGAGTTTGCAACAATTCTAATATGAAGTAGCGCATGGTGTAATGATAATTACTGTCATAATTTTTTGCCGACTTCTGAAATTATGTTTAAATGTCGTATCGATGTTGTTTAAAGAATGAATTTATTCATTTCATTCTTTCATTTGCTGTCGATTTCATCTTTTTCCACAAAAATTATTTTATTCCTACAAAAAAAAAAAAAAAAAAAGAAACTAGAAATAAGTCACTTTCAACTTGTTTTCTACGATTAATCTTTTAATTTGCTTTTCATGGTATTCCTAAGATAAAGTCGCAGTCCCAGATTTCCAGAAAATTTTTCCTGAATATTAATTAAACACCGACGTAATAATTATCTGGGCAACCCGGTTCATTTGTTACAGATTAAAGTGCGAAAAGTCTTGTTTAATAAGAATTCCATGCGAAGTTATAAGGAACCTCAAGTTGGGTGGAGAATTAATGCAACATACAGTAGCACTTCATTAATGGTCCGTTGTCTTAAATCTTTGCATAGAAATTCCATTATCTAATTCACGATTTCAACATGTCTTATTGATCATTGAATTGAATTTTGATAAACATTCTGTGATGGCCGCCGTAGTTCAAATAGAACATTTTACTGATATTTGAGCTGTAAAAAAATTGACTCGTATTAGCGTTTGCTGTTATAATATGCTAATAAATGTCGGGCAAAATTTGGTTAACTATTCAAGTAGCTATAATCGCCTTATTATTTCTACTATAAAAATTAGCGTTAATAACGATATAGTACAGTTTAGTGGTTCCCAAAGTTAACTGGGTTCCGACCCATCTAATAAAAATTTGCAATCTTGAGACCCACCGCTTAGCTATACTAGAGAAAAGAGTACATAAATATAGGTAATGCTCAGATTCCCTAGTGGCGAGTTGTGGAAGTACTTAATGCGGTCTTATTTGCTCTAATTGTAATAAATTTTTATTATTACAATTTTTTGAGCGTTACCAATATGAAAGAAAGACTTGAAATAAAAAACACAACTTAAATAATTTTTTTCATTGCTTAAATACCTACACCTGCAAGTCTTTTTTCTAATAAAGTTATTTCATTGGGATGTATTTATAAAATAAATGAACTTTGTGCACTAGTAAAACTGAGAAACAATTATACACGTAAAGAAAGCACAAATGAGCATTAAGATGCATATTTATGCATCTTAATGCTTTAATAACTACGATATTAACTAACGATTTTTTATGCATCTTAATGCTCATTTGTGCTTTTTTTACGTGTATAATTGTTTCTCAATTATGTATTTGTTTTTTATTTCTCTTCATTAAAGTTTTAGCATTAACTTCAACTTTGGTTACTTTTATTCGCAGACTTCCTATTTTTTAAAAAAATTATCTGTACAGTGACGAGGGCCCAATCAATATTTGCTCGTGACCCACCAATATGTCACGACCCATTGTTTGGGAAATACTGGTATAATAATAATTTAACTTTGTGCAAATAAACAGTAATAGAAATAAAATTTCACCTTAATTTAAAGCACAAATGAGCATTAAAACGCAGACATATGTTTCGGGATTGCTTGGAATCCCTTTTTCAATGCGACAGGGAGCTTCTAGATGCAAACCATCCAAATAAAGCAGACAAAACAACAAAAACAAAGCTTTTATAGCCAAGGAATGAACTGTAAACCAATGAGAATAAAGGCAGTGTGAAGTGGAAGTAGAAGTAGCAGGGAAGGTACCAATAAGAGAGCAACAAACGAATCCATTGAAAGTACAGGAAGTAAAAAGGAATATCAATAAAGCAAAAATACTTGGGGTATTTACCAAATTAGTTGCCGTTGCGGCCTTTCTTACATTGGACAAACAAAACGTGCTCTGAAAATTCGGTTAAATGAGCATAAAGGTTATGTACGAAAGCAAGAGTTAAATAAGTCTAGTATTGCTCAACATTGTTGGAATTCCAACCACTCTTTTGATTTTAATTCTGGGAAAATTATTCAAAAATGTTCTTCCCCTTTAGAGCTTGACTTTTGGGAAGCTTATCATATTAACAGGAATAGTTCTAATTTGGTTAATGATTCTTCCTCAACTCCTTATTTTTCACAGGTCTGGCATAAGTTCCTTTAATTTGTTGTTCTTTCTTGGTTTTCTTGTTAGTTTTCCTTTTTTTTTGTGTCTATTTTTTCTTCCCTCCCCCTCCCTCTCCTTTACATGTGTAATTTGTTTTGCTTTTTGTTTTGGTATTTTCTGTACTTATTTTATTTCCATTTTTTTCTTTGTATTTTATTTTATTATTTTTGCAATTTTCATGTATTTTCACATTTTTATGCATGCTGTCGCCTTTTTTTGCTTTATTGTTACTCCTTTTTACTTCCTGTACTTTCAATGGATTCGTTTGTTGCTCTCTTATTGGTACCTTCCCTGCTACTTCTACTTCCACTTCACACTGCCTTTATTCTCATTGGTTTACAGTTAATTCCATGGCTATATAAGCTTTGTTTTTGTTAGTTTAATCATTACTATCTGTTAGGCTTAACGTGCCTGAATTTGTTCTTCTTTCTTTTGTTTTGTTCTCCCATCTGTTCGCTGCTTGGTGAGTTTTTGATTTTTGTTCTTTCCTCATTGCTTTTCTTGACTGTGTTTATTTTTGCTTTTTTGTTTTCTGACATTTGTTCCGCATATTGTTACGTGGTGTATGTTTTGCAATTTGTTCTTTCTGTTTCTTTTTGTTTATTGAACGGTTTAGCTATTGTTTTTTTCCCCTTATGTTTTGTTTGTTTTGATTCTGGTTATGTCTCAAGTTAACAGATTTTGTAATCTACGAATTAAAAAGGTTCGGTTTTTGAACCATTTAAAGTTTCTCCAGGCTTGCAGGCGCAAGAAAGTCATTCCTAAGTTTATCACTTTAAAGTGTAATTTACCGCGTTCTGTTAGGGTTGATAAGGTAATTTTTCGTTCTAAATTAGCTTTACTTAGAGCTTCTATCCAGGAAACTAGGAAAAAACTTTCGTTCATAGAACGTGAACTTTATGATTTACATCTTTCTGTATCTAATTCTAATTTCGATTTTGATTCTATTGATAGAATGTCATGGGCGAGAGCTCTTCATTCATCTGACAGTCACAAAATTACTTTAAATAAGAAATTTACCAAGTTGTGTAACGATTCAAATGTTCCTGTTCCGGCTGATTTGCCTCTTGTTAATAGGAATGCGGTTGTAAATCTTTCGAAATTTTCTTTGAATAGTAGTGAAATTAATGCTTTGAAATGTAATAACAATTTTGCTTTGGCTAAAAAGCCTTCTTTTTCTGAACTTATTGCTCCGGTTGAAAAAGCTTTCAAATTTAGTGCCTTAACTTCCACTCAAAAGGAGTCAGTTCGGCATCTTATTGCTTCCAATGTTGATTTCAATTCAAAAGTTCCTAATATTGGTTTTACCCATTCTGTGAAACGCTGTGTCAATAATTTAGTTTCAAATTCTGATTTGGTCATTACCAAAGCTGACAAGGGTGGTCAGATTGTTGTTCTTAATAAATCATCTTATGTTGAAAAAACTGATGATTTAATTGCTTCTGGTCCTTATTCTGAAATTTATAAAGATCCTAGCGACAAGGAGTTAAAAGCTATTTCTTCTGCTGTTAAGTCTGTTCATTCTATTCCTTTGATTGCTAAACGGTCTGTGATTCCTTCTGTTGCTAATTGTGCGCGTTTCTATGCTTTACCGAAGGTACACAAGGCAGGTATTCCTTTCAGACCAATTGTTTCCAATATTGGCACTGCTTCATATAAACTTTCCAAGTATTTAGTTTCTGTGTTTTCTCCACTTAGGAGTCGGAATGTTTTCACTGTTAAAAATTCCACCGATTTTGTTAAGAAACTTCATAACTTCGTTCCGAATAATTCGGTTATGGCCTCTTTTGATGTTAATTCTTTGTTTACTAATGTTCCTGTTGATGGCGCTTTGACTTGCCTCAGAAAAAGGCTTTCTGAATTCCATTTTACTTCTGTGGAAGTCGAGGAATTAGTTTTTCTTACTCGTGTGTGCTTGCAACAGAGCACTTTTGTATTTAATGGTAAATTCTATGCTATGGTAGATGGCCTAGCCATGGGAAGTCCTCTTAGTCCTATTTTAAGTGATTTCTATATGCATTATTTTGAGGAAAAACTGTTCCAAAAATTGCAATTTCAATTTTATGTTCGTTATGTGGATGATTGTTTTGTCCTAACGGACAGTAACTTGTTAGGTATTGATGATGCTCTTTCGATTATGAACTCCATTGATTCTAATATCCAGTTTTCTTGTGAGAAAGAACTTAATAGTAGCCTCGCGTTTCTTGATGTTTTGATTTCTAGGAGTGAGTCTGGTTTCACAACTTCTGTCTATCGTAAACCTTTCGCTGTTTCTTTACCTCCTCACAGACTATCGTCTCATCCTCCCAACCAAAAATATTCGGCTTTTAATGCTCTTGTCCATCGTGCTATTAATATTTGCTCTTCTCCTGAGCTTCTCAAGATTGAACTCAACTATCTGAAAGCTGTAGCTGTTGATAGAGGATTTTCTCACTCTTTAATTGATTCTATTCATAACAAACTTTCTAAAAAACCTTCTGGTCCCAATCATGTGGTTTCTAGAAAGGATTTGGTTGTGTTACCATTCTTTCATTCTGTAAGTTTTCGTATTGCTAAAATCCTAAAAAGGTTCCAATTTCAAGTTGTTTTTGCTCCTAGCAACAAACTTTCCTTCTCTTCTCTTAAAGATCCTGTTGATCAACTTAATACTTGGGGTATTTACCAAATTAGTTGCCGTTGCGGCCTTTCTTACATTGGACAGACAAAACGTGCTCTGAAAATTCGGTTAAATGAGCATAAAGGTTATGTACGAAAGCAAGAGCTGAATAAGTCTAGCATTGCTCAACATTGTTGGAATTCCAACCACTCTTTTGATTTCAATTCTGGGAAAATTATTCAAAAATGTTCTTCCCCTTTAGAACTTGACTTTTGGGAAGCTTATCATATTAACAGGAATAGTTCTAATTTGGTTAATGATTCTTCCTCAACTCCTTATTTTTCACAGGTCTGGCATAAGTTCCTTTAATTTGTTGTTCTTTCTTGGTTTTCTTGTAAGTTTTCCCTTTTTTTTTTTTTTGTTTTTTTTTTTTCTCTCCCCCCCTCCCCCTCTTTTGCATGTGTACTTTGTTTTGCTTTTTGTTTTGGTATTTTCTGTACTTATTTTATTTCCATTTTATTCTTTGTATTTTATTTTATTTTTTTGCAATTTTCATGTATTTTCACATTTTTATGCACGCTGTTGTCTTTTTCTTTGTTTTTATTGATATTCCTTTTTACTTTCTGTACTTCCAACTACATTCGTTTGTTACTCTCTTATTGGTGCCTTTAATACTACTTCTACTTCCACTTCACACTGCCTTTATTCTCATTGGTTTACAGTTAATTCTTAGGTTATATAAGCTTTGTTTTTGTTGTTCTGTCTGCTTCATTTGGATGTTTTGCATCTAGAAGCTCCCTGTCGCATTGAAAAAGGGATTCCAAGCGATCCCGAAACATATGTCTGCGTTTTAATGCTCATTTGTGCTTTAATTTAACGTGAAATTTTATTTCTATTTGTTTTTGTTGTTTTGTCTGCTTCATTTGGATGTTTTGCATATAGAAGCTCTCTGTCTCATTGAAAAAGGGATTCCAAACAATCCCTAAACATATGTCTGCGTTTTAATGCTCATTTGTGCTTTAAATTAATGTGAAATTTTATTTCAAATACTGGTATAGTTTATATTGAAATAAATCATGCTAAGGATTTATATCAAGGATAAGGCACCATATTCAGATCATATTTCTAGGAAATATTTTTTTTTTGTCTTTAGTTAAACTTTTAAGTGTATGGAATTACAATTAAATTCGTGATAAAGTATGCAGTAGGAACAAATGTGTTTAGGTCACATTTGAAGAAGACATTTTTTTTTTTTGCAGTTACGACACTTGTAAATGTTTTAAAACAATGTACCTATTTACAAATTACTCTAGTTGTAATGAAACAATTTTACAAAACATTAAACGTTCAGCCAAATTAATGATGTAACCCTTAAAAATGCGCCAATAATTTAAATTAACACTTTTTTTCAGTAAATGGATTTTTAATGATACTAATGATATTTAGATGACATGCACTTTTCTAAATTAAGATCCTCTGTGAATTACGTAAAATATATTTTGTGATTTTTTCCGTTACGCATTATATTTCATTCAGACAATCATTTTGAAGAATTATACACTTTTGTAAATATTTTTTTGAAGACTAATCTTCCGTACTGATTTGTTTCAAGAAATGACTTGAGAAATATTTTAATTCAAAATTAAGGTTTTATCATATTTCACAGCTTAATGAGATTTTCTTTTTCTTAATGTTTCCTTATTCAGAATCCTCTTAATAATCAACTTTCCATTTCGCATTAAGACATTTCATAAACTGCTGCGCGTTCTTTTGTAAATGAGAAATTGAAAATTATTCACTCTTTACAACATTTTTGTTTGCATAAAACTAATATCTTAAACTATTTGTATAAATGCTGAAACAGGTATGCATCAGTTTTTTTTTCTCTGAAGAAGCGGCAACAATGTCATAAAGCTTTCTCAAGTTAACTAATTTATGTCGATTAACTTCCAGATTTTGTCTGACAGTTCCTTTGTAAAGAATATTTGAATTCATATAAACTACTTTCAGAAAATGTCTATTTTCTATAGTAAATGAGCAAATTAAGTACCAGTTGAGCCATTTCTTAAGCTGATTCAAAATAATAAAAAAAAATATGATTTTGCGGAATTTTTACGTTTGATGGAATTTAGATTAAATTTTATAATAGCAACTAAAAGTGCGTGTATGCAGGGAGAGAATGAATCTTAAATACAATAATTAATAATAATTAAGATTCTTTTTATGGTTTTACGACACTGTTAAAAATATTGAGCTTAAAAATGAGCAATTATACGTTCTTAGTTTTTCTAAAGGAATTTTTGACTCAAAAACGAGCAAACGCCCTTCTCAATTTCAAGTACCGTTTCTTACTTAGAAATTATGGCTACAGAAAGGGCACCTATTATTTTATTTTTACTGCAAGAAATTAAGAATTTGTTTTGCAACTTTACGTTTATTATTTACACTCGACTTTTCCTAATAATTGCTTTAAAACAATAGAATTTGTGCTAAAATTCAGGAACTATTTCTCACGCTAAACGTCAGAACGATTCAAGAATGTGGGTAGACTGTTTCTCTCTTGAGAGCGGGAATACAAGGTGAATAATTTCTTGGATTCGATTCGGACGAAGTAAAATAAGAAAACATATGGACAAGGGGACCATAAACGCTGTTCTGGACTAGGCTATGCAGAAATTTGGCACTGTATACTTTAGCACTCGCACAGATGGTACGTTAGCTATATAATCCAACTGTCTCCCTGACCTTTCTATGTCCTCTGGCATAGTGGAAGACTATTCGATTCTGAGTTCGATCCCTTAGTCCGGCGTCCTTCCTGTCGACGGTGACGTACTCTTGCTTCGTATATGTTGTGTTATTTTGATAGAGCGTTACCTCAAACGTTTAGAAACATCTGTTTTTTTTAAATACATTTTTATTGTATTATAGTTGTGTCTCAAAAATGAGACCGTACCGAATCATTTTTAAGGGAAATTAATGATAAGAGAGGGGGGGGGGGAGGATAAGGGATTTTGAGAAAGGTTCACCTAAAAAAAATTTCAATTTTTAAAATCTTTTATTATTTTCACTCTACGTTATCCGAGAACGTGCTGTTCTTGAAAATAAGCCATTTCATTCTAATAACAATAATTATGATTTAACAGTGCGAACTCGACAATTGTGAGTTTTTAGGACTGAGCAGTTTTGAAATTTAACACATTATTAGACATTATGTTTTGTTTAAGATTATACTACTCTCTCAATCAATGCATGAAATATTTTAAATAAACTTTTTTTTTATGTGCGTATTTGTACAGTTGAAAAGTTTTCTTCATATATTTTTAGCACGTTTGTGGTGAAAACAAAAATTTTAATTTTTGGAACTTTTTTAAAAAAGAAAAGTTAAAATCATGTTCAACAACTCATAATTAATAACTTACTAGAAATATAGAAATATATTTTCAGATTTAGTAATGCAACAAAATTAAATATTAATATTATTCTTTTAATCTTTTGCTTAAGAAATGTATTTCCATTTCAGAACAGAAAATGTTTAAATTGCTAATTTATCCTTCACTTAAAATGAGTGCTTCTAAAATATATCGAAGTACGTGATTGCATTTTTTCGTGTTCTAAAAAGCAATTTTCATTCAAGAAAGACTCAAATAATAGTCTTAAGAACTATATTTTAGATTCAAGGAAATAACTACTTGAAAAATAGTTGAATACAATTATCTAGCTGAAATACTTCAGGGAACAAATGTGAACTTTTTCAAGAAATCTTCAAGTATTTAATAAATTTATATTTGTAAAAGATATAGTTTTTATATTTTATTTAAAGAGGTGTGTAATATTATTTTACGACATTTCACATGTCGAAATTTACGACAATATGTGAAATATAAATTTGAAGATCCAGATTTTTAAGTTGAGGAAACAATTTTAATTTATTTAGTTAAAAAAAAATTGAAGTTAAAAAAGTTTAAAAGAAAGACTTTAAAAAAGTAGGGCAATTAAAAAGTTTTAATCATTTAAAAATATAAATTACTAGTATAACTTAAAATGTACCGCATCGAGGCTGTCGAGGAAATATTAAAGCCAATAACACTTATTATAATCACTATTGTTTACTTATTATAATGCATATATATATATCTTTTAAATTATGAAGAAGACGACCATTTTCTTTTGCAATGTCAAGTTCGTCTGGAATGTCTTCTTAGAGTTTTGTCTCTTGAAGCATGTGCAATCTCCAAAACTATTGCGAAAGACCCAATAAAGCTAAGTGGAAATGAGAAGAACTAGATCTATGAAGCGTGGCTGTTGCAATTATTTCAAATTGTTTTATGTTAACCACATCAATTTTGGTGTGATCTTAATAAATTATTTCTTGTTTATACTTTTTGTGGATTAAATATTTACATTAGGAATGTTTTTGGTAAGCACAAAGCAAAAACTAAAATAAACTCATAACATTGGAAGGAAAACAATTAGAAAATAAAGTCCTGTATACAGTAAACTTTGCTTCAAATTCGTGCTAAAATCTGCTGAACACAAATATATGAAATGCACGGCCATACCATACTTTTCCCTGGATTGGCTATTTTTTGTGTGTGTGTGTGTGTGTGTGTGTGTGTGCATGTTTACTTGCATCTTTGGTAGGCGGTGCTAGTTGTTTGTATTTTTGTCCATAGCTGGGTTGGACAAATTTGGCTCTTTGGCAGGATTTTTCTCTTTGGCGAGTTTTTTATCAGTCTTCCCTTGATTTGATCACTTTTTTCTTGCATTGAAGAAATAATCCTTGTAATTCCAAAACACGGGTCTGCATTTTTAATGCAATTTTGGGCTTGAGTACGTTGCTTTTTTACCTTTTTTTCCTTCTTCGCACAAAAGGTAAACTTTTTTGCAGAAAGTCGTCGCACAAAGGTAATGTTTAAAGTATCTTTATAATGACTTGAAATGCAAAACGAAACATTAACAAAAGGTTTATATTTTGACATGTGCCGACAGGGTGCTGCAGTGGTAGGCGCAGGCTTCGTACGCCCAAGTTCGTAGGATCAAACCTGGCCCCAGTCGGTGGATTTTCAAGATGCAGAAAATCGACAGCGCCCATGTCGTATGATCATGCGGCATGTTAAAGATCCCTTGAGTATCCGTTTGGCGTGGATACTCTCGGCTAAATTAAATTCCTAGTGCAGTCTGCATCAATTAGAGCTCAGGTGCCGCCATCTAGGGGGGGGGGGTGAACTGAGCGTCAAAAATTGCCGCAAGGGTACCATACACTGTTAAAAATTTCCGTAAGAAAATAGTAAAATAACCATTTATTTGATTGTTATTTTGCCATATTTAATTACAACAGTTGAATAACATTTAAAAAGATGGTACTCAAACCGCTGATCCCGAAAAAAATCGTTTATTCTCTGTTTATCCTAAAGAACGTTTAACTAACCGTAATTTTCAAGCGCTCAATAAGAATCGGGCGTCCATCTTGGTTGCGAAACCTTACCGGTCGTACGTTGTTGTTAAAATATGAATAAAGTTTTATCAGTTCAAATCTACATGTGTATATAAAAAAAGAAGAAAAAAAAAGTGGCTTAAGCAGTGGTTACTAAATAGAAAGACATACACATGTAAATCAAAAATTGGAGACATCGGATTCCCGAACTGTTTGCGAATGCGCGAACCCATAATTTGAGCTGTTGAAGCTTGTTTATTTTAATTTTTGCAGCAAATAAAATGATTTTCGTCAATATACAGTAAATTTCGACCAAAGATGGCTTTGGATCCAAGCAAAAACTGAAATCTCAATTTTAATGCAGTTTGCCTGTTGGAAAAGTAGATTTAATGATAAATAAACGGCAGCTTTTCATGGTGCTGATGGCCGAATGGTTAAAGAGCAAGGTTGATACATAAAACAAGCGGGTTCGATTCCCGCAACCTTCGTTTACGGTTTCTACGCTTCGAAGATTCTACGCCTCCAAATGTTTCAAACACGGTAAATACTTTGTTTTGAAACAATTTTTAAATGGTTATAAAACCGTAAACTTTTGTATTTACGGTTTTTTAACCAAGCTGATTGGAAATGGTTAGGTCCCATTAAGATAGAAAAAGTTCCAAACTGTAAATTTAACGGTGAATTAGATGGACAGACTGCTGCCGGTCATGTAACCGTAATTTCATGATGAAATTTCTAACAGTGTACTCATTGTGGTGCTATGGTTAAGAACCAATATATGTAGCCCATATATTGATAGAAATAGACAAGTGTATAAATGAAGAGTGTTGCAATTTTTTGTCTGACTGCATTTAAGAGAATATAAATAAAGCAATGTGTACGCTCATCAGTTTTGTGTTGGCAACTCGATTGACAAACGATAATTAGTGAAATAAATAACACGGAATTGTGTTGGTAGAAATCGCTAAGCGAGAAATTCGAATAAACGGAATTTATAAAATTTCTAATTCATGACAGTCAAGCGATTGAGGGTTTCGTACCCGCACCCTCCACCTGACAGGTCGTGGGATCAATTTAAATTGGAGTTAAATGCACAATGTGATCTTCCAGATGGTATTGACAGTTATTTTTAGTTGCTGAATACCTCGGGATTTACACGGATAATGAATTGTGTCAAATTTCTGACAGGTGAGTAAGGCTAATGATAAATTGTCTTCACCTGCGCTTTTATTTGCTTAATCCTTGGAGTTTTATTCAAGTTACAAAATTTATTCAGATGGAAAATGGAAAATTTTCTCTGTTAATTTGATTCAGTTTTCATTTTCTTGTGCTGATGAATAAAAATGTTACAGAACATCAAAAGAAAGTGTCGTGTCCTAGCTTTCACTACTCTATGCAGTAGGAAATGAATAATTTAACTCCTTTACGCAATTGCCCGTGTCTGACACGGGCGATAGTTACCGCTCAGTTTGCCGATGCACGTGCGTTATTTTATTTCTAATGCCCGTCTGAGATCCGTTCACACTTTGTATAATATTTTTCTCTATGTAACTTTTACACCACCCTCCGCTCCTTAGTCACCCCCCACAACCTGAAATTCCAAAGAATAACTTTGTATACTAGTTTTTCAGAAAACTATACTAGTTTTTTAGAAAATTGTACTTGTTTTTCGGAAAACTATACTAGTTTTTCGGAAAAAACTCGTGCTTTTAGGGGTGAAAATATAATTTTTTTTCTTTATTTTATTTATTTTTCTTTTTGCCCATAGTTTCAACTTATCATATATTCAAAATTTTGTTTTAAAATAATTCTTCCTTTTTTACTTTTACAAGCATTTAATGCGTTTCATTAGTTTCACTGCTGTGATAACATTAATTTTCAATATTTTTTCTGCACATGCAAGAAATCATAAATCAGTAAGTAAAGCATTTCCTCTGCAGAAATTAAACAGCTGTGCTACCATTGGGAAAAAAACAGAGAGTGGTGGAAAATTGGCACCCTAACACTGCTGAAGTCAACAGAAGCATCAACTTGTTTAGCGACAATGTTATTTACCATTTTAGAAAAATTCTGAAAAATCGTCAAGGGCAGACAACATTGGACAGGTTTTTAGAGAAAGAAACTCAAGATTCTTTTAGTGCAAAAAGACAGAAAAATAGAAAGAACAGCAAAAAGGGAGAAAACACCTGAAGGGGATGTTACCTGATGTTTTTATGGAAGGTGACTCCTCTTCCAAACAGTAACATCAACATTTCTTTTCCTCCTCTCAACATTCCACGTATGCCATCAGCTCATCTCAGTACCCGTAAAGTGCAGTTAAACTTTTATTTATTTATAGCGTCATGTACAGTACATTTATAATACAATACTGTACATTTGTTTTTCATAGGTTTAAATAAGCAACCATATGTGGATCTGGACCGGATTGATAAAATTTACATTGTATCTTAGGTTAAAAAGTAATTCGCCATTCGTACAAATCGCCATTCGAACTGCCTCCTAGAACGAACTGTGTACGAATAGCGACGTTCCACTGTATCGACATGTCGCAGTTGTGATAAAGCCTCCTGGATATCCAAACTCTCCTTGCACAATGACCAGGAATTAAAACAGACAATGAGTGCCTTCCGTTTTTAATGAGCACCACAAGGGTAGACGTACTACTTGGCACAAACGTAGCTAATGTACCAGGATGATACTAGATGGCACCACCACAAATACGCCACCTTCCTTTTTTGACCTAAGAGTGAAGGGAAAGGGAATTCTCCACCCTCCTCGAAACTGCCTCAGGACTTCAGTGTCCACTGATTTTACATACATGATCCCCATCAGCGGGTCGGTATGGAACACTGATCCCTCCGGTTGGAAATCCGACATCCTAACCACAGGCTACCACGGCCCACATGTACATGTTATCTTCGATAATTACTTAAGTTGACATTTCTAAAAGTATTTATCTGCATGAGCTTGATAAAGGTAATTAGTAAGTGAAGTTAGAGTGATAATTGCTGAATAGACCTCAGTACAAGTAAACCAATAAATGCCGCATGTACATGTTATCTTCGATAATTACTTAAGTTGACATTTCTAAAAGTATTTATCTGCATGAGCTTGATAAAGGTAATTAGTAAGTGAAGTTAGAGTGATAATTGCTGAATAGACCTCAGTACAAGTAAACCAATAAATGCCGCATGTACATGTTATCTTCGATAATTACTTAAGTTGACATTTCTAAAAGTATTTATCTGCATGAGCTTGATAAAGGTAATTAGTAAGTGAAGTTAGAGTGATAATTGCTGAATAGACCTCAGTACAAGTAAACCAATAAATGCCGCATACAATTAATCCATGCGCCCGTGCTTAATAAGTTTTATATTTGTGGTTTAATTTACTATGTTGCTGATCCCTCTGAGATCAGGCTCCTAAGCTTTTAACAAAGTTAGACTTCCTGAGGAAATGTATTCAGCGGCTTTAAACCAACTATGGATAGCGTAAACTATTTCCTGTAACTTGGAAACTCCTGGGAGAAATGTTCCAGGATTATTAATTTAGATAAAATGGTTTCTCCATCCAGGAAATTATCGGAGCTAATGCGGGGGTAGCCCCAATATTCTATTATTGAATTTAATTTCATAAGTGACATTAATGCAATCCCTCCTGTTTGCAAATTTAATGTCAGTTTATGAATTGATTGTGGTGAGTTATAGTGTTCAATAAATTAAGTTATTGTCTGAGTTTCTTGAGCGGCAATTGCTTTCATCAAATTTTGATGAGGTAAGGAAAGATGTATTGGAAAATTGTATGTGTGAGATAGTTTTTGATTTTAGCTTCTTTTTTGTTACTTGATTGTAAGTTATGGAGAACTTTACCATCCATAAATTAATCAATCTTGAAATACGTAAATTGCAGGTGTGAGATATTTTTTGTGTTTTGCTTCCTTTGTAGCCTACTTTCCCGTAAAATTAAAAATACAATAATAAAGCATGAAAGAAGGCTTAATGTATCGTAAAAATGCCGTTAAAATTAAAGAAGAAGTAAAAAAAGTGAAGTAATAAAAATTGGAAAAATGAAAAATTTGAAAGTAGGGTATGTCGGTCTGTCTGTACCCCTCTAATAACTTTTGAACGAATTGTCCCATTCGAAAGACTTTTTTTTGCATTCAAAAGATCTCGGCAAGGACATCGCATTTCCATATTTTACTTTTATATTTGAACAGTTTTTCTCCTAATTTTGAACAGTTCAAAAAATCTTGAGATTACCGTCTATGGGCAAATTTCGTAAACTCTGGGAGTAAGATCCAAGTTCCTATGAGCAAGCTTATTGGACGAGCTCGGCGTGAAAATTTTTTTGATTTGAACAGTATTTGTTCATTTTTGAACGGTTCAAAGAAATTGACATAGTGCCTACCGGGAAATTTGAATCCTATATAAATTATGATCTAAGGGACCGATGTACTTGGAACAAACTGTATTGGAAAGCTCTTATGACGCAGAACATGTACAGATAGAAAGTTCATCCAGATCTAGCGAGCCTATTTTCAAGGAAATTTATCGACTGGGATTATTAAGGATACTTCTCAATGAATAAATGAATAAGGGAAGCAGTGAAAGAATAAATGAATGAATGAATGAATGAGTGAAAGATTGAATGAATGAAAAAATGAATGAGTGCAAGAATGAACAATTGAATAAATGAAAGATTGAAAGAATGAATGAATAAATGATAAAACAAATGAATGAGTGAATAAATACATGAATGCGTAAATGAATGAATAAGTACATGAATGAGTAAATGAATGAGTGAAAGAATGAATTAATGAATAAATGAAAGATTGAAAGAATGAATTAATGAATAAGGAATGAGTGCAATAATGAATGAATGAGTGAAAGAATGAATGAATAAATGATAAAATAAATAAATGGAGTGAATAAATACATGAATGAGTAAATGGAGTGAATAAATACATGAATGAGTAAATGGAGTGAATAAATACATGAATGAGTAAATGAATGAATGAATAAATGATAAAATAAATAAATGGAGTAAATAAATACATGAATGAGTAAATGAATGAATAAATACATGAATGAGTAAATGAATGAATGGATAAATGAATAAATAAATGAAAGAAGGAATAAGTGAATAAATGAATATGTATTATCCGTCGGAAAAGGAATATTTGAAAAGTAATTAATAACTAAAGCTAAATGAAAAAGAGAGGAAAAAAGATAGATCGGTTTTAAATTTGAATTTGGTGTATACGGGAAAGTAGGCTCGTATAGTTCTAGACGGAACTTCTTGTTTTTACTAGATTGAAAGTTTTGGAGAACTTAACCATCCATAAATTAATCACCAGGTGATGATTAATTATGACAAATTCAGAATGAGTGATTGGGATTTTTTATCCTTTTTTGTATTTTATTTAGCCATTATCAAATTTATAGGTAGATAGATATATATGTTTGAATTTGAAAAAAACAGGCAAAAGAAATAATGGTGAGATTACTCCAACATTAACTTGGCGCTTCCTTAGAAGATTCCTGGAATTGAGTAACACTAGTTGAAACATTTACTTGGCCAGATAATTGTGCATGGAAAGTAATACTGGATAGATATGTACTTAAATTTAAAAAAAAAGCAGGCAAAAGAAGAAAAAAATGGTTAGATTACTCTAACACTAAATTGGCGTTTCATTTGGAGATTTATTGGTTTGAATAACACCAGTTGGAACTTTTTCTTGGCCAGATAATTGGCTATAGAAACTAATACTAAATATTTTTTTAAAGCTGTCCAAAAATATTTGGTTGGTTTTCACAAATTCAAGTAATGATAAGATAAGTTGACAAATAGTTACCCCATTTAGTTTACTTTTCAAAAGTTGTAAAATGTTATTTTAAGTAATTTTGTTCAAAGGTCCTATTTAAATAAAATTGTCTCTCAGGAAGTCAAAAAATTACTCTCAGAATTTTCAGGAGACATTAAATGATAACATTTCTCCAACATGTATCAAAGAGGAGGAATGTTGGGAGATTGAACAAATTGATTTCAAGTAAATTTCGTAGCTTCAGTGCAACGCCACTTGATTCAATATACGATTTGATTCAGGGCTTGATTGACTAAAATCCTGAACGCATCTACTAGGAATTGATCGATAAGACTATTTGTAAATTATTAGTTTACTTCTCGAATTAGATTATAATATTTCGATACATATGTTGAACATTTACACGCTGTGTACATTAATAAAGCATTAATATGAATTTTAATTGATCTATTGTTTTCATATGAAGTGCTTAATTTATTTTTAAATAAGTGGTATGAAGCTGTAAATCAAAATTAAAGTGTTGCTAATTACTCACCTCTTGTGTTTTAATAAACACACACACATACACGCATATATATTTGAGCTGCTATTTTCTTCAGATTGCACCACTTTCCTGGTTTTTGTTTGGCAGAAGTAGTATAATTTGAGAGCTATTTCTACGTGGCTTTGAAACTGTGTTGAGCTGCTACTTTGTTCAGATTGCACCACTTTTCTGGTTTTTGTTTGGCAGAAGTACCATAATTCGAGAGATATTTTTTATTTGTCAGTTATGAACTTAGCAAACGATTTGACCAGATTTTTTAAGTAAACAGTGTATGTAATTGATTTTGCAATTGAGTTACTTTGTTCTACTTACTAGCTTCCATAGGTTGAATTTCCATAAGTTGAATATTTTATTTGTGCAAATATTTTTGTTTTCATTGAACTTACTCAAAAATACATCATAATGCAGTAGATAAAGATTTTATATAGGGTGGACACAACCTTTGGCCATTGATGATGAATTATTTCAATTTTACATTAGTTTAGGCTTGTTTTTATATCGGTGTTTTTGAACAATGCTTAGGCGGAATTCGTTTATGCCCAAATTTCCGTGGAGTTCGTCCATTGGATTTAAAATACAATAAAATTTTAGACGGATTACGGCTCAATATTTGTTTGCCTATGCCCTATATTTGTTTATAATACCTTTTTTTTCTTGTTAATCCAATAAACATTGCATACGTTACATTGTAAAGGTTTTACATCCCACCAATATAAAAATTTAAATGGTTTCATTTAGGTGTTGTTTTGAAAACAAATTTGACGCACCGCTTATTGAAATCCGCTAATCTTTTCCACTAAGTAAAAAAAAAAAAAAACTTTTTAAAAAAAACCCGCATCTTATATCTCCTTAGAAATTAAATTCAATTCCATAATTATTCTCAAAAGATGTTATAGTCTAAGAAAAAAGAGAGCAAAGCCTTTTTAAACACACATGAAAAAAAAGATCATTGATCGTCAAATAGTTGAAAATAAAAACTAGCTTTCATTAAATTTGAGCAGTTAATTAACAGAATTCGATTAATTCTTAAGGAAAAATATGAAATTAAGCTGCTAAAATTAGTTTTAAGGAAACGCTTGAGTGCTTTTATTAAATTAGGATTTTAAAATATGCAAATCTATTTTTGTCCTTCCGGGTTTCTTATTAGTATTAAAATTAAAGTTTTAGTTTTAGATTAATTATTTGAAATCAAAGTAATTACTTAAAATGCTTTTATAGTAATTAAAATGATTTTTTAAAATATTTTTTTTGTCTACTTTATTCATTTAAGAAACTTTCACTTTTCCAGCTGAATGTTTTGGTAATAAAATGTATTTTCTTTTATTAATAAATATTTTTTATTAAAAAATATATCAATTTAAGGAAGAATTTATCATTCAAAAATTTTTATAATGACGCGAATCATTGTAATGTCCCATACGTCATGATGAAAAACATGGATAAGCGTTTTAACAGAAAACTAACACTACAAAATGTTATGTTGAGTGATAGAATCAACAGGAAAAAATGTATTTATTAAACAGTTTATTATTATTAAGTTTTTTTTTGTAATGGCCTTGCGTATATATAATTGGTTATTAACCATTTCAGACTTAAAGAGTTCCCAGAGATGGGTACCCAGTCTTTCAGCGCCACCACAATGAGTGTGGTACTATCGCTGCATGGAAATGTTCACGTCCAGTTTCTTCACCTGAAGGTGATGAGCACCTGGACTCTCTTGATGCGAAATTGCACTAGGAATTTAATTTAGCCAAGAGTATCTAAGCGAAATGTCCACTCAAGGGATCTTTTACATGCCTCATAATCATACGGCATAGGCGCAGACGATTCTCGGCATTTTTTAAAAATTTATATTGAAAATAAGAAATGTATGAACATTATTAAAAATCTTCATTTTTAATTACTCTCGTAAAGATAGAATAGTGTTCCTAACCGAAAATTTAACGGTGAATTAGATGGGCAGACTGCGGCCGGCTACTTAACCGTAATTTCATGATGACATTTCTAACAGTGGGAAGGTTATTCTTACTATCATTGCATTCCATTTATAGAGATAAAAATATGGTAAATAAAAGTAACCAACTTGTAAAACAGTGTTGCCTTTCCTGCGTTTTATTTCTGTTGGATGTATTAAAAGGATTGTTGAAACTAATAAATTAAATTTAAATTTTATCCAAAACTATTTAAAAAAAATGAAAGAAAAACTAATGTTGGGGAACATAAAGTTCTTGAAAGTAAAATTTTATCAAGTACAGTAAAACCTGTAAAGTTGACCACATTTGTAAGCTGACCACCTGTCTAAGTTGACCACTTTTGTCAGGAACCGAATTTGCCCTATGTTATATAATGAAGAGAAATCTTTTTAACTTGACCACCTGTCTATATTGACCTCTTATGTACGCCAATTTTCTGTGGGAGTATTGCAAAAAACCCTTTGTAAGTTGACTACCTAATTATTTGTTTATCTAGTTTTGCAAAGATTTAAAAAAAAAAGAACTAGAATAACTTCTCCAGAATTTTTTTATGCCATAATGTTAGACCAGTATTTGTTTGGATGGATGAAACATCAATATAAAGTTTGCCTAAAGCTCTGTGTAAGTTAACCGTATGAGAAAACTACGATGAGCATTCTTTTAATTTTTTAAATAAGTTTCTTCTAATTGATCTAGCGATTTTTAAAAATTATGTACTTCTAGGAAATATTTACCATTAAAAAAGTAACTTACATAATTAGTAAGATATTTATTTTTCTTTTAACTTAGTGCTTTAATTTTAAAGTTGTATAAGATAAATTGTAAATGATTCAGGTTAAATTTATCTAATGATATTTTAGATAATTGTAAAAGAAAAAAGCTGATCACTATTTTAACCCTTTAACGACGGGTAACGTCAATAGACGATTTGACGAATCTTTCCTGTGGTACGGGTAACATCAATAAGCGATTTGATGAATTATGCTGAAAACATAGATTCTGGAATAAAAAGTTGAACAAATGGATATGAATTCGTTCTTTACATTATAAGTAATAATTTATTCAATTGAAAATCGCAAAATTAGAGGTGCAGAAGGGGGTATTGACCCCTCCTTTTGATACAGTGTGCCGCCGATTTGCAAGCAAAAAAAAGCTACATCTCATAGGAATTTTGATTTTGAACAAAAACATTCCAATCAACATTACCAATAACAAAATTTGATGTGGCGAAAGCGTTTTTTTCTCAAAAAATCGCCATGGGTCAAAAATGGGGTATCTACGACCAAGGTTGATTGTAACTCTTCAGTTTTGCCTTTTTCATGTAAGAAACTCATGAAAAAGATCTTCTACGTATAGAATTTATAAACAGTGTTATATTATGTGTAAAATTTCTATTAAATTTTATACATTAGAAATAAATGTATCGCCATTTATGCAATTTTTCGATTTTTTTTTTGGCGTTCAGACAAACGGATTTGTGAATATATTTCTGTAGTTAAACTGTTAAAGTAAGGTTAATACATTAACCTATATTTTAATTAGTTACAAATGAATAAATGCACAGTGTAAGAAGTAACAAAAGAAAAAAAAACACCCTATACAAATTGACCACCTGTATAAGTTGACCACTAAAGTTCCGCACCGCAAGTGGTCAGCAGCGCAACTTACACACGTTTGACTCTACTGTGGAAAATTTCGGCACGAATTACTTCCCCTAGTTGTCCTGTACATTTATCTTCAACATTTTCAATAATATTTTTTTTTTTCAAGTTTTCAGGGCTCTGCATTTGAGTTCATCGGAAAAGTTTAAATACGGGAAATTTAAACAAACACTTGGTCAGCTTCATATTTATATTTGACATGAATTTTATATATGCTTTGTTCAACTTTGAGCTTTATGAAATACATCATAGTCGGTCTTAAAAACTCGTATCACATACTTTTGAGGAAAAACTGAAGACATTTGACATCATCGTGGTATAGTGAAAACGCTGATGCGGTTTCAGCGAATTGCATTTTGCTGCTTGAAACTGCGCATCTTTTAGTTGACGTCATCAGCACAAATACGAAACGACGAATTTCCCCGAAAATTGTACAATATTCCTAACTTTCTAGAAGCTGCGACAAAATGTGTTTCAACATGGGATAAAGCTTTTAACACAATTCTCTGAAATTGCTGCTTGCAAATTCTTAGCTGTAAATAGAATTTTCTGGAGAAAATGACGTATCGGCATAAAATGAGTTTCCTAAATTAATTAATTCTGCAAGTGATTTCGTGCATGAAATTCTCTGTAATTTCAACTGAGATAATATCCGTAAATATTCATTTTTTAACCCGTTATCTACTACATTATGATCTGCAGCAAGTTTTTTCTCATAATAGCTTTTTCGATGGTAACTACTCTGAAAAGAAAGGAATTCAAATTGGTAAAATACTCAGCCTATATAAATCTAGTTCGTTGCAGCTAATAAATACCACAGATTAATTCAACAGCGAAATGAATTACGTAATACACTGCCCCACTTGAAATATCTCATCAAATTGTTTTCTTAGTTCTGAATAAACACATTAAAAATCAGAGAATTAGTTCTTGGTTTTTACCACTACTCTAGAACAAAAATGAGAAAATTGAAGCAATCTGAAGAAAAGGGCAGTAAAAGCACATCATGAGTTTCAAAGCCATCTTCCTTCCTTGCTTAAATACTCTTTATAGAACCCCTGCTAAAATTTAGCCAGAAACAGTGGTATAAAGCCGGCATGGTGGCGTTGTGGTAAGGCGCAGGACTCGTACGTCCCAAGTCAGAGGATCAAGCCTCGCAGTGTCGGTGGTTTTTCAAGATGCAGAAAATCGTCTGCGCCTATGTTGTAAGATTAAGCGGAGTGTAAAAGATAACTTGAGTAGACATTTGGTTTGGATGCTCTCGGCTAAGTTAAATTCCTAGTGCAATTTCGCATCAACAGCGTTCGGGTGCTCGTCTTTTCAGGTGGAGAAACTGGACGTCGAAATTCTCATGCAGCGATGGTACCACACTCATTGTGGTGACGCTGAAGGGATGTTACCAATTTCTCGGGAGCGCACTAAAAGATCATTCATAAATGATGTCACGCTCCAAAGGGGGGGGGGGGGGGGGTTCGTGAAATTGTGACAAAGTGTGACAAAGGGAGGGGAGGGGTAACAAGAAGTGTGACATCATGCATTATGCAACATAGCGTGACGCGTGACAAAGTGGTGTGGGGGACCCGCTGAAGTGTGACATATTGTGACAAAGGGGGGAGGGGGGTCAAATGCATGGAAAAAAGCGTGACATCATTTATGAACGGCCCCTGAGTCTGCAATCGGCAGAAGCCAACAACAGCCCGTTAGGAAAAAAACCAGTAAAATTAAGAGAGTATTCCTGCGAAATACCTTTAGAATATTCGCAAAAAGGGTTATTGGTTGCAATTTCAAAGGGAGTGATATTTATAAGTAGCGTCTGAGGATAAAGGGTTAAAAGAACAAATTACTGCATATAATTAATTATTTTAATCTAACCTCTGTATATGTAACATTGTTTATACATTGAGACAAATATTAAAATTTACATTTTATCTACATATAACGCTATCTGCCCAAAGACGAAATCTATCCACATCCGTTAGTTTCGGATAACGAATCACGTAATGTTTATGGTAGCGTGTCTATTCATTTGATTCGCCCACGCAAGTGTCATTTATTAGCATTAAGGAAGTATAATGGAGCAGACAGTTACTTACCAGCATTTGCATCAGCTAATGGGCTTCTGTACTTTTCCGTTTTGAAGGAAAGAAAGTTATTATTTTTCCGTTTTTTTTTCTTCCTTATTTAGAATTTGAGGTAGTTTATCTAAATTAATCGAATGTCGATACAAGTGTGCATAATTTAGCTACTCTATTTTCTGTAAATGTCTTAGTAGCGGACGCTTATTTCAATGCATTTGTTTCTTTTCAGGATTTTTGTGAACTGTTTGCACTAAATATGCACAATATGGCTTTGAAAATATAAGCTTTTGACCTTGAAAGTATTTTCACTTCTTGGGGAGTTCACACACTCTCAGAAATAGAGCTCTCATTTTTGACGATTTTTCAATCGTCAAGAAGATTTCGTCATTTATAACGATTCTTTCCTCCGTGATTACGTGACTTAAAAAAGTTGCTACACAAATTTCGCCAATTTGACGAAAGGTTTACTCGAAGCATTTTTCACGAAGCAATTTCGTCAAATACGACGAAAGTTTCGTGAGATTTGAACATGCGTTTCTGAGAGTGCACTGGGAGTTCATTGTAAGAGAAGAACTTTATTAGTGTTGAGTTGAGTTGAGTTGCCCTAGCGATACCACTGACAGGGTAACCATTGAGTTCTATGTACAATATTTGGAGTAACATCTGCCGTCGAGTTAACACAGAGGGACGTGGTCTAATCGGAAAGGTACACTTTCCAACCGAGACTAAATGCAGGTATGGGGGAAAAACAAACTGCAATCCTCAGCAACCGTGATAGTAAGAATGTTCATTTCAAAGATGTTTTCATCTAAGCAAATAATGGTGAAATTCCGTTCTGTATTGGTTGCTTAAACTATTGGTACACAAAATAAAAGTTTAAAACTCACCACTAAGACATTTCCCTTTTTTTTAGATTGTTTTTTTTTTCTAAAGAACGAGTTATACATATTCACATGGATGAAAGGATGTATTTTCCAATAATATATTCATGAAAAGTAAAATAAGTTCGTCTTTTTAAGTTCTATGCTTTGCTTAGCATGCTTTTTTTAATACAAAGCAAGAGTGTGTTATTACTCAAAGTATAGCTTAAAAGAAGATAAATAATAGGGATTCAATACTGTCAACGGACTTTCTCTTTTCTCCTCACTGCTGAAGTGTTATCCGGTTCTAGCAGAAGATGCTTTTAAACAGCCCGCTGAGATTTCGTTCATCTTTCTTACAGAACTCAATGGGGTAATTCAGTGCTTGAGAAGATAACTCAGCTTAATTCTGCGCCGATGACACTTTCTCCTCGCACTGAACCCAGAAAGAAGAAATGAACACTCTCAAGGTCATCCCTCGTCTTGTCTTATCTTAGAGTAACAATAGCGTTCATGGATATGAATAATTTTTAGCACTTCATTGAGAGTTCCAAAAGAAAGTAACTTTAGAATTCGTCCAAATTGTGACGCTTAACTTCGCTCGTATCGAAGCAATAGTTCATATCCAGACCACCACTGTTAAGACTTGGATTAATCAAACTTTCATTAAAGAGATATTGCACGCATAAATTAAATTATTTCAAGAAAATAGAAAAACTGAATATTCTTCTCATGCAAATTTTGCTTGGAATTCCTGTTCAGCTCCAATATTAACCTTAAAACTAGTGGAACCGAATAATAGGTATCTTAAATTTAATTGTACAAGTTTTCTTAAGTGAAATTGCACGGCACTGTACCTTGTTTTGCGAATTAACAAAACTTATTAACAATATTTATTTACTTATAGTGTCGAGTAATATTTAACACTAATGCTTTTTTATGAGCATAGAATGACATGCGAAATTTCATGATCACAAACCATTTGATGTGACGTTTACGTACTGACGAATTTGGTAGCAGTTTACAGCTTTCCATAGCAGCATAGGAAAAATTATTATTGCTATTTTGTTTTTATCAATCTCATTCTTTTATTTAGATTTTTCAAAAACAAATGAAAGTTCCGGTAATCTTTCGAGGCCAAACATAAATACTTTTAAAAATATTGAATCAGGCTGTATTAGTTCATTAATTTAAAATATTATCCCTCCTAATAATTTTAGGGCTAATTATTAACGTTTAACGCCCAACTTTTGCTTCCCTAAAAATATTGATAGGAAACATTGCTTTATTTCTACAGACGATTTTCGAGTTTGTTGCTATGACCTTAAGGACCTACGGCTATAAAGTACAGTTTAATATGAGAGATGAAACACATAAAGAAAGAGAAAGAAAATGTTGTATTGCATTATTAGCTTCAAACTGTATTTCATTTTGTTCGACATTGTACTGGACAAACAATCTGAAGTCACCTGTCAGCATTTATTTAAATTGCACTTACGAAAAATATTGCAATCCGTAAAATAACTGTACTTAGCTTAGTTTTGCAAAAGTCTGGATTTTTAAAAACTGTATTGCAATTTATTTCAGCGAATGGTAAAATAAGGCTTATAATAATTGGAAATGGTTTTGAAAAATAGATAAGATGGCTACTCGTGTCAATTCCCCTGGAAAGAGCTACACTCTCAGAAACGCATGCTCAAATCTCACAAAACTTTGTCGTATTTGACGAAATGGCTTCATCAAAAATGCTCCGAGTAAACCTTTCGTCAAATCGATGAAATTTGTGTAAGAACTTTGTTAAGTCACGTGAGGAAAGAATCGTTGTAAATGACGAAATTTTCTTGACGGTTGAAGAATCGTCGGAAGTGAGAGTTCTATTTCTGAGAGTCTATGTATCACATATAAATTGACGGAGATCTAAAAGAAAAGATGTTTCCTGGGGCCTCAGTGGCTGAGCGGTCAAATCGACTGGCTCCGGTGCCTCCCTGCGCGGAGAGAAAGAGGCGTGGGTTCGATTCCCACCTTGCCCTGGGTGTATTTCCTTCTTTGTATATTAAAATCTATTGTGCTGTCTTGTTCTATCTGTCATATTGGACGAGAGTTTGAGGCATATCCTTGAGAATAACAAATAAACTCGAATATTTATGTGACCTGAAATGGTCGTAAACAAAAAAAGCAAAAGATGTTGCCAGTATTTCGTATTATATTTAATTTAAACAAAATCTTTTGTAGCAGGAGCAGAAGTAAACATCTAAACTACGATTGTGAGTATAAGAACAGCATTAAGAACAATTTCCATAAAGTAAAAAATTTAATGCGAAAACTTAAAGCGATTTAAACTAGATTCCAAAGTTTCCTAACTGCAGATATTTTACGAACTGTATTGTGATTAATTTGAACGAATAGCAAAAGCCAGGTTAAAATAATAAGAACCTTTTTTTAAAAATAGATAAGATGGAGTTTTAGTGTTATCCCCCAGAAAGAGCTTTGCAGCATTATAAATTAAGAAAAATCTAAAAGAATAGTTGTTAGCCAGTAGGTAGTACTGGAGTTTTATTTAAAAAGATCTTTTGTATCAAAGCCAAAAATAGACATCTAAATTACAATTCCAAGTTTAAAAACAGTATCAGACTTTAATTAGATTAATGTAGGTGCGAAAATCTCAAGAGTGATCTAAAATTAGATTCACAAGGTTCCGAACTCCTTAAATCAGTTTGGGATCTAATTAAGCTCCGCAAAGCTATTAATAACCATCGGGCATTAATGCAAATAAACGAATAAACCACGATTTTCTTTCATTCTATAACAGTATGCGTGATAAGTACAATATTTATTCATATTCAAGCAGATAATTTAATTCTATCGACACATCCGAAAATATAAGTTTGGGGTCTAAATTTAGACTGTTAATGAATATTTTATTGAAACAGAAGGGAGGGGGCTATTAGAAAGGTGAATGTCAATACAGTAAAGATAATTTTTGCTTGAAACTTATAAAGGTTTCTAATGAAAAGCCTTTTCTTTCATTAAATTCGTTTCAAATTTGTTTCTAAGAGCATTTAAGTATTACCTTTTTGTTACTGAAGAAATTTTTTAATGTAGCAAATTTATAAATGTCTGAGAAAATATGTTTGATATTTTGTGAAATCACTTAAAGTTAAATTTTTGCCGTCTAAAAACGAAAATATTTTCGAGAATTTTCATTAATATTTTTTCCCTTCGGAATTTCTAATACTTATCAATTTAATATTATTATTATTATTTACATATGTATAAATAGGCAAAGACAGAACATTTAAGTGTATTATATGCTAAATTTAATATTTCTTCTCTGTTTGTCAACCAATTTTCTAACTTTTTTTTTATTTGGTGGCTATTGATGAGTTTAATGTTATTAATGAAATTTTTTTTGAAATAGTTTATTTGTTCTCCCCCCCCCCCTCTTTCGGCTAGATTCGAAGTCTTTTTTAGAAGTCTATAGTCACCATACCTTCATGCTACTGCTTTGTGTACGCGCCCCGCGCGTCTACACTTTACAATATTTGTACAATATTTAATACATTTTTTAGTGTTTGTAGTTCAAAGAAGGAGAAACCTTAAGAATTAAAAAAAAGTAATCTATTAAATGTATGTCAAAGCAAAATAATGCTAACCTTAAAGTGTCAGTTAATCTCTTTCCAAAATATATACGTATGATAATCCTTCAGATTGTTTGTCCAGTGCAATGTCGAACAAAATAAAATACAGTTTGAAGCTAATAATGCAATACAAGATTAAGTGAGATAATAAGTGCGGTGAAGCGTTATTCACCTTCTAAGTTTGATGATTTGCGTTAGCGTTTTGAACTATTAACTTGGAAATTGATGGTTTTTTTTTTGTAATTTTTTAAATAATAATTAGATGGCGTGAAAAGTTTTATTTATATTATATAAAAGTTATTTTTTATTTATAGGAGAAAGAGTGCAGAAAGGCAAAATTTATGCATAATATGCGTTACAAATGAAAAAATTAAATAACTAACTCAGTGATCAATAGGTCGCACTGAGGAGAGATTATCGCAAATTGAAATATTTAAGCAAAACAAAACTGCCGTCAAACAGAAAATCTAAAAATAATAGTAATAATAATAATAATAATGAATTACGATTGAATTTTGACCGTTGGGCAACTATAACTATTATGTTTTTATTTTTGTAAAATAAATGTACAAAATGAAATTAAAAATAAATAAATAAATAAAAATGACGTTTCATAATTTGAAAAGTTTTATTTAGAAAGAGAGCAACGGAATGGTTAATAAATTAGATGTGGCGTCTTATCTCAAAAAATATTGTTAAGAAGAGACTTGGAAAGGTTTGTTTTTCTAAATGATGTTTAAATTATAGGGGAACTTCAGAAAGATATATCGCGTTTATCACTGTTTTATGAAAAATAAATTCAGTTATTCGTGCAAGAACACTTATTGTATTTTCTTTTTCTGTACTTCAGGAGTTTAACTAGAGTTTAATAATGGAGATAAAAAACGTAAAGAGAAGCATTAAAATGTGATTTCATATTGAGTCGTTCTATTTAATCTTATTTTTCCACATGTATCTTTAATATTATAAAGCAAATACCATTAATAATAATATAAGACAACTTTTTTCAATTTTGAAAACGCGTCCATTGCTTTTGCTTAGTCTAGAAGCCCAATGAAAAGCGCTAGTGTTAGCCATATTCCATTTGATTTCAAAACTGTATGATGTCACACCGATTCCAGCCCACGCTTCCGTTGCATTACTTACTACATGTGCACCAACATGAAGTTCTAAAGTTCAAAAAGCGGGACACCTAAAACATTAACATGCTTGCCATTTTGCATTTGCAGTTTACCTACACTGTAAAAAAAATCCCCTGAAAATAACGGAAAAAGTACGGCAGCGGAGTTGCCGGAAAAATTCCGTTTCTGATAATATTTTCCCGGGATTTTACAGAAGCTCCATTTCTTTTTTCCCCGTTAATCCAAATCCGGTTGTGAAAATACAGCAACCGGAAATCGGAAAAGTTCCGTTCTCGTATTTTCAAGACGTAATATTTCCGTCTTTGGAAGGAAAAACCATGTATTGAAGCACTACGGAAACCTTCCGTTAAAATCAGTCAAAAAACACTCTGAAAATTCAAGTTTTTTTAACAGTGTACACATAGGTATAATAAATTTATTGTTATGTTTGTGTTCGCTAAGTGTTAACGCTTGTATCCGCTAACTACAAAAAATGTTTTTTAAATCATTTTGATCAGGATTGTTTTTTAAATCAGGTTGTCTTTGTAAAATTAAAATGTAGATTGCAATTCTTGACTTTAAATGGATGTCCTAAAGCAGGCTCACGTTAACATTACAAACTCGTCAACGTTTCATAAAATAGTTGCCAAAAATTGATTAATTTATCACCATAATCCAGCAACGATGCAATATTTCTATAACATATGCAGTACAATACATCGCATCTAATTAGTACTGTTGTACCAATGCGCAGATTTACACAATTTTGTGTTAGAAATAAGTATCTTTAGCACATTCAGCAAGAAAAATAAAAACATTTTCAGAGAATGAATTCCTGAATATCATTAACTGAAGCATTAGCAATAACTTTATAAATTACGAGTAGCAAACAAAATAAAGTTGGTGAGTTGAATGCATAATGAAGGATGATTTGTTTCTGAAATACTAATAATTTTCATTTTGTAACTTGTGTTTTGATGTCAGATTTTTATGTAAGATTGAAGAAAGTTCATCGAACTGACGATGTGAAATAAAACAAAGAAAAAACTTTTAATTCTTAAGCAACATCGGGGCTGAAAATCTTTTTTCAGCAAACAGGTCATTTCTTTGGCCGAAACATTTTCACTAAAATAACAAAAGTTTGCCGACCGAACAAACGAAAGGTTTCATCAAAATGGACGAAGGGTTTTTGGTGATGAAATTTTTTTGATGATTTTCTAATTTCACTGATAAAAAATAATCTTTCCACCAAACCACCAAAAAAGTCTAACTCATTTAACTCAAGAAAACATGTCGTTCATAAAAGAGGAATTAAAAAAAATCTGTAAAAAAGAACGCAAAAGCTTTTTATTAATGACGCTGAAGGTAAGATTTTTTGTTTTTTGTTTTTATGAAACTTCAAGATAAAAGGATTAGTTAAAATCAAAATTCTGCTACCAGGAAAAAAGATCTTCCTTTCGAAATAATTTTCCGGCCAAAGCACAAGCATGAGCACTCTGTTGCATCATTGTCACTATAAACAGCAACATTTTAATATTAATGCTTCTTTGGATTTGGGTTTATTACTTCTGCCGTGAAAAATGTTCCTTAAATTTTTATTTAATTTACTGTAAAATGAAAAAAAAAAAAAAAAAACAACAGAGCCGTACGGGGTAAAGTTCCCATTGGTGGATAGGGAACGTATTGCGGATCGAAGTATTTAAAAATACAAATACAAATATGAAAGTGACAACCAGCAAAAGGCTGGTTCTAGACAATTTACCAATGCCCCATGAACATCAAGTGCCCTTCTAAAATTTTTCACATCCCTGCAAGTAACAGTCGCTTTCGGTAAACTATTCCAACTTCCTACAGCCCTTCTGAAGAAGTAATTTAGCCTTATTTCATGATTAGTCTGAACATTCAAAAGCTTAAAACAATGAACTCTGATTCTACCTTCTTTGCATAAATGTAGCCCATCAAGATTTTTCCATTTTAATGAATTTAAATAACTAAATAATGTCCCCTCAACTTTCCTTTGCTCGATACAATACATATTAAGCCTTGTATCTTACTGTATTCTTATTTTTTCAGATTAGAGAAAATTAATTCATGTAGTACGTTTCTTCGCACGAATTCTTTCTGTTCCAACAATTGAAGATAATTGAGATCATTCTGTCCGTCGTAAGAGCGTTCGTCATAATTGTTGTCAAATTTTTAAATAGGGAATGAGGAAATTTATTTTTTAAAGCTTCAGTAGTAGTTTCGAGCTTTCAAATTCACTGGAAAAAAAAGCTAGAAACATACAGTTTTCATTAAAAAAATACACAAAACCATGTCGCATCGAGATTTGGTATGAGAGCAAGACATTTATAGCCAGTGCCAGCAACCTATCATCTTGGATGAAAAGGTGCTCTTTACTTTAAAAAAAAAAGTACAAAAAAAAGTAAATTAAAGTTCTTGCAGATTTGTAAATGACCTTGTTGGTAATTCAAGGAGTAAAAAATAATCACTACTAGGTGAAAGAGACAGATAACTTCAAGTCCAGTTTCCGTATTTTACATTTTAGAGGGCTACAGTTTTCTTACGGAAGAACATCAAATTTTTTATCTAAGAAATAAATACAATACTTTTACTGGAAACGATTATTTTTTTTTGTATTTTTCATGCATATGTATTCGTGTCAAAGTTTTCTTCTTCGCTTACTTCAAAAAAGTAACAATTTTTTACTTGGATTATTCAATGTGTTCGTAAAACATCGTTTAAAGAAAAAAAAAAGTTTACTTCATTCAAAGGTTCTAAAAGCTTTACAAGTTGATGTAAAAAACATTGTCTGTTTCATGTGTAACATTTTGTAGTTAGGTGGTAAAGCCAAATAAAGAAATTTAAAAAAAAATACGAACTAAATGAATATTTTTTAAAGATTTTTAAATTCCATTTTTAAGTGTAAATATGTCCCGCAGTGGACCAGTCGGTAGAAGCTCGGTTCCCGTTGAACACCGAAAGTGAAGCAACATTGACTGAGGTCAGTGTTTGGGAGGGTGACAACCTATCGCGGCTGGTTGCTGTGGTGTCCGTGTACGCTAAAGGGAGCTGGTGCACGTTAAATAGGTCGTGGCTCCAATGTCCTCCAAGTGAAACGATACCTCTGGGGGTGCCATTCCCAGGTGACGGTCTCTCATCTGGGAGCTGGTTCAAAATTTAAGAGACCTTTCAAAAAGGGGCGGAAATCGGACTCCTGCCTATAAGGGCCCCGTTAGACTCAGGAGCAGCGTACCCATTCTTCCTCGTCACGCGCGAGGACTCGACAGCAACAACAACAAGTGTAAATATAATTCCGTAGAATATACTCTGCAAACAAGGGGAAAATGTCTTGATTACATTTTTTGGTAGAACATAACAACAAGAAAAGTATAGCAAGTGGAAGTATAAAAACTGGAAGCTTTTGAGACTTTGAAAGACAAATCTCCATAAATAATCACTGAAGATATTTCCGGGCGCCGCTCACTCCTATCACTTGTTAAATCTGTGTGTCAGTCCCGCAGTGGACCAGTCGGTAGATGCTCGGTTCCCGCAGAACACAGAAAGTGAAGCAACATCTTCCGAGGTCAGTGTTTGGGAGGGAGACAACCTCTCGGCGGCTGGTTGCTATGGACCATGTACGTTAAAGAGAGCTGGTGCACGTTAAATCCGTCGTGGCACTGATGTCTTCCAAGTGAGACGATACCTTGGGGGATGCCAACCCCAGGTGAAAGTCTCTCATCTGGGAGCTATAATAAAAAATTATTCGGACTACAGCTTATAGGGCACCGTTTGACTCAGGAGTAGCGCTCCTATTCTTCCTCACTTCACGCATGTACACGAAACGACCAACCATCAGAGTGTCTGAAAATTTCAGTAAATGTTGAAGAACAAAATGTGTTAAGAAATAAATGAATAAAAATTAAAATATGTTTAAAAAATAAATCAATACAAATTAAAAATACGCGCAGATAACGCGCTTTCGCATGAATATTTTTTCTTTTTGTTTATTTATTTTTTTATAAATATATTAAAAAATTTGTTTTTCTCATGTCTTAACAAAGTACTTCGCTGAAAAAACTCCGCAAAACGCTTTCCATTTATGCTATTTATTTAATCTTACGAATTGCTTTTTTGAGTCGTGTATTCGTGCTCGAGGAAATTTACGCACCGTTAATCAGTTTAAATTTTATCACTGTTATTTATTTGGATTCTTATTTAACCAAATTGATAACTATGATAGAGACGTGTTGTAACTATGACCTATAGTTATATATAATGGTACACGTCTGTGTCACATTGGGAATATTTTTACAGCACTGATCGCCATCCGTCTGCCCCAGGATGTACTAGTATAGAAGAAACATGACTCGTTTGTTTATGTCATGATTTCAGATAACAAAAAAAAAAAAAAAGAATAATAATAATCTTCTGCTACTTGATAAATTTTAACTTTTGTTCGTATATCATTAAAAACATTAAAAAAAAGTAGGTTGTGAATCTCCGTTTTTCTTTATTTTCCCCAGAAAAAAATCCACATGATACTCACACGAATATTTGTGCTACTATCATGGAATAATTTTGACGTTTAGAGCTTGAATTTTCTCCTTCTTTAAAACTGGGAGAAACACACGCAATGACTACGTTGCCAAAGAAAAAGATGCATCAAATCTAATTAAACTTTCTCCTAAGATATTTGCCTAAAAATATTTAAATCAATCAAAAAACAGAAAAGTAACAAAATGAAAAAAATAAGTTTCATTACTACCCTTTCACCACAAGATTTTAAATACAAACAACCGTCTAATAATTTTGTTTAAATAAAACGCTCGTGAATATTTAAAACAATACTAACAATTTAACCCGTGAAATACTTAACTTTCCGCCTTCACTTATGAATAAATAATAAGAAACACAAAGGCTCATTCTCCAACGCTCCCCCAGAGAAGAATATAACAGAACATTAGAAGAAATCCAGTGTCGCAAAGTTTTGTAATAAAAATTGCATACTTTCCTTGTGGGTCACGTAGCTACATACTAGAGAATGAACTCATTCCTCCAGCTACAGGTATTAGGTTGTCATTGCGCATGAATGTTTTTCGTGACAAATGTTGTCTATTATGTAATAAATGCTAATGTAATCTTTTTTTCTAGTTAGTTCTAAGAAATGTCTTTAGTTGAGCTTTCACAAAAGTCATGGAAAGCAATATAGAATGGTATTGGACAATTTTCAAACAAATTTCATAACTTTTTTGTGTTTCTAGAACGTATGATGGTTGAGTAATTTGGTGTGTTCCGTCCCCCCCCCCCCCCACCAAAACTGTAAATCCCTCGCAATTCTGCTGTAAGACGAGTATTTTTATGCAGAAATGTAAACGAAACCAAAAATATTTAAAAAAAATTAAAAATGGTTTTAGAAAAATCAGAGTAACCAAAATGTAGAAAACATTTTTGATTTTTTAAAAAGAATGTTTTCTAGTTTCTTTGATGAATTTATTTAGAAAACTGTTCAGTATTTGAAACGTAAAACACATGTTGCCATTTAAGAAATTAAAATCTCACTCGTGAAATATTCTCCAAACAATTCTTCTTACTTTATGATTCACCATCATATACTTATGAGCAAATTTATATTTCAGACATTTAGGGATCATTCGCAAATGATGTCACGCTTCAAGGGGGGGGGGGAGGGGTTCGTGAAATTGTAACAAAGTGTGACAAGGGGAGGGGTAATAAGAAGTGTGACATCATGCATTATGCAACATAGCGTGACATGTAAAAAAGGGGGGGGGGGGCGGTCCTCTGAAGTGTGACATACTGTGACAAAGGGGGGAGGGGGTGAAATATACAGGGAAAAGGCGTGACATCATTTATGAACGGCCCCTTAAGACAGTGATTGAACTTTACGAAAGAAATCCACTCGTTCTCTTAATTTGAGACACCATCAGTGCACATTATTGCTATGCTTGTAAGTTGTAATGACAAAATTTGTAAAATTTATCGCGCTTCTTATCCATTTACATACTATAATGGGAAATATAATATACGATAATAAACTCATTTTCGGAAAGCACTCCCTCTTAATTACTGGTACGCACGTATTCATAGTACAGCCACAGAAATTTTCACTAATCACAATTGATACTGAATAAATGAGAATAGTGTGAGTTTGTTGTGTTGCAATTTTACTTCTTGATCAAACTTTTCCCTTGAATTTGGTCGTTTTGATCAAACAATTTTCCTAGATTAGGCCATATTTATCAAACTATTTTCCTGGATTTGGTAGTATTGATCAAAATATTTTCCTGGATTTGAAGTTGATTACGTCTTGATAGGAGAACTATGAGGTAATTTTTACAGTCTTATTTTAAGCCTGTTCAAAAAATAAATTAATTATAAAATATTTGAAAATCAGTATCTGCAGAAATTCTCTAAACATACGCAAGTTAAAGAAGTACTATTGATCATGCAGTTTGTTTAAAAGAACTTAGTTGTAGCAGTGTAAAAAACACACTTAGTTATAGCACTAAAGAATTTTGGTTTAATCTTTCACCAAAAAAAAAAAAAATGGTGAAATTCAGCTGCAATCACCATTTGGTACTAAGTTGAACCATTATAATGCTGTAGTTTCGCGTAATTTCACCATGTATGGAAAGCATTTCCTTTGCAGAAATTAAAGAGCTGTGTTACCCCTGCGGGAAAACACAGAGAGGTGCTAAAATGGCATCCCAACACTGCTGTGGTCAACAGCATTGAAACTAGGTACCACTACAATGGTTCAACTTTAGTACCAATTGTTAGAGGCAGATAGATTTCACCATTTTTTGGCAAAAGTTTGAACTAGAATTTTTTACAGTATAGAAGTTATTTTACATGATGCTGTTGTTGAAAGACATTTGGCGCGAAGCAAACTTTTATATGTGACATTTTGACATTATAGGGTAATCATACTGTAAGTATTGAGATGTTATACTGAAAGTATTGAGAATTTTGCAGCATTCTGGGTTCTCGAAAAGTCTATTGATGGTCCAATCCAATTGGTCAAATAAAGTGATACATTGAATTGCCTTGGACTTGGAATGACTAAAGCAAAATTCTTTATACATTAGTTGCTTTGAACCATATGCTAGTTCTAAAGCAAGGGAAAGTGGATGTATCGGAATAAATCGGTGCATGGCATCTGTACACAAAAAGTCATTGCTGGTGCAATCCAATTGGTCTAATGAAACTGATGCACTGAATTGCCTTGGATTCGGAATGACTAATGCAAAATTGTTTCTACATTTATTGCTTTTAACTATATGTCAGTTGTTAAGCAAAGAAAAGTATGTAATGCATGAAATGGGTATCTGCACATTGTAAAAATTCTTGTTCAATCTACCTTTAAAAAAATTAAAAAGAAAAAAAAATGGTGAAATTTAGCAGCAACCAGCATTTGGTACTAAAGTTAAACCATTATAATGGTTCCTAGTTTCACATTCATGGCGAATCTACACCATTATAATGGCTCAACTTAGCACCAAATGTTGGTTGCAGCTAAATTTTCCCACTTTCTCCATCTTTTTGATTCAAGGTGGAACTAGAATTTTTTACAGTGTAAGAAATGGAAAGCTGTCAGAGGAAAAGCTGTCTTTCTAAAATTGCTGATTGCTTTTGCAAATTTACTATATCGTACTTAGTTACTTATTTTCTTTATGGTAAACGATCTTCTTGCAGTAGTGTTATTATTTCTTATTTTCAACAAAAAAGCAATATTTTGCAACAAGAAAGATCATTGTTTTACCATATTATAATCATTATAGTTGGAAAATTCTCCAACTTGATCATTATAGTTGGAAAATTCTGTGCATTTTTATTTGCCTGTTAAACTTGCCCCACATACAAGGCACTTTTTACATCTCTTTTTTCTTACTTTTACATACATTTTCTTACTTTGTACATTTCTTTGTACTTACTTTTTACATGGTCACATTATCAGACTTAATCCTTTTCTGTAAAAACTATATGCACTGTTTTTTTGAAAAAAAAATTGTACCAATTGTAGATGAATATAAGTATTGGGAATATAACGATATCCTGTTTTCTTGAAATAGATTAAAATGATACGAAAAACTAAACTATAAGAGTTGGAAAACATGCCCTTTACAAATATCATTTAATTTTGAAGAGCTTGGTGTTCTTTCTATCCCCTGATAATAAAACGATTTTTATTATAAGTTTTAAGTCGCAAATCAAATTCGCATGTGTTCCGTAATATGACTAAATGGAGGATTTAGAACTGGTCTCATTTTATGACTTCGAAAAACAGATTAAAATAGAAAAATAATTATTTTGGACGGACTTTTCAGTTATAAAAAAATTCAAAAGTACTTATCGTACATAAAGGATTTCTTATTCGCTTCCGTTAAAAAACCTTTCAAACTGATTTTAAAAATTGGAATCTCTTCCTATATTTTTCTACCTGCTATTTTCTCATACAATAAGTCTTTGTTTATCCACATACACTAAATACCAGTCTTTTTCCTCGAAAGAGTTTGAAAGATCAAAAGCAATCCAGTAGAAAGCATCCCAGAGTAAGATTGCGTGAATGTCGACATTGACTAGCTTCTCTCCGTCGCAAGTTGAATCGCTTTTCGTCCAGTTGATTAAATGTCTGAGCCTATGATTATGATACCTCCCATCTTTAACAGTGGGAAAAAGTAAAGATGGAATCACCTGTATTGGATTTAGAGGCTTAGCGCTATCGTCTGCTTTCTTTCATATAAACACCTAAAGATCGCATTGCTTCACTATTTTTTGTGTTTGACTACTTTTCCTAATAATGGTTTGCTTTCCTTTTATTAAGCATTTGATTATTTTTGTCCTCCAGATAAGTAGGAGCAAACGTTATTTGAGAATCTTAACCTTTCTCGAGGTCTTTCTAAATGTCAAACAGAAAATTATTGATTTTTTTGTTATGCCTATTCCACTTAAAGGAGGAAATCTTAAAAATTCAAGTGGTATATATAGTGCATCACGATATTGGATTTATATTTTCTGTCATTTACACTTTGCTAACACGGTAAAAATATTTAAAATGAAATCTGTTCTTGAGAGTCATGGTATCTTAAGCCCATTTTTCGAGGTTTTGCGAGCTTACACTTAATAGACATGCAGAGTACCGACGACAAAGACACTAGCTTCATGAACTTTTAGAGCTACCACCAGACACCTTTTTCTAAGGTTCTCAAAAACTCGAAAAATGGACTTGGGATACTATGGCTCTCAGGTACGGAAATATTATAACGTTTTTGGGGAACACTTCAAAGTTTTGAAGACCTCTGATGAATAAATCTTAGATGAGATTGTAATACCTGTTGAAAAGCGTTACCTGCGCAGAAGATGTGAGAAATAAAACGTGTTCAGCGCAAAAATGGTAAAATGAATTTCATTTGGTACTTTTCCGTTTCGAGGGGGGGGGGGGGCGATGTTTTTTCGCTAAATCAATTACGCCAGATCAATAACTTTTGTGTGTGGAGTTTGTTTTTGCGAAAAATATTTAAACAATGGTAACGGCAACCCAAAATGATATAATAATTTGATGTGGCAAAAAAGTAATTAACCATCACCAGCTTCCCCTCCCCCCCCCCCCGAAACGGAAAACTACCCTTTATTAAAGCACGAAATTGCAAACTTATTGCATACCTGTGTTTCAGGGTTATAATAATTACACATGAAAAATTTCTGACGGTAAGAACGCGTCTGTGTGCAATATGCAATATGCAAATGTATATGCAATTAGTTCTGAAATTTTGTGCTGATTTTTATTATTTATTGCATAGGGTTTCCTACAACAAAAATTTTTATGTGACTTTTGTAGAGAAACGGAGGTTTACGGCTCTATTAACCATGGCAATATCTCTTTCAAAAATAAATCTCTTTTCGGTGATGACAGAAGATGTGCTTAAAATGAGGAACATTAGTTGGAACTTTTTACTGACATAGGAAAAAATCTATATAGCTTATTTTAATTTTAAAATCACAAGTTTATTATCTAATCAAAAAAGCATCTTATTCCACATAATCTTGGTAACGCAAATGAAAAGATCGAGATCATATTTTCTAAGATTATTTATTTATAACATACCATTGCTCGTCCATTATTTTCTTCAGATAATAAACTTTTACAACAGCTTTAATAGATGAATTGAAGCATCTTAAAAATTAAAAAAAAAACTTAAAAATAATCCAACTTTCAAACCTTTAGATTATTAAAGCAGCTGGGAATGTAACGAACATAGTATGAAAATAAGCGGTTTTTTTTAGCGTTTACCAAGAATATTTAAAGGAATGATTGATTATAAATTGAGTGTATTCGGAGAAATTTCTAAATCTTCTAAAAATTCTTAAATGAGATGGGTATTACGTCACTATACGAAGATTTCTTCTAAAAAGTTTGTGTCAGATAAACTCATATTACATTCACACTAAAATACTTCAATAAACTTTAAAACAATGCATGATCCAAATTTTAAAGTTGCACCAATTTTATAAGTTCAAAATCATGCTGCTTTCTCCATAAATTTGAGCACAAATAAGAAAATGCTCTCTCTTTCTTGCTTATTCATAACAACTTAAGTTTTTTCGGAATAGAACCATTTAGTGAGCAGGTGGTTACAAAGTGGCAAACTTGTTTCCTTAAAAGTACGACGATGTAAAAAATTCTAGTTTAACCCTCCCCTCCAAAAACGGTGAAATTTAGCTGCAACCAGCATTTGGTACTAAGTTAAACCATTATAATGGTGTAGTGTCACCATGAATGAGAAACTTGGAGCCATTATAGTGGTTCAACTTTAGTACCAAGTGTTGGTTGCAGCTAAATTTCACCATTTTTTCAATTTTTTGGCGAAAGGTTGAACTAGATTTTTTTGCAAGAGTACTTTCACACATCCAAAAAAATATTATTTTTTAATACTTAATGAATAAGTACTTTTTCTTAACCCAACACTGCGCCATGTTGTTTTTAAACCACACCTCTATTTTTCGTTCACTAAGCCCTTGTTTTGTTATAATTTTTTACACGTGGCGCATTTTTTCGTTTTATTTTGTATGTATGATCATATTAATTAATATAGTTTCTCCCTAGACCTGGTAAACTGAGCTCAAGGCTCATCTTGTTTTCACAAAATCGTAAGACATGTTTATTTTGTAAAAAGCAATAACTTCTTAATTTTTTTTCCGACAAATTGGAACAACAAGTTTATTTAAAAAAATAGTCTTTAACTGCTTATATAGTTTCAAAATAAAGTAAACATAAGTTGTCCGAAAAATTTTGGGGAAAATATATATAGTTGGGCTCCTTTTTTACTTGTTGTTTTAAAACAACAATACGCACTCGGGAGTAATTTTTATGCTCCTGCATTATTCGCAATATACACAAGAACAGGTGTCACTGGTTGTTCTATTTCACTTTATTTAGTATCTTTATTTAGTTATAAATATATTACTAATTAGCGTAAAGTGGTCGATTAAATTATTTTTTAAGAATTTTGTTTGAAATCAATTCGAGCTTCAACCAAAGAAGAAACGAACATTATCGCATAGACCCCCCCCCCTACAGATGTTAGGTTTCTTGTTTAAAACCTTTTATTTAAATTATTAAACTTCATTGGTGATTAAAATAAAAAATTGCACATGATGTAACTAATAATTATTAGTTACATGTGCAAATTTTTACTTAATTTTTTTTTAATTTATAAATAACAATAAAATAAAATATTTTAATAAATTTTACTATTTTACTGCTTTTTTAAGATTAAAATGCATACCTATTTATTATTGCTTTTGTTTCATTTAATATAATGATTATATAAAAAAAAATATTATTGTTACCCCTAAATGCGCAGTGTTCTTTTTAAACAACATGTCATATTTTCTCGAATTCTGTTTTACCGAATTAAAAAGGAATTTTTTTAGTATATTTCCCACTCATAACAAGCAGAAACAAACACAAAAAAATATATATATCTATGTATATTTTACAAAGAAAAAAAAAATTGCGCAGTGTAGGGTTAAGAAATAATTTAGGTAGATAAACAATTATTAAAGTGTTTCGAATATACCTTTAAGTAATTTCTGGCAGGTAAAATTTAAATATGGAAAATTCTCCTATGTCCTCCTTATGTCCCCGTAACCCCATCACCTTGTTCCTTAATCATTACGTTCACCTATCCTTAAAAATAATACATAAGTTCAAGCCAGAGATGAAGTACTTCTAATCATAATGCCGAAAATTGTTTTAATTATCTGGTGCTTTTAAAGATCCTGCTGAAATTAGAATCGCAGGTTTTTTTTAATACATTTATTGAACATTTTCTCTGTCGGAATACTTGTCACCAGAACGTCAACTTCTCCCTTTTTTCTACCCTCTGGAACGATACGATTTCCCTGGCGTTTCAATTACAATGCCGTGTGTTCAAATGAAGTCACCCGCGCTGTGTTTACCAGCCTTCAGTAGGCCGTGAGTTCATGCAAATTCTCCACCCTCCCTTTCGAATCAAGTCCCAAAGGATCGCACTGCTGACTAATGCGGGTGACAGCGCACGTGCCAGTGTGTACGGGGGAGGAGGGGGTCGTTGTGTGTACCCAGTCGGCTTTCCCGCGCTAGTTGGAGTACATCCCGGAACCCTCTTTTACACTCATTACTGGAGCGTGGAATCGTTGGTGGCAAACTCAGATTGGGAAGTTGGGACACGGTCGCTTCCAACAAGATTTCTTATTTTGCATAATTAAGTGCTGAAGGCCGATGATGACGTAAAGTTGTAAAGAAGGTCAGCTATTGTTGACCTAATTAATTAATTTGCTGATACTTATCAGTACCATAAGGCTCTTGAAAGCCGCATACATACCTAAAACTTTTGCTGAATTTCTTAACGATTTGAAACATGAAGCGGATGATAACAAGAAGTTCGGAAGAAGGTCAGCTATTACTCGCTTAATGAACCAAGCATACTGATACTTATCAGCACGATTAAAAGTCTCATACAGATCTAAAAATTTTCTTGAACGATGTAAAGTTCTTTTTTTTTTTGGTTAAGAGTTGCATCATAAATGGATAACTTTAAATACATTGTAAAAAATGCAGTTTCAAATAAGAGAATTAAGATGAAATTCAGGTTGAAGTTGCTGAACTCGCACGTATCTACTTATTAACAATTAAAATTTGCTTCTTACGTGTGTTATAGAGTGAAACTGATTCCGTTGGTATTATGTTTTATGTTTGAGTATTTTCAAAACTCTTACATTCTTCAAGAAGAAGAAGAAGAATTTTCGGTGCAGTTTGTTCTGTTATGCAAATTTGCTTCACGTATAAGATGGGTATGGGTGTAGATCTCGAGATTCCAATGCAAATTATAAGTAACAATTTGTAGTTGATATTAAAATACAGTAGAACCTTGCTGTAGTGAACCCGGGATATAATGATCCCCAGTTGTAACGAACTTTTCAAATGGTCCCAACTGAAACTCCACTTTCAAACGTTTTTTAAAGACCACCAAACGTTAGAAACTCGGCTATAGCGATCCAAATTTTAAGGTCTTCTATACGATTTATCTTAGCAACATTCCTTCCCATTTGCAATCCAGTCTGGTCAAACCCTATCATTTACAATGGCGTATATAAAGTCCAAACGTTTACAGCCAATAATATCATTTTTTTTCCATACTACGGATAAATAATAAGGTAAATTTTGATATTTGTTTGTTTATTATTAAAATCCATAATTAAAGTTAATATTTTATTCCTGTACCCTGATTAGTGTTAGAAATATGTTTATTATCTAGAAGTATCTTAGTCAATAAACGCTTTTTTGCAAAATCGGAAGAAGCGAACCCTTGGTTATAGCGATCTTCGAAGTCGGTCCGTTGAGGGTTCGTTATAGTGGGGTTTGACTGCATAATGAACGTTTTTAGTGATTATTTAATAAATATGTGACTGTTTTATAACGACTTAGTTTTAATGTCCATCAATTCCACTACTCTGAAAAGTCTGTTAAAATTTGCAACACATTTATTACTCATTATTTCATTACTGCTAGGTTGTGCTAATAACGAACTCGGTTTTGCTAATAACGCTAAGTTTCTAACGTTGACAATCAGTCAAAAAATTATAAACTGTAAAGGTTTTTAAAATTTCAAATACAGTTAAATTAAAGATAAAAATTTAAATTTGGATAACAAATGTAACAATGTACAGGTAAAATGGTTAAAAAATATATCTGCGGAAAAAATAATCTTATTTAAAGAATATTTTTCATCTGCGTAATTGGTATTAATGATAAATAAAGAGAATAAATGTAAGCATTGATCAAGTTTGCTTAAAAAATACTAAATATAAATAAATTCCTTAAAAGATGTTGGTGAACAAAATAGTTCCTTTGGGTGGAAAAAATATTTCACTCCAAAATGAAAATATTAATTTGCTTTGAAGAACATTGAGAAAGACAAGTGTACCTGACTGGAATAGTATTAAGTGCAAATGAATTCCTTCAAAGCGGATAGTTAATGAAATATTTATTCTTAAGAGGGAAAACTTCTCACAAGAAAATAAAAGTAATAATGTGCATTGAGAGTTAAAATAAAAAAAGAAACAGTAAGTAGGAAACTTTTTTCAATATAAAATTAATTCATTAAAAGTGTGTCGTGAAGAAATAGTTCGTACGCAACAAAAACTCTATCTAAACGAAGGAAAAAAAGTGAAAACTTTAAAAAATATATCGTAGATGCCTTAAAGAGGATATTGTAAACAAGGAAAAGATGTATATGTATACTGATGAAAAACGGAAATATATTGCATTATTTAAACGGTAATAGGGAATGAAAAAAATATTGAGGAAAAAAATAAAACAAATAAATATTAGGGTGCATTTTAGATAATTGAGATAACCAAAGAAACAGTAGGCTGAAAAGTGTCAAATAAATACAGTTTTTGAAAACTGTTGATGAGCCAAAACTGATTTGGAGAGAAAAAAAAAGGGCAAAGCATTAGTCTTTGATCTACAATTAATGTTATAAACGTACTATATGATGTGCTAACATAATGTACAAAGTATAAAATAATTTACAAAGTATAGAACAAATTTTTTCATGTAGTAAAAACAAAACCGGCAGGGAGGCGTAGTGGTAAGGCGCTGGCCTCGTTCGCCTAAGCTCATAGGATCAAACCTGCCCCTAGTCGGAGGATTTTCAAGATGCAAAAAATCGACAGCGCTCATGTCGTATGATGCTGTTGCATGTTAAAGATCCACTTGAGTATCCGTTTGGTTTAGAAACTCTTGGCTAAATTAAATTTCTAGTGCTGTTTCGCATCAATTAGAGTTCAGGTGCAGCCACCGGAGAAGAGAAACAGAAACACACAGAGAAACTGAAAATTTTCAAAGTGGTGATGGTATCCTCCGACAGTCGTGCTACTTGAAAGAATGGATCTCGATTTGGGGGGAATGTACTAGGCCTGCAAAGGTTAATGACAATACGCCGCCTCCTTACAAAGAAATAAAAAGTTTAAAAAAAAAAATTAGAAAAATATTATTCTTTGAAATACATTTAACGTTCTGTGATCTACAAAAATCAAATTCTGATAACGTTTTTCCCAGTTCAAAAATGTGCATTGTGAAATTCAGTTACTTTTAGCGCCAGAGTGATTTTAAAAAAAATATCTCTTCATATTATTTCTGTGTAAGGAATACCTTTTCTTTAACTGATTACAAGATCTGTATAAGTGACATAAAAAAAACACATAAAATTTCATAGTGATATAAGAATTGGAGTTTATTATACAGCAGTATTAACAGATATGCACACTTGTTTAGTAACAAAACATCAAATTTAAATGATGTAATATTCATAAATAAATATATATTATACATTGTAAACAAAGAAAAATCTCAATATAGACAACATCTGCAATTTTTCTCGTAACTTAACAGTAATAAACTTTCTATATATATGTCTTACATTTTGTAATGAAACATTAATTATGGATATAACACATTTTAACAATTTGGAAACCGTATGTACAGTAAAATATGCACAATAGTAAAGGTGACGTTTATAATTCATAATGGAACGAAAATTGCAGAGAAAAGTTCATTCTTAATGTAATATTTTCAAGAGGGCATCGTTTATAAACATAGAGTAATTCCTATCAATAAATGAAACTAAAATTCTTCAAATCAGAATTTTTTATCAAATTAAAAGTTATTAATGGGCCTGGAAAACTTTAAGTTTCATAACAGATATAGGAAGTTTTATTGGTATATTTTTAGATAACTGATTTCAGCGCATAATCCTTAGGTTTATGCGCTTTATATTAACGTTTAAAAACTAAAGTTTTGCTTACTAAGAAAAATGACATGAGTTTTTTAAAAATATTAATTGTAGAAATGTAGAAAAGTACATCATCATAAAAAAGATTGTCGAAAATAATGAATCAATCAAGTTCTGATTATTGTTTTCGTTTAGCAAAAGTTTGATGCCGATATTAGTTTTAATTACCTTTGGGATGGAATTTTTGTCTATTCAAGTTTTGATTGATTTTAAATTATTTCGAAAGAAGTTTCGACAACTCATTTAATTTTTTTTAAGTATTCTTATTAGCTAAGTGTTAAATGGAAAATTTCCTTTTTGCGTAAAACATCATTTTTAAACTCATCAAAGCTAGATCCTTCAAATTAAATAAAGTATTTTATAGGTAAAATTAAAGCATTCTGTACAAAACAAGTTACTATTTGGGAAGTTTTACTTATAAATATATTCCGAATGAAACTTAAGAATTTTCAGCATTAGTACAAAAAAATATTAGTGCAGGAAAAACTGTAACCTTAGAAAAGTTTCCGGATAACAGTTTGAGGTAGTTTATAATTTCAAAGTTTGTCGACAGAGCAAATTACTACTGGGAAAATTTGCTTTTAATAACGTCAAAAAGGATAATTTTTTAGTATTTAAAAAAATCAAAGTGCTTAGAAAAGGAATAGTACATAAAACAAATTACTGTTGAATAAATTTATCTTTAAAAGTGTTCAAAATAACCAATTTTAAATACTTCGTTAACTGAAGTTTTTTGTTTTGTACAAAAACATACTGTCGGGAAAATTTCCCTTTAGAAATGTACAAAATGAATTTTATTAATTTTCAGAAATCTTAATAATCATATATTCTGATGTCACTGTAATACTTTTTATAATTAACAAATCAAGAGAAAATTCTTAAAAAGATTACATTAAGAACCTTTTACCTTCTTCGAGTGTAAGATAATTTTGGGAGTCTTTATCTAAAAATAGTTGTTTGATTTGGATTGTAGCACAAAGAAATGTTCACAAAATTCAGCAATGCCATTTGTTTTGTCTTTGTCCTACAGACTGTTATTTAAATTACGAATATCTACATTAAAATACGCAGAAATATTAGTGATGGCTAGTCCAGATGTTGGATAATTAGTCAGAAATACATTTAATAAAGGGAAAGCTATGGAAATCGTTAAAATGAAGCTGAAATATCGAAGAAAATTTCAAATTGTTGACATAATATTTATGAAAAAAATATATGATCAAGATCAATAAAATTTCTGTATTTGATATGCTATAATTTTTCCAGAACATTAGCTATTTGCAATAGTGCAACATTTTAAAGAATAATAAATAATATAATAGTGCCCACGGTGCACATATAAATACTTCAATAACACATTGCTCTATCTGAATATACACTTATCGTTAGAAAATACGTTTATTTAGAAAAATATTTTTAAGTAAAAATATAATTTTAAAATTAAAACAAGTTGATTTTTATATACAGGTAGTGTTAGATCAAGAAATATGTGTCTTGTTTCAATTCTGCTAATTTTCAAAATGGAGTTTTCATTATGTTTTACCATTTTAACGAATGCTTTTTAATTCCTTTGTGATATATTTTGTTGAAAAATAGTCTTTAAGCGGAATCAAAATATACAAACCCTAATCATTTGTTTATAATTTTTTCACACTCTTACACAGAGGCAACGATTTTAACCTTTTGTTCCAATCATTGCTTCTGCATTTGTTTGTGAAAAAATTGTAAAAAAATAATGACTTTTACATTTTTTACTTTTGGTTATGCCATATTTTAAGTCCGTTAAAATTAAATACAGCGATTGAAGATAAAAAGTCATATTCCTAACAATACAGTAAAGTTGTAGATTTTATATTTTGGAAAGATGATGGCCATTGTTGGGTTGCGCAACAAATCACATAGCACCTTTTGTCAACATTTCTTTCCTTTAACGCATGCTTTCTGATTGTACGCACATATTTAATTTAACGAACTCAACATGAAATACTTTTACAGCACAGGTTAAATCAAAAGTAAAGCAAAGATCAAACATTTTCATTCTCACCTACGATGAAATGAATAAACTATGGAAAAATGACAATTGATACAGTTTTGCTCACGAACATTTTCCCTAATTGCACGTGGTTGGAAACATTCCAAAAGGCTTTGATTATTTTTTATTTGATGGTAAATAGATATTCATTCACTCTAAATATAACTAAACAAATTTTGAATGAATAGATGTAATTGTTTAAATTCATTAATCATGATTTTAGGTTTTGTTCTTAGGATATACTGAGATTAATTCTTTTTGCTTTCGTATCATTGATAAAATTTAAAATTTTTAATTCTTATTTGGCAACGTGCACAAAATTTCTCTCCCTTATTATTTTCACTTAGTTATTTACTTTTCACATTGTCTGTGGACTGTAAAAAATATTTTCATTAAAATTTTCATGCATATATAGATAATGTTTTATATCAAAATAACAAACATGGTTTGTAAATCTATTTGATACATGTTACTGTACATTTCAATCAGGTACACTTTATATGGAGGAGAAGAAAAATTTCAGCATATAGCTTAATTCTGTTAAACTTAGTATAGCTTTCAAATTTCCGGTTTCTGTGATGTCTTGCTTATTATTAATTAGGTTTTTTCTGTGAAAGTATTTTTCATTGTATATTATATGTTCTTCTTTTTTGGAATGAATGCAAAATATATGTATGTAAAACGTCTCTTAGTCAAGTTTTGCAACTCGGAGGCCACTGAATTCGGTAAAATCATTTTGCTTCAGGTTGACAGTGCAAAAAGTAAACTAATGTTTTATTAATTTTCTTAAGTTTTTAACGTCTGCATGTTCTCTGATATTGTACAGAATCTCATGCCATATACTGTACTGGTTTTGTACTGTATAACATTATGAGTGACTAATCTGACATAATGAGTGATATATTTAAGAAAGTTAATACTGTTTATGGTCCAAAAGATAAATTATTTACTCGAATTAACTCTATTTTCAGGATTTAATGCGTTTTATGTTTTTAAATACGAGTAATTTGTAACATCCGTAGTACGAATTATTTGCAATTAACAAGGCGGTAGTATGCAAAATATCATTTGGAAATTTATGTACCAAGAAATTACAAAAAAAAAAAATGTATTCGAAATTTTGAAAAGCAAACTAGCAGCACTTTTGCTTTAAACTTAGCAATAATAATAATAATAATAATAATAGTTTTTTTATTTCCAATGGTAGATAAAAGACCATTACAGCAGAAATGTATAAAAGTAAAATCACAATAAAAGCACAAAATAACGCTTAGGCTTTTTTAGTTTGCCCGTCGTATTCTTTGAGAATTCTTCAGTGGAATGCTGGTGGTCTGTCCCAATCCAAGAAAGCAAAGCTTGAGCAATAATTATTATAAATTGAATGAAATATATCAGTAAAAACGTATCAGTTAACATATTTTAAGATTTATTAGAATACTCTCAAACTTTCATTGGGGTTCGAAGCTAATTTCTTAAATACATCTTGCAAAACTTTTGATTTAACCTGTTTACTTCTATTTAAAGAATACAAGTATCCTCTCCAGCGTTCTTAAGAACACATGCTCTCATTTAAAAATTGCACAAAGAACGTCGTATTTAACCCGTAATCTAAACATTAGATAAATTAACACGAATAATTATGTATACCATGATTTACACAACATTTAGTATGATCTTATCAGCTGCTCCATGTGAAGGCTGTAAATTTAAGCAAAAGTATAGCATCCTGAAAAAAATTAGGAATGAATGACGAATTATAAAATTAAAAAATGAAAATGCTGGCTTCTTTAGTACTTTTTCTGGAATTTTATTAAACTAACGAGCAAATTTCAATTTCAATGCCAGAATCATTCTATAATTTCCCACTGGGTAACTTTTACGAAGTTAGCAAAGCTCAAACGCAACGAATTTTAAATAAGTGAAAAAAAATTTTCGCTTCGTTATTTTAAGTACAAAAATATTTCAAAAACAAAAAGTAAATTTGTAAAATTTGAAACAATATTTGATTCACAGCTTTCTCATTTTGTTTTTGTAAAATATGCTAAATTGAGAAAGAAACTGCTTCAGAAAAAATAAAGAGTTTAGCACCTAAATAAATAAATAAATAAATCATCTAAAATGAATAAAAAAAGAATGAAATAACTTATTTGTTCTTATCAATTATACATATTTATTTATCTGTCTAAATGGATGGGTAAATAAATAAATAAGATAAATAATTAAAAAAAGGAAGAACAACAAAATATATCAATTTTGAATTATCTTCGAATTGGTTGCCCAACAAATTTCTAGTTTCAGCTTAAAAATAAAAAAAGGTTAAAATTGTACTAAATGGATTTTGAAATAAAACAAGCTTATCTTTGTTCACTAAAATATTTCAAAACAAAAATGATGTCCTATCTTTTATGTGTTAATATAATTCTTTTCAACCTATCAGGTTTTTCCAAGGATGAAGGAGGTGAAAATGGGATTATTCTTTAAATTTAATTTGTCTTGAATGATTAATTTGTCAATTGCTCAAAATATTAATTTGTCAATTGGTTGAAGTAGATTTTTCAATCAGAATTTGCATACTGGTTAAAAAATTAAAACTAAAATAGGAATTTAAATAATTTTAGTAATATTTTGGCTATTTTAAAGCTTAAACATATCAAATTAGTATAATTAAAAGATAAAAACAAATAAAAGTTACACTTACTATATGAACAAAATTAATACACTTTTTTGCATTCATAGTATACACGAAATTCTTAAAACAAAAGCACTTTCAAAGCTTGTAGTGTTAAAGAATTACATTTGTTTTATCTATAAAACGGATATGAAAAACAAAATAAGGTTCTTAATTTTACAGTAATTTTTTTATAATCTTTATTATTGAAGTTATATGTAACCTGATTTAATCTTACTCAAAAATATTTTAAAACTCCGACTACATTTTTTAAATATTTTTCATCATTTGGATAAAATCCCGCGAATAAATGACAAAAGTATAAACTTAAACCATTTATTTTGCATGAAGAAACTCTTTTTAAAGTTTTAAACTATGTTTTGATCTAAAATTATTACTTAAAAAGTAATGTGTCACTTATGCTCAGTTGATTTCAGGGTACGATTTGTTATACTAATAGTTGCGAATATACATTATAAGATAAGAAGAAAAAAAATCATATTCGGTTTTAAATAACACCAATGTTCAGATATGCGCATCATTTGTGATTCGAAGTATTAGCTTATACTTATAGATGTAAAATATATAGAACCTGGGTTTGACAAAAGAAAGAAAATAGAAAAAATAATTACAAAAGTGTAAATGAGCGAATAAAATGTAGACAGTTTTTATCATATCGATTATCTACATCAGAAAAATATACATTGTATACGTATGCTATATTACCAATACCATTTATATGTTATTAGATTTAGTGTCATGTATACTCAATCTATTTTACATTTCTGGTTGTGCTTACATTTCCATTGAAGTACGCCTTACTAAAACAACAGCCTTGAATTGTGGAGGGTAAAACAAGGAAATCAAACATATCAAGCAAAATAGGCGGAGGGAATGAGACTTATTAAAAAATAAAACGCTGTTTCTTTCTCTTCAAAAATTTAAGCAATTAATACTTTTAAAGAAGACACGAAATAAAGCATACTTCGCGGTTTTCAAAAATGTAAAACGATAATTTGTATGCTTATAAAGTAAAGCTCAAAATACTTTAGGAGTCGCTTGCATTGATAAATAACTATTCACCCTTAAAAAGAAAAACAAAAGGGTAATAATAATATAAAAAAGGCGAGCATTTAAAATAATCAATAATAAAAACGATATTAAAAAAATAAAGTAGGTCGAAAAAACTATATTGTATCGTTATGAAAATAACTTTTTTTCCATTCATAATACTGATTAGATCATCGGAAGTTTTTTACTTAACCTCTTCAGACCCCAGAACTAAGCACAAACAATTTTGACGCATTTTTTTTTTTGGTTCTCTGATTTAAAAAATGATTACAAAACAAAATAACTATTTTTTTAAAAATTTTAACTAATAATTAGTTTAAATAATAATTAATGCCCAATTTCCATGCTTTCCATATTTAAAACGGAGTAAACTATCTGCTGATAAATTTAAAAAACAATATGATGTTTTAGCTTTCAAATAGCACAAACAGTAGTTAAAAAGCAGTAGTTTAAAATGTACCCAATTGGGTACACATGGAATGAGGAGGTTAAGTATCCCTAGGAACCATAGGTTAAAGAGAAAATAATGTTTTACATAAATGTTTGAAAGTTTAACTGCACCCTAACGAGTATCTAGTTCTACTAATTTAGTTGTAGGAATAGCTGTTGTTAATGAAAGTTCATGAAGGCATCATTTGGACATGTGCATACAGATGCATAAATGTCCTATATTTGTTGAATGAATAATTCAACATTCGACTGCATTTCATTTCAACTAAATGAAATATACTAAGTAAAACGTAAAAACTATTAATAAATATGTGAGATCAGCCATTTTCTCTTTACATTTAAGTTTTAATTATTAAGTAATGTATTTTAGCAAATGCACCCTCACACAATTCGGACAGCTGTTTCTCTTTCGGAATATTTTCTCTTTGGAAGCTATATATCAGACGAGCCCCGGCGTGATACATATTTTCCATCGAGAGTGTTTCTTTACATTATCAAATATCCATTAATAAGTTGTTCATTGATGGTGATTCTCATTAAACTGTACTGTATACTGTAACCGCCAAATAAGTCAACTGTTCAAGATACTGAGAAGAAACTGTTTTGATTTTTAGAAATCAAAAATGAAAACCAGTGTTAAAAACCTAAAGTAGCAATGCAAAAATGCCTACACGTATTTCAAAGATACAAGATACACCTTTTTCAATGCGAAAGGATGAAAGCTTATGGATGAGATCAGACATGATGGTAGCCTCAAATTAGAAACAGAAAACCCTTAAGCGGTTAGAATCCAGGTCTAGCAAACAACCAATGTCGTTGGCCTTTAGCCACACATTGATGTAACTCATTAACATTTCTTTATTTTCATCTGTTTCTAACATATGGCTTTTGACGGATTTATGCTTCTCCATAAGTTCACATGATTTACCATTAATAAAAGGGGTTCCTTGAGTCCCCGAGCTGCGTGTATGAAATTGTGTATTGCTATTTAGTGTTTTTAACTCTTTTTAATTTAAATTCATAATATTGCATGCATATTTTTGAATGTTTCTTACTTATGACACAATAAAAGAATTTTCCTTTCTGCTGATTATTTTTATCCCCACACATAAAAGTTTGTAATGAAATAAACTGAAAATACATTACTAGCAATTATAGAGAAACGTTTAATTTCATTATACATACACATATATTTATAGGTATCTATATATGCGTATCGAACACATATTGTATTAATCTTACGTCTGTTTCGTCGATGAATCGATATGACAAAATTAAGTTACATTTTTCAAGTTCATAAATAAATAAATAATATAATATTTTTTTAAATACAAAGACTTAAACTTGAAAGTAGAAAATAGGTATATCTTATAGATATGTTGTTACTTCTATATTATTTTATTGGTGAAGGGTTTAACTACTTCAAATTTAAAAATAAAACGTATAAAGTCAATAAATTGAAGGTCAATAAACTGAAATTCAATAAACTGAATGTATTTTAATATATTGGCAACTTTATTTTCTATTTTTGACTTAAAGCGAATTTTTCAGAGTCTATATAGCTAAAGTTTACCTTTTTTTCTTGTTAAAATTGCTTCAAACAATTGTATGCTCTCTAATTTTAACTAAGAGCAATAAAAAGTGTAATGTCATTTTAGTTCGGCAAGCTAAAGCAATTTCTTTTAAAACAGTGTCGTGTCATTATATTTTGGCAAGTTAAACCAATTTCTTTAAAAACGAAATTGTATTTGTATTAACAAAAATGTTTTTAATGGCACTAAAATGAAATTTCATCTAAAATAATTCAATATCACAGCTTTTCAACACAATCAATAAAATTATTTTAAAAGAAAACTTATCAGAACCAATAATATTCAATTATTATATTACCATTAACAATCGAAACAAATAGCACCATTCATTTGAACTAAAAGAAAATGAGTAAAAATATCTCTTTACATGTGCATCAATTTACATAAAACCAAGACGACATTTATTAACATTGCAAAGAATCAACTGGAATGGAGGTTATGGAATAATTGTTAAAGAAAAGAGTGGAAAGCACTAGAGAAAACTTTTCCTCCTGATTTTTACCTCTTCCTTGTGTTTTCTCCCAATCATAGCATATTTTTCCTTACTTTTTAGTCGCATAAAACATGTACTAAATATTTAAGTACACTTATATAATAAAGGAAACAAACATGCAGAACTAGGTAAAATCTAAGTTTGGGGTGTGCAAACAGTTCTAATAAAAATGAGAACAAAAAGTATGAAATAAGAAAAATATAAACTGGTTTAGAGAAGAAAACTTTGTGTCATTCTCGACATTTTAATCATTTTTATTGATACCGGGAGCATTGTACAGTCATGTAGAACAAGTATATTAAAAATAAAAGATAATTTCTTATTAGTGAATGTATTTTCTTTTCGTCAATTTTTTCCAAGATACGCGAAAGAAAAAAAAAAGAAAGTAAGCACAATTGAAACGTTAATGGAAGATTTTAGTAAAGTACGATTTACCTCCATTATTGTCACTCATAATATTGATTTGCAAATGATAATTTGTAACCGACTCATCATGATAAGTTCTTTAGGGGAATATTCTTTCTAGGTCATGTGGCTATTTAACACATCTAAAATGATCACTTGCTAAAAAAAAATCTTAGGAACGATTAAAAAGTAGTATGAAGTATTGTAGTTTTTATCAATTATGTAATTCTAATTTGACTTCTAGATCGAAATTTCAAAATAATTATAAATCTCCGTAAGTTATGTATCAAATTCGAAAAAGCAACTATTCACTTTTAAATCTTTTAAAAAATATTTTCATGAACAACAACGAACTGCATTTTGAGATGACGAGTCATTTAACGCAATTACAATTTATTTAAGGTCGGAAGAAAGTTGTAGTAGATGGAGATATTTTTCAAGTAAAAAAGAAATTATGGCTCTCATTGGCGATGGTCACTGTCGCCAAGCCTTATGTCTGAACGTAATAAAAGAATCCGTTCCGGTTTTTAAAAAAAATCACACATGCTTCAGAATTACTCTAAAAATTAATACTTATCGTGTGCAATTTGTTTTTCTTTCTTTTTTTTACAGAATATGTAACTATGCATTCTTCAATAAAATAAAAATGAATTTTTAGAAATAGAAACTTAATTATAGCCGGTTTTGTGATTCGGAATGCTCGAAAAAGTTTTCTAGATTTGTATGGCCTCAAAGAGAGTTGAAGTAAACAGTTAATTGTTAATAATTCTTCAAATCTGAGTCATCCCTTTCTCTCCTTTAATTTAATACATTAAATGCAATTTTTAATGTCGGAATAAATAATAGAGTTAAACAAACAATAAGCAAAAACTACGGACATAGTATTTCAAACAATTGTCTTAGAAACATTTTTTCACTATTAAAAACCCAGTTTCCTTTTCTACTTTTTTTTACAAAGAAATTTTAAAAGAAACAAAAGCATAAATTTTCCAATGACTGTACAATACAACTGAAACTACAAAAAATAATTTCATGTAGGCATTCTACTTAAAATAATAAAGAATACGTTTTTTTTTCAGCTTCCATTTTCCCCCTTAACATTAGAAAAAACACCGGGTGTAATAAACCTTTTTAAAGATAAACTTTCATTCATTTTTACACAAATAATTTTCAGTAAAACAAAAAATTGCAATGAAAAATATACATAGATTCGACTTAATAAAAAAAAAAATAAATAAAAACAGTAACATATATGCAATGTCAAATTTCAATAAATAATTATATATATATGTATATATTTATTCTTCCGTCTGATTTCCTAGAAGAACAATCACAGTTTTGTGAGCATTATTATACTTCGCTAAGAGTTTTCAAACTGTAAATGAATTGCAATTCGTAACATGAAATGCAGTTAATCAAAACATTTCAGTCATACATCTTCCTTTTTTTGTATATACATAAAAAGTTCCACTCTGATTCAGAAAATAAATGGCATAATAGAAAATATAAATCATCTTTGATTCAAATGTAACATTGCGGAAACATTCTCACATCAACAATTAGATTTCTTTCACGGGGTATTTTGTATAACTAGAAACATGTAGCATATATTTATATACGAAACATATGTACAAATATGTACTTAATGAAACATCTAAGTTTCACTTTTAAAATTGGGATGGATTGTTTGGTTGCGTCAAGTTGGATTCTTGACGCGGCATTTATGTGAATTCTTTCAAGCTATCAAGGCGTAAGTATTCCATAATAGTAAACACACGGAAACGTTTAACCTTTGGCATTTTGGATTAAGAAGCGGCTTTATATATATAATATATATATACAGGGTAGTTCAAGAATGACTGACCCAGTTGAAAAATTAATTTTAAAAATACGAGAGCTATAAAAATACCGTTTGATGCATTCTGATTAGGAAACAAGAGAATTTTAATACACAAAGTTCAAATTTAGTTCCGAACTTTTGATGACAGACGGCGCTGTTGAATGTGTAAAAAAACTGTATGAATAATGGGAGGAAGTCTTTACAAATATAGAACATTGCGTTCGGCATATGTACCATCTATAACAACAACAACATGGCGCTATACGGTTTTTCATTCATCAGTTGGTAGAACTTTATCACTAAATTCGAAAATTTGTGCATTCAAATCCGCTTGTTTCCCCAAGTAGAATGCTGAAAGCCGTAGATATTTGAAAATATTGTTCCACATATTTTCACACTCCTTCACACTTTATTCAAAGGGTTTTTTACTTTTTTAACTTAACGGTGCCATGTATCGGCAGAATTTCGGAACTAAATTTGAAATTTTGTTTATTAAAACTCCCATGTTTCTTAAGTAAAATGCAGTAAAAGGTGCATTTTTATCGCGTTTCTCTTTTTTAAAATTAATTTTGAAATTTGTCAGTGTTTTTTCGAACACCCTGTATAAATATATATGACGGAATGTATGTTTATAAATACATTTTTATACATAAATATATTTTCCTACCGAAGGACGAACATCATGACAAGATAACTATTTATGTCCTACCTAATACCCATTGATAAAAGAGGGAAAATAATTTTATAATTGAATAAATTGAGATGAATGTCTGTCGGAAGTATTAATTATAAAATAAATTGATTTGTGTGGCTTTTATCTAATTAGGCACTAATTACCGTGAATGCTAAGTTCAGTAACATAGCAGGCATGGGAACAATCATATCTATCGTTCGAAAATAATTATCGAAGTGGTTAAAAACAACAACAATAGAAAGAAGGAAATGAAAAAAAAAAAAAAGTGAAACTATATGATTAGGAACTGTTAGCACACCTCGTTCAAAAAGGTCAAAGTCAATAAACATAATTCCAATAAATATAATTTTAAATAGAAACGAGAGAACAATCATAATAGAGTATTCAGAATAGTAATAATTTCACAGAGAAGAAACTTGTGAAAATCGACGGGTTTTTATTTTCTTTTTTCCTTTTGGTAGGGCAAGGAAGGTTTGATTTCATTTCACAGGGACTCGTATGTAACTTTATGGTGTTGCTGGGTGGGTTTAATTCCTTATTCCGTAGGGAGAGTGGCTGTTAGTTGTTCAGTAGCGGCCTCTTGCCCATCGTAGCAGAGCGTCGGCTAGTACGTCCAGATGCGCTTTCGTCTGGAAAAGAATAATAAATTGTATATCAATGTTGAGAAATATTTGGTTAACTACGTTAGTGTTATGTCTGTCGCAATTTTGACGTGAATACGTCTTTAAATTTGCCACCATACGGGGGCAATCCAAAAAATCTAATGATAACAAAATCGGGGGATACAGTTTGGCGTTGTAGTTTCGAATCAATCATCTGCACCCAAAATTAAATTACACCACTGGATAACTAAAGGATCAAAGAAGTTTATTACGATAAGCGCGAACAGTGACACATCGCGGGAGGTGGAGGGGGAAACGCCGTCATTTTGAGGTTATTTGGCTGCGTATCGAAATTTGTAGTTAGTGTAGCTTTTGACTCGGAGAAATTACGTTGTTCGTTAAGTTTTAATCATCAGCTGTCGTCAAAATCTATCGATTGTATATCAAACATTAGTTTAAAAAAGTGACAGTTGAATATAATAAGGCGTTAGAATAAAAAATATCAAAAACATGTAGATAATGTCGGCTTATACGCGTCAAAAAGCCAAAACTATAAAGTTATTAATTAATAAAGTTATATTGTAACACAATAACTGTTTATGTCCTTGCTTTTTTTCTAAATGCATAAATAAAAATATTTTATTTAAAAAATATAACCCGTTACATAAACGTTTTTCACGTATAACACACAACCGTGTCCATGGCACAGCCACAACCCACATTTATTTGTGAAATTTGTAGCACTACTTTCGTCTGGAGAAGAAACATAACTAGTATATCAGTGCTGAGAAATATTTCGGGTTTAAATTTCCCTATGTGTTACGTCATGTCTTTTCACTTTTTTGTTTAATTTCTCAAATATAGCACTGCTTTCGTCTAGAAAAGAAAATATTATATCAATGATGAGAAATATTTGGCTAATTATGTATGTATTGTGTCATGTATGTCCCAAATTTTTTTTTTTAATTTCTAGCACTGCTTTCGAAAAGAAAAATAAATAATATATCAATCATACCACACTTCGGTAAACACTGAATTAAAATAACAAATAGGGAGCAACAACACAATCTGACAATATTTTACGAATGTAAATGAGCTACTGCTGTTTATGATGATGTATTTATTTAAAAGTGATTTTCTTCTACATACCAAACGCAGTAAAACATTGATAATGACGTTAAGTTGGATGTAAAGGAAAGGAAGATGACGCTTAGGAATTCTTTTCATTCTAAAAACGAACCCGTACATCTATCTATCAGTATATGTGTACAGGCTTAGAAAAAACAAGTCTAAAAGCAATCCCCTATCCCGAAACAAATGTAAGCAATATCACCAATGACATATATGCTTGACTCTTCCTATCTATACATCGAGATTTTATTGCTCTTAAAACTTCCCTACAAAATGAATTCAAAGCTATTGAACGATTTCACATCTCAATTGTAATCTGTAGCTGCAAAAGTATTTGTATAACTTTCTATCTATTGCAAACAAAGTTTAACATTGTTTCTCCATCTAAATTTGATTTCTGAAATTGCCCGCTGAAAACTGAATGCACTTTACTAAATAAGGCATTTTAATATTTAACGAGGTGAAGGCAACATAAAGGGACTAATACGGAACCAAGAATACGAGCATTTTATCGAAGTGTAGCTTAAATATTTAAAGTAAGTATGCAAAGGACGATTGTATTAATCACTAAAGGCAATGAAATATTTCTGACTCATATAAATAACTTATCTATGCATAAGGAATTTACAAAGCTAATACCGTTTTTTAAACATTTTGATATAAAATATTTGTCGACAGGGTGGCGTAGTGGTAAGGCACAAGCCTCGTACGCCCAAGTTCGCAGGTTCAAACCTGGCCCAAGTCCGTGGATTTTCAAGATGCAGAAAATCGCCTGCGCCCATGTCGTATGATTATGCGGCATGTAAAAGATCCCTTGGTATCCGTTTTCCATGGATACTCTCGGCTAAATTAAATTCCTAGTGCGGTTTGCATCAACGAGAGCTCGGGTGCCGCCGTCTAGAGGGAAACTAAGCTTCAAAAATTGCGGCAATGGTACCACACTCATTCTGATGCCTCTAAAAGAGTTGGTACCAATCAGTGGGAACGCACTAGGTCTGCAATGATTGAGGACCAACACTGCAGCACATTCGAAAGAAAAAATAAAAAATAAAATATTGTATTTATTATTATGCATTTAAAAAACGAGGAAGACAACTAGGTTTAATATATTTTTTTCTGTGGGCAAAGGTGTATAAAGTACAACTTTAATCTTCTTATTTTATAAAGCTGTTAAGATATTTTGTTTTGCTGTCTTCTTTGCTGTTTTTCTGCCTTCTTGATACACATAACTTGTTGTCTTTTATTTCCCCTAAAACATCATAATTTCAATTTGGGTTTTATAAGCGCAGCTTTACTAGTAAACGTACTTGGTGATTGTGCTTACTTTCGTTTGAAATTCGATTACTTTCCATTAAGTTTTGCAATTTTAAAATAACTGGTTCTTATAATGTGTCGCAAAGGAAATGTGAATTTTTATCAATCGATCAATCCCTTAATTTGTGACTGAGGTAGAGTTTGGGAGTACTTTGAAGAGTAATCAGACAGCAAGTTAGGAGATGTTGATGAAGGTGGTGCTGAAAGTACTACAGAAAATTCATCGAAAAATGATGAATATGAAGATTAGTAAATGTAACTCAAATGAGCAATATCTATGTGTTGGAAACGTATTGGTTGACAGAGAAACAGATCATGACGGTTTTGATGAAATTAAACACGGTTTGGATAACTTATGAAAGAAAAATGTTTTTAATGTCATTAGTAACTATATATTTTGCTATTATACTTTATAAATGTCAGTCTGTGTGAAATATTTTTTTTGTAATTTATTGTATAACATCAGCTCTCAATGACTGAAAACTTTTATAGTGCATTTAATTTCTGTTTTACCTAACACCCAATGATATATATCAGATGAATCATTTCCAGTTTTGTGCAAAATAAATAAGTAAATACATAAACAGAATAAATAAATAAAATAATTAAATTATTAAATAAAGAAAGAACAAAATACATAAATAAAAAAAATATACATTTTTCTTTTTGAAAATTTCATCTAAAGTTCAAAATGAGCACAACTCAAGATAATTTTAGTCTGTATAGAAATAACCTTGAGACTTAAAGGTTAAAGAACTTATAAACAACAATAATAAATAAGGAAATCAAACTGCGTTGGGAAGTCGTTGTCAAACTAAAAATTCATCAAATCATTAGAAATTTGAGAGAAAAATGACAAAAAATGTTTAACAAGCGCAATCACAGTTTTCTTCACGCAATAACTTGCCGCACTTAGCAATTTTCCTAAAATAAAATGGTTGTGACAAACTCGGTAGTCTCCCATTTGTCCCGAAAGTTTCGGCACTCCTTGTAATGAAACACTGATTAAGTAATGAAGCCCCGGAAGAGATGACCCAAGCTTATCCTACTTATGCGGTCTCAGAGGTCATTAGTTCTAATGGACGTATAATAACTGCAAACCGTTAGAATTGGGAACTGCTCGTTATCAGCGTAATTCTGTTGCTTGGTTACTACGATTTCCCAGCCCAAGAAAACGATTGCACTTCAGGAGTGAAATTTGAATGTCAGCGTTTAAATTACTGTTTCTAAGGAATATATTATCGTTGAACGTAATTGAAATTTAAAATGCAGATCAATTATATTGTGACGTACACGTCTGACATGTGTCTTTTATCACTTGTATGGCATTTAGTCATATCTGCAATTACGTATCTTTTTATGTTAATATTATTTATATTATTTTGTTAATGAATTTTTAACTTAAAAAGCATATCACTTTTATTTTAAAATGTAGGTTTCATATTTGATATTTTAGGATATGTCTTTAATTATTTTTCTCATTAGTATTTGAATTTATTACAAATTTGACTTTTAAGATAATGTGTTATTTTGCGTCTTTTAAATACAAGAATCTCGTAATAAGCACGATCAGCAATATATCAATTTTATTAATTGTTCTTTTGTACGTTTGTATTACACTAACCCTATATCACTCAACATCTCGCCATTTTTTTTTCTGGATTTGAGTAGGAAAAAAATAATAAAATGCACGCATTTCAAGATTTTCAATATTTCTTTTTCTTTTACTGTTTTAAAAATCTCTTATCATCCATTAAATAGGATTTATTTGATTTTTTGGATTCGTAATAACAAAAAAATAATAATTCCAAAATAAAAAAAAACCTGCAGTTAAGAATTTTTAAAAATAATTTATAAAGAAAATTTCAAAACAACAATCGAACGGTGTGTGGCAGTCTACTCTATGACATAAAGGATTGAAGTAATAATGTAAAACTTGGTGAGATGGCACGGTCGGAAAGATGGTGCACTTGCATTTTTGGAGGGAAGGGCAAGTGTGAGTGCACCATTTAGTTGTACAATCACAACAGCACAGCGTTTACTCGATTTCATATGTTTTTCTCCTTAAGTGTATGATATACAACGTCGTTTATATTGATTGCGTCGTTTATATCAGATGTGTTTTCTTTGGGAAATCAAATCACATTTTTTCATTTTGTATTAAAAGGAATTTGCTTTTAATTTCGACAAAACAATCATCATTTTTCATAAATTTGTATCGACAGAAACTTATATTATTTTCGGGGGAAGTCATGTTATATTTTTTCACTGCTTATCAGCATCGATTTGAATTTATTTTTGGTATTTTCATCTTGGAATATATACGAATCAACCGCACGTGCTTTTAATTTTAGAAATTCAGGCCATATTTTTCCAATTCCTATCTACAGAGATTTTGACATTTGTTTTAAGGAAATTATGCCTAATTACAATGAGTGTGAATAGAAATTTACATTTGTTTAAAAAAAATCATAATCTTTAGATCATTCAGTCGTATTATATATCAGGGTTTCAGAGGTTTCTCCAGATTACATGACTTTCGGCCAGGAGCTTCCAAATTGTCCGGTACCATTTATATTCTCTGCTTCAGGTAAGAACAAGTAGTTTTTTTCTCCATTGAAAATGCACTAGTAGAGAAACAGTTTTAACAAATTTCATTTATTTTTCTTGACAATTAACAAACGTCTTGCTTGGTGACAAAGTCGATTTTCAAGTTTTCGACTTATTGACATCACTTGATGCAAATCCTTATTATGTCTATAGGGAAAATGGGACATCTATAGAACTCTCTAGAATTTGAGTTAAGCAATTCTTCTGAGGCAATTTTCTTCAGCGCTTTCTCCAACGATTTTCTGCGTCAATTGTGCAAGAGATTGAAAACTCAGATTACATCGAGTTTTGCAACGAATCTTTGCGACATTCTGTAACTTCGTTCGGAGTGATTATATTCGAAATTACAAGGGCATTGCGTCTTGAGCGATTTTAGCAACTAACTATGTGTATATGTTTATTATATTAAACTGCTTTACTTTTAATTATAGATACTATTTTACTATTAAAATGTCTTCCATCATTCAAGATAAGACTGTTCGTCTTTTTCATTCCACGGATATAGCTCATTTCGGCTACAACGTAAAGATAAAACTAACGTGAGGGTAACATTTTTGGAAAAGGTAAAAATTATTTCTTAATTTAATTATCTATCTTGTTTAAATTTTATTTTTAACTCCAATGTTAAAATAATGAAAAGAGGATGGAAATATCAAATGGAAACATCTTTTTCTCACTTTCTATAACAATTCTAAAAATTGAGAACCGGTTTTTAATACTTAAAGCTATGCAATTCCTAAATTTTCATTTTTAAAGATAAAGATTCCTTTTAATAGTAGCCTAAATACCTTTTGTTACTATTCAGGAGCAAAACCGTGTTCTTATAGCTGCAAAACGAGGAAAAAGATGCAATTCATGTGTTAGAACCTTAGCTTCTAAAACCCTGGCGTTAACAAACTATCCTTTCCCCAAAATGCCTCATTTCAAATTCAAACAGCGACTTTAGGAAGACGGAAGTAAAAAAAAAAAAGAGAGAGAGAAATAAACGAATCTGATGTCTCTGCGAGCAAGCTTTCTTCAATTCTTTTGAGGTTAAACGCAAATTGGGGTTCCAAAAATAGCCTCAGTAAAACTTTCTTTTCTTTCTTCCCTTGAGCATTTGAAGTTTCCTAGCTCATTGTTTATGCATGAAACGAGCTCCATTGAAACATAATGCATTAGTGATCTAAAAGGGGGCTTTGGGTACATAAATAATGTACAGTTTACATGGTTGAATTTCTAAAGAAAAAACATTTATAAATAACTCAATTAGAAGAAAGTTAGTTATTTTTAAGTATATTTGTTGCGACAAACAAGCATTGTATAGATTCTATCATTTGATGTACGATGGAATATTTTTTAAAAATAAAGTTAAAGAGTTAAAAATCAAGAAATCTATTTGATTTCTAATGTTAAGACCTTTGAGTTGCTGTATTTTAAGAATTTAAGTGTAGTACTTGAGGCTAAATTTCCTCCTGGGGTTTGAATTGGTTAATTGTTTTTAATGTTACTGAGATCAATTATCTGGTATATATATATATATATATATATATATATATATATACACATAACCGCTATTCACAGCCGTCTAGTTAACGTAATACTTTCTTTCTTTCTCTTATAAGCATAAAATAGTTTGCACTTATAACTACGTTGAGTTACTTTTTGAGAAATACAGTGAAATAGTTAATGTGAATGAAATTTACATGAGACATTCGAATAGTTAAATTCATATAATATGCGAAAATGTAAGCAATCATAAGCTTTATTAAACGCAATCAAAATGTTTCAAGAGAAAGAATTTCAATGCATTGATGCATTTCCCGCTACGTTTATTATAGACACCCCATATATTTTCAGAACATTATTAAGAATTTTAACTTTATTTCTTGCATAATTTATGTTTAGTGATAAATAACAAATTCAGTGACGGAGACTGCAACTTAAAAATGGTTTGCTAGAAATTTCGCATTCTTTTAACAATAACAATATTTTACCTGAATTTCAAAAAATGTCTGTTTTCGTTTCTATATTCTATTATGGCATGTTGCATTTATTTAAGCAACCAAAACAAGTGTTGAATTCAAATTTGAAATGGAAAAATATCCTAATTGGTTACTTTTGAAAAAACGTTAATACTGCTTTAAAAGGTTTTACATTGAAGGGTTTTATGTTTAGAGATTTCAGAATTTTTTCTATGCAAGAAAAGACAGGTAATTATTCAGGTTTATTTTTTATGATTCAAAGGTACTGAGGATTAATTTCATGGAAAATAAGTTCTGAAAGGAAATTTTAGCATAAAAGCTACAACTCATCGTGAACTGTATATTTTTATCGTAAATAATGCTGAATTGATATAATTTTTCACTTTAATTCATTTTATTAAAAGATTTTCAGTAAAAAAGGAAAGAAAATATTTTCTTTTCTTTCACTTGCTGCGAAGAACAATGGAATTAATTTCACGCACGTTTAACAACGTTAAAACTGAAATTAAAGAATTTGTAACGGAATTAAAATGAGAAATGAGTTCAAATTTGGAGTAAATTAAATCATTTTTTAGTTAACGAGTAATGTTTTTTCGCGAGTAATCTACTATTATTTTGTTCTAATCTTAATAAAATGAATTTCTTCGAAATGAGAACTTTACATACTGATATTAACTATTGTTCACCTTACATTCTTTGCCAAAGAGTTCAAAATTAAATTTTCAATGTTATAGTTAAGTAATTACTTTTGATAGTTTAAAAAACAAATTTATGCATTGAATCGGAAATTAATTGCATCAGATTTGTTTTTAGGAGATCAAATCACATTTCTTCGAAATGAAATGGAAATATTTTTTTTCCTTATATTTTTGGCAAAGCAATCCTTAAAATTTCTTAAATTCGTATCGATGGATTTACATTTGTTTTTGTATATTCAGACTGTATTTCTTTAGTGCTAAGCAAAATAGACTTGAGTTAATTTTAGGCACAAATCTTTATATCTAAACATGTATCAGTCTAGATTTGTATTTTCTTTTCGAAAATCACATTTATTCAAGTCGTATCCAAAGATATTTTGCGTTTATTTTTTGAAAACACGGGTTGTCACAACATGATTGTCTTTAATCATAGGTTGGGCCGCTTTTATAATTTTAATTTTTTTCTTTATGATTAATGTATTTTATTTAGATTATTAGGCCATAATTTGTTTCATGAATACCAATAGAAGTTTATATTTGTCTCTAGAAAATCAGATCCGGTTTTTTCAATTTACCATCAACGATTTGAATTTGTGTTTAGACACCGATTCAGTTTTGACGAGGTTTGTCGTGCCGTCTGTATGTGCGTATGTGCGAATCTCGCATAACACAAAAACAGATAGTCGTAGAAGGTTTAAATTTCGTATTTAAGACCTGCACAAGATTTAGTTGTGCACGTCCCCTTTTGGTTGCGATCGGATGTTCCAAAAGCGGTGTTTTATGCTATTTTGTGCCAATTGCGTGCAAATTTAAAGTCGTTTTCCATACCATGATATTTACCCACAGGCATTACTGAAACCAACTTCATAGCTAAGCATATTGGCGCTCATTTGGCGACAACTTGCGAATATTTCGCCATTTTTTGTTAGTTTGTTTTTTGTAAAATGAATGATTTTTACCGTTTTGTAGAACATACAAGACGTTCGGTCTTCGTCTTCGGCGTCGGCACAATCTATGAATCCGTCGCATAGCATGTGGTCATCTATACAGCGGTAACGCCCCATTCTGTCTGGAGTAGGACAAGCAAACCTTTCCAATCCGTCATCAGAAGGTGCACACTCTGAAAAAGAAGTTTTAGAAATTAACAGAAATGTTCACTTTAAAAAATTGCATTTGAATTATATTCTGATACTAAAATTTTGAGCATCATTTTGTCACGAAAATTGCCTTGTCTTTTTAATTTACTTCACAACAATTTGTCCGTTGCTTGATCTAGCAGCACAGGGGTAGCATAATTTAATGAATAATAATATGTTTTGCTAACCCTGGGATTAGCATAGCATAATAACATATAGACATAATAACATATAATAAGGAGATTTTTAAAGGTACGAGGGACAATCAAATATGAACCGGAATTTATCCCCTGCAGTCAGTGGACTGGCGAGAGCAGCACTGTCTTTTCAGTGTAGTAGGGTGGGGATGTCATACGCCTGTCACGTGACCAAACTGACTCGTCTGGGCTTGCATTCAGTTAGCTTCGCGATGAGTGAGCAAGAGGATCCACCTTACGTTGCGCAACGTATAATTATTAAATTTCTCGCCGTGAAGGTGTGAAACCCGCCGAACTCGTTCGAAGGCTACATGCACAGTTCGGGGAAAATTCTATGAAGAAATCCCAGGTGTATGAATGGCACAAAAAATTTATGGAGGGAAGAGAAGCTGTTGAAAACGAGCCCCATGCCCGCCGTCCTCGGACAAGTGTCACTGAGGCAAACATCGCCACTGTTAGTCGCCTTCTTGAGAATGACCGCCGTTTGACCGTTGCCCCGAAATTTCAAATGAGGTTGACATAAGCTTTGGAAGTACGCAATCTATCATTACAGATGAATTGGGGTTCCGAAAAATTGAACTAGATATTGTTGAACCAGAAAAATTGAACCAAATATACTATTTTTGTTTTAAAAAACAAAAATAATGTTAATAAAATATCAGCTTTCTCAGTGCACCAGACGCAAACAGCGCTTGAAAAAATTCCCGAGGCGAGTATTTACTTCTTTTGTAACAAGAAAAATGCTAATGGTCCAAAATTCGAAATCGCAAAAAAACGGAACATTCCGGATTCGGGACTTTGAACTGTACCTGTGAAAGTACATCTTCAAAATGAAAGAGTTTGCTTTAAAATTAAGCGATTTCTATTTCATGCTACGTATTTCAGCTTCAAAATTTTGTAAGGCCGTTTTCTTTTCATACGTCTGAAATACTTTAATCTCCAGTAATCCAAGAGGAAAAAAAGGCATATAAACCTCAAAGTATAGCGGCCAACACGATAAAAATGTTTCTCTTCGGGGTGAAAAACTTTATTCGTTGCTTTTCCGACAGTTTGATCCCCAAGTGATGATATATACTATCGAATAGAACGGGGAGAAGTGGTTTTATAAAAAATAGCTTGCAAAAGATGGTTTTTTAGATCGACATTTTCTCTCAGGCTTATTCGAATATCGTTTTATTTCCAGCCATTGTCAAAGCCGCAAGGAAAATATTTTCTTTGACTTTCGGGACTCTGTGTTGCCGTCCTCTAACCCACATAAGCCCTTTTGTCATCTGGTGCATTTTTTGCCGCCAAGAACCTAGCATCCCTGCTCAATAAATTACGATTTCAAATCTTTTATACATTAGTGAAGAATAGGCTAAATAAATCTCTTTTTTATTAAAAAGAAACTTTCTGAAGAATTTTTCAGCCGACACATTTTACATACGAATTCATTTCAGTTATATTATGAAATATTGCTGTACTTTATTTCCTCGAAAAGTCCTATCTGCATACAGTAGCAATTTTTCGAAAATTTTCACCTCTTAAAAGAATATTTATACAATGTGCTCCTCATGTTGCTAAACGAAATAGACAAATACGGAACTGTAGTAAAGTATTTAGCTGTCGTGTGCAAAAACCCAACACAAAGTACGTATTTTGAATTTAAATGAAAGTGAAATCAAGAGATGACACTCATCTCTTTATAATTTACAATGTAATGTACGAGTATATCGTTAAAGTAAGGTATATTTTTTACATGAGATTAGCATTCACTGGATTATAACAGGAAGCGTAAGAGCTTTATTTAAAATATACATATTAGACTTCCTAATATGTCTCATTATAAAATAGTTGAACAGGGTAAATATTTTTATGATTGTGACACATGTATAACACAATAAACACTCGTTCTCATTCAGGTTCACTGGCATACGAATTTTTGTTTTAGTCCGTGCATTTCCTCCGGAGATACAACAGTCAAGCTTAACGTAAAAAAATATGATTACACAACAAACCTTAGAGCAATCGGCACCAAAAGCAAATCGGCACCTGTTTTCATTAGGGCTCATCTGCGTACCAACTATCGTTCGGTCCAGTACATATCGTTTTTAATTAGAGTGGCCACAGAAAAAAAAATGTACACGTACACTCAAACGCACCTACGCGCATACGTGAACATTTTCCGAAAATGGTTAAAATGTGATCAGCATTTCTTAAAACGTGTAAATCCATGAAAAAAAATTCAGGAAATTAATACTTCTTCGATAAAACTTAGGTGTAGAAGAAAGAAAAACAGTACCAAACATTATTTTAAATATGCTAAAACTAATTAATTAATTCATTCATCTGAGCTTAAATTCAGAAAGTCCATTTTTACACATCATGAACAGTTGAAATGCCTATAAAAATATACCCAAAGATGCCGAAGTTTGATTGTACAAACATGCTTTTACATGCATGATTGTCAAGTTTACATTAATGTATATAGTTAATTTAAGACTCTTGCTCCAATGTATTTTATGCTACCAACCAATCAAAATGAATCGCGCTCTTAAAATAACTTTAAACAGATTTGAGTTTCTCTATACAGTTTGAGAACTTTAAAACCTGTTAAAGTTAATAAATATGAAAAGAAAATATCACGAGAAATGATATAAATTTAAAGCAATAATAATTTATTCTCTACGAAGTGTACAAAAATGCATTTATGATAGATTTACGATTGTACTTTGCCATAAAATTGGAGAAAATGTCAGGTGTCAAAAAGTATGGAAGAAACTTATGTGAATGAAAAAAGGAACGTAAAAAAAAGCCAAACATTCAACATCACGCAATCAAGAATATATTCCTTTGAAATTTTAAGGATTTGAAATATTTCATTCATAGCAGGGAATGAAACGCCAGAAAAAAAATCTTGTTATAAATTTCTACATTAATACTGCCAAATATTTTACAGGACATATACAGTTAGGAGTTCTGTACTTCGTACAAGGGAGTATTGTAATCGCGAACAATTTCGCACTCAAATATCAGCCTAAATTTGCATTTTAGTCAAAAATTAAGCAGTTTGGACAGTTTTTTCACAATTTCCTTCATCAACGTTTTTACAAGAATATTTACATCGTGAATCCCCGCGAAAAGCTTGCGAGAGCCTTTTATGCCCTCTGGAGCTGCATGTTACGTGATGATGCACCGGTATTGCTATTCGTTACTATTTTTAGTTCACATTACATAATCTTTCCCGCGTTAGTTTCCCGGGATGGGGGACATCTAAAAAATATCAATGTTTCAAAAACGAAACAGAATTCAAAAACGAGTCTAAAAAAGTTATTTAATTTTCAATGTTATATGTATGTACATACTCACGTGCGTATGTACCACTGAAATATTGATTTAGACCATTCCCGAATCCGTTTTGACGAGTTTTGTCGTGTCGTCGTTTGTTTGTACGTACGTGCGTATGTACGTATCTTGCCTAACTCGAAAGCAGTTCGTCGTATAAGGTTGAAATCTCGCATGTAGGACCTGCTCATGATATAGTTGTGCACTCGTCCTTTTGCTTGCATTCGGATATTCCAAAAGAGGTGTTTTACGTGATTTTGTATCAATTGCGTGCAAACTTCCAGTCGTTTTCAATACCAAGATATTTACTCAAACAAACTCCATAGTTTTGTATATTGGCGCCCTTTTGGCGACACCTTGAAAATAGGCCGCCATACTGGAAAATCCCATATGGCGCTGTTGGGTCACATGAGGTCGCGCGAACCAATGCCATACAACGGTCATGCGTACGTGGTCTAATCCTAACAAGAGATGTTTTAGAGTTTCTTATAGCAGATTTCCGGTTTTCATTTGACTCACCTTCGTACAAAGACATAATAAGAGAAAGAAAAGTGATTTTAAGCACATTGAAAAAATATCACGAACTGCATGAAGGGGGAACAAGAGGGAAAATCAAAATCAATACAGGAAAACAAATTAATTTTGTTTTAAATAAAGTAACAAAAGTCACATTCGAAGCAAAATAGTATTTCATTTGAGTTTTCAATGAAAAATGTAAATTATTTCAGTTCAAGTAAATTCTTCGAAAACTATATTACTATAATACGGAAACTATTCAAGAATTCCTGTTTATTCTTCAAAAACATAAACCAGTAGGATAACATAACACAAAAGAAAAAAAAATCAGACGTCAACTTAATTTTGCTGCTAGAAACCGACAAACAAAACTTTTCCAGCCGAAATCAAATGGTAAAACAAATATTGCTGTAGGAGAAAATCTGTGTTTATTTGGAAAGGATAACACAATCCATCTGGCATTGAATCTTGGGAAACAGATGTATTTCCTTTGGCAGAGAGGAATATAAACAAAATCGTACATCATAAGAAAGTAGAAACACAAAATATTTGTTTTTATTTACGTTACAATAAAAACACTTGCATCCCAATGAAGGGTTTAAGTGTTAACAAGAAGTAACTCTCTCAATGATAATTCGAATTATAGTTTAGGAAGCTCTTCCTTTTAGTTCACAGGGGACTAACGTATATTTATTTATTGTTTTCTTCATTTAATTTCCTATTTAACATTTCACCCTTATTCTCATGAAGTAGCATATATGCTACCTGGGATTTTCTCCTACTTTCTATTTGTTAAGTGACGTCAGCGCGTTTGTTGCATTGTTATTTGCTAACTCTTATTCTCATAAAGTAGCATATATGAGAATAAGGGTTAATAATTGAGCCCTGAAATGACCTTTCCCTAATTTCATTGTGGGTCGATTTATTTTTTCCTAATATTACTTGTATCCGTTCGTTTTGGGGCAACAGTATTACTTTCTCTGCAACACCGCTTAACTTCTATTTAGTTTTAGACCGAGAAAACAGGTACATTCATCCAGAACTAAGCGAGCCTATTTTCCGAAGAAAGGGTTTGATCTGGATTTCTAAGAATAATACCACACTTTACAGCTTCTATTCTACAATCAAATGAAACTTAGGGTTTCATTTGATTTTGCCAAAAAATGTAATGAATGGCACAAATTTAATGCCAAAACATTTTCATTTTAGCAAACTAAGTTTTTCTGTAACTGTGACAACTGTCTCGGCGTGGAACTCAACGATGTCATGTTTTTAACTGCCCTGCAGTCGCTGGAGGCCTTCACTTCTTAAACTACACTACAAGTCCGCCCAGAAACCCCCCGCACCTGCCATTTTCTGGCCTACCGTATTTTTAGATGCCCCCGAGTGCAAGCCCTCGGCAGCAAATGGGGTTCCAGGAGAGCTCGACCAACCGCAAATTTATGAAAACCATTAAAAAAAAAATACAGGTCATTGCAAAACACTAAAAGTCATAATGCGCGTGGTGCGTAATACAAAGATTGCATAGTGTATGTAAATCAACATCAGATAACAAAAATTGTTACACTACAAGCATTAGTATCACTGAGCAATTGCGCACAACCAAAGCCGCACCACACTATAACAATATAACTCAATATAACTGGATATAAATTGATAGATGAAGACTTATATTTATAAAATGCCATAGAGATAGCAAAGACTATTCAAGCACACGATGAGCTATGATTCAATTGAGGATACGACACTAACCAAGCAACCTAGTTTTTCTTTAAAGAAGACATACGTTCTAATATTAAATTCATGTAATTGGCACATAATCATACACCACAGGGAGTAACTAAAAAGCAGATCTATTACTTTTTCCTAATTAATTTTCACAGTTTATTATATAGCAATGACGGCTACTTGAGATTTAGCACCATTCCAGCAGAATTTACAATTCTCCACGTACGGGCGACCAGTTGGTTTTGTCCATAAAAAGAAACAACACTTTTTATTACAAAAATACAAAAGACACCAAGTTGTAAAATGATCGCAAATAAATACATACTTAAAATATAAAATAAGAAAGAAAAAATTTTTTTGGTTTGTTTGCTTAAATAAAGTATGCACGAAAAGCATGAAAAGTAAAGAGCGCAATGCTTTATTCCTTTTGAATTTTAATGTTTTTAAAATTCAAACGATAATAAATGCAAATAAAAATGAGTGAAAAACTAAAAACCAAACGGAATCTTAAAATACGATTAAAGGTTACATTGTATATTTTATTTTTATTTTTAATTTCACGGTGTAAATCGTCCACGAGAAATTAATATACCCTCCTGCAAGCAAAAAAAAAAAGTAAATTAAATGACAGCGAGAACATTTAGAGCAGTTAAATTAATTTAAAATATAGCTCAAGAAAAGTAATGACGTCGAGACAACCAAAAGGTTTAATTTAAGAAAAAGAAAGAAAGAAAATGATGTTACGAAACTTGAAGCAGGAAAAAAGGCAGACTTAATTTTGCACAAAATATATTTTAAAAAGCGTTTTGACATTCTAACTAGCTCAAAAAAAAAAAAAAAAAAATGCTCTCAGAGGGAAGATAAAAATAAAAATGTCAGAATGACTACACTCTTTACCACAAAATAGACGTTTATTAAATTTTTGCTGCTAAAAAACTTGCACCAAAAATGTAGAGAGTGAAAAGTTAATTTCCCCAAAGCGCCAACGCTAAGAAACGCTGGTTTAACTTGACTTATAAATGTGTCTAGAAACTTGAAATTGCTCTTAGAATATCCAGATAAAAGGAACCAAACTTTTTTTGGGCATAAAACAGGCAGCTGGGAAAAACCACGACACTTGCATTACATAATAATAAGACAGATGTCTTTTCCTCTTAGTAGTACTCCAAGCAGCATTTTTCATATTTCTTTTGTTTCTGGATATGATTTATCTTGAGAAAATCTCGATAAATAGAGAGACGTATTTTGTCTTGTTTATAAAGTTTCTCTGCTGTTTCAAGTGAATTAAGAAATATGGTATTGCTCTTCAAGGATGAGATTTAATATTTCGTTTGAAACGCGTTTTCATCAAGATTGATCGTTTATTTGTTTTCGTACGGAATTGGATAACGAAACTAAGCTTTCATTTGGTACGCCTTGTCATACCATATTATAGCATTTCGCATCAAAAATGTATCGTTCAGGTATTACACCTTGAAAACTAAAGTTAAACTGATTTTCGTTTTTCTGTTCGAAGTTTTTAACATATCCTTTACTTGATGGCTTATTAATGGTATTTTTAAACTCGATTCAATTATTCATTATGTTTTCGGAAAGTTATTACTTATTGTTATGTAAAAATTAAAGTTTACTCCTGTGAACCTAATAGATTAGTACAGTGCTGCGTTCGTTAATAATAGGTTTCTTCTAATATAGTTCTTGAAATGTGTGTAATGCTTCATTTTTATTATTAGGTTGAACGCAAAGAGACAATACAACAATGGCATGGCTCATTATAAGGAAAAGCATCCCTAATAATGAGCCGAATAGACAGTCGAATAGACTAGTAAAAACACTCTACTGTGAAAACGTTTACAAACATTAGAATGTTCTATATATCATTTATCCGGAGTCTTCCGTAAAATCAGAGAATTAAAATTACAAAGTATTAAAAGAATGAAAAACACAGAATCCTCTATAAATTGCCAGATACTGTGTCACAGTAGTGGCACCATCTCCGAGCCGCTGAATTATTAGCTCTGGCACACAAAGTCGAAGGTGAGTTCAGTTGAGCCCACGCTGCTGTTATTCTTGTGCCTTAGGCCGCTCGGCCAAATATGTCTCCTGCATTGGAAGGAATGGCGGCCGAGGTCTAGGCTTCTCATTATATCTAAAAATAAACCGTACTCCAACAATATATAATACATTTCCTTGACAACTTTTTAAACTTTTAGGGGCAGAGTTCTTACGTACCTTAACATATCTTTCTCTTTAGTCGTACAGAGTGCAGGGAAACGAGAGTTTTATTGTGAAACTATTATCAAGAAACGTTCGTTATTTATTTTAAGCAAGCTCTTCGTAAATTTACAGAAATACTCAGTTTGTTTTCTGTATTTTTACAGAATTTTTTACAGTGTCTAATCAATTAGATCCCTGATACATATTTTTGAAGAATTTGATAAAAACATGCGTTTGATCTAGAATTGTTGGTGAGAAAGAGTTAGTGATCTTAAGCATTGAATTAAAATCGATTTAGGTTTTTCTAAGATAAAATTAAGGTCAATAAGAAGTTAATGCAATTTTTGAGAATAATTGCCCTTAAGAAGGAGCAATCCCTAAATAATGTTCCTGTTAACTCTGTTTGTAAACTTCTGATCCACAGTTTAAAGGTACCTGATTCTAAATATAGATTTCTAAAGATAAATTTTACGCGCTGAAAATGGCTTTCTAGTGCCATTTTTGGTTCCAGTCAGAATTGAGCTGACCCACGCTAAATTTCCAATAATTTCTCATTTACTTCTATGTCAGTAAAAATGGATTTAAATGCTTCTATGTTATATAACTAGAGCATATTTTTTATCAAACGTGCAAAAATTCATAGCGTCGATAGCTGAACAGAATTATAAATCTTTATGAGAAAATACATGAAGCCATTTTCAGGGTAAAAAGGTGCGTAAACACACCATTTCAATAATCTTTTTTTAAATTTTTGTCTGCTATTTTTAGGGATTTTGAAGACATCTTACGAATATTAGTAATTCAGTTGGAGTAAAAGCACTTTGTTTAAACATTTTTGAAATAGCTCTCTGTAGCAAGTCATACTTCCAACCTAGTGGAGCTCATCAATAAACGGAAGGAGCTCTCTTGTCTGGGAATTCCTGGTTTTTCCGCGAGAAGAGATTGGATTCCTAAGTAGAATTAGCAACAATAAAAAACTTTCTTTTCGTTTGAAGAATTGTTAAGGTTTAGTATCAGGAAGTATTCGGCAAAAAATTGCAAATACCACCATTTTATACAAAGATTCTCAGCCATCTTTACGTTCAGTAAAATAATTCGTTTTGAATTCAACCTTTGTTAATAAATTAATTCCTAAAACTATAAATTCGTAAAAAACCTTTGCTGCTTGAAATATTATAATAATTCAGATAACAAAATGCTAATACAATTTACAAAAGTCACAATTTTAGTTAAAAAAACGCAAATAAAAGACTATCTTATAGAACAATGAAGAATTTATAAAATTAGGCTACTTTAGTTTAACAATAAAACATAAAGAAATATTAAATCGTCAAAAAATGTTTTAATTTATACGGTTTCATAGTGGTCCAAAATCACGTAACAAACTTCCCTGACAAATCAAGTTGAATATAAAACAGTTGCGTTAATCGCGTTGTAGAAACCGTGGCGTCACATTTTTTTTTCATTTTTTGCCATGATTTGTTTAAAATTCAAAACATCGTTGCATTATCTAAACATTCCAAACAAAGCTATCGTTGCCATTTGACAAATAATAATTCTGATAATTTCCTCAGAGCCAAAGTTTTTTTTTTAACCTAATTAACTTGCTTCTAAATTGCTTTTTGCACTATCTGGTTAGTATGCGCAAAGATAAATAATATTAAATCAAGATTTAAAATGTTTTAAGTTACATGGTTTTATATAAGTAATGGTGGTCGAAAACCGCGTAACAAACTCGTGATAAATCAAGTTAAATAATATGACCGAATTCAAACAAAGCTATCGTTGTCATTCGACAAATAATAATTCTGATAATTTCCTCAAAGCCAAAACTATTAATTTTTTTCCTAATTAACGTTATAATAAATTATAAAATGGATGGAATATTGTATTGTCATCGAAGATAAGCTTGCGTGCAGAGTTAGAAGATAATTTATGCAGTAATAGTGGTCGAAAACAGCGTAACAAACTTTCGTGACAAATCAAGTTAAATAAAAGCGTGTAATAAAAATAAAAAGAAAAAGGATACAGGTCCGGGTAACTTACAAAAACAGTACCAACATCATCAACATTGCAATTGTCCTCATGGCTATCGTTGCTACCATTAATAATAATTGTAAGCAAATTTAATTTTTACTGCTTATAATATTAGAAATTTAAAAGTTCCTATTTCATTAGTGTTAATACTGTAGTCTTTAAAATCATTACATCACTGTTCTGCTGACACTAATAAACGTCACCATTTTTGTTATAATAATGTAAACAATGACAATTTTAAAGAACAATGGGGATCTGATACAATTGGGATACTTTCGTTTAATAAAATTAAAAAAAAGACCCCATACGTGCTCGTGTACACACACTTACAACAAACATTGCCATCATCATCAACATTGTATTGTTCAAATGAATATCATAGATATTTTTATAGTTATTTATTGATAATTGAAAATAAAGTTCATTTTTACTGCTTATAAGATTCATTTGCTAAAATTGCTGTTAATGCTGTTAGCATTAAAACTAATATATCACTTTTTTTTATGCTGGCACTAACAAAAGTCAATATTTTCCTTAAACTAACGTAAACTACGACAGTATTATAGATATATATGTAACTTATAAAATTGGGCTATTTTCGTTTAGCCGCATCGAGTTATCTAAGTATATAGTATAAAAGAAGCCTCAACACCACTGTCCTACACATTTTCGTAAACAGCTCTCAGCATGAATACCAGGAGATATGTCCCATCAAAAGCTCTCATCTATTTCAAGAGAAGGAAACTCATTTCTCGGATCCGCCAAGAGAAACCCATCATCGTTTCATCGTTCAAAAACAATCCTGTGACATTTAGGACACGTGATAGATTACCTGTCCATAGTTGACAGTTGCTGAAAAGGATATTTTCCCTTTAGGCTGCGTCTAATGCTTCGATTTTTGAAAGGATACCAGAAAACAAGTTCTTATTCCGGAGAGGAAATATGCTGAGGACAGTACGGTATTGATATTAATAGATCACCTGGCTGTTTATCTTTCATTATGATAGTTTGTTTGAGTTGTGTTGAGTAGTTCAGAAGCTCCTAACGAAGAATAGTGCATGATATTTTTTGATGCGGGAAAATTTGGAGGAAAGTTCGTTTCTTGAAGACTTTAAAAGGTATGTTATCTATATTTGAGTATGCAATAGGGGAAATCCAAGAAAACTCCGATCAGGAAACTAAACATGACCACAACACCTTACATCTTTGCTTTTTCAACGTAACAACTGTGATGCCGGGAATAATTTTATTATTTACTTAAAAGTAAATTTTTTACTGTGTCCTTTCTTTAACACATTGAAGGACAGTATAGGAACAAGTGAGTGAAGTTCAAAAATTAACACTATATGTTTTTGTAATTTTTAGAATATTAGAAGTATAGTTTTACTCTTTCTGCTTAACTAAACTTAATTTTGGTTAATTCAGCACCTTTAATTAGGTTGCGGCTATAATCGTCATGGCGCCAGCGGACACTAGACACTAAGTAATGGGACGATGGCGGTAGTTAAATGTATCAAAAACAACTATAAATTCAACAGAAAACACGATTGCACTACTACCTTCACAACCACGTGCAACTGAAGCTGCAAGTCGTGTAACAGGTGGAAAACGGAATTTAACTTAAAATATTGTTTCCAAAATATGACACCAGGTTTCTACTTGTACGGCGGTAAATGCACATTTGTGCCGCTATAGCCGTAGTGTCAAAAAAACTACCGCTTTGTTTTAGACGGCTACTGCAGTCATGCCGCATAGTGAACTTCACTGTTAAAAATTTCTCGTGAGAAGATAGTAAAATAACCATTTATTTTATTGTTATTTTACCATATTTAATTACAACAGTTGAATAACCATTAAAAAGATGGTACTCAAACCGCTGATTATGAAAAATTCTCTGTTTATCCCAAAGAACGTTTAACTAACCGTAATTTTCAAGCGCTCAATAAGCACCGTTCGTCCAACTTGGTTGCGAAACCTTACCGGTCACACGTTGTCGTTAAAATATTAATCAAGATTTATCACTTCAAATCTGCATGTGTATATAAAAAAAGAAGAAAAAAAATGGCTCAAGCAGTGGTTACTAAATAGAAACACATAAAAATGTAAATCAAAAAGTAGAGACATCGGATTCCCGAACTGTTTGCGAATGAGCGAACCCATAATTTGAGCTGCTGAAGCTTGTTTGTATTTTAATTTTTGCAGCAAATAAAATGATTTTTGCCAATACACAATAAATTTAGGCCAAAAATGAGTTTGGATCCAATTAAAAAGTAAAATTACAATTTTAATGCACATTAATTGTTGGAAAAGAGGATTTATTCAGAAATAAACGACCGCTTTACGTGGTGAAGGTGGCCGAGTGGATAGAGAGCGAGGCTTGTACACCGCGCATTTGGGTTCGAGTCCCAAGCACTTCTTTTACGGTTTCTACGTCTCAAAGATTCTACGCCTCGAAATGGTTCAAAAACTGTCAACATTTTGTTTTGAAGCCATTTTCAAATGGTTATAAAACCGTAAACTTTTGTATTTACGGCTTTTTAACCTAGCTTATTGGAAGTGGTTAGGTCCCGTAAAGATAGAAAAATGTTCCAAACCGTAAATTTAACGATGAATTAGATGGACAGACTGCTGCCGGTCATTTAACCGTAATTTCATGATGAAATTTCTAACAGTGTTCGATTTAACGGCTATAGACGCAAGTGTCCGTCAACTTGTTAATAAAAATAATTAAGATCTAGGAGAATAAGTTTAGACGACAGATTTCATCGTTATTGTTTTGGTTTTCGAAACCAAAACTAACAATTGAGTCTTTCTTCAAAACTGATTGCGAACAAGAATTAATGCTTTTCATTCCAATACGTCTGAAACAAAATGAAGGTAGACAAGGCAAAAACTTTTATTGGAAATTACCCTATTCCCGTCAATTTTATAAGTGTACATTGGGGATTAAACTAATTATTTGCGAGTGATATTAATGTTCACCATCATGGATATTTACCTTTCTAAGTTGTTTTGTGTTCAATTTCTTAATGGGTTATTTCTTTCTTGTATCATTATACGTTAAATTGTTATATAATTTTGGCTTTAAAAAGAAAAATTGCAATACTTATATATTATTTGAAGTTACCTATGCCATTCAATATAAAATGAAGTATTATTTTTAATGGGAAGTATTTAAAAAGCTACAGAAGAGGTTGCTCAAACCCTTTTGTATTGATAACTATGAATTACTAAGGTTAGCATGTAGTTATAAGTTTATTATAAAGTGAAGCATTTATTTTAAAAGGGTGGTATTTTAATGACTAAAGAAAGGTTGTCCAAGCGCTATTATATTGTTAAATATGAATATTGCTACGATTAGCGACTGGTTAATAACTTTAAAATAAAATGAAGTATTTATTTTTAAAGATTGGTGTTTAAAAAGTCATACCAAACTTAGTCCAACTTACTCAATTTTGCGCATGTCATTTGCAACTTATCCCCACCAGGAAGACCATTACAAAAATTGATACTTGTATAAATTTTACCCCTCGGGTAAATCAAGGCATAAAGTTGATGTTCATGCACAGGCTTCATCAGAATCATAAATTACACTTACCAACAAAGAGCTCTGTCGTGTTTAATTTTGTGCAAAGTGAAGACAGATGCCCGAAGCTTTGCCCGCAAAGCGGTTGCTTCACTACAAAAGCGGACTGAAATTGATGGTGTTATTCATTTCGGTGAGCTCCCTTTTGATGGCAGAAAAGCCATTGTTATTCATTTCTACTTATGTGGGTGTTATTTAAATCTCACAGAGAAAATATGGCGCAAAGAGCTTTAATGAGTAAGATCGTGTTGACAACGTCGTCTTGCAATCCACAAGTGAGCTTTTGTTGAAATATAGTTTCACAATTCAATTATATTTAGACACTCTCAAAAGGATTGCGCTTTTTTGTTAGAAAAGGATGCTCAAATGGAAAAAAATCGAATCCTTAATGAACATCTTCTATAAAAAATGCATTGTAAGCACAGTTGTTTTTTACTTCTGTCTTTTACTTTCTTTCTTTTTAATTTCTGTTTTTCAAAGTAAGAATAAAAAATCTATACATAAATAGGCAAATACAAAACAGCGAAGTAACATTTTCGCCTCTGTTTACCAACGGTTTTGTTACTTTCTTTCATATATAAGCTATTGATAAGTTTTAGTGTTACAAATTTAAAAATAAATGGAAATCGTTTTTTTCCCTCCTGCTTTCAACATAGCTTCCAAGGAGATATTTTTAAAATTCTATTCGTCACACTTTTATACTACTCCGTACATCTATAATGTATCATATTTGTACAATACTCAATACAGTTTTTACTATTTATAATTCAAAGAAGAACAAATGTCAAAAACAAAATAAAAGAGAATATGTAATCTACTAAATTAATTCCAAAGCAAAACAATACAAATCTTAAGGTGTCAGTTAATCCATTTCCAATAAGCTAAAAAACTGTTTTAAATGGTTAAAGGTGGAAATTATCAAGGCTTTGCGGTTAAAGCCCGAAGTAGAGGTACAATTATCTTTTTATCTATCTATCTATCTATATATATATATATATATATAAAGAGAGGGAGAGGCCAAAATGGGAGAGTGATAGATATATATAGCTTTTTAAAGACATTATATTTTAGAAAGTAAGATTGGAAAAAACTACCATAAAGAAGTTGTAAAGTGGAAATAACCAAAATAAATGAAAAAAAGAAAATCTGACTGCCTCTGACGAGTTTTCCTTCACTCCACTATTTTGTTTAATTTATATTAATTATTAAATTATATGTATATATATACATAATTTATATTAGTGACTATATATATACATAATTTATATTGTTGACTTCGCATTGTAAAAAAATGTCATTCCTGTCAACTGGGGTAATTTGTAAGAGTTCTACAAGATGTATTAAATTTGAAGCTAACTGTTAAATAAATATCTGCAGTATCACTAATGAACATTTTTTTTTGTAATTATAAAAATAAATCATTAATGAAAGTAAAATATATGAAATATTGGAATACATCAGTAACGAATAAAATTATTTAGTAGTTTTAAATCATTTGTAGAATATTCAAAATAAAGATATCTTGATATCTTTGACGATTATTTGCCAAAAAAAAGGAAATTACTCATAAAAGAAGACTTACTAACGAGAATAAATTATCTTCGAATACGAAAATAGTTAGCTAATAAAAGTAAAATTCATGCAATGGGATTGCGAAGAAAAAATATATATTGTGTGTGTTTTAACGCACACAAAAAAGTGTTGGTTTAGAGATGTAGTTTAAAAAGCAAATTTATTCTGAACAGGACCAACAAAATAAAAAAATAACTTTTTACTTAAGAAAATAAAAAAGCACCAATGAAAATAAAAACACGAGCAACAATAAAAAATATATTTAAAGTTGTTTGAAAACGAGTGAACATTGCATATTCATTAAAAGGTAAGATGATAACAAATTGCAGTAAAAATATTATAGTATCAACATGTATTAAAGAAAGTCTGCACTACTATGAAAGCAAATCAAAAACACATTACATTGTAAAAAATATCAATTATTTGAATCAAGAAAAGTGTAGATTTGAAAATTGAACAGTAAAACATTATCTTTTCAATACATGCTTACAGCTTAATTTATGAAAAAAAAATTAATTACTGCGAGAGTGTGAAAAGAGGTTTTGAGCATAAAAAGAATACTATTATAATAAAATAATTTCATTAAGAAATGAATAAAAAATAAATAAAACAGTACTCAAAATAATCCATTTTAAAAGAAAAATAAAACTGATAAAACTCAGAAATACCTGCAAGTCTAACAATGGAACGCTAATAAAAAATTTAAAACAAAAAAATGGCTTAAAATTAGTTACTGAAAGTATACAATAAGTGAAGTTATAAAATAAAATCACAATTCATAACTGGGTGCGTTAGTAATTATAAAATAAAATTACTAGCTTGATTTGTATATCGTGTATGATATACAAATAGGTAGATAGGTACATATCGGGAAAAAAAAGATATGTATGTGGGATCGACACAACCATTGGTGAACAGTTGAACTGATTTACAATTGGAACCGAACTACAATTGTTACTGAACTGAAATAGCTTTTTGCCGATTGGCAACGGAGCTGGCATAAAAGGCGTTACAAGTTGTGTTCCAGTCAGTTGAGTTAGTTGTTCTTCGGAGAGAATGGCCAAGCAGTGCCCTCTCAATGTTAAAATTATTTTCTGTACATAGTTGTAAAATATGTTAGTTTCTTGATTAAATGCTTAAAATTCACTTGCTGCTTCTTGACCCAATTATTGTGAGAAAATGGGAGTCCTACATGTATATCGTATAAAAAATATGATGTTAGGAAAATAATGTGTATCAGGCGAACTAAAATGCACAAATGTGAACCAAAAATAGATAGATAGGTATATATATATCGGGTTAAAAAAAGATATGAGGAAACCTATAATGCATAAATATCAACCAAAAAATAAAAGGAAGAGATGTGTTCATTTTTAAATATCAATAACTAAAAACTAATAATTAACTAATTTTTTTCCTAAAAATCATGCATTGTGAAGTTCCATGACGCTTGATTAACGAATTTTGTTTCCCACGTAGGCAAAATAAAAATAACAGGCATGCACAAGAACGGAAACTGAAAAGGAATAAAGGACAAAGAAAAATAATTGATACTGATAACTTATTATTTGACACATAAATTTCCTCAGACTGATAAACTGTAACTGTTTCCCGATAATTCACGTACAGACCCACGAGCTCGCGTGCGCTTGTCAGTTAAGTCACTGCATCTCGGGATTTTCATTTCGACTGTCTTCCAAAACTCATTCTGAAGTTCTAATTCTACTTCCACTCATTCCCAGCTGCCAGGCTGCTCAAAACTCGATAAACAGCAATCTATTGTAACGGCCAGGAGCAAATTATCCATTTAGTTGAGGCTGTCTCGTTGCTTGGTAACGGCAGGTACCGGAAATGTCTTTGTGTTTGCAAAAGCTAACAGTGAGGTGTTATGCAAGTTTATGATAAATATATATTCAGTATTTAAGATTTTATTTATTTCCATGTATACTTTCAAAAATAATTTTTAACTTGTTCAAAAATTTTTTTGAAGTGCATCTAACAATTTAGGGGTGGAATATATTTTCTCTTTATCTCTTTCTCTCTCTCTGCCTCCCTCTATCTTTGTTTCTTTATCTCCCTTTGTCTCTTTCTCTTTCTCTCTCCCGCCCCCCCTCTCTCTCTCTATCTATATATATCATATATATATATATATATATATATATATATATATATATATATATATATAATATATATATATATATATATATATGTATATACTATACACACATACATAAGCAAAATATTTATTACACGTAAATGGTTAAAGCAACTTTTTAGGAAACGTTTCAAAGGCAGTCACAATTTAATCTTTTGTGGCATAAAAATGCATCAATTATATTTTCATTTCAAATTTGCGTATTTTAGTGTTGTTCATTAAAAAATCGAAATTTCTTCCAAAAATAATACCCTACATTTTGAAACCGCACATATTCGGTTGAATTTTTATATTATATGAATTTATTACACGCTTAGTTTAGATCATACAAAGCAATACGTGCCGGAAGTAGAGCAAAATTATAAAATAAACAAAATTATCTGTAATATATGGCCTTAAGTAGTGTAAAAATATTGCAATAAAAAATTAATTCAAATTTATTAACTGCACTGATCTATGGTAGAAATCGTCTTTAATAAATATTTATCCTTTTATATTCCTCATGCAACGCAACTGAGACATTAATTTAAAATACTTTGTTTTTATTAAAAGAAAATACTATTTGAGCAAACGACTTTATTTACGAAAATATTTCAAGTGTAATTGCTGTTAGGAACTAATTCATTTTTACTGAAAACTGAACTTTATAGCGCAAACAGACGAGAAGAATAAGCCGTTTAAATTAAACAAACACTGAAAAATTGAATAAAGTTTCAGTTGTTTGTGTCTATGTAAACATAATACTTTATTTCAATTCTGGATTAAATTATCATAATACTCGATCAACATGCGATGTTTTGGTAGATAACTCATATTTTCAATTAATGGCGTCTCACGTGCATCGCATGCAAGAGTTCAAGTTTGTTTTGCTGGTGCTATATTTAGAAAATCATTCAAAAATAAATAAAAAATGTGTGCATGCACAATGCAATGAAATGTACACACACAGCAGTTAAGCTTGCTTCTTTTGCATTATATCCATTCATCCATTTATATATTTACAAACTGGGTTTAATGGAAAGCAATTATGTTTATCCTTTTAAGCCAAAATGAAGTCATTTTGTAGAACAAATGTCCCTTCCCATTTGTGTTCAACATTTATTCAAATAAGAACAGGATTAATAATCCCTAATAGTTTTTCATGAAGACAAATGCAAAGGTTTTAAAACTTTTTTTTTTACATTTGGTGGCTATGAATAATTTTTGCGCAGTGTAAAACCTTTTTAGCTTTTATTGAAGATTCTGTTAAAATTTTGTATATATGTATAAAAGCAAAAAAAAAAAAAAAAAAAAACAACAACAACAACATTGTGAATAGCTATCGTCATTAAAATTATAACACTATATTTGGACTTAAAACTCTTGTTTCTTTGCAGTTTTTTTTTCAGAATTTAACAGTGCTAATTATTATTATTATTTAAAAAACTAAATGATAGATATAATTTTTTTTTTAATTTTCAGTTGCAATGAGTAATAAAAAAAAGATGTAGCGAGGCAAACAATTAAGCATGAACAGATAACAATTTTTAAAACTCTATGACATGACATATTTGATAAAAGCAAAATAAGTTTATCCCATAATCGCTTGTGACTGAATGTCTGAAATATTAAAATGTTCAATTAGGTCTTGAATTCTTTCGTGTCTCAATATTGAAATTTTAGTATTAATACGTGTAAAAATTCAAGGTTTTCGACGTAAATTTTTAGAAATTTTTCATTATAACAATTAATTTTTATCTTTGCGGAGATTTGTTGAATTTACCTGAAAATTTCTGAACTAAGAAAATTATTTTGGTTTAATCTTTTGCAATAAGTACAAATTCCTGCTAATCAGACTAAAGCTTGAGCAAATTTGCATCCGAGTGCATCAAGCGTTTGATCGATTACATCGTTCCAATTTATGGCCCGAATACGTATTATTTATGTGTTTTGTTTTCAGATTTTCATGTCTTTGAAAATAATTTTATTTTTATATTTGAATATAATTGATGATACTCGTGATTGATTAAATACACAACACATTTCGAAATTGAAAAAATATTAACTGTGACCTAAAAGTAAAGACAATTTTTCATCATACTTTTTGTGAGATTTTATCCCCATTAGTTTTATATTTCTACGTTCTCACATCTTTTCTTTTCCCGTATGTATCGTCTTATTCAAAGGGTTCAACAGTATTGTCATCGCATTCTTTTTGAAAAGTTGTTATCTTTTTCATCCTTTGATGTGTTGAAAAAATACTTCCAACTTCTTTATGTCACGATATTCTTTCCTTATATGATTTTCTTATTGTATCTTTATAATAAATATAAAATACACAATTTAATTTCTTCCCCGTTTATAATTAAATTATTATTTTGCAAGACTTATGTTTTTTTCTTACATAGTTTGTTCAAATTTCATATGTTCTCATAAACCCAAAACTTATTTCAAAATTGCAGAAATATCACGATTTGTTTTGAAACTTTTAAAAATTACTTAGAATATATTTTCCTCCCAGTATCCTTTAACAGAAATATTTTTTAATTGGAAAATTGGAAGGGGTTTCAAATTTACTTCAAAAAGAAGAAAATCTTTAAGAAACCCTTTTCTACAAAGTCTATTATCTCCCAAAACACAAGCGTTTTCATAACATTAACAAGTTTTGATGTACTTTTTCTTTAATTGTTTTTGCTTCATCCCATTAGGATCTTTTATAAACAAAATCATTGCAATGCGATTTGATGAACTAAAAAGAAGGTATAATAGTATTTTTAAAAACTATATTTTGAAGGCAAATAGACAGATTTTGATGCCACAAAATATTAAACTCTAATCTTTTTCAAAACTTAACCTTTCTAAAATAGTATACAACTCAGTAATCAACATAAGTTTCTAATCCATGTACGCCGGAACAGCTTCGTTTTCCAAAAAAGGGCTATAACGGCCGTTAAGAAGCATACTTTAACAAGTAAGAGGCCCTATAAAAGTTTTTACTGGCCTTCAAGCTTCTCCAGATGCAAGTCTTCCAATTAACGCAACCCGTATTTTTATATTTACGTGTCTTTTTTATTACTGTAATGAAACAGAATTGACCTTTAAGCAGAGGTCCTCTTTTCCAAGATTTTCAAATAATGCAAAGTATTCAAAGTACTGAGTTAGAAATAGAAAAGATAATGTTAAAATGAATTTCAAATCCTTTCGAGTGTAAATTTATCGCAAAAGAATAATCTTTGTTGCGAAAAAAATATTTTAGCACTTTTTGAAGATTCACGTGGTTTCAATTAAACTTTCGTTGGAAACAGCAGCCTTCATCTAAAACGTGATAAAATGCTACCAAATTTAGTAGATCGACTGTGCAATAATATCAAAAGAGAGGGGCAGAAAATTAATGATAGTAAAGGCGATTTCAGAAGTTTTCGGCAGTATTATGACACATTTCGATTGATACAGCGGCGATTTGTCCCGCATTGCACCAGTCGGTAGAAGCTCGGTTCCCATAGAACAGCGAAAGGGAAGCAACATCGACTTAGGTCATTGCTTGGGAGGGTGACAACCTCTCGCGGCTGGTTCCCGTGGGCTGTGTACGCTAAAGGAAGCTAGTGCACGTTGAATAGATCGTGGCTCCAAAGTTCTCCAAGTGAAACGATTCCTCTGGGGGTGCCAATCCCAGGCGACGGTCTCTCCCCTGGGATCTGGTTCAAAATTAAGAGAACAAAAAATTTGAGGTCAAGTCAGTCTTCAGCCCTCGTGGTTCCACGCTCTAAAAGGAAGCTGCATATCCCCCTAAGCCAGTTGATTGTTGATCTTCTGGACCTGGTAGTAGGATTTCCTATGCCACGGGGATTAGTAACAACAACAACAGTCTTCAGCCCTCGTGGTTCCACGCTCTAAAAAGGAAGCTGCATATCCCCCTAAGCCAGTTGATTGTTGATCTTCTGGACCTGGTAGTAGGATTTCCTATGCCACTGGGATTAGTAACAACAACAACATGGAGGCGATTTCTTCTCGAATTCACTCTTTGAGTTGTTCCAATTTGCGAGAACAATTTTTAAAAACTTGTTGCTTTAGGTAGCCCAACAAGAGGGAGAAAATCACCGCTATAGCAATCGAAATGTGTCAAAATGCGGCCAAAACTCTAGAAATAGCCTTCATCAATGTATCGCTGCTGGTGGCCATCATCTTTCTGATATCATTTTAAAAACTTTTTGTATGAAACGGCATGTTGCACTGAATAAAATAAAATAAACCTCATTTCTGTTTTTTAATACATTTTCAAAACTGCCCTTGCCAAATCCGCACTGGACTTTCAAAACTGATTTTGCTGCACCCTGTACATCATGGTTTGAAGATGCGATTAAAACTCATGATGTAATTGAAAAAAAATATCCTATGAATTAATGGATGAGTAAACATAGGGCAACATGAAAACATAAAAGTTCTTGAACAAAAATGTGGAAACGTTTAGAAAAATGGGTTTTATTCAGAATTTTAAAGAAGTACAATGTCTTGTAATCACAGGAAGTGTAATTGCAAAAACAATTGTTTACACCTAGAACATCAAAAACCTTCTTTTTTTTTTTTTTAACTTTAGTAACTGATATTCCTTCAATGTACGTAACAACAGTTTTTAAGAAGGAAAATATTTCACTATCCAGCAATCTCTTAAAAGAAAATAGGGGGATACCATCTACACTTAATAAAGTCACGTACATAATTTAACACATTAAATTATTTTCACAGACATTACAAAAAAATGGTTCAGTTGCTATATTTTGCTATACTATCGAGAGAGGTTATCTTTTCTCTCTAGAAGATGCTTTTATTGGCATGCGCTCCGTTTATGGTTTTTAATAGCACTTCCTGCTTCTGGTATAGTAATTACACCAAAATTGGGGCACATACAGCATGTTGCAGTAAACAAAATGTACAAAATATGAAGAATATTTAGTATAATTACTAAGAAAAGGTTCCTTATTATATTATAGTCCAAATTAACTTATTTCTATTCATTTTCATAAGGTAGATAATATGCTATGAATTTGGGAAATGGTCCATCAAAGATGTCAACAATGAAATTTCACCCACATTTAATTATTTTTTATGTATAATTTTTTACATTATACGACTTAGATGCAAATTTCCTTTACTCTTTCTGGGAATTTGTAATAAAACATAAAATTAATTATTCAAAATACATACGTATTATCATGAAAAATATAGTTCCAGAACTTGGATTAGAAAATTTTGAGAAAACAACCCTTAACGCATAAACGGACATGTATAGCAGTAAAAGCGTACAACAGGAATCTATATATTTTTAAACAATACATTGCTACATTGCTCTTTTTATTTATCTATTTATTTTGAAAGAAAACCAAATACTTTAATTGGCAGAAAAAAAAACGTCTGATAGGGAAAGAAAGAAGGTAAAGAAAAATACCATCTTGCTTTGGCAAAAAAAAAAAAAAAATCCCATCTTTTTATCAAGACATTAATTTTATTTGTGCGGGAAACAATATTCAAAGCTTTAAATATACCTATTCATTTCTACTTTCAGTTTATTTTAAGGCAATCATTAAACAGACACAGGAAAATGTCGTATTTGGAAAAAGCAGTACGGAAAAAAATGAAAAAGCATGAGCATTACACAAAAAAAGACACAATATTTTCCCGTAGCATCTTTTAAATCTAATCTTTCCACTTAGAGTTTAGTATTCACCTTTTTTGAAGAAATATAAAAACAGAACAGAAAACACGCTTTTCTATTTTTAAAATTATTCGCATCAAGTGTTACCTTCTCAAAATAACAATGGCGGCTATGATCTTATCGCTTTGATGTTTCAGATAAAACATACAACAGGGACTCGTGTTTTTAAAACAAAACTTTTTTTTTTTGCAAGAAAAAAAGAGACTTTATTTGGCAGGGAGGAATATCCTGATAAAGAACAGTAGGTAGGGGAAATTGCCATGATCATTTGATTTAAAAAAACTTCTTTTTTTTTTGTTAATATATTTTTTTTTATGTATGGAGGAAATTTTTGCATTTATATACATCTTTATTCATTTCTACAATCTTTTTATTCTAAGGTAATCATTAAATAGGCAGAAGAGAATGTCGGTAGTTGGGAAAAGCAGTTGCCAAAAAAAAAAGCCATGCCCATTACATAACGTTTAGACTTCATTTTTTCCTAGCGTCTTTTAAATCTAATCATCACATTTATAGTTTTTTAGCCTACTTTCCAGTAAAAGTAAAAAAAAAATAATAATAAAGCATGAAAAAAGGATTAATCTATCGTGAAAATATCGTTAAAAATCAAGAAAAGTCAAAAATAAGTATTTAAATAAAGATTGAAAAATAAAAAAATTGAAAGTAGGGTTTTAAGATGGGGGGAAAAGTGTGTCTGTCGGTCTGTCCCCGCCCCCCCTAATAACTTTTGAACGATTTGTCCGCTTCAAGATCCAAGTTCCCATGAACAAGTTCACTGGAAGAAGTTCTTGGCGTGAAGTATTGATTTGAGCAATTTTTGTTCGTTTTTGAACAGTTCAAAAAATTTTAATATTAGCGCCTGTGGGTGAAAATAAAGCAAATTATGTAAACTCTGGGTACAAGATCCAAGTTCCCATAACAAGTTCACTGGAAGAAGTTCTTGGTGCAAGTTTTGATTTGAGCAATTTTTGTTCGTTTTTGAACAGTTCAAAAAATTTTAATATTAGCGCCTGTGGGTGAAAATAAAGCAAATTATGTAAACTCTGGGTACAAGATCCAAGTTCCCATGAACAAGTTCACTGGAAGAAGTTCTTGGCGTGAAGTATTGATTTGAGCAATTTTTGTTCGTTTTTGAACAGTTCAAAAAATTTTAATATTAGCGCCTGTGGGTGAAAATAAAGCAAATTATGTAAACTCTGGGTACAAGATCCAAGTTCCCATGAACAAGTTCACTGGAAGAAGTTCTTGGCGTGAAGTATTGATTTGAGCAATTTTTGTTCGTTTTTGAACAGTTCAAAAAAAAAAAAAAAATTAACATACCGCCTACGGGGAAATTTCAATCTTGTATAATCCCTGATCTAACGGACTGATTTGCTTGGAACAAACTGTATCGGAAAGCTCTTATGACGTAGAACATTTACAAATAGAAAGTTCATCCAGAACTAACGAGCCTTATTTTCCTATGAAAATTTTTTATCGGGATTTTCAAGAATATTTTTGAATTAATGAATGTTTAAATGAATAAGCAAAAGAATGAATGAAAAAATGAGTGAATAAATACATGAATGACTTAATAAATGAATAATTGAATGAATATGTATTAACCGCTGAAAAAGGTATATTTGAAGCAATTAAGATCTAAAGCTTAACGAGAAAGACAGAGAGAGAGATATAGCTAGACTTTAAATTTGAATTCGGTGTATACGGGAAAGTAGGATCGTATAGTTCTAGACGGAACTTCTTCTTTTTTATCTTTTTAAAATAAACATGGAAATGGAATAGGAAAGCATGTTTTTCTACTTTTTTAAAATTGTCTCAGCAAGTACTATTATTTCTCAAGGTTATAATCGCGATTTTGAATTTATTGAACAGCTGCTTCATACAACATGAAACTACTTATTACAAATATATATATATAATAATAATAATAAAAGAAGAATGCTGCGGGACAGGACGACAGGGAGGTAAAAATATTCGTCTCCATTAGATGAAACAAGAACCTAACTTTCAGAAGACTTGCTTCCATTCGTTAAATAAAAAAGAACAAACTAATTTTTAAAGGTCATTTCTTTTGTTTTATTTCCGTTTCATACTGAAATTTCATACAAGGAGAAAAATCCTATTTAGTATAATATTTAATGTTTCGAAGAAATATGAAACTGAAACAGAAACACTTTTATATCCTCCAGTTATTCACGACTAATATTTTACCGGCGATTTGGAGCGGTCATTTTCTTTGAGCTGCTCCGCTCCGACTTCTGATTATTTGCTCCGGATCCGCTCGGGGCTTCCAAAAATTTCAAAAGATTGTATTATTTTTTTAGCTATTTTTTTAATATGATATAAATTAAAAAAGTAAAAAAAAACGGAGCAGTATTTCTTCTTTTTGCTCCGGCTCCACTCTAGTTTCGACCAAAATCCACTACTCCATGCCTCCGCTCTACGCCCCTGTTGCCTACACGACCTTCTGCTCCACGCCCCTCCAGATCCCTGTTTTTTTTTTGTGTGTACTGCATTGCGTTCAAGGCCCTAAATAGATGTTGCAGATAAAGCATACGATGTGAACTCACAGTTATATTTTTCATTTCCCGGAAAAAACAAAATCCTGGAAATTTCAGAAATAGTCCGCTTCATCTTCACTTTCATTTCCGTTTCAGGCCGTCCTTTTAAAAATCTAGAGAGAAAATAGCAGCATTCAGTTCCACCTTTCAAATTTCAACGAACTAAACAGGCAATCTCCCCCTTTATGGGATTCAGTCAGACAAGCAGGAGAAGCAAAACCAGGCAACCGCCGAATCCGTAACGCGATTGCCGTTCCCATGCCAACGGACAGCGTTACGTTCTGCAGCTTCCACCACGTACGAGAGTCTTCAATATTTCAGTAACGGAAAATGGAAAGATGTTGTTGTGTGGTGCCCAGGTGTTTTCCAGTAAGTGAAGCTGCATTTTATGGGCCACCGCTTCGAAACTATAGAGCGGCAGTGGTCAAGGGCATCAAAAGTGGACTAGAAATTTACTGTTTTCCGTGTCCGTCGGGGAAAGTAATCTCCTTTTTTACGGCCTTTTCCGAAAGCAGCGAAAGGATAAAAGAATACTATTATCTTATGTCCTCCGGTGAATTGCAAACAATATGTATTGGTTTTTATTTCGCTTTGAAAGGAAATTTTTGAAACATATCTTTTGCACGTGCAATGTAAGTAGAAAGAAGAAAAATAATTATGTCCTTATTATTTTTTTTTTTCAAATAAAAGATAGGCTAAAATTATCTTGGTATTACAAAAGCTCCTACTTCTAGAAAAGGATAACGTAATTTCGAATTTATCTTTTAAGAACAATTACAATCATTGGTGACTGCCATGGTGCATTTTAATGAAGTCAACCAATGAGGAAACCAGTCGGTAGAAGCTGTGTTCCCGCAGATCACCAAAAGTGAAGCAACATCGACTTAGGTCGGTGTTTCGGAGGGTGACAACCTCTCGCGGCTGGTTCCTGTAGGGCCTTGTGCGCTAAAGGGAGCTGGTGCACGTTAAATAGGTCGTGGCTCCAATGTCATCCAAGTGAAACGATACCTCTGGAGGTGCCAATCCCAGGTGACGGTGTCACATCTGGGAGCTGGTTAAAAAAAGTTAAGAGACCACATATAAAGGGCGGAAGTCGGACGACAACAACAACAACAACAATGAGGAAAATAAGCAAAGTCAGGGGGAAAACGCAACAAAAATGCTAAGAGGCTCTTTCAAAATATTTCTTCCACTTCCCTTCAAAATTAATTCTTGTTTCTATCACTTTATGTTTCATTATTTGTTTAACCTAGCTCAAGCCAATGTATTAACAACCATAGCATTTCATATTGAATTGGATGGAAGAGAAGCATACCTGGGAAATTAATTACCCTGTAATTACTTTATTTTGATCGATAAAATTTTTATTGAAAGTATACTTATCCAAGTTTCTCTAGGTGACCTATGTGTGTTCCTTCGGTGGGCCAAAGCAAATATATGTGTGGTTTTCCATTTCTTGCAATCCTAATAGAATATTCTTTGTTATTTGTGGTATAGGTATTTTAGTTACCTGCTGCTTTAATTGCTGTAATGTAACCCCTAGAGAGCGCGTCCCTAGGTGGCGGATCGGAGAATGCCTCCATCGGTCTCTACCGTTGGGTGGTAGTAGGAAAATAAAATATCTCCTGCGGACTAACAGGCAGAAGTCCACCCTCTCGTAGGCTCTGCCCCCGCCCCCCTTTTCTCATGATGACTTATACTCATTTAGTGCCATAGAGATCGCAAAGACTATTCAAGCACACCATGCGTTTCGATTTAATTGAGGATACGACATCAACCAACCAATTGCTGTAAGGCACGAACACTTTGTTTCAACATTTTTTTTCTTTTTTTTTGAAGAGGTTTTACGATTGTTTTCAACCAGTTCAGATTTTGATGTTGTTTTTCCTTGTTGGTATTCCTACATAAGCAGACCGTGTCCTAAAACGGCTTCACCCACCTACCATTGTGGGTGTTGATGTTGTCACCTACCGAAGTTGTGATGATGCGTTGGTAGAAAACGAATTTGTAATTTCGTGGAAAAAATGTCTCTGGACCGCGATAAACGACGATGTTTCTTTTTCTGCATTTTTAAACGCAATAAGCTTTCTCCTGCATATCTGGCGCCATTTTGTTTGATAATAACTCTAACGACAATTTCGTAACAGGAAAACATTTTACTGATACTAGATGAAACTTTTAGTTTCAGAATTCCTTCGTCTAAATAAACCGATTACAGAATTTTTACTATGCTATTACCTTTTCTCATTCAATAGGAAAAACCTTGTGTGTATAAATTTAGTAAATAATCCGTAACGGTAAAAAAACATTCAATAGAAATATGAGGTATTCTTCTCTTTTTTAAGAAGAGCAGTACTGCCGCGATATAGTTTTCCCTAACAATGATTTGTATGGTTGAAAATCCTGATTTTCTCCTCTTGTTGAGAAATAAAAAGCAGTTTTCCCTAGAAATCCTTTCGCAATGCAGTTCCTAAACGTTATTGTTAGATTTTCCTTTGCGCTTTAGCAGACATAAAGATAAAAATAAAGCTCCTTTTTCTAACTTGTTGTGATAAAAAAATATGAAATTTGGCTCTATAGCTCAAACAGCGTGATAAACAGTACCATATCAAGTTAATGTTTTCACAATTCCCCCTTTTTCGTTCAGAAAAACAAAAATATACTTTCCAGTTGTTTACATAGACTAAGCGAACGCGAGCAATTTTCAAATGGTAAGAGATTTAAAACATATTAAAATGGATTGCATTTAAAGATTAAAAAGAAAAATACTTTTATTCAAGCTAACTTAATTTTTTGGAATATTTATCAATTAATCACATTCAGAAATATCAATATAAGAGTTTCCTCTACGTTATCTTTCCAATATTAATTATTCAAAGTTATGTTTAGTAGTTAAATAGTTCTGGTCTTCATTGCCATCGCTGCTTGAAAAGTATTTTTCTACGAGTTATTTTTAGGTTAAAATATGGGGACAGATAATCATTAGAATTTCTACACTGTGAAAAATTCTAGTCAACCTTTTACCAAAAACATGGTAAAAATGGTGAAATTTAGCTGCAACCAACATTTTGGATAAAAGTTGAACCATTATAATCGTGAAGTTTCACCTGATTTCACCATAAATGGGAAACAAGGAATCATTATAATGGTTCAACTTTTATCCAAAATGTTGGTTGCAGCTAAATTTCGCCATTTTTAACATGTTTTTGGTGACAGGTTGCACTAGAATTTTTACAGTGTAGTAAGTTTATCAACAGTAGGTAGTAACCTGTCTTTCATCCGAATAAATCTGTTGAAATATAATAAAGATATAGTACTAGATAAAGTAGCTCTTGTTTTCGTTTAATTTTCCTTACTGCTGAAAGGAGCGACGCTAGGAAGTTAAATTCTTTAGCAATGGCTGTCATTTTCATATCAGATTTTAAATTATCCAATGGTATATTTTTGGTGTCCTGACACGTATGTACTATCTTTTTGCAACCGCTCGAGTATTTCTGTTACTTCAGTGCTCATGACCCAAATATAAATTTTTTCTTAAATCAAAGATACAATGCATACAGTTCTTTTTTTTTTTTTTTTTTGCATTAAAATAGTGCTCTTTGCCGAATCACAACCCACTATAAAAATGCTGTAACAATTAAAATTTGGGAGCATGATCAAATTTACATAAAATAGCCCAATAAGGCATGTCTCTTAAACGAAATTTCCTGCAGGGCAGAACCTAGCCCCTCCACCGGCAGCTAATGTAAATAAATATTAACTGTTCACTTGACTATGTTTATAAAGGAAAGAGATCCTGGAAGTAATGGGTGTGTCTCTATACAGAATGCCGGAGATTTCTTTGACTTTATAAAGTAATTAACCCTCAAATTCCCAACTACGCCTTAAGGCGGACGACGATAAAAAAAAAGAGCATAACATGGTTAACCCATCCTAGTGCTGACTGATTGGTACTTTTACTGTCGCAGTAGAAACCGCCAATCCGTCAATACGATAGCGGAGTTACTGAGTTATTAAGAGCCAATTATGTTAATCACAGGTTTCGCTAATCCGTGACATCGCCCATACCTGTCACCGTAAATGGAAGGGAAGGGCGTAGGGGACTGATCCTCTAATGCCCAACTCCGCCTCAAGGCGGAAGACGATAAGAAAACTTGGGCATTCGAGGGTTAAAGAATGAAACTTATAAAAGCGTAATCGAAGAGAAAATATTTAGGTCAATGTGTAAAGATGATTTTCTCCGGGAAAGACACAGGAAAAAATATCTCACAATGACTAAACATATTTGAAATATTCCAAGTACAGTTTACTATTAGCTAATGATATTTCCGGCCCAATTAATAAATTGAAAATGTAAAAAAAGGAAGGAGAATAGAGAGTATGCAGCTGAAATACTTCAACACTTGTGAGGTCATTTAAATATACTATTTTTAAAGACTCAAATGGAATGTTTTGCTTTTTGTTTGATTTCTAAAACTTTTATTTCATGTTTCAGTAAAAAAATAATAATTCTATAAATAAAAATGCGAAGATTTGATAAAAAATGAAGTGGGAAGGAAAGGTCATTAAAATTCTTAAGAGGCAGAGAATAAAACTGTGTGGAAAAAATGAAATTGACAGCAAAGATGTTAATGAAGTATTTTGAGAGAAAAAATCATGCACTTAGTTATAATGATAATTAAGTGCACGACTAGACGGATGGAATAACAAGCATACTTCAAATGTGTTTTTTAAGAATATTAATGATTGAATTTGAAATATAGAAAGTAAAAAGACCGTTGCTTCTACATGGTTAGTATTGTATGCGTTTTCACTCTCTACAGAAAAACTATATCATTTTAAGGAAGGTGATTTATTGTTTTTTTTAATTACCATTTCGTACTATTATTTTTATTCTCTGTCATTTTAAGCGTTCTAAAAATCTTGCCGAAAATAAAACTTTTTATGTCTCCAAATTATGTATCTGTAATTTTTTAAGTCAAAACAATTTTTAAGGTGTAATTCATTCTATTTTTTGGCAGCACATTTCGTAAATCTACAAGAATACATAATTTTGTCACAGGAGCTCATAGTGAAAAGCACCCAAATTATGTTGTCTTCATGTGATATATTTTATATCGAATGAAATAACATTTTTTTAGCTTCTTCATATATATTGCATGATTTTTTTCATTTATTGAAAAATCTGGTAAGATATGCCATTGTAAACTCATTTTGTATGGATTATTTTATAATTTAATAAACTCTTGAAACATAAAAAAAACTTTTAAATATCCAAATACATTTTTGACTGGACAGAAAAATTATAATAAAATAAAATAAAATTTGCTCCATTCATTTGTCAAACTTACATATGCCTTGCTACAGGATATTATCTAATTTGAAATCTATATGAAAGGGATTTTTTTAAACAAACAAAAATAATAAATTTCTTTTATGACTGCCGTTTTTTAAATTCAACCCTCACCAGAAAAGCCCCCGCCTGAGTTCTATCATACGAAAATGGAAATCTTATTTACATGCACAGTAAAAAAATTCTGTAAAAACAAGGAAAGGAAACAGAGAGAGTGTTTCTGTAAATTTACAATGAAATTGCTTCAAATAAAACAACTAAGTTTCTCGTTAACAGTTTATCAATAAAATTCTTTTTTCTTCTGCACTTTTTTTAACTACAGAGAAGGATCTGTTAAATTACGTAAAACTGAACACACGATCTACTACAAGTTTAAAACTTTTAAATAAACGCATAACTGAAGACTTGAGATGCGTGAATACCAATTAAAAATTGTCAAGAAATCCATATCACTTAACGTGGACCAGTTACGATTAAATTTTGCGAAACGATACCATACTGACATCATGCAACAAACTGTGGTAAAACGATATTTAAAAACTCGTTTAATTATTAGCGTGGAAAAGTACGATTTATTATTTATTATCGTAACTTACGGGATAACAAGTTTATTTTTACTTCTTAAAATGTATTTCCATTAATAAGTTACTTTTTAAAATCCGATTCTTTGGAGTGGCAACACCTTAGTTTGTTTGTATCTAGCTATCTTTTCTGAAGCCTTTTGAATTTTAAGCTGTTTTTTACAGCCTGCAGATGTTCTTCGGGAGATCAGCTAGTACATTATATTTTGTTTGCGTAAGGTCTGTTTCCAGCTCTGCTGCGCAACCTCGCCCTCGGTGGTCAGACCTTCCAACTCCGGATGCATCTTTGGCTGAGCGGCCAAAGGCATGAGCGTGGGTTCAACTGACCTCGTTGTTCCAGAAATTGTAATTCAGTGTACCCCCAGAATGTTTGTTTTTTATTCTCTGTAATTTCATCTTTTTAAGTTTTCCCAGTTTCCTATTTACAGTTTTTTAATTTTGCATTAGAGTCTGAATAAATGATTTGCAGGAGATTTTCATGGTATTTTCGTAATTTTTTTTTTTACTGTATGCATAGTTAACCCTTTAACTACGGGAATATATTAATCTGTTTGTCTGGACGCCAAAAAAAAAAAAAAAATCCAAAAATTGCATAAATGGCGATACATCTATTTCTTATGTATATGTCATGAGTTTCTGGCACGAAAAAGGCATAACTGCAGAGTTCCAATCAACATTAAGCGTAGACGCCCCATTTTCGACCTATGGCGATTTTTTGAGATGTTGTTTGGAATTTTTTTGTTCAAGATCAAAATTTCTATGAGATTTATCTTTTCTTTTGCTTGCAAATCGGCGGCACACTGCATCAAAAGGGAGTGGCCAATACCCCTTTCTGCACCTCTAATTTTTCCATTTTCAATTGAATAAATTATTACTTATAAGGTAAAGAACGACTGCATTTCCATTTGTTCAACTTTTTATTCTAAAACCTACATTTTCAGCAAAAATTCATCAAATCGCTTACTGGTGTTACCCGTACCACAGGAAAGTTTCGCCAAATCGTCTATTGGCGTTACCCGTTACATTCATCTCATATCGCTCGCTGTTAAAACGGTGCATACATTTATATTTAACCCCTGTTAAAACATGTCTGGATAGCGGACAAGCTATAGTTATAACCTATATATTTCTCCTGATTTATTACGTAATTTTTGGAACAAACAATAAGTCATAAATTCCTCTTACGGCGACCATTATGTTACATTAACCCATTACCAAAATGTAGCCAAAGCCAATTCCACTTACTATACGAGCGCTGCGTTCAAGCGGCATTCCAGCTCCGCAGTTACAATCCATTGAAACGGGCCGCGGCATAAAAGACGTGTGAAAAAATGCGCTTTGCATTGGCAATCCTCTTTCGCGAACCGTCAAAATTGGTCCAGTTGCTATGGCAATGAGGGAGTAAAAGAGCACTTGTCTGCTTTCCCGGGCCCGTGGTCCCTTAAATCAAGAGTAACCCATTTATGGAAGTGGCTTGTAGCTTTCCCGGAAATACCATCCCGCCGAGATTGGAAGCAGGCGCTAAGACGAATGGGGAAGTCGCGCCCTGGGGAGATCCTTTCTCACATGCGGTTGCAGAGTGGTGCAGGTTGTTACCATCCTGTACGATAGATAATAAGCTTTTGTTCATTTATTGCATTTTTCTGCCGTCCAGGAGAAGAAGCAATTTTTTCTCTCAAGAAAAACGATTTGTCTCATTTTTCTCCTTTCTTCTCCCACTCGAATGTTTTTCTAAAGGAAAACATAACTTCACGTAAACATTTTATTATTACATGCACTCGCAAACGAAGATGAAAGAAAATCTCTTTTTGAAACACTTTAAACAAGGCCGAAGCTGCCTGGTGGTTAGGATATCAGACTTGGCCCCAGAAAATCCGGGTACAATACGCGATTCAAGAAGAAAATACCCACCGAAGACCCAAGTCCCCTTGCATGCTAAATCCATGGACCCTGAAGTCTCACAGGCAGAAGAAGATAAAAGAAAATCACTTTTTGAAACACTTTAAACAAGGCCGAGGCTGCCTGGTGGTAAGTGTATCAGACATCGCTCCAGAAGGTCCGGGTACGATACACGATCCAAGAAGAAAATACCCACCGAAGACCCAAGTCCCCTTGCATGCTAAATCCATGGACCCTGAAGTCTCACAGGCAGAAGATAAAAGAAAATCACTTTTTGAAACACTTTAAACAAGGCTGAAGCTGCCTGGTGGTAAGGGTATCAGACATCGCTCCAGAAGGTCCGGGTACGATACACGATCCAAGAACAAAATACCCACGGAAGACCCAAGTCCCCTTGCATGCTAAATCCATGGACCCTGAAGTCTCACAGGCAGAAGAAGATAAAAGAAAATCACTTTTTGAAACACTTTAAACAAGGCCGAGGCTGCCTGGTGGTAAGGGTATCAGACATCGCTCCAGAAGGTCCGGGTACGATTCACGATCCTAGAAGAAAATACAGACCGAACACCCAAGTCCCCTTGCATGCTAAATCCATGGACCTTGAAGTCTCGCAGGCAGCATTATTTCCCTCCCCTTCAGTCTTACGTCTAAAAGGAGGGTGGAGTACTAGTGTGGCTCCATCTGATGTTGTACCCTTTCTGTGCTACAGCCAAGATGTTCTTCCACCCCTTGTGGTGCTCATTAAAAACGGAAGTCACTAACCTGTAGCTTTAAAATTGGATGATCATTGCCAACCGGGCTGGCTGGCTTCGAGATTCATAGAGTGGCATCATTAACAACAACAACAGCAACACATTTAATACGAAAATTTCTTCAGATAAAATAATATTTTTCGTCAACTTTCTCTTAATGAATTCTCAATTGTTACGCTTGAGGCTTTCCTTATTAAATATTAAGTCATCTTGAAGGGTTTCTAAAGGTTGGAACGTCATCTTTGCTTATTGAGTATGATAAAACTAAAACTCCAATCAAGGGGTATGTTGGGGAGACGCAATATTAACTACTTGAGTAGCAAAATAGCTGCAGATGAACAGTAAAAAAAATATTTATTTTTTGTGAAACAATTTTAATGAAACTAAAGAGCAATTTTAAGAGCCTGTAACCGACTTAGAGATATTTTTTCCTTTTAAAAAAACATATGTATAAACAAAATTACGAACTAAATATAAATTTCCATCAAAAATATTATTAGTTTTCCCCCTTTTCTTTCACAGTTCAATATTAAACCTAGATGTCTTTAAAAATAATGAAATATATAAACAAATTTAGCTTTAAAAAAAAAACTAAAATAATGTGGTGGCAAAATGAAATTTTGAACGTAAAAAAAGTCAGTTTCATTTATCATGTTTATTCCGGATTTTTATTTTTTCGATTTGGAATAAATGAGTTTACCATTGAAACTAAATTAAAACATTATGCTTACCAGTAACCCTAAAACTTTCGAACCTAAGCATGCATGCAATTTGAAACCTTGGGCTCCGAAGTAGAAAAATCATAACTGACCTTTCGTTTATGTAAAATATGTAGCTAAATAAGTACTTCAAAGCATAAAGTCTCCCTCTCCGTAAAACAAATTAAAAAAAGACGCTTTTTCTTTTTTTTCTATGCAGAAAAATATTAATTTTCAGGAAAAATGAATGGTTTCAATGTTAACATTATATGATAAATTCAAGATTTTTTTAAATTCATGTCCTTAACCCCTTCACGCATTTTCCCGTGTTTGACACGGGCGAAACGTACCGGCAAATTTGCACATGCCCGTGTGTCACACGGGCGATCTGGTATCTCGCGTTCTTTTATTTCTAATGCCCTATTGAGATCCGTTTGCACTTTGTTTGTATAATGTTTTTTTAATAACTTTTATCCCACCCTCCACTCTCTAGTCACCTCCTACAACTGAAATTTCCAAAATCAATTTATACTATACCTATATATTCATTTTCTGTCCAAAGAAACGATAATTTTTTAACAGTTTTTCCGAAAAAACCTCGTGTTTCAAGGAGTTAAATATATTTCGTATTTTTTAAAAAAATTCTACAGTAAAGTTTTGGGAAAAACTTTACTGATTACTTTAACCTTAATAAATATTGTTTTTAAACAATAAGATAGAAATAACAATTTATGCTTAGGTATAGAATAAAGAATAATCCGAGATAGCTTGATATATTTGTTTTTTTTTTTTTTTAATTCTGCAATAAAGTTTTGGGTAAAACATCATTTATTTTAACAATAATAAATATTGTTTTTAAACAATAAGATAGAAACAATTTATGCTTAGGTATGGAATGAAGAAAAATTCGAAATAGCTTGATATATTTTCAGCAAGTAAGAAACGCAATTAGGAGAGGATGCTATTTTATTCGTTATCTTCATGTCACGCTTAAAACGTAATGGTAAGGTAATTTTCTGTCCCTCCACGTTAGGAGAGAGTCTTCATTCGGAAAATATATTATTCCCAGGGTTGAAATAAAAGCATTTATGCTCTTCGTAAAGGGAATGGATAAGTCGCCGGTGGCCATAGCAAAACACATAATTGTATCCTAATAAACAAAAGCAGGTAACATTAGAAATAATGCGAGAAGCTGTTCTTAGTCTTGGCGACTTGGCGACAGGGCCATGCCCATTATCGCTAAACTCTGTAGTTACACATGTTGGAACTTGAGCTTTAATCTAAAGGGCAGATCCAGGGGGAAAGTTAAGGTACTGAAAAGGAAAAAAGAATTTAAAATAAATAAATAAATAATATAATACAGAAGAGCCTCGATTATCCGAGGTAATGTGGACCAAGAGTACCTCGGATGATCGAAAACTCGGATAGGACGGAATTTGTCCAAATCTAGACTTAAACGTGGGTAAACTGGTAAAATGAATGAAAGTGACGTCAAAGGGGTGAAAAAAGGCACTTACTGTACATATTATGAAATGAAAAAATGACGCTACATACATACAAATGTTTAATTGTACATACATACAGACGTAGAGTACATGTTCCAGTTAAAAAAGTGATTTCTTGAGGAAGTTCATAAGAGTTTTCTGTTTGGCAAGGGCGCCGTTGACACGCCAAAAAAATGGTCAGCGCTAAAGATGCTTTTTTCAAGGACTTGCGAACCTCGGTTAAACCGGAGCTCGGATAGTCGGGGCTCGGATAACCGTGACACTACTGTATATTTTTTCTATCTGGTCTTAGATTGGTACCTACTATTTCTAAGGCACCACCCTAAGTGTGATGCCATCACCGCATGATAATTTTGACGTCCAATTTCTTCACTTGAAAGGATAAGCACCCGAACTCTGTTGATGCGAAATAGCTCTAGGAATTTAATTTAGCCGAGAGTATCCAAAGAAAATATCTACTCAAGGAATCTTTACATGCCGCATAATCATACGACATGGTCGTAGACGATTTTTTGGAGCTTGAAAATCCATTGGTACTGCCAGGCTCGGTCTTGTGACCTAGAGCTTGCGAAACTCACGGCTTACCACGGTTCCATTACGCCAGAATAAAATAATAAATAATTAAAATGATAATGATAATAAATAAATAAATAAATATAATAATAATAAATAAATAAAATAATATAAAAATAATAATAATAAAAGGAAAAAGAATATTATCATAAAAAATAAAAATTGAAAAGACAACACAAAGCATAGATAGTTTGGAAAATGAGCATAGTACATTTTATCAAGCGCTATAAAACATAAACATATCTGCTTTCTAAGCTATCAGTTTAACTTTCATAAAATGTATTTTGTCGGCCTTTTTTAAATAAAATAATCTTACGAGCTCGCTTTTTATTTTCGTTATGTAAATAAAATCAGTTATTCGTTCCCCTACCATTTACAACGATTGTCGGTTTTCATGAAGTAGTTATGAAATCACAAGGATCAAATAGTTATGAAAAAACAATTTTAGTTACTTTCCGTAATTTTTATAGGAAAAATAATGTGCATTGTCTGATTGTTAAAAATAAATAATAAGTTTATTTACTGTTTAAAAGCGATATAAGAAAAGATCCAATTTGGTCCTAATTTTCTCAATACCTATTAATGCATACGTCACGTGAGAGAAGTAGAAATTACCCACTTATTCTTTAATGAAACTTTTTTTTCCCCCTTCAAATTATGCTTCTTTCACAAAAGTAATAAATGAAATTATGCTATAAAGTTTATGACTAGTTATATTTTGAAGCATAATAAAGTTATATTAAAGGAAAGTGTAAAGTAACAACATTTGGTACATATTTAGCTTGCGTATGAAAAAGTAATTTTTGAATAAATTTTCCCGAAACAAACATTTTTTCAAAGTCAGAGTGGCAACAACAAATATTCTATTAAAATTCCAATGCATTTTATTCATCAATCGGCAACAGTCCAGCATTGATTCTCGATTAAAATATCATTTAGGGAACTGTTTAATCGATGTAATCTTTAAGCTAAGCGCAACGACAATCTCTATAAATAGTAACTCAATTCTCTTTGCTAATGGGACACCAATTAGTATTCGAAAGAGGAAACAAGGCAACCAATCAAGCACACGCAACGCTTCTACGTTGCTGAAGACACCACTTCTTTGCCGAGTTTAACACTGGAACAGCTATCATTATTATTGTTATTATAAAGAGTTATTTTAAGATTTAAATTATCACCTCCTAAACTCATGCATCATAATTGAGAATGCATTACATAATTGTAGGGTGTTTCAAGGAACCCTATCATATTTTAAAGTGCAGGCATGAATTATGAAGTTATTTTTAGAATGAAGGTGGTACTACGTTTAGTGGTGATTGTAAAGGGCTGCCTTAAATCTCTGACATGAATTAAGAAGTATTGCTTCCTTCTCAAGAAGAGAGATGCTTCTGTAAGAATGAGGAATATTTCAAAACTCATTTATGATTAAAGAGGGGCATTTGAATGTGTGGATATTTCGTTGATTTTAAGTGTATTCCAAAACTTACTTTAAGCGTACTTTATGCAAAAATAAGATAGATATTTGTTCACTAGAAAGAAAATGCTTCTTTCTTGCAGAATCAGAACGAGAGCCATAAATCATTTATTCTATATACTTACTATTTTGCTAAGTTTTAAAATCGTCAGACAAATTTCATCGAATACTCAACTTAAAGGCCTGCAAGTATGGTGCCTGAAATAGGAAGGATCTTGAGTGGGTGCCATTTTAAGGGAATAAATTCTGTAACTCCTCTGCAAAGTATCTGAGGGGAAAAAAACTCAATACTTGCTAAATCGAAAAATTAGAGAAATCCTTATACGGCTCAGAACCCAAAACTTTCCGGGCATGAAAAATCAGTTTGACGGTACTATGTCTTTAAGTCCGTTTTTACTGTTTTGCTCCTTGTGACACCTTTAATACTTGTGAAATCCCTCTAAGTCCAGACCACATTTTTGACTGACTGCGTTTATAAAATCCTAGCTCCACTCTGGGGAGCTTTCCTACGCATGTCTTAATTCTGAAACCATAATTGTTGTTGTTGAGGCCTCGCGCGTGGCGAGGAAGAATGGGTACGCTGCTCCTGAGTTTAACGGGGCCCTTATAGGCAGGAGTCCGACTTCCACCCCTTTATATTTGGTCTCCTAATTTTTGAGTTTATCAACAAATTGCGAAAAGAAAAGCCATTTAAGTGTTATTCTTCCTTTCGTTTCATATGATTTCGAAAACAAACATAATCTTAATTCCATCCCTGTCTAGTTTTAGCGAATGATTGTGATTTTTGTATGGGGGGTCTCGATTTCTGCGCAAACTCCTGTGTGGTCCTGTGGTCTCGATGTTGGGAAGAAATATACAGACTCCATTGGAAATTCTTCCAAAATTCGTTAAACACTTTTCAAATTGATAAAAACACCCCATGATCTTACGATAAACTTCTTTCATAAATTTAGCGTATATTTTATGATTACATAAATCAACACCACTGGTTAACATTAATGAAATATTTAATTTAACTAATTTAGCAAGTCTTAACTGCTGTGGTAGTCTTGAAACAATTAATTATTTCAATAATCCAAAATGTAGCTTCTTTAGTTGCGATAAAAATATGTTATTAAAAATAAATATGCTAAACAAATTAAAGAAAAAAATAAATAAAACAAAATTAATAAATTATACCCAAAAAATATTGGAAATACGTATTATCTGAAAACAAAATGAACGGCCTGTATAGCTATCTCTTCGAAGTAAAACTTTACTTTTCTTATTTATTGTAAGACGTGATGTACTGTTGTCATACATATTTCAGTTAAAAGTTCCGCAAACTTCTCGGATAACATTGGATTAAACTGAAATGGGGATACATTACGAGACAGATCTTTACTTGAACTCCGCTCTATTTAATTTATGTAGCAGATAAAATAATGAAGTGCTTGTGGATATATGGCGGGCTATAAAATCGGGCACCGAAGTTTAGTTCCTGAAGAAATGGTCCCTTAAGAAGAAACCTTAACACGAATTTACAGCACATTTTAGAAAAGACGGTTTAAAAGTTTTGTTGTTAGATCAGATCTAAGCAGTTAGACTTTTGGTTATGGGTTTTTTTTGGTGACATTAATCATTTGGTAAACATGAACACAAGCACATTATTGGATTTCCCCTTTGGGGTGCACTAATCCCACTTTGACGAATTTCCCTCTTTTGGAAAATGCCTGTCTGTATGTAGTCCTTTTTTTGTGTGTGGTCACTGTAACTCAAAATGTAATGCATGAAAGCGAACGAAATGTGATGTACATATAGATCCTGATAGGATGTACTGCTGATTTATTTTTGGCATACAAATAGACCCAAATGGGGACAGATGCTTATTGAATTTTGGTGCCATTTCCTTTAAAGGAGGTGGAGCAATCGAACTACGGAAAAAACATTTTGAGGGCGCTGTAGCTCAAGAAGTAATCAAGGGAATTAAACAAAATTCTTTACCCATATACATCCTGAAGGACTGCTTAAATTTCAGGGCTTTATGCTCTAGGGGAAGGGACCAAATGCTTTTTCTAGCCAAGTTTGACTGCTTTAGCTCAAGAAATAACTGAGAAATTCAAACAAAAATTAGTATACACGCGGACATGAATAGGGACAAATGCTGACTAAATTTTGGCGCCATTTGCTTTACGAACGATGGAACAATCATGCAATTAAACATTTTTTTCGTTACGCGTATAGCACAAGAAATAATACAAGGATTAAAGCAAAAATTGGCATTCGTGTATATATCAATCAGAACGGATTCTGATTCGCAGTAGAAGCAATCCCTCTAGGGGATGGGGGGAGGCGGGGTAGAAGACTGTTAAAAGGAGAAAGTTTTGTAATGGCCACGAAAGACTAGTTACTGTTATGTATTGAATTCTACATATTTTAAAAATATAGTTATTTGCTGAATACAATTGTGCTAAAGCTTTAATTCACCTGTCAGACTATATTAACTAAAAATAAATTATCATAAAAACAACGCTTTAGTGGCAACATATAATGCAACGTTTTACTATAAAAATCCCTGAACATCAATGAACTTTTTCCTCAAACGATACGCATCAGAATTATAAATTTAATTTAATTTACGTTTAGAATATTTTCTGGGTTGAGCAATGATCAGATATACTTAGTACCATTTGAATCGGAAGCAACGCAAAAGGTAACATCATCCATCGAACAAAAGCAATCAAGTCTGGAAGAAAATTGCATTTGGAACGGAAACTTTTTTACTTCCCGGGCACAATTATTGCAAAAGTCAAATTCAATTACTTGAAATTGCAAGGAAATGGAAACAGAATAAGAGAACAATAATATGCAAGCGCATATTTGATCAGCATTTGTTTCGTATGAATCCTTCCTGAAAAAAGGGACTTTTGATTACCGATTTACATTTTTTTTTTTTTTTAAATTGAAAGTAAATAACTTCCATGAAGTTTCAGTCTATTTTTAATTTTTTGTTTCTAAAATAGTAAAGAATTTTTCGTGTGACTGCGTTCTTTTACTAAATGATTAAATATTATTAAATATTACGATGTCCGTAAATGTAACATATTTATAATTCTTATTTCGGATGACGGAAAAATAACCTTTATTTATGAAAAAAGCTGTGACGCTACAATAACTAATGTTTGAGCAAAACTATTTGTTCCATGAAATAAATTACAGAATGAAAAATTGCCATTCACTGAAATATACTAAATTAAAAATTTTGAGTTATAATAGTTTACTATAAAATTTTTAAAAAAATCATCGCATCTCGATGAAAAACTGTTAGGGGCTGCTCCAAGAAAATAAACCAATGCAAAATAAAGAATTCAAGAGAACAAGAGCTAAATACAGCAATACATTATATGGAATTAGGTATTTAAGGGATAATTGAAAGAAAAAAGTGCCATATAGGAGAGGGGGAGACAACAACAAAGCTTTTCCTTTTCTAAGAAAAAAAAAATGCACCGCACTTTCAGTTTTTCCTAAATGCTGTCATGTTTTAAATTATCTTTAAATGCAACAAAATAATAATGTTCCATTAAAACGGAAAACAATGATATCCACTTTTCACGGAGGACAAGGTTAACACGTTTCCACTAAGCAAGCCCCCGGGGCTTGCTTAGTATTCTCCTGACACTACTGAAAAATTTTGGCGGGGCAAAACTTAATTTTTTTTTACAAATAATTTTTAACAAACAATTGTTTTACTTGTTAAAGTAACACAAATTAATGGTAGTTATTTGTACTCTAGTATAAGTCCGTAGTGACTTGTACTACTCTTATGGCCTTCAGGGACCAAAACTATTTTTAGTTTTCAGTTACATAAAAATTTAATGTAATCAGTTTTTATTTTATATTTCAAATATATCATAGTTCATTGAAATTGAGTTAAAATCTAAAACAAATGTTTTCTAGTAGTTAGTAACAGATCATATTCATTAACATTACAAAATTGTAAACATATAGAATTGCATCAATTGAAAAATACACCAGTTTAATATTTTGCCTTCAATTTATTAAATACAATATCATTCAGCAAAGAATATAACGACAATATCCCACTGAAAGATAATATAAGAAAAGCCTTCTCTTGCAAAACTGTAATTAAAAGGGCAGCTTCTTTAGTTTATTGTGTTACGAGAGTTTTATATTTAGAAGAAGAATTGTTTGTGGAAACAACGCTAATGATCCCTTAACCGAAATCGAAATTAATTAGCGCTTCAGGCCATAGTTGTCACTGCAGATTTAATTGCGTTCGAACTAATTAAGTTAGAGCATAAAGGGCTGTTCATAGGCCACGGAAATAGTTTATCTTTTGACCGCAGAAGCAGTAGAAATGATTTCCTAATTCAGATTAATTGATTGATTCTTAAGTTAGTTTGAAAATTCGTTTAAAATACAGAGTATTTTAAGTGAATTGTCAAAAAAAAGCAGTCCGATGGTATGAATAAAATCTAAGATAAATTTTTAAACACTAAATTCATTTAGTTAAGAATGTTTTTCCATACAGATGCTTTTGAATCTAATAAATATTTATAAAATGCATCATTTTTGTCATTCATAAACCTTTTTTAAGGCATCGAGTAACACAAAAATGTAATATAATGCATGTAAAATAATATATTTATGCAATCGCTTTTTTTAAACTTACGAGTACTTAACATTATACTGAGCATAATGATTAAAAAATAAAGAAGTTCTTTCCGCAGTCGGCAGAAGCTCGGTTCCCGTAGAACACCGAAAGTGAAGCAACATCGACTTAGGTCAGTGTTTGGGAACGTGACAACCTCTCGCTGCTGGTTCCTGTGAGGCCGTGTTAGCTAAAGGGAGCTGGTGCATGTTAAATAGGTCGTGGCTCCAATGTCCTCGAAGTGAAACGATACCTCTGTGGGTGCCAACCCCAGGTGACGGTCCCTCATTTGGGAGCTGGTTCAAAAAATTAAGTGACCACATATAAAGAGGCGGAAGCCGGACTCCTGCCTATAAGGGCCCCGTTAGACTCAGGAGCAGCGCACCCATTCTATCTCGCTTCGCGCGAGGACACGACGACAACAACAACAACAAGAAGTTCCGTCTAGTACGAAAAAGTAACCCTACAAAAGTAAAGAAGACCCTACTTTTTCGTATACACCAACATCAATTTTATGACCTAGCTATCACTCTCCTACCTCATTTAGTTTGAGTTCTTAAATGATAAAAAATAAATTAATGAGTGAATAAATGAGCGAATGAATGGAAAAATAAGTAAATGAATGAATAAATACATGAGTGACTGAATGAATGAAAAAATAAGTAAATGAATGAATAAATACATGAATGACTGAATGAATGAATAAATGAATGACTGAATTAATGAACGAATGAATGAGTGAATGAATATGTATTAACTGTTGAAAAAGGTATATTTGAAGAAAAAAGAATTAAAGCTAAACTAAAAAGAGAGAGAGAGAGAGAGACAACTAGATTATAAATTTGAAGGTGGTGTATACGGGAAAGTAGGCTCGTATAGTTCTAGACGGAACTTCTTGTTAATTCTACATTCACGAGCTAGTAAAAATATGTATTGTAAAGTCACCAGTTGCGGATCAAAATATCTCTAAAATTTTCAAGTTATCCGAAATTAGTTCTTCCAATATGTTTGATAACCACACATGCTTACGATTCCAACTTTTCTGCATGCGTCAGAAGAGAGTAATTATTGTAAAAAATTTAAAAGAAATTAAAAGTAGTACAATTAAAAACTTGTAATTATATCGGTAGAAAATAAGAGCTTGCAAATTCACTGAAAAGAAAGTTAAACCATATAGTTTTGATTAAAAAATAAACGAACTCAACTAATTTATTCGGCTTTGCCTTACAGGGTAGTCGCTTTAACCCATGGAAAAATTGCAGTTGTAGGTTACTCTGATCGTTGAAATTAAATGCACTTGAAGTTTAAATCGTTTCTTTAACTGAAAATATGATGTTCCATACGCGTAAACATATATCTATAAAACATATAACTATAAAACATTAACACTGATAAACAAAATCACAGTGTGTATTTATTAATAAAAAACGGTTTTCTGAGAAAAAGTGAAAACGTTTATGTTTCTGCAGAAACAATCACATAAATGACAAGGTCATCGCAATGGTAGCCTTTTCACTCACATAACGTCCACCCTGAAGCTCATGTAGTTATTCGATGATAAAGAGATTACTTGTAACACCGATACACGTGTATGCAGCATTGTTCAAACGTAGGTTTTAATTGCGTTGTTTTTACGTACTCGTGGCAATCTGAATAATCAATAAATAAAACCGAGTCTTTGAAAATATTTTCAAAAGACATTTATTTTCGGAACAATTCGCCAGATAATTTGCACACGGATAATTGACCTCACATTAATAGGTATTTATTAATCAAAAACGACTTTCCTGATATTTATAGGCCACGGGGATTTGAATAACTATCGTAAAAGCCTTACTAACCACCTGTTTGTCAGCAGACAAATGCAAAAGCAGTCGCTTCGATCTCCGATAAAGCTTCCAAGCAATCAAATTATGTCCCATTAAGAGGAAGATATCCCGAATCTAACGCACTTAGTGCCCCCATGCCAGCGTGAGAAGAATAAATGATTAGTGATTTCATCCAAGAAGAGGCGATGAAGGCCAGCCTTGGATATCCTGATCCCAGTTTGGTGGAATATTTGCATAACTAATTGCGAACGCAAATCTTCGAGGCAGGAGGCTTGTATAGTTGGCACTCATTGAATCTTCATCCGAGATGGTGTCAGCTGCACGCTGAGGAATAGGTGGAACAATTTTTCTCCCGCTGTCACTTTCAATCCTAAAATATGCGTTACCTTGAAGGTTGTCTTCAACGTTTAGGGAAGTTTAAATTGAATTTGCCAGTTTTGTTTCTTGATGAAGAAAGTGAATTTCATTTTGGATAAACAGTATTATGCCTTGAGAAGTAATAAGAAGGTTCCCTTTGCGATGGTTAAATATGGGACAACGAATTAAAAATTAAATGAAAATCACAGATATATGTATATAATGCAAAGTTAAAGGGATTTTTTTCATTTGATAAGTTTAGGCCCTTAACGATCGGGTAATTTTAAAGAAAACCGTCATAAAAGGACAACATTTTTTTATCCCTGAAAATTATATAAAAGTATGTGTATGAACAATGCATATACTTTAATTTTTTATTTGTTTTTAGGTTAAAATTTTCAACACTCCAGTCCGGAAATATCACGGGAGCGAGAAATATAAGGTGAAACCTCAGCCCGTCATTTTTACGGGAGCGAGAGAACATGGGTTAAAGCTACTTTTTTGAAATTTTCTTAAAATATATAATATTCCTGTCTACTACTACTTCTAATGAAAACATTATTAATAATAATAATAAGAGGAAGAACAACAACAGGAAGAATAAGGAAAAAATCTACTGTCTTTTTCTTTGGTATCTTATACGGGCGTATTGACATATGTACGCTAACAAACGCATAATACAACACAAAGAAACTTGTCAAAAGTGAGTCAGGTGTGATTCATTTTTTTTTTTTTTTTTTTGAAATTTTAATGATAAATATTTCGTGAATACAGTACTTATACTTTTCTTGGTACATAGAAGTAACAGCGGAGTTCTGGTAATACTTTAGCTGTATATGAATCAAGATTTGTAGCTATAAACACGTTCACTGAGGGTTGCATCAGGTCAAAAAATGAAGCCAATGGAGTAAAAAATAAAATTCTTGCATTCGCGAACAACGAAAAAATTTTTTTAATAATTAATTATAGTTAAGAGATAAAATTAGTTAGTATCCAGAGTTTTGCAGGTATACAAAGCAATGCAGTACATAGTTATATTAAAGAAGAGAAGGAAATGATAAAATATCTTTTCTAGGAAAGGGGTGACACAGTTTCTTTTTTCAGGAAAATTAATATAGACTAGTGTCATTATCTCTTTCTATCTATCCGTATACAACTACCGTGTGTGAAGAGGGTCAGGAACTTGTGTAAATGTGACTGATGATAAAATCAGTAGAGATAGAATGATATCGATATATTCAGTAGAGCAGCGAAAAAACGAATATCCAATTTTTTAGATACGTAATCATTGCCTCAAGTATTTTTGGTTGTGACATTCATCATTTATAATGCTAAATTAATGAAATACCAGATTCAATTCTTTTAGGATGTTGCAATCGCAGTGGGTACTATTTTATCGGATGAAAAAGAAAGATAAACGTGTCAGAAGAAGAAAAAAAAGCAATTTTACTTTATCAAGAAAAGACAAAGCTCATTCTCATCTGCACTTCAAAAAACCGCTCCCTGTTATCTCGAGAGGATCTTCCTAATCGAACATCATTAAAAGGTGCCCCCACGGCCGGGGAATTCCCCTTCTACTTCATCTGTTCACCCCTCGAAAGATACTTTAAGGGTCCTTCCGATTCCGATCTTGAAAGCCCATTAGAGTAAAAGGAATTCGCATCCGTTTTTCCCCTGATATCCTTCCACCTTTCGCTGAGGAGAGAGAGAGGAAAAAAAGGAATGGAGAGATGTGTGGAACTTCGAGTGATTGGTTCGGAGGAGGGGAAGTGGACACGTTTAGTATCCGCTGATCACGTGTCAACCACACCGGTTGTTTTCTCGGGACGGAAAAATGGGATATAAATTGTTTGGAAAGAGGTGTTCTAGATCATTTATTCAAAGGTGCGAGCATCGCAAAGTTCGGTTTAAAGGTGCTTGTGATTGGAGCTCTATATTTAAAACCAAACGACTTTAAATTTCTGGAGTTCAAGCTAAAATACTTTAGCATAACTATTTACGGTCTTTCAACTAGCGTTCGGGTGAGTCAATTGAAATAAAAGGTTACAGTTAATATATGTTTGATGGTGGCAATATGAGTTGTAATAGAATTACTTCATTTTAAGCCGATACAACAGTTAGTTCAGGGTTGTAGGTTACTTTTTTTTTTTCTTCCTGCATTTTTCAGCTCCGTCTAAACAATTCTAAAGCTTGCTTCGAAAGGCGTGAATGCCGTAAAATTAAAAAAATCCCTCCTAACGCAATATTTTTTTTCTGGACTGCGTATTTAACTTTGTAACTAAATTCAGTATCTTCCTAACCCTTCAGAACTCGCGTCAAAATGAGTAACCTGAGAACTCGCGAGTAAATTTTTTTTCACACTACCTACTTCTCTCAAAAAAATTTAAAAAAAGGATAGAAAATGAAATATTTTGAGCTGAAAAGCATTTTTAATTATTATAAATACCAAATGTTACCCAAAATAGTAATATTATTCAAATGATATTGTACAGGTGTACTGTTTTCATGAAATATTATGCCACGCAATTTAGGTAGTTTTTGTGAGGTACAAAGTTTAGTAGTTTTTGTGAGGTGCTCCTTAGGAAAACCAAGAAAACATACTTTTCTTAAGTTAAGTATGCCTATAAAACGTTCGCTTTAAACATTATCGTCTGGACAGATATGCAAATACTGTTGTTGATATGTCCAATAGTGTTTTTTCTTGCACCGGCAGTGACGTCGTACTTTGTTTTTCGCATTTTTCTCGTAAAATATGGATCGTACAGGAACGCTTCTTTGGGCAGTTTTTATGTACTCCCAACGAGGAATCTAGCTGTGCAGAGTTTATGCAGTCGTTTTGGAACACCCTGTTTAAGTTTTATTAGAACCATTTTTAGCCAGAATGGGTCCAATAACCTATTTGAACCGACAACCTTTCTCATGAATTCATCCTTTGAAAAAAAGTAGTAAAAAAAATTAAATAATTTAATAGCTATACCATGTAAATGATTTATTAATTTATTTCAGCCTATTTAGATACATACCTGCTTCAATATTTGATGAAACAAAATTAGAAAAAAATAGTTTTCGGTAAATCACACGAGCACTCGCTGGATGAGAAAAACACTCACATTAAAAAAAAAAAAAACAAGTTTCACCAGAACTCGCACAATAAGAAAAACCACTCTCATTTGACTACTACGACAAGCACCCCCGTCGACAGTGTAAGACATACTTATTTTTTTCTTCTGATAAGCCCATACCTCCTGGGTCAAAATTTTAAGCAGTCAATTTTTAAAATAAATGATAGCTAGGTGCATGCGGTAAATACGATTAAACGTTGATATTTGACTTAGTTAGGTAGCGGATCCACCCTTAGATCCCAAACATAAAAAGCCAGTCTTTTAAGCTGCAAGAAAACGAAATCACAACAGACTCGAAGGTGGGCCAAAACTGTAAAAGCTGAAATTAAAATATAATTCAATTAATAATGAATGTTTGGACCCCAGTTGTACAAAACGCTTTCTGACTGGTAGAAAACAAATAAATAAATCAAATACCATTAGGAAGAAATCGAAAATAATTACTTGGAACTATTCACACTAAAGAAAAAATATTTCTTACCAAAAGCACTGTGGCAGCTACATGTTTTTATTTCCATTTTGATTATAATACGTTTTCGTATAAAACTTTTGTCAAATGAAAACCGTGATTTTTCATCGTAGATATACTCGAAGCATAGGAAAAAATGCTGCAACGTGAGGAATAAAATGTTTCTAAAAAGAAATATTGGGGGAGGGGGGTGTGATATATAAAAAAACTGCCATCGATACTGAAAAAGAGAAAAAAATATTTCTCTTGGGAATCTCTGAGTTTCAGAAATATGTAAATGCGTGTCAGACATATTTCCATGCTTTGCTACTTTTCCACGGAAAAGAATCGACGTTTCAAAAACAAAAACAATCTTGGCTAAGATATTCCTGAAAATAGTAGGGCAATTTTGAAACAAAAGGAAAACACTGGAAAAAAATAAGAAACACCTGTGTTAAGGTATGAGATTTTTCCTGTTTCTCCGGAACATTCTTTCAACACAAGTGTGCGTAGGTACGTGCATAGTTGAGCTTGTTTGTTCCATACTTTTGTTTCGCAATCTAGCAATTGTCCAAATTTTTTTCCTGGAAAGCAATACATTCAGCACAAAATTTAAGTCATATCAAGCTATGCATCAAGAAATGCTTTATGAATTTTGACCAAAAAAGCGTGCTGAATTAGATCTGATTGATCATTATATGTATAAATGAACATTTATTTACATCAGATTTTACGTGCCATATTTTAAAAAGCTCCATAGTTGAAAAAAGAAAAAAGTATAATCGGTTGGTTGGTGTCGTATCCTCGCTTGGCGAGGAAGACTGGGTACGCTGCTCCTGAGTCTAACGGGCCCTTATAGGCAAGTGTCCGATTTCCGCCCCTTTGAAAGGTCTCTTTTGTACCAGCTCCCAGATGAGAGACCGTCACCTGGGATTGGCACCCCCAGAGGTATCATTTCACTTGGAGGACATTGGAGCCACGATCTATTTAACGTGCACCAGCTCTCTTTAGAGTACACGGCCTCACAGGAACCAGCCGCGAGAGGTTGTCACCTTCCCAAACACTGACCTAAGTCGATATTGCTTCGGTGAACTGCGGGAACCGGGCTTCTACCGACTGGTCCACTGCGTGACAGTATAATCGGTTTTCTGGTTAAATTGTAGATGCCAATTATATTCCCTCAACAACAATTCTATAGTTGACAAACCCGACTTGGCGAGAGTTTGAAATAAAACTCTCATACGAGTGTTTCAGAATTATAAGAAGTGCAAGGAAACGTAGCTATGCGACAAAGGAAGACAAACATATTCATGTTTGCAGATTACTTTCATTTCTTCGACCAACCTTCTAATTCCGAAGCACATGTGTGGAATTTCAATAGTTTCGATTTTGCTTCATAATTTAGAACATACCATGTTTTGTTAATTCAAGGTGATCTAAGCTTTTGTAAAATTAAGTTGAAATAGAATAGCACGGGTAGAACTTGCTTAAGAAACCTTTATTGAAACTAATGTGATGTGGAATTTCAATAGTTTCGATGTTGCCTCATAATTTAGAACATACCATGTTTTGTTAATTCAAGATGATCTAAGCTTTTGTAAAATTAAGTTGAAATAGAACAGCACGGGTAGAACTTGCTTAAGAAACCTTTATTGAAACTGATGCGATGTGGAATTTCAATAGTTTCGATTTTGCCTCATAATTTAGAAGTTACCATGTTTTGTTAATTCAAGATGATCTAAGCTTTTATAAAATATAAGTTGAAATAGAATAGCACGGGTAGAACTTGCTTCAGAAACCTTTATTGAAACTAAGGTGATGTAGAATAGCAATGTTTCAAAAGTACTATCTTTGTATCGTAGAATGCGTGGAGATAAGCGCATACATAGCGTTGCAAATACAAATTGTCACTTCTTCACCAAGTATAGAATGCGCAGTTCTTCAACTTCTTGCAAATCAAAATGTTCTTGACCGTCTTGATGGTTCTTGATAAATTTAATACTTCTTGATCAACTTCTAAGAAATCAAACGTATGTTATAAAGTTTTGAAAATGCAAAAATAATTTTTATATATTACTTATATGACGATGTGAACAGGGAAACAATGATAAATTTGCATGGGAACTCATCGGAGCCCAAGCTTCTGTACTTCCTTTCAATTTAATAATTAATAAAAATTTTCATGTTTTCTATTTACGTACGACATATAATTCATATATTTTACGTATGAAAAAAAAAAATTCTGAACGCTATAGGTCTTCCGTGCTTCTTTCGTTAGAAATTAAGCCTTGATAAGAAACAATTTCTCATGAGACAGTCCACACACAGAAAAAAAATGATATCTTCGGAAAAGAAATTAGTTCAAGATTTATTATTAACTAACATAAATAATATTCAGATACATGGTGTTTGAATATTCTCTTCGTAAGCATCACTTATTCATTTATTGACTTCTGCTGTAGAAGTAAAGAACAAAGTTGATGGGATTATTCCCCTCTCAAAAACAAATAAATAAATGTCTTGACTATACATTGGGGAAAACCTTAACTCAGTTTCTTGAGAAAAAGTAAACGTAAAAAATTGACGATATGTTTTTCATTCATGTGATCCGTCATTTGATATTTATAATAATGAAAACTCCAGTTTCTAAAACAAATAATCTTAAGATGTTCTTTTTAATAAATTGAATAGTTATATTAAAGAGCAAATATTATATCTAAAGCTAAATCAATAGGAATTTAATACTTCTGAAGTATTATTAATCATAAATACTTAAAATATTTTGCATTACTAATCGTTAATATAATAAGTAATTGCATAATACGAGGCTATTTAATATTGTTCTCAACAAAACGTTAAATTGACAAAATTCCACTGCACCGTTTTAATAATACTTTATTATTAAGTTAATCAATCAATACCTTTCATTACTAATCGTTAATATGATTAGAAATTACACAATGCATTAAGTAATACAGTAAAGTATCGTTACAACAATACTTAGGGCACCCGATATAAATATCGCTGTAGAGAGATGTATCGTTCTTTTGAGAGCGATACATTAAACTAACTTAAATTATTAGCAGTTTTAACTATTTATGATGCATTGATGATATTTTTAAAGTTATCAAAGTGTTAATAAATAAGAAAACCATCGTTTTGCAGAGGTTTAGAACTATAAAGCATGTCATTAAATTGAAGAGTGATTTATATTGGATTTTAGGAAAATTCAAAGAGACCACAAAATAATGTTGTTGTAGAAGGACATATTGTTGTAATGTGGTTTTTACTCTATTGTTTTCAACAAAACGTTAAATCGGCAAAATTCCATTGTACCGTTTTGTTATCATTTTATTAGCAAATTAATAAATCATATCCTTTCATATATATTTCAAATCAGCATAAAATATCATTAAAAGATTTATATTTCTCTTATTTTATGTAGGATTAATTTCATATACGAGGCACTTATGATCTTAAATAATATGCGCAAATGATGCTAAAAATAACAATGAGTTCAAAACAGTCTGTTCTATTTTTACAACTTTCCGCAGTCATTTACATGAAAAGAAATTACTTCTGCTAGTATTATATCCTAAACAAGTTTCTCTCTTCTTCACTGCAGCCAAAAATAACGCACATTGATTCTGCATTATGCATATAAATAATGTAAGCCATTTCATTTTCTCGAGAAGAAAGAATTTTTATGGACAAACTCGCATTAAATCCTTTCCGAAACCGAAAATATGCTTCCGGGAGGTTTCAGAAAAAGAAGAGGAAAAAAAATTATATCGCTGTGAAATTTCCGTATGCTTAATAAACAAAAATAGAAAGTGTTTGCATAATGCCTGTGGGAAAATAATCCCCTGAATTACTGCGTATAATACAGCTGGCGAATTTTTCCGACGGAAAACAGAAGGATCATTTTCTCACTCATTACTTTTTATTTTTTTCGATTGTTACAGGAGAAAAAAAAAAAGAAAATGCGTCCAATAGAGGGAGAACATTAAGTACATAGCTATTTAGACTGAATTTTAAGGTAGTAGGATACTTTGTAGTAATGTGCAATTTAAATTATCTATTTGGTAGTTCATTATTGTGATTTTTCGAAGTGTAAAAATAAACATCAAAGGCGTTATAAGAAACCAAGGCTGAACTTGATCTAGTTTACTGTTTAACTGCTATCAAGCTGCTTGATTTCGCCATAAATGAAGGGACAAAAATAGGGGTCGGCACTCAGCGCCACCTATTCAACTTCGAGGCCACTTTCTAACCGATAAGTATCAGATTATTGGTTTGGCGTAACTGTTTTGACGAAAAAATATTTAAACATCGCAAACCGCAAGTAGGCTACAACAGTAGTTTGGTTTGGCGAAAAAAAAGTTAAAAAAAACGTCGCCAGCTTCCCCGAAACGGAAAAGTACCTCATTTTCATTACAGAAAATAAATTGACTGCAAAAACCTTTAAAAATTACACTCTAAACAGAGACATGACGACTTCCCACTAAAAATATTCATCTGAAACAAACTTTTCTGGTTCGAGCACTAGCGCCACTAGATGCGGAAAAAGTGCGAAGTCGGTTCTTTTGGTGTTTCCAGTAAGGAAACAGCGTGTACAGTAACGGTTACGATCAAGTTCAGCCTTTTAAGAAACATAATCAAAAATACTTTGTGCTAAAATATGAGTAGAAATAAAACCAAAGTAAATAAAGCACAATTTGTATAAACAATAAAGCAAATAACTATTTCGAGTTTACAATGGAGCTTCTTCATCAGTGCAAGAAAGAAAAAGTGCTCAACACACAATAAAGTTGCAAGAGAACGGGCAACAACGAGAGAGCAAGCCGGTATTAATACCAAATGGGTAGGATTAGCGATTAACCGACTGGCTGTTTATTATTATTAGAGATTAACCGACCTGTGTAAATACCGGCTGTACCGCTGGTTGTTGTCCGTTCGCTCATATCATTGGCTTTGAATTGAATGTTCATAGAGGTATGCACACTAAAAATTCAGTAAAAATACAAAAACGAAGCTGAGTATTTCTTTAAAGTTACGTAATAACGTGTTTGAAATCAGATAATTAAGTTTCCTGATAACAGTTTCTCAGTAAAATTGTTGTTTATCGCAATCTGTGCAACTACAAAGAAAGAAGCAAACAAATCAATTAGGTTACGTAAGTACTCGTTTGAAAAACGCGAATCAAATTTTTCGGTAAGAGCTTCACGGAATCAGATTCTTAATACTTTTTGTAAATGTACCAAGGAAAAAAAAATCAGATGTTGCGCATGTTTACTGTATATACATTATACATACAACGTTTGGCTCAAAAACCCAGGCCGAGTGGTCTAATGCGCCTGAATTATAAGAGAGTAGACGGGCTCAAATTCTAAACCGACCGATGAAAAATTTCATAGTTCAACTTCGTCATCCGAAAAAAGTTATTTAGCGAAGGCACAAATGGTGCCACTATTGTGGTACTTTTTTTGCTTTCGGTAATTTTATAAAATCATGAAAGTAATGACTTTATCAAATTAAAGAAGAATGAATGTATCGTGTCTCATTAATTATTATTTTCAATATTTTTAAATTCAAGAAATATTTTATTTGCTACACAAAAAAAAAAAAATATATGTTTCACATTGCGTGTTTACTGTGCTGTTTGAAAGTAACATTTTAATCAAATTAAGAAAAGGAATTATTTGAATATTACTATGGACTTGTTTGATACACCGACCATTTGGTATAACGACCCAAAAGCGAAGTTGTGTACAGTGACCATTGGGTATAACGACCCAAATAGTCAAGTCATGAAATGTGAGACCATTGTAACCCGAGTTGTAATCTTCAGAGCTTGGAGACAAGAAAAATTAGTTTTTGTTAGTTTATTTGTATTTTATGCCTTCTTTCCACTGCTTCACAGCACTATTAATAAACATTTTTGATTAATAAAATAGAAAAAATAATGTAAAATGCCTATTTTTTGTACTACTTTTGCCTAAACACATAAACAAGCAAACGATAAATAAATATATGTACAGCGATGGATTTTGCAAGAAAAAATTAACCATTTGTGTGTTTGTACATTTCATTCATATGTTTTTTTTTTTTCTTTTTTAAAATTATTTTTTCTTTAGTGTGTGGTTCTCTTCAATGTTGAAAATCTGGTATTGTAAATGATTTCTCAGCCTATAGGGATTTAAATATTAAAAAATGTCACTTGTTTACCTACGCATTCTACACACTATGATATATATTTATTCCAGTACAAAATATTAAAAAAAAAGATAAGAAAAACATTACGCCCTCGTCAATAGCAAGAACTTTGATAAATAAGAAAATAGAAAGCTGCCTCGCTGAAAGTATAGACGTTCTAAACACCCAGACATCTAAATTGTTTGTACTAAAAGAAAGAAAAATAACTGTAAATGCCTGCATATATACAGATTTTTAAAACTTGCAATAAAAATTACGGCATCGGTCGAAAACCTGTAGAATACAAAAATAGAGGGTGAAAATGTTAGAATAAGAGGGGATATTTTTAACAATTATAAAAAAAAAATTAAGCCCCAAAATTTCGAAACATTTGTACAAAAAGGACTACATTTACGAAAAATTTAACAAGTCAACATTATTTTCTGATTGCAGGAAATACATTTCTAAATAGGTCATCTGAAGGAACTATATATTTATGTACATAGTTTTATTTTGGGAAACACTTAAATATGAACCTTACTTTTCACAACTCTAGCTTTCATTTTTTATTGTAGATGAGAATTGAAACTTATTTCGTTCCCAAATGGCTGAAAAACAATAAGTATTGAAGCGTTTTACATTGCTCAGTTACTCGAATTTATGAATCAAATTCGAGATGAAAAGAGTTAATTTCACTCCGAAACAATCCCATTTTAAGACTGACCTTGGGAGCAGTGCCAAAAGAGGCAACACAACAGTCGTGAACTCCTCGAAAATCGACCCCGGATTCCCCCCACCACTGAAGATATCCCCCGGCATCCAACCCCAAGCTCAATGTAGTTGTGAGCGGGCGCCGAATCTCCTGAACCTAGGAAAAGCTGAATGGAAAAGGCGCCGTCAATGGAACGGCGTCATGGCGGACTACATCGATCCCCCCCTCCCCGGGGCGTTCCTTTCCCCCCAATTTCCATTCAGTGGCCGGACTTGCAGCCAGTCAGAAGTGCCGGATGCCTCTGATTGTGCTCTTGCGCATCTGTCTGCAACCTCACGATGCTGTACGAATAAAAAGTAGAGGTAGTGGAGGACGTGTTGTGTGTTTTTATGATTAGTACATCTGCGTCATAGCTTTTTGCAGCCTTAGCAATCATTGAACAGTTCCTGCTGAGCTGCTTCAGTCGGATTATCTAATAAAGTACCATTTAAAAATAAAATGCAAAACTCTAATATCTCTCTTTTAAATCCTTCCAACTAGACAAGGGTTCCCAACATGTGGTTCGCGGACCCTAAAGAAGCCACAAGTGCCATCAAATGTCTTCCAGTAGCCGATAACATTAATTCATTGCAGCACCATTAAAAGAATGAAACGAAACAAACCTTCGTCACGCACTATAGATATTATCATCAGAGCGTTAACAACTAATGGATGCTTCAATATTTGATAATCCCTTGATCAATTCTGTCTAATTACAAAATATCTATCAATGATATAAGGGCATGTGAATGAGAGCTCAGCTTCTGCACTGTAAAAAAATTTTACCTTTCACCAAAAGTTCAAAATTCAGCCTTTCACCAAAAAATTGTGAAATTTAGCTGCAAACAAACATTTGGTACTAAGTTGAACCATGATAATGGTGTAACTTCACCTAGTTTTAGCATGAATGTGAAACTAGGAACCATTATAATGGGTAAACTTTAGTACCAAATGTTGGTTACAGCTAAATTTCACCAGTTTTTTTTTTTTCATTTTTTGATGAAAGATTGAATTATAATTTTTTAGTGTGTACTGTATTCCAATTGTATGTGAATTTGTATACGTTAAATAAATCAGGCTATTTTCGATTTAAAGTATCGGTTTAAAGATAAGGCTCCTGCATTCCTTTCGTTACAAATTAATCAAACTAATCTTTAACTATTATTTAATTAATAATGCCTTTTAAATAGCTAAACATATATTTTAAAAATGAATTATAACTTGCGATAAGTTAACGGCAATAAACTATTCTTAAGACAAAAATTACATTCAGTAGAGCGATTTTCAAAGTTTAAAATTCATGTCCAGAAGATAAAAATTCCATTAAAATTTGTTTTGAAAATATATTTTTCGCATACTGAATTAGGTAATACCGAAAGAAATGGCCTCGCTTTCCGTTTAAGTCTTGGAAATCTCCCAAAAACCGTCGCTGAATTCAACACTTTGATTAAATCTGGATTTGAACATCTTTGAAATTTCTAACGTGGATGATGGTAGATATTGCTAGTTTTCACATCATCTGCTTTTTTGAATGATTTACGTCGTTCCAAGTACCATGTTTATATATATCGAGACAGAGAAGAAGAGCAAGAGATAGATAATAAGATTTTTTATAAAATTACAATTTTAGAAATCTTACTATTAGCTTTAGTTTATACAAATATTTGTACATCTCTGCTCCATAGGAAAAAAAAAACAAAGTGCATGATTTTCTTATCATTTTCAAAGAGAAATGTAAATCGCGCATTCAGGAATTAGATGAATGACCAAAAAAGTTTTCTTGGAAAAATACAAAATGTATAAGAAAATGCTTGGAAAAACCCAGAAACTTCTTATAAAATCATTAACAGTTACAGCAGGTACAGATGTTAGAAATGAAATTATTTTTAAAAAATTGTAACGAGAGTTTATTAATCTAACATGTCTCTGGCCTCCCAGTAGCGCTCGGAAACAAAAAATATGTCCTCTATTAGCACTTGTTCTAATATTATACTGCTTGTAATGCATTTGATCAGAGCTATAACTTTGAGATTTGAATTTTGAGAAAGTCGTTTCTTTAATCGAAATAGATGTTAATTTTTATTTCTCGAAACCTAAAATAGGTTCCAGTAATACATATGGTAATGTAAGCTATGAAAAATCCTCGCAGAGTCGTAATCAAAAATATGCAGAACATCTTGTTTAGAAATAACGTTCCGGAGATAAGACGGAAGACCGCGCGAAAAAGTTTGAACAAATTGCATAGATGCCAAAAATAAGCAAATAAATAAATGCATTCAGGATAGGAAAGACGGAAGTAAGCGATCTAAAAAAACTACATTTCTTGGATGGAATCAAATAGCTTCTTTTCTGTCATTTACTAAAATTGTAATTGTTACTATTCACACAATGAAAATAATCCTTTTGTATCCTGTTATCTGATTATCATCTGTTGGGGAGTACGGGCAACATCATTTCAGTCCTTACCTACGATTTATGTTGCAGAAAATTTACTTCGACTGATAATTATTTTTTTTTTCAAGTCACGTTAAATTAAGACTTCTTACGCCGCCTGAGATCTTTATTCTTTGCACTTTATATTTACTTTTTGATTTTGTGTAGTTTTTCCGTTAGCCAGTTAAGTTTAGAAATCAACTGGCTGTTCTGCCCGTCATTATAGTCCATATAGTGAAGGGCATATGTCCTTTTTTTCTCATAGTAAGTCCCAATGTACCCATTATATGGAAAATGGTATTGGGGGATCAGATCAAAGCTATGTCAAAGTTGACGTTGTTAATTTGGCAAAACTGCTATGTAAACATTTCATAAATCAATTGCTTTAAAATCCTCATTGTTCATCAGTCTTACGAAGATTAAAAAAGCTTTGAAAGGATCTCAGATTTCTACATTCTTTCATACGCGAAACATTGTGGGTTGCCAATAGCTAAACAGTGTTTAGGTGTTCCTTATTCCACAATGCTATGTGGTCAATAGCCGTTGTTGAATTTTGGAAAATGGTACCACAAGTAAGATCCAAAGTCCTCTTCACTGCACTAAATATCTATAAGGTAAGTTCTTCAGACTACTTGGGAGCCTTATCTTCGTAAAGTTTATTGAAGATAATAACGATAAGATAATATGAAGAATTAAAAAAAGATGCTACTTATAGAAACAAGAACCGACTGATTTAATACTCTTTTTGTTTTTCGCGTATTTTCTCTCGCTGTTAAAAAATCGTTGCCTGCTATCGTAGTTGTAGTTCGTAACTACCTGTTGAGAGGGGAACAAGAGAGGATATTCATTGCAAACAGAGGCGCCGTGTCGATCGAGCGTTGAACATACCCTTGCTTCGTTATCGACCCGGTACGCCGAGTTCCGCATTTAGATGGTGCAGCTGATTTTCCCTCCCCTCTGATCACATGGCTGGCGTCCAAATTTGGAAACCCTGTTTTCATTCATGCGATGGCCCCGACCTTCAATTACTCTGCTGTTGTGACCCAATGAGTCAATCTTCTTGTTCAACTCGATCGACGCTGACTGTGGTTAAACGGCGCTTACAGTAAAGGGGAAGACTATTTTCTACGCAGTGATATTTCGTTGAATATACGAGTATAATGCGGAAATAAGTTATTTTATGGCATTACAGGTCGCAAATAAAAACTCTGTTATAAAGACAGATCTTAAACACGTTGACTTCAATGTTTAGCTTTTTTCTATTTGGTGCAGTAAGTCAAACATCTTTTTTAACCCAAAAAATATTTCATGTCGTTTAGAAGCACACATACATACAATAAAAGACATTGAGTGCGTGCGTGTTTATTTGTTTGCTTCTGGTGAGCAAATAACTGTAAGGCGTAGAAAGACGAAATTTCGTACGCCGGTGCAGTTTTTGCCGTAGTTGTAAGTCTCGAAACCTCATTTTTGATAAATTCATTAAAAATTCAGAATAAAATTAATACTTCAGCAGAATATTTCACACGCAAAGAAAGTTCATGTCCTCCGAAATGCCAAAATAGCATTGCAGCTGGCGTTCCGTTCATTAAGAACTCTGTTATTGCGAGTAGCCTTTTAATACGATAGATTCGATGTTTAGCTCCTCTGTAACTAATCTAATAAGTCATTCTCTTTTTTGAATCAGTAAATATCTTCTATCGTTAGCATATATCTTAAATAAAATGGATAGTTTATAAGAATGTTTTCCGCGCAATGATATTTCATGGAGATTTTTTACTGAGAAATAAATCGGTTTACAGCATTATAACTCACAATCTGTTCAATAAGAATCCATATTTTAACGAAAAATTCTTAATAATTCTACTGTGATGTTTCGGTTATAAATGACCCAGTAAGTCAACTTCGTTCTCAATTCAATCACACACACACACACACACACACAATGTATCCTACAGAACAGGACTTCTAACTTTCCTTAACAGAAAGTTAGAATGAATTGGATATTTAGAGGAATTTTTCCAGTATTTTCCTACCTTCAGATAGTAAAACTACTTATAAAAATAATGGGATGGTATTCGAAATCTTGTTCTGTCTATCTAAAGACAAAACTGTTGATTAATTACTTATTTCTTTTGCAATAACGTCACGAATAAGGATTGCTAGAGTTAGAATTAACAATTAAGAATTCATTACACAACAACCAATGGGAAATGAAAGCGGTGTGGAGAATTTAAACTGAAAATAAATGCGCAACAGATGTAAAAATATGTTGACAATTTGGATCATGTTCTTAAAATGGTACATGAAACCTTTATTTTGAGCTAGACTCTGATTAAGGAAAAAAACTACGGATACGGAACATTTAATCTTCCAGACTAATTATGAGGGACTTGTAATCTGCTCAATTTGGGAAAATACTCAAAGATATATTTTTCTCCAATTCGTTCGCCTTGTAGATTTGCCCAAATGTCGCAAATAAACTTCCTTAGCATTTTTCTTATTTTGTTTTTCTATAAAAACAAATATTTATTGCTGACTGCAAGGTGCAAGATTCTGACAACAGGACCATATGTTATGGTTGACTGCACGGTGCAAGATTCTGACAACAGGACCACATATTATCGTTGATTGCACGGTGCAATATTCTGACAACAGGATCACATATCGGCAAAACGGAGGTCTCGTTACAGGAACAATGTTTTCATGGTTATATTTCTGTCTTAATAGATCACGTTATATGAATATATAAACATTCATATACACACACGCACTCCCTCTCTCTCTGTATATATTTAATTTATTTTTCTCGGTTGATTTCCAAATTTTCCATGGATCGCGATGTTTTTGCATTTCTCCTGCGAATGTTCGCAAAAAAAAAAATCTTTAAATAAATAAATAAATCGTATTCATCTTCCAACACACAGTAACACCATCCAACAGAGATGACAAATAACACAAGAGACTAGAATTTAAAAAAAGTTGAAACTATTTCAAATATTATTACTGAACGTCGTAACATTAAAAATATCCCAACTACAAAAGATTTTGTTATATAATTTGTAAAACTAAAATAGAGCATAACTATCAACGTCACTCATATGAAGTTGGACCAAAGGAAATACACTGAAATGTTTTGCATTATAATTACGATACATAAAACACATTTTTTAAAGAAGATATGAATTTAATTTTATTATGAAAAGGACAGCAATAAAACATTAGTAGCAAGCATTTAAGTCTGCTTCTCAACGAGTTAATCTTTAAAATACTCCGCAACTCGTTTTTTTTTTTTTTTCTAATGGGCTACGTATGTTCTAACCTTTGCAGATCTTAGTGAATTCCCTTCAATTGGCACCCATTCTTTCAAGTAGCACCTCTATCGGCGGATAGTATTACCAGTTGAGAATTTTGGAGCTGCTTCCCCCTAGGTGGAGGCACCTGAACTCTACGTGATGCGAAATTGCACTAGGGATTTAATTCAACCGTGAGTATCCAAGCCAAACAGATACTCAAGGGAGCTATGACATGCCGCATAATCATACGACATGTGCGCTGACCATATTCTGCATTTTGAAAATCCACCGACTTTAGCCAACTTTGATCCTGTGAACTTGGGTAGGAGGCCAGTGCCTCACCACTGCGCCACCCTGCCGGCATATTCCGCAAGTATTCTGACGATAAATCTGTTGCACGGATGCAAAAATTAAATCTATGTTATATATTCTAGTTATTTCTTTCTGTAATAATATATTTGAAATGTGCTAAAGACAATTATTCTAGATGATCAAAAGAAACTAAAAATAAATTACATTTAGAACTGAGTTTCAAACGAGGAAAAGAAAACCGTAAGAGAATAAGATTCTTTTTACTCCATCTTAATATTTTTTCTACCTCCGCTACGAAACAAAATAATTCCAGTACGTGGGCGGAAATTCTTGATGGATATGTGAAATTAGGAGAAACGATTCTCCTGAAACGAGATGTACAATATGTTTTAGACTAAGATGTTTGCATTCTTAACGTCCCTACAAATGAATGCTTCATACACTTCAGCCCGGAATACCTTGCAAGGCAGCTCGAATTTCGGAGAAATTTCTCCGGAAGACATGTATTGTTTTCCATAATGCATGAGGTGTAATTTCGTCTTCTTTCCCGTTGCTTCTATTTAAAGAACATCGGGATTAATTTTTTTCCCTTTTTCTCTAATCATTATTTTTTGATGAACAATTCGTCATTTTGCATTTTTAATGCGGGGTAGAACTTATTTTTATGTAACTGGATCCTTGCCAGTTAAAAACTTTCTCATCAGTGCAACATTTCATTGAATATTGCAAAGCATTACTTTTCCTGATTTCCTACTATTATTTTACAAATAATAATAATAATAATACTCCAAACAACTATTTTTGAACAATAGTGTTTTCTTGTATAGTAATGGGGAAAAATCACTTTTTAAAATAATAGTAATAGTAAATATAAATTCCGGCATCGTTTCCGTTCATCCCTCAGTACGCGAAACTCAAGGAATAGTGTTTATGCCTTTTATTTTGCCTTTTATTTTTCATTTTGTTCCAGGAAACTTCCGACCCTGCAGATATCTGTGCATGTGATAAAATTACAAAAAAATTTCCTCCATTGCGAAAATCATCAGACACATACACTTAAATGCTTTTTGAACCTCAAGATGAATCTTTCACAGAAATAACTGTTGCAAAAGAAGACCACTGACGAAGTTTGCAATATTAAAACGGAGTCTTGTTGCAGTTGCTCTAGGGGAGCATTTCCAAATAATACACCCCCTTCAGCCCATCTGTTCTAGAGTGAACACTAACTACAATATGCAATAAAATACATATTACAACTATGTATGTTTTTGAGAGATTCATTCTAGATTATGAACGGGCAGAGGCTATTGGAAAAAATGAAAAAGCATATCCTAGAGTTGAAAAGTAAAATGATTTCCAGTTTTACTCACTGATACAATTTCTGATGCTAAGAGAAATAAATCAATCATTTATACATTGCATTATTATACATTTGTATAATATCTACTTCAAGGTAAAATGCATTATGGTACAAACAGGTTAGACATTTTCTGCGTTCGTTTTTCAAATTCCAATTGGCTGGAATATGGTGGGCGTGTTTTCAAGTCATCTGAGGAAGCTTAACGGGGAATTAGTCTTCCTAGAAAGAAAAATAAGGAACGTATTTCGTTCCTTCTTCTTTATGTTATTTCTTCAGCTATCAATTTCCCGACCAAAATACCAAGAAATACGTGCGGCTATTCTTTATGTTTGTATATGATGAAGTTTTAGTTAGTTATTTCGAAGAAATGAAATTCTGGATAACCTTTAATCTAAAACATGCGTGTTTTCCCTGCAATGAAAACTAGTCGCAATTTATTACTTCGTGCAATTCAGAGTAGATTTCATAGGGCGTTCTCGTGTGTGGGGAGGGCGGGGGTCGATTGTATTTATTTATTCATTGATGTCGTATTTTTGCAACTTTTCATCTTTCATTGAAAGTACATTTCTCTTTTTCGTACTCAGAATTTTAAACTGCGTAATATTAAGGATCTAAAATGTTTCCCTTCGTTGATATTGAACTAAGTATAGTTGTTAAGTAGAAGTTTACGCAGAAGACTTTAGGTTTTCTCAATTCATTAATCCTCAATACCGTAAACTTTTGTTGGTTCTTGAAAAAGGAATTATTTTTCCTCAGCATATTTTTTTAAGAAGTAAAAAATTGTTTCTTCGCGGTGAAATACTAAAACATAAGAAATCAATGTTATAATCAGAAAATAGCAGTAACAATTTTTCTACTCCTTTCGGAAAAAGTATTATCAGAAAGATTTTTTTTTTTTTGCGAACTTCTCGTTGGGCGATAATATATTATTTTGTGACAGGTACAATACTCATGATCTAAAATTCGGAAAAGAGCAAAATTCGGAAATATCGCCTTTTGAGGATTCCGGATTTGGAATTTTGTACTGTATATTGAAATACTTGTTTTGATTTCACTGTACATAAGAAATTAATTCCCAATGTCGTACATATTTGATAAAATTTAAAAAAAAAAAAATCCTGAAACTCAGTTTTAAAAGAACCCTGAGGTTGGGGCTCTTTTCAGTTCATCTTTAAAAAAATCATTCGTACATTTTTTTTTACCCCAAAAAAATCCCAGCTTTTTTCTTTTTTTAAGTTTATGAAAATCCTTTTAAACTGCTTAGTTATGTATACTCCCTAAAAGCATTTTACATCAAAATTACCCAGTTTTATTCCGTAGGCCAGACAAACATCCACTTATATGCTCTGTAAAATATTTCAACTAAAAAAGGAAAAAAAAACCATTGATATATTAAAAATAGTATTAAATATGAAAAGCGAAGAAACAAATTGATTCTAATGATCCGAAACATTCTCTTATTTTATTAGAAAAGTTTTCAGAAATGAAAGATTTCTGTTGCAAAAATGTTAGGTTGAATTTCAAAACACGTACTACAACTTCCACTAAATATTTGACGGCATAAACTGTAATAATATAAATGAAAAAAGTAAGATGTTCACGGTTAGACCGAGTAACAGCAAAATGTGGCTGAATGAACTCAGCAGTCTAATCACTGCCGCTTTAATCCTTCCCAGTAGTTATCTGTAAATGTGGCTTTCTTGTTCCAACAGATTGAATGCCGTGAAAACATTCTTAAGCGTTTCTTTTAAAATGCTAATCTTTCAAGAAATTTTAACATTAATTTTTCAGTACTTTCTACATAGTTTCTTGAAACAATGATTTCAAGAATTCATCCATCTTCTACTAATAATTGCCTGAAGATTTCGTGAAAGTTTTGTTTTATTGTACTAGAGGTTTTATTAGCTTATTTGTTCTCTCGTTAACTTTCATTTTTTCTTAAAGTTTGATACCTTGTCGTGAAATTTATTCTACCTAACTGCAGCCAAAATGTTATGCAGAGCTAAATTTTCATCTAGAAATCTGTACCTTTAGTTGCATATTTATTTATTTATTTATTCATTTTTATTATTGTTGTTTTTAATAGTTATTATTTATTTATTTGCAGATAAAGTTAACGCCATGAAATATTATTTCCTAATTATTTATATTTTGAAATCCTTTATATACTTCTTTAATACTTACCTTCCAATAGGGTTTTTAGTGTTTTTTTTTCTTTTTGCTTTAAGAAAAATCACTTTAATTATACTTTGGCGTTTATTATTTTTTGAAAGAATTCTAGATAAGCACTATTTTGCACATTCAAACTTCAGATTTTAGTAGGGTACAAGGAATATGTTAAGAGTCATGCATTTATTTTTACAGTTAAACAAAATAATATTTTCAGTTTTGTTCTCTGTTACAAATTGAACTTTGCATAAAAGATTGTAAATAAAACACATTTAGGAAGGAGACTTAGATAATCAAGACATTTGTCGTTATAAAAAAAACAAGTATAAGTTATTTAATAAATTATTTGATCTCTTTCGTATATCATCTTGCCCAAGTAGATTTACTCTCGAATTTTCATGGCATATAATATCGAAGATAATAACATACATTTTTCACCGCGTGAAATATCATTTACTCAAAAGATATCTTTTTTTGTTTGTTTGTTTGTTTATATTTTCCCCAATTTTTCTGAACAGTTTTGCATTTATAAGACTGAAAATTACTGATATATGCTCCACATTTTCCCATCTTAAATAACAAAAAATGCATTGGATACCGTTTCAAAGCCCCAAACAATCTTAATGTAATAGCGAAACGATGGAAAAGATGAAATAAATAAAATAAGGATGCATTTTTCTCATTTCTCTTTTTCTCTCCCAATAAACGATAAGAAGCATGTCGCAAAACGGGCATGTAAATTTTTGATGCGTATGTAGAATTAGGAAGGATTGATTTGAAAGAGAAAAGGAAAGAAATATTCTAAATGGATTTAACATTCACATATTCTATCTTTGCGTCAGTTCTAATAATACGCTATTGCTCAGATTAAGGTGTATTGCATTTCAAATTTCGTTTGGATGTTCAGATGAAAGGCGATATTTCAATTGTATGATCCAGGAAACGTTTTTCGATTATATTCCATCTTTTTCTTTCTTTTGTGAAATGCCGTTATTGCATTATTTCATCGCATATTCTTTATCACGTTTTATCAGGACTGATTACAGAAAATGTATACATAAATCTTTTTGTCCCTATACTTATTCACGAACTCTTATTTATTTATTTATTTATTTATTATTTTTGAAAAAAAAAGAAAGAAAAGAAAAGGTTTATAGAAGGATTTCAGTTAGTTACGTCTACTTAGTATTCTTTCAAATATATATATATATATATATATATATATATATATATATATATAATTATATTTTATATACATCTATATCTATATATATATATATATATCTATATCTATATATATTATTATTTATTTATTTATTTATACACTCGTATTTGTTATAACTCATAATACAATAACAACGCAAGTCATGTTGTGTTGTTCAAACACCTTAATGCTTAATCCAGTGAAATTAATGCAGTGAACTAAACTCACTTATTAAATCAGAAATTTAGAAGTCATCCAAACTTAAACAAAATAAAACTAAAAAATTAGATATTGAAGATTATTCTTAGTGATTATCAAATCATCGAGTCATGTACATATAGTATTTAAACAGTTTTTCAATGTCCTATTGATAAATTTGTGTGATATTCTCTATCCTGTATATCATTAAACTACAGGGTGTTTCTAAAAGAATATCGGGTTTTAACGCTGTCTAGTATTTATTACGTAAAACTTAATAATTATAGTATCAAATGAAAGAGCAGCTCAAACAGTTTTGTTTGTTGGTACGCGCATGCACTAGAAAGCCTCTGCGCATGCGCTAGTAGCAAAAATGAAAGAAAGTGAAAAGAAATCTTCTTGTGTTCTTCAGTTTGCAAAGACCGAATCTGAAGTTACTGTGGAACGTGCATTACGGATTAAGTTAAGATGTGGTCCCCCAAGTCATAATAATATCTGTAGATGGTATCATCAGTCCGCGTCGACAGGGTGGCGTAGGGGTAAGACGCAGGTCTCGTATGCCCAAGATCGCAGGTTCAAACCTGGCCCAACTCGGTGGATTTTCAAGATGCAGAAAATCGTCTGTGTCCATGTCGTATGGTTATGCGGCATGTTAAAGATAACTTGAATATCCGTTTGGCATGGATACTCTCGGCTAAATTAAATTCCTAGTGCAGATTGCATCAACGAGAGCTCAGGTGGCCCATCTGGGGGAAACTAAGCGTCAAAAAACAATTGCGGCAATGGTACCACACCCATTGTGGTGCTGCTGAAAGAGTTGAGTTGACACCAATCTCTGGGGACGCACTAGGTCTCCAATGGTTGATGACCAATACTGCAGCCCCATTAGAAAGAAAAAAAAATCATCTGTTTGCAAATATCGATTGGTTGAAGATCACTGTACTCGCATGCTGCATTGGCCGCAATGGTCTCCCCGCTCACCCGATCTCAAGTCATGTGATTTTTACCTGTGGGGGTTCATAAAGGATCGTGTGTATGGGACTACACAACCAGCTGACCTACCCGACCTAAGAAACAGGATTGAGGCAGCTGTTGCAACAATTACACACAAACACTGAACAGCGTTTGGGAAGAATGGGCTATCAACCGTGTGACAAAAAATGCTCGCATTAAACACTTGTAAAGCTATTACGTAAAACTCTTTGAGTTGCTCTTTTATTTCATGTGTTAGTTATAATTTTACGCCTTACTGAATAAATACTACAAAGCGTTAAAACCCCGATATTCATTTAGAAACACCCTGTATGTTAGTACCTTTGATTTAGTTTCTGAGCTCTGGAGCGAAACTCTAAGGGAGCAATCTGAACAAAATGGAAATTCAAAGCACAGCATCGGTTTCAAAACTATCTGTCCCTTGCTGATATGTATCCTGAAAAAGGGGAATGTAAAGAATGTCCCTGCATAGTACCATCAGAATATTGGTAAAAATGGTTGCTGGAATGGAATTTATAGAGAATGGTACTTATAAGTACCGTCGGTAGATAAAGGGTTAAAGCGAAGGATTTTATACTTTGAACTAAAAACGATGCCTTCCTTAGAGACTGATCGTATTAATCAACAAAGCATACCTTTCTAATAATTAACATTTGAAGTTCTCCTCATTTGGCAATTAAGAATTGAGCAATGTTGGTAACTTTGGCTTGAATATGTGTTTCTCCGTGCATAATTCAGATAGTTGGAAAAAGCGTTTTGAGTAACTTGTGGCACATCGTTTGTACGACGTTTGCATTTCAACGACTCTTTAGCGTGGGCGCAATTCTTGATTAATGTCTATTAATATACCTAAAAGAAAATGTGAGAACAGATCTTCACGAAAAAGCGAATGAGTAAAAGAGCAAATCTTTTCTCTCACTTTCCAGCTCACTCTTTCAACATCAATGATACTGCTAGCGTGGGTGGGAGATCCTGATGAATACAAAGCGCGAAGAACATTTTCAAAGAAATAGAACTGTAGTAGACGACTCCTTAAATCTTTGCGTTCTTAAGGTTTCTAAGAATATGCACTGTTAAATTACTTCAGCAAAGGTAAAAGTGTAATATATCTCAAATTAACTTACAGCATTTTGATTATTTTTATTTGTATTCAACGCTTTATTGAGTGAAGCATTACATTTCTGTATTATTTAAAATGTGTTGCAGTTAATTCCACGAAGAATCATTAATAGCTAGTATCTATGTTTAAGAAAAATACAATCGAGTAACTTATGACTTTTTTTCATTTTTTAGAATAATGATACAATAAATTTCAGCTAAATCAGAACTTCTTGCACAGGTGTTAGTTTAGCTTGACATACTTAGATATTTTATTAAACTCCGAATTCAAAATTAAGTACATTAAACATAGATAAAACCAACTTCACACTTTGTTAAACCAAAACGGTGCAGTTTCCCCTGTTTTCATTATGAATGCGGTTCAAAATATAATACCAAATGTTCGTTGCAGCTAAATTTCACCATTTTTTGAGTAAAACGTTGAACTAAAAAATTTTAGTGTACAAAACTTCAAACGTCCAACTGTATGACATACATTGCACATAATTGTTATACAAATCACTTACACGTTAAATAAAACATTTATGCAGCCCTAAATTAGCACGAAAAGTATCGGATAACTCACTAAGATTTGGGAAAAACCGCTTACGTCAACTTATGTTCTTTTTCTCAAATTTATTTTTTGCTTAAATGACATGTGTGATTTTTCATGTCACTGCTGAACAGTCAAAAGTGGTTTGTGACATATCGTTTTTCTCAAAGGACGATATCATTGAGTAGATACTTATGCATAAAAAAACAAAAAATGCCAATTTTTGACTTATGTGCTTTTTTCCAAACGCTAGTGAATTCATCTATTTTAAAGCTGGAACCCCCCCCCCCCTTTATACTGTTAAAAAATCTAGCCCAACCTTTTACAAAAAAAAAAAAAAAATAGAGAAATTTATCTGCAACCAACATTCGGTACGAAGTTGAACCTTTATAATGGTGTAGTTTCATCATGAATGTGATTCAACTTAGTACCAAATGTTGGTTATAGATAAATTTTACCATATTATGATGAAAGGTTGAACCAGAGTTTTTAGCAGTGTATGATGTGGAAAAGAAGCTAAGTAAAAATACAGCAAAATCGAGTTTCTAGAAACGTTTATGTGTTTTTACTTATTTGAGACCAAAACATTGGAGTAAAATTGTAAACAGTAAACAAACTTATTACCACGAAATATGGCATACATAACTATTTCATTGTTATTGTGACTTCATAAGAACGGATAAGAATTAAAGTTACAACTCAATTGCGCAACTGTTCTTTTGTGTGAATTACCACAGATCTTTATTTTGTATAAAAGCAATAAGCGATAAATGTTTTTAAAATGTCCGTGTGCGCTTTGCTCCATTTAAAAATAAGTTTAACGAGTGTTTAATGAAGAGGGGGTGCAACTGTAGAAAATTCATTTCCTCTCACTGGAACGAGGGGTGAACACAAAATTGTCTTTTTTGCATGAGCCAGCTCGTAATGTGCGTATTACTTGAAAGTAGAACACATACAACCGCTTCCAAATTTATCTCACAATTCCCAGAATGCATTTCATTGACGGCGTTCACAGACCTATAAAAGTCGATTTAACCTCAAACGACCTTCAGAAAAGCGTGGGTGCTTTTCGGAGGGGTCAGCGTCGGTTGCAGAGATCGATAACATTGTCCCGGAATACGCATTCACGACTACTCACTATGCCCCTTTATGCACCCCCGTCTATTGACTAGAAAATTCTGTGTTAGGCGCGTGTCGGTTGGTCGACAACTGCCATTCAGAAATCGCCGGATTTATTGCGTCATTAGGCTCCGAATGTAAATGTTGTCAGTGCAATGAACAGCCCGGATATCCGGCCCCCACGCGGGTGGCATTAATGTATTGAAATTAGAATACTGTTATCTAGAGTGATGGATATGTATATTTTGTATTCAAACCCGAAGCGTTTGAGGATTACAGTAATTAATAAAATATGAGTTGAAATGTAGCTGTAATTAATCTTGGAAATTGATATGTTCATTATTTGATACGTTTGAATTGAGCAATCCAGATTGTTTGATATGAATGTTTTTGCTTTCTGCCCCATTTTAATCCTAAATAAATTGGTTCGAGTAAGTCATACAAAACTCATATTTAAAGTGACGGGCATTTAAACTTTACTAAAACCGATGAATTAGAGATTGATCATTTTAATCAATAAAGCATACTTTTCTAATAACTAACATTGGAAGTTCTCATTATTTTCCAAGTAAAAATTGAGCAATGTTGATAATTTTTGGTTTTAATATATGTTTCTCTGTCCTTGATTCAAATAGTTGAATACAGTGTTTTAAGTAATTTACACTGTTAGAAATTTCATCATGAAATTACGGTTAAATAACCGGCAACAGTCTGTCCATCCAATTCGCCGTTAAACTTACGGTCTGGAACATTTTTCTATCTTTAAGGGACCCAAATCATTTCCAATCAGCTTGGTTAAAAAGCCGTAAATACAAAAGTTTACGGTTTTATAACTGTTTAAAAATAAAATTTTTACCGTTTTTGAACCATTTCGAGGCGTAGAATCGTCGAGGCGTAGAAACCGTAAACGAAACGTGCGGGAATGGAACCCGGGTGTGTGACACACCAACCTTGCTCGCTAGTCATTCGGCCATCTACACCACGTAAAGCAGCCGTTTATTTATCAATAAATCTTCTTTCCCAACAGGCAAACTGCCTTAAAATTGAGATTTCAGTTTTTGATTGGATCTAAAGTCATTTTTGGTCTAAATTTACTGTATATTGACGAAAATTATTTTATTTGCTGCAAAAATTAAAATACAAACAAGGTTTAGCAGCTCAAATGATGGGTTCGCTCATTCGCAAACATTTCGGGAATCGGATGTCTCCAATTTTTGATTTGCGTGTGTAATGTGTGTTTCTCTTTAGTAACCACTGCTTAAGTCACTTTTCTTTCTTCTTTTTTTATATACACATGCAGATTTTAACTGATAAATCTTTATTCCTATTTAACAACAAGGTACGACCGGTAAGGTTTCGCAACCAAGATGGATGCCCGATTCTTATTGAGCGCTTGAAAATTACGGTTAGTTAAACGTTCTTTAGAATAGACAGAAAATAAACCATTTTTTTTTTTCACAATCAGCTGTTTGAGTACCATCTTTTTGATGGTTATTCAACTGTTGTAATCAAATATGGTAATATAACAATAAAATAAATGGTTATTTTACTATTTTCTTAGGGAAATTTTTAACAGTCTATGCACATCGTTTATACGACGTTTAAGTGTAGACGCAACTCTTGGATCTTGTCGGAAAGAAAGATAAATTGCTTCTAACCTTATCTTTTATACGACATTTTTCGGTAATTAATTCGGCTTCGTATAAACGATGCTCCCCTATATCAATTTTGTTTAAAATAGCGATACATCAGTGATCGTCCCAATTAATAAAATGTACATGCAATATTTTTATGGCTAACCGTGGAAGTTCATGTACTTATTATTCGACACGTGAGAATTGAACTACTTACTTAATAAAAATCAACGTTAAATTAAGCACAAATTTTGCAAAAAATTGCAGACACGTATTTCCAGGTTACAAGAAACCATTTTTCAATGCAAAAGAGTGAGCTTCTAGAGGAAAAACAGCCAGCTAAATAAAAAACATATACACTTCTTCAGTTGGATGTTTTTCCTCTGGAAGTTTATTCCTTTGCATTGGAAAAGGGGTTCCTTGTAACCTCGAAACACGTGTCTGTAATTTTTGTGTTTAGTTTTACTTTGATTTTTTCTTTTAAGTTGTAGCGCAATGGTTTACTTTTTGTTTATCTAGCTAATGTTTGTTTTAAATGCACTTTGCTTTTTACGCTGATAAAGAATAAATTTTTTATCAAAACCCATATATTAGAGAACAATCGTAACTAATGAAAATATAATGAATGAATCGTTATAATTAACCTTGGAAATGGAGGGTTCATTACTTGGCAAGTGAGTATTAAGCAATCCAGTAAATGTTTATATTGAAAGAATTTTTCTTCCCGCCATTATAGTACTGAACAGTTAGTAATAATTAACTTTGTGCAAAGTAATAGAAATAAAATTTCACGTTAAATTAAAGCACAAATGAGCATTAAAACGCAGACATATGTTTCGGGATTGCTTGGAATCCCTTTTTCAATGCGACAGGGAGCCTCTAGATGCAAAACATCCAAATGTTTTGCATCTAGAGGCTCCCTGTCGCATTGAAAAAGGGATTCCAAGCAATCCCGAAACATATGTCTGCGTTTTAATGCTCATTTGTGCTTTAATTTAACGTGAAATTTTATTTCTATTACTGAACAGTTGTTTTTTTTTGAGTAAATTATTTAAAACAGTGGTGTGAATTTTGTATTTGAAACTAAAAAATTGCAAACTGATTGCGTTCAATAAAATATTCGTAGGAATGTCGCGATAATCGACGTTATAAATGACTAACGTTACAAATAGTACCCGAAACCTGAGAATTGAACAATTTAGCTTCTGTTTAGATAATGTTTATGTAGCTACCTTTGCTTTTCATCTGCTCTAACATCAAATAATTTTTAAAGCAATTAATGCGAAGTTCTTATCTCGAAATATGCGCTTGTTTGGTTTTGGTCTTGAATAACAAAACGCTATATTTTGAATAAAATGAAAGATATATACTTTCGTTTTTATGCTTGCCCATCATTTTTGCGCCGACTTTATAAATATTACTTTGTAAAGCGAGCTGATTTAATAATCCTCGTGACTCGAAATGTCTAACCCAGTCTAACCTGCCCCATAACGGCAGTTTATTCTTATTGCAGATGTGTTCCGATTTTTAGCGTTCAATAAACATAAATCAGAATTTTTATCTAATAAATAAATAAACGAAATGTTAAAAGAAAAAAACCGATACACGTAATAGTAAAAATATATCAAAAATATATTCATCTCTCCAATAAATGTTTTCACATTTTATTCCATTTGAGAATTTTAGTTAAATCAATGTGTGATGAGCCAGCCACACATGTGCTGATGTGTAATCTTTCACATTGCGGTTAATAATGCCGTAAAACGATACATTACGAATTAGCACAAGTGCTAATGGTATCAGATGTCTCCGACAGGGGTGGCCACCCTCCTCAAAACTAAGGCACACACCTCCCTCGAAAAACCAATGGAACATCTCCCCCCCCCCCCCGAAAGAAAGTTCAAAACGCCGGGTGCTAACGTCTCTTGTATGTCGCTTTGTTTAAATCTGCCACGTACATTGCGTATATAAAAGCAAATATCTGTGATCATTATCTTCAAATTCAAAACATGTTTTTAAACTTATTTGACATTTAAGTTCCATTTTTTAACAAAATTATTTACTGTTTTTGTAAAAAAAATAGAGATTTCGTAATATAATTTGCATTTAAGGTCATTCTTGAAAACGGTCTTTATCTATATTACGATCGATTAATTATTCAGAGGATAATTCCAGTATATAAACAGTATGAAAACATTTACTCCCCCAGAACAATTTATTTTGGCAGAGGACAACTATAATTCGCGTTGGAGACAGCGACCTCGGTGTGTCCTTCCATTCATGGTCAATGGATATGCGTGGGCCGTCCAACAAACGTTTGTAAGATTTTGAGGGCGCCATATAAAGGGGAACTGGAGGTTGTGGCAATCGATGGGGGCAGGCTCATCCCTATTCCTAGATCACCCCCGCTACCGATTGTTTCTCTGAACCGCCGGCGCCAACTTACTCCTTCAGTGGCGCCTCTCCACCCTTTCGAGTGGGTGGGAGACATCATCGTAAAAATATAAGCAGACGAAAGTATAAATAAAAAAATAGATGAATGTAAAATTGTTTCTGAGTCATCGACTGCGCAAGAAATCACTACAAGAGTTTTGGAATTCGTTACATTATTACTCCGATATGTCAGCGTTATTCTGCTTTCGGAAAATAAATGTGTTATGAGTGTGTCTAAAGAGCGGTATATCTTAGTTCCAGTTGCAGTTTGTCGCAGTTAATTATTGTGGCTGATTTTATTGGAATAGTGTGCGAAGTTCGATGAAATGAATAAGATGCAGTTTCATATAGTTGAATTTCTGATAAATAGAATTTTAAACAAAAGTTCATCAACATTTCTCTACTTCACTTTAATTATATTTTGGAAAATTAATTATACACATTAGTGTTCAATGAACATATCTGTATCATCATAGCAGCATGGTTACTGACCATGATTAATGCTTTACCAACAATTAATTCAATCAATTAAAAATTAATTATTGGGCTAATTTTGAAAGGCTTATTACGGACGTCATCATTATTACGAAAGATTAATTAAATGAAGTAAAAAAATGATTTATTGGATTTATTTTGTAAGGTAATTCTCTGATTACGGCATTACCAATGAATGAATCAATGAAGTAAAATAAAAATGAATTATCTAATTTTGAAAGGTAATACTCTCATAAGGCATTGCCGATGATTAATTCATTGAAGTTAAAAATGAATTATTGCACTAATTTTGAAATGCTTATTAAGTCATTACGAATGATTAATTCATTAAATTAATCATTCCAATAATTATTCCAATAATTAATTTTTAACTTCATTATAGTTAAAAATTAATTATTGGAATAATTTTGTAACGTAATTTACTGATTAAGGCATTACCAATGACTGATTCAATGAAGTAAAATAAAAATTATTCAGCAAACTTTGAAAGGTAATAAAGGCAATGCCTCTCATAAGGAATTGCCGTTGATTAATTCAATGAGGTTAAAAGTGAATTATTACCCTAATTTTGATAGATAATGCTCTTCTTCAACCTTTTTTTTTTTTTTTTTTTTGAGTTCACGATGCAGACAAGAAAAAATCATATATTTTCATATTATTCTTTTGAAACAAAAAAAAATTAACATGCATTAACAAGATAGTGTGATGAAAAGGTACCGTTCCAATATTTTTAATTAACATTATACGGTTTCTTGTGAGCAGTAACTAAAAGCAAGTAAAAAACATTCGACATGACGATTGTTTTAAAATATGAACCTTATCCAAACCCTGACAACAATTGATCATTCGTAATGGAATTCCTCATATTTATATATTTTTAGCACAACTATTTTTGAAATCTTTTAATACTGTTTATTTTTTTATAATCACTTGCATTTCCACGTGTTGCTTATAAAAATTAAGAATGTAATTTAGCTCTAATTACTCCTGTTAAAAGTTTAAATTAAAGCATAATGTTTTTATGATGTTAAATACTTCTTCTATTGTAACATAATAAGCATTATAAGAGATAATTTTTGCTGAAAAGTTGCATTTTAAAAATACATATGGTTTAAAAATAATACATTATTCAAAATAAATAATATCATAAAAAATTTTAAATTTTGCAGAAAAAAAACAAGATAAATACAATTTTTACTGCTGTTTCAGTTGCGTTTAGCATTAACTTATGTATTGCATTAACTGAGGTGGTAAAAACATACTGGTGTAAGTCATTTTTTTAAATGTAGTTAATTCAATTTTCTATGATATGGGATGTCATCTACTTTTGTTTATAGTAAACTAAGGAATACTTCAAAAATTTATCCCCATATGGCCCTACACGTTTTCTCTTATCAAATACCGTAACGTTAAAACGAAATGCAAAATACCATTGTTCTCAAAATATTATTCATTTGATTTACACCACTATGTTTGCAATCACTTCAACTAAAGCAAAAATAATTTCTTCACTATCGGTTACACTCATAAAATTTTGCTTCTGTTTCAAAAATTAATCAAGATAAATGAAATTCTTATTAATATTTTCACCATTGTTGAATCCAATAATTTTCACTTGTACTGCTAATTCTCTCAAAAACAAATAGCAGAAAAATAGATTCCCCGATTTGCTTTACGTTAAAAAATGCATATAATGTGTGCTAATTCTTCTTTAATGTAAATATCAATTTCCCTGATTGAAACTTACATCTCTTTCAAAAATCTCTATTTATTTTGTCGTTTTCCCCCTTTAAATTTTGTTACATTTAATTTCCCTAAACGCATACATACATATGATAAAATTGAATAAACAACGTAACTGAAGCACACATCGTCAGAAAATAAATTTCAATTTCTGCTCTGTTTGCATTGTTTCCTTATTTTAATAGATTTTATTACAAGGGATTTATATCAGTTTTTAATATTTAGGTACATATTATGTAATAATTGAACATTGGTTTAAATATTTTGTAACACAAAATGTATACCTAAAAAATAATTTTTTTAAAAATCTTTAAAAGCATTTTTGTTACGGTTAATTTTGCTAAACGCCCACATACATATGATAAAATTAAATTAACAACGTAACTGAAGCACACATCGTCAGAAATAAATTTCCATTTCTGCTTTGTTTGTATTGTTTACTTATTTCAATAGATTTTAACACAAGAAATGTATATAATTTTTCAATATTTAGGTACATATTATTTAATAATTGAACATTTATTTAAATACTTCGTAACAAAAAATGTATATATAAAAAATAATTTAAAAAAAAAAAAAGAAAAAATCCTTAAAAACATTTTTTTATAGATTTTTATGAATCATTGCTTAGATTTTCTCGAACTAGCAACTAAACTTTCTAATAGCTTTAGTTCAAGCGTAAACCTTTCAGACTTTTAATTCATTTTTTTTCTCTCGCTGGTTTTTATTTTACATCTTTCGAATTGTACATTTTAATAACTACCCCAGTCGTTCCTTCTATCTCACTCTTCATCGTGAACTTCAAATTGGAATTTATTCAAGGGCTGCCAAACCGCGTTTATTGAGGCACCAAACAGCCGACCACCTGTCAAGGATTATCACCGCTCAAAAGCTGTGAAAAGCACTCCTCTCATTTACATATTCCAACCTAATGCAGGCGTCAATGGACTCCGTCTTTCCAAATTTCTATTGGAGGAAACAGATTTTGCATGTAAATTGAGCGACCAAAGAAAAGCTGTTGGGAGATAAAAAGCATAAAAACCATCATTCTGTCGTATCTCAAAGGGAGAGTAAAAAGGAAACAACTCCACTCGTCTCGCTTCCGCTTTAAGTATTGTTCCATTACATCATGCTGATTCTTTTTCGCCATTTTCTTCCTACGCCGTCCACGGAAGCTTTTTCTTGCTTCTCAAACTTACAAATGTGATTTTAATGATTCTTAGTTAAAGGTCTACCAACAGAAAAATGGAAGAAAATGATATATTAGAAATCCGAACAAATCCAGAGTAAGTTTTTTAACATAACGGAAGAATTTTGATTTTTTTTCTTTCACCAAACATTTATCAAATATGCAAGATATATTTTTATAATACACCTAGGATTATTTTAATATGATAGTAGAACTTTACTAACATGGTCATATATTCTGCTCTGTAAAATTTCTTTATTTGTTGGCCGTTGATTCATTGACTTGGTCGATATACAAGAATATGAACGGATAAAATCAAACGAGCTAAATATGAAAATAACAAAATAATTCTAAGTATACATTTTTATACGAGTAATACCGCAGGATTATTTAATTAATATAGTTAATCTTTTGAGGAACATAAGTGTAAATTTTATGGGTACTTACGTATTAACGCCACCGCAGCAGATTTTCCCATTAGCCTCAATAAAGAGCAATCCTGTTGTTCGTAGATTGGCGGCACCTAAAAACCGCCAAATCTGTAGCTACGGTGGAGTTGGTACATAAGTACCATTTTATGCTGTAAAGTTTAGTTGTTTGTTTTCATCCATAGACTAGACAAATAAGAATATTGTCTAATTTATCGATAAGAGCGAACGAGCTTCTTAACGCAATTATAGAATAAACTCCTGTACATATTTTCTCAATAGACATGTTTAAAAATGTATGCAGAATTTTTGCGTTTCAAACAACAGGGGGTGGGGGAACTGGATATCCCGTACAACGTCAGACAACGGATATCTGATATCCGGTAAGAATGTGATGCATCCCTATTCTTGACCTTGATACCCCCACCCAAAAAAAATTTCTCCAAAAATAATCTGCATAGACATATAAATATATGTAAATGTCACTGTATATTTTTTATTAAGTATGCTTGCATATGTATACCAAATAAAAAATATTGAACGTATCAGTTTGAATTAACCGGAATTATAATAGCACAATGACTAATAAAAGCTTACGGAAATAATTAAACTATGAAACTAGAGTTCTATATTTGAAACGGAACTCCAATCACAATGAAACATCAATTTAAAAACACTAGCAGTCATTCAACTTCCGGCTTTTAATGAATAATTTTTTCCAAATGATCTGACTTTTCATTTTATTTATCCCCACAAGTTCAGCGAACACCAGCAACCAGCACCTGACAAAACGCAATTAAACACGATTGCGCAACGGGACATTATTAAGAGAAACAGCGAAATTCCGCGGCAATAATTGAACTCCTGAAATAATAAGAACGCCTTGTACTTACCCTAAGCAGGGAGTTTTAACATCCGGTATTCTATGTATAGAACCACCCTTCTTTCCACCCCCAGCTCTTTTAACGTGATGAAGCACTACCGTTTAAGCACGCAAACAGTGGCGGGGCCAATTTTGGACTTTATAGCACCTCGGAACTTCTTTCCCACGCAAAGCACGGAAACTCTTGGGCTTTGTTTTAGTTACGATAGGGTTTAATTTACTTTGCTCGGAAGACAGTTTTAATGACGAAGTTGATTTTAATCTCCTCTTGCCTACCGGGAGTAGGAACATACCATACATATTTTATGACGATTTTCATTATGCGGACGAAAATAGCCCAAAGAAGAATGACATCTGTTTTAAAGAAGTGTTATTAGCATGCATCAAAAAAAAAAAAAAGAAAAAACGTTCCGTTTCAATGCTTTTCCCCTGCAGAGCCTTTACAATGTATCCGTTATTCGCATTTAGAGTAAAAGCTTCAACACGAAACCTTTTAATGGTTATGTTGAATTTAAGCTTTTCATGCACTGGCAGATTTAAAGATAGGCCCAGGAGGGAATTGCCCTTCCAAAGGAACAAATAAAGTTTTTTTTATTAACCCAATAAATCATTTTTACTTATTTTTCTGTATTTTAAAGTAGATAAACGGGTTTTAAGAGAAAGTAAAAAACATAAAATTCTACGATCTCGTTCTAGAGATCGTAGAGATTTTACTTGCCATTTTTATCTTATTATAAATTACCAGATACATTTTTATTCTATTAGAGAGATTTTATCAGCCATTTTTAGCTATTATAAAAAGCTTTCCGAGGGAAAACCACCTGGCACTCTCTGGTGCTTCCTCCAAAATTTATACTTCCGCACTTGACTCCATGCTTCCGTTAGGAATAGAACAAATTAAGAAATCATCTAAACCGCATAAGTAACTTGATAAATTGGTTTTAAGGGGTAGTAAAAAGCAGAAATACTCTTATGGGAACTTTATTGTAAAAAGTTTTCCGAGATAGAACCACATGAAATTCCCAGGTGCTCCCTCCAGAAAGGATTCCCGTATCTATCTCTGGTTCCATGCTTTCTTAATGAATAGAAAAAAAAAAGAAATTGTCTAATAGGCAGCAAAAATCTATCTTTTAATTTTAGCTAAATTTTCCGGTTAATGAAACGCAATCGTGTCATTCTTTTTCTTTCTTCAATTACAAAACTTAATGGACTTCTTTTCCAATAGATGAAGGCTATGTCAGTGTTTGTAGTTTAAATCGAATTATATGCTTTTACAATAGTTGCATGTAAAATTCAACAGGATTGGCAACTTTTCTGGGCTCATTTGCTTTTTAAATCTTCCAAATTTTCTGAGGAAAGAATTATCTTTCCTACATTTATTTCGGGAGTATTTCGTCCATTTTTGCGGAGATAAATCTTTACTGAGTAAGCAAGCAAAGTAATAACACAATAAATAAATAAATGAAAATGTCAATTTTTAAGAACAAAAATAGCCATTGCGGATTGGGAATTTAAATCAAAGTACATAAAATTAAAAAATACAATATTTATAATAATTAAAGCATTTTACATCATGAAGGTAAATATACAAAACGGTAAATTATTATGTTTTCTGTATAATTGTTTCAATTTTAATGCTGCAACACAACATGTTTGAAATGTACATCTACTGAATTAATCAGAAATACTAGAAGTTTTTAAAATGTTCCATTGTCTCTAATAGCTTGGACCTAATTGTAAAAGTATTTCTTATTGTTCCTGTTCTCAGGCTGTTTATATTCTGCAGTCAAACATAATTATCTTTACATAAACTGAAGGAAAAAAATTTCTTTGCAAAAACATTTACTTCTTATGTATTTCCATTTTTCAGTCAAACAATTTTACGAGCTCTCACGAATAGTAAGTAAACTCCTAATAGTGCAAAAGTCTGAGCTTCCATGCTCTGTGTATTCATGCTTTCGATTTAACGATGTCGCTGTTGACTTCTTTAACGTCATCCAGGAGTAACGAACGGAAATGAAAGCATGTAAAAATATGGAAATTCGGAGTTGTGAGCTTGCCTTTCTTTGCGTTAGGTCATAACTTGATGTTCTTCATGTTTTATTTATGCATTTTAGCACATGTGAACTAAAAATACAATTTTATCTCAAAATTGTCCCGTATATTTATTGTTTGAACTTTCGTTAGGATTATTGTTTATGATTTCAGTTAAGCAATCTGTATTATTAACATATTTTAAAGCAAGATTTAAACTAATGAGAGAAAAGTAACGAAGTGTTATGATATCAAAAGTGTTTTGCAATTTTATGCACTGAATAAAAAAAAGAAGAAAATTTAATACAATTTATGGTGCAAACTTTCTAGTTGCACCTAAGTTTAAACAATTGGAAGTCCAAGTATATGAGGTTTCGCCCTAAATTGAAGCACAAATTCAAACATGCGTTGTGTTACATTTCACTATGCAACTTTTCTTATAATTAGGAACAGCCTATGCAACTTTTCTTGTAATTAGGACCAGTCCAGATCGATAAGCAATGATGAAAATTTTAATTAATATAAAAAGGAACATTTATTTACATTGACGACAGATTATTTACATAGATTATAAAACTAATACAGAAGCACCTGACTGGTTCATATTGCTATTTTTTTTTTTTGCTATCAATTCAAATCTGTTTCGCTCGAGGTCTTCTGCCTCGGGTTCTCGACATCGTTTCCATGCCAACAAAAAAATTAATGGAAATTTATGTCTGACTAAAGGCTCATCTTCAACACGTTGTAACTTGTTGCTCCAGCATCTGCAGCGTTACATTGGTTTTAAAAGTAACAGCTGTCCTGGATCAGTCGATTAACCTCGGTTCCCACAGAACACTTATAAAATTGAAGCAGCACTGGCCTTGGTCAGTGCTCGGGAGGGTGACAACCTTCCGCGAACGGTTGCTTCGAGACATTGTACGCTAATTGGAATCAGCGCACGTGAAATTCGTAGTGGCTCCAATGTCGTAAAAGTTCGAAGTTATACCCCTGGAACGGCCTATTTAAGTGACGGTCTCTCGCCTGGGAACTGCTTCAAAATAAAGAGATCTCACTGGGAAGAAGTCGGACTTCCAAAAATTGGGGACCAATTAAAAAGGGAAGCCACTCTTTGCCTTTTACCTCCCTTGAAGGACTTGTTAAGTGCTCCTTTATGCAGCACTCAAATAAACACCAGAAAAATACTTTGTAAACAAGAGAACATTTTGAAAAGTTTCTATCTTGAGTTCAAATGATCGAATGAAAAATATGTATGAGGCAAATTGAAATAGTTAAGATAAATCACTAATTTCAAAATAAACAAATTAGAAATTTATTTTGAAAATAACAGTATGTAAAGAGAGAACTATGAACTTTATTATAGAACTTGCATTGAAATGATTTTTTTTCTTTTTAGGCATTAAATATGTACGTTACAATAAAAAAGGGAAATGATCAAATGATGTTGGGCATTTTTTCAATTTTTCATTTCAATTTTTCTCTTCAATTTTTCAAGAGAAAAATTGAAGTATTTTCCAAATGAAATAGCTTTCTATGGCATAAAGTAACCTTTGCATTCACATGTCGTTTTATGGTAGTCCGAAACACATGTAAAGATTCATATTTACGAGTACAGAGGATTAAAAATACTTTTTACTAAACATAAAGAACTAAATGAATGAATGATTGATAAAACGAGCGAATGAATGAAGGAATTAATGAATGTAGAAAAACAAATGACTAATTAAATGAGCGGAGGAAAAATCTACTTAATAAATAAATGAATAAAAGAAATATTAATAAAAAGAATGTATAGAGGTTAAATGTAACGACAAATTTAGTTATCTGATACCTGGTGTAGGGACAAAGTGAAAAAAAACTGCATTAACCTTTACCCCATATATGCACATGACAAATTGTACTAGACATTTTGCATTAAAACAAGCTCAACTTAAAATACATTAACACTGCACTGGGTATTAGTAGGTTCAAATTAATGCTTAAATTATTAATAACAGGAATTTCGTCATTATGCACTAGCAAAACGTATTTTTGACTTAACACGAAATATTACAACTTGAGCATCAAATTTCAAAAATGGCTTGTATCATCTTATAGCTTGATCTTTAGAGTTAACTATCTTTAACTTGAATCAACTATATGTTATATAACATAGTTAAAATGTTATTAGATAGGTAGCTCTGCAAACAGAGTAAATATTTTATCATTTTAAACTTTGCCACATATTCCCTACTTTCTTGTTCAAAGGTAAAACAATTTTTGCATAATATGTCATTTCTACTTATGTTTTTCGGGAAAAATGCAGAAAAAAACACTAGTGACTTTTAGAAACCACGATAAAACATTTTTTAAATCTGCCTTAACCCCCTAAAGGTCGGGTAATTTTCAAGAAAACGGCCATAAAAGTGCCTATTGTTTATCCCTGAAAATTATATAAAAATATGTGTATGAACAGTATATATATTCATTTTAAATTTTAAATTTGTTTTTAGCTTGAAATTTAAAACACCCCAAAGCCCCATTTTCGGGGCGAGAAATGAAAGGCGAAAACTCACCCCTGTCATTTTCACGGGAGCGAGAGGCAAGGGGTTAATATTTGAAAAAAAAAATAGTCGAAAAAATAGCTGTCAATTCAAGACAACTCTAACTGAAGTAAGAGTTTTGTTACGAAAAAAAAATGCACAAGTGGTTTGCCTTCTTTTTTATTTTTACACTATCTCTTTACAAATAAAATCCAAACCTTTTTTAAATATATGTATTAACTAATTAAAACTGTTAATAAAAAAATTGATACACAATATATTTTGCTTTATTTTATGTTTTTCCATTGTCTGTAAAATGCAAGCTTTTTACACAATACATGTATTAATGCTGTTAACCAGAAAAGTATTTGACAATGACAAAAACATTTTTAAATGATTCGACTGTACATTTACAATGTTTCTAGCAAAATTTTCATGAAACAAACTTTGTTTCAAACGATAACGTAATTTCCCTGTAGATTTACTTTTCAATGCGCTTCTTTTTCTAACAATGAGTTAAAAAATATACTCACAATAAAGGATCTAAATTTTCTAAGCATGCATATAAAATGAATTCGTTTTATTTTTTCAACATGTTTTATTACTTTCACCTCTTACTTTATTCCCTGCTACTTAAATATTCATTCAAATCTTTTTTCCACGAACATAAATTTCTATAAACGTCAGCCGATGACTGTCATTCACAACCACCTGACTTCAACAGCACGTTCGGAATATAGCACGATGTAAAACACTTATGTGCCCATTTTATCTGAAGGCACAAAGTTCTCGCTCATAAAATGTATTCACAAGTAAGGCTGCGAAGAGACATAAAATATGGAAATTTAAAATATGTTTGTGTTTGAGACCGTAACTGATGTGAAAGTATGTATAAAGCGCTTATTTCAAACCCTGTTAAAATCTCATGAGATACATGAATAAGCAAGTTGCTTTAAATGAAGTCGCTTTCGTCTACATTGTTGCGTATTTATGTTTAACAAAACAGTGATTTCTGTAGCATTAAGAATGTAAGACGTTGGGAAATATAGTAAATTGTTTTACGTTTCAAATAGGATTACATGAAAGATTTGATTTAAACTGGTTAAAGTGAAATTATTTAACCACATAACTTATGAACTCAAGTAGACAATGCTGTTGTGGCTGTGCAACTACCTGAAATCACGGTGCACTCACACCTGCCCTTCCCAAAGAAAATTCAAGTGCGGCCCCCCCCAAAACTCACGAGATTTTATCTTATAGGTAAGTTGTTTTACGTTTCAAATAGGATTACATAAAAGATTTGGTTTAATCTGGCTAAAGTGAAATTATTTAACCACATAACTTATGAATTCAAGAAGACAATGCTGCTGTGGCTGTGCAACTACTTGAAATTACTGCACTAAAACCTCACCCCTTTCCCCCAAAAAACTTCAAGTGCGCCATGTCTCAGACCGCGCAATCTCACTAGATTTTATCTTATAGGTAAGTTATTTTACGTTTCAAACAGGATTACATAAAAGATTTGATTTAAACTGGTTAAAGTGAAATTATTTAACCACATCATTTATGAATTCAAGTAGACAATGTGCTGTTGTGGCTGTGAAACTGCCCGAAATCAGAGTGCACTAACACCTCTCCTCCCCCCAAAAAATTCAAGTGCGCCATATCTCCTACCGCGCAATCTCACTAGATTTTATCTTATATGTAAGTTGTTTTACACTTCAAATAGGATTACGTGATAGATTTAACCAAAACTGGTTAAGCTGAAATTATTTAACTACACGTGTGTTTTACTCGTAAATTAAACATTTAAACATATTTTAATTTAAATATATTTCAATTTAAATTACATAACATAAAATCTAGAACATGTGGTTTTTTTTAAGGAACAGCCTATTTAAGTGAGTCATTGCGGGTTTGGTTTAACATTGTTTCGTTCATGTCATGTATTAATACTTATTTTGGCTATGATTACTGCAGTTTCAGCAGTTTGGGTTATAAGTACCTAGAGAATAAAAATAATCCAAGCATAAGGATGGTGAACGTAAGGTTGTGGAATTGTTTTTACTACACTAAAAAAATTCTAAATCAAGTTCTAACCAAAAAAAGATAAAGATGGTGAAATTTAGCTGCAACCAACATTTGGTACGAAAGTTGAACAATTATAATGGTTCCTAGTTTTACATTCATGGTGAAACTAGGTAAAACTACAGCATTATAATGGTTCAATTTAGTACCAAACGTTGGTTTCAGTTAAACTTCACTATTATTTTTGTGAAAGCTTGAACTATAATTTTTTAGTGTAGGATACAATGTATGCAAGAACGAAGAAAAAATGCATGTAAAAACAATTCAATTTTTTTAATGAAAATATGTCACTTTGCGAAATTGTAAGACACAGGATAATGCTTTTTTTTTCTGTATTTACGCAATACAACAAAACGGGTTAAATTCATTAATTTTTCTTATCACTTACTCCTTATATGTCCTATTTTCATTTAAAAAATACCTGTTAAATTGAAAGTTATATCATATTTTTAATGTATTAAACATTTTCTCTTTGGATCCGTAGAAATGAACTGCCGCTTAATATCTCATAATAAGGGACGTAAATTGAAAATGCTTACAACTCAAACTATCTACTTTTTCAGGTAAAAATTAGCAGTAAACTGCTCCGAATTAGAATGAATCAAAACTCTTCAGTTGCAAAAATGTTGCAAATGTAGCTGTTTGCTATTTTTTTGTGCTGGATGCCTATAATTCACCAGCTTCCTTGGACTTGTGCTCAAAAAACGCGTCACCACTATTAATCCAGGATAATATTTTAAGCATTATTCATGTAAACGATGCAGTAAATACCTAGTAATATACCAGATAATTTTGTTTAAATATATTACTGGATAAAATTGCATGTATTACTCTTTAAGAAACGCAATAACGTTTGTCGGGTGAAACTATCTGGTTAAACTTACAAAGTGAAAATTTTGATATGTTTTTTTGTTTTGTTATAAACGAAAATGCTACTTGCATTTTTAGATCATCAATTTTAACATCCTTCCGAAAAATCGTACAGAATTAAATCTGTACAATATCGAAGACAGAGAAAATAAACAAAAGGGGGAAAACAAAATAGAGAAAATAGTTTTATAATAACAGTATTTTTTTTCAATGATTTATAAACAAAATAATATTTTATGCATAAGCAGGCCTTCGGCATATATATATATATATATATATATATATATATATGTGTGTGTGTGTATATATATATTTGATTGGCTAGTTTTTGTCTTCAAAGGAGTTTCTGTCAAAATTAATTTCATGACGAAAAATGGCTTTTTAGCAAAAATATCTCTTTTCGTGTCCAAAAAAACTAGAATTAGAATAAGATGAAATTAATTTTCTTTTTAAAAAAGTACATTTCTATTAAAAGTTTATGTAATCAATGCTATGGACTGTGTTAATTTAATTTAAACTTCACTAACATGTTTTTAAATATATTGCGTCGTAACATCTGTGATTAAATAATAAATAATTGTCATATTTAATACTAAAACATTGTCATATTTTTAGAAAATATAATTTGTTGAGTAGATAATATTAAGCGAAGTGAAGAGAGGTAAAATTAGTCTGCGTAAATTATAGTTTCTGGAACCTGTATGATGAAAAATCACTTCCAATAATTAAAAAAAAAGAATCGTAAGAAGAAAACTTCATAACTGTTATATAAAAATAATATAGGGGACCATTTATTTATTTGTAATCTATGTTGTAAACTTAAGATTTTTGTCTGGCATTAATTATTTTGTTTGAATTAATTTTTGAGATATTTATTCATAAAATGCCTACACTATAAAATTCTAGTTCCATCTTTCGCCAAAAAAAAAAAAAAAAAAAAAAAAAAGAACCGGTGAAATTTAGTTACAAACAATATTTCTAGATTCACATTCATGGTGAAACTACATCATTACAATAGTTCAACTTAGCACCAAATGTTAAGCTAGGATATTTTGCAGTGTACATGCAACCAGCTAATAAATTTCTAAGCTGCACAATTAAACTGAACGGTTCTACGAGTACATATGGATACATTAAAAGTTCATCAAAGAAGGGTTACTATAGAGGAGTTTTATAGGACTTTAGAAAATGTGGTTGGGTTGATTTTGGGCAGAATCTTTTGCGATAATATAATTTTAATAACATTGGCAGCAAAAAATCAATGAATTAAAAGGAATGAATTTACATCAATGAATTGAAAGGCTTATTTTCAACTAATTGAGAATATTTTGCCATACACCAGCATCGAATCTGTCAAATAAATTCCGACTGGTTATCGACTTCCTGCTAGTTTATACAGTTTTTACATCAGTTAAATCATGTTTTTTAAAGAATAAGAAATTCAAAATCGATTCTGAATCTACTAGGCGTAAAATTTCTCAAACCCAAATTAGTGGGGGAAAAAGGGGTAAATTGTTTAACTAATGTTATTGGGAGACTAATTTTTGAACTAAAAAATAATTATAACAATATTTTTTACAAACTTAGCACAGTTTTTCACATAAGTCATCAAAACAGTTTCATCAATGTTAGAACGCTTTTGAATTGACACACATATGTGACCCGAAAACAAAGAAATTGATCAATGAGTCATTGGAGGGTTATTTGTTTATAAAAACAATTTCAAAACCAATTTGAGACTGTTAGACGTGAAATCTCAAAAAATTGTAATAAGTATGAAGAAAAAAAGAAAAAAGCTATAAATTGAAAATAGAAATGTGTGTCTTGTTAAACTAATGTAATTGCTCAACTAATAGTTAAACTAAAAATGAATTTCAAAAATATTTTTTACAACAATTTTAAACTAAGTAGGTTAAATAGTTTCAAATTTATTAAACCTTTTGAGTTCATATATATGTAACTCGAAAATAAAGGAATTTGCATAAGGAGTCATAATAAGGTTTCGCATTATCTACAAAAACGAATTTCATGCCTTACTACTTACTCAAAAATTATTGCTCAAACTCTATTGAAATGTGCCTCTCTTACTTATTCCCAGAGGTCCAACAAAAAGTTATATACTTTAGAGTTCAAGACTCGAAAACTCGAGGAAAATAAAGATAGGACTAAAAAATAGCAAATAAACCTGGAAAAATAGAACACTGTATCGCTTTGCGCAAGAAGTGCGCTATCCCGAAGAGGACTGTAATGGAAAGTAAACGAACTCGATATCGAAGCTTCCTTGAGAAATGGAATTTTAGAGAAGAGGGGATTAAGGCTCATACATTTTTATCTCGTCTAAATAACCAGAGATAGAAGATAAATGAATCTATTTAAAAATAAGACTGGTAGTGAAAGCCTTCTGTGAGTTGTGGGGGAAAAAAGAAATAGAAAAAGTTTAATATAGTGATTTAAAATATGTTCATCATCTCCCAGGTTGAATCTATTTGCAATTCCAATATTAGTATTTCGTATGTATGAACTGTGTAATAAGCAAAACTATCTCGTTAAAGGTAGGAATGCAAGTCTAGATGGTATTTTACCAGATATTCGTTCATACCTTGGGAAGTGAAAAGGTGGAATGATATACTATTCAGTTTTAAACTTATTTTCTTTAGTGGCTGAGACAATTTCTTGAATTGGAAATTTGAAAATAGTTAAGAAAAATGTAAAAATGGAAAAGGTTCAAAGAGCATTTCTTTCTTCTGGCTAAAAAATGCGCAACACTTTTGATTTCTCTATTAGTAGTGCATGAAATCGAACAAAATTTGTTTCACACGTGGATCCTGGTGGGAACTGGTGGTGATTAGTTTTAAAGCGAATTGATTCGAAGGGGGCGGAGAAGGTGGCAATTGCACGTTTTTCTCGATTGGCAAGATCTCAAGAAGTGATGAAAGAATTCGAACAAAATTTTTTATCCAACTTTTCAAACATTTATATTCTGGCGCCAATCGCCCCAAGCGAGCGGAGACTTTTTTTTGTACTGTATTGTATTGTTGTCATTTGACCTACACTTTAACCAACGAATTTTTTAGCAATATTTTTAGCATTTTGAGGCTATGTTTTTAGCAAAACCCGTTAATTATTTTATATCTTGGTTTAGAATCATATTTTTTATGCAATTCATTTATTTAGATTTTTTTAATAAGGATTTGTAACATAATAGGGCTGTTTGGAGCGCAGTAATATTTATATGGATATAGAAGAAAGTTCCGTAAAGAGACAAGTATATTTTTGTTCTTGAGTAGTTTACAAAATAAGTTTAAGTTCATGCTAAAATTAGCCGTAATTTTTGGTGGTGCAATTTGTTGTTGTTCTTTCGCAAGAAGGGAAAGAAATTGACGAAGCTGAAGCTCTACTTAAACGTTGATCTTGAAGTTATCTGTGTTTAAAAACTGAAAATTTCACGTTTTGGCATTTACTAACATTAAAGGAAAGAAGTATGTGCAAAAAAAAAAAAGGTAATAAACACTTCGTTTTTTTACAACTTCCTCTAAGTAAGTGTTTTATATTGTACAGTAGAAATGTATTGTTATGTATGATAGGATTTTATAGTTGTGCAATAATAATAGAAAAAAAAGATGAATTTTTTAAATCAAGCTTTTTCGAGAGAGAAAAATACAAAATAAAAACTGTTATATGCTATTGTACATAATTTTTAATTTCAGTAATGTAGTAATTTGTGAATATTTGCATCAGTTAACCACTTAGCTGTTATGCCCTAGCACCGGTCGGATCATGCGAGAGGGAACTTTTTTTATTTGCCCGAATGCTGCTGGGGCAGGGTGTTTTTCTACACCAATCTACTGATTCGCTTGACTTTTTCCCGTTTTTACATTGCAGTGCTTTTAACAGATGTGTATAGTATAGTTTGGCCACCACGAGTGGTTCATTAGTAAATCTCTTTTCAGATGAGATTTCTCCCGCCGAAAATAAAATGAGACTAACTTTGAGGCAGTGCTTTGTGTTGGCAAAAAAAAAAAAGAATGGTAGCGGAAAATGTGTCAGAATATAAACCAGTTGTTTTCATCCCTTTTGTAATGTTGAACTGTGCTTATTTCCATCTTTTAAGATATACCATGCCAAAGCTGAATTTAAAAAGAAATAAAAATGCATTCAAAAAACACAAGTTTTCTTTTTTTAAATGTAGCCTCTGTAAAATACTCTTTCCAGTTCAATACCTTCTTCAGAAAAAAGCCAACTTTAAGTAAAAATGCTTTATTTTCGCCGTAATTGAAAATTAACAGAAATTAACAAATGATTGATTGCTGATTTGAATTCAAGGGATCAATTAGAATAAAAAAAATTTTTAAGAAGAGGAATATACTTATTTTTGGTCCCAAAATGGCGGGAAAGTGTGGTTAAGGCTTTATTTCTGAACATGGTTCACATTCAGAAGGTAGCTGAGTCAACAAATGATTTTGTTTGGGCAAATTAGTTAATAATGCCCTGCTGTAGGTGAAAATAGCTTTTATAACTGCTATTTTTTTCTCATATTTGTTCGTTTTTATGAAAGTTCGATTTGCTACAGTATTTTATTTTTAAAAAAATAACATTCCTTTTTACAAAATTAGAAAGTGCACTGACGGATACAACAGCCAACACATTTTTCAAGTTTTAATTTTACGCACCAGAATGTATAATTTAGTGCACTACTAAAAATGTTTAAATTCAGCATTGTCCTCACTCACCATAGTTGATGAATTTTAGAATCTTTACATCGTAGATTTTTTTTTTTTTTTTTTGGAGAAACTACTTGAAAACTTCAAAACGAGTTGCAAAATAACTGCACGATTAATCATTTCTACCAAAAAGTGTTAAGTCACCAAAAAGAAAAACGATATTTAATGAACTTTTCATACACCACACTTTGAAGAGCAAATATCACAGTATTTCACTAGAAGAAATAAAATCATTTTAATTAAACAAATGAAGACTAAAGAATTATTTCATTGCATTGGACTGGAGATGCTTTTCGTGAAAATAATATTTAATATTTTTACATTCTCTAGGTAAAAACAGAAAATTGAAAAGAAGAAGAAAGGAAAAAAAATAAATAAAATACCTAGAAAAAAGGAGAAAGATGCGCATTTTCTGAAAGGAAGACGTCAGAAAATTCTTTACATAATCTATTTTAAGTTTGTTAATGTCATATCTTTAAAAATCGCTTTTGGGTATTTTGAGAAATACGTCGTTTTAATACTACTCTCTTTTTTAATTGTGTGTCAAACTCAAAAGATTAACTTTGGTTCCATATTAAATCCTGCAAAAAAAAAGTCATATAATCTTAGATTAATGAAGCTGAGACCAGGTTATTATTCAAGCTTCTTCCTCATAAAAAGTGGAATACTTTCAAAAAATACGCTAACTGTCAATTAACCATTTTTTCAGCTTTATAAACTCCTACACTTAAGCTATTATTATTAATATTTTTATCGATGAGTTGTTAAGAAAAGTTATTCAACATACTACTTACAAAAATCTTTTGAATAAGTTTTTAGTAACATGGTAAAATATGTCTAACTGTTTTGTAAAACCAATTCTCTAAATTTAAATTACATATTTCTATTGTATCTTTTATACAAATAATAAAATACGAAGTTTGTTTCTAATCCGGGGAAAGCGACAAAAATTAATGAAATTTGTATATCTTCGAGAAAATATAATTGTGTATATTTCCTTGAAGTTGTCCACCTCGAGTTCTGTTCTTTCTAACTATTTTTTTAAAATATTTGTTAAATTAACCCTTTGGAAAAGAATTGTTAGTGAAAAATGAAAGATTTTGTGCAAACAGAGTGTAAAGTTTAAATTAAAAGAACCTTCAAAGTTTTTTTTCTGAATTATGTTAGATAGGAGAACCTGTCAAGGTTACTACTAACCTATCTTTCCGGAAAAAATAGATGACAGGAGATGCACAAGTTTCCTCTAAATTTGTAATGTTGTCACTTGCATCTACGTTAATCGTTTGATGTTTTTTGATTTTATGCAATTTTTATCCCACAGATACCGAATAAACTGCGTCAGAGAAATATTGTTTGTCCCGATTGTGAAACACTGTCATGACGTTGCCGTCAAATGGTCACAAAGTTCATCAATGAATACGAAGCAAGTCATCACCAAAAGAGTGTCCTTAGTGGTCAAAGTCCTCATTAAAAGTAGACTTGGCTTAGGTAGTCCACGTCTACTTTTAATGAGGGCTAAGCAGAAAGCTATTTAAAAGCTAAAATATAGCGAGTATTAGCAACCGTTGATTAAGTAACTTACCTTCTCTTCTACTAATTTCGAAGAGCTTAAAAAGTTTGAAAAAAAGTGCTCCCGACTCTTCAAATAGATTTAATTGTTGATTTCAAAAACGATATATTTTACCGAAGAAAAGACTTATGAAATTTAGTTATATGTCTTTTGAAGAAATAAAACGACCTCAATGGGCTGCAAAGATTGTATCATTTCTGCTATATCTAATTTCACTACCTACATCAAAATTCGGCATCCTAAATCATCCTTTCCATCCTACAGCAAAAGTACAAGACTACTTGTTATTTTTCTGCAATAAATTAAGAGGGAGAGTGTGAATTACGGTTGTTACTATTTTGGTGTAAATGTTCAAAAATGTTTATCCTCTTCATTCCAAGTGTACCCAACTGAGTACATTTTAAAATACTGTCTATTAACTACTGCGTGTGCAATTTGAAAGCTAAAACACCCAATTGTTTTTGAAATTAATCAACTGATAGTTGACTTAGTTTTAAACATGGAAAACATTGAAATTGGGCATTAATTATTATTTGAACTAATTATTAATTAAAATTAAAAAAAAAAAAGAATTTAGTTATTTTGTTTTGTAATCGTTTTTTAAATCAGAGAGCAAAAAAAAAAAAAAAAAAGCGTCAGAATTGTTTGTGCTTAGTTATGAGGTCTGAAGAGGTTAAGTTTATATATATGTATATAGGTGTAACACGGTTAAGTGTATGAAGTTAGCAAAGTATGCGCCAGGCGCTAAAGCAGCTCTGTACTGCAAGTTTTAGTATAGTAAGTTATATATATAAAGGAAATTAGTGACAATTCCGGGGCATGTAAAGAAATAGCGATGACAAAAGCCACAAGTAACGAACAATGAAAAATATACAAGGTGTAAAAAGACAAATATAAATATAAACTATACAAATTACTCTAGTCATCAGCGGGCGGAAAGTAAAACGTATACTTAAAAACCTAAAAAAATTGGTAAGTCCTACAGGTTTTTTGGGTTCTAAAGTACGTGATTCTCCCCGCCCTTTGATGAGGAGAGTAATTTGTATAGTTTATATTTATATTTATCTTTTTACATCTTGTATATTTTTCATTGTTCTTTATTTATGGCCTTGCCATCGTTATTTGTTTACATGCCTCGGAATTATCACTGTAATTCATTTATATATATAACTTACAATATTTGTATATGTATACAAATATATGTATGCATTTCTTTATTTTTTACGTTTATATATATATATATATATATACACATGCATACAGCCATGTACATTTGCTGTGTTTCTATTATTGGTAAGATGATTTGTACTTATGACAGACTAAATGAAAGATGATAAAATATTCAATGACTTCCTAACCAATTGAGTCTCGTTCAGTGTAGCTAATTAAAGATTATACATTCGATGCACGGAAGCGACTTACTCAAAAGCATTAGGAATTGCAGAAAATAGAAATGCCGAAAATAGCAGACTCGGCGAAACAAACTGTATCGATAAAGTGATTAATCCGTTCAATATAACCGGCATTGCATACGCGAAACCTATAACTTAATAAGAGTTACAGTAGTGAGTTATTTAGTTATGATGTTATTTATAAAGAATGAACATTTTTGTATTTTAGAGAATGTTTTCATGAAACCGTTTTTAAATTAGCTCCACTTTCTTTTGTAAATCTAGAAATAACGTGTTATTTGAGATGAGTTTTAATCATCTTATGTATAAGCGGCTTAAGTGTCTGTTTGTCGCCGTTAGCTTATTCCGAATTTCTTTCTCCGAGAAAACTGCCTTCATGCTGCCATCTACACAATTGTTTCTATAATGAAAACGACTGATAATCAAAACATTTCTCTAGCATTTTAAGTGAGGCATCGCTAGATTTGCAGTCTCCATTAAAAATTGACGAAAACACGAATTAAATTTAATTCTTCTTTCTGTGTTTTAATTTAATTATTGTCTGCTCTTCTTATATGTATTAAAGTGGCAGCGCTCTTTCTTCCAGTTTCGTTAAAACTATTGTTTTGACGATGATTATGTTGAATATAAATAAATATTTTTCACAAAAAATTTGATTATATAGTAAATAATATTTTTATTTTACAAAATATTATAACTTGGACGTATTTTTTTCGGTAAGAATATTCTTTTCCGAAATTAGTATATATTTATTATTTATTCATTAAACTTTACTGCTCTATCTGATAAATATCTCTTTGATGTTGTTGTTGTCGTGTCCTCTGGCGAAGAAGAATGGGTACGCTGCTCCTGAGTCTAACGGGGCCCTTGTAGGCAGGAGTCCGATTTCCGCCCCTTTGAAAGGTCTCTTACTTTTTTGAACCAGCTCCCAGATGAGGGACCATCATCTGAGATTGGCACCCCCAGAGGTATCGTTTCACTTGGAGGACATTGGAGCCACGACCTATTTAACGTGCACCAGCTCCCTTTAGCATACACGAACACCACAGCAACCAGCCGCGAGAGGTTGTCCCCCTCCCAAACACTGACCTCAGTCAATGTTGCTTCACTTTCGGTGTTCAATGGGAACCGAGCTTCTACCGACTGGTCCACTGCGGGACATCTCTTTGATTTGATGTGCATTTCCGGTTACTGGGAGAGTTGTATATATATAATATCTAGAACAGGAGATATCAGAATTTCGTATGACCGCCGGGCTTACTAGTTGTTTTATACGCATAAAACTCATACACCTATATTGTACTAGTGAAAAAAACACCGTAGCGTTAATTCTGTAGGAAGAAGAAATTGTTTTGAAACTTTAAGTCTTTAATTATTTAGGTTATAAATGCATAGATTATACACTCATATCACATCAGCTGCTTAAGAAATTATTGAAACTTTTAAAAAGTCATTTATTTTTAATTGTCTCAGCTCATTTTCGAACTGATAAAGCATGTTTTTAAGCTAAACCAAGTTCGCTGTTAGTAACATCGCTAATAAACATCCGGAAGAGTGTTTGTAATAACCAAAAAGGGAAAGTTAAAGTACAGTACAATATTAAACTCACCAGAGCATATTTCAGTTAAAAAGCACCATATAGATTTCAAAAGCACTAGGTAGTAAAGATAAGTAGTAGCCGATAAGCCGATAAAGTTAAGTACCATATTATTAGCATGGTTCAAAATTACTAACTTGCAACATCCAAAGAAAAAAAAGTACTTCTGATAAAACAGGCGTATCACGATCAATTGCAATCATCAAATACAATCTGTAATGTTTTTTTTAGAAAACCTATTCTAAAATTGGTAAATAGATAAAATATCCAATATCAGTTTCATAACATTAAATTTTGAGTAAAAGCCCACTAAGGACAAAATGCTTATCTTTGTGTAGATTCTAGAGCTTTAATTTGCATGGATTATAACCTTTTCCAGCCTTCTTTCCCGTAAAAGGAAAAAGAAAAATAATAATAAATGAAAGAAGGCTCAATGTATCGTAAAAATATCGTTAAAAATGAAAAAAAGTAAAACATAAGTCAACTAATTTAATAAAGATTAAAAAATAAAAAAAATGAAAGTATGGTTTTGAGATGGGGAAAATGTGTGTCGGTCTGTCTGTCTGTCTGTCCCCCCTAATAACTTTTGAAGTAACTACACGATTCGTAAGATCTCGGCAAGGACATCTCATTTCCAAATTTTACTTTCTGATTTGAACAATTTTTCGTTCAATTTTGAACAGCTTAAAAATCTTAACATTAGCACTTATGGGCAAATTATGTAAACTCTGGGCGTAAGACTCAAGTTTCTATGAAGAAGCTTATGGAAGAAGCTCCCGGGGTGAAAAATATTTCTCATTTAAACAAATTTTGTTCATTTTTTAACAGTTGAAAAAAATTAACATTAGCGTCTAATTTCAATCTAATATATATCCTGATCTAACAGACGGATTTGTTTGGAACAAACATTATTCCAAGGATCGATTGACGTAGAACATGTACAAATACGAAGTTTAACCAGAACTAAACGAGACTATTTTCCTATGATGCTTTTTTTCTCGGAATTTTTAAGCATACTTTTGAATGAATGAATAATTAAACGAATGTGTGAGAGAATGAATGAATAAATGAGTGAATAAATGATAAAATAAATTAATGAGTGAATAAATAAATGAATGAATGAAAAAAAATGATTGAATAAATACATGAATGAGTGAATAAATGATAAAATAAATTAATGAGTGAATAAATAAATAAATGAATGAAAAAAAAATGTTTGACTAAATACATGAATGAGTAAATGAATTATTGAATGAATGAATGAACGAATAACTGAATAAAATAATTAATGAATGAGTGAGTAAATGAATATGTATTAATCGTTGAAAAAGGTATATTTGAAGTAAGTAAGAACTAAATCTAAATGGAGAAAGAGAAACTGAGAGATAGCTAGACCATAAATTTGAAGTTGGTGTATACGGGAAAGTAGGCCGTATAGTTCTAGACGGAACCTCCTCTTATTTGTGTATGATCCGGCTTAAACAGTGAATAGAGAATTATTTTAATAGTGAAGTTTAAGTAGCTATTTTATATTTTTATCGAGTTCCCCAATTTAAACAGATTTTCTACGAAAAGTTTTAGGGAAATTTAAAATATTTTCCGACCTATACAGAGTTTGTCTCATGCTTATTTTCAAGAAATCTTTTCAGTTGAACCATATCGTTAAAGTCTTTCGCTTCCGATACATTCCTGTCTTGTGCGTAGTCGTGCGTAGGTAGTAATTCAAAAGGTTATTCAGCTCGCCCAAACTGGAAAAAACCGCTGGTCTTATACATAATCTCAGTTTCAACAGAGTCTCCCAAGAAGATTTTCAGTCCGCGAACACTCTAAATCTTTTTCTTTTTCAATCCAGAAGTATTTTCTTTTAAAGAAATTCAGCTTCCCGTAGGCTTCAGTGAGACTTTAATCTTACTCTTTAGACAGATTTAGCTTTATGTGAAGAGCCTCTATCGTTCAAATTTTCAAGACGTCATTTTAAGTGTTCAAATCTGACGGCACTTATGTGTTTCAAAAGTAATAGCACTTCATACAGATTTCAAAAAGTCTTGTCGAAAAATTTTCAAGCAGTCAAATTAAAGCTGTCTGGCTTTCCAGATAAAACAGCTAATGAAATTATTTCTATATAAATTTTATTTCGACGTATGCAGTGTTTTTTTATCACTAAGATTAAATAAGGTTTTTAAATCGTAAATAATTTAAATATGTCTAAAAATTATCTTTAGCAGACTTTTGCTTTATGTGGAGAAAATGTATTAATCAGATTTTCAAAACGGCATTTTAAGAGTTCAAATCTTAAAACACTTATATGTTTCAAAAGTAATGGCACTGCATACAGATTTCAAGAAGTCTTGTCGACGAATTTTCAGGAAGCCAAGCAAAATCTGTCTAACTTTTCAACTAAAACAGTTCATAAAACTGTTTCGATAAAGATATAATTCCGCCTCACTCAGTTCCTACTCTCACCAAGCTTTAATTAGATTTTCAAATGAGTAACAATATTTCTCCTAAATCACAGCAATTTTATTTTTATTAAGAATCTGACTTTCATTTATGAACAGCAAGTCTTTTTTATTAAAACGGACAAATCTTCGAATTTAATAAGATTCCCCAGCGCAGAAATTTAACTTTTTCTTTCGATGGGCCGAATTTCAGAGCTTCCAACCCTTTCAATGTTTTTTTCATTTGATTAGTCTTTATCTGAAGTATCTTCCTCTTTGGAGACAATTAACTGCAAGCAATTTTCTCAATTACAGACTCATTAAATATCCTATCCTTTCCCTTCCATTTTTATTGCCTTTTGATTCACAAATTATTCGCTAAGAATTATTCTCTCTTTCCATGCCATCATTCAGAAAATTGAAGAAAAAAACATTATTCAACGAGAAAACTCGGATAAAAGCTACCAAAACTCATTTACATTTTTAGCCGTTTATGTTTGGCCAGAATATTCACCTCATTGATCAAAGGATTTATGATGGCATTAAACGGCTTAAAGGAACTTACATCAGAAGCATCCTAAATCGGCGTCAACCCTAGGCGAACCAAATCTGTGAACAAGACTCAGCGGGCAGTGAACTGGGAATTCACAATGAGGGATATTGATTGCTTGCCGTTGCCAAAAATAGAAATTTGGCAACCTATCAAATGAGAAGACTTTCTCCCGACAATCAACAATTTTACTTTTTTCTCAGTGTATGCCAATCTGCATACACGCATGCATTCATGCGACCTTGTTGTCGCTATCTGTAAACAGGCTTTCTTCTTCAGTCACGCATTCGTGATTTTTTTTGTTTTTCTTCTTATTCTTCTTCATTTTTTAAAAATCTTGTCTGCTTTGAGCTTATATTTTGAATTGTTGATACGAACGAGAAGAAAAGTAATATTTGCTGCTGCATTTTGATGAGCTATCTGCAAATAAAACATTGTTTTTCAGGATAATGGTTCTTTTGTTTTCGTTTTAGTCCCGCGGCTGTAATATTCAACAAAACAAAAATAGTTGATAAACATTGCTGTTCGTTTAAAATATGCATCCAATCTATCAAATATACGCGTCAATATATATCAAAAACATGTCATTTGATTGAATAGAACAGTGCCTTTTTATAAACCCATTATCTTTCTTTTCTATGAATGTGAAGAATTAGTGTTTTAATAAAATTTGCAGTTATAAACACACTATGTTTACCTGTACAACATTTTGTTCGTTTTTGTACACCAATTAATATGAATATTGATTTTTATTCCTGTATTTTTATGTCCTTACTAAAACTGTCTTTCATTTATGAAAATTGAAACTAAATCTCTCATAATATTATGCTAAGGGATAGCGTACAAAAATAATCTAGCCTCCGTTGGGAACTTTATTTGAAGGGGGGTAGAATTTGTGAAAATAACTTCTTCAAAATGAAGTTTATAAAAAGAAGAGTACTTCAGCCAATTCCAAATTTATTTTGTACTAAATTTTAGGAAAACCAGTAGACTAGTTTTGACCCTACCAAAAATACGGACAAACTTTCTTCTGATTTGAAACGAGATGACGACCAGCAAGTTTACCCTTTTCGTCTTAAATTATGAAGGCTTATATCTGTCATTTCACGCACTTTCTTCATGAAAGTTTAAAGAAATCGGAAGTTTATACATGGTTGCAATTAAATTCTTATGCTGAACACATTACTTGGGTTTTTAACACAAACTGCTGGAATTCTTTGTGTAAGGGAATTTCATGTGCTAAAAAATAAATGTACATGACCTGCCAAAGATATACTGCGGTTCTTGGATAATAAAAATCAAAAGGGAAGAACATTTTTAGAAAAGGAAAAAGATGCGAAATAAATACCACACGAGCTTGCTTGAAACAAATATGTAATTTCTGCTGAGCATAGTTAAATGAAATGCTATATATTAAAGTACAATTGAATATCGAGATTTATAAAGCTGGTCAACACATAGGCTCTTTCCCCCAATTCAGTTGAAGTCGCTTAATACGAAATGCCGAAAATTCGCGAATATATTCGTATTAGCCGTTATTCGTAACAACCGTGAATGAGTAAAATTGTGTTGAAAAAAGTATTAGAAATGCACGTTTATACTTTAAAAATAATTACTACTATTCAAGCATGATTCGAACATAGAGGATTTGATCCCTGAGCAGAGTGACCTGTCCGAAGGCCGACACGTGCATGAGCTTAAAGATTCAAAGTATGATTTGAAATACGTACTTATGTGGTGGTGGTTTACAATGACTCAAAAAAACCAACAACTTGAAAGAAAAAAAAAAAAATAAATAAATAATTATTTGCAATTGAGAAAAAATTTTCGTGAATATTTCAGAAATTTTGTTCGTCTTAGCCGAAATTTGTATTTTAGCCTTCGTAATATGCGTGAGATATTTAGTGTAAATAAATAGTAAACCAAACTTAATGAACAAAATGTTCGTTTTAGCCGTGATTTCGTATTAACCGTGTACGTATTAAGAAAGTTCAACAACAAAGTTTGAAAACAACATTTTTTTTCAGAAGTAGACACTTGATAAAGTGACCATGTTGTAAAACATTTTAGTTTAAACTTTTACCAAAAAATGAAAAAAAAATTGTGAACTTTAGCTGCAACCAAAATTTGGTACTTAACTTGAACCATTATAATGGTTCCTAGTTTCATTCATGGTGAAACTGCACCATTTACCGGTTCAACTTAGTACCAAATGTTGGTTGCAGCTAATTTTCCCCATTTTTTCCCATTTTTTTTTTTTTTTTTTTGTGAAGGGTTGAACCAGAAGTTTTTACAGTGCACGTTAAAGAGGTGGTTACTTTTCCAGATTCCAATCTGTATATTTAAATATTAAAATTTAAACATCAAAAAGTACTTCATTTAAGTTAGCATACACAATATCTATTCCAAAAAATGAAAATGTTACGGGGTTAAGCTGTGTATGCGCATATAATACAATAGTAGAGCGTCGATTCAGGAAGCTGCTGATATAAGAGTATCTACCTGTTTTCTCTGATAACGCTTAAATTGCATCGCAAAAGTTTAATTATACTTCAAAAATTCAGATAAACAAGATTTCCTATGGAAACCCCTGCTATATACTTTCAAGGAGACAATTGAATTTCGCCCCTATTTTTGTTGCATTCGTAAAAATATGTGAATTTTTATAACGTTTACGCCAAAATAATGAATTTTTACAACGTTACGCAAACGTAATCCAATAGTATATTCATGTACCAAAAATGAAACATTTGGTACATGTATAACATACTATTGGATTTTCTAAAATGAAATGACTTTTAAAACCGCTGTTTTTTTTCTGCCTCTTTAATGAATTAGTGAAACTTTGAAACGGTGTAATGTATGCACAAGCTGTTCACCGTTAGCATTTTTGTTGTTTAAAAACCTTGCAAATAGTGACTGCTTTAAACATGAATTTTAATTGGTAAAAACTCTTCCTTGTGAATTTTTTCTAAGGTCTTGCGTGGGTGTGCAAGCAACCACCTTTATCCTCACATCCTTTAGGCTTAAGAGTAATCGATAGTTTCCTCTTAATTAGGAATTTCATATTTTTCTTTAATTAAGTTAAAACCCTCAAGCGATGGAAGATTATTTTGTCGTGTATCACAGACATTTTGCTTTAAATAATAAACAACTCTCTGATTTTTCTTTACTCAAAGAAAGAAACTTGACAAGATATGTCTTTGATGTTTTATTGCAGAAAATGCCTTTTCATTGAAGAAATTTATTCTCTAATTCACCTGGATGAAAATGTTCGTAATCCAGATATAAATGTATTCAGAACAAAATTTACAAATAAGATGTCTTTGCTTATTAAAAAAAATATCTATCTTAATTAAGTTTGAAAGTTAATTAGAGCATTTAAAATTTTTATTAAGAAATACCTTGCATAACCGATTTTTTTTCATAATCATATTTTCTTACTTATAAGTTATATTTTTTTATGTGTTATATCGTTCTATTTCTTGTCTTTTAGTAATTGCATTTTATTTCTTACTATTTATACATAATACTGATATGGAGTAACTATTTGAGCATGTATACAATCTAAGTTTTCTGTCAGAAGATTTGAATTGGATGTGAAATGCTCATCTGGCTTAAGGTTTGTTTTATTTTGATGAATTTTTATTGGTTAGGAGTTCTCAAACGTTACGGCTATTGTACGAAGTATTTTAAGTAAAAAATTACGAACTTTCTATAAATGTATTGAAAAATGAAAAAAAGTTCAGCAACAACAAGACAACTTTGTAGTTTGGTCTCTCAACAAGTTCACCTACTACGAGTAATGTCATAGGTTGGCAGTCAACGTGTTAACAAAGTTGAACCATACTGAGTCACTTCATTACTTGCACTGCTACTATTATTATTGTTGTTGCTATGATATACTTTTCTCCACTAGACCCCCACCTGTTAGCCGAGGCCGTAAGATTGCTTGCGCTCAGGGCGAGGTAGTGGGGTCCACGAATTTTACATGCATCCTCAAGTGTACATGGCGGGCCTTCAGCGGGTGTCGAAAACGCGACCTTGCAGGTGGAAAGTCTGATGTCCTGACCACTAAGCTACCACGGCCTCGCTATGAGATACTTAACTAAGTAGGGGAAAATATTTTTTAAAAAATGTTTTCTGTTTTGTTTCTTTCATTTATTTTAGCGTCACACACTAAACATCATTCCAAAAAATTTCTCGTGTTTTTGCCGAAGATTTTATTCTTAAAAAGGATCTTTTGTTGTTGTTGTTGCCGAAAACTCGCGCGTGGCGAGGAAGAAAGGTTACGCTGCTCCTGAGTCTAACGGGGCCCTTATAGGCAGGAGTCCAATTCCTGCCCCTTGGAAAGGTCTCCTAATTTTTTGAACCAGCTCAAAGATGCGAGACCGTCACATGGGATTGGCACCCCAGAAGTATCGTTTCACTTGGAGGACATTGGAGCCAGGACCTATTTAACGTGCACCAGCTCCCTTTAGCGTACACGGCCTCACAGGAACCAGCAGCGAGAGGTTGTCCCCCTCCCAAACACTGACCTAAGTCGATGTTGCTTCACTGTCGAAGTGTTCTGCGGGAACCGAAAATGATGTTTTAAAACGAAGCATGGTATTTAAGGTCATGCAAAGCATCTTGACACTAGGGAGATCTCGACTTGTGCAATGACACCCCTTAGGACGCTTTCACACCAAAGGCGACACAGACAATATTTCTGTATTTTTTTTTTATCTATCTGCTCAAGCGCAGAGCATATTTTAGAAGGCAAAAATATGTTCTGCGCGTGCTTAGATGAAAAAATATTGTCTCTGTCTTCATTGGAGTAAAAGCACATTTTGAAATCACCCATTGACAATATAAAAATCCTAGTACTGGAATCGCCTGACAGCGTAATTTATCGTTCTGAATCGAAACTCTTGAAGATTCAGTGATTGAGAAGGAAAATAAACATTAAAAATCTATCAGGTAAGTTTTTCGTAATTTACGAAGCTTGAAGCGTAAGATTGTTATATTGATAATGGTAATAAATATTGTTGGCTTTGGTTTTTATCGATATCCAACTGACTGGCTAGCAATCAGACATTTCGGAACATGGATGTTCGTAATAGTTCTTAAAAAATGCACTGTTCCGAATGCACCGGCAACTCCGTTGACACCTGTCGAAGTCTGGTCCGTAATGGTTGGGCCTCCTCGTGGTGCGGACTGGGTCATGCTTAATCCCAGCAATCCGCTACCGGCGAATGTGATGCTTTCTTTGTAGAGAGTCTGGTCAAGTTTTCTGAAAGTTTCTTGAAGAAATGACGGAGGAGCACTACGTCCGTGCTAACTCTCCAATTCCTTCAAAAAAAATCCACAATATAGCGAACCCGAAGCTTACTCGAAGACCTTTGTATAACGCCAAGATTTTTGTGCTTGCAATCAAAGCGATCGGAGTTTGTGATCTTGGCATAGATTGAACGTGTACGAAATAATGGAGAGACATTATATGTGAATGATTGCACCAAAAAAATGAACATTTGCAATTTTATTGTTAAAGGGTCTATTTTTATTCATGATGTATCTTTTTTTTTCGTCGTTATGTGTCTACTAATTCTATTCTAGGAACGCACCACGATATTGGCGATATATCACAGTGGTTTAGTTAATAGATTTTGGGTTCCAAGGTTCTGCCGCAGCACCTTGTCTCTTGCTGAAATCACGTTGCAAATTTGTTCCCCCTAGTTATATGCAGTTTCTCTAAGTATGATGTGTTCCTCAACTTGAAATAATAATTTGCCACTAACGTTCTACGCGCGTCATTGGTTCCACGTAATGTAATTGGCACACTTTCCTGTTACCTATATCTTGCTGATTACATGACATTAAATCCATTATTAAAAAATTGAAGTACTTATCAGTTATACGCCCTACGTTGGCGAAGATTTTAGAATTATCGCCAACATACTATTTCATCATTTGGCGGTGTTTGGTGAGCAAAACCCTGCAGTGCGTATAACCGATAAATACCAAAATTGATTTCACTGAGAAAACCATGATTAATAGATTGCGCTATGACGTAAAATTCAACGCAAAAGTTGTTGTTGATGTAAAGCCGCAGCAACAGGTGCAGCAACACCTGTGGCTGCTGCCGGCAATACGAATTCAGCATAAATACTATTTGTTACGCATGAAAAATACATTATATCTCGTTTTGTGTTTGACGTTTAGGGAAAATAGTTGTTTAAATTGGAACGGTTCAAAAAAAATTACAAAAAACTGAAAGACTACTAATGGATTGCGTTGAAATACCTAACGCTTTTAATTGTTTTTCCCTATAAATTATTTTTATTTTAAAGCACTGTCACCAATTTCATTTTGTTGGGAATTTCTTTTATTAATTATTTACTGTTTAAAAAACTGTAGCATGTTTTTCAGTATCTCTAGTGAAAAAAATATCAAAATATTTTAAGTAATTCTTTTCCTAAAAAAAAAACCTCTCATTTTTCTTTTCTAATTGTCTGATAAGTTCAATGTAATAAGTATAAAATAAAATGCGCAGCTTACCTATAAAAGGACGGGAAAATCATGATTCACAAGAAGAGAAAACTAAAAATATTTTTAGTGAAAAAAAATAGTGACACTGATAAAAATAAAAGTGGAAAATGCTTTTAGTGAAAATCAAAATACTTGTGTTAGGAAGCAAAAATTAAAAAGATCTTTTTTGCGAAATCCTAGTGTACTATAATAAAAAACGAAAGTTAAAAGTATTTCTAACACACATTAAGAGTCATTTAGTAAGAAACGGAAATTCAAATTATTTCACATAAATAGTAATTCACATATAGTGTAAAAAGAATTAAAAATACTTAACAAAATAACAATTCACTTCATAGGAAATGTGGTATATGTATTCATATTTTTAATGCATAAATTATGATTTGAAAAATTTAAAAAGTCTCATCATAAAAAATTCTGATTACTACTCAAAAAAAGGGGGGAATGGTTTTAACTCTATAATATTTTCCCTGCGCATTAGCAAGACCGAATAACTTATATAAGACTGCTTCTAATTAGCTTACTGAAGAGTGCGCTTCAAATAGCATAATGTTTCATAAGTTAAGTAAAAAATAGAGCCCAATTCGAATGAAAATTTCTGCCTTCTATGGGAAAAATTCCTTCTACATTATATATATTACATTTACCTAAAAAGAAAGAGAAATTGAGTTTCTGTAATTATTTACAGCTGCAAAACTACAAGAAAGTACAGATACATAATTGTCAAATTTTTTTAGGCAAATTAGACATGATATTTTATAAACCCATTTGATTATTTAGTTAAGATAAAGCCATTGTACATATAATAATATTCTGTTAAGGTCTTTCCTTTTCTTCCTTAAACTAATAAATGAATATTTCAACTAGTTTGTAGTATTTAACGATAGGGGATTCAAGATAATTATAACACAAAATGATTTTTTGTTATTGATTCTTAGGATAAATAAATTCTTAGGATGACATTCACTATCAAACGTTTGTCATGTCAGACACGAATGTTTAGTTATAAATTAATAAATAAAATTAAATATCTCAGAAATATCGTCCGAAATTTTGCAGTTTTAAATCGACTGGTTTACATACTGGTGTAGGAACCTGGCCCAATCAATCACATAGTAAGAGTTAAAAGCCTACAGGTGGGTCATTAGTGTTTGTAACGGATTTTTTTTTAAAAAGAAAAATGAAATTTTAGTATATTCATGCGTGATGAAACAAACTTAATTAAACTCCAAGGAGTCAATATAACTAAACGTACTAATTGCCGGTACGTTATTTACTTACGCATAATGTTTCATATTATTTATATTTAAGAAAAAAAGAGTTTTCGTCAAGTTTTTATATGTTGATGTCATATTTCGTACCTTTTTATTTATTCGATTAGTCTGTAGCATCATTAATTAGATTCAAAAGAAAGAAATTGTCGCATTGTCAATAAAAAAGTAAATGTTCGGTTATTTTCACAAAAATGTGGGAGATAAGTGATTGAAATATCTCCTTCACAAATCTCATCAAAGTGGCTTAAGTTTTATTTTCAAAAAAAAAAAAAAAAGAGAACTTTGCTTTACTTTAAATATATTATTAATACATTATTATTTAATCTTTTCTTCAGTACTAAACTCCATAATCTCGCACAGCTACTTTATTGGAGCATTGGTGGGTCTAATAATAATTATATCTTAAATTATAGTGAATGCATGTATTGAAAAATAATAATCATCGAGTAAGATGCACAGCAAAATATTTTTTTGAATTCATACACATATTTTATTATCTGTTATTTTTATTTATATTTTAATTATTCTTTTCTGTATTTATTTCTTTATCGTCATTATTTTGTTCCCTACGCAGCGGGAAAAAATGAACTCCGTAAGGAGGTAAAATCCGAATTACATGATGCTGAAATTTTATGAACAGGTTTACCTAGAATTTGGAACTTCAATAAAACTTTGTGACAATTGGAAAATTATCAACAACAGTATAACATTATTTTTTCCAAGATTTCTTTTTAATGCATGCTAATGAAAGGTGCGTTTGTACTTTGTTATTCCTTTACAGAAAACCTTTCTCCCCTTGGGCAAAAAGAGAAATAAGCATAAATCCAGTAAATGATAATGTGCGAGTAATTACAAACATAAATCATGTTTTTTAATCGCAATAACGAAACATTTTGTTGCAAGATAAAATACGCTCGTAAATAATAAGCAATCCAAGATTGAATGACGGACTGAAATTTGAGACACTAAATGTCGGTACAGCAATATTGTAACCATGTTTGTAAGCATCATAAAACAATATTACAGAACGCATGCAGTACTCACCGATTAAAGGGACATCAAAGCGGTTGCTCTCTCTTCCCCTCGCTTCCCGGGATGTTGGATGCGGATCAACTGGCGGTGGGTTCTTGATAGTCTGCTTGGCCGCAGGATGACCCCCGCTCTGTCCAGGAAACTTTTTGACTCTCCGACTTCTGATTTCTCTCTGCGGAACCATCTCGACCCACGGTACGCGATACCGGTTCTCATCAGGAGGGCCTACATAGGTCTTATACCCCCCTCCTTGCAGGGGCCCAGACTGATACCTATGCGGCACCCGCTTCCTGTACATCTGGATAGACGGACTCAAGGAGGCAAACATGCTGCTGCCACTTTGCAAAGAGTTACTGCTGCTGTCACTGCTGTGGTCGTCGTAGTGAGCGGTAGTTGACGTCGTTGTCATGGCTAACAGCAAGAACCCGTTGATGACTAAGAGGCAAAGGAACGACATTGCACAATTTATTTATTTTTTTCCTCCGGCGAGCAAAACAAAGATAATTATATCAGTTTATTGACGTAAATAAGGGTTCATGCATGTATTTGGTTTGGTGGTCTGTTTGTTTTGCTTTCAAGCTTCGGCGAACGGGAACCGAAAGGGGAGGCGGAGGAGTGCAAAAGAAGCGGAGCGGTTGATCTGTATGAGTACCACGGCAGGAAAAAGAGAGAGAGAGTCCGGCTGTGCTTTCTTCGTCCGGCCTGTGTTCGTCCGAGAGATTTTCGTTCGTTCCTGCTCTCGCGCTAGACCAGCGCCGTGTGCCGATTTTCCCGAAACCGGAGCGCGCGCAAGTTACTCGTTATTGGTTCGCCGGGAAAGGTCAGACGGGGGGAGGGAGTGCGGTGAGAACTCCCGCGATTTATTCGCCGGCTTCGCTCGCCCACGCGTTTTCCTGGCCCTGCCTGTCGAAGTCGGAGCTCGCACGTGACGACGCGAATCGTCTGCCCGAGCGCGCTTTTACGAATTTCGGTTCTTCGATCCCGGGGTTTTGGGGATGCGCTCTGCGGCTTTGCGGTTTTATTGTGTCACATGTGGTTGTTTGCGGCCAAGAGCGTCATATATATTTTTTAATGTTTTTCTTATGTTTTGCTCTTCCAATGTAAATAATTTTATAAGGAGAGAGTTTTAAAGATGTCAAGCTTGGCATATTCAAGCCACAAAGTTTCTAAAATAGTAACTCATAGAAGTGATATCAGGTAAAGGGAAGAAATACGGGCGCCTAGTTACCCTTTAATGATGCGTCCGCATGTATTGTTACAAAAACTATGCTTCTTCACTACAAAATGAATTGACAGTGTTTTTTTGCCAATCGTTTTTTTTCTTTAAATTGACTGATTTATTTAAAAAAAAAACTTCCGTCCTATAAATTTTATCTTAGAAATATTTTGAATATGATAAGGAAATACGACGGGTAAACATTTACTAGCTTATTTACCCTTTTAACTTTTATTTACACATGTAATTGATGCTTAGCTCTCCCTCCCCCTCTTCATTACAAAATATCTATTAGCTTGATGATTTTCACCCGGAATTGGGAAATAACTCTCATATATACAGTTGTTTTCATTCATACCTAGAAGTCCCATATTCTTTGAATAAGGAACTTTCAAAAATGAGTATTTTGAAAAATAACAAGAATGTTCAAAATATAAGAAGGCAATTACAGAAACCTTTGAAATTACAGAAACCATCTTTGACAATGTAAGCAAACTTGTAGTTTTTTTTTTCCTTTTTTTAAATTCAGTTTTAAACGATGATATTAAGACACAAAACATGTTTAAAAATTCCTATGCAATTAACTCATTAAAAGGAAATTTCTCGAAATGGCAAGGCCTAAATTTTAAAATTCATCCCATTATTTAGCATTTATAGTTTTATTCATATGCATAAGTCCTGAAGCACTGAGCTATACTTCTCTCTTGTTTATGAAATATCAATTTATTGTTTCTTTTCGCGAGAAAAGTAATACGTTTTCTTTAATTCTTTCTTTACTTTTTTCCTAACCAGGAAATGATTGCTATTCCTGTCTTAAAACTTAAATTGAAAGTTATTTTTACATTTGATAAAAAAATGAAATATGAGATTTAGTTGCTAGTTAAATATCTGCACAGACATATTTATCGAAGCTGCAGTTTTTCGTTGTTTGAGAAGATGTCTAGAATTCACTTTTTCTCGTCTGGTGTTAAAACCAGATCCCGACTTGCAAGTTTTTATGCCCCCCTGTAATGGAGGCAATTCACCGCAAGAGGGACTCATGAGCGATCATCCTTGTCACGTGATATCTGCTCTTTGTTTACTAAGATTTTCAATTGAGTTCTACGTAGAGTTCACTAGGCAAAATTAGTTATCTTAAAATTAATTAGATTATTTTCACAGGTTTTTCTGATTATTACCCAGTATTTACATTTAATTTAAACATTATAAAAGAAATTGATTAGTTATTACAGTAGTTATAGTGTTTTATTCAGTGTTAATTTTATGTAATGTAGAACTTTATTTAGGCCTAGTTTCTAACTAAATTTGTCGAACTCGAAGTAAAGCGATGCTTCCTTTGTTTACATTGCTTTAATCGCTGCCACGTGACCAATGACGTTGCTTGAATTTCCTCCATTGTTCACTTTATATATACATATTTATATAGGTGCGTCTGTGTAGGTGCTGGGGTCAATGTGAAATTAACTAAATTAACTAAGAACAACCTGCTATTATGAAAAATTAGGAGCGGTTGATATTAGCACCGATTATTTTACATTATAAGTTTAAAAAATAATAGTTAAATGATATTATTGAAAAATTTCCTGCTCCTTTTGAAGTTACTGTCTAGGGCACAGGCCTCGGGTGCTCGGGGCTTGGTTAAAACGGTTGTTTTATTGAAGAACATACTTTTTTAAATATTACACTACCATAAATGGAGTTGTTGAAGTTAAGATTTTTGAACTAACAACATGATGATCCTTAAAAAATTAATAATAATTACTGTAAAAATATTTTTCACACAATTAATTCTTAAACATTTTGTTACTCTGTTATTTAGTAAAAAGTGGACAAAATGTCTTATATTTTATTTCCGTGAAAATATAATGCTTTACGCAGAAACTCTCTCATTTCCTATTTCAGTTTTTAATTGTTGGTAAAATTAATAGTTGCGGATTCGAGCACTGAAAGAAATATTTTTAACAATGCTAAAAAAATTAATGGTATGATACTGTAACAAAAGATGGTGCAGATTAGCTGGCTACTAAGTATGGTGCTTACTTTTACTATATTTTGATGCTAACGGGCGGGTGTTACAACAAAATACAGTAAAACTAAGCACCATCCTTTTCGTAAGACACACTTCTGCACTATTTTTTTGGTGCATATAGTATTAATTTGCAATGTTTTTGGTGCAATATACGGGTACGTTTTTAAAATAAAATGACATATTTTACATATTATATAAATGTTTAAATTATGCCAAGTAATTGTTTTTCGGTCAAAGAATTGAGGTAGGGGAACACCGTAGATGTTTATATTCAATGTAGTTTCTTAAAATTTTACATCTTTATTCTGAAATTTTCGGTCGTCATTTCTCGCTGTTGTTACAGCTATTGTTATGGTCTCCTCTTGCTTGAATAATTAAAGACTTATTTTACAAAAAAAAGTGTTTTTATATCATCTAATCATCTGAAGATTATTATGTGCGCACGTGAAAAATTATTAAGAATATGAAGTATTGTAAAGAACAGAAGTTTGCTAAGACCTCATATGGAATATGCTGTTCAGTTTTGATCTCCTTACCTAAAGAAGGATATTATAAAATTGGAAATGGTTCAAAGGAGGGTTACTAGGTTGGAAAGTGGTCTCTCAGACTTTGATTATGAGGTTAGGCTTAAAACGATCAATATGTATAGCGTGGAGCAAAGGAGAATTAGAGGGGGCATGATTCAGTTCTTTAAATTCATTAAAACAAGAAATGTTGATGGGTTGCAGCTATGCGCTGAAGGTAGTACCAGAGGTCATTGTTTTAAGCTTTTTAAATTTCAGGCTAATCTGGAAATCAGGAAAAATTACTATTTCAATAGGATTGCAGGCTGTTGGAATAGTTTACCGGAGACAACTGGCAATTGCAGTTTAGTAAAAACTTTTAAGAAGGCTTTTGATGTTAATAGGGGATTATTAAACTGACTAGCACCAGCCTAGTTGGGCCCTGTGCGTGTTGCTGGTCGTCACTTTTGTATTTGTATAAAGTATTAACATACAGTTGAAACTTCCTTACACGTGTAAGTATCTTACTGAAGCTAAGAAAAACAAGTAACATTTACTATTTTATTATGACCTCTAAAAAAATTCTGGAAAAATACAGAAAGGAAACTGCGTGTTTTTGTAAATTCACGAAGAACTTTTTTTTTCAAAATAAATAATAAAGTCTCTTGATAACATTTTCTCAATAAAATTCTTTACTGTTAGAAATTTCATCATGAAATTTCGGTTAAATGGCCGGCAGCAGTCTGTCCGTCTAATTCACCGTTAAATTTACGGTTTGGAACATTTTTCTATCTTTACGGGACCTAAAACATTTCCAATTAACTTGGTTAAAAAGCCGTAAATACAAACGTTTACGGTTTTACAACCATTTAAAAATGGTTTCAAGACAAAATTTTCACCGTTTTTGAACCATTTCAAGGAGTAGAATCTTCGAGGCGTAGAAACCGTAAACGAAGCTTGCAGGACTCGAACCCCGAATGCGTGGTGTACAAGTCCTGCTCTCTATCCACTCGGCCACCGTCATCACGTAAAGCGGACGTTTATTTATCAATAAATCTTATTTTCCAACAGGCAAACAGCCTTTAAATTGGGATTTTAGTTTTTGATTGGATCTAAATTTATTTTTGATCTAAATTTACTGCATATTGACGAAAATCATTTTATTTTCTGCAAAAACTAAAATACAAACAAGCTTCAGCAGCTCAAATTATGGGTTCCCTCATTCGCAAACAGTTCGGGAATACGATATCTCCACTTTTTGATTTACGTGTGTATGTGTTTCTATTTACTATCCACTGCTTAAGATACTTTTTTTTCTTTCTTTTTTTAATACACATGCAGATTTTAACTGATAAATCCGTATTCCTATTTTAAAACAACGTACGACCGGTAAGGTTTCGCAACCAAGATGGACGCCCGATTTTTATTGAGTGCTTGAAAATTACGGTTAGTTAAACGTTCCTTAGGATAAACAAAGAATAAACGATATTTTTTCACGATTAGCGGTTTGAGTACCATCTTTTTAATGGTTATTCAACTGTTGTAATTAAATATGGTAAAATAACAATCAAATAAATGGTTATTTTACTATTTTCCTTCGGAAATTTTTAACAGTTGTATGTCCGCAATCTGTACAACTACAAAAACAAAAAACAGACCTTAAGTTACGTAAAGCTGAGCACTTGAGATCTGTGAGTACAGTTTAAAAGTTATAAACAAATGCATATTTAAACACTTGAGATCTCTGACTAGCAGTTTAAAAATTGTCAAGAAATGCACTATATATTGTTGGCGTATGAATTATTTCCAGCTCGAGTGAGTAGCCTTGTCCTCGATGGTAAGCCCTCCCAATTACAGTGTCATCTTTAGCCGAGTGGTCTAAGGCACAGTAATTGCAACAGCTTGCCCTCAACTGAACTCAATTTCGACTTTGTGTACGAGGCATAGTAATTCAGCGTACTCACAAAATGACACAACTATGCGGAACATTGTCTGCTTATATCAAGTTACAGATTGACAAAGGAATAGTAATTTCAATTGTATTCTCAGATAGCGCCACCATTGCTGCACATTATCTGATGATACAAATTTACACATTTTTCTCTGTTCTTTATTCTCTGTATTTTTCTTTTTTAAAGACTTTGCAGTTTCCTGTTTTTAGTTCTCTAATTTTACGTCAGACTGCGGATAAATGATTTCCATTAAATTTTCCTGTATTTTCGGGCAAAATATTTTTACAGTGGGGAAGCATAACAATTGGCACATAAAAAATTAGTAAGAGTACAAAGTATTAACGCACATGTGAAAATTTCTTTCGCGTGCAGGAATCTTATTGCAGCTAAGAGAGAAATGACTTGTACACTTTTAGTAACGGAGCTTAACAGTGGGCATTAGTAAGAATGTAACGTACACTGTAAAAAAATCTCCTGAAAATAACGGAAAAAGTACAGCAGCAGAGATGCCGGATATCTTCCGTTTCTGATAATATTTTCCCGAGATTTGACATAAGTTCCATTTCTTTTTTCTCCGTTAATCCAAATCAGGTTGTGAAAATACAGCATTTGTAAAGCGGAAAAGTTCCGTCCGTGTATTTTCAAGACGTGATATTTCCGTTTTTGGAAGGAAAAACCATGAGTTGAAGAACTACGGAAATCTTCCGATAAAATCAGTCAAAAAAAACTCTGAAAGTTCAGGGTTTTTTTAACAGTGTTTTACCATACAAGTGAAAACTATTACTATCGCAGTGCTTCTTAAATGGTTTTATTAATAAAAACTAACTATTCTTAAGTATTTCAAACGAAAGCGTAAATTTCAAGTTAAAATTTAAAATAAAGTATTTATTTACAATATTTTCATTTTTCAAGAATCAAGTTTAACATAAAATCTACTATCAAGAAGTAGACAGGAAATAATCAATATCGAAAATTAAAGGAAATTCGTAACTTCTGTCGGTGTTATACACTTGACGACTACGCCCCCTATAGGCCACTTCCCTGTTTCAAAGGAAACGAATATAAAAGCATGCAAATTAGTTAGCAATTAATAATTGTTCTGAAATATAATGATAAATAAGACAATCTAATCTAAAAAATCACCCACATTTAAAATATTTGTTATTCTACAACTTATCAAAAGCTTATTCTTGGTATTTGCACCGCGTCTATTTTTCATCTCCTCCCACGTAAAAAAACAATAATTGGTACATTCGCAAGAGAAATCCTTTTAATATCACGTTACAGTAAAGTTTCTAACATGTATATATCATAAATTAATAACAGCGTTTGACGTAAGAAATGCGGATGTGCTGTTAAATTTTATTTCGTGTTTTATTATATTAGATTTATTCTCGCAGTTTTGTCACAAAGGAATTACTAGTATTGTCACTTTCGCCCACGCGCTAACTGATATTTAGTTGCAGACAAAGGCCAAGCTTAAAACTTTAGTTACCATATATTCGAACTGTTTAGTCGTCGTACGCCTATAGAAAGATCTGCTTATGTTGCCAAATTAATAAAATTAATATGATTTGTTTAAATATACAATTAATGTTATTAATATAATTTAGTAACAATATGAAGTAATGTAAAGTATTAAAGTGTGTAGAACTTAATGCTCGAAAGATTCTATTGTTGTTTTTTATGTTCCATTTACCAAGTTGGTAAGTTAATAAAATTAATATGATTAGTTTAAATATAAAATTAATGTTATTAATTTAAATTAGTAAGAATATGAAATAATGTAAGGTATTAAAATGTGTAGAATTTAATGATCGAATGGATTCTATTGTTTTCATTTATATTTCATTCACTTCTTTGTAGGAAGTAAAGGAACAGTTCAAGAAAAAATACTTAAATTACTACATATTCTTACGAATTTCAATGGAGGCAATTCAAGCAACGTCATTGGTCACGTGGCAACTATGAAAGCAATGTAAACAAAGGAAGCCGCAGCATTGCTTTACTTCGAGTTCGATAAATCTAATTAAAAACTGGGTCTAAATAAAGTTCCTCTACATTACATAAAATTAACACTAAATAATGCACTATAACTATTGTAATAATTAATAAATTTCTTTTATAATGATTAAATTAAATGTAAATACTGGGTTATAATCAGAAAAGGCTGTGAAAATAGTCCAATTGGTTTTAAGACAACTAATTTTGCCTAGTAAAAATTCTACGTAGAACTCAATTAAAAATTTTAGTAAACAAGGAGCGGATATCACGTGACAACGGTGATCGCTCATGAGTCCCTCTGCGGTGAATTGCCTCCATCAATAATATCAAATTAAATTAGTAAGAATATGAAGTAACTAGCTGATCTCCCCCCCCCCCCCCCACGAGAATATCTACGGTGTATAAGTTCAACACTCAAATTTCGCTGAAAATTTCTGTGAAAACACAGTTTTTAAGATCTGTATTGTTTGCTACTACATTGAATGCATTAAAAGACTTAACACGGGAAAGGACGAAATATAGCTGGTTTTTTTTTTTTTAATCATAAAAAAAGCTTTAAAATTTGAAGGGCTAAAGAAAAGATCGCTAGATATAAACATGAGAATGATCCCTCGATATAAACAAACTAAGGTATTGCCACTCCGAAGAATTGGAAATTAAAAATTTGAGTTATGAATGGAAATATTTAAGAAATAGAAATAAATTTGTTAAAGCTCCGTAAGTTACGATAATAAATACAAATATTATTTTACTTTTATATGCAATCACTAAACACATTTTAAATTATCGTTCTACCATCGTTTGTTTTTTGCATGATGTCAGCATCGTATCGTACCGGAAAATGTAATCGTAATTGGTCCACGTTAAGTGAAATATATATATATATATGGATGTAAAGCATTAGCAACACAATTCAGTAACATACTGCTGTTGTTATACCACTTGGTTATCCAAGCTCCCCTCGCAGAGCGACAAGGAATTTAAGGAACGTCTTCGTTTCTTAATGAGCACCACAAGGGTAGAAGTACGACTTGGCTCAAACACAGCTTATGCATTCGGATGACACCATATGGTACGACCACAAATACGGCACCTTCCTTTTTTGACCTAAGAGTGAAGGAGATTCTCGGATCGGAAGGAGATTCTCCGATAATCAATGGTGATTGTCGACATTCAGTATTTGGCGGATAGTTCCAACTTGCTCCAATTTCGGACAGTCACGGTAGCATATGTAAAAATGTAAAATCAACGTAAAATCAAGCACAAAGTTTTGCAAAAATTGCAGACACGTGTTTCAAGCTTACAGTGAACCCTTTTTTCAATGCAAAAAAATAAGCATCTAGATAACAAACATCTGTTTCAAAATTTTTCGTTGATTTATAATTTTTATTTTTTGCACAAAATTTGACGTCAAAATAAATTTAAATATGGCCGAAATTGATATTTTCGTTACTTCTCATACACGTATCACCACGAAACTGGCAAAATTGATTCATGGGTACTTATAACAGATTTTAATGATTAAATTTAAGTAATTCTTCCTCTACTTCCTACAATGAAGTAAATCGAATATAAATAAAAAGAATCGAATTTGTCGAGCATTAAATTCCTCATATACTTAAGCATATTATTTCCTTTTCAAAAATTCAGCCCTTAACTTTATGCGCGTCTGGTTCCTTAAATTGTCTTGAAAAACTCCCTAATGTTAATAAATGAATCCTTTCAAATTAATTCACTGGTGTGATCCGATTTTAAGATCTCGTCTATTGTTCCTTAATTTTGAAGGAGGAATTCTATATTTGCTTCGTCAGCTTGGGAGAGTGCTTTCTATTCTTACTTTCATTTTCAATTGTAAGCTGACTATTTTTAAAAAAAATTGCTGAATGGAAAATTCACGTACAGTTAAATATTCCCTCTTTAGTGCATTTGGTTGAATAATTAATTTGTTAATGGGCTGAAATTCAAATAAATAGCTCTTTGAAAAAGTATTCTCGAAGAAAGCATGGCTATAATTTATGTAAGGTGAATGCACCATAAATTGACATGCTCCAGTGATTGACACCTTTCCCAAAATAATTAATAAATAAGAAAAATTTTGAACCAGAACATAAACGCTGCCTATCTATATTTACTTTTAAAGAGCTATAGTATTTTACGATGCTCTAAGAAATTAATTCTGCACTTGTCTATAAACAGAATAATTTAAAATAACGTAAATAAGATCTTTGAAAATAATTTAAATGAGCAAATTAGTAACAGGGCTTGGAAGGAGACGCTGATTAAGATCCCTAATCACCCAAGACGACATGCAGTTGTGGCCTTCAGTTTGGAAAGCTGTCACGATTGTCTGGCAAGTCACCTACACAGTAAGGACGTGGTGTTTAGAAAGTCGGAATTCTAATCAGAAGGTCGCGTGGTGGATACCCGCTGAAAACCCACCTTGTACACTTGGGGATACGTGCATGTAAAATCCGTGGACCCCAATACCCCCACTACCTCGCCCCCTGGCAGGGCACCTCTAAGGCCTAGTACTAACAGGGAGGGAGGGAAAAAGTGACCTACACAGACTCAAGATACTTTCGAACCCAAACTGTGTCTTATACAGGGAGGACTCCCTAATGAATGCTGAGCATCAGACAGTCTGCCCTGCTGTTTCTGGAAACATCTATGATAGATATTGGACTGCACAGTTACAAGCGCTACAAGGTGAATGACTTTATTCTAATGTTTCTATTACTATTTTATATATTTCCTTTTAAAAAAATGTCTAATGTGTTTTACATTCAAACGATAATGTATTCATCAAGCGTTGCTGCAAGAAATAATAATAAAAAAGTATTTACTTCGTGAAATTACTGATCTATTTTTGCTTGTTGCATTGCTCTCCAGATGGTATTTCCATCACAAAAATGTAAGTGAAGCATGTGAAGTGAAAAACACAGCCAGTTTTTGCGTTCAGCTTGCTTGGGGACTTTAAGGTGCAATGCTTTAACCCTCTGGCTGCATATCCCGCGATTTCCAAGGGCAGCGCAGGAGTATTAAAATTTGCGAAACCCCCGGTTTTCGCGGGGATGAATTCTTTCAGTCTATTTAACTATGCAAACCGCTCTTTTCCCGTTCAAGGAGGGAAGAAATCGCAAAGAAACGCGAATTTAGAGCAAAATTAAGAGTTATTTGCGCTCCCCATAAAAATCGCAAGATACGCAGCCAGAGGGTTAATATCGTTGCGGCTTAATTAATTTCAGCAATACTTCAAATAGTTAATATAGTAATTATAATCTATATATTAAAATATATTAGATGTACATATTTCACTTTTAAAACGTAAATTTAAGTTGTTCATATTTTCGTGAATTCATAAGCTACGTCACGTACTGGATCTAGTTATACAGTTTAAATGCATAACATTTGAGGGGTTTTTCATGAAAAGTAAATTTATATCAGATCTGAATTATTTATTCAGATTTTCCAGCAAATGACGCTACTTTGAGAGAACAATGCCAATTACTGGAACAGCTACGCCATCTACTGCCCCATAAAGTATTTTTTCTGTCCCACAGTGGACCAGTGGGTAGAAGCCAGTTCGTGGTAGCCTAGCGGTCGGAGCGTCGGACTTCCACCTGGAAGGTCGCGCGTTCGATACCCACTGAAGACCCACCGTGTATACCTGGGGATACATGCATGTAAAATTCCGTGGACCCCACTTTTCTCCACCAAACCCCTACCTGTTAGCCGAGGCCTTAGGATTGCTTACGCTCGGGGAGAGGTAGTGGGGTCTACGGATTTTACATGCACATATCCCCAAGTATACATGGTGGTCTTCAGTGGGTATCGAACGTGCGACCTTCCAGGTGGAAGTCCGACGTGCTAACCACTAGGCTACCACGGCCCCCGTGGACCCCACTACCTCGCCCCGTGCGCAAGCAATCCTAAGGCCTCGGCTAACAGGTAGTGGTCTGGTGGAGAAAAGTCGGTAGAAGCTCGGCTCCCGCAGAACGCATTGAAGCAACATTGACTGAGGTCAGTGTTTGGGAGGGGGCAAACTTTCTCGGGGACCGTGTACGCTAAAGTGCGCTGATGCCCGTTGAATCCGTCGCAGCTCCAATGTCCTCCAAGTGAAGCGATACCTCTAGCGATGCCATCCCCGGGCGACGGTCTCTCATCAGGGAGCGGGTTGAAAATTTAAGATACCACATAAATGAGGTTTAGTCAGTCTTTAGCCCTCGTGGTGCCTCGCTCAAATGAAGCTGCATACCAACTTTAGCCATGAATCAGTCGCGAATTTGTATTCTACCTTCAGCGACATTATCTTCTAGACCTGGTGTTGGTCTACGCCGGAGGGATAAGAATCAACAACAAGTATTTTTCCGATGCAGTTTAACATTTTTAGATGTCCTTAGAGGCTGTTATGATAAAAAATGTTTTGATTTATTTTAGGCTTACAAGCTATAGAAGAAATACTTTGTGCATGTTTAGTGTGAAGCTTATGTTAAGCAAATACAGCACTTCTTGGAATATTAATAAGCTGTCAAACACTGGAGCAAAGGATGTCAATTACTGGTAAAATGATAAACTAGCAGTGTCAATTACTGGAACATTGACTGAGTATCAAATCAAAATTCATTTCTAACAGTTTAATTCCAGACTGTATAAACTTTAACAAATGTGTGGTCCTGAATGTGTCTTTTAAGACATATATTAGTTAAAAAACTGTATAAAAGTAATTTCTGATGATTAAATTATTAAAAAGGTGATGTAATTCTAAAGGTGTTAATCACTGGTTCACTCACCCTACATTGGAATTTTTGCGTTAATGTTACACCACAAAATTAATTCAAATCCCTTGTCCAGTTCTGAACAAGATTTGTATCATGTATTATTCATCTCTTAGAAGGATATTTTTTGGAAAATCTTGAAGCTGTGAATGCAAAAGTTCAACTTGATTCCAAGTACTTCGTGTGTTGATTTTTATGTGTTTATTTCATTTGTGAGTCATTTCACTGTTCATCTGTCCGGCTTCATATCTTAGACAAGTAATTTTTCAAAAAATTTATGTAATTAAATTTTGTACATGATTTTAAAGGTACATACCTTGACTCATACGTTATTCATTTTTGACATGTGAACTTACAAATACTTTGGGAAAAAAGACTTGGAATAAAGCTACTTACAGTTGTTTTTAGGATAATGTTTTTCGTAAAAGGAACCTCGTGACTATAAAGAAAATGTGAGAAATGCATAATAATGTTTGCATTAAAGCTGAGAGAGACTATTGATGTAATATTTATAGCAAATAAAATTAAAATGACATATATATATATATATATATATATATATAGATATAGATATAATATAAAAATATATAATTCTTCCTTTCTAATGGGGCTGCATATTGTCACTAACCTTTGCACACCTAATGCCTTCCCCGGAAACCGGCTTCCATTCTTTCAAGTAGCACCCTATCGGCGGATGCCATTACCACTTGAGAATTTTCCCACTAGATCGCTCAGTTTCCCACCAGATGGCGGTACTTCAGCTCTAAGTGATGCGAAACCGCTCTAGGAATTTTATTTACCCGTGAGTATCGAAGCCTCATCAAATGTTTATCCTGATCCTATTCACGTGTTTTTTTTTTTTTCAGAAACTTTGGTACTTGCGTCTAACAGAGAATCAATTTTGTTTTGCGAAACTTTGAGTAGTGCCAGACTTATCCCACTCAACCGCCTCCACTTGCCTGAAATTTCATTTCCCCAGCTTCTTTTTCACGTCTAGAATTCGGTTTTTGCTATAAGACGCTTAGCGTTTCTGAAACTAAACGACCTTTGAAGAAACCAACTGGCTATTGAAGGGGCAGAATAGGCTTAATACACAAAAGTAAGGAAAAAGGTGCATTTAAAGTAAATTATATAGATGTATATATATGTAGTATATATATTAGGGTGGGTCGAAAAAAGTAATGTGTTTTTTTCGAAACGCTATACCGCGGAAAACCTGCCTCTGGGTTAGGTAAGTAACATGCAAATTAAAAAACAGATTTTTATTGAACCCCTAGCTAGCGCATTGTACTTAAAATTTCAATTTTTTTCGAAAATCAAGTCATTTTACAAGTTTTTTCTCAGAACTCAGCCATTACAATTTTTAACTGCTGTAGTAAAAATCCTTTATTAAAAGGGTTGAAAAGCACGAAAAAAAAATTTAAACCGTCAAAATCTTTCAATTTGCGATAGCGCAAAAGTCTCATAAATCGGTAAGTTATTGCATTTAAGGTAGATGAACACACCTTATGTGAAAGGTATAGTCAAGCCTACTGACATGTGTTGATAGCCCATTTCTTTTTTTTTTTTTTTTTTTCACTTTACACTTCAATTAATTGTAATAAAACAGCGTTTAACAACCGGTGGTTCTCGAACCCCCAGTGGTTCGCGTGGTGTCGGAACTGGGTTCGTAAAAATAATATTGCAGTGGCGGAATTTTTAATTGCTAATGTAAAAGAAAAAAAACGAAATAATAAGTTTACATACGTATTAGGAGTGCAGACATGGTTTTTTTAAAATAAATTGTTCTCCCGAGAATGCAAAAAAGTTGTGTACTGGCATAGGAAGCGTGCATACAAAAATTGAAATGCACTTATTTCTTCTATTGTCTGATTTCGAAAACTTGAATCACAAAGTGGTATCGGAAGAAATTCCTTGATTAATTAAAATTTTTAAACGTATGTTTCTCCTGCCATTTCCCACTTTTTTCTCTCGCTGACGCGGAGAAAAAGTAAACTTAGATGTTTTACAAAATCGGTTGGGAACCACTGTAATAGGATGACCATATAAAGCAGTGGTTCTCAACCTGCTTTTTCGTGCGAACCTCTTCTAAGATGCGAAAGAAAATGGTGAACCCCTTTCTGTAGCCCTTAGTAACGGGAAACAAAACTGGAAAATTTGCTGGCACGTTTATTTCCTTTTTTGTACAATAGTTCATCACAAAAAATGAAAATAGAATCTCAAAATATATACTCGTAAGTTTAAACCAAAGCAAAAATACAGCTACAAAAAAATACATGTTTTTAAAATTATTAGTTTTATTAGATGTTCTTTTTGAATTATTAATTGGGAAGTAACCATGTGTATTCGCAAAGAAGATCTGTAAAAAGTTTTTTACCGGTAGTGCGAAAAAAAAAGTTGATAGAGTGTCATGAGAACTAACTATACGTTCACAATTTTGAACCGATCAATAAATATCTGTCGGCTCAAAATTCTCAAAAGTTGCGGGAAATTACAATCTTAAAATTCATATATTTTCACATTTCTCATTGCGAATATGCAGAACAGTTGGAATAATGTGTGATAAATGTGAATGAAAAATTTTAAAAAATAAATGATTAAATATCTTTTGTTAAACTTCAAGGTCTGTATGGGAGAAATTAGCAAAAAATAATGCAAAATTTTCATATTTCTGACTTTTTATTCGCGTTAGCAAGAAAAAAGTGGGAAATGGCAGGAGAAACATGCGTTTAAAATTTTTAATTAATCAAGGAATTTCTTCCGATACCACTTTGTGATTCAAGTTTTTGAAATCAGACAATAGAAGAAATAAGTGCATTTCAATTTTTGTACGCACGCTTCCTATGCCAGTACACAACTTTTTTGCATTCTCGGGAGAACAATTTATTTTAAATAAAACCATGTCTGCACTCCTAATACGTATGTAAATTTATTATTTCGGGTTTTTTTTCTCTTTTACATTAGCAATTAAAAATTCCCGAAACGCTGTTTTATTACAATTAATTGAAGTGTAAAATAAAAAAAAAAGAAATGGGCTATCAACACATGTCAGTAGGCTTGACTATACCTTTCACATAAGGTGTGTGCATCTACCTTAAATGCAATAACTTACCGATTTATGAGACTTTTGCGCTATCGCAAATTGAAAGATTTTGACGGTTTAAATTTTTTTTTTCGTGCTTTTCAACCCTTTTAATAAAGGATTTTCACTATAGCAGTTAAAAATTGTAATGACTGAGTTCTGCGAAAAAACTTGTAAAATGACTTGATTTTTAAAAAAATCGAAATTTTAAGTACAATGCGCTAGCTAAGGGTTCAATAAAAATCTGTTTTTCAATTTGTATGTTACTTACCTAACTGAGAGGCAAGTTTTCCGCGGTATAGCGTTTCGAAAAAAAAAAAAAAAAAAAACATTACTTTTTTTCGACCCACCCTAATATATATATTACGTATGTATGTACTTTGCTTTACGTTCACTTTTTCCCTTACTTTTGTGTAATAAGCCAATTCCGTCCCTTTAGTAGACAGTTGGCTTCTTTAAAGGTCGTATACTATCAGAAACGCTAAGTGTCATATAGCAAATGGGCGTTCTAGACATGAAAAACAAGCGGGGAAAATTAAATTTCAGGAAAGTGGAGGCGATTGAGTGGGATAGTATTGGTACTACTTCTCTCGCTGTTTCAGAAAACAAAAAGGATTTTCTGTTAATATGGGACAAATAAGAGACTCACGCCTACCCTTTCCCCAAAAATTCAAATGTGCCATCTCTCCGACCGTGCAATCTCACCAGTTTTTACCTTATAGTAAACTACCGAAAAACGATACGATTTTGAAGCAAAAAACCGTGTATTGTGTCCGATAAAGTTACGAAAGTTGCGTCCATATTTTATGGTTTTGTAGTCAGAAAAACAGACTGAACCTCGCCAGCATATATTTTCAATGGAGAGTCATGATTGGAGGGAACAGAAAGTACGAATTATTGACATAAAGAGAAAGGCTTGAAATGGTGGCAAATGAAATAATATTTAATTTGCCAAACTATCATAAGAAACGGACGAAAAGTTAATGATAAAAAAGGACGATCTTTAATAAAGCTAACCACAGTACAATTCCTTTTTGATAGAAATCCATCAGTTTCAATCTATTTATCAATCAAGGAAGTAAATCCTATTAACAGGGAGGAAAGACGATATTGATCGGGTAGAAAATAAGTGTTCGTGGAAGATTATAGATATCTCAAAATTGGGGATATGTATTTCTAATTTTCTTTTTCACTATTTTCGAAAAGAGCTTTTAACTTGCGTCAGACATTTTTTTTCGTGCTGGAAAAGATTAGGCGATCTTTTTCTTTAAAAAGAGAAGAGTTTGTTCAAGTTATTATTTTTTCTCTTTAGAGTTTATACTTCTCTTCTAAAAATGCTAAAATTGAGAATTCTCTGAATAAGATTCTTATTTGGTTAAGAAAAATAGAATTGCAAATTTTTATTGAGGCTAACTAGGGTTTTATTTTAATGATTAGAAAAGGTTATGTATTATTTGTTCACCGATTACGACAAAGAGATGGTGTTATACTCAGTGAGGTTAACCATACTTTTAACCGCAACTATATACAATTGGATGAATGGGTTTAAACCTGAACGCACACCTACAAAGGACGGGGCCTCAGTGGCTGAGCAGTCTAAACCAGGGGTCTCCAAACTTTCCAGCCTTAGGGCCATATTGATTACTCCAGTAAATTCCAAGGGCCAAAACCATATTATCATTAATTGTTGCCGGTGGTAAAAAGTTGAATCAGTCCACTAGTGGTGTAAAATATGATTACTTTTTTGCCAGATGCCATTAGCGACGGGGAAGCTGATGTATTTTCTGTATCGTATGGGTATCCGTTATAATGGGGTACCCGCATCGTATCGCCATAGTAATCATTGATTACAAAAGTAATGAAATACACAAGTAATCATTGATTACTTTTTTCTTCAGTAATCGTTACTTCGGTTCCTAACGAGTACTCAAGTAACGAATGAGTATTTTTTTACATGAAAAAAAAAGTCCGAAAAAGTACGCCACGTTTAAAAAAGGCTGCAAATCGAACTAAAGTCCGCAAAACGGCAACACTGCATATTATTAATTTTCCTGTCATTATCTGTAATTTCTAGATTAGTCGTAGAGTACGAGCGAGCCATGAGGAGTAACGTGACAGGACTTCTGGTGGACACAAGCAGAAATAGGTAGTACCTTCTATCCCTAACAGATGGCGCTAATAGCACTTACAGAATAATCTCGTTGGTTCGATAAAGTTCTGGTGTCTTCCACTCACTTCTAGATGGCAGTAAGTGAAATATATAAGAAGGCTAGTGGCGCAACCACAAGTCAGTTCCTATGACACTGCTGTGAAATAAAATAGTGCGTTCCTCCTTAAAACGTGTTTGTGCGTGTTTAAGTTTAAGACATCTTTGTAACAATATTTTTATTTGAATTGTTGCTTTTGTGTGTGATTTAGTAGAATGGAAAAGAAGCGAAAAATTGATAGTGAATGCAGAAAATTCAAAGATCAGTGGAACATTCAGTATTTCGTAATTGAGTCCAGTAACAAGGCGCTATGTTTGATTTGCAATGAAAGCATAGCCGTTCTCAAAGAATATAACATTAAACGTCATTATGAAGCAAAACATTTTCAAAATTACTCAAAATATACAGGAAGTTTGCGGACAGAAAAATTCGAAGCTATGAAGCGCGGATTGAAATCGCAGAAATCTTTATTTACAAAACTCAAAACTGAACAAGAGGCTGCAACTCGTGCCAGCTTTCGTGTGGCTCTTGAAATTGCAAAACGTGGAAAACCATTCACCGATGGAGAAATGGTCAAAGAATGCATAATCGCAGTAGCCGAAGAAATGTGCCCTGAAAAGGTAAATTTATTAAAAACTGTCAGTATGTCAGCAAACACTGTGGCTCGAAGGGTAGAAGACATCGCTGAAAATATATCCTCTCAACTGTTCAACAAAAATGGACATGTTGAGTGGTTTTCTTTGGCCTTGAATGAGTCAACGGATGTGTCAGATACTGCTCAGGTGTTGATTTATATTCGAGGAGTAGATAAAAGCTATGAAGTGCATGAAGAACTTCTTGATATGTATAGTATTCATGGCACAACTACTGGTTCAGATATTTTTAAAGGAGTTGAAATGGCCATTAAGCAAAAGAACCTTCGATGGAAAAACTTGAAATGTATTACAACTGATGGAGGCAAAAACATGAGTGGGAAAGATAAAGGAGTGGTCGCTCTTGTGTCAAAGGCTGTAGAAAATGACGGTGGTTCAAAACCAATAGTCTTACATTGTATCATTCATCAGCAGTCTTTGTGCGGAAAATGTTTGGATATGTCTGAAGTTCTGAAACCAGTCATATCAACTGTTAATTTTATCAGATCTTTTGGGCTGAATCACCGACAATTCGTACAATTTATTAAAGAGATTGGAGAAAATGACTTACCTTATCATACTGCCGTACGTTGGCTTAGTTGTGGGAAAGTCCTTCAGCGCTTTTTTGAACTTCGAGCAGTGATCGAATTTTTTTTGAATGAAAAGCATCGCCCTCTTACTGAATTGCAAAACAACGCATGGCTGTGGAAGTTAGCATTCTATGTTGATTTGACAAAACATGTGAACGAACTGAATTTGAGATTGCAAGGAGAAAACCAGCATCTTCCTGATTTATACAATAATATCAAATCATTCCGGAAGAAATTGATACTGTTTCAATCACAACTACGAAGTAAATGTTTTTCACATTTTAAAACATGTGAAATATTTAGCCACACCACTGAGACCGAGTTTCCTATCGATTTTGCAATCGAAACTTTGAGTGCTTTGAAAATAAATTTTGATACTCGTTTCTCGGACTTTGATGCCATTGCGAATCAAATTAAGATTTTTCAGAATCCTTTTGATACTGACATTGAAACCCTAGCCCCGGAACTTCAAATGGAAATGATTGATCTACAGTGCAGTGATATAATTAAGAACAAATATCAAAACTTATCTTTGTTGGAATTTTATAAGTGTCTTCCACTGACACAATTTGATAATTTGCATAAATTTGCTCGTGGGCTGTTTTCTGTTTTTGGTACTACTTATTTGTGTGAGAAGACCTTTTCCAAAATGAAGTACACAAAAAATGTTTACAGATCTAAATTAACTGATGAGCATCTTAAATCTCTTTTAATAATTGGTACAAGTAAAATTAGTCCACAACTACAAACTATTGTCAGTGGAAAATCTCAATTACATAAATCTCATTAGTATTTCATATATCGTTATGCTTGTTATAAGTTATCTTTTCATTTAAAATGTATAAAATGTTAGTTGGATTCATTTCAATAATTTGTTAGTTAGTAAATAATAACCTACAACAATGTTATGAGTAGTTAGCCCATGACCATATCAATGTAGATGTCATATTAATAATTATTCAACATAAAAATAGATTACTTCAGTAAACTTAATTTAATTTGCTATAAAAAATAAATATGTTCTCTAGAAGGAGTTTTCTTTCAAGTATGCTAGCTCTCCGCGGGCCGGACAAAATCTGTCCGCGGGCCGGATGTGGCCCTCGGGCCGTAGTTTGGAGACCCCTGGTCTAAACGACTGGTTCCTGTGCCTGTTGCGCGCAGTAAAGAGGCGTGGGTTCGATTCCTACGTTCCCCTGGGTGTATTTCCTTCTTTGTATAGTAAATCTATTGTTCTATCTATCATATTAGACGAAAGTTTGAGGCGCATCCTTGAGAATAGCAAATAAACTCGAATATTCGTGTGACCTGAAATGGTCGTTTACAAACAATCTACAAAGGACGAACATCGTTCAGGACATCCAGTGGAAATGGCAACTCCCGAAATGATTGAAAAAATCCCCGGTATGGTTTTGAGTGTTCGACGGATCAAAGTGCGCGAAATAGTTAAGGCCATAATCATATCGCCAGGTACAGTGCTTTCCATTCTGCAGGAAAAATTGGTGATTTTTCATTACAATCCTGATTATTTTCTTCCTTGATAGATAAATTTGGGCGAAACATAGATAGACTAATACTCTTCAGTGACAAAGGAGCAGCCGAAACAGTAAGTTTTTGAATGCCACCTGCTCCGAAGAAAGAGAAAACTGAATTAGGCCGCCAGGTTATGGTCACAGTTTTTTGGACACACGTGGACTCATCTATACTAATTAGCTAGAATACGTAAGAAAAATAACTGAAAAGTATTTAAGGGGTGCCCTGGATTAGAATATTTTTAAACAGAGGGGTTTTCTGTGGGTTTTTTTAAAAGTGAAGTAGAGAAATGGAATTTTGAAGTATGGTTTTATATACGGTTAACGAATAGGAAACAAATTTTATTAAGAAAAAAAAAATTATAAAATATATCTAAGCCTATTTCATGTGCATATTGTCTCTGATTGGCGAACGTGAGAGCTAAAAATTTAACGGGCTTATTTACGGCTTATTAACGGACGAAAGTTTTTTTCCTCTTAGTATTGAATTCTCTTCTAAATGAACTAAAAAAAAGCCCGAAGAAATTTAAAAATTAAAATTTAAGATTTTTTTTATGTAAAGTGTCTTTAAAATAAAATGAATAACATTTTAGGCGTTATAACTGTGGAAAAATAAAAATTGTTGATGAACTTTTTTAGATAATTTAGAAAAGAATTTAATACTGAAAAAAAAAAAAAAAAAGAAAGAAACTATGGATTAAATAAGTCGTAAAATGTTTTGCCTATCATGTCCGCCACTCAGGGACATGGCGCCGATGAAACAAGCTTAGAAATCTATTATATTTATTATTATTATTATTTGATTTTTTTCTGTTTTTTTATCAGTTAAATAAATATGTATGGCATAGCAATACTTCAAAATTCCATGCATCATTTCTTTCTTTAAACTAGAAATATATTTTTTTTAAAAAGCAAAAAGAAAAGTGTTTTGGAACATTCTAATTCAAACAGTGATGTACCTAGAGGGTGGCAGAGGTGGCGCAGGCAGAGATACAGCATCAAGATGGGAGGTAATTTCATATAATGTTTGCAAAAAAAAAATCATAATTTTGGAGTGAAATATTTCATCTATTAGGGTCAGTTGGGGTAATTGTAAACACCGGGTAATTGTAAACAAGCTTCATAACTACACTTGTGATGGTTTTGAAAACTTAACTGCTTGTGAGTGATAAACTGGCAGCATAGGAAAGACAATGAAACAGTTTCGTAAGTTTCGAAACAACTTTGGAGGCATCACTATTGTTTGAAAATGGCACAGTGAAAAAAAATGTTTAACAAAATTTTGTGATGTTACATTTTCCTCTCCAGCTCATCTACAAAAGCGATGTAAGCGGTTTCAACCATTTTTATTTGTCATATGGAATGCTGCAAAAAACATTTCGTTACGATTTTAATCATCCTTGTTAGTTTTCATGTGCAAGTTAGGTGTTTACGATTACCCCATATATTTCGTACTCTGGGGTAATTGTAAACACTTAAATTTATCCTATTTCCAGTATTTTGGGGGGACAATAAGTATTATATTTTGATGTAAATTACACTTTTATGTTTTTTTTACATAACTGTTGCTGTTGTTGCTAATGCGACTTGGAAATCCAAGGCCCCCCCCCCTTGCAGGGCGACCATGAATTAAGTAAGCGCCTATTGATTGTTAATGAGCTCCGCTAGAATGAAGTACACTTGGCTCAGAGGGGCTTAATGGTTTTGAACTAACTCCCAGATGAGAGATCGTCACCTAGGATGGCCCCTCAGCGGAAATTATTTCTAAGTTGGTGGACATTTGAAGCGACGATGTATTTTACGTGCACAGCTCCCTTTAGCGCACTCGGTCTCAGAGTAATAAGTCGCGGAAGGTGGTCACCCTCCCAAGCGTTGATCACGGCCAGTTGTGCTTCACTTTCGGTGTTATGTGGGATCCAAGCTTAACCGGCTGATCCACTGCGGGACAAATTATACATAAATTTGTCGCATTACTTGATTTTTTGCAAGATATTTCTCGTTAAATGATCTCAGCCGACTCATAACATAACTAAGCGGACCACATGCGGCCTGTTGGCCGCAGCTTGAGAACAATTGCTCCGGAACTTCTTACGCCTTCAAGCAGACTGTGTATGAAACAATTTTCCATTTGCATCAACCTTATTCGAAAATAAATCACTGTTTACAATTGGGACAAATAAGAGACTCACGCCTACCCTTTCCCCAAAAATTCAAATGTGCCATCTCTCCGACCGTGCAATCTCACCAGTTTTTACCTTATAGTAAACTACCGAAAAACGATACGATTTTGAAGCAAAAAACCGTGTATTGTGTCCGATAAAGTTACGAAAGTTGCGTCCATATTTTATGGTTTTGTAGTCAGAAAAACAGACTGAACCTCGCCAGCATATATTTTCAATGGAGAGTCATGATTGGAGGGAACAGAAAGTACGAATTATTGACATAAAGAGAAAGGCTTTGAAATGGTGGCAAATGAAATAATATTTAATTTGCCAAACTATCATAAGAAACGGACGAAAAGTTAATGATAAAAAAGGACGATCTTTAATAAAGCTAACCACAGTACAATTCCTTTTTGATAGAAATCCATCAGTTTCAATCTATTTATCAATCAAGGAAGTAAATCCTATTAACAGGGAGGAAAGACGATATTGATCGGGTAGAAAATAAGTGTTCGTGGAAGATTATAGATATCTCAAAATTGGGGATATGTATTTCTAATTTTCTTTTTCACTATTTTCGAAAAGAGCTTTTAACTTGCGTCAGACATTTTTTTTCGTGCTGGAAAAGATTAGGCGATCTTTTTCTTTAAAAAGAGAAGAGTTTGTTCAAGTTATTATTTTTTCTCTTTAGAGTTTATACTTCTCTTCTAAAAATGCTAAAATTGAGAATTCTCTGAATAAGATTCTTATTTGGTTAAGAAAAATAGAATTGCAAATTTTTATTGAGGCTAACTAGGGTTTTATTTTAATGATTAGAAAAGGTTATGTATTATTTGTTCACCGATTACGACAAAGAGATGGTGTTATACTCAGTGAGGTTAACCATACTTTTAACCGCAACTATATACAATTGGATGAATGGGTTTAAACCTGAACGCACACCTACAAAGGACGGGGCCTCAGTGGCTGAGCAGTCTAAACCAGGGGTCTCCAAACTTTCCAGCCTTAGGGCCATATTGATTACTCCAGTAAATTCCAAGGGCCAAAACCATATTATCATTAATTGTTGCCGGTGGTAAAAAGTTGAATCAGTCCACTAGTGGTGTAAAATATGATTACTTTTTTGCCAGATGCCATTAGCGACGGGGAAGCTGATGTATTTTCTGTATCGTATGGGTATCCGTTATAATGGGGTACCCGCATCGTATCGCCATAGTAATCATTGATTACAAAAGTAATGAAATACACAAGTAATCATTGATTACTTTTTTCTTCAGTAATCGTTACTTCGGTTCCTAACGAGTACTCAAGTAACGAATGAGTATTTTTTTTACATGAAAAAAAAAGTCCGAAAAAGTACGCCACGTTTAAAAAAGGCTGCAAATCGAACTAAAGTCCGCAAAACGGCAACACTGCATATTATTAATTTTCCTGTCATTATCTGTAATTTCTAGATTAGTCGTAGAGTACGAGCGAGCCATGAGGAGTAACGTGACAGGACTTCTGGTGGACACAAGCAGAAATAGGTAGTACCTTCTATCCCTAACAGATGGCGCTAATAGCACTTACAGAATAATCTCGTTGGTTCGATAAAGTTCTGGTGTCTTCCACTCACTTCTAGATGGCAGTAAGTGAAATATATAAGAAGGCTAGTGGCGCAACCACAAGTCAGTTCCTATGACACTGCTGTGAAATAAAATAGTGCGTACCTCCTTAAAACGTGTTTGTGCGTGTTTAAGTTTAAGACATCTTTGTAACAATATTTTTATTTGAATTGTTGCTTTTGTGTGTGATTTAGTAGAATGGAAAAGAAGCGAAAAATTGATAGTGAATGCAGAAAATTCAAAGATCAGTGGAACATTCAGTATTTCGTAATTGAGTCCAGTAACAAGGCGCTATGTTTGATTTGCAATGAAAGCATAGCCGTTCTCAAAGAATATAACATTAAACGTCATTATGAAGCAAAACATTTTCAAAATTACTCAAAATATACAGGAAGTTTGCAGACAGAAAAATTCGAAGCTATGAAGCGCGGATTGAAATCGCAGAAATCTTTATTTACAAAACTCAAAACTGAACAAGAGGCTGCAACTCGTGCCAGCTTTCGTGTGGCTCTTGAAATTGCAAAACGTGGAAAACCATTCACCGATGGAGAAATGGTCAAAGAATGCATAATCGCAGTAGCCGAAGAAATGTGCCCTGAAAAGGTAAATTTATTAAAAACTGTCAGTATGTCAGCAAACACTGTGGCTCGAAGGGTAGAAGACATCGCTGAAAATATATCCTCTCAACTGTTCAACAAAAATGGACATGTTGAGTGGTTTTCTTTGGCCTTGAATGAGTCAACGGATGTGTCAGATACTGCTCAGGTGTTGATTTATATTCGAGGAGTAGATAAAAGCTATGAAGTGCATGAAGAACTTCTTGATATGTATAGTATTCATGGCACAACTACTGGTTCAGATATTTTTAAAGGAGTTGAAATGGCCATTAAGCAAAAGAACCTTCGATGGAAAAACTTGAAATGTATTACAACTGATGGAGGCAAAAACATGAGTGGGAAAGATAAAGGAGTGGTCGCTCTTGTGTCAAAGGCTGTAGAAAATGACGGTGGTTCAAAACCAATAGTCTTACATTGTATCATTCATCAGCAGTCTTTGTGCGGAAAATGTTTGGATATGTCTGAAGTTCTGAAACCAGTCATATCAACTGTTAATTTTATCAGATCTTTTGGGCTGAATCACCGACAATTCGTACAATTTATTAAAGAGATTGGAGAAAATGACTTACCTTATCATACTGCCGTACGTTGGCTTAGTTGTGGGAAAGTCCTTCAGCGCTTTTTTGAACTTCGAGCAGTGATCGAATTTTTTTTGAATGAAAAGCATCGCCCTCTTACTGAATTGCAAAACAACGCATGGCTGTGGAAGTTAGCATTCTATGTTGATTTGACAAAACATGTGAACGAACTGAATTTGAGATTGCAAGGAGGAAAACCAGCATCTTCCTGATTTATACAATAATATCAAATCATTCCGGAAGAAATTGATACTGTTTCAATCACAACTACGAAGTAAATGTTTTTCACATTTTAAAACATGTGAAATATTTAGCCACACCACTGAGACCGAGTTTCCTATCGATTTTGCAATCGAAACTTTGAGTGCTTTGAAAATAAATTTTGATACTCGTTTCTCGGACTTTGATGCCATTGCGAATCAAATTAAGATTTTTCAGAATCCTTTTGATACTGACATTGAAACCCTAGCCCCGGAACTTCAAATGGAAATGATTGATCTACAGTGCAGTGATATAATTAAGAACAAATATCAAAACTTATCTTTGTTGGAATTTTATAAGTGTCTTCCACTGACACAATTTGATAATTTGCATAAATTTGCTCGTGGGCTGTTTTCTGTTTTTGGTACTACTTATTTGTGTGAGAAGACCTTTTCCAAAATGAAGTACACAAAAAATGTTTACAGATCTAAATTAACTGATGAGCATCTTAAATCTCTTTTAATAATTGGTACAAGTAAAATTAGTCCACAACTACAAACTATTGTCAGTGGAAAATCTCAATTACATAAATCTCATTAGTATTTCATATATCGTTATGCTTGTTATAAGTTATCTTTTCATTTAAAATGTATAAAATGTTAGTTGGATTCATTTCAATAATTTGTTAGTTAGTAAATAATAACCTACAACAATGTTATGAGTAGTTAGCCCATGACCATATCAATGTAGATGTCATATTAATAATTATTCAACATAAAAATAGATTACTTCAGTAAACTTAATTTAATTTGCTATAAAAAATAAATATGTTCTCTAGAAGGAGTTTTCTTTCAAGTATGCTAGCTCTCCGCGGGCCGGACAAAATCTGTCCGCGGGCCGGATGTGGCCCTCGGGCCGTAGTTTGGAGACCCCTGGTCTAAACGACTGGTTCCTGTGCCTGTTGCGCGCAGTAAAGAGGCGTGGGTTCGATTCCTACGTTCCCCTGGGTGTATTTCCTTCTTTGTATAGTAAATCTATTGTTCTATCTATCATATTAGACGAAAGTTTGAGGCGCATCCTTGAGAATAGCAAATAAACTCGAATATTCGTGTGACCTGAAATGGTCGTTTACAAACAATCTACAAAGGACGAACATCGTTCAGGACATCCAGTGGAAATGGCAACTCCCGAAATGATTGAAAAAATCCCCGGTATGGTTTTGAGTGTTCGACGGATCAAAGTGCGCGAAATAGTTAAGGCCATAATCATATCGCCAGGTACAGTGCTTTCCATTCTGCAGGAAAAATTGGTGATTTTTCATTACAATCCTGATTATTTTCTTCCTTGATAGATAAATTTGGGCGAAACATAGATAGACTAATACTCTTCAGTGACAAAGGAGCAGCCGAAACAGTAAGTTTTTGAATGCCACCTGCTCCGAAGAAAGAGAAAAACTGAATTAGGCCGCCAGGTTATGGTCACAGTTTTTTGGACACACGTGGACTCATCTATACTAATTAGCTAGAATACGTAAGAAAAATAACTGAAAAGTATTTAAGGGGTGCCCTGGATTAGAATATTTTTAAACAGAGGGGTTTTCTGTGGGTTTTTTTAAAAGTGAAATAGAGAAATGGAATTTTGAAGTATGGTTTTATATACGGTTAACGAATAGGAAACAAATTTTATTAAGAAAAAAAAAATTATAAAATATATCTAAGCCTATTTCATGTGCATATTGTCTCTGATTGGCGAACGTGAGAGCTAAAAATTTAACGGGCTTATTTACGGCTTATTAACGGACGAAAGTTTTTTTCCTCTTAGTATTGAATTCTCTTCTAAATGAACTAAAAAAAAGCCCGAAGAAATTTAAAAATTAAAATTTAAGATTTTTTTTTATGTAAAGTGTCTTTAAAATAAAATGAATAACATTTTAGGCGTTATAACTGTGGAAAAATAAAAATTGTTGATGAACTTTTTTAGATAATTTAGAAAAGAATTTAATACTGAAAAAAAAAAAAAAGAAAGAAAGAAACTATGGATTAAATAAGTCGTAAAATGTTTTGCCTATCATGTCCGCCACTCAGGGACATGGCGCCGATGAAACAAGCTTAGAAATCTATTATATTTATTATTATTATTATTTGATTTTTTTCTGTTTTTTTATCAGTTAAATAAATATGTATGGCATAGCAATACTTCAAAATTCCATGCATCATTTCTTTCTTTAAACTAGAAATATATTTTTTTTAAAAAGCAAAAAGAAAAGTGTTTTGGAACATTCGTAATTCAAACAGTGATGTACCTAGAGGGTGGCAGAGGTGGCGCAGGCAGAGATACAGCATCAAGATGGGAGGTAATTTCATATAATGTTTGCAAAAAAAAAATCATAATTTTGGAGTGAAATATTTCATCTATTAGGGTCAGTTGGGGTAATTGTAAACACCGGGTAATTGTAAACAAGCTTCATAACTACACTTGTGATGGTTTTGAAAACTTAACTGCTTGTGAGTGATAAACTGGCAGCATAGGAAAGACAATGAAACAGTTTCGTAAGTTTCGAAACAACTTTGGAGGCATCACTATTGTTTGAAAATGGCACAGTGAAAAAAAATGTTTAACAAAATTTTGTGATGTTACATTTTCCTCTCCAGCTCATCTACAAAAGCGATGTAAGCGGTTTCAACCATTTTTATTTGTCATATGGAATGCTGCAAAAAACATTTCGTTACGATTTTAATCATCCTTGTTAGTTTTCATGTGCAAGTTAGGTGTTTACGATTACCCCATATATTTCGTACTCTGGGGTAATTGTAAACACTTAAATTTATCCTATTTCCAGTATTTTGGGGGGACAATAAGTATTATATTTTGATGTAAATTACACTTTTATGTTTTTTTTACATAACTGTTGCTGTTGTTGCTAATGCGACTTGGAAATCCAAGGCCCCCCCCCCCCTTGCAGGGCGACCATGAATTAAGTAAGCGCCTATTGATTGTTAATGAGCTCCGCTAGAATGAAGTACACTTGGCTCAGAGGGGCTTAATGGTTTTGAACTAACTCCCAGATGAGAGATCGTCACCTAGGATGGCCCCTCAGCGGAAATTATTTCTAAGTTGGTGGACATTTGAAGCGACGATGTATTTTACGTGCACAGCTCCCTTTAGCGCACTCGGTCTCAGAGTAACAAGTCGCGGAAGGTGGTCACCCTCCCAAGCGTTGATCACGGCCAGTTGTGCTTCACTTTCGGTGTTATGTGGGATCCAAGCTTAACCGGCTGATCCACTGCGGGACAAATTATACATAAATTTGTCGCATTACTTGATTTTTTGCAAGATATTTCTCGTTAAATGATCTCAGCCGACTCATAACATAACTAAGCGGACCACATGCGGCCTGTTGGCCGCAGCTTGAGAACAATTGCTCCGGAACTTCTTACGCCTTCAAGCAGACTGTGTATGAAACAATTTTCCATTTGCATCAACCTTATTCGAAAATAAATCACTGTTTACAATTGATCGGGTAGAAAATAAGTGTTCGTGGAAGATTATAGATATCTAAAAATTGGGGATATGTATTTCTAATTTTCTTTTTCACTATTTTCGAAAAGAGCTTTTAACTTGCGTCAGACATTTTTTTTCGTGCTGGAAAAGATTAGGCGATCTTTTTCTTTAAAAAGAGAAGAGTTTGTTCAAGTTATTATTTTTTCTCTTTAGAGTTTATACTTCTCTTCTAAAAATGCTAAAATTGAGAATTCTCTGAATAAGATTCTTATTTGGTTAAGAAAAATAGAATTGCAAATTTTTATTGAGGCTAACTAGGGTTTTATTTTAATGATTAGAAAAGGTTATGTATTATTTGTTCACCGATTACGACAAAGAGATGGTGTTATACTCAGTGAGGTTAACCATACTTTTAACCGCAACTATATACAATTGGATGAATGGGTTTAAACCTGAACGCACACCTACAAAGGACGGGGCCTCAGTGGCTGAGCAGTCTAAACCAGGGGTCTCCAAACTTTCCAGCCTTAGGGCCATATTGATTACTCCAGTAAATTCCAAGGGCCAAAACCATATTATCATTAATTGTTGCCGGTGGTAAAAAGTTGAATCAGTCCACTAGTGGTGTAAAATATGATTACTTTTTTGCCAGATGCCATTAGCGACGGGGAAGCTGATGTATTTTCTGTATCGTATGGGTATCCGTTATAATGGGGTACCCGCATCGTATCGCCATAGTAATCATTGATTACAAAAGTAATGAAATACACAAGTAATCATTGATTACTTTTTTCTTCAGTAATCGTTACTTCGGTTCCTAACGAGTACTCAAGTAACGAATGAGTATTTTTTTACATGAAAAAAAAAGTCCGAAAAAGTACGCCACGTTTAAAAAAGGCTGCAAATCGAACTAAAGTCCGCAAAACGGCAACACTGCATATTATTAATTTTCCTGTCATTATCTGTAATTTCTAGATTAGTCGTAGAGTACGAGCGAGCCATGAGGAGTAACGTGACAGGACTTCTGGTGGACACAAGCAGAAATAGGTAGTACCTTCTATCCCTAACAGATGGCGCTAATAGCACTTACAGAATAATCTCGTTGGTTCGATAAAGTTCTGGTGTCTTCCACTCACTTCTAGATGGCAGTAAGTGAAATATATAAGAAGGCTAGTGGCGCAACCACAAGTCAGTTCCTATGACACTGCTGTGAAATAAAATAGTGCGTACCTCCTTAAAACGTGTTTGTGCGTGTTTAAGTTTAAGACATCTTTGTAACAATATTTTTATTTGAATTGTTGCTTTTGTGTGTGATTTAGTAGAATGGAAAAGAAGCGAAAAATTGATAGTGAATGCAGAAAATTCAAAGATCAGTGGAACATTCAGTATTTCGTAATTGAGTCCAGTAACAAGGCGCTATGTTTGATTTGCAATGAAAGCATAGCCGTTCTCAAAGAATATAACATTAAACGTCATTATGAAGCAAAACATTTTCAAAATTACTCAAAATATACAGGAAGTTTGCGGACAGAAAAATTCGAAGCTATGAAGCGCGGATTAAAATCGCAGAAATCTTTATTTACAAAACTCAAAACTGAACAAGAGGCTGCAACTCGTGCCAGCTTTCGTGTGGCTCTTGAAATTGCAAAACGTGGAAAACCATTCACCGATGGAGAAATGGTCAAAGAATGCATAATCGCAGTAGCCGAAGAAATGTGCCCTGAAAAGGTAAATTTATTAAAAACTGTCAGTATGTCAGCAAACACTGTGGCTCGAAGGGTAGAAGACATCGCTGAAAATATATCCTCTCAACTGTTCAACAAAAATGGACATGTTGAGTGGTTTTCTTTGGCCTTGAATGAGTCAACGGATGTGTCAGATACTGCTCAGGTGTTGATTTATATTCGAGGAGTAGATAAAAGCTATGAAGTGCATGAAGAACTTCTTGATATGTATAGTATTCATGGCACAACTACTGGTTCAGATATTTTTAAAGGAGTTGAAATGGCCATTAAGCAAAAGAACCTTCGATGGAAAAACTTGAAATGTATTACAACTGATGGAGGCAAAAACATGAGTGGGAAAGATAAAGGAGTGGTCGCTCTTGTGTCAAAGGCTGTAGAAAATGACGGTGGTTCAAAACCAATAGTCTTACATTGTATCATTCATCAGCAGTCTTTGTGCGGAAAATGTTTGGATATGTCTGAAGTTCTGAAACCAGTCATATCAACTGTTAATTTTATCAGATCTTTTGGGCTGAATCACCGACAATTCGTACAATTTATTAAAGAGATTGGAGAAAATGACTTACCTTATCATACTGCCGTACGTTGGCTTAGTTGTGGGAAAGTCCTTCAGCGCTTTTTTGAACTTCGAGCAGTGATCGAATTTTTTTTGAATGAAAAGCATCGCCCTCTTACTGAATTGCAAAACAACGCATGGCTGTGGAAGTTAGCATTCTATGTTGATTTGACAAAACATGTGAACGAACTGAATTTGAGATTGCAAGGAGAAAACCAGCATCTTCCTGATTTATACAATAATATCAAATCATTCCGGAAGAAATTGATACTGTTTCAATCACAACTACGAAGTAAATGTTTTTCACATTTTAAAACATGTGAAATATTTAGCCACACCACTGAGACCGAGTTTCCTATCGATTTTGCAATCGAAACTTTGAGTGCTTTGAAAATAAATTTTGATACTCGTTTCTCGGACTTTGATGCCATTGCGAATCAAATTAAGATTTTTCAGAATCCTTTTGATACTGACATTGAAACCCTAGCCCCGGAACTTCAAATGGAAATGATTGATCTACAGTGCAGTGATATAATTAAGAACAAATATCAAAACTTATCTTTGTTGGAATTTTATAAGTGTCTTCCACTGACACAATTTGATAATTTGCATAAATTTGCTCGTGGGCTGTTTTCTGTTTTTGGTACTACTTATTTGTGTGAGAAGACCTTTTCCAAAATGAAGTACACAAAAAATGTTTACAGATCTAAATTAACTGATGAGCATCTTAAATCTCTTTTAATAATTGGTACAAGTAAAATTAGTCCACAACTACAAACTATTGTCAGTGGAAAATCTCAATTACATAAATCTCATTAGTATTTCATATATCGTTATGCTTGTTATAAGTTATCTTTTCATTTAAAATGTATAAAATGTTAGTTGGATTCATTTCAATAATTTGTTAGTTAGTAAATAATAACCTACAACAATGTTATGAGTAGTTAGCCCATGACCATATCAATGTAGATGTCATATTAATAATTATTCAACATAAAAATAGATTACTTCAGTAAACTTAATTTAATTTGCTATAAAAAATAAATATGTTCTCTAGAAGGAGTTTTCTTTCAAGTATGCTAGCTCTCCGCGGGCCGGACAAAATCTGTCCGCGGGCCGGATGTGGCCCTCGGGCCGTAGTTTGGAGACCCCTGGTCTAAACGACTGGTTCCTGTGCCTGTTGCGCGCAGTAAAGAGGCGTGGGTTCGATTCCTACGTTCCCCTGGGTGTATTTCCTTCTTTGTATAGTAAATCTATTGTTCTATCTATCATATTAGACGAAAGTTTGAGGCGCATCCTTGAGAATAGCAAATAAACTCGAATATTCGTGTGACCTGAAATGGTCGTTTACAAACAATCTACAAAGGACGAACATCGTTCAGGACATCCAGTGGAAATGGCAACTCCCGAAATGATTGAAAAAATCCCCGGTATGGTTTTGAGTGTTCGACGGATCAAAGTGCGCGAAATAGTTAAGGCCATAATCATATCGCCAGGTACAGTGCTTTCCATTCTGCAGGAAAAATTGGTGATTTTTCATTACAATCCTGATTATTTTCTTCCTTGATAGATAAATTTGGGCGAAACATAGATAGACTAATACTCTTCAGTGACAAAGGAGCAGCCGAAACAGTAAGTTTTTGAATGCCACCTGCTCCGAAGAAAGAGAAAACTGAATTAGGCCGCCAGGTTATGGTCACAGTTTTTTGGACACACGTGGACTCATCTATACTAATTAGCTAGAATACGTAAGAAAAATAACTGAAAAGTATTTAAGGGGTGCCCTGGATTAGAATATTTTTAAACAGAGGGGTTTTCTGTGGGTTTTTTTAAAAGTGAAGTAGAGAAATGGAATTTTGAAGTATGGTTTTATATACGGTTAACGAATAGGAAACAAATTTTATTAAGAAAAAAAAAATTATAAAATATATCTAAGCCTATTTCATGTGCATATTGTCTCTGATTGGCGAACGTGAGAGCTAAAAATTTAACGGGCTTATTTACGGCTTATTAACGGACGAAAGTTTTTTTCCTCTTAGTATTGAATTCTCTTCTAAATGAACTAAAAAAAAGCCCGAAGAAATTTAAAAATTAAAATTTAAGATTTTTTTTATGTAAAGTGTCTTTAAAATAAAATGAATAACATTTTAGGCGTTATAACTGTGGAAAAATAAAAATTGTTGATGAACTTTTTTAGATAATTTAGAAAAGAATTTAATACTGAAAAAAAAAAAAAAAAAGAAAGAAACTATGGATTAAATAAGTCGTAAAATGTTTTGCCTATCATGTCCGCCACTCAGGGACATGGCGCCGATGAAACAAGCTTAGAAATCTATTATATTTATTATTATTATTATTTGATTTTTTTCTGTTTTTTTATCAGTTAAATAAATATGTATGGCATAGCAATACTTCAAAATTCCATGCATCATTTCTTTCTTTAAACTAGAAATATATTTTTTTTAAAAAGCAAAAAGAAAAGTGTTTTGGAACATTCTAATTCAAACAGTGATGTACCTAGAGGGTGGCAGAGGTGGCGCAGGCAGAGATACAGCATCAAGATGGGAGGTAATTTCATATAATGTTTGCAAAAAAAAAATCATAATTTTGGAGTGAAATATTTCATCTATTAGGGTCAGTTGGGGTAATTGTAAACACCGGGTAATTGTAAACAAGCTTCATAACTACACTTGTGATGGTTTTGAAAACTTAACTGCTTGTGAGTGATAAACTGGCAGCATAGGAAAGACAATGAAACAGTTTCGTAAGTTTCGAAACAACTTTGGAGGCATCACTATTGTTTGAAAATGGCACAGTGAAAAAAAATGTTTAACAAAATTTTGTGATGTTACATTTTCCTCTCCAGCTCATCTACAAAAGCGATGTAAGCGGTTTCAACCATTTTTATTTGTCATATGGAATGCTGCAAAAAACATTTCGTTACGATTTTAATCATCCTTGTTAGTTTTCATGTGCAAGTTAGGTGTTTACGATTACCCCATATATTTCGTACTCTGGGGTAATTGTAAACACTTAAATTTATCCTATTTCCAGTATTTTGGGGGGACAATAAGTATTATATTTTGATGTAAATTACACTTTTATGTTTTTTTTACATAACTGTTGCTGTTGTTGCTAATGCGACTTGGAAATCCAAGGCCCCCCCCCCCTTGCAGGGCGACCATGAATTAAGTAAGCGCCTATTGATTGTTAATGAGCTCCGCTAGAATGAAGTACACTTGGCTCAGAGGGGCTTAATGGTTTTGAACTAACTCCCAGATGAGAGATCGTCACCTAGGATGGCCCCTCAGCGGAAATTATTTCTAAGTTGGTGGACATTTGAAGCGACGATGTATTTTACGTGCACAGCTCCCTTTAGCGCACTCGGTCTCAGAGTAATAAGTCGCGGAAGGTGGTCACCCTCCCAAGCGTTGATCACGGCCAGTTGTGCTTCACTTTCGGTGTTATGTGGGATCCAAGCTTAACCGGCTGATCCACTGCGGGACAAATTATACATAAATTTGTCGCATTACTTGATTTTTTGCAAGATATTTCTCGTTAAATGATCTCAGCCGACTCATAACATAACTAAGCGGACCACATGCGGCCTGTTGGCCGCAGCTTGAGAACAATTGCTCCGGAACTTCTTACGCCTTCAAGCAGACTGTGTATGAAACAATTTTCCATTTGCATCAACCTTATTCGAAAATAAATCACTGTTTACAATTACCCCAGATTTCAGGGGTAATTGGAAACACACTGGGGTAATTGTAAACACGAGCTCATTCGCTAACAAATAGTCATAAAGTCAAAATTTTTGTACACATTTACTCACAAGAAGTACAGTAGTGGCTACAATGCTCACAATTTTATCTCTGAATTCATTAAAGAGGTAGGGAAGGATCAAAAGTTAAAACATTGAAAAAGCGTTTACAATTACCCCAACTGACCCTACATTAGTTTAAAAATGTTTAAAAACTTTAATCAAAAAAAGCTACAACTGAATAGGAAGCAATTCCTAAATCTCCAAAAAGGAAAGTATTGCATCGGTTCGTATTCACTGGGATAAAGAAAAGCGCTTACGCACCAGTGGCAGGCGGTGGTATCTGAGGGTGACATTTTCATTTTAACGCTTGTTATGGAAGAAAAAAAAAAGAAATCCTACAAACACACTTATTTTTCAAACAAGGTAAACACACATATTGTTTATTGTGAGAGTTAATAAATGGGGGTGACGCATTAGTGTTAATATAAGGTTTGATAAATTTACTGCAATAAAAGACATGTTTTTCTTGTAGATAGTGGATTGTAAAAACAATATCACATTGCATAAAACCCCAACAAATAGATGCACAGAAAATTGACATACAGCCCTGGACGGCACTAACTGCGCCCTCTCTTTCAGCTGAGCGTAGTTGTTAATGAGGGTAGATAGTGGATTGTAAAAACAATATCACATTGCATAAAACCCCAACAAATAGATGCACAGAAAATTGACATACAGCCCTGGACGGCACTAACTGCGCCCTCTCTTTCAGCTGAGCGTAGTTGTTAATGAGGGTGGATTGTTTTCTATGAAATGGTGGGAGGGGGTGCAATCGCTTAAATTTCCCAGGGGGCCGGACATACAAGGTGAGCCACTGAATTCAGAACACCAGCTTAAGCTTCCTTATTGCACTGGGTTGAGCGAAGAAATAAAAGGAATACACTTCTCATTCGAAAAAGAAAAAGATCCCCTTTCATCAAGACAATTCACGAGTGCACAGAGGTGCAGTTTCAATGGCCGTAATTGTTGAATTAAAGTCGAGTTATTGCAACATCCACCAGTAATTTTTTTAAATTATTATTATTTCCGAACTCAACAAAAAAAAAAATGGCTCAACGGACAATGATTCACTTTTTAAATAGATAAATAAAAATAGTTAATAAGGGTTGAGCGACGAAATCGGGGAAAAACCCTCTCATTTGCAGAAAAAGATCCTCTTCTATCAAGATAATGCACGAGTGCACACCGATGCAGTTTCAATGGCCGAGATTGTTGAATTAAAGTTGAGTTATTGCAACATCCATCGTGATGTTTTTAAAATTATTATTATTTCCAAACTCAACAAAAACAAGAAGTTCCGTCTAGAACTATACTAGTCTAAAACTGAAAAACAATTATACACGTAAAGAAAGTACAAATGAGCGTTAAGATGCAGACATATGTTTCGGGATTGCTTGGAATCCCTTTTCCAATGCAGTAGTGGAGCTTCTAGATGCAAAAACATCCGAATGAAGCTTCAGTTGAATGTTTTTGCATCTAGAAGCTCCACTACTGCATTGAAAAAGGGATTCCAAGCAATCCCGAAACATATGTCTGCATCTTAATGCTCATTTGTGCTTTCTTTACGTGTATAATTGTTTTTCAGTTTTACTAGTGCACAAAGTTCATTTATTTTATTTTATATACGAGCCTACTTTCCCGTATACACGCAACTTCAAATTTATAATTGAGATATCGGTCTCTCTCTCCCTCTTTCTCCATTTAGGTTTAGTTCTTAATTACTTCAAATCAGGCTTGGAGTCGATTACAAAGAAACGTAATCGATTACGATTACGATTACAAAGGGAGAAATTGAGAGATTATGATTACGATTACGATTGTAATCCTTTGCCAAAAAGTAATTACGATTACGGCAGCGATTACAGTCGTTGAAAAATGTAATCGATTACGATTATGACATCCGATTACGATTTTGATTACGATTAGATTAGCATAAAATTATCCGATTTTATGCATACAACTCTCATTTTCACAATAGTGTCATAAATCAAAAAGTTATGATTTTTAATTACATTTTTGATTTTATAAGAGATAACTGAAATGATGATGAATGCAATTATAATGAAACAATTTCATCATCACAGTTCTGGAATTATCACGTCGATGCAGAAATGAAAAATTTGCATTATATATATATATATATATGTATAATCAGGAAAGGCACATTCAGTATTTTTCGAATATTTAAAACTCATGTGAGGGATAACTACATTGATCGTATTTTGTATATAAGCAAAGACGATGCACTAAATGTATATATAATGCATAAGTGATTTACCTGGTTCATCGTTATTTTGTGTGCATACAATCAAAATTTAGTTGGCCACAATTTCTGAAAATGTATATTTCTCCATTGTATTTATTTTCTAGTTTAAATTGTGCAAATATTTCACATAACACCAATTAGTTTACTGAAAATAATAATTTTCTATGATTCTTTATGAAATCACTTATAAGATGTGCATGAATTGCACGGGATAACAAAATATTCAGATAGTGTAAGAGATAAATAATCTTTTGAAAATAAATGCTGCATTTTAGAATAATTTCAAAAAATTTGAACATGAACATTCAAATAACTCTTAGCAAAATTAGTAATCGTTAAAAAGTAATATGAAGAATAATTATAATACGAATGACTATAATATTTTAATATGATTTTTGTGGGTTTTTTTTTTTTTTAACATGCACGAGCATATATTTTTTTCCATGTACTAACTGTTTTAATAAAAAAATAAAGTGCAAGTAATTTTACAACACAAATTTAACGTACAAGATTCAACTGAAATACAAAATTCTGTTGAGGTAATTCTAAGAAGAAAAATATAATTAATTTTTTAAAATAATTCCTAAATATTAATTCATGCATGTAAAAAACAATTGGGAAAATGTCTGAACATATATCATTTTCTTTTACATACCTATTAATTAAAAAGAATATTAGCATTAAAATATAAATAAATTTAAGATTTAAATGTATGTACTTCTGCCGTTAAAGAAAGGCGAAAACACAAAAGTCATTTCATGTCTCTTTATGTATGTAGGTGATAGTACCAACACTAGATTTTCAGGGGGGCAGTCTACTTCGATTATTGAAAGGGAAAATGGGGCGCCCATTCTTAATGCCGGCTCCAAATCGGGACCCCGCGGAGAGAAGAAAGGGAGAACTCTCTTTTACTCGCGGCGGTCCCGTCCAGACTCTCGCCTATTGCCCAACCGTTTGAATATATTTTGAAGGGGTAATTAAGGGGAAGCAAAATGACCGATGCATTTGGTCCTTATAGACACCTTCCCCTTTCTTATCTACCCCGAAATCTGTGACTTGCGGACAGATTACCGCTTTTGTACCGAAGCTGGACGACGCGAGGAGACCGGAGACCCCCCCCCCCCCCCCTGAGAGCCCCAAGGCGATGCGGATGCGAGTGACATATCCAGACCAGACTCCCTTTCTTCTCGGGCTCTCCAGCCATTCCCCGTGGAGAGTGGAGCCGCAATTAAGAATTCTGAGAGACCGCAACAAGTAGGACAACAAGCGTCTCTAGCAGACTATTATATGGTCCTGCCATCAAGGCTCTGCGACCGCCACACAGAACCTTTTATACTATGATCGCCCGTAGGTTACAGACCGCTTAGGATAGGACTTCAGTACACAGTTTGAATCCTTTTTCTTGTAATCTTATCTCTTCTATCCAAGGGTAGCGCTAAAAATTTCAGCTTTCAGCAGGTCAAGATTACACGATTGCAGGACTAGCAGATTACGGATTTTTTCCTTAAGATTACGATTAAAATTACGGGAGAAAAAGGATTACGGGATTACACAACTTCGATTATGATTATGAGAATATGCCATCATCAGATTACGATTACGATTACGATTTTGTCAAAATGTAATCGATTACAGCCGATTACGATTACGTAATCGCGATTACTCCAAGCCTGCTTCAAATATACCTTTTTGAACGGATAATACTTATTCATTCACTCACTCATTCATTCTTTCATTTATTCAGTCATTCATTACCTCATTTATTTAGTTTATCATTTATTAACTCATTTATTCATTCATTCATTCTTTCACTCTTCCATTCATTCATTCATTCATTCATTCATTCTTTCACTCTTCCATTCATTCATTCATTCATTCATTCTTTCACTCTTCCATTCATTCATTCATTCATTCTTTCACTCTTCCATTCATTCATTCATTCATTTATTCATTTGTGAATAACCTTAAAAATCCCGATCAAAAAATTTCATAGGAAAATAGGCTCGTTCAGTTCTTGTTGAACTTCGTATCTGTACATTTTCTACCGCGTAATATCTTTCCGATAAAGTTTGTTGAAGCAAATCCATCTGTTCGATCAGGATTTATATGGGATTGAAATTTCCCAGTAGACACTGATGTTAATTTTTTTTAAGTGTTCAAAAATGAACAAAAACTGTTCAAACGAATATTTCATGCCGAGAGCTTCGTCCAGTAAACCTGCTCATACGAACTTGGATTTTATGCCCAGAGTTTACATAATTTGCTTCACTTTTGCCCATAAGCGCTAATGTTAAAAATTTTTGAACTGTTCAAAATTGAACAAACAGTTATTCAAATTAAAAGGTAAAATATGGAAATGAGATGTCCTCCCCGAGATCTTTCGAATGCAAAAAAGAAATTCAAATCGGACAATTCGTTCAAAAGTTATTACTGGGGACAGGCAGACCGACAGACATGATAGAGCAAGAGAGCAGCAAACACTTTTTCCCCATCTCAAAACCCTACTTTCAAATTTCTTATTTTTCAATCTTTATTTAATTACTTCACTTTTTTTACATTTCTTTATTTTTAACGATATTTTACGATACATTAAGCCTTCTTTCATGCTTTATTATTTTATTTTACTTTTACGGGAAAGTAGTCTAAAAATAGCTCAACGGACAACGATTTACGTCGAACGATGATTTTCCAAACAAATGACTACTTTAAGGAACTTTCGAAATCTTATTTTTTTAAACGGGTAAATAAAAATAGTGATATGCTTAGGAGAGTGCATAGAGCTAAAAGGGGACTATGTTGAAAAACAAGAGCAATTATACCTAAAACCATTCGTTTTTCTATCTTTTTCTGACGTATTGAACGAATCTATTTCAGTATTTAGATGTTTTCAGGGAACTCTGTTAAACCTTGATTCAATAAAAATAAACATTTCGAAATAATGTTATTCTTTATATAAGTAATAGTTTATATTTATTGAATGGAAATGCAAACAACATTACAGAATACAAGAGTGATTCCACAGAAAACCTGCATTTTAAATCACAAAACAATAAAATGAAAACTATTATTAACATTGCTTATTTTTTCATTTAACATGTAAAAATACAATGTATTCTGATTTATAATTTAAAAATTTTAGAAATTAGAAAAAATAAATATAAAAAAATCTATCCACAGAAAGTGATATGTCACTTCTGTGGACTGTCACAAGCCAGAGTTGTACTATTTCAATAGTTGTAGCTGATGTATTATACCACATACAATAGATTAAGTATGTGCATTTCATTAGAAAATGTATGAATTTAACATCACATACGAATTGTTTGCCCTATTTATTGTCACATTGAATATTTTTCAAAAAGAAAGCTTGTCACAAGATTCTGCATCACTTCTGTGGACATTTTAAAACATTTAAAAAAACAACTCTCTAGATGACGGTACTTGTCCTATTCTTAGTGTAAAATAAAAGAAGCAGCCGTGTTGGAAATGCAAGGAAGTTGCTTTGAATAAGTTTGAAATCTTTTTAGTAAGAATTTGCTATTTATGTTCATTTGTAATCTGTTCTGCTTATGTCATCACCTCTGTGACCTTTTTTAAAACAACAATTTCAAATTATATTTTTTATTCAACGTGCCATGATAAAATTTGATGTTCTAAGTGTTATAATAAGCACAAACTCATAAAATCAACCCTATTATAACTATTCAATAATTCGGAAATTTTCATCACTTCTGTGGACATCATTTCCGTTGACATACTAGTCCCACAAAAGTGATGTACATGTGTTTGGCATTTCTCAGAAACTAGCCATGGTAAGTGGGCACCTGATGGTGTGGGAGGAACTCTAAAAAGTACTGCGGAGAATATTATTGCACATGGTTATGATATTACTGGACAAGATGAGTTTGTTTCTCTGCTAAAATCAAGATACCCTGGTATCAAAGTGATTGATATCGCTAAAGATGCTGATGTAGAAACGAAGAAAATTGATGAGATTTTAGAAAAAATAACTATCGTAACATTTAAAGGTATAATGAAAATACATCATATTACTTGGTCAAAGAAAAACAAGCCCTTTCTAGACGCTAGACGTCTGAGCTGTATAACGTGCAAACCTGAAGAAAAGTGTGTTCATTTCTCTCTTGGGCAAGTTCCTGTTCATTTTGATGATGGTCGCAACAGCGCCAATTTAGATTAACTTGAAGCATTTTAAAATAAATATGTGATTGTCTGCTTTGAAGTAAAGAAACATTTTAAGAAGCATTATATAGGAGTTGTTACAGAAGAGCATCAGACTTAGTGCAAAGGGAACTTTTTAAGGATATCAGGAAATAAAGTTTTTTCTTTTCCTCAACAGGTTGATGAAGTAATAGTTTTGATTAAAAAAAAACGTAATTAATATTTTAAAGGATGATTTAACACCATTCCCAAACTTAGAATAAATTTCTATAGCTAGTAGTGTAAATTAATCTGTCACAAAATTTGTTTTGTCTATATTTTTTATTTTATTTACACTTTCTTTTTTTGTCATACAACAACTGGATTACTGTTATATGTCAATAAATTTTGTCTGATTATTAAATACCAAAATTTTTTTGCATAAACTCGCTGTCTTTTTCTTTTTTTCCCATCAGAAATTGTATCTTTTCAGCGATATCACTTCTGTGAGCTCCTAAATTCTTTTTATTTTTTTTTCACAAAATCAAAGCGGAGAAGGACTTACGCAAGTGAGCAGAAATTTTCAAGAAATGCAAAGTAGCACATGATATGCAAATGATTAGAATTTCAAAGCCGTAGCGCATGCGTATGCTGAGCAGCGCCCTCTGAACGGCAGATGTATCCGAATAAATAGACGGCTGTAGCAAGGCGTGTATTGTTATCGGTGGTTATCTGCTAGTGGTAAACGTTAGCTCAATCTTTACTTATGCCTCTTCGACGAAAGAGACCGAGATTTGAACAACTTACAGAGTTTGAACGGGGGAGAATCATCGGCCTTCGTGAAGCTGGATTGTCGTATGTGCAGCGCAACAGCAGCACAGTGATGCGTGTTTGAAAGCGATGGACGAACGAGGGTCGGACAACTCGGAAATGCGGGAGTGAACCCCGAAATGTGATGTCAACTCATGTGACAATTGGCAGCACAGTGGTCAATAGCTACAGGGGTTTCGTTGTGTGCTTCATCAATTCGTAGACGTCTGCTGCAGCGTGGACTGCGCGCAAGGACTAATTTATGCAGGATCCCCCTCACGCTAAACCATCGCCGCCTGCGGCTACAATGGGCCAATCAGCATAGAGACTGGCGTGCTGATTGGCAGCATGTCGTGTTTTCTGACGAATCCCGCTTTAATTTGTGGTACCATGAGGGCTGCATTCGTGCTATGCCGGTGAACGCCACCTTCTGGAGTGCATTATCGAACGCCACAGTGGACGAACACCCGGAGTTATGGTCTGGGGCGCCATAGCCTATCATGGACGATCTCAATTGGAACGAATTGTGGCCAATCTGAGCAGAAACCGGTAGATCAGTGAAGTTCTACAGCCCCAAGCTGTTCCCTCAAAGCTTGCCAGGCGCTGTATTTCAACAGGACAATGCCCGCCCTCATATTGCTAGGACTGTTCAATCTTTCTTTGCAACGCAGCAGGCACAGCTTCTTCCTTGGCCTGCGTATTCCCCGGATATGTCGCCAATTGAACATGTGTGGGATTTCGTTGGTTGGCGTCTCTCTCGTGATCCTCGTCCTGTTGCTTCTGTAGACGAACTTTGCGTACGCATACAAACAATATGGAATATTCTTCCTCAGGCAGACATTCAAAATTTGTTTGACTCCATGCCACGTCGTGTAGCAACACTTATTGCGACGCGTAGTGGCTACACAAAATACTGATTCCGATATCTTGTTATTGTTTGTTTGCTTTGAAAATTTAATCATTTATTTGTATCACTACCACTCAACTGTGTATTAAATTTCATTCAATAATGACGATTCCTTCATGGTGTTGCAATTTTCACAAACATGAGTTTATATACATATCATAAGCCAACCTTCAGATTTTTTTGGAGAATTTTCCTTGATTTTTTTAATTTGAAAATTTATGCAGTCAAATTGCAGGTTTTCTGTAGAATGACCCACGTAACTCATATTTTATTATTCATAAACTATTTTGTATGGCACACATTTTCAATTTCTAAAATAATAACCCGAAAAACAACGTTGGTAAAGAAGTTAAAATAATAGATTAAAATAAGGCTAATTAATATTGGGCAAAGTCCCACACTAAGAAAAGGCAATCTATTATTTATGCGTAATAAAAATATTGTAACAAAAACATAAATGATATATTAAATAACAAGAAGTTCCGTCTAGAACTATACGAGCCTACTTTCCCGTATACACCGTATTCAAATTTATAATCTAGCTATCTTTCTCTCTGTCTTTCTCGTTTAGCTTTAGTTCTTAATTGCTTCAAATATACCTTTTTCAACGGTTAAGACAGATTCATTCAATCATTATTTATTAAGTCATTCATGTATTTATTCACTCATTTATTCATTCATTCTTTTGCTTATTCATTTAATCATTCATTAATTAAAAAATATTCTTGAAAATCCCGATCAAAAATTTCATAGGTAAATAGGCTCTTTAGTTCTGGATGAACTTTATATTTGTACATGTTCTACGTCATAAGAGCTTTCCGATAAAGTTTGTTCTAAGCAAATCGGTCCGTTAGATCAGGATTTATATAGGATTGAAATTTCCCCGTAGGCAATATGTTAATTGTTTTTGAACTGTTCAAAAATGAACAAAAATTATTCAAATCAATATTTCACGCCAAGAACTTCTTTCAGTGAGCTTGTTCATTGGAACTTGGATCTTGTACCCAGAGTTTCCATTATTTTCTTCATTTTCGCCCATAGGCGCTAATGTTAAAATTTTTTGATATGTTCAAAATTGAACAAAAAATTGTTCAAATAAAAAAGTAAAATATGGAAATGAGATGTCCTCGCCGAGATCTTTCGAATGCAAAAAGAATTTTTCCAATCGGACAATTCGTTCAAAAGTTATTAGGGGGGACAGACCGACAGACAGACAGACCGACAGACCGACCGACACTTTTTCCCCATCTCAAAACATTACTTTCAAATTTTTTATTTTTTAATCTTTATTTAATTACTTAACTTATTTTTGACTTTTCTTGATTTCTAACTATATTTTCACGATACATTAAGCCTTCTTTCATGCTTTATTATTATTTTTTTTTACTTTTACGGGAAAGTAGGCTAAAAACTCGTTTACTATTCAAGTGTAATTAAATTAAGTTCAATAAGGGGTCATTCACAAATGAAATCACGATTCGAGGAAGGGAAGGGGTTTCGGAAATTGTGAGTTTGTGACCGAGAGGAGCAAAATTTGTGCCATCACCACATTTTAGTGAAAATAAAAACATTTAAAATCAACAGATAGTTTTATATTATTTATTTTCATTTGTTGTTTTGAGTTTTTTTAATTTCATTCTGTATCGAAAGTCTCGATGCTGATTAAGAATTTCATTAACTTCTAGTTAAAAGTTTAAATTATATAAAAAGGTTCTTTTGAATTTAATCTTTTCAGTCAAAACAGCGCGTTTAATTTTAATGAATTCCAGAAATGAATATTTTTACAACGTTTTTCTTAACTAGCTTTCTTGTCTTTCCGCGTAATTTTGCCATCGAATCGTCGACCATTTCCCAATAAGCTATTGTTCTGAAACTTTGACAATGCAATATTCTTCCACTTTTATCATGATTTGATGAGTTTCTGAAGTATTTCCAATAAAATAAAATTAAATATGGCGATTAGTTCCGAAAATTGCGACCAAAATTCAGTAGCGGCGCTGCGATCGTATTCTCTACCTTTTCAGTGCGCAAGAATAACTTTGTTTTTTATTATTAAATACAACCTTTTTAATTATTCCTATTATATACTAATGCAAGCCTTAATCTTATTTTATAGAACTTAAGTACAAACATAATTATTAATATTGTTATGTTTGCAAATGCCATTAAAAGTTCAAAACAAAAGTGGATTTGTATATGTGCTGCAAGGGCATATGCGTATGATGTACTATAGCGTCACATGGGAAAGGGGGTTGGGTAGGGGGTACGGTGAAGTGTGACATTTCGTGAAAAAGGGGGGAGGGGTCAAATTTATTTTTAAAATTGTGACGTCAATCATTAATGGTCCCTAAACGGAAAACTAGCAGTATTAAAAAGTTGCATTTTTTACTGTAAAATAATTTCAATTATTCATTAGTGCACAACAATGAAACAGCATGTTGCCATTCGTCCTAATGGAAGTTTTATTTATCAGCAAACACTCTTTTGCAACAATGGAAACATATTGCTAAATTTAAATCAAATGCCTACAGGAAACGTTGCTGTCTTTAGGGAAAAACGAGGGAGGAAAAAAAAAAGCATTTGATTTTAGGACTGTTTTTAGAATCACGTAACATGTAGCTGAAACTTGAGTGCATCGTATTGCTTTAAATTTCTCCTTTAGATACAAAAACTGAAAGAAAAATAATGCTTCTTGTTTGTGTTCTTTTGTAGAATGCTCTCTCGAGGAAAGATCATGCCAAATTCAGTTTCTTTTCTCTATCCGCTTGGTTCCATCCCTTTGTTAAAACTAATCTTGTTTATTTTTGCGTCATTCTCTTACTGAATTGTGTTTTTTCTAAACACTTTTTAGTCATTTAGCAATATTTTGCCTTTGTTTACAAATTCCCCTTTAAATTGGCTTTTCAACGCTGAAATTATTATTTCACGGGAGATTAAAAATTGAATTATTCTTAATGTTTTGCAGCAATGCCTTTTGTTTTTCGGGGCTGTACCAAATGTATTTATCCTTGACAAAAGTCATTTATATGGTACGAGTGAAACGACGAGTTATTTTACTTAATACAATATGAAATATGATTAAAACGATATTGATTAGTCGCTTCTATGTTCTTCATAGAATGAAAGCATTTTTTTTCTTGAAAAGTATCTAAACGTGCGTTAATGGCCAATGAAATTAGCACAAAGCCTTTAAACACAACCTTAAACACAAGGTTTTTGAAAATAAATAATTTGGCATGAGAAAATAATTAAAAATTAATTGATAACCAACTAAACTATTTAGCCTTATTCCGCTCTACTTGTACCTGGTAAACTGAAAAGTTCAACACCGAAATCAAATGTATGAAGATTGAAACATAGTCTTCGAGATTGTACTTGTATTTTCTGCATAGAATAAAAGCATTTTCCTTCTTAAAAAACTATATATTGATATTTATCAGACGCTTGTATGTTCTTCGTAGAATGATTAATTTTTTTCTCGAAAAGTAGCTAAATGGACATTTATGGAAAATTTGTTACCACAAAGATTTTAAACATTATCTTAAACGAAAAGCTTTTGCAGAAAAAAAAATCAATTAGTAGCATTGGAAATAGATAAACAATGATATATTAATTGATAATAAACTAAAGGAGAAGTACCTGATGAAATGAGAATATTAACATCGAAAGCAAATTTTTGGCTTGTATGAATGTATGTATGCTTGCTATATAGTCTTTAAAACGCACATGCATGCTCTGCATAGATTGAAATAAGAATATTAACATCGAAAGCAAATTTTTGACTTGTATGAATGTATGTATGCTTGCTATATAGTCTTTAAAACGCACATGCATGCTCTGCACAGATTAATGACATTTTTTCGCTTAAAAATTGCATTAAAGCATATTGAGGGATATATAGTAGCACATAGCTTTTGAGCATAAGCATAAGCACAGTATGTTTTGAGATTTAAGAATCACAAAGTGGGGCTAAGTGAAATGTTAAAATATCTACTGTTTGCAGAACCACCTTTTTAATAACATTTTAACTATGTCACATAACATGTAGTTCAGCAGTTGCCAATATCGCATAACACCATTTTCTTGCAAACCATTTGCGTACCACTGAGAATATAGCTTTATTGTATAAAATAAAAGACTAATCGATTATAAAAAAATACTGGAGCGCCTAGGCAATATAAATTATACAATTTTTGATAGTTATTAACGCAGACAAAGCGTTTATTAAAATAAAGCTGTATATAAAATACAATAGATGAAACATATAAAATAAACTCATGTTTGTGAAAATTGCAACATCATGAAGGACTTACGCGAGTGAGCTGAAATTTTCAGGAAATGCAAAGTAGCGCATGATATGCAAATGATTAGAATTTTAAATCCGTAGCGCATGCGTATGCTGAGCAGCGCCCTCTGAACGGCGGATGGATCCGAATAAATAGACGGCTGTAGCGAGGCGTGTATCTGCTAGTGGTAAACGTTAGCTCAATCTTTACTTATGCCTCTTCGACGAAAGAGAGGGAGATTTGAACAACTTACAGAGTTTGAACGGAGGAGAATCATCGGCCTTCGTGAAGCTGGATTGTCGTATGTGCAGTAGCCGCTCGTGTGCAGCGTAACAGCAGCACAGTGATGCGTGTTTGAAAGCGATGGACGAACGAGGGTCGGACAACTCGGAAATCCGGGAGTGAACCCCGAAATGTGATGTCAACTCATGTGACAATTGGCAGCACAGTGGTCAATAGATACAGGTGTTTCGTTGTGTGCTTCATCAATTCGTAGACGTCTGCTGCAGCGTGGACTGCGCGCAAGGACTCCTTTATACAGGATCCCCCTCACGCTAAACCATCGCCGCCTGCGGCTACAATGGGCCAATCAGCATAGAGACTGGTGTGCTGATTGGCAGCATGTCGTGTTTTCTGACGAATCCTGCTTTAATTTGTGGTACCATGATGGCCGCATTCGTGCTATGCCGGTGAACGCCACCTTCTGGAGTGCATTATCGAACGCCACAGTGGACGAACACCCGGAGTTATGGTCTGGGGCGCCATAGCCCATCATGGACGATCTCAATTGGAACGAATTGTGGCCAATCTGAGCAGCAACCGGTAGATCAGTGAAGTTCTACAGCCCCAAGCTGTTCCCTCAAAGCTTGCCAGGCGCTGTATTTCAACAGGACAATGCCCGCCCTCATATTGCTAGGACTGTTCAATATTTCTTTGCAACGCAGCAGGCACAGCTTCTTCCTTGGCCTGCGTATTCCCCGGATATGTCGCCAATTGAACATGTGTGGGATTTCGTTGGTTGGCGTCTCTCTCGTGATCCTCGTCCTGTTGCTTCTGTAGACGAACTTTGCGTACGCATACAAACAATATGAAATATTCTTCCTCAGGCAGACATTCAAAATTTGTTTGACTCCATGCCACGTCGTGTAGCAGCACTTATTGCGGCGCGTGGTGGCTACACAAAATACTGATTCCGATCTCTTGTTATTGTTTGTTTGCTTTGAAAATTTAATCATTTATTTGTATCACTACCACTCAACTGTGTATTAAATTTCATTCAATAATGACGATTCCTTCATGGTGCTGAAATTTCCCCAAACATGAGTTTATATTTCATTTTGGGAAATTCTCATCCGTGTTTCTCTGTAAATGCCCGAGCACCATCAGAACAGAAAGCAACGCAATGCATCCCGGTCCAGTCTTACCCCTCCTTTCTTGACCTTCACGCGTACCACTAGTGTACCACAGTTTGGAAACCACTGATGTAGTTGATTCCAGAAAAAAAAAAGGGTTAATTCTAAAGATCAAGCTACATGGTGAAAACTCCTATTACTGATAGTTTAAATATTAATTAAGTCCTACCAAAATCTTGTGCAGTTTTAATTTATTTTATGTTGTTTGGATATTGAATGTTTAGTTCAATTTGCCAAGTGAATATGAAGCAAAGTGAAATACATATTTAATTTCTCAATTTGTCCCTACATCAGTCATCCGATACTTAAATTTGCCATTCATTTATTTATTCATTCAATCTTTAATTCAATTAGTTCATTTTCAACTAAGTTTTTCACTTATTCATTTAATTTAGCTGTTTTTACGTTCATTAATTCCTTTATTAATTGCTAGTTTTGTCAATAATTCATGCAGTGGCTCCTGTTTAATAAAAAGTATTTTTAACCCTCTGTAGTTGCAAATATCAATCATTATGAGTTATTTAGACTACCATAAAGCGACATATGTAAAGGGTTAATTATCCCGTAAAAAGCTATATCAGTAGATACATATTTCAGTTTTTCATTTTGTCCCATACCGTGGTACAAAGTGATAATTATCCACTTTTCTTTTAATGTACAAATTTACTCCGTAAAATTAAAAACAATATTTCAATGCAACTTCTGTTAGGAAATTCAGTTTTTCTTTATATACTATTATTATGAAAATAAATTTCCGATTTGTTCATTTTGAAAAATTAATCTTATATTAACTACAGAAACCCCTCGTTTTATCGCTCATTCGGATATATCGCGCTTTTTTCTATGTCTCCGAACATTTTATGCTGAATGATTCTACTCAAACCAGTTGATGTTTTACTTGTTCTTTTTGTGTTAATCCTAACGCCTATTGAATGAAAGAGAAAGATGTCTATTGCCCAAGGAGAAAACATACCCCCCTTTACTGGATACCTTTTAGTACAGAAAGGATTCGCACTTGGCTGAACAAATCCAAATTATGCAATCCCCTTAACCAAGAAAGGGAGAGTGATAGAAAAAGGAATTTTCTAGAAAGGAAATGATTGCCTTTATCTTTGGCATCGTTTCCACACCATGCTCAGGTGGCATGCGCAGGTCCAGTTAATTAACTTGTACTTTTTGAGTTATTTTTTACGGCATCGGTTATATCGCGCATTCGGATGTATCGCACGTTTTTGCTGTCGCCAGAAAAGCGCGATATAACAAAGGGCTACGTATTATCAAATCTGAAACGAGATAGTGAAACAAATTCAGTTAACGTAATTGAGATAGGTTTGATTGGGATACAATTGTTAGACAGTCTGTCTTCCTGTTTTGCTCGGCGACATTATTTGGCTTGAATTCAAATTTTTCTCTTTTTGTAAATAAAAAGTATTTACAAAAATTCTTAACGCGTTTGTTTCATTTTATGTGTAGCGTATTTGCTTACTTAAGATAATATGCCAAAAAAAAAGGAAGATTTTTAAAAAATGTGTAAAATCAAATTTTTTATCATCTTAAAGCATGTGTACAGTTCGACCACGAAGTTTTGGCACTTGCTCGCTTCTGCGCATGTCAGAAAACGAGGGGATGCTGTATTTCCCTTTGCCACACATTAGCCTACTACTGAAAAAAAGATAAGCAAGTGAACTTCAATTTGTCTAAATTATAAAGATAAGATAAAGTGAGAATTTTAATAATTGAAGCAAAGAAATGCAGCTTGTTCTGTATTTTTTAAAATACAATTGTTTGTTTTCAAGTTTTCAAATTTCTAGTAAAATGCAGTGAAGATTTAGTGTGCTAGTTTGTATAAGAAAGAAGATTTAAATCTCGCATCATTTTAAAGCTTAAATCGTAAACTATTTGAAAAGCTTAAACATTTTGGAAAGTATTCATGGCAAGTAATGTTAACTAATCTTAATATTTATAACATTTTTTTGTGTTAGCAAGCCTTTTTTTTTTCAATGCTGAAAAAAAAGGAACATGTCCCATTCAGGAGTAATAAGTTTAAAATTATTTCCCCATACACACTGTTAGAAATTTTATCATGAAATTACGTTTAAATACACGGCAGCAGTCTGTCCATCTAATTAACGTTAAATTTATGGTTTGGAACATTTTTGTATTGTTACGGGTTCTAAGCCATTTAAAATCAGCTTGGTTAAAAAGCCGTAAATACAAAAGTTTACGGTTTCATAACCATTTAGTAGCACTTATGATAACATACTGCAGCTATGGTACTGAACTATATGCGGAGAATCTTCGAGGCGTAGAAACCATTCATAGCTATTATATTTTGGAGGACACGGTGGAGCTGGAGGTCCGCTGGAGACGGGGATAGAACCCGGGACCTCTGCGGTGGAAAGCCAGTACTTCCATGCTTTGCCGAGAAGTACCTACTGAATGTTCAAGATTTTGAGAAGTTTTTTTTTCGTTCTGAGAAAAATAAAAATGCAATATCAAAAAATAATTGTATGGAATATGTTTCCACAACCAGTTTTTATGACTATTACTAACTTCATCTTCTCTTCATTTCCCCCTTCAGATAAAAAAGGAACTATACAATATTACGCGATGGAATTCTAATCTTCACACTTCGATCCACAACCAAGATGGACGCCCGATTTTTATTGACTACGAGACCTAGGTGGTGTTCGTAAATCACGGTTAAATAAACGTTCTTTAGGGGAAACAGAGAATAAACGACTTTTTTCACAATCAGCGGTTTGAGTACCCTTTTTAAAATTTTTATTCGACTGTTGTAATTAAATATGGCAAAATAACAATCAAATAAATGGTTATTTTACTATTTTTTCACGAACATTTTTAACAGTGCATGCGTCTACATAAAGGATAGATGAAAATGGGTCACAATGAAGAAACAAGCATCACTAATATTTCACGGTTTTTGCCCAAGTAATGGCTAAAGGGGGTTGCAAAGCACATGCAGATTACAGTTATGTAGGACAGTTAAAGAACTAACTGACACACTATCGTAATAATAATAATAATAATAATAATCAAAGGTTCAATATATTCGTAAACTATTGAAGAAAAGGAGAAAAAAATGCAACACTTCATTAAATTAACAGAATATCTGTGATGTTTTACCAAATCACCTAACTAGAATATCAAAGTAAAACTTATTAATCTTAAATATTTGGAAATTTTTTTTCTATTCTGCCCCTCAGCGGGTACAAATAAGTGCATATGCACTGAAATCATCAAGAACTGTACTTGTAAGCAGTAAAATTTTATGAAATTTGAGTTTCTTAAATTCTAGGAAACCATTAAAAGAAGTAAAGTAAATGCTTCTTCCTCATATGAGGTCAGAATCAAAACCGAAAGCGATCCCCAATGATTCCCCTCTCCTCACAGAAAAATTCTAAACAATACTTTTTAATAACAAAATAAGTTGAGAGTTTCGTTGGAGGCAAAAGCATGCAACGGAAATAAGATTTGCCTTAAGAAATTAATAATATTAGTCTTCCTTTCGGTGGAATGCATTTTTTTCTTCAGCTACAATTTTTAATGAATTTTACGAAAATAAGGGCATTAATCCTCTTACACTTCTGCCTGCTTTTTTAGCGAAATACTCATATCTCAAGAAAAAAAAATGCGTGCTTGAGACACTGTACATTTAAACTTTTTGACAAATGTCAATTAATATTTAAAAAGTATTCAGACTTCTATTTGATTAAATGATCTTACGCAGAATCCACATGGGAAGATAAAGAAAGAGACATTTCAATGATCAAAAAACTTTCTGCACTCGAAAAAACTCCTAAATAAATGAAAAAAAAATCGTATCGTGAAAGAAACATGAGAGTTAAAGTAAAGCAGAAACAAAAGCAAGAAGAAAACTTCCTGAAAGCTAATTCTGGTTTCAAATTTTCGTTTCTTCCAAGAAATCTCCAGGGAAAAGATCCAGCATATTTCTCTTCTTTTCATCTACCTGTCAAACACCACTACATATGTATTGTATATACTTCGCCATATTTCATTTGGATTTAATACATTGGAGTAAGATATACTATGTCAGGAAATATTGTTTTTTTTTTCTGTTGCAAACTTAAAAAGGGGAATGTTCTGAATATTAAAGGATTTGAGCTTGTTTTAGTCACTTAGAGAAAATATAAAATGTTTAAACTGCGTTTCATGGCGTTCATAGTGAACAATGATTTTGTCAGTTATCTAAAATAAACAAGAAGTTCCGTCTAGAACTATCCGAGACTACTTTTCCGTATACACCCAACTTCAGTTTTACAATTTCACCATCTCTCTCTCTCTCTATTTCTCATTTAGTGTTAGTTCTTAATTACTTCAAATATATACCTCTTAACGGATAATACATAATCATTTACTCATTCATCCATGCATTTATTCATGAATTCATTCACTCATTTGTTTATTTTATCCTTTTTTCACTCATTCATTCATTCATTATTTCACTCATTCATTAAATCACCCATTCATTCAAATATATCCTTAAAAATCCCGATCAAAAACTGTCATACGAAAATAGGCTTGCTTAGTTCTGATTGAACTTCGTATCTATACATGTTCTACGTCATAACATCTTCCCAATTAAGCTTGTTCGGAGAAAATCCATCTGAAGGGTACAGGGGAAAAACGATCAGAATAACATTTTAAACTTTTTGAGTTATTCAATAAAATAACATAACCAACCTCATTTTTCTATCAAAACAATAAGTTTAGTTTAATTTAAAAATACCCACGTTATTAATAAATAAATTACCACACAAAAATATTATTACCACACATATTATATATAAATTTCTACACGAAAAAAACTGGACTCGGATCGATTTTCCCTCCTATATCCTTCATCTGTTAAATCAGGATTTATATAGGCTTGCAAGTTCCCCCTAGGCGCTATGTTAAACTTTTTTTAAAGCTGTTGAAAAATGAACACAAATACTTCAAATCAAAAGACAGTTCACGCCGAGAGCTTCTTCCAATAAGCTGATTCGTAGGAACTTGGATCTTATCCCTCAGATTTTATGTAGTTTGCTCCATTTTTGCTCATAAGCTCTAATGTTAATATTTTTTGAACTATTCAAAACTGAACGAAAAATTGTTCAACTAAAATAAGCAAAATATGGTAAATTTCAAATCGAAAAAATTCCCTCAAAAGTTATTAGGGGGCGGGAAACAGACGGATAGACAGACTTTTTCCCCCCCTCCCAAAACCCTACTTTCAATTTTTTTTATTTTTCAATCTTTATTTAATTACTTCACTTATTTTTTACTTTTGTTTGTTTTTAACGGTATTTTTACGATACATTAAGCCTTATTTCATGCTTTATAATTTTTTTCTTTTTTCCTTTACGGGAAAGTAAGCTAAAGAGCTATAAGACTTTAAGAAATTAAATTAACCCATCAACTGGTTTGCCCGTACGGCGTACGGGCTACCCAAAGTTGGTCCTAACTGATTTGCCCGTACAGCATACGGGCTACCAAAGTTGGTCCTAACTGATTTGCCCAAATCCCAAAGGGAATACCCGAAGGCATTGAAATTTCCGCCTTTCTTGTTTTGAGATGCCCGTAATTTTAATACATTGAAAGAGAGCCATTCAAGGGCATTTATGTTTCAAAGTTATAAAATAAGAAAATGCTTAAATTCCATATTTATGAAGTTTTTAAAAAAATCTTTCATTTCTCTTCTATGCCAAGTTAGGACTTTAATTAATGCAATAAAAAAAATGCTTTTTAGGAACATTTGTGAAAAAAAAAAAAAAAAAAATACAGTTGAGGGGTTAAAATAGCGAGTCCTTCAAGCGTGTTCTTTGATTTGTTACAACTAACTCCTCAACAAATTTTTCTCTAACAATGTCATAACATGTTCTTTTGATTTTAATTGAGACTATATTCATGTACTTCTATGATGTGCTTACTAGTAGCTGCTGACTTATTAAATTTTGTTTTCTTCAATTCACTTAGCTAGTACTACTCCTTCATTGAATCTTGCTTGTTTGAATTGACTAAGCTATTATATGCTGGGTTTTTTCGGGGCCGTGATAGCCTTGTGGCTAGGATCTGGACTTCTACGCAGAAGTTCGCGCGTTCGATACCCAACCCGCTGAAGACCCACCACGTACACTTGGGCATCGGTGGACCCCACTAACTCGCTCCCGGTGGAGGGCATCCCTGAGGCCTACTGCTTACAGGGTTGGAGGATAAAAATTTTGCTGGTTTTTCACTTTTGTTACATTGATTTATATAATTTTTCTTTTATATTTTTTGCTACTTATTTATCTTTCAAAATTTAGACCGTGCTTTCCTCCAAGGGAGATTTAAAAAACATGTTCGTAGGTTTAGGCAATTAGTAGGATGTTGTGGATGATATGAGATGTTTTTTCTTATTGCTCCATCAGTCCATGTAATTTCTGTTCCTTAAATCCTTTTTGAAGTACATTCTCACTGGAAGGTTTCAAACGTTTATTTAAACACAACATACCATAACACGTTAAGGAAAGAATGTGGAAAAACCCAAATCATTAAATTTTATTAGTTTTCCAACAAAATACTATTGCTTTTCATAAGTTTTAAAGCTTTGTGAATACGAGAATTAATTTATAGACCTTTTAGGATAATTACTTTTAACACGTTGATTGCCGACACGCTGACTGCCAGCGCTGTTTGTAGTTTGTGGATCTCCAGACAATAGTTTAATTTAATAAAAATATACTGTACAAAGCATTTTATTAAGTAAAATATTATGAACTTTCTGTAAATGTATTGAAAAATGGATAAAAGTCAGCAACAACAAGACAACTTGCAATTTGGTCTCTCAACAAGTTCACTTACTACGAGTTATCTCGTAGATTGGCAGTCAACAAATTAAAGGGCTAAAAAAATCTGATGGAGGAGGAAGTTGATAAAATAAAATATTAAAATATAGGCTAAAGGATATTTTTCTAACTTAAGAATCCCAGAAATACAGTTTACTAGAAGAAAAAAAATATACGTATTTATTTTTTCTAGACTTTAACTGTTAGACATATTCAACATCTGGAAAGCTTTCAAGTGTGTTTAATAGTTTTGTGAATCTAAATATTTTTAATTTTAAAAAAAAATTAATAAAATGTAAAAAGCAAAATTTTATTAAAAAGGGGAAAAATAATTAGAGAAAAATTTCTTTAAAAAGCGTATTTTAAAAATGGACGAAAAGTCAGCAAGAAAAGGGCCCCAACTCGCTTTGGGGGGGCTCCAAAAAAAGTTCACTTACTACGAGTTTTTTTTTCTAATTGGCCCGTTTTTTCACGGGCTAAAAAAATCTGATGGAGGAGGAAGTTGATAAAATAAAATATTAAAATATAGGCTAAAGGATATTTTTCTAACTTAAGAATCCCAGAAATACAGTTTACTAGAAGAAAAAAAATATACGTATTTATTTTTTCTAGACTTTAACTGTTAGACATATTCAACATCTGGATTTTTTTAAAATGTGTTTAATAGTTTTAGTTAATCTAAATATTTTCTCTAACCTTCATTAAATGATAATTTAATGGCTAGAGTCACAAAGCTAAAGTAAAAAGCGAAAATATCTTTTTTTTTTTTTGGAAAGAAAGGGGGAAAAAGTAACCCTATAGAGAAAGATATACCATTTGAAAAGAGCGCTTTTCAATAGAATGCAAAGACGAAAGAGTGAACAAGGAGAAACGGATTTTTCCCAAAGGGCTCGCTTTAAAAGGAAAGGTAGGCATCCAAAACCAGATTCAGCTTTCTTCTGAAAAGATTTTTTCTCTCGACTTCAAGGCTCATGTTTCTTTCACGGGACAGTTCAAAAGAGAAAAGCATTCCTTGCACTGTCTCGGTAATCTTAGTATACAAACGTTTTTCTTCGAATTGGCATTACTCCTGCGGATGGTTTTGATCTTTTGGCAAGAACTTTCAAAACTTTCGCAATATCCATAGCCTCCGGCATAAAACAGTTGACTTAGTTTTATAATCAAATAAAAGGTATAAATCCAATGAGGGGCATCTTTTGTGTCGCATTTCTAAAGTAAAAGGCCAGGGTTTTTTTTTATTTTTCGCAGCCTCACTTATAAATACTTGCCTGCCAAAAAGCAAGTATGTATGAGGCTAACAAACGGCAAGCTGTTTCATTCCTTTTAAGTATCGTTAAGGTATATTCAATTATATAGTGTCTTTTTTATTCTACTGGCTCTAAAAGTTTTTTTTTAAAATAGTATGAAAGCAGGCTTAATGTAATGTAAAAATATCGTTTGAAAAAGTCAAAAATAAATTAAGTAATTAAGCAAGACTGAAGAATAAAAGAAATAAAAGTAGGGTCTTGAGATGAGGAAAATTGAAGTCTGTCTTCCCCTAATCAAACAGCAAACATGTATGCGACAAATAAAATGTACAAGCTGCATTATTCCTTTCAAGTCTCATTGAGGTATATTCAATTATTCAGTGTCTTTTTTATTCTACTTGCTCTAAAAGTTTTTTTAAAAATTGGTATGAAAGCAGGCTTAATGTAACGTAAAAATATCGTTTGAGAAAGTCAAAAATAAATTAAGTAATTAAGCAAGACTGAAGAATTAAAAAAAAATGAAAGTAGGGTCTCGAGATGAGGAAAATTAAAGTCTGTCTTCCCCTAATCAAACAGCAAACATGTATGAGACAAATAAAATGTGCAAGCTGCATTATTCCTTTCAAGTCTCGTTGAGGTATATACAATTGTTTAGTGTTTTTTAGCCTACTTTCCCGTAAAATTTTTAAAAAAGAAAAATAAGTATGAAAGAGGGCCTAATCTAGCGTAAAAATATCGTTAATTTTTTTTTAAAAGTCAAAGTTAAGTAATTAAATAAAGAAAGAAGAATTAAGAAATCGAAAGTAATGTTTTTTGTTGAGGAAAATGCGTCTGTCGGTCTGTTTGTCTGTCTTTTGGGCTATCGGTCCTCCCCTAATCACTTTTGAGGAAATTGTCCGATTCGAAATATTCTTGCTTTCTTTTTTTTTTTTTTTGCATTCGAAAGACCTCGGTTGATTCAATTTTAAACAGTGCATAACATCAGCACCTACGGAGAAAGATTTTAAATCCTATATAAATCCTGATTCATCACATTCTTGGAAAACACTTGGAAGGAAATTATGACGTAGAAACGGTATTGCCAGAAGCTTCATACAGAAATAAGCGCTCCTACCTTCCTGAAACTTTTCATCTGTATTTTTTAAGGATAACTTTGAATAACTGAATGAATGAATAAATGAATGAGTGACCAATTGAATACGTTTATGAATCATGGACAGAATGAATGAATAAATGAGGGAATGCATAAAACAATTAATGCCTGAATGAGCTAGTGAAAAAAAAAACCGATTGCAGGTTAAAGAAGTAATTTATTTACTCTTTTATTAAAAAATATTTTTAATGTTTCAGAATTTAGTCTACAAGTATTAAGAGGGGGGAAAAATGTGCATTCTCTTGAAATAATGAAGAATTTAAGCAAAGGGAGTTTCAAAAGAGGAAGATAGCTATACAGTGGAACCCCGCTATTTGTACACAATTCGTTCCAGGAGGCAGTTCGAATGGCGAGTTGCGCGAATAGCGAATTATTTTTTCACATAAAATACAATGTAACTTGGTGTACTCCGTTCCAGACCCACAGAGGGTTGCTTATTTAAACCTATGAAAAACAAATCTACAGTACCGTACATGAAATTATAGATAGATAAAAATTTAACTGCACTTTGCTTGCACTGAGCTGAGTTGATGGCATAAGTGGAATGTTGAGAGGAGGAAGGGAAATGGAAGGAATAGGAGTACCCTTCTATAAAAACATGAGGTAACATCCCTTCAAGTGTTTTCTCCCTTTTTGTTGTTCTTTCCTTTTTCTGTCTTTTTGCACACTGAAGAATCTTGGGTTTTCTCTCTGTGTTTACTCGCAGGGGTAACACATCTCTTAAACTTCTGCAAAGGAAATGCTTTCCTTACTACTTTCTTCCTCTGAAGAAGAAAGTTCTCCAACCACTTCCTCTTGATGCCTCCTTAGCAGTTAAAATTGTCGTTACAATCCCCAAAAGTATTAAAATTTTTAAAAAAAATCCAAAACACCAAACAAATTATTTCCAAACCAGTTCAAAATGAGCATAATTTCTCGGATTTTTTTCTTAAAAAAAGTCAAATTGGCAACCCAGTTGTCCCCAGGCGCCGTAAGAATCGCGGGACAAGTATGAATGGCGAACTGAATTTTACTTGAACAAGTTGTACGAATAGCGAGGCGGACGAATGACGGGGTTCCACTGTGCAAATTTTTGATTTCAAACAGTTGTTTGCAATATAGAACGTTATTTCTGACAGATAACCGATTCTTTCCATAAAGCTTTTTTAAAATAGTTCAGTTCGTAATGAGCGGGCGAAAAAGAGCTCGAACTAGCGAATGGATCCGAAGTTGCGCAAGCAGTTCTGGCTGTTGATGAGCGATAGCGAGCAGGGGGCGGGGGTCCCCTAGCGTGTTAAATCTATATATATATATATATACAGTAAAGCACCGTTTACACGTTTTTCAAGGGACTGAGCAGGAAAAACGTATAAAAAAAAAAAAAAAAAACGCATAAACGAAAATCGCGAAAAAAAAAAAACACTTTTGTAACAAAAAACAAAACAGTATTTTAAAATATTATGAAAAGTAAATAATGAATACTTTTAATGATACATAATAAACATATAATATATGCATAATAAATAATAGAATGAATATTAAATAAATAAACACAAAAAATGACTATTAAATAAATACTTATTACATAATAAAATGAGGTGATGTATAAGTACACTAACGTTTGTATTCATGAATTATGAACAAAACAATTTGTTATTTTGGGTTGTAGCGCGTGGGTTGTAGGTCAAGGTCACATACACTTTCTAAAACTGGACAATCGCCATCGTAGAATCTGAGGTTAAAATGAGCATTTTCTCTTTATGACTTGGGGAAAAAAAAACGTGTAAATGAAATTTGAAATTTCAGGAAAACGTATAAACGAAATTATTTAACATTAATTTGTATTTGATTTCGCCGGGACTGCTCGAAAAAACGTATAAATGATAAAAACGTATAAACGGTGCTCCACTGTATATATATTGCTGTTTCTAAAGCCACTTAGAAATTAATAAATTAAAAAAAGGGAGATTTTCAAGCTCCCTTTCGTAGTGAACAGGACTTATATCAGTAAGGAGCGCCTTCCGTTTATAGCTGAGCACCACAACGATGGAAGTAGGACTTGGCTCATGATGTATTTCGATGACACCGGATGGCACCACCACAAACACGCCACCTCCCTTTTTTACCTAAGAGTAAAGGGAAGGGCAATTCGCCAACCTCCGGAACCCTCGGAACAGCCTCGGGACTTCGGGGTCCACGGATTTAACATGAACGTGTCCCCAAGTGTGCATGGTGGGGTGTACATGGTCGGGTACCGAACACCCAATCTTCCGGTTGAAGGTCCGACATCGTAGCCATCAGGCTACCGCGGCCCATATGTATATATATGGACATTTATATGGGCGCCATTTTAAACAGAGTTTTTGACTGTAGGCTCCTATTTTCAGAGGATTTTTTTTTTACTTTTAAAGGGGTGCCGGCTGGCTGGCGTAGCGGTAAGGCGCAGGCCTCGTACGCTCAAGTTCGCAGGATCAAACCTGGCCCACGTCGGTGGGTTTTCAAGATGCAGAAAATTGACAGCGCCCATGTCGTATGATTGCGGCATGTTGAAGATCCCTTGAGTATCCGTTTGGCGTGGATACTCTCGGCAAAATTAATTTCCTAGAGCAGTTTCTATCAATTAAAGCTCAGGTGCCTTCTTCTAGGGGGAATCTGAGCGTCAAAACACTCATTGTGGTGCCGCTGAAAGAGTTGGTGCCAATCTCTGGGAACGCACTAGTCTACAGTGGTTAAAAACTGAAATGTGCAGCGCATTAGAAATAATAAGTTTTGGAGGGCCGAGGCGGTCTAAATGACTGATTCCGGTACCTGCCTGCGCTCAGTGAAGAGGTGATGGATTCGGTTCCCGTCCAGTGCCCTGGGTCTGTTCTGGAAATTTCCTTCTTTGGATTGTAATATTTTACCTTTTATTGTCTTGTACTATTTGTCATATTAGACGAGAATTTGTGAGGAAATAAACTCGAAAATGTATGTGACTTGAAATGCAAGCAATACAATTCTGGACGGATTTTTTGTTAATTTTCCCTCAGTGGAGGATCCATACAAACGCATGTTTTTAAACTGAATTTGATTCATTAATAGTTTATTCATTCAACCAAAACAACATCAACCAAAAGTACTTATAATCGACCGAATATGCAAATTTTAACGCTTCTTGACGTCATACTTGCACGTGACCTTTCTTAGTTTGCTCTCACTACCAGTTGTTGATACGGAATATCTGAAGTGTTGAAGCCGATTGTTGAAATTCAGTATATGTGATAAATTTATCGCTAGTTGTTGGTTGGAGGGTGGCGTTTTTAAAAATATTCTCTTGAACTGTGCTAGTTTTCCTGCCAGATAGGATATCGTGTGTGAAACTAATTTTATTCTGTAGAAGCACTTGTATGAATGAAGCTAGAAAGTGTATCCTGTGGCGAAACAACTTGGTGAAATTTAGTAGCTATGACAATGTTTTCGGCAGTTGGAATATGGAGTTTATGAAAACTGTTCCTGTAGAAGATGGCGTTTATACGTCTAAACAAGTTGTTGGATTAAACATTCGTTAAAAGGTTAATTTGATGACAAAATAATGTGAGGAAATTTAGTAGCCGTGACCATTTTCTCATCAGCGAATAGATGGCCATTTCGAAAACTGTTCCTGAAGAAGTTGTGGTTTGTGGAACTCTGGAAGTTTATACAGCTGACTTTATCCTAAAATGATGCGAGTATCAAGTGTTTATGGTATGCTTAGTTAACGTTCAAAAGTTTTAAATAAAATGTGAACTTTTCGTAATTCGTTGAAATGGGAATATGTAATAAAAAAATAGTTTATAATTTTGGCATATTAAATCGGAATTTCGTTGCAAATTCAGCACAAGGCTTTGAAAAGCAGTTACAATAAAATTCACATAAACAGGATAAAAATATAATTCAATTCCTGTAGTTTTACAGGAAAGTAAAAATTTTACATTGTTCAGAAATGCTTTGGAATTTTTATACTTGTATTGGTTCCCGTTTAATACTTATCGGACATAAAATTGAAACACTGCATAAAACTCTAAAATGTGTGTTACCTGTTTTACTAAAAGTGTTCATTTCAAATTAAACACGGCACTTGTAACTATGAAAATTCGTCAGATTTTCAACTGTAGTTAGATTTTTAAACGTTGTATGTGCGACAGACGGGGGTAAAAAGTATCCTTTTTTAAACTTCAAGTTAAAGTCGGTGTTTGAACTTGTAGTTTTCGTATTTAAATAGGGTAATCGCAAGTTATTAACTTTAATTCTTTACAGGAGAGAATCAATATTTCCTCCAAAAAAAAAACAAACTTTGTCGTAGTTAAATTTTTTATGATGCAAAGTTTTGAACATGCTGTAAAAGCGCTTTGTAAAAACTTGAAACGGTACCACCTGTCACGAGATACTGTTATTTGTTGCATTCGGAATTTCATTACAAATTAAAATGACCTATAAAGAACTTGAACTTTCAGAACTTCATTACATTTTGAGAAATAGTTTCATTTAAAAGCACTGCAGGCCACAATACGTTACTTAGTCGAGAATTTGTTTTTAAAATAAAGTTAATCTTCGGACAAGCTATCCAAATAGTTGAGGAAAATTATGGTAATATCTAAATTTCCATTGCACTAGATTTATTGTATAATTACTGCAACAGCCGTGCCAGTATTTTTTGTACTGCTGTTATTTCTAAATAAGTTACAGAAATTCCTGGAACGGTCGCTAAGTTCACTGTTAAAAAAAACCTGAATTTTCAGAGCGTTTTGACTAATTTTAACGGAAGATTTCCGTAGTGCTTCAATACATCGTTTTTCCTTTTAAAAACGAGAATATCACGTCCTGAAAATACGAGAACGGAAATTTTCCGTTTTACGGTTGCTGTATTTTCACAGCCTGATTTGGATTAACGGAGAAAAAAGAAATGGAACTACTGTTAAATCTCGGAAAAATATTATCAGAAACTGAATATTTCCGGCAACTCTGCTGCGGTACTTTTCTGTTATTTTCAGGAGAATTTTTTAGTGTTGATAAAAAGAAAAAACACTTCTTTAATGCTTATGGGAGCTAATGTAAAACCGCAGTATTGTAAATTTCTTTCCACTTGGACATTTTGGCACAAATTTTTTAGGTGCATTATTTGTTTTTAAAAATAAATTGCAATGTAGTTTGAATGTTATATTCTTCAAGATTTCTGCACTGCTTTATCAAAAGAGTAAGTTTTATTCTATCAAAATTTTTGCTGAACTATTCCGAAGCTTAAACTTACTACTCTCGACTAATTTGAAGGCTAAATTTCACAAATATCAAATTTTAGAATAAAATACTTCAGTAGCTTTTATTAGCTGACACGCAATCAAGGAAAACATCCATGACGACGAAGGATTGAGTTTTAGTTCAGTCTGAATTTTTTTAAAAGCTCACCGGCTTTGAAAACTTTTCACACTATTACAGTACAAGCGATGATACTCGAGGAAAAAGATTTCAATGATTTTTAATTCTGTTGTAAAGTCGCGGATTTCCATAAGAAATGATTTTTGGTTAGTTTTTTAAATGCTAGTTTATAACATACAAATTGTTTTATTCGTAGCTAAATTATCCAAACAGGCTGCGAGTTTATCTTGATGGCTCTATCTATTAGAAAGGTCCTCTTTCTGCAGTAGAAATGTGAATTTATCGTACATGCTTACTTCATTGTTATTGTTTGAACATTCAATTTCGCTTTAATAGTTCAAAATGTTAATGCAAATCAACGACCTTACGAAACGTTGTTAGTAATATGCGTCACCGCCCCTATTATCTCTCTTTATATCATATTAGAAAATTTCAGCTTCAAATTGCTTCATTTTGCTTGACATTGTACTGGACACTTTTACTTGGATATGTATTTTGTACTACTTACTAGACTTACTAGATATGTATTTTGGATATTTACTAGATATGTACTTACTAGATATGTATTTTGGAAATGGATTAACTGACACTTTAAAATTAGGATTATTTTGCTTTGACATTCATTAAATAGATTACATTTTCTCTTAGTTTGTTCTTTACATTTCTCATTTGAATTATAAATAGTAAAAAAAAAAGAATGGAGGTATTGCACTAATATTGTAGCTGGAAGGAGTAATATGAAAGAATTAAGAATAAATCTTTTTTTTAAAAAAGGCTAATGCTTCGAATCTACGTCGAAAGGAGGATATAAAAGATTGACTATTTCCAAAGATAGTTTTAAGTTTTAGTGTTAAAATATAACTACTAAATTTTAAAGAACTAAAAAAATCAGTTGACAAAAATAAAATGGAACTTAACCGTTTTATCTTTGCTTATTTATATATAGATAAGTTACTCCTAACGCCTTTGAAAAAAAACCTTTTCCTTTTTACTATGGAAGCGTCAAGTCGGTAAGGAAATTTCGATTCGATTTTTTGCTAATCTGACACCGAATGGTTTTTAATGTTCTTATCTTTTTCATCTATCGTTCTATTTTATTACAGAGAAAGGGCCTACATAAGTTTCATTTTCCGAAGGCATTTTTAAAAAATAAAGTTTTAAAATTCAGTTGGCATTTCTGCTCATACTTATAATAGCATTTAAAGTGGCACAGTTTGGTTTCCGCTTGTTACGAAAAGTGTTTGCTACTCCAAAATAAATCTAATACTATTTTGTGCTAAATGCGTAAGTGCTATGATTAAAGTTTGTACTAGATAACGCAGACTATACGTATTACTTACGTGTTGAATAAAAATTAATATCGACACTGCCAAATGTATTTATGAAAATTAACTGAAAAACATGCTTTTATTCAGCATGCAGTTTTTAAATTTGGAAAAAAATTCTCAATATTTCATTCATTTTCTTCCAGGTTTCGTGAGGTTTCTACTATGATTTATGGGAAAATCTGATGGTGATCAGTGTTTCTGTTAGTTCCTGCGAGCGAACTTGCATGTGTTATTCGTGCCATTGGACTTGTCTAATAATATTAATGTGTTCGGAGAAGGAACTCACTGACGAGTAATGGATTAAGGTACTATGTAGTTTTTCTTTCTACTGAAAGACTGCACTTTTGATGAATGTTGAAAAATAAAAGAATGAACAATTACATTTTCTTGCGAGTCGAGTTAAAATTTTTTTTCTTGCACTGGTGAAGGCTCTTCATTGTAGCCTCGAAATAGGTATTTTCCTTATTGATTCGATAATTTGTGCTTTATTTAAGTTTTTCCTTGTACTATCATTACAATGCAGTTTAGTCAGCAATATTTTCTAACTTGGGAAGTTTATATGAATCGGGTGTATTAATTGTTTAGCAAACAGTAACAAAAAAGATTTTGATTGTAGCTGAGCTACTTGCTACGTACTAAATGAAGAGGAAATTTTAATATTTCCTGCATAGAAAACCATGAGATACTAAGTGAATTTCAACTTAATTTAAGTTGATGAAAATACGAATTAAATACGTATATTTCATGCACGCATAATTCCTACTACTTGCTCTTCAGAAAAGTCTTAATGAATTATGCTTAAGTTTACTTGCGTATCATCTTTCTTTAATACTCTTGATTTTGAAAAATGTTTACTTATTGTAAAATATATTACTTTCAAACATTAGAATAAGTTTCGCATCAAGTTTTAGATTCTATAGATTCTAATAGTTGGAGGATTTTTATTAAAGTAAATTACATAAGAAAATGGGTTTTTCTTAAGCCACTCGTGCATTTAGTTGTGTTGCAAGTCGAAAATTTCAGTTAAAAATTGCCTATGTGTTTCGGATTTACAAGGAACCTCTTTAAGGTTAGAAGTCATTTGAAAATCTTCTCATTTAATTCTAAACTTAAATACAATTTTCGTTTAATTAAAAACTTTACTCACGTAAAAAACACGTAAATAAGGGATTATGAGATTGTTTAAAATTTCGAAAAACAGTTTAACTGATAGTCAAAATGCATTGAACATAATTTTTTTTTCAATCTGTAGTGAAATTTGTAAAACTTGCTAATCTCAATCCTTTCTGAAAGTTGAATAAAACGACGTTACGGTAAAAAACAAAACAGAAAAACCGAGTTGATTTAAGTAGTTTTTAAATATGCAGTCTACGCAAAGCAAAGGTTTAAAATAGTTGGTAACAAAGTATCGATTCATTATATATTCAAAATGTAAACAATTTTAGTGTGAGTGATAAAAAATTAATAATATACTACTTAATTCTGAGACTGTCAGTGTGAACATGAGTTCAAAATATAAACTCGTGTATCCAAAAAGCAATTTATCACCTATTTAATAATTTTAATCGTATTTGCTCAAATAAACGTAATCTGAAACCAAAAAGTTCGCAGAACAAACTATTTTAAAAGTAGCAGAATAAGTCTGTTTTCGTCATACCCCATGCATTTTTAAAGCTATTTAAAAGAAAATCTATGGATAAACAAATATATAAGTCTTAAACATATATGTGATAAAATAAGAAACGCATAGGAATTTAAAATGGCAAGTACGTTTAATTTTTTCTAAAAATTTTAAAGTTATACTCACACCTAAAGCGAACATGGGTCTGCAAATCTTAGCAAAGTTAGTTTAAAGCTGGAATGCACTTTAAATGCAACTTTAACAGAAGTGAACCTTAACAGTTTTGTAATTTTAAATTCAACCTTTACAGAACTGTGACAGCCTTAAAAGAAAAGGTGCGTGTACCCTTTTTCTCATTTGGCTACAATACTTAAGACGTCTGGTAATTCCCTATTTTGGAAGAGCTCAGTCGACTGAATAGAAGAGCCGGCCTTCTATTTAGTCGCATCGAGCAAAGAAAGTATCTGTTTTTTTTGTTTAATTGACGATATGAGTGCAGGACTCTAGTTTTCTCAAATTCATTTTTAGCCGTCTAATAATATTAATGTGTTCGGAGAAGGAACTCACTGACGAGTAATGGATTAAGGTGCTATGTAGTTTTTCTTTCTACTGAAAGACGGTGCACTTCAGCCTTGACGAAACTCCAGCTCATTCGGAATGTGGTTTCTAAACCTTTTCAGAATGGTGACAGCCCTAAGTCAAAAACATGCATAAAAATTCTTGAGACCCCTTTGCCGCAATATTCTTTGTACAACAATAAATTTTGTAACATTTGATCATAACTTGAGATATTTTTTTAATAAAGAGATCATTCTACTTTTGGTCAGATTAAGACAACCCTTATACCTAAATAAGACACCCAGGTAAACTATAATCTCAAAAGTACTTGCGTTTGGTCCAATCAACTGTTCAGATTGGCATAAAACTTGTGCACAGATTTTTACCATGTATTGCAAAGTGTCGATTTTTGTCGAATGCAAAATTGAAAAGTTTAAGATGCTAAATTAAACTTTGAAAAGCAGTTTTAATTTATATCGGCATCGGCAGAAAACTAGGTATGTTAAGCCCCTTAACTGCAACAGTTATTTACTAAGAATTCAGTAAATTTGTAGCTTTTTACATAATGTTAAAAAAAAAAAAACTACTTTAAAATAAGTTCTGAGTTCTTGAAACGCGTGTAGCGGATTTCTTGCTTTGAGCTTTGAATTTGCCTTACTGCAGGCTTAATTCCTTGTTTTCCTTCGAGTGTATTTTAGTTAGGATTTTGGAAAGTTTTAAATTAATTCCAAATCTAATCCACCTTTTTCACCTAACTTGAGATTCGATTCATACAAAATGTACAGTGCAAAATCAATTACTCAAATTCTTAAATAAAATAAGGTTTTGTTTGTAAGGCCTGTGTATTTCCCAGTTTTAAGCGCAAAATTATTGGTAAAAAACAAACCTATACTTACTAGCTCTAAGTGGTTAATTCGTTTAAAATACCGTATTTATCAACACGGAAGCTGCATGTTTGTCTTAAAACTTAATGCGATAAAATCAAATTATTTTTGAAGCATACAAATAATTTTCATTAATTACGCTAAAAACATTTTGTCAAATTGTTTCTCAATTTGAGCTCTCTGAAATTTATTACTTTCATTTACAGTAGTAATGCTTTGTTTTGCATTTATATTGGTATTTAAAACTAGTTGAAAACTTATTTTAATGCTTAGAATGTTAAAGTTGATTACCATCTCATTGTCTTGAATAAGAAATTCTGCGTATAGCAAGAATTTTGTGGTTTTTATCTCTCGAGTGGCAAGTTTGGTTTGCAATGTCTTTAATGAAATTTACAAATTTGTAAAATGCTGCACTGCATTCCTCCTTGATACGGTATTGAATCTAACTTTACACATGGCTTGGTACTACAAATACCAGGGTAGAAACAATGGTGTTATTTTGACTCTTAAGTGTTGAAATAGTATTCTACTGATGGTCCAATTTTGACCAATAAGAATATGGTTTTCTCTCTCCTTTTTTATGAAATACCAATTTAATATTAAGAAAAACTTTGATGGGTTATTGGAAGCATAAATATCAAAAGCAGATGAGTGACATTGGTTGAGTAGAGCCCCCGCATGAAGGGCTTAAGTTTGAATATCATTAAGAGTATGGATGTTATCCATAGGCCCACCTCTTTCTCGTCCTCTTCAGCCTAATATAAATTGCATTGTCAATTTTTTGGACTACAACTGAAATACCAAAGCAAAAGTTAAACTGAAATGCGCAAGTATATTTGAATACCAATCGTATAAATTGGCTTTATTAATTGTACTTTCCAAAAATAATTATCGAACGATGCGTTACATAATATTTTGCAGCCTTTGGACATAAACAAGAAACTTGTTTCATGAATATCTTTGTTGAATGAATATTTCTTTAACCGAAAATCATTAACCTAAGCAAACGTAAATTAGCAGGCTTACTAATGATTTCTCCGCATACCCCGTACTTTAAGGATTATAACCTGTACCTTAATTTTTAAGCAATTACACTATTAAAAAAAATTTGTAACATTTAATATTGGACTGCAAACGCAGACAAGAAAAGCATTTTTGTTAGTTTACAAAACCGAGCTGACCTTTAAAATACGAAGAAATCTTGATCTGATTTTTCTTTCTTCCTGAAATTTTTCAGACTACGAGAATTTTAAATCAAACATTGGGCAGTTTTATATTTCAAGTATAAAACGTATCTGAATTTTTGAAGCCATTTCTCGAAGAAAGTTTATTATACTCCGTAAATACTCCAGTTGGTTATTAACCACAGTAAATTTCTATAAAAAGCTGTGAAACTCTCAATAGCTCAGTCTCGAATCCTTATTTTTCTCAAATAGATTTTCTTTTATGATACACAATCAATTCAAAAATGATTGTCTGTAATTTTTTTCTTTGATACACAATCAATTTTTAACAGAAATAAAGTACTAGTCTAACTTTAATACGAAATTTCAAGTAATAGTAAAAAAACATTGAAACTGTTTAAAGTTCAGAAAAACATTTAATTTACAATAGTGAGTCATAAGATATTACTTTCTCAGAGGCATTAAGGGGAGGGGGACCCGAACCATTTTGAAGCGGCCAACTTGCAGCCAATTTTCTTCAAACGTTACTCTTCAGCCATAGGGAATTTTGCTTCGCGGTTTTTTTGTATTTTTTTTAAGTAGGTCTTTCTCTATATGTAGACCAAATTGTATCCAAAAATATTGATTATTTATGTTTTTATTAAATATCAAAGTTTTTTACAATTTCATAACTTCCAGAACATTTTTCTTATAATGCGTTCAAGATTTATTGATCTTATTTTTTATTTTATTTGTCACATCTTATAATGAATTCACAACCAGGGATTTTTAAAAATTTCATTTTATAAAAGTCTGGTCAGCTAAAAACTTTTCGTAGCGAATACACAACATTGAAAAATTGTTTTTTGTATGTTTTCAAAATTTTGAAAAACCCTTGGTTGTAAATATAGGCCTAATATAGCCAAATCATATGCAAAAAAAAGTATATTGATTCATTTAGCCGTTTTCGAGAAAACGGTTCCAGAAGTTATGAAATTGTAAAAAACTTTGATATTGAATGAAAAAAATACATATTCAATATTTTTGGATACAATTTGGTCTACATATAGAAAAAGACTTACTTAAAAAAATTTAAAAAAACAACCGCGAAGCAAAATTCCCTACGGCTGAGGAGTAACGCTTGAAGAAAGTTGACTACAAATTGGCCTCCTCAAAACGGTTAGGGACCCCTTAATGTATGAATTGAAGCAGTATCCTTGGTTATTGTCAGGTTAGGCCTAGGCCGGCAAACCTACGGGGCCTACGTGACAGGACGAAGGGGCCTACATGACAGGAAATGGTGCACGTGTGTCCCCTTGCCCGCAATGTGGGCCTAAGGTCAGGCACCCCCTATATAAGCTGCCTTCGAGAGTGGGTGTGAGGAGATAGACTTTCGCTTGCCTAAGATGTTGCGGTTGGATAAGAAGGTCTTCGAATGCAGGACAGGGAGGAGTTGCTCCCATCCAGACGTAACATTGTGCGGGAGAGCTCGTGCCCGTGGGAAAGAATACCTAAGAACTTTAGAACGTTTATTGTGCGGGAGAGCTTGTGCCCGTAACTTGGAAGCAGCTAAGAACTTTAGACCAATGATGTGGAATCTGAACCACTGTAAATACCATGTAAGATAATAATGTAAATTAGGCAGCGAAGTGAATAAATGTTTAAAAAGAAAATATAGCCACGAACCGTAACTGTTACGAAAATCCAAGTTTCACATTTGTGTTTACGTTTCATAGAAATACTTTGAATTTGATAATAAATCATGCATTCAAATTACATTACACATAATCAAACTGATGATTTCAATTTAAAAAGTGCAAATGCCGCGAAAATCATACGGAGCTAAGCTTTTTTCATATTTAATTTTAAGGGTTTTTGAGGCTGGGGTTCAGTAAGTTACTTTTAAAAATTTAAACATTGTCAATTATCTGGGGAAAATAAAGTTAAATATTCTTAAAAATTAAACACTTGGTTTTAACCGAGTAAAAAGGGCACAATTTGTTTGAAAAAAATGTATCCATCTCTCTTCAGTTTTAATGACTAATTTTTGAACTAAATATAAATTGTAATTATAAACCTAACATCAAAAATTTCAAAATAATTTGTCACATAATTTAAACACTAATTTTTTCGTAAGTGCTTAGTTGCAAACGGTTTTGAAGTTCAGTATAGAGAAACACTAAGAAACATAATTTTAATGAGCGAAGGTTGATTTTTCGCGAGTAAACAAACTATTAAACTGTAAGCAAAATTAAAAGCTAAAATTCTGTACGCCTTCCCTTAAATTGATTACTCTTCCCTAGGAGCGACTGGTAAGTTAAATTTATTTTTACTAATAATTTTAATTTTTGGTTCCTTTCCTGTCTCTTCTATTTTTCCCAACTTCCAGTCTCTCTTAGGTTTTAATTTACAAGAAGCTAAACTTCCACAACATTTTTATTCAATACTGAATCACTGAAAATGGGAGGAAAAAACAGTGCATATATTTAAATTTTCTCTTGCATTCGCCTTATTTTAAGCAGACTTGCAGCTGAAATTTTAAGAATAAAATAACATGATTTTTCGACTATACCCGATCATTTTTTGTAAATATTGTATCTGGTGCAATTAGCATACTATTAAGAAGCATACGGATAATCCTGAATTTTTATATAAGCCAAGCAATAAAATGAAATCATAAGATTTAAAGCATACATTAAACTAAGTAAAGTAATAGTTCGAAAATTTTAAAAAATATGTAAAGAAATGTATTGCGACGTCTAGGTAAAAAGAAGTGGTCTGTTACTTACGAGTTTCGAACATGGTTAGTAATCTTTATGCTAGTTCCCAATGTAAAAAATCGTTACATGCGGAAGTATATTCAACCTAGTAGTGCAAGGATTTTTTCCCCCTATCAGGCCAAAACTAATTCAAAATTTGTTAGAGGGAAAGTTAAGGATTAAAAACATTTTTTTTTTAAATTTATTGAGACATCTAGTTAAAATTAAATGGTATGCTACTTGGGAGTTTCGTACATGGTTAGTAACTTTATGATAGTTTCCACTATTAAAAAAATGCGGAAGTATTTTCAATCGAGTAGCGAAAGGATTTTTTTCTCAATCTGGCTTAAACTCGTTGAAAATTTAATTGCGGTAGAGCTAAGGATTAAAAAACAAACACAAGTATATAAATGTATTAAAGGCATAAAATCACACTTTGTGTTAGTGTCGAAGTAGTTCGAAGCAATTAAAATCCATGACGGAATTAACAAAAGCTATTATAAATTTCAATATTTTTGCATATAAAAGTAGGCGTACATTTTGAAATGATTAAATACATGGAAATGGGTGAAAGTAAAAGATGGCTTTAATAAGGGGTGTGGGGTTCTATTCTTGCTGATTTTCCTGGCGTTGACATCTTCAAGATTTAGCGCTATAAATCAAAAAATAACTAACGTGCTATAAGAACGTAATATTTTCCGCTTAAAATTCAAATTTCATTATCTGTAAAATATTTTTAAATCTGAGAAACTTCTAAAATTTATTTTTTCTTGGTACTACCTTTATTTTCAGTTCTGGCGCACAAGAATTGAACCCGGGTTCCGGACCAAGAAAGAAAAATTTTAGTTTGACGTGCTGAATATTATGTTCAAATATAGAACTATTTCATTAAAAATCATTAAGTATTCTCACTAACTTCTAACTCTTAATTTGAAATTTAAAACTAACAAATTGATCTTTAACGCTAAATATGTAAAGCCAGAGTACTCTATGCTTTTTTAAATCAATAGACTATACTTAAAATGGATAGCTTCAAAAATGGGGGGGGGCAGTGTTGCGTGTTAAATATTATAGTATAATTTTATTCAAACTATTTTACTGCAGAGTGAAATATAAAAAAAAGTAATTAAAAAAAATATTTCATTAAATCGGCATTGTCTAAATTGATTTCAAATATTTGATGCTTATCATTTAAAATCTTTCGGAGGATTGGTATCGTTTTTTCTTTAACTAGTATACTCAAACACTAACCAATCGAAATTTTACTTTTTATCATGCATCAAGGCTAATTTTATACGGAGGAAATCATTGCGGGGGGGGGGAGCACAAAACAGAAAATACTACCGCTTAATTTATTGCCCTATTAAGAAGCGAGAGGCTCTTGATATTATCTAAGTATCAAAATCAAGTCACAAGATTTAGAGCATGAATGAAATGGAAAATGTTGGTTCGAAAATATTCAAAATTCATCTGTTAATGAAAAGTCGGCTTACATTCAAATATGCTTCTTATAAAATATTTAACTGTAGGAAACTGCTTTCTGTCAAGAAGTCCTAAAAATTTTAACCAAAACACATTACAGCTGTAAAATTGATCAGTTAAGTTTCTGAAAAACAATTCCAGAGGGAAGCGGCTGAAAAGGAAAGTATATTTTTAATCGAAATTTGAAAGTATCCGGAAGTTTTCCTCGTTAAAGCTTTGATAGTACAATTGCACATCAATAGGTGAAGGAAAAGTTGTACTTTATCGAAATCATATTACGGAATGAGACTGAGCTAAAACATACTTCCACCGTTCAAGTAATTCTAATCGATATCAACGAACACAAAGCTATGCTTTATACATTATGCTTTTCTTTTAATGTCATATTCGGCTTTTCTATTACTGTCGCATTTTGTTTAAGATGTGTGCTACATTATATGGTGTACAAGAAATTCCGGCATTCTCAATTGAGGAAGAGCACACTCTCAAAAATGGAATCCTCATTTTTTAAGATTCTTCAATCGTCAAGAAAATCTCGTCATTAACGATTCTTTCCTCGCGCGATCACGTGACTTAAAAAAGTTGCTACACAAATTTCGCCAATTTGACGAAAGGTTCACTCTGAGCATTTTCCACGAATCCATTTCGTCAAATACGACGAAAGTTTCGTGAGATTTGAGTATGCATTTCTGAAAGTGAATATGGGTCAGCTCCTGTTTCCTGTAATTTTTTATCTAAATTTCTACAAACTTTTAAGTTTTACCTGGCAACACTTATCACACTTAGGCCTATCGTTCTTATTTAAATTCCCCTGCTTGTAACTCCTAAATTTTAATTAGCATAAGTTCACATTACTTGGTTGCCGTTACTACCATTGGCTTACTTTCTTTCATTACCCTTAAGCAGTTGTAGGTTAAAAATGATCTACAACTGGTAGATGACCTATTTTTATAGAATGCTATTAAGTAGAATTAGTATTACATTTTTATTTAATAAGTATCAACTTTCTAAATCTGGAATAATTAGATGTTTTCAGAGGTATAATTTCAAGGGCAGTTTCAAAAGCTGCACGTAACTACTTATAAAAATCAAATTTTAGTTTAAATGAATAAATCCGAAAGAAGGAGGTAAAGCCTTTTTTATTAAGTTGTATGCAGAAGAATGGGGTTTTAGGCAGAAAAATGAGTTCAAATTAATGAACTTTTAATGTATTGAAAAGAAGGAATACGTTTTTGAAGGCATCTAGACAGAAACGCCAAAACAAATTGGCAAATTGTTACAATGTTTAATTTGCTAAATGTTTCCTCTGACGAACTGTCCGGCCATTAAAAAAAATGCTTCAGGAGATTGTGTTAATTGGCTTGTTTTATGGGTTGCATTCATGTTTCAGTGCCTGCAAATGTTGGGAACTATTTGTATATGTGATGTCGTTTCCCATCCTGCATTATAAAATGATGCTTATAAAAAAAATATTATAATAAACTGGTTTAAAATTGCTTGCTATTTGTTGAAGTATAACTCGTATTTGTACTAAAATATTTAAAATATATTCAACTGCTTTGCTATGGTAATAGCCAGAAATTTCATCAATTTGTGGCATACATTATTAATTTTACTTTAAAATAATAGTGTGCTCAAGGCAAGTTTTAACTGCACTTACAATACCGTTCTATGACGGGTAATGAGCAAAGTTTTTTAAAACTAGAGATTTTACATTGAATAATTCATTCAAAAAGATAAAACGCTTTCAAAATTTGCATTATAATTCTTTAATTCTGAAGAAATTTTTAACATTTAGACTTTTCTATTAGTTAATAAAATTGCATTCTTCAAACAAATTTCATGTTTTAAAATAAAAACCTTAAGAAATGTGTCAGAGCCCATAGAAATGAAACATTTGGTTATAACAAAGTTTGATATTGGCTCCCGTCTTATGGTTTGGAATTACATGGTATGCGAATTCATGTAATTTCGGTAGTTTACTTTCTTGAAGTTTACTGTTTTCTTGAATGAAATTATATTAGGCATAGGAAAGACAGAGATTGCATTTCATTTTCACATTCCAGTAATTTTTGTAATGTTAATTCATTTATCCCACTTTTACCAACCGGATTATTTCTGCCCTTCATCTCCCTCCATTTATCGTGTTTATAATATTTATTTTTGTTATGTTAGCAAAACTTATTTTTTTTCTTTTGTAGTTAGCTTATAATTAATATAAAAGACTAGTATTAAAAAAAATCCAGAAATTGAAATTGTCACAATCGCATCTATTGAACTTCAACCGTGTGAGTGCTAATTTCGAGTCATTATTAGTAATCTTTTATGCTTGTAATTATTATAAATATCTTTTCGGATATATTTCTAGCAAAGGTACTTTTTTTTTACTAAACTAGCTTTAAATTGAAAGTTAAAATATGATTTAATAGCTTCGTTGGAATGCGGTTAAATTTGTTAAATAAAATTCAACTCGCACTGAAATTTGTAAAACTTGAGTGAAATAGACACTTTAAAATACTAAACTTTAAAAAATAGAATGAAGTAAAATAAGCTAAAACAGAGAACAAAATTTTCCTGATAATCACGTTTTTGGAGTTAAACACTGCAATGTAAATATATATGTGTATTAAATGAAGATTATTTTACAAATACGCAATACATTTATCAAGCCATAAAGAAGATAAAAAGCCTAAAAACTAGTATCCCATTCTACCCAGCAGTTGCTTCCGGTAAACTATTCTAAATTCCTTCAAACCTGCTGAAATAAATTTTCCTAAGTCTAAATTTAAGATTTTACTCTCCTGTAATGCATTTACACTTCTTAGTTTAAAAATGTTTAACTCCGCCGTTTTCAGAGAAAAACGCATTTATTGGATATGTGGAACATGCGTCTTTTCTTGGCACTAAATGTGGGTTCAATTCTGGCGCGCAAGAATTGTTCTTTTTTTAGTGTCAAAAAAAAAAACCGTGATTTTAGTTACCGGACAACGTGTTGATAGTTTACGAGTGCATTAAGTATCCTCACTGTCATCTAACTCTTAACTTAGGTTTAATCCTAACAAAATTAATTCCCTACTTGAACACTAACGGAGTAAAGTGAGAATTCTTAATGCATTTTGAATCGGATAGATGAAAGTTAATAACGATAGTTAATGGGATAGGTAACGTTTCTCTAATGAATGGGATTGAGTTAGTGGGATGGACAACTATACTTGCATGAAATGGGATTGAGGACATGTGATAGGTAACGACACTTTCATGAAATGGGATTGAGGACATGTGATAAGTAACGACACTTGCATGAAATGGGATTGAGGAAATGTGATAGGTAACGACACTTGCATGAAATGGGATTGAGGAAATGCGATAGGTAACGATACTTGCATGAAATGGGATTGAGGAAATGTGATAGGTAACGATACTTGCATGAATGGGATTGAGTTAATGTGATAGGTACCGATACGTGCAAGTGGACATACAACGTTGCACTAATTAAACATTTAAAGGAAATATTTCGTAAGAATTGCGTTATTACACAATCAAAAGTAAAAGCTCAGAAAAAAATGTAAAAATAAATTACTCGAAATAAGCACTACTTCAATTTCAAATATTTTTCTTGTATTTTTACCATCGTTTTCTGATTGGCATTTGAGTTTACTTTAAAACTCGTATTCCTCGTAACATTAAATTCGTAGCCTGCAATAAAATAAGTCCGGAGAAATCTAAAGTATAATTTATTAGTTATTTTAACAATAGATAGCTGCAATTTTCGACATATTTTAAATAACTTGCTTTGGTTCCTAAGTAAACTTATATGAAGTATTTAGTAGTTGTAAAATTCGCCGGAAAATGAAATGCAAGCTTGTGTCGCAATTTAAAGTTCAATTTTGGATGGTTTGATTTTTTTAAAACCAGAATAAAATTAGGTGTTGGGCTAGAGAATTTGTTAGCTAGGTTTATTTGTGATATATACTTTCATAATCTAATTGTTATTATGTCTGCTTTTAAAACGTGTCCTCAAATAATTTGTTTTAGCAGTATACTTGAACGAAAAATAATAATATTGAATTTGTTTTATGATGATTAAAAATGTAAGTTTTCAATAGATATGCCTTAAGATTTGCTTTACAAAATTTTGCATCAGGTACTAAATGTTACTGTAATTTAACAATAGAGCCAATCTATGGAAAATGGCAGTTTCATGCAACATATGTAACAGCTGTATTAAATTTTAAAAAGTATATGAAGTCTTTGTATTAGAAATCATGTTTAAGCATTTGTTTCTCATTAGCTTATATTTAACTAGTACGCCCGGCAGTGATACGAAATGACCGCTGTTCTAGATATTATAAATTGTAATTAAAATGATTTGTGCAAAGGTGTCTGCTAATTCAAACTGAATTACCCAGATCAGGTGGCGAGGACGCCCCTTCGCTTACAGCCCCACACTACCATACATTTACTTACTATATAATCAAGTTGTTTGTGAAAAATATATATTTATCATCGAAAGAACTTATTGAAAATTTTATAATGCTTTTCAAAACAACAGTTTTAACGAAACTGGGAAAAAAGAGCGCTGCCACTCTAATAAGAAAAATATGAAAGAGGCAGACAATAAATAAATTAAAAAGAAAGGATTAAATTAAATTCGCGTATAAGTTAATTTTAACGGAGATTGAAATACAGCGAAGCCTCACTCAATATGACGTTAACGGAGATAAACGTTTACATTGTTATTAGTATATTTGTTACATTTATGACAACAACAATGGCAACTGAATTGATTTGTTTGTTCACACGGCAACTGTAATTATGTTTGGAATGAGGGCAACAATGCAAAAGTAAAATAAAACGGGTCAAAAAAAATCATTGAAAAAGTTTTAAAAAATAATTTAAAAAAAAACTAATTGAGTCACAACTTTCATTTTTGCGGCGATGCGTTTCTCGGGTCGTAAACATTAACCGCGCGGAATGTGGTCCCGATCGGTAAAACGGTCTAGGATCCTATCGCGGACAGACACAGACAGAATAAGCCGCTTATATATAAGGTAACTATTTTTTAATATTTAGCTGTCATGTGTGAGGACAAATGTCTTAACATAGAATGGACCAACACCAATATTTTAAATGCACATTTTATATGGTATCTAGAACTTAGATTGAATTTACCTTTTTAAAGGCTTTAATTGCCCGATTAATTCGTGATAATAATTATAAATAAAAATACAAGAATGAATTACTTTGGTTTTGATATGTATAACATGTAATTTGAGGTTTGTTTTGTCATTAAAACCATGTTTAATATTTTGCACAATTTATACCTTTGTTACACGTGAAAATCTGCAATTATTTTGAGTTTTGTTTTCTGATGGAAGAGTTATTTTTATGAATTTAATTTTGTCAGATTTTTATGTCTTTAAGCACGCTGAATGTTTAATGTTAGTGAAATGTAAAGTTTGATTGATCGAATTATTTATTGCTATGGAGTTATTACTGTGAATTAATACTAATGAAAAATAGTTGAGGTTAGCCATGTAATAAATATTATAAATTTTAACGTCTTATGTGTTTGAATCAGTATTTTTGTGCTACTAATGTAGTGTGTGTCATTAAAACTGAATGAAGTAATATAGTTATTGGTTGTTTCTTTAATATATTATATATATCAGTATTTCATGCAAGTTAATGTTGAACGAACTCTTGGCTAATCTTATTTAGCTGAATTGTTTTTTCCTTTTTTTTTTTGTTTTAAGACTACGATGAATCATAACATTCTTTGTGCTCTTGATTATTTTAAAGTTGCCTTATGTTGGTTGTAGATGAAGTTTTAAAAGTTAAAAGTTTCATGCCTTTTTCAAAGGGACACTTATGCCATCTTTTGGGCAGACAGTATCTAAAATAGGTGGCTAACTAAAACTCTCAAAAAGCCAAGCAAATAGTTAAGGTAAGCATTGAGAAGTTTTATATTGCTATCCATGGTTTTCAGACTTTACCATTCTCTGAAAAAGAAAGATAGGGCTTTTGTTTGGTGAATTTTTCCCTTTCATAACCTAAGACTAGGCTCTTTAAAAGCGAATGTGAAAATGTTCAATTAATTCTAATGCCTTGTCCAGGAGAAAATTTGCAAAAGAAATAGCAAAATTGCGCTGAAAATCTAATTTTTTATTACTCTAATTCTTGAAGAAAATTTCCCATTTTTAGGGAGTGTAAATGTAAAAAAAGTTCAATTAAGCAAGAAAATTGCCAAGTATAAAATTTAATAAAAGTAAAGTTTATTCATTTACAAATTTCATGCACTACATTGACCTGAAGTAAAGGCTTGTATTTCTAAAATTTTCAATAGGAAAGTTTAGAAATACAAGCCACTAAATTTCGAGTGGAATTTATCATTAGATGCTAAATTCCACTTGGCATGGAAAAGACCTTGCATTTTATTTTCAGATTACATTGTATTTGTTGTAATTTTCAAATTTGGCTGATTAGATTTTGTACGCATTCTTTCGATTTCTTAAATCCACCATAGTTGACTCGTTTCAGTAGAAGAATTTTTCACCTTAATATTTTATAATTATCTTAAAGTTCATGAAGAGGAAAATGCTAATACCGGAAAAAACGTAAGCAATTTTAACGACTCGCTATGATCTTTAAGAAAATTTAAGTGTTCCGTTTCCTTTTGAGTTTCAACATACCACTAGCACGCCTTATGTTTCAACTGTATTCCTGCGGAAGTGGTTGGTGGTGTTGCTAAGGCTTTAAATGCATTAAACATTCAATCAAAAATATTTTGTTAAATTGTGACTGAAATTGTTTGAAACAATTGGAATTTATAACTAAATTTACAAAAGATTCTTCAGGTAGGGGTCCATTTTAAAACGACAGAATACAGAAATTGAAATGGGTGAAAGAAACTTAAATAAATGTTAAGTACGTACTCTGTATGGTTTTTCTCGGTGCTGACATCTTTTGTATTTAGCGCTGTATTTTTGTCTCTTTTAACGTGCTAAGTAAGCGTTACGCTTTCCGTTTGTAGCTAAAATTTCGATACCAGAAAATATTTTTAAATTTGCTGCATTTCCAAAATGAAAAGCATTTTTTTTTTCTTGGAATTGTACCCTGGTTTAGTACCAATAAAGAATATCTTTTACCTACTCAATATTGGATGCGATATAGAATTGTCATTAAAAAGCATAAAGTATCCTCGAGATCCTCTAACTTTTAATTTGAAATTCCCTTCTAGCAAACTAACCTTTACCTTTTAACATTAACTATGCTAAGTGAGGGTACTTTATGCTTTTTAAATCGGCTAGACAAATTACGTATTACTTTTATTAAGTATTAGACATAGTGTTAAACATTTTAAATTTGTGACAAATTTCTAAATTGGGCAGAATAAAATAGAGATGATTCGTGCAAAAAGGGGAAAAAAAACTTTCAAATTACTCCAAGTCAGCAGTATCTAGTATTTAACGTATTCGTCATGTATCATTAAAATTAGCTCGCAAGTAGGTTTTTTTTTCTTTAACACGAAGTACTATCAATCTTAAATTCAATATTTTTATCATTCGCTCTGAATTAAAAACCGTAACGGTAAATCCAAAATATGTCGACCCTGAGAAAAATTAGTGCAGAATGGTGCACGCACCTTTGTCTTTCCCTTGCTTCCATTTCCGTGTTTCATAGTTTTAAAGTGAACCCTATTTGAAATAGCTTTTGTAAATTTCGTCATGAATTTTAAACATTTTCAACTGCAATTGAACAATATGTTTTGATTTTATGTTTAGAACATTTAAAGCGTTAAGAACAGTTTGAGTTTAGGCCAGTTTCATGAAAAAATACGGTAAAAGAAATCCCATTATTCACTTTTTTCCCACTGGGTAAATTTGCTACAATTTTAAAAGCATTTTACAGAACTTGCCACTTACGCAAAAATGCAGTAAAATGGGGTTTTTATTAGTAGTTTGTTTTTCTTGCTAATCATTATAAATAGAAAGTAAAAGAATAACCTACTTAGGATAATATTGGCTTAGTGTTCGCATCGTGCAACTTGTGGTTTATTCTGTTATTAACGACATATTCCAAATATTGTACTTTTGTTACATATTTAACTTTTCAAAAGTTTTGATTTTGTCGTCTTTTAACAGAAGAGATCCTTTAAGGATTTAATTTTGTAAAATTTCTCAATATTTTGATGACGTATTTCTCATTTCTGAAAAGTAGTTTCTTGGAGTTATATACGGCTGGTAGAATTGTTGAAATATAGTGTAATTATACATTTCATTTCTAGAAATGTTGCTGATTAGTACTGTTAAACTTTCTGCCATGTAATTTATGCATTGTAAATTGTAAGGTCTCCAAAGCTTAATTCGGTGTTTATACTATGTATTGAAATACTGTAGTACTATAATACTATTCCTGTATCTTGTGTATAAATATATTGTGGTTTATATCGAATGGTGAAACTATGATAACGTTGTATCATTAAGAATGAATTCTGTGATCAGCAATATCAATTTTTGATAATTACAATAGTTTTATCTATTAGAATGTCATGTATAACGAGTACAATAAATCTTATTTAGCTGAAATGTTTTTTTTTCCTTTTGTTTATCTGTTATGCAATGAGATTCAAAGATTCTTCTTACGCTACAATCCAATTTATGCTATTTTTAAAATATTAATAAAGCGTATGTACTAAAACTATAGAATTTCTTGTCGTTTCAAAATTATTGTAACGTAAAATTCCCCGCAGGGTTTGTCTTGGACACTCAAAAATAAGCTACTTACCAAAGCTCTGTAAAAAGACATGCAGTTGAGGTAAGCATTTATAAAATTCTTAGTTTTTATCCACGACGATTTTGTTTTGTAAAGACATTACCGTTATTGTAATAGTATGAATTTTGTTTTAGTGGATTTTTGAATGTTAAATGGTTTGAAATTTAAGCAGATGCTGGGTAGGAGGACTCTTTAATATGTATAGACTAGAGCAAAGGAGAATTAGAGAGGGCAAGATTCAGTCGTTTAAATTCTTTAAAACAAAAAATGTTGATGGCTACAGTTGTGTGCTGAAGGTAAAACCACAAGTCATTGTTTTAAGCTTTTCAAATCTCGGGCTATTCTTGAAATTAAGAAAAATGACTAATTTAATAGAATTGTAGGCAGTTGGAATAGTTTACCGAAGGCAACTGTTACTGCAGTGGGGTAAAAACTTTTAAGCAGGCTTTTGATGTTCATCGGGGATTGTTAAATTGACTAGGACCAGCCTAGCTCTGTCCTGTGCCCGTTGCTGGTCGTCACTTTTGTATTTGTATTTAAGTTTTTTTGGTGATTGGGTAGCAATAGAAGTTTTAAACTTCACCCAATGTCAGCGTGATTTATTTAGATCTTTAAGTTATTTAAATACGAATGCCGCTCTCAAATGAATTTAGCAGCTACTTGCTTTGAAATCAGTTTTTAGGAAACGGTTTTTGCCCCCAAAAATGGGACAAAACTCCACAGTGCGTAACTAAGCCTCAGGAGGAGAATTTCTACGGGAATTGGAAAATGAAGTTAAACATGATAAATTGTTTTTATTCCTTTGGATAAAGTAAGATTTTTAAACATATAATAAAAACAATTAATGCAATTTACTAATAGTAGAAAAATCATTCAGTTTATACCTTAAACTAATGGTTTAAAAAAAATTTTTAATTTTTTTTTTTTGAAAATGATTAGAAATTTCACATAGGGGAATACTTCTGTAAAAACAGTTTGTTATTTCTCTTTCTTCGGGATTTCCTTCTAAACATTTCTTTTTCTTGACTTATCCCGAAGGGAAAAGTCCAAATGAGAGTTGCTGTCGTGTAAGGACATTTCTCTTTTAGACTCTGAGGTCTTAGCACTCTCGATGAAAATTTGCTTCTGGGCATGAATTAACGAGTTAACTTTCAGTATGTTGTGTATCAGCATTAAATGGGTCGAATTTGTTACTCATTCAGGTTAATTTTGGACCACATAATATTTTTTGGTATATTTGAGTTCAAGAAAAAAAATAGAAGGTTCAGTACTGCACTTAGCTGCATAGGTTATAAAATTGTTTTTTTACTCTTAATTTTACAACATATATGGATGCAGTCTTGCGAAAGTTAAATGTTTAATAAAATAATTCTGAAGTCACTACTTGGAAGCTATTTTTAAATGCTGGTTCGAAGTTGTTCTATGCACTAATCATTAATTATACAAATCATGTGGTGCTGTGAAATAAATCTTATGTATAAATTGTATTGTTCTGGTTCAAACTAAACTATACTTTAAAAATATTTTTATTTTAAATCACGTTCTGACGTGGTTCAAAGTTAATCTAAATAGAACGCGAGCACTTAGTAACAAGTGTATAATTCATTATTTAAATGGTTTTTATAATTTTAGTCGACTATGCAGTATTTTAGAAGTATTTCGTCAGTTTTATGACAGTAAATGGCAATACCATTAAAATATGAGTGGGGAAGTTAATCTTTGATGCACCATTTTTCTATTTTCATTCAATCAACTGTACTCTGCGTTCCCAATATTTATTAATTTGGAACTGTAAAAGATTTTCGTGTTAAACCAAAGCAACATTTGAATAATTCCATCACAATGTTGCTCTGACTCTTTGTCTTTTCCATAAGGGACCGAGCATTTTAAGCTCCCAAGTATAATGAACCAAGATTGTTTTCAATCCCCATACTCTTTTTCCAATCGATTTCTTAACACTAGATTTACCAGGCCATTTTTCAACCATTTCTAAACTTTCATTTTATACCATTTGAATAATTCAATTACTGTTGCTCTGACTCTGTCTTTTCCATAAGTGACCGAACATTTTAAGCTCCCAACTATAAAGAATCAAGATTGTTTTCAATCCCCATATTCTTTTTCCAATCGATTTCTTAACACTAGATTCACCAAGCCATTTTTCAACCATTTCTAAACTTTCATTTTACACCCAGTTGCTACTAATGGAAATAAAACTTTCTGTCATATTAACCTGTCCTACTTACCGTGCATTAGGAAAAGCCAATGCAATTGACCGTTGCACTAATATTAGTAACAAATTATGCAAAATGGAAGCTTCGAAACTGACAAAATGACTGGTCTGGTAAATGTAGTGTTCATGAAAATGCATCAAATCTTGCTTCTTTGGGAACTTTTCGAATTGATGATCCTTTCTGTATTAACAGTTTGAGTACCAAGCAGCGTGATCTTCAGATTTTATGTCGAGAAAACCCAACAGATTCGGGCATTCTAGACAACTGGTGGTGCATTACTAACTGTTGAACTCGCACGCGCAGATTTACTAACGCAAGTATATCAAACATCTCCTTTTAGTGTAAATACTACATTTTACAAGAGGTAGAATAAGTTCATCGAAAAAAAATAAACGAAGCGCTATCGCGCCGCTTGGTATTTCTCGACATAAAATTAAACAAGTGCTATCTACTCTTAACACTTTACCGACCGGTAGCGGTTCGAACATACAAAATTTGCCCTTATGCCCTTTCACCGCCCGCGCAGCCGCAGATTGTCCGCCAAATCTAACAGAAAGATCAAAAGTCGATTAATCGACGACCGGTCGGTAAGCGCTGGGGAGCAAACGTCGAATAATCGACGGCCGGTCGGTATGCGCTGAGAACAAAACGTCGATTAATCGACGGCCGGTCGGTAAAGTGTTAAGAACGAAAAGCGTGTCTCATAAACTCAATTTTAGGCAAGTTTCGTGAAATTACTACTTACTTAAGAAAGGAAAACGTATCGCATAAACTCAATTCTAGGCAAGTTTCGTAAAAAATACACTACCTACTTCAGAAAGAAAAGCGTATCTCATAAACTCAACTTTACGCAAGTTTCGTAAAAATACACTACCTACTTAAGAACGAAAAGCGTATCTCGTAAACTCAATTTTAGGCAAGTTTCGTGAAATTACTACTTGCTGCTTGGGTCTTTTCGTACATATATAGGAAAAGCGTGATTGCGCTGCATGGAATTCTTTGACAGTGTTTTCTCAAAACTGTCTGATACTCAAACGGTTAATCGTTGTAGTTCTGAAATTCTTTATTGATCTTCAGACTTGGTTTTGAAAGTAGTGTTTTCCCTCTTAAAATTTTTCAGTTAATCGAGTCAAATGAGAAGAAATTTCATTATTCTTAATGCAAGTTATTTAAACAAATAATTTGGTATGATGAATTTCCCTTTTTGCATTACCTCGCAATGAAAACAAAGCTCTGCACTTGTTGCTTTGAGAGAAAAATTAAAACATTCTGCACTCTTAAAAATAGAATCCTCCTTTTCGAAGATTCTTCAATCGTCAAGAAAATTTCGTAATTTATAACGATTATTTCCTCGTGCGATCACGTGACTTAAAAAAGTTACCACACAAATTTCGCCAATTTGACGAAAGGAGAGTGTGCACAATTTACATAAGTCTAATCCTAAAAATGTTTTGCATGGAACTGGAAACAGACTTGTGGGAAACTATATTTGGGGGTCTGTCTCTTAACCATGAAAAGTACCTGCCAAAAAATCGGTGCGTTTAGGATTTTTAAACACATAATAGAAACAAAAACTTTGACTTATTAATAAGAAAATAATTCAGTTCATATATTAAACTAATTGGTTTAAACATCTCGTAAAAGATAAAATTTTTGAAAATCATTATAAATTTCAGGGTGGGGAATACTTCTGTGAAAATAGGTTCAGTTATTTCTGTTCCTCCGGGATTTCACTGTATATCTGGATATAGTCATAGGGGCTTTACCCCATGCCCACTACCTGCCTTTAACTTCTTGCAGATGTAATCCATGAAGATTCTAGACCGAGGGTTCCCACCCTATGGGTTGAAAGACAGTTTTTATGAGGTTTCGACGTTACTCGTAATTATTAAGTTTTCAAAAAGTTACAAGAAAAAAATTTACAATCGATTTTTTACCCTGCTTTCTCGTAAAAGTAAAAAAAAAAAAAGAGGAAGAAATGTATAAAGGTAAAGCTATCGTTTTTAAAGTTTTATCTGATGAACTACAATTAAATAGTGTCTTAATTTTAAAGTTGAGGATAATGTCGCTGTGATCAGTCTGCTCTTGCAAAAGTTTATTTTGGTGACAAACTTTAGTAAGCAGAAACTAAACTCATTTCTATGAGAATTAACATAACAGTAGAAAAGTTTAGTTGTTTAAAATAAATAAAAATTAAAAAGAAAAGTTTACTTTGAAGAAGTTTTTTTCATTGATTGTTTCAAAAATATCGCGTTATTCTGCTAGTATAAAAAAGTTTACTGCAAAAAATTACTGCAAGTACTTTTTTTTTTTTTTTTTTTTTTTTCCCGAGTCAAACTTTATGGGGGGGGGGGGGGAATGTTGAAAAAAATTGCTTTCTAAATAGAAAATTAAACAATTAAAATACCATTTAATTGATCGTACTAAATTGAAATAATATAAGGAAAAGAAGGGAAAACTACTTAAAAATATTATTTGCTCAAGTCTCATCTATTTTGCTTAGTAATTTTTTTCGGTGCTCCCTTAACTGTTTGCCAGTTGTTTTGCTTTGTTTTGAAGTTTCAGTTGTTTACAAAAAGAAGGAAAATTAATGAACTGAATGTCTCATACGATAATTCGATTTATTCCATAAAACAAAAGGCAAATAAAAGGAATAGAGAAGATGTCGTCACTGAAAATAATTGGGCACTCCGCGGTTAATGTTTCGTTCGTCACATGGAAAGAAATGTATTTAGGGGCGTTCATAAATGATGTCACCCTTTTTCCCCATATATTTGACCCCCTCCCCCCGTTGTCACAAAATGTCGCACTTCAGCCGACCCCCCTCCCCCTTTGTCACATGTCACGCTATGTTGCATAATGCATGATGTCGCACTTCTTTTTACCCCCCCCCCTTGTCACACTTTGTCACAATTTCACGAACCCCCATCGAAGCGTGACGTCATTTATGAATGATCCCTTAATCAAAATGTTATTATAAATTCACATATTCTCTCTCTACAGGTCAATTGAACACTTGTAAAGCTGATGTAAAAATTTTTAATAGATGAATGCCTCAACAAACCGATTAACTCAACAAACAGGCGCTTGATCCATCCACAAACTAATTTGAGTTGCTCACTGTTTAAATGTGCGTCAATGAAAATAACTGGGCACTCGTGTTAAATTTTACACTGTCACGTGGTAAGAGCCGTACTCAACTAAAACTTTATTATAAGTTCACGTAATCTCTCTGTCTCTCTCTCTACATGTCAATTGAACATTTCGCACCCCCGAAACAAAAGTGACACAACTTAAAAATGACTTAAACTACTTTGCCTCCTATTGGCAGATCCGCCTCCACGACGTCTTTGTATATTCCTTAGAAATCGATAGGAGACAAAGTAGTGAAAGTCATTTTTGAATTGTGTCACTTTTGTAGCGGGGGTGCGATTTGTAAAGCTGAAGTAAAGAAGTTTTTAACAAAGATGAGTTAGTCAATTTGGCAAATGAGGCATTCGATTAACAAACAGGCGCTTGATACCCATCCACAAACTAATTTCAGTTGCTCAGTGTCTAAATTTATATATCAGTGTGTGTGCATTGGTATTATTTTTAAATCGATTGTTTAAATGTATAACAACACTGAAAAAAATAATGCAAACAAATAGTCTCAATCGACATGGGAAAAAAACAAAGACGAAGCTGAAAGAAATGATACTTCTCCCAACGGATTTCGTACAGAAATTCTTCTAGGACCTATAAACTGATGTTATCTTTCTGGGAAATACAAAATAGAATCGCTTTCTTCTATTTGAAAGCTAAATGCTTTTTTTATATAAGCATTTAAACTAGTGCATTGCGTTTTCCTTTTCTTTTTATGCTATATATAACCTAATATTTTACTATATATAACCTAACAGTAAAATCTAAACATTTTGTTTAGATTTTAGTAATTTTTTAATGTTTAAGATGGGTATTCTACTGAAAAGAATCAGTCATGTGTAAAATTTATTTTGCATAAAAGCCATCACATGGTTTTGTAGTATGAGAAACGTGATATGAAGAATGTAAATATGAAACAAGTTTCGCCTAGAACTGTAAGAGCCTACTTTTCCGTTTACTCCGAATTCAAATTTATAATCCAGCTATCTCTTTTTCATTTAGCTTTGGTTCTTAATTACTTCAAATATATCTTTTTCAACGGATAATACATATCCGTTGTTTCATTTATTCAGTCCTTCGTTTACTCATTCATGTATTTATTCGTCCATATACACATTTATGTATTTATTTTATCATTTATACACTCAGTTATTCATTCGTTCTTCCTTTCACTCTTTCATTCATTCATTCTTTCACTCATTCATTTATTCATTGAGAAATATCCTTAAAAATTCCGATCAAAAAATTTCGTAGGAGAATAGGCTCTTTTGGTTCTTGTTGAACTTCGTATTCGTACATGTTCTACATTGTTACATCTTTCCGATAAAGCTTGTTGCAAGCAAATCCGTCGCTTAGATCAGGATTTATATGGGATTGAAATTTTCTCGTAGGCGCTAATGTTAATTTTTTTGAACTGTTCAAAAATGAACAAAAATTGTTCAAATCAATATTTTACCCAGAGAGCTTCTTACAATAAGCTTGTTCATAGGAACTTTTATCTTGTGCCCAGAATTTACATAATTTGCTTCATTTTTGCCCATAGGCGCTAATGTAAAAATTTTTTCAACTGTTTAAAATTGAATGAAAAATTGTTCAAATCAAGAAGTGAAATATAGAAATGAGATGTCATCGCCGAGATCTTTCGAATTTTTCGAATCGGACAATTCGTTCAAAAGTTTTTAGGCGGGGACAGACTGACAGACAGACAAAAAGAGCGACAGACACACTTTTTCATCATCTCAAAACCCTACTTTAAAAATTTTTTTTTATTTTTCAATTTTTATTCAATTGCTTCACTTTTTTTTTTTTTACTTTTCTGTATTTTCAACGGTATTTTCACGATATATTAAGCCTTCTTTCATACTTTATTGTTTGTTTTTTTTAACTTTTACATGAAAGTAGGCTAAAACAAAAAAGCTCGTCCAGAACTAAACCAGCCTGCTTCCCCGTACACAAACAATTTTAGCATCAGCTATATATTTCTCTACATTTATATTGTTAGTCTCCAACTTGTTTCAAATATAATTTTTAACTGTTCAAACATGCTGCTTAAAACATTTTTTATGCAAAAGAAATTTATTAGTTAATGCGAAAAGGATATTAAATACTTTCTCTCAAAATTAAATTTGGTGAATTTACACGCCTAATTACTTTTAAGCTAAAAAAAATTACCGCCAAGAAAAACTTATAAATCTCAGTAGTTAAAAAAGAAATAATAATACTTTTAAAAAAAGCACTTATGTGAAAAAAACTGAATTAAAAGTTCTTTAACTCACAAGAAAATTAATTATTTTAATTCTAATTACTGACAAAAAGAAAGGGCTTTGTTGTTGTTCAAAAATGTTCTTTTTTAACAAATTGAGAGAAAAAAAATATATTCTTTAAAATTAAATTTTTCGAGAACGGAAAAAAAAACTTTTGCCCTTGTTGCTCATTATTGAACCATTTAAACCGATATCTGATCTTCTATTCGGTAATGGAAAACTGTACAATTACAATTTCTTTTGATTTTTAAAGGTTTTATACATCTTTAGTAGTTTTCAGGAGCATGGTGTTGTGGCACATGCTATGGTTTAGCTTTTGCTCTTAAGCTTAAAAAAGAACTTGTTTTAATCAAGACAAAGAACAATGTGTTTTTTCGAAAAATTTTATCTTGAATTTGGCATCATACAGCAGTAGGTTTAAGGACGAAAATATTTATACTCAGACAATTTGTCACCATAAAAAAACCCTTTCTAAATTATGCACCTTAGTTTTTCTTTATATTTTGTTACAAAATGTTATTAAAAAATTGTTATGTGATGTCCTAAATTCTCAGAAATATTTGTCTATTTACAGAAATACATTTTTAGGTGTCATCCTAGAAAATACCTTCTCGCGTCATTTGATTCATTTATTCTATTTTAAAACAACCCCAAGATACTTCATAATAAACACATTGCATTTACTGTTATTAAATAAAATATAATTTAATAGCAATAAATTGAGTTGTTTCAGAATCAAAAGAAAAGATGCCTTTAAGACATTAAGGTGTGTAGTATTTATACATAAAATTAAAAGCGTCCCGCAGTGGACCAATCGGCAGAAGCTCGGTTTCCGTTTAACACCGAAAGTGGAGCAACATTGACTGAGGTCATTGTTTGGGAGGGTGACAACATCTCGCGGCTGGTTGCTTGGGACCGTGTACGCTAAAGGGAGATGGCGCGCGTTAAATCCGTCGTGGCTCCAATGTCCTTCAAGTGAAACGATACTTCTGGAGGGGGGGGGGGGCAACCCAGGTGACGGTATCTCACCTGGGAGCTGGTTCAAAAATTTAAAGACCATATAAATAAGGTTTAATCAGTTTTCAGGCTCGTGGTTCCTCGCTCAAGTGAAGCTGCATATCACTCTTAGCCATGGATCTGTCGCATCTTCAGCGACTTTTTGTTTTCTCCACCAGACCCCTACCTGTTAGCCGAGGCCTTAGGATTGCTTACGCACGGGGAGAGGTAGTGGGGTCTACGGATTTTACATGCACATATCCCCAAGTATACATGGTGGTCTTCAGTGGGTATCGAACGCGCGACCTTCCAGGTGGAAGTCCGACGTGCTAACCACTAGGCTACCACGGCCCATCTTCAGCGACTGATCCATGGCTTCTTCTTCTGGACCTGGGGCAGGATTTCCTACGCCTGGGGGATGAGAAACAAGAAATTAAAAGCTAAAATAGAAGCCGAACTGGACTTGATCCAGCGCATATAACGATCGGTATTAGGATTTTTTAAGCGCGCTTTTTCATTATATTTTTTCTCCTTGCTCTGAAAACATCCCCCCCCCCCCTCCCTATTGGCATAGGTGATAGAGCATTAGGCTCCCGCACCATGGGCTGTGTTGGATACCCGTTCAGAGCATGAAGATATTAATCGTTATAGCACTTATTCAGCTAGTACGCTAGAAGTGAGGATAGCACAACTAAAAGCTTGTTCAGCGAAATACATATTAGTTCGAAAGATGGCTAATTGTTAGTGTAATGTAGCACGCCCTTTAATATTCATTCTATCTTTTTATTTAAAAAATCTTTTTCACTTTCTTTGATTCAGTTATACTGTTTTAGGACAAGATACTGAGAAAAAAAAATACATTCCATTTGCTCATATTAAACGCAGTATCGCACAATAATATAACACAATTTTTCAGCATCAAAAGAAAAGGTCATTTTACCATTTGGATATTCCCCGTATGTAGTAGATCCTTCTGTGAATCTATCTATTGTTCTACCACAAAAAAAAAAAAAAAAAGACATCTGACTGTCAGAGTGTAAGAAGAACCCATTCATGTTCAAGGGAGAAGCTGCCGGTATAAGGAATGTGTCGTATTCTGTTATTTCATTAGTTCTTTTAGTACACTTGATTTCTCCCCAACTGATGCTTTCTGTCAGTTTAAAAATTTGGTTCCTTTCAACAAACAGAGAAGCAAGCACTATGATTCGCGTGCTAATGAAAGCACCTGCGAAACGAACTTACCTGAAGCTCTGAGCGATTTGACCTTTTCTGCCATGCGCAGAAGCGAGCAAGTGTCAAAACTTCGTGGTCCAACTGTACAGAAGTTTTAGATGATAAAAAATTTGATTTTACACATTTTTTTTAATCTTTTTTTTTTTTTTTTTGACATATCTTAAGTAAGCAAATACTCTACACATAAAATGAAACAAACGCTTTAAGAATTTTAGTAAATACCTTTTATTTACAAAAAAAGAAAATTGTAAATTCAAGCCAAATAATGTCGCCAAACAAAGCAGGAAGACAGACTGTCTAACAATTGTATACCAATAAAACCTGTCTCAATTGCGTTAACTGAATTTGTTTCCGTATCTCGTTTCACATTGATAATACATTAGCCTTTCGTTGTATCGCTCTTTTCGGGGGACAGCAAAAAAATTGCGATATAACAGATGCCGTTAGAAATAAGTCAAAACAAGTGAACCTGCGCATGCCACCAGAGCATGGTGTGAAAACGATGTCAAAAATGAAGGTAACCATTTTCTTCCCAGAAAATTCGTTTACCTACCACGCTCCCTTTCTCGGTTACGGGGATTGTATAATTTGTATTTGTTCAGTCAAGTGCGAATCCCATCTGTACTAAAAGGTATCCCAGTAAACAACTGTCTGTTTCATTTATTAATGGGCGTTAGGATTAACACAAAAAGAACAAGTACAACGTCAAATGGTTTGGAGTAGAATCATTCTGCAGGCATGTAAGTTGGGCAGTGGGAGGAGAATTGCTGAAGAACGCCAGCAAATTCCGCAGAAAGGAAAACATTCCTTTGCTTTGTGGGGGAAAAAAGGGGTTTACTCAGAAATTAAATACTTTTACTTTAGAACTCAAATTTAAAATTTTGGGAGACATAGAAAAAGTGCGATATATCCGAATGAGCGATATAACGAGGCCCGATATAACGAGGGGTTACTGAACTATTCATTATGCTTCGCTTTCTACTTAATACTAAATTTTACGAACAATTTCGCTTGTCTTTTCGAGATGTATAGAACTTTTAAGCTTTAAATGCTAATTTTCAGTCTTTTTTACAACAGTAAGTATATTCAAAATAATTTTGAAAATAGATATTAAGCAGTTTTGTTTAACGTTTAATTGGTTTCTTTACAAAGAGCCATTTTAAAAAATATTAGGTCAACGGCATTAAAGTAATTTATTTAACTTGTGTTTCTCTACACTAACAAGCCAATTTTGAATGCGCTAGAATTAATTAGCGGTCAATGCGTAATAAAAACCGCAGCAGATATCTGCGTCACAATGTTTTCATTTATGCGTCACGTGGACATGGCTTAAAGCCTTAATTAAATTATTATTTTCCTTTTACCGCAGTCGTTATTAATCTAAATGCAAGAATTATGTTCAATTAGTTTTTACATTTTTTTTTCTTAATTTTATACTTAGTTTTTCGCGACTATTTGTGTAATTCTATTAACGATTAAACAGTTAAATATTTATTATTACCCTTTCACAAACAAATTCCTATATGAAATATTAATTTATGTCATTAATGTATACATTGTTTTAGGTTAAGGATTGAGATGCTTGCAACGAATTGACTTCCAGTTCAAGACATGTAAGGGAATAATTCATTTTATAATTTATTTTTCAATTTATTTATTTATTTGATTTAATCACTTATTTTATTTACTACTTTATTTTTGGTCTTAAATAATAAATTTGAGATGATTTTTGCAAAATATTTTTTTAAGAGTGCGTATGAAGAAAATGGCTGGCAATATAATTTTAATAAATACAATTTTTTTCGTTTTATTTCAATAATTGTACACGTCTGATTAAAGATTAGGACATATAAATTGAATTATTTTTTATTTGCATAACAATGCTTATTTTCCCATTCATATTGTAAACGCCACTTTAAGCGACCAGCTGGTGTAACTATTTTGATCATACAAGTGCCAATTTACTACGAAAAAACTTTATCAATAACTTTATAAATTTTAACATTCTAACGCTATCTCTTGATCACTTCCAAATTATTTATCATCAGTTAGAGACTCGAGAGGAATCCAAACCTTTCTATCTTTGAGGAAAACGCGTTGAAAGGTAAAATATATTTTTTAAATGTTTGACAAAAATTCTGAGAGTCACATTACATTTTAGCTTTATGTTAAATGAAATAAAAACCATTGCAGCGAATAGAAATGTCACAGAAATTTAATCGAAAAGTCAAACTATCAGATTTAACGTAGGAATAATGAAAGGTAAAATCATCATTATTTTGCGGAAAAGAACTGCAAACGAGTTCTTTATTTATTTAAACATTTTTTCCGAGGTATTATCTATTATTATTTCCATTCCAAAATTTTAATGGCATGTTTTCGCCTTTATTTATCAATCAATTATTTGGATAATTATTTATGTTTGCAATTATTAACAAGAAGTTCCGTCTAGAACTATACGAGCCTACTTTCCCGTATACACCAGCTTCAAATTTATATTCTAGCTATCTCTCTCTCTCTCTTTCTCGTTTAGCTTAAGTTCTTAATTGCTTCAGATATACCTTTTTTAACGGTTAATACATATTCATTCAATCATTAATTTATTCAGTCATTCATGTATTTATTCACTCAGTTCTCATCCATTCTTTTGCTTATTGATTTAATCATACATTAATTCAAAAATATTCATGAAAATCTCGATCAAAAAATTTCATAGGAAAATAAATTCGTTAGTTCGTTGAGAACTTTCTATCTGTACATGTTCTACGTCATAAGAGCTTTCCGATCAAGTTTGTTCCAAGCAAATCGGTCCGTTAGATCAGGATTTATGTAGGATTGAAATTTCCCCGTAGGCAATATGTTAATTATAATAATAAAATTACACGTTAATTGTGCTTTAAATTAACGTGTAATTTTATTATTATTGTTTACTTGCACAAAGTTAAATTATTTTTAATATGTTAATTGTTTTTGAACTGTTCAAAAATGAACAAAAATTGTTCAAATCAATATTTCACGCCAAGAACTTCTTCCAGTGAGCTTGTTCATTGGAACTTGGATCTTGTACCCAGAGTTTCCATTATTTTCTTCATTTTCGCCCATAGGCGCTAATGTTAAAATTTTTTGATATGTTCAAAATTGAGCAAAAATTTCTTCAAATCAAAAAGTAGAATATGGAAATGAGATGTCCTCACCGAGATCTTACGAATGCAAAAAAAATTTTTCGAATCGGACAATTCGTTCAAAAGTTATTAGGGGAGGTGGACAGACAGACAGCCAGGCAGACCGACAGACACACTTTTCCCCATCTCAATACCCTACTTTCAAAATTTTTATTTTTAAATCTTTATTTAATTACTTAACTTATTTTTGATTTTTGTTGATTTCTAGCGATATTTTCACAAGACATTAAGCCTTCTTTCATGCTTTATTATTATTATTTTTACTTTTACGGGAAAGTAGGCTAAAAATGAAACATTTTTTATGCTGAACTAACTAAAACCAATTTGTTACTTTCTACTTTTAAATTATTGCTGCTCTCTTTAAGTGATAGTGAAGAAGTGTGGTTCACTTAATACTTACTTTATCTTCTTCTAAAAAAATTTTTTAAATATGTTCTATTTCGTGCTTAACAAACAAATGTGAAATTTTTTGTGAAGGGAATTTTTGTGGTAATTCCTCTTCATTTGTTCCTTTTCTGCGCGTTGGTGAGCACACATAATAAAGCATTAATGATACATAAATGAATATGAAAAGTTGATAATTGTTCGGGGACATCATGTTTGAATTAATATAAATATTAAGAGAATGACTGACATATAGTTATACAAGTGTAGCTGTACAAATTCTACTTGCTGGCAAAATCCAATGTAACGGTACTGTTGCACGGTACTTCCACAAAAATCAGCACATGAAGAATGAATGCACACAGCATTTGCTATTTTCAAAAAAATTAATGATTGCAAAAAAAAAAAGCACCATAGTGCTTTAGGATCCAGTTGTTGGAACAGAACCAATGACTAATCAGTAGGGGAAAAGAGGTCTTGTTAAGTCGGCTTATGGAGAACCATTGATGCAGTTTATCAAAAATTGATACATTTTGCGTCAGCTACAAAGTGAAATTGTTATGAAATATTTAAATCTTAGGACACAGGATCGAACATGAAGATAGAACACAGCGGGGGGAAATTCCGTCAAGATCGGTCTAAGACAGAAAGTAGGGTGCCAGGTGACACCTCTTGCCAAAGTTAGTAGTTGGTTCAATCAACCAATAATTAAATAAATGTAGGACTCCCATTTTCTCACAGTAATTGGGCCGAGAAGTAGCAAGTGAATTTTAACCATTTAATCAAGAAACGAACATATTTTACAGCTTACAAAAAATAATTTTAACATTGAGAGAGCACTGCTTGGCCATTCTCTCCGAAGAACAACTAACTCAACTCAACTGACTGTAACACAACTTGTAACGCCTTTTATGCAAGCTCCGTCGCCAATCGGCAAAAATCTATTTCAGTTCAGTAACGATTGTAGTTCAGTTCCATATGTAAATCAGTTTAACTGTTCACCAACGGTTGTGTCGATCCCACATAAATGTACAAGGAAAGAAATTTGCAATTTGTAAATTTAAGATATTTCACTCATATTCAAATCTAAAAGTCAAGAGTGTAAAAGAAGGTTCTCTATATGAATTTTTTCAGTGAAATTCTGTCTGTGGCACAGTAATATTGACAAAAATAAACCCAAAAGCATCCTAGAGTAAAGTAATGAATGAGAGTTGCTCAAATTCCTTCTTTCCAAAATATGGATGAACAAAAAGTCTTAAGTAATTCCTCATGAGTTCTGTTAAAAAATAAAATAACTGTTTTGTCCTTGCCTCCCAAGAAAGTAAACCACCAACAAACTATCGGTTAATAAGAACAGTCACTCAGTCAGCAAGGAAACCGTAAACATGTCACGCGTTGCTGCTAAATCAGCAAACCTTTACACATAATTTCTCTGTCGTTTATATCGTCGTCGTAGGCCAAGATGGATATTTATTTTTGCTAAAAAATTAAATATCTATTTTGGCCTTGCCTCACAAGAAAGTAAACCACCAACAAACTCTCAATCAAGGCGAACAGTCACTCAATCCGCACGGAAACTATAAAAATGTCATACTTGTGTGCTAAATCAGCAAAATTTTATTTGTAATTTCTCTATCGTTTCTCGTTAAACATACTGTTCTGCTAAAAAAATTAAATAACTATTTAGGCCTTGCCTCACAGAAACTCAAATCACCAACAAACTCTCGATCAATAACAAAAGTCATTCAGTCAGCAAGAAAACCATAGAAAGGTCATGCGTTGGAGCTAAATCAGCCAGCCTGTATACGTAACTTCTCTATCGTATATATCGTCGTCTTAGGCCAAGATAAATACCTAATTCTGCTAAAAAATTAAACTATCTATTTTGGCATTGCCTCGCAGGAAAGTAAACAACCTAGAAATTATCTATCAATACGATTAATCGCTCAATCAGTAAGGAAACCTTAAGTGTCAGGCGATGGCACTAAATCAGAAAACCTTTGTATATAATTTCTCTATCGTTTATATCGCCGTCTTAGACCAAGATAGGTATTTAATTTTGCTAAAAAATTAAATTTCTATTTTGGCCTTGCCTCACAAGAAAATAAGCCACCAACAAAATCTCGGTCAATACGAATAGTCATTCAATAAGCAAGGAAACCATAAAAATGCCATGCTTTAGCGCTTAATCAACAAGCCTTTATATGTAATTTCTCTATAGTTTCTTGTTAAATATACTGTAATTGTAGCATTTTTATAACCACTACTTCCCATAACAAGCTTAAAGCACGCAATTAAATCATAGTGTATTAATAAGCTATGTGGAATGAGTATTAAAGCCGTATATTATCAAGCACTTTAGTAACCATGAATATGATGCGCAACGTGCATTAAGCATTTAACTTTTCCGTTTTATACCAACTTGAACATTGAAAGCAGAATTCAATTGCTTATTAAACAATATAGATATTACAATGCATTTCACAGAAAATATTAATAATGGCTTTCTTTCCAGATAAATTACTATGCTATTTTTGAAACATGCGCCCTCCTAACCTATTTTCAACAATATTTGTTAAATTACTTCAGCCATAGGGTTACAAAACATTCAAATGAAGAATTTCTGAATGTTTCGCAAAAAGCGGTTTGTTTCTTAAATAAGCTATTAGAGTGCTAAAAGTCATATTTTCAGACAGATTCATACGCCTCTAGTCTAGACTTATTGTCTCATCTCGCCCACTTAAGGTTGTAGATGATTTGTAGACGAGAGAAACGTCTAAAACAGTATTATGACAAATATATGATACATTAAAAAGAGCAATATGCCCGTTTTTAATATTACTTTACTCTATATATATGGTACTGTGAAAAACTTATGCGTCTCAAAATGTGCGTATATGTCTTTTTTTCCCTTTGTTAACAGGAATAGTTATTTTAATATGAATGCAAAGAGAAGCCTTCAGACTGTTTGCCTACTTATTAAAAGCATATATTTCTGACAACTGTGACAAAAGAGAGAAGAAAAAATATCACCTCCCAGTTTAAATATTGTGAAACAATCTTGATAGTTTAAAATAATCAAGTTTTCAGCTTATGGTATGGGTACGTTCTGCCGCCAATTAATATTTATATATGTTAACTACTATTACTAGTCGACAGTATGTCGTAGTGGTAAGGCGCAAGCCTCATACGCCTAAGATCGCAGGTTCAAACCTGACCTGAGTCGGTGGATTTTCAAGATGTAGAAAATCGTCTGTGCCCATGTCGTATGATTATGTATCATGTAAAAGTTCCCTTGAGTAGACATTCGGCTTGGATGCTCTCGGCTAAATTAAATTTCTAGTTCAATTTCTCATCAATAGAGTCCAGGTGCATCAACAGAGTCCTGTTTCCGGAGGAGAAACCGGACGTCAAAATTATCATGCGGCAATGGTACCACACTCATTGTGGTGCCTCTGAAAGAGATGGTACCAATCTCTCGGGAACGCACTAGGTCTGCAATTGGCAGTTGGCAGAAGCCAACAGCAGCCCATTAGAAACAAAAAAACAAAACTACTATAACTATGCATAATACAAGCTGAGTTGATTAGTCATGCCGTGCTTTCACACCAAATTCCACAAAGACAATATCTGAGCATGCGCTGAGCGTAATTTTGCCTTAAAAAATATTCTCTGCGGTTGCGCAGATGAAAAAGCAAAAGTTTTTTGTCTTCGTTGCCTTTGGCGGGAAATCACCTAAAGCATCTGGAGTGTAGCGTGGAACAGGAGTCTAGAGCAGTGGAGCAGCTATATTTTGCTCGAATTTGGAAGAGAGCAGGAGCAGTGTTATGCGTCACTTCTCCATTTCTTTTTTTTCTCCCAATCAAAAACATAAAAGAATAATAAATGATTTTATTTCTTTCAAATTTGTTTTTTTTTCTTTGCACAGTGCATATAAACCATTGTATATTCATTTATAAATAAATAGTTTATAAACGACTTCTTATTTTTTAATCACATACACATTTGCACTGTTGTTGTTTCTAAAGCCACTTGAACTAGGAATTAAGGCAGTATGGAGCGCCTTCCATTTCAAGCTGAGCACCAATGGTGGAAGTACGACTTGGCTCATAATGTACTTGGATGACCCCAAATAGCGCCACCTTTCTTTTCAGACCTATGCGTGAAGTGAAGGGAAAATATCCACGCACCGGTACCCTCGGAACTGCCTCGGGACTTCAGGGTCCACGGATTTTACATGCACATATCTCCAAGTGTACATGGTGGGTCTTCAGCGGCTCAGGTATCGAACCCGAGATCCTTCGATCCTAAGCTCGACATCCTAACCGCTAGGCTACCACGGCCCATATTTGCACTGCAAAACATTTCAGTTCAACTTTTCACCAAAAAAAAATAACGAAATTTAGCGGTAGCTGCAACTAACATTTGGTACTAAACTTGAACCATTGTAATGGTTCCCAGTTTCCCATTCATAGTGAAACTACACCATTTTATGGTTTAACTTAGTACCAAATGTTAGTTGCAGCTAAATTTCACCATTTTTTTTTTTGGTGAAAGGTTGTAGAATTTTTTACAGTGCGTTAATAATTTAACTATGTAAAAGCGATAAATAATGAGCCTACTCAAACTATTTGGAGCACGAAGTGGAGCTGTACTGAGTACTTAGAGTTCGGAACGGAGCAACTCAAAAAGTGGCTGCTCCGGATCCGTTATTAAAAGACAAGCTGTGCCTTCTGTGTCCAGATGATTCACCCTTTTACGTCTTCGAAAATAATGCGGCCATTTTATCTACGTCGTACATTTTACAAAAACTCGAACATTGAAAGCCGTTAAACAGATAACTTAAAAATTTAAAAACGGACTCCCCAAACTAACGTTCTGCACCGAGTGTTCAAATTCTTAAAGAAGTATAAGTGCTTTCACTTATTATAAAGCGCGAAAATATACTGCCTGCTTAAGAAAGAAAAGCGTATCTCATAAACTCAATTTTATGCAAGTTTCGTAAAAAATACACTATCTACTCTTAACACTTTACCGACCGGTAGCGGTTCGAACATACTATGCCCTTATGCCCTTTCACCGCCCGCGCAGCCGCAGATCGTCCGCCAAATCTAACAAAGATCAAAAGTCGATTAATCGACGACCGGTCGGTAAGCGCTGGGGAGCAAACTTCGAATAATCGACGACCGGTCGGTATGCGCTGAGAACAAAACGTCGATTAATCGACGGCCGGTCGGTATGCGCTGAGAACAAAACGTCGATTAATCGACGGCCGGTCGGTAAAGTGTTAAGAACGAAAAGCGTGTCTCATAAACTCAATTTTAGGCAAGTTTCGTGAAATTACTGCTTACTTAAGAAAGGAAAGCGTATCACATAAACTCAATTCTAGGCAAGTTTCGTAAAAAATACACTACCTACTTCAGAAAGAAAAGCGTATCTCATAAACTCAACTTTACGCAAGTTTCGTAAAAATACACTACCTACTTAAGAACGAAAAGCGTATCTCATAAACTCAATTTTAATCAAGTTTCGTGAAATTACTACTTGCTTAAGAAAGCAAAGTGTATCGCATAAACTCAATTCTAGGCAAGTTTCGTAAAAAATACGCTACCTACTTCAGAAAGAAAAGCGTATCTCATAAACTCAACTTTAGGCAAGTTTCGTGAAAAATACACTACTTACTTAGGTTTATGCCATACGCTTTAATTTCTTAATTTTAAGCGAGTTTTTTGTAGAATTCCATATTAAAGCATAGCCAAGAGTTTAAAGAAATCCTGTTGTGTATATAACAGATTTTTTAGACAGAAGTGTTTTTCGAAGAAATTTGACGCGCAAAATCCGTCAGTATGATCAAGAGAGATAAAGTCCCCGAATAATAATCCCTGAATTCTAAAACAATTAAGTGAAGGCGAAACTTCAAACTCACAGTCTATCAAAGCAGCGTAAACACGCATCATATAGTGTATAAATTTTAATTTTGAATTTCGTATATTACTATAATTATTATTAATGTTGTTGATACTTGAAATGAGAGTAAAAAGTGAAATACGCTCAAAACAGGATTTGTTTGTTTCTTTGTAAACAACCCTTTCAGGTCACATTTATTTTCGAGTCTTATTTGCTATTCTCAAGGATATGCCACAAACCTTAGTCCAATATGACAGGTAGAACAAGACAACACAATAGAATATTACAATACAAAGAAGGAAATACACCCAGGGGAAAGTGGGAATCGAACCCACGCCTCCTTGACTGCGCGCAGGCTGGCAGCGGAAACTGGTTCTACGACCTTTCGGCCCCTAAGGCCCCTCAAAACAGGATCTAGTCCCTGTTTGAGCCAACATTCAGGAGTATTTTTCTTCTTCTACTCTAGTAGAGGAAAAATTCAAAAATAAATTCAGGCACGGGTTCAAGCATATTTTCCACCGTTACTTCTTCTGTTCATATAGGTAAAATAATGATATTAATAACCAAAAGGCATAAACCGGGGGCATATAAAAGGAATTAATCTAAGTATGAGAGTGAGTAAGATATTAAACGAGAATTTAACTTAAAGTTTCAAACTATTAACACTTTATCACGCAACAACTCGGATTTATTTGAGGTTTTTTTTTTAGGGGGGGGGGGGAATTCTAGATAACAAAAAAATAAAATACACGGATTTCCGGATTTTTTATTTAAAAATGCATTTTTTTAAAGCCTCTATCACTCATAACTAGAATTTATTTGATGTTTTGCATTCGAGCTAATAAGAAAATATGAAACATACTTTTTTTCAGAAAAAAAAAAATTACTTAGTAGGAAAATTACAAAAACAGCGATCGAACGGTATGTTGCCTATACTGTAAAAAATCCCGTAAAATTTAAGTTACGCAGTTAATCCGTAGTCGCAACAGTTTTTTAACGTGTAGGAATAACTCTACGTGAATAAACCGTTACGACTTCGTAACTTTTACGGTTTTCCACAGACAACCCAGCTGCTGTTTTAAACCCGTAAATTATACGGGATTTTTTTTCAGTGCAACTACGCTAAGATAGAAAGGTAAGACTTTTTTCAAAAAGGAAAACAATTACAGTGAAGTAGGGCTATTTTTAAGGAATTCCATTAAATAAACCCTTGTTTAGATTGAATATTGAAAAAAAAGAACAACTTTTACGACTGATCAGAAACTTAAACAATTCAACATATTATTAATGCTGGGGTATCAATTAAAACAGAATTTTTTCTCTCTATCTTAGCAATGCTATTTCTTATTCGTAAATGGTAAGCGCCGGTGAGGCTTAAGCTGACAAAAACGAAACTTGTTAAGAAAAAAAAATACCCGAAAAGAAATATATACGTACTTTAATGGAATTTTCTCCTAATTTCTCCGAGAACCATGCCATAAAAGGCTCATAGAATCTATTCTTTTGGGAGTAAAATATATTTTTATCCGTTTCCAATAAAGGAAGTTTCTCTTGTCATGTTGGAAAACTCTCGAATAGAAAAAATATACATACGCTATTGGAAGTCAATGCATTTGGGATAATTTATTTTCCCTCTAGGAAAACCGTTCCCTTTTAAAACCATTACATTATAAGCATGTTTTGAATCTTTTCCAAATATACGTCTTGCTACGAGATCGGCGGACTTCACTTGTTCTTGGAAAATCTTCTTACTCTTGACAATGCACAACAATTTTATTTGCAAATACACACTGATACAAACACAAAAAAATTAAGCGCACAGCTCAAAGCACAAAGGCTTCACAGAACAGTTAAGCAACTGACAGAACTTAGAACTTAAACAACTGATTGAACTCAGAATTTAAAATTTAAGCAGCTGACAGATTTTGGAACTTAAGCAACCGACAGATTTTAGTAATTAAACAACTGACAAAACTCAAAACTTCAACAACAGACAGAACTTGGAAATTCTTAGACTAACTTTCTGGAGAGAGGTACCTCCTTTATAGTCTCGGATCACAAAAGTATGGCAATGAATGAACAGGAAAAAGCATGTAAAAGCTAGGGTTATCGATTAAGTTGCCAATCTTGGCAACTTAATACCTAGACACACGGCAGTGTGTCCGCCAAGTTCAGAAAGTCAGCCAAATTAAGATACGGCGATACCGGCCAATGTGTATATTTACCCGAACCATTTCGAGCTACTTTTGACTACACCATTACCCCAAAACTATTAGACCTACATACTTGAAATTTTGAACGTCTAATAGCGATCCCTTTAACCCTTAGGATATCAAATTTCATTGATGTACTTCTTATGGTTATGGAATTATTAAGATCTGAAAAGTGTCATTTTTATCACTCACTCACTCACTCATCAAAAACCTAACCTACTTCTAGGAGACTTAGAAACTTGAAACTTTGTATCAAGGTAGACAACTTGGCATATATAAAGGAAAAAATCCGAAATTTCAAAAAATTACATTATCTTCGAAGTTACTAGCATACTCATAAGTAGCATCATACCTAACGACTTCAAACGGCAACCATATTTTTCTGCCGTTTAAAGTAAACAATACTCTCTCGCGTTTGAAGGTAAATAATTGATAATTGATGCATTGAAATTCACTTTCCGCTTTAATTTTTCGTCTTAAGGCTTAACTCAAGCTGACTACAAAGAATGCAGTGTCGTAGTTATACAGAACTTTTCAACGTTTTAAATAAAAACGTAATTAAGTAAATATAGGTTTACGGATTTATTACGGAGAAGTGTAAACAGACGAAAAAAATCTTAAATAATTAATAGCGACTATTCAGCTTGGTTAATTTAGTATAACTTATCGTCAATATAAAAACACACATTTTAGCTTTTCAAAAATTAATGATATCCCAACAAAACATAAATGTGAAAAAAGGCCAAGTTCGATAGAACAAAAACAGCCTTCGGAGTAGTCAGTGCCAGCGATAAAAGAATTGATATCTAATGGGTGCCAAGTTCCATAGCTGATCCTTTGATCATGGCTGTAAGAGCGTACAATGTTCCTTAATTTATTTAAAAACATTTTTTTATCGGATTCCTAACTTGGCAAGTTTTAATTAAGATAAGTTACGTTAAAGAAGACGATAAGAAGACAATTAGAAATTAACTATAATAGCTTGCCACATGATTTTACTATTAAAAATTGCTAATTGAATGAGTTAAATTTTTTGAATGTAATTTACCTTAATTAACACTTTCCAAGTTAGGAATCTGATAAAAAAATGTTTTTAAATAACTTAAGGAACATTGTACGCTTTTATAGCCATGATCAAAGGATCTGCTATGGAACTTGGCACCCATTAGATATCAATTCTTTTATCGCTGGCACTGACTACTCCGAAGGCCGTTTTTGTTCTATCGAACTTGGCCCTTTTTCACATTTATGTTTTGTTGGGATATATATATAGGCTCTCAGGTTGGCGTCTAGGGGTTACTTCAATAACGACTCACCATAAAGATATAAAAAATGACTATATTAACGCTTAACTATTTACAAAAACTATTTACAGAACAAACTTCAAATAAGAACATCAACACCATTCAAGCACCGCAGCGCTTACACGTCGACACAGGACGGCGTCTTAGCCAGAACTACTTGCTTTCGTTGCTTTCCGCCTGATGGCGCTGCTGTCAATGTCTCCTTGCACCCTATATATATATATATATATATATAGTAGAAACCCCTCCTAAAGAACACCGCCAACTATTTTTGTTCCGGTGGTTTCCGCTATAAAGCAGTTTTACTGTATATAGCTTTTCTTCTGAAACTACTTTGAATAATAACGTAAAAAAAGAAAAACATATTCTCATTCTCATAATTCTAAATGGAGCGTCGCAGAGGCTGTGTTTTTCGTCATATCTAATACTTTTCTTGATTTTCTGCAAATTTTAAAGTATGTGTGAAAAAATCGTCTTAAATGCAGTGGAAACCAAGGAACCAGATAAATCAAGTAAAATATACGTCAAAATAAAGTTAAAGATAACTTATCAGCACATAAAAAAGGATGATAAGGGGTGCAGTTTCCGCCTCGAAGAGCGACAATGGGAAAACGTGATTTACTCAATGAAGCTATCACTGATTTTAGCTGTAACTCGTATAGTTTGTCTATTGTAGTGTTCGGCAACTATTCGTCAAAAAGTAGTTAACTACCAACTACTAACTACTCTAAACAAAACTAGCTGTAACTTGTAATTAACTACTTGTTTCTGAGACTAGTTGTAACTAGTAGTTAACGGTTCCCCAAAAGTAGTTAACTACTAGTTAACATGAAAACTGCCCAAAGAAGCGTTCCTGTCCGATCCATAGTTTACAAGAAAAATACGAAAAACAAAGTATGACGTCACTTCCGGTGCAAGGAAAAACTGCCGGTGCAGACTATAATGTTTAAAGCGAACGTTTTAAACATTATCGTCTGGACAGATATGCAAATACTGTTGTTTATATGTCCAATACAGTGTTTTTTCTTGCACCGGCAGTGACGTCATACTTTGTTTTTCGTATTTTTCTAGTAAACTATGTATCGTACAGGAACGCTTCTTCGGGCGGGTTTTATGTACTCCCAACGAGGAATCTAGCTGTGCAGAGTTTATGTGGTCGTTTTGGGACACCCTGTATTTTCTAAAATGTCTTTTAAAGTTCCGAGATACGTGAACATATAAGGTAATTAGTAGCAGTTTTTGATAAATACATATTTAACAGATCCTGTCTACATATAAATGGCTGCTATATTAGGGTTTGCGACACAGCACTGAAGCCTTAGTTATAAATATATCTTCAATATGTCGATGCCATCAAAAGCTTAGTGCTGAGTATGCTTCAGTATTAAAAGGTAAACATACAACTCTAGTTAAAGTTAAGTGTCGGAATTCTATTCCAAACAGCTCTAATTAGGAACATTAAAAGGCTTTCAGTGCTATCTCCAATCAAATAACAAAAAGGTATGTTAGAACTTCAATTAGATTTTTCTGACGGAGACAAATTTGTGCAGCCTAGTAGCAGCTGTATTCAATTTAATTGCTCAAAAGCAACGTTTATATACAGTGCGAAATATATTAGAGAGCATTTGGTAAATGAAATTTATAAGTATACGATAGCTAAAATGTTTGCATCTTATGCTCGTATTTATCACAAATAGTATTTTTAAAAACAAAACTTTATTCTAAAAGTATTTCGCTGTTAAGTAATCTGTTTATCATTTTTTATTACTTTCCCAAGAATCATAATTTCTGTTTACGTCTCCAAGATCTAAATCAGTTTTTATTTATAATTTGACGATACGTGATGCATTTCCAGACGAACGACACAGAATTCTGTTTACATTTATTGATTTTTTTTAATGAGAAAAACATGTCTTTCAATGGGAAAACTCCCAGCTGAGCTTTGGAGAAGATGTTTAGCTCATATATCTGTACAAATTAAAGTAAATACGACTTTCATTTGTCTATAAATTTCTGAAGCACTTAAGCTCGAAAAATTCAGTTCCAAAATATGGCTTAAAAAAAAAAAAAATAACCGTAGCTAAGTGCATGCCTTCTCCCCCCTCCCCCAAACGAAAATTGTATCTTAGATGTGGGATACTCTAAATAGCTGCATTAATGAATTTTAAGGATTGTCCATATTTAGGCGAGTGAAACATATTTGGAAAAAGTCTTAAGTTTTAACTGCGCTTAAAAGCGTTTCTTGCTTGTAATAGGTTCTTTTAACCTGATTTCAAAAAGATGGTGCAAAACATTTCATAGGAAAATATTATTCTGGGCACTTGATTGTTCAACAAGCATGCGAAAAATAATAAAAAAATTCATTAAATAATTACATTTACATTATACGTTTGTGAACCGTCTTCGAACCCCAGAAAAAACACACTACAACCGGAGGTTCACTATATACAACCTCGTGACCATTTCTTAGACTTTGATTGTTGTTTTGGAAAACTACATCGCAATTATATACAATTTGCTAATAAGTTAATAATTATTTAAATAAAAGTTAACTGAAAAATAGCTGAAATTTAAATTTATTCTTCTGAAGGTTAAGGAAGCTATTTCATCATCAGGTTCATCTCTTTTTTATTTTCCTTCACTTCAGATTCCTCTGCATGTGTAGTTTTAAAAAATTCCCTACTTTCTTCTCTTAGGCTGACATACCTTCTTTGTTTCCTTCTAGAAAGTGAAAGAATTTGATGCGAAAGTAAAGAACGCTCTTTCTGGATTTTTAGATATAAGGTCTACCGGAAAGATCTGTCCGTTTCTATTACAACAAGTTTCGACACGTTCTATATTTCATGTTAAAGCATGTTCGGTTCTATGCTTTTATCGCTTAATGTATACATACTGACGTAGAAAATTGGCTATAATAAAGTTATTCACATTAACCGACAATGTTCAATAGGTAAGACATCATACTGCATCATGATAATGCCAGGCCACATGCTGCTTTGAGGACTCGTCAAAAACTTGCAGAACTAAGCTGGGAAATTCTATTGCATCCACCATATTCCCCCGACATAGCACCCTCCAACTACCCTTGTTTTTGTCTTTACAAAATGTTTTGGCAGGCAAAAAATTCAAAAATGGAGAAGATAGCAAACACGCACTGGTCGAATCTTTCGAATCAAAAAATAAAATATTTTTCAAAAATTACCCTCACGCTGGCAAGAAGTCATTGATAATAATGGCAATTATATTGCTAAATAAAGTTATTTGGCAGTCAGAAAAATTTGTATTTTCTTTTATTCCAAAACGGACAGAATTTTCCGGTAGACCTTATATAAGTTTACCTTTGAAACAAGATAAGTCTGTGGAAGAGACATTTCAGTTCACTATAAGCGGACATGAATGGTCTTATCAGTTCAGTATAAGCATTTCAAACAACATTAGTTAAATAGGTGATTAATTGGGACCGCTGAAAAGGTTCATTAAAACCGAGAGTTCACTATATCCCAGATTCCCCATAGCGGGGTTCGACCGTATTTTTAAAACAAGTAATGAGTTTAATACATTTTTTATTTAGTACTGCAGGAGTTGCAAATAATTTTGGTTGAGTTGCTTTTAAAACCCAGCTCAGCACTTTATTTAAAAAATAATAATAAATAAAACTCAGTTTTTGAAATTAGTAATTACATGAATTTAATGGGGTTCAAATTTTGATGCTCACAATGCTATACATTTGACAATCTGAGGTGAAAATTTCCATCTTAGGATTGTTGTCTGATTTGGAATAAGAAATTGCAAAATCTCTCGCCCATAAAATACGGCTAGGATAATAATTTGGAAATAAAATCTAGCGGTAATAAAAAACAACAGCAACTGCACATTCGATCGACCGATTTTAACAAGCCTGAACTTGCCATAACAAATTTCACATTTGAAGTAAACTAGTTGTATTGTAAAATAACTCTCAAATTTCCCCAGATATGTCAGGAACATTTTTGGTTGCATGAAATCTTGATCTGCAACAAATAAGACATGTCTCTTCCAGAGAAATAGCCTCTGGCAAAATTGTAAAACGTTAAACAGTAACTGGCAAACGTATAGATGATTGACTCAAAACATGTATTTCCCGGATTTTTAGAACATAAATATACTTAGAATGACGTGCCGTTTCAGAACTAAATCATTTCAAAAATTCTTCCAATACAAAAACCAAACATTTTTTACTATTTGCGCTATTACTATTGGCGCTTCTTTAACGTCGTTTAAATGAGCGTTAGTTTTGCATTTAGAAACGTGGAAAACCATTTAACAAAAACGAAACAGTGAAAGTACTTTAAAAGCATATATATATGTAGGATGCGAGTGCGAAGAGACATTGACAGCAGCGCCATCTGGCGATAGGGAGCGTAAGCGGTCAGTTTGAGTAAGACTCCGTTCAGAGTGGACGTAAGCGCTGCGGTGCTCGGATGATGTTGTTCGTAATTGAAGCTGTTCTGTATATAGTTTTGTAAATAGGAAAGTGTAAATATAGTCAGTTTTTATATCTTTATAGTGAGTTATGATTTTAGAAACCCCTAGACACCCAAGACAAGAGCCTATATATATATATATATATATATATATATATATATATATATAAGTAGATAGATAGATAGAGAGAGAGAGAGAGATAACATCTATACATAGATATCTCCATCGATAAATAAATACTGAAAAGTTTCCTTTGTTCCTCAGTATTTGCTTTTGAGGAACGTTCGTGGAAATTACCAATACGATTCTCTCAACTGAATTGAGATGTTACTTGAACGATTTGAGTTACACATAATGTATTTTTTTTATATTTAAAAAACAACATCAATTCCTTTTCTTAAAATTTTGAAACAGAACATATTTTAAATGCATAAACATCGTTTGTTTTTAACAAGTATTACCTCAGCAGTGTTGAATGAAATATTTTTATTTATTTATTTTTTAAGTATTCACAAAAAAAAATGAAAATATTATTTTACTATGATTTAAAGGTAAAGGCAATTTTAGTCAGAATTTGAGAGTTTCAATCTCAAAAAAAAAAAAGAAAAAAAAAGAAGGCAATACTTACACTGATTCGTATTTTTAGATATAACGTTTTTCCAATGTAAATATGAAACAATCGATTGCTCAAGAAAATTTCCGAGTTATTTTTGGATATTGCTACAACTGGTAGCAACGTTTTAAGCTTTTTCCATCAATGCAACTTTATTTACTTTAGAGCATAAAATTCAACTTTAAAAAAATGTAATTTCGAAGTCTTTCTTCGTTCGGAATGTAATATTTGCTTAAGATGTTCCGCGCAGCACGACGGATTTGGAAGTTAACCTTTAGCATCTGCGTTCGCTGCTTCTAATTTTGTTTAACTCAATTTTCAAAGAAGTTCGTGTTGGCAATAGAATTAACCGGATTACGGTATTTCTAAAATCATGAAGATATATATTCTAAAGATATTTGTTTGAACCCGAACACTGGTGTTCTTTGAAGAATAAATTGAAAGGAATTACTTCCAAAGCTCAAGTGTAGATCCTATTTTTAATCTTTCACTTTTCAGAATAGAAGACGATATATATATATATGTGTGTGTGTGTGTGTGTGTGATCTTCTCTCATATGTTGTATTAATTTTAATTGAATTCGAATTTCTAATTTATTTTAATGTCATTCTATCTGTTCCTAGTTGTAGTTCTCGTGTTGTCAGTTTTATGTTTCGTGTTTTTTAAAACTATTTATGTTTTTCTTAATTTCGGCATGCATTTTTATTTGTTATGAAAATAAAGAAAATGGGTAGTAATACAGCAATCAATAACTTATAAAAATTAACTTAGAATTGGAACTTAACCTAATAAGTAACGAAATTTATAGCGATGCAAAACAATGGTGGTTATAATCTAATTACTTTAAATAACTAATATGTTGTTAATAATAAAATTACACGTTAATTTAAAGCACAAATGAGCAAAAAAATGCAAATTGATAGAATGTCATGGGCAAGAGCTCTTCGTTCATCCGACAGTCACAAAATTACTTTAAATAAGAAATTTACTAAGTTGTGTAACGATTCAAATGTTCCTGTTCCGGCTGATTTGCCTCTTGTTAATAGGAACACGGTTGTAAATCTTTCGAAATTTCCTTTGAATAGTAATGAAATCAATGCTCTGAAATGTAATAACAATCTTGCTTTGGCTAAAAAGCCTTCTTTTTCTGAACTTATTGCTCCGGTTGAAAAAGCTTTCAAATTTAGTGCCTTAACTTCCACTCAAAAAGAGTCGGTTCGGCATCTTATTGCTTCCAATGTTGATTTCAATTCAAAAGTTCCTAATATTGGTTTTACCCATTCTGTGAAACGATGTGTCAATAATTTAGTTTCCAATTCTGATTTGGTCATTACCAAAGCAGACAAGGGTGGTCAGATTGTTGTTCTTAATAAATCATCTTATGTTGAAAAAACTGATGACTTAATTGCTTCTGGTCCTTATTCTGAAATTTATAAAGATCCTAGTGACAAAGAGTTAAAAGCTATTTCTTCTGCTGTTAAGTCTGTTCATTCTATTCCTTTGATTGCTAAACGGTCTGTGATTCCTTCTGTTGCTAATTGTGCACGTTTTTATGCTTTACCAAAGGTACACAAGGCAGGTATTCCTTTCAGACCAATTGTTTCCAATATTGGCACTGCTTCATATAAACTTTCCAAGTATTTAGTTTCTGTGTTTTCTCCACTTAGGAGTCAGAATGTTTTCACTGTTAAAAATTCCACCGATTTTGTTAAGAAACTTCATAACTTCGTTCCGAATAATTCAGTTATGGCCTCTTTTGATGTTAATTCCTTGTTTACTAATGTTCCTGTTGATGGCGCTTTGACTTGCCTCAGGAAAAGGCTTTCTGAATTCCATTTTACTTCTGTGGAAATTGAGGAATTAGTTTTCCTTACTCGTGTGTGCTTGCAACAGAGCACTTTTGTATTTAATGGTAAATTCTATGCTATGGTAGATGGCCTGGCTATGGGAAGTCCTCTTAGTCCTATTTTAAGTGATTTCTATATGCATTATTTTGAGGAAAAACTGTTCCAGAAATTGCAATTTCAATTTTATGTTCGTTATGTGGATGATTGTTTTGTCCTAACGGACAGTAACTTGTTAGGTATTGATGATGCTCTTTCTATTATGAACTCCATTGATCCTAATATCCAGTTTTCTTGTGAGAAAGAACTTAATAGTAGCCTCGCGTTTCTTGATGTCTTTATTTCTAAGAGTGAGTCTGGTTTCACTACTTCTGTCTATCGTAAACCTTTCGCTGTTTCTTTACCTCCTCACAGACTGTCGTCTCATCCTCCCAACCAAAAATATTCGGTTTTAATGCTCTGGTCCATCGTGCTATTAATATTTGCTCTTCTCCTGAGCTTCTCAAGATTGAACTCAACTATCTGAAAGCTGTAGCTGTTGATAGAGGATTTTCTCACTCTTTAATTGATTCTATTCATAACAAACTTTCTAAGAAAACTTCTGGTCCCAATAATGTAGTTTCTAGAAAGAATTTGGTTGTGTTACCATTCTTTCATTCTGTCAGTTTCCGTATTGCTAAAATCCTAAAAAGGTTTCAATTTCAAGTCGTTTTTGCTCCTAGTAACAAACTTTCCTTCTCTTCTCTTAAGGATCCTGTCGATCAACTTAACACTTGGGGTATTTACCAAATTAGTTGCCGTTGCGGCCTTTCTTACATTGGGCAGACAAAACGTGCTCTGAAAATTCGCTTAAATGAGCATAAAGGTTATGTACGAAAGCAAGAGTTAAATAAGTCTAGCATTGCTCAACATTGTTGGAATTCCAACCACTCTTTTGACTTCAATTCTGGTAAAATTATTCAAAAATGTTCTTCCCCTTTAGAGCTTGACTTTTGGGAAGCTTATCATATTAACAGGAATAGTTCTAATTTGGTTAATGATTCTTCCTCAACTCCTTATTTTTCACAGGTCTGGCATAAATGTTTTTTAATTTGTTGTTCTTTCTAGGTTTTCTTGTTGTTTTCCTTTTTTGTGTCTATTTTTCTCCTTCCCCCCTCCCTCCCCTCCCCCTCCTTTACATGTGTACTTTGTTTTGCATTTTGTTTTGGTAGTTTCTGTACTTATTTTTATTTCAATTTTATTCTTTGTATTTTATTTTATTATTTTTGCAATTTTTATGCATGCTGTCGTCTTTTTTGCTTTATTTTTATTGTTATTCCTTTTTACTTCCTGTACTTTCAACTGGATTCGTTTGTTGCTCTCTTATTGGTGTCTTCCTGCTACTTCTACTTCCACTTCATGCTGCCTTTATTCTCATTGGTTTACAGATAATTCTTAGGCAATATAAGCTTTGTTTTTCTTGTTCTGCCTGCTTCATTTGGATGTTTTGCATCTAGAAGCTCCCTGTCGCATTGAAAAAGGGATTCCAAGCAATCCTGAAACATATGTCTGCATTTTTTTGCTCATTTGTGCTTTAAATTAACGTGTAATTTTATTATTATTGTTTACTTGCACAAAGTTAAATTATTTTTATCTGTTAGGCTTAACGTGCCTTGAATTTTGTTCTTCTTTCTTTTGTTTTTGTTCTTCCATCTGTTCGCTGCTTGGTGAGTGTTTGTTTTTTGTTCTTTTCTTAATTGCTTTTCTTGACTTTTTTGTTTTTTTTTTTTTTGCTTTTTTTTTTTCTGACATTTATTCCGCATATTGTTACGTTGTGTATGTTTCGCACTTGTTTTTGAATTTTGTTCTTTCTGTTTATTTTTATTTATTGAACGATTTAGCTATTGTTTTCCCCTTATGTTTTGGTTGTTCTGATTCTGGTTATGTCTCAGGTTAACAGATTTTGTAATCTACGGATTAAAAAGGTTCGGTTTTTGAACCATTTAAAATTTCTCCAGTCTTGCAGGCGCAAGAAAGTTATTCCTAAGTTTATCACCTTGAAGTGTAATTTACCGCGTTCTGTTAGGGTTGATAAGGTAATTTTTCGTTCTAAATTAGCGTTACTTAGAGCTTCTATCCAAGAAACTAGGAAAAAACTTTCGTTCATAGAACGTGAACTTTATGATTTACATCTTTCTGTATCTAATTCTAATTTCGATTTTGAGTCTATTGATAGAATGTAATGGGCAAGAGCTCTTCGTTCATCCGACAGTCACAAAATTACTTTAAATAAGAAATTTACTAAGTTGTGTAACGATTCAAATGTTCCTGTTCCGGCTGATTTGCCTCTTGTTAATAGGAACACGGTTGTAAATCTTTCGAAATTTCCTTTGAATAGTAATGAAATCAATGCTCTGAAATGTAATAACAATCTTGCTTTGGCTAAAAAGCCTTCTTTTTCTGAACTTATTGCTCCGGTTGAAAAAGCTTTCAAATTTAGTGCCTTAACTTCCACTCAAAAAGAGTCGGTTCGGCATCTTATTGCTTCCAATGTTGATTTCAATTCAAAAGTTCCTAATATTGGTTTTACCCATTCTGTGAAACGATGTGTCAATAATTTAGTTTCCAATTCTGATTTGGTCATTACCAAAGCAGACAAGGGTGGTCAGATTGTTGTTCTTAATAAATCATCTTATGTTGAAAAAACTGATGACTTAATTGCTTCTGGTCCTTATTCTGAAATTTATAAAGATCCTAGTGACAAAGAGTTAAAAGCTATTTCTTCTGCTGTTAAGTCTGTTCATTCTATTCCTTTGATTGCTAAACGGTCTGTGATTCCTTCTGTTGCTAATTGTGCACGTTTTTATGCTTTACCAAAGGTACACAAGGCAGGTATTCCTTTCAGACCAATTGTTTCCAATATTGGCACTGCTTCATATAAACTTTCCAAGTATTTAGTTTCTGTGTTTTCTCCACTTAGGAGTCAGAATGTTTTCACTGTTAAAAATTCCACCGATTTTGTTAAGAAACTTCATAACTTCGTTCCGAATAATTCAGTTATGGCCTCTTTTGATGTTAATTCCTTGTTTACTAATGTTCCTGTTGATGGCGCTTTGACTTGCCTCAGGAAAAGGCTTTCTGAATTCCATTTTACTTCTGTGGAAATTGAGGAATTAGTTTTCCTTACTCGTGTGTGCTTGCAACAGAGCACTTTTGTATTTAATGGTAAATTCTATGCTATGGTAGATGGCCTGGCTATGGGAAGTCCTCTTAGTCCTATTTTAAGTGATTTCTATATGCATTATTTTGAGGAAAAACTGTTCCAGAAATTGCAATTTCAATTTTATGTTCGTTATGTGGATGATTGTTTTGTCCTAACGGACAGTAACTTGTTAGGTATTGATGATGCTCTTTCTATTATGAACTCCATTGATCCTAATATCCAGTTTTCTTGTGAGAAAGAACTTAATAGTAGCCTCGCGTTTCTTGATGTCTTTATTTCTAAGAGTGAGTCTGGTTTCACTACTTCTGTCTATCGTAAACCTTTCGCTGTTTCTTTACCTCCTCACAGACTGTCGTCTCATCCTCCCAACCAAAAATATTCGGCTTTTAATGCTCTGGTCCATCGTGCTATTAATATTTGCTCTTCTCCTGAGCTTCTCAAGATTGAACTCAACTATCTGAAAGCTGTAGCTGTTGATAGAGGATTTTCTCACTCTTTAATTGATTCTATTCATAACAAACTTTCTAAGAAAACTTCTGGTCCCAATAATGTAGTTTCTAGAAAGAATTTGGTTGTGTTACCATTCTTTCATTCTGTCAGTTTCCGTATTGCTAAAATCCTAAAAAGGTTTCAATTTCAAGTCGTTTTTGCTCCTAGTAACAAACTTTCCTTCTCTTCTCTTAAGGATCCTGTCGATCAACTTAACACTTGGGGTATTTACCAAATTAGTTGCCGTTGCGGCCTTTCTTACATTGGGCAGACAAAACGTGCTCTGAAAATTCGCTTAAATGAGCATAAAGGTTATGTACGAAAGCAAGAGTTAAATAAGTCTAGCATTGCTCAACATTGTTGGAATTCCAACCACTCTTTTGACTTCAATTCTGGTAAAATTATTCAAAAATGTTCTTCCCCTTTAGAGCTTGACTTTTGGGAAGCTTATCATATTAACAGGAATAGTTCTAATTTGGTTAATGATTCTTCCTCAACTCCTTATTTTTCACAGGTCTGGCATAAATGTCTTTAATTTGTTGTTCTTTCTAGGTTTTCTTGTTGTTTTCCTTTTTTGTGTCTATTTTTCTCCTTCCCCCCTCCCTCCCCTCCCCCTCCTTTACATGTGTACTTTGTTTTGCATTTTGTTTTGGTAGTTTCTGTACTTATTTTTATTTCAATTTTATTCTTTGTATTTTATTTTATTATTTTTGCAATTTTTATGCATGCTGTCGTCTTTTTTGCTTTATTTTTATTGTTATTCCTTTTTACTTCCTGTACTTTCAACTGGATTCGTTTGTTGCTCTCTTATTGGTGTCTTCCTGCTACTTCTACTTCCACTTCATGCTGCCTTTATTCTCATTGGTTTACAGATAATTCTTAGGCAATATAAGCTTTGTTTTTCTTGTTCTGCCTGCTTCATTTGGATGTTTTGCATCTAGAAGCTCCCTGTCGCATTGAAAAAGGGATTCCAAGCAATCCTGAAACATATGTCTGCATTTTTTTGCTCATTTGTGCTTTAAATTAACGTGTAATTTTATTATTATTGTTTACTTGCACAAAGTTAAATTATTTTTATCTGTTAGGCTTAACGTGCCTTGAATTTTGTTCTTCTTTCTTTTGTTTTTGTTCTTCCATCTGTTCGCTGCTTGGTGAGTGTTTGTTTTTTGTTCTTTTCTTAATTGCTTTTCTTGACTGTGTTTGTTTTTGCTTTTTTGTTTTCGCTTTTTTGTTTTCTGACATTTATTCCGCATATTGTTACGTTGTGTATGTTTCGCACTTGTTTTTGAATTTTGTTCTTTCTGTTTATTTTTATTTATTGAACGATTTAGCTATTGTTTTCCCCTTATGTTTTGGTTGTTCTGATTCTGGTTATGTCTCAGGTTAACAGATTTTGTAATCTACGGATTAAAAAGGTTCGGTTTTTGAACCATTTAAAATTTCTCCAGTCTTGCAGGCGCAAGAAAGTTATTCCTAAGTTTATCACCTTGAAGTGTAATTTACCGCGTTCTGTTAGGGTTGATAAGGTAATTTTTCGTTCTAAATTAGCGTTACTTAGAGCTTCTATCCAAGAAACTAGGAAAAAACTTTCGTTCATAGAACGTGAACTTTATGATTTACATCTTTCTGTATCTAATTCTAATTTCGATTTTGAGTCTATTGATAGAATGTCATGCGCAAAAGCGCTCTTCGTTCATCCGACAGTCACAAAATTACTTTAAATAAGAAATTTACTAAGTTGTGTAACGATTCAAATGTTCCTGTTCCGGCTGATTTGCCTCTTGTTAATAGGAACACGGTTGTAAATCTTTCGAAATTTCCTTTGAATAGTAATGAAATCAATGCTCTGAAATGTAATAACAATCTTGCTTTGGCTAAAAAGCCTTCTTTTTCTGAACTTATTGCTCCGGTTGAAAAAGCTTTCAAATTTAGTGCCTTAACTTCCACTCAAAAAGAGTCGGTTCGGCATCTTATTGCTTCCAATGTTGATTTCAATTCAAAAGTTCCTAATATTGGTTTTACCCATTCTGTGAAACGATGTGTCAATAATTTAGTTTCCAATTCTGATTTGGTCATTACCAAAGCAGACAAGGGTGGTCAGATTGTTGTTCTTAATAAATCATCTTATGTTGAAAAAACTGATGACTTAATTGCTTCTGGTCCTTATTCTGAAATTTATAAAGATCCTAGTGACAAAGAGTTAAAAGCTATTTCTTCTGCTGTTAAGTCTGTTCATTCTATTCCTTTGATTGCTAAACGGTCTGTGATTCCTTCTGTTGCTAATTGTGCACGTTTTTATGCTTTACCAAAGGTACACAAGGCAGGTATTCCTTTCAGACCAATTGTTTCCAATATTGGCACTGCTTCATATAAACTTTCCAAGTATTTAGTTTCTGTGTTTTCTCCACTTAGGAGTCAGAATGTTTTCACTGTTAAAAATTCCACCGATTTTGTTAAGAAACTTCATAACTTCGTTCCGAATAATTCAGTTATGGCCTCTTTTGATGTTAATTCCTTGTTTACTAATGTTCCTGTTGATGGCGCTTTGACTTGCCTCAGGAAAAGGCTTTCTGAATTCCATTTTACTTCTGTGGAAATTGAGGAATTAGTTTTCCTTACTCGTGTGTGCTTGCAACAGAGCACTTTTGTATTTAATGGTAAATTCTATGCTATGGTAGATGGCCTGGCTATGGGAAGTCCTCTTAGTCCTATTTTAAGTGATTTCTATATGCATTATTTTGAGGAAAAACTGTTCCAGAAATTGCAATTTCAATTTTATGTTCGTTATGTGGATGATTGTTTTGTCCTAACGGACAGTAACTTGTTAGGTATTGATGATGCTCTTTCTATTATGAACTCCATTGATCCTAATATCCAGTTTTCTTGTGAGAAAGAACTTAATAGTAGCCTCGCGTTTCTTGATGTCTTTATTTCTAAGAGTGAGTCTGGTTTCACTACTTCTGTCTATCGTAAACCTTTCGCTGTTTCTTTACCTCCTCACAGACTGTCGTCTCATCCTCCCAACCAAAAATATTCGGCTTTTAATGCTCTGGTCCATCGTGCTATTAATATTTGCTCTTCTCCTGAGCTTCTCAAGATTGAACTCAACTATCTGAAAGCTGTAGCTGTTGATAGAGGATTTTCTCACTCTTTAATTGATTCTATTCATAACAAACTTTCTAAGAAAACTTCTGGTCCCAATAATGTAGTTTCTAGAAAGAATTTGGTTGTGTTACCATTCTTTCATTCTGTCAGTTTCCGTATTGCTAAAATCCTAAAAAGGTTTCAATTTCAAGTCGTTTTTGCTCCTAGTAACAAACTTTCCTTCTCTTCTCTTAAGGATCCTGTCGATCAACTTAACACTTGGGGTATTTACCAAATTAGTTGCCGTTGCGGCCTTTCTTACATTGGGCAGACAAAACGTGCTCTGAAAATTCGCTTAAATGAGCATAAAGGTTATGTACGAAAGCAAGAGTTAAATAAGTCTAGCATTGCTCAACATTGTTGGAATTCCAACCACTCTTTTGACTTCAATTCTGGTAAAATTATTCAAAAATGTTCTTCCCCTTTAGAGCTTGACTTTTGGGAAGCTTATCATATTAACAGGAATAGTTCTAATTTGGTTAATGATTCTTCCTCAACTCCTTATTTTTCACAGGTCTGGCATAAATGTCTTTAATTTGTTGTTCTTTCTAGGTTTTCTTGTTGTTTTCCTTTTTTGTGTCTATTTTTCTCCTTCCCCCCTCCCTCCCCTCCCCCTCCTTTACATGTGTACTTTGTTTTGCATTTTGTTTTGGTAGTTTCTGTACTTATTTTTATTTCAATTTTATTCTTTGTATTTTATTTTATTATTTTTGCAATTTTTATGCATGCTGTCGTCTTTTTTGCTTTATTTTTATTGTTATTCCTTTTTACTTCCTGTACTTTCAACTGGATTCGTTTGTTGCTCTCTTATTGGTGTCTTCCTGCTACTTCTACTTCCACTTCATGCTGCCTTTATTCTCATTGGTTTACAGATAATTCTTAGGCAATATAAGCTTTGTTTTTCTTGTTCTGCCTGCTTCATTTGGATGTTTTGCATCTAGAAGCTCCCTGTCGCATTGAAAAAGGGATTCCAAGCAATCCTGAAACATATGTCTGCATTTTTTTGCTCATTTGTGCTTTAAATTAACGTGTAATTTTATTATTATTGTTTACTTGCACAAAGTTAAATTATTTTTATCTGTTAGGCTTAACGTGCCTTGAATTTTGTTCTTCTTTCTTTTGTTTTTGTTCTTCCATCTGTTCGCTGCTTGGTGAGTGTTTGTTTTTTGTTCTTTTCTTAATTGCTTTTCTTGACTGTGTTTGTTTTTGCTTTTTTGTTTTCGCTTTTTTGTTTTCTGACATTTATTCCGCATATTGTTACGTTGTGTATGTTTCGCACTTGTTTTTGAATTTTGTTCTTTCTGTTTATTTTTATTTATTGAACGATTTAGCTATTGTTTTCCCCTTATGTTTTGGTTGTTCTGATTCTGGTTATGTCTCAGGTTAACAGATTTTGTAATCTACGGATTAAAAAGGTTCGGTTTTTGAACCATTTAAAATTTCTCCAGTCTTGCAGGCGCAAGAAAGTTATTCCTAAGTTTATCACCTTGAAGTGTAATTTACCGCGTTCTGTTAGGGTTGATAAGGTAATTTTTCGTTCTAAATTAGCGTTACTTAGAGCTTCTATCCAAGAAACTAGGAAAAAACTTTCGTTCATAGAACGTGAACTTTATGATTTACATCTTTCTGTATCTAATTCTAATTTCGATTTTGAGTCTATTGATAGAATGTCATGCGCAAAAGCGCTCTTCGTTCATCCGACAGTCACAAAATTACTTTAAATAAGAAATTTACTAAGTTGTGTAACGATTCAAATGTTCCTGTTCCGGCTGATTTGCCTCTTGTTAATAGGAACACGGTTGTAAATCTTTCGAAATTTCCTTTGAATAGTAATGAAATCAATGCTCTGAAATGTAATAACAATCTTGCTTTGGCTAAAAAGCCTTCTTTTTCTGAACTTATTGCTCCGGTTGAAAAAGCTTTCAAATTTAGTGCCTTAACTTCCACTCAAAAAGAGTCGGTTCGGCATCTTATTGCTTCCAATGTTGATTTCAATTCAAAAGTTCCTAATATTGGTTTTACCCATTCTGTGAAACGATGTGTCAATAATTTAGTTTCCAATTCTGATTTGGTCATTACCAAAGCAGACAAGGGTGGTCAGATTGTTGTTCTTAATAAATCATCTTATGTTGAAAAAACTGATGACTTAATTGCTTCTGGTCCTTATTCTGAAATTTATAAAGATCCTAGTGACAAAGAGTTAAAAGCTATTTCTTCTGCTGTTAAGTCTGTTCATTCTATTCCTTTGATTGCTAAACGGTCTGTGATTCCTTCTGTTGCTAATTGTGCACGTTTTTATGCTTTACCAAAGGTACACAAGGCAGGTATTCCTTTCAGACCAATTGTTTCCAATATTGGCACTGCTTCATATAAACTTTCCAAGTATTTAGTTTCTGTGTTTTCTCCACTTAGGAGTCAGAATGTTTTCACTGTTAAAAATTCCACCGATTTTGTTAAGAAACTTCATAACTTCGTTCCGAATAATTCAGTTATGGCCTCTTTTGATGTTAATTCCTTGTTTACTAATGTTCCTGTTGATGGCGCTTTGACTTGCCTCAGGAAAAGGCTTTCTGAATTCCATTTTACTTCTGTGGAAATTGAGGAATTAGTTTTCCTTACTCGTGTGTGCTTGCAACAGAGCACTTTTGTATTTAATGGTAAATTCTATGCTATGGTAGATGGCCTGGCTATGGGAAGTCCTCTTAGTCCTATTTTAAGTGATTTCTATATGCATTATTTTGAGGAAAAACTGTTCCAGAAATTGCAATTTCAATTTTATGTTCGTTATGTGGATGATTGTTTTGTCCTAACGGACAGTAACTTGTTAGGTATTGATGATGCTCTTTCTATTATGAACTCCATTGATCCTAATATCCAGTTTTCTTGTGAGAAAGAACTTAATAGTAGCCTCGCGTTTCTTGATGTCTTTATTTCTAAGAGTGAGTCTGGTTTCACTACTTCTGTCTATCGTAAACCTTTCGCTGTTTCTTTACCTCCTCACAGACTGTCGTCTCATCCTCCCAACCAAAAATATTCGGCTTTTAATGCTCTGGTCCATCGTGCTATTAATATTTGCTCTTCTCCTGAGCTTCTCAAGATTGAACTCAACTATCTGAAAGCTGTAGCTGTTGATAGAGGATTTTCTCACTCTTTAATTGATTCTATTCATAACAAACTTTCTAAGAAAACTTCTGGTCCCAATAATGTAGTTTCTAGAAAGAATTTGGTTGTGTTACCATTCTTTCATTCTGTCAGTTTCCGTATTGCTAAAATCCTAAAAAGGTTTCAATTTCAAGTCGTTTTTGCTCCTAGTAACAAACTTTCCTTCTCTTCTCTTAAGGATCCTGTCGATCAACTTAACACTTGGGGTATTTACCAAATTAGTTGCCGTTGCGGCCTTTCTTACATTGGGCAGACAAAACGTGCTCTGAAAATTCGCTTAAATGAGCATAAAGGTTATGTACGAAAGCAAGAGTTAAATAAGTCTAGCATTGCTCAACATTGTTGGAATTCCAACCACTCTTTTGACTTCAATTCTGGTAAAATTATTCAAAAATGTTCTTCCCCTTTAGAGCTTGACTTTTGGGAAGCTTATCATATTAACAGGAATAGTTCTAATTTGGTTAATGATTCTTCCTCAACTCCTTATTTTTCACAGGTCTGGCATAAATTTCTTTAATTTGTTGTTCTTTCTAGGTTTTCTTGTTGTTTTCCTTTTTTGTGTCTATTTTTCTCCTTCCCCCCTCCCTCCCCTCCCCCTCCTTTACATGTGTACTTTGTTTTGCATTTTGTTTTGGTAGTTTCTGTACTTATTTTTATTTCAATTTTATTCTTTGTATTTTATTTTATTATTTTTGCAATTTTTATGCATGCTGTCGTCTTTTTTGCTTTATTTTTATTGTTATTCCTTTTTACTTCCTGTACTTTCAACTGGATTCGTTTGTTGCTCTCTTATTGGTGTCTTCCTGCTACTTCTACTTCCACTTCATGCTGCCTTTATTCTCATTGGTTTACAGATAATTCTTAGGCAATATAAGCTTTGTTTTTCTTGTTCTGCCTGCTTCATTTGGATGTTTTGCATCTAGAAGCTCCCTGTCGCATTGAAAAAGGGATTCCAAGCAATCCTGAAACATATGTCTGCATTTTTTTGCTCATTTGTGCTTTAAATTAACGTGTAATTTTATTATTATTGTTTACTTGCACAAAGTTAAATTATTTTTATCTGTTAGGCTTAACGTGCCTTGAATTTTGTTCTTCTTTCTTTTGTTTTTGTTCTTCCATCTGTTCGCTGCTTGGTGAGTGTTTGTTTTTTGTTCTTTTCTTAATTGCTTTTCTTGACTGTGTTTGTTTTTGCTTTTTTGTTTTCGCTTTTTTGTTTTCTGACATTTATTCCGCATATTGTTACGTTGTGTATGTTTCGCACTTGTTTTTGAATTTTGTTCTTTCTGTTTATTTTTATTTATTGAACGATTTAGCTATTGTTTTCCCCTTATGTTTTGGTTGTTCTGATTCTGGTTATGTCTCAGGTTAACAGATTTTGTAATCTACGGATTAAAAAGGTTCGGTTTTTGAACCATTTAAAATTTCTCCAGTCTTGCAGGCGCAAGAAAGTTATTCCTAAGTTTATCACCTTGAAGTGTAATTTACCGCGTTCTGTTAGGGTTGATAAGGTAATTTTTCGTTCTAAATTAGCGTTACTTAGAGCTTCTATCCAAGAAACTAGGAAAAAACTTTCGTTCATAGAACGTGAACTTTATGATTTACATCTTTCTGTATCTAATTCTAATTTCGATTTTGAGTCTATTGATAGAATGTCATGCGCAAAAGCGCTCTTCGTTCATCCGACAGTCACAAAATTACTTTAAATAAGAAATTTACTAAGTTGTGTAACGATTCAAATGTTCCTGTTCCGGCTGATTTGCCTCTTGTTAATAGGAACACGGTTGTAAATCTTTCGAAATTTCCTTTGAATAGTAATGAAATCAATGCTCTGAAATGTAATAACAATCTTGCTTTGGCTAAAAAGCCTTCTTTTTCTGAACTTATTGCTCCGGTTGAAAAAGCTTTCAAATTTAGTGCCTTAACTTCCACTCAAAAAGAGTCGGTTCGGCATCTTATTGCTTCCAATGTTGATTTCAATTCAAAAGTTCCTAATATTGGTTTTACCCATTCTGTGAAACGATGTGTCAATAATTTAGTTTCCAATTCTGATTTGGTCATTACCAAAGCAGACAAGGGTGGTCAGATTGTTGTTCTTAATAAATCATCTTATGTTGAAAAAACTGATGACTTAATTGCTTCTGGTCCTTATTCTGAAATTTATAAAGATCCTAGTGACAAAGAGTTAAAAGCTATTTCTTCTGCTGTTAAGTCTGTTCATTCTATTCCTTTGATTGCTAAACGGTCTGTGATTCCTTCTGTTGCTAATTGTGCACGTTTTTATGCTTTACCAAAGGTACACAAGGCAGGTATTCCTTTCAGACCAATTGTTTCCAATATTGGCACTGCTTCATATAAACTTTCCAAGTATTTAGTTTCTGTGTTTTCTCCACTTAGGAGTCAGAATGTTTTCACTGTTAAAAATTCCACCGATTTTGTTAAGAAACTTCATAACTTCGTTCCGAATAATTCAGTTATGGCCTCTTTTGATGTTAATTCCTTGTTTACTAATGTTCCTGTTGATGGCGCTTTGACTTGCCTCAGGAAAAGGCTTTCTGAATTCCATTTTACTTCTGTGGAAATTGAGGAATTAGTTTTCCTTACTCGTGTGTGCTTGCAACAGAGCACTTTTGTATTTAATGGTAAATTCTATGCTATGGTAGATGGCCTGGCTATGGGAAGTCCTCTTAGTCCTATTTTAAGTGATTTCTATATGCATTATTTTGAGGAAAAACTGTTCCAGAAATTGCAATTTCAATTTTATGTTCGTTATGTGGATGATTGTTTTGTCCTAACGGACAGTAACTTGTTAGGTATTGATGATGCTCTTTCTATTATGAACTCCATTGATCCTAATATCCAGTTTTCTTGTGAGAAAGAACTTAATAGTAGCCTCGCGTTTCTTGATGTCTTTATTTCTAAGAGTGAGTCTGGTTTCACTACTTCTGTCTATCGTAAACCTTTCGCTGTTTCTTTACCTCCTCACAGACTGTCGTCTCATCCTCCCAACCAAAAATATTCGGCTTTTAATGCTCTGGTCCATCGTGCTATTAATATTTGCTCTTCTCCTGAGCTTCTCAAGATTGAACTCAACTATCTGAAAGCTGTAGCTGTTGATAGAGGATTTTCTCACTCTTTAATTGATTCTATTCATAACAAACTTTCTAAGAAAACTTCTGGTCCCAATAATGTAGTTTCTAGAAAGAATTTGGTTGTGTTACCATTCTTTCATTCTGTCAGTTTCCGTATTGCTAAAATCCTAAAAAGGTTTCAATTTCAAGTCGTTTTTGCTCCTAGTAACAAACTTTCCTTCTCTTCTCTTAAGGATCCTGTCGATCAACTTAACACTTGGGGTATTTACCAAATTAGTTGCCGTTGCGGCCTTTCTTACATTGGGCAGACAAAACGTGCTCTGAAAATTCGCTTAAATGAGCATAAAGGTTATGTACGAAAGCAAGAGTTAAATAAGTCTAGCATTGCTCAACATTGTTGGAATTCCAACCACTCTTTTGACTTCAATTCTGGTAAAATTATTCAAAAATGTTCTTCCCCTTTAGAGCTTGACTTTTGGGAAGCTTATCATATTAACAGGAATAGTTCTAATTTGGTTAATGATTCTTCCTCAACTCCTTATTTTTCACAGGTCTGGCATAAATTTCTTTAATTTGTTGTTCTTTCTAGGTTTTCTTGTTGTTTTCCTTTTTTGTGTCTATTTTTCTCCTTCCCCCCTCCCTCCCCTCCCCCTCCTTTACATGTGTACTTTGTTTTGCATTTTGTTTTGGTAGTTTCTGTACTTATTTTTATTTCAATTTTATTCTTTGTATTTTATTTTATTATTTTTGCAATTTTTATGCATGCTGTCGTCTTTTTTGCTTTATTTTTATTGTTATTCCTTTTTACTTCCTGTACTTTCAACTGGATTCGTTTGTTGCTCTCTTATTGGTGTCTTCCTGCTACTTCTACTTCCACTTCACGCTGCCTTTATTCTCATTGGTTTACAGATAATTCTTAGGCTATATAAGCTTTGTTTTTCTTGTTCTGTCTGCTTCATTTGGATGTTTTGCATCTAGAAGCTCCCTGTCGCATTGAAAAAGGGATTCCAAGCAATCCCGAAACATATGTCTGCATTTTTTTGCTCATTTGTGCTTTAAATTAACGTGTAATTTTATTATTATTGTTTACTTGCACAAAGTTAAATTATTTTTATTTTTAATATGTTGTTGTTTAAATTGATGTTTAAAATTTAATTTTCAAAAATAAACACAAAATTTGAGATAAGTTGTAAATACCTTGAACTAAGAACTCATTTAATTAAGTAGATGTCCAGTTGTCATTAAAATCTGGATTAAACTAAACAATTGATAAGTCCATTAAAGAGCGATGATTAAACGTGAAGCATTTACTTAAGCTCCTCAAGAATTGCTGGGACCTTTATGTTATTCATAGTAAGTTCATTAAAATCAATTAGTTCAGAAATTGATGAAAATAACTTTGAAAACTGAATAAATTTTGTTAAGCAGAGAGTGAAAGTTATAGACGCGTGAAATATTATCAACATAAATAATGCAAACCAAATATATGTTATTAAAGTTGAGTACATATTATTGTGAATGCTTCAATAGATAAAAGTTGTCAACAAATTTTCCTACTAAAAAGTAAAGTTTTCTTGTTGTAGATAGATCTAAATCATGGTGTCAAGTGTTGTGTCGAATAATCATAGTGAATTGACTTATATATTAAAATACACTGGAAATTCTATCTCGTTTTTTGACAAAAATTCAAAATTCAGTTAAGAACTTAAAGAAATTGGAAATTTAAATCACTTTCGGAAGTCCGACATAGATATTACCCATATATATCTAACAACACTTTTCTACCAAAGGTACAGTTTCATCAGTAATATCATTTCATTGTTTAACCATCCAAGAATATAAAATAGCTCATGAAATTTTTAAAATTTTGATCTATCATTACATCTGAATTTGAAGAAAATATCTGCACTTGTTCTAGACGCAAATAGCTTCAATTACGTAAAAGCATTTAGATTTTTCACGAAGAGGACATTTTCAGCTTAACAAGAAGTTCCGTCTGGAACTATACGACATCAACTTGTAATACTCTCCTTTCCCTCCCCCCCCCCTCTCTCTCTCTCTCTCTCTTTCTCATTAGCTTTAGTTCTTAATTGCTTCAAATCTACCTTTGTTCAATGGTTCACAAACAATTAGTCACTCATTCACTCATTGATGTATTTTTTCATTCACTCATTTAATTACTCATTCATTCCCTTATTTATTCATTCATTCTTTCTCTCATTCATTTACTCATTTATTCAGGCATTCTTTCAATCATTCATTTATTCAGTCAGAAATACACTTATATCCAGATCGAAAACTGTCATGGGAAAATTGCTCGTTTAGTTCTGGATGAACTTGGAATTTGTACATGGTTTACGTCATAAGGTCTTTCCGATAAAGTTTGTTTTAAGCAAATCAGTCAGCTAGATCAGGATTGACATAGGATTGAAATTTCTCGAAGGCGGTAATACTAAATCGTTTTGAACTGTTCAAAAATGTACAAAAATTGTTTAAATCAAAAGATATTTGACGCCGAGAGCTTCTTCCATTAACTTGTCTGAACGAGATTGGGTTTAATGTCAGCGGTTTATTTACCTTGCTTCTAATTTCCCCATAGGCGCTCATGCTAAGATTTTTTGGATTATTGAAAGTTAAACAAAACAATTACTCAAATAAAAAATATAAAATGCGTAAATGAAATATCTTTGCCGAGATCTTTCGAATGAAAAGAAAAAAAAATTCAAATCTGACAATTCCCCCAAAAGTTATTAGAGTGGGACAGACATACAGAGACCCCGAAAGACACACATTTTCCCCATATTAAAACGCTACTTTCTAAATTTTTATTTTTCTGTCTTTATTTAATTCACTGTTTTTACTTTTCTTTCTTTTTAGCGATATCTTTACGATACATTTAACCTTCTTTCATACTTTATTGTTGTTTGTTAATTACTTTTACGGGAAATTAGGCAAAAAAATGGTATTCATAAAGTAGAAATTAAAGGTTTCTACTTTAATTTTTCCGCAAGGCCAAACTCAAGTTGTTGTTAATTACTAGATCATCTCAATCGCTTCTCCTATAAAGTAATATCTCGCTGGAACACTAAATAAATAGTAATCTCTCGCTGGAACACTAAATAAATAGTAATCTCTCTCTTTTATGCGTCCCTATTTTATGCATATCCCTCAGTTGTACGTCGATTTGCAATTTAACTAAACTCAGTGGAACTTATTTTAATACTTAAATAGCTTGAATATTTAAAAATTCATATCAAATCGAAAATCCAAGCGAGAAGCCAAGCTCCTATTTAAATTAAGCCCAACCTGTATCGAAATAGTGATGTGATAACTAGGGATGTACCGAGTAGCACGTTGGCACAGTAACCGAATACTCGGCCATTTACTACTCGACCGAGTACCGAATACCGAGTAGTTCTGAATAAAAAAAGAATATTGATGTTCAAAATGAGGAATTTCGTATAAATTGAAATGAAAACATACATTTTAACTACATATATGCGAACTAATAAATAAACTAATAAAAGAAAAGAAATGTAAGAATCCCAAAATGTAATTCTTTAAACATTGTAACTCTTTCTAAAAATCAACGTATCAAAAATGATTATTGGTTATAGTAAAAAATCATTTAATGTAAAATGAATAATCTCCACATAATCTCCTCCCCCCGAAGAAAAAAAAGGCTTTATTGACACTGCACATTTTTATTTATTTTCTTTTATTTTTTTAATTTTTTGTAATTAATAAAAAAGTGATATTTTTTATACGTAATTCTATTTTTAAAATGTAAGATACAAAATTATCAATGTCAAATAATTTTAAGAAAATACACAAATTTCTATGTACTATGACATAATTTAAGATGCATTGATTCAAAATTGAAACACATTACTCCTCAGGTACAAAATCATACAGTTCAAAATTGTTCACTAGATTATTGTACTAATCAGTTATAAATTTATCTACTATTAGTAATCTTTAAAAAACTTACGAAATTTTTAATTACTCTGTATACCGAGTATATACCGAGTACTCGGTACATCTCTAGTAATGAAATTGGTTTAATTTCTGAATACAGTGACAATTTAAGTAATGTTACGGTTTTTAAAAAGTTTTGTGTCGTTTTTTTTCGATGGATCTATTTAAAATTGTCTTCAGTGTAGGCGATGACTTAATATACTAGTAATTAACGTTGAAGTAACTAACTTTATGAAGAAGTTTTACATCCGCCTCGCAAAAGTATGAAAGTTTTCTTTTTCACCTTATTCGTAGGGTCTTTTAATTCCATTCAATTTTTTTTTTCCTTTTTTTAACATTAGAAAGGAAATTTAAATGAATATCAATTTTAATGAAACAGAAAATGCTTTAAATTAATGAATATAGTTCTCAATTAAGAAATTAAAATGGCTTTTATGTCATAATTAAATGCGAAGACATTTTTCTGGGAATTCACTTCGTCTTTTGACTTGAACGTAATAAAAAGTTTCGTCATGTTATTTCGAACACCCTTAAATGCTGCAAGAGCTTCAAGCTTCGTTGCACAATTAGCGATTTGAGTAAGGAGAATACGAATTAATGTTTTAGTAATCAAGAACAAATTTAAGAAAGATAAAATGAATAAATAAAAGCATGAAATCTAAACACCATCATTAAAAAAAAATTCTTATGTAACAAGCTTCATTATGGTATTCTAATATATTTTAGTATTCTAAATTTAAGTGGAATTAAAAAGCTAGGTCGGATATTTTAAATTAAGCAGTATAATTGCAATTAATTTTTACGTGTATTATGGAAGAATATTAATGATACGTGGAAAAAAAAACGTTTTGAAGAAGAAAAATTATTTTTTTTCTTTTAAGTCAGATATCTCAATTGGTTAAAGGATTAATTGTTCTAGTTAGACGTTGAGTTTTTCATATAGGGGCTTTATTTATCAATTCAATTGAAATGCTTAAACATATACTATATATATATTAGGCTGCGAAAAAAGAAGTTCTAGATATAGTTAAAATGTGAGTAGAATAAATCACTATTAATAAATAAACTGTTAAAGGTATTTTTATGAGAAAATTATTTATTTATTTATTCATTGGTAATGTGCTTGAGTATATTCACGCTCGAAAAATACTACTGCGGTTTATTAATATCATTCGTCGGTTTTATCAGGAACAAAATTATTTGAGAAAATAAACGCATTCCCTAAGTACTTTTTTTAATCTTGCATTTAAAAAAAAAAACAAAAAGAAAAAAAACTTTTAAAAAAACATGAAAGTAGATTTAGTCATCTTTTTGAAAAGTATTGATAAAAGTTAAAATAAAAGTCAAAGTAATTCAATTTCAAAAACCCTATACCTACTCATTTTCTATCCTTTCAATCTCCCTAAAAATGTATGCACGTATCGCTTAAAATAATAATCGAAACTTCAAGCTCAGCACAGAAACCTTTGAACATTTGATTGCTAGATCCTAAATATAGATTGATATTATCAATATCATCTACAACAAATTCATTTAATCTAACTAATGGTTTAAAAAAAACAAACAGTTTCGAATTAATCACTTCCAAATAGCATGTTGGTTCTAAAAGTCGGAAGTTTAAAAGCAATTTCAAAGACATTAATTTTGAAAAGTATCATTACATCTTGTTTTTCTTGGTATAAATTGATTTGCATTTTTATTTATTTAGCAAACGTTTTATGAAATGAAATTTTTTATTATTGATTTATTTCTTTTCTTTAGATTTTCGTTAAAAATGTGTAGGGTGTTCATAATCTGTACGACATCTAATGAATATAAAGTAGTTTCAGGAGAGCTTTACTCAATATCATTTGTGAGTAGACCCTATGATTCCAAAACTGCTGAAACGGTAATTTTAATTGTAGGAAACATAAGAATTAAATTTATATTTTTTTCCTTCTAATAGGGCTGAAAGTGGTTATTAACATTTGCAGACCTAATTCACTCCTCGGAATGGCATCCATTATTTCAAGTTGCACCACTCTCAGCGCATGCTATAACCACAATAGAATTTTGACACCCAGTTTCCCACTAGATGGAGGCACCTGGGTTATGATGATGCGAAATTGCACTAGGGATTTAATTTAGCCGAGAGGGGTATCCAAGCCAAAAGGATGCTCAAGGGTTAACCAAACTTAAACACCCAAATTTGTAAGGAAAAATCAAACTGAATATGGAATTTTTCTAATTTAAGTATTATTTTATGCGCAATAAGCATCGGCTGCCGGCTGTTATGAGAAATTATTTGCCCACGAGAATAAAAATGCCATAGTACTAAATAAACAATATCTTTCAAAGAACTTTCATCTCTCACAATCGAAAAACCACTGATGAATGCTTAACTCTTCTTTTTGTATAAATAAAATCGTTCCATTTAATGAAATTTAATGACACGTAAATTAAATTAAACGCAGTAATCAGTTATTACTCTCAAGAAATACTTTAATAGTTATGGATACTTCATTTCAGGACACGAAAACTGCAGGTAAATATAGATCAGCTCTTTTATTAGATTAGAACTAAATGGCTTAAATGACATTTTGTTAACTGCTAACTATATAAAGTATTGGTGTGCAACTGCATATTCTTTTTTTACTAAATATATTTTTTAATGTCGCAATTAACACCTGAGTCAATAAATTTTCATTTATTACGTGAAATATATTTACCAGAAGAGCCTGGTTATATGAAAGTGTGTGCAGATTTTTATTTCTTCTTCTTCTTTTGACGTAAGCGCGTGTAAATACATAAAAACAGAACTTTTTTTAATTGTAAGCATAGTATTGAGTCTTTACACTTTCCTTTATTATTATTATTATTATTATTATTATTTTAAAGAAATCTTTATTTTGTTCCATTCCCATGGAATGGTAAGTGGACATCCCTTCCGTAGTAATAACTACCGCCATTTCTGGTCAACAATGAAAAAAAATTTAAAGCATTTCCAAAGATATCTTTAAAGTGAATCCGTGCGATTCACATTCTTTAGTTGCAAAAAATAACTTCATTTTTTTAGAATAGTTATTCGAATTTCTACACATAAATATGCCTAAAATAATAAAGTGACAATTATTATTTATGTAAGTAAAAAAATTTAATATAATATAATTTTTTTATTTACACATGTTAATGTTGTTTCAGTGCATGTAATCGTGGCTCTATTTATAAGCTACAAAAATTAAATGCATTCAACAAAGCTTAATCTTGCTACATTAGAATTGAACTCAACATTTAGTTCACTTTCACTGCGTCCCATTTGCACTTATTTCCATTTTCATTAAATAATTTTTTTATCTTATCTCAACTTTCCCTTTTAAAAATATTTGGTTAATATTTTCATACCAGTATTTGATTTGCATATTGCCTGTGGTATTTGATAAATAAAAAGGTTTTCTCGGATTTTCCTTTTGAATGCCGATAAGAGAAAAACTAAAAACCGATCGCCTTTTTAGCCTTCTTTCTCAACAAGAAAGAAAAAGACTAATAAATGAAAGAAAGCTTAATATCGCTGTGAGTGGGCACAAAGACAAAAAAGATTAAAATTAAATTATTTAATTCAATAAATATTGTAGAATAGAAGTTCTGAAGAAGGACTTATATAAGTACAAAGATAAAACAACGTAAAAAAAAAGCACAAACTCAGAATAAAAATTATCGCAAATAGCTATTTCAAAGCTACAATAGAGCCTCTTCATCAGTGCAGAAAAGAAGCGTTCAACACACAACTAGAAAGCTGTGAGTGAACAGGCAAGAAACATAAAGACAACCGGTATTTATACAAAATGTGTCGGATTAGAGAAATACCAAATACCGGGTGTCTCAAAAGAAAGTTTATATTTAATGGATCGATTTAAAAAAAAAGTAAGACGTGCAACGGAAAAATGTTTATTAGTTATTGAAGTATACAATTTGGGAATTTGTTTCCTAAAAATAATATCGTCCCAATGTAGACCCTCGCGTTCGCGGCACTCATGTAATCGAACAGTAAAATTACTTATGACGGCTCAGCAGGTGAACTCAGTGATGGCTGCTCCACACTTTCTACCCTTCTTGATGCCCTTGGTCTTGGTATTTCCAGCGTTGTACCGGTCTCTTCAATCTTTTTGCCCAATTTTTGAATAAAAGGAATGCTTGGTGCATTATTTAAATGGCGAAAACGTCAAATTATGTAGAATCTTCGACGCGCTAGTCGCCGAATCACCGTTTTTGTAAAACTCTCGCACGCACAATACGCGGTCTGCTCCCGAGAAACGCTCCATAGCGACTGAATTCCCCAGAGCCAGGCTATCGATTGACATAACCCCCTCGCCCCTTAGATTCATTGCGTTTACGCAGTACGCTAAATAAATATAAACTTTCTTTTGAGACACCTTGTACGAAACATATACCCATACCAAATGTCTCAAATCCGACACATTTGGTATAAACACCGGTTGTCTTTCTGGTTCTTGCCTGTTCACTCGCATCTTTCTAGCTTTGTGTTCAGCGCTTGTTTTCTGCACTGATGAAGAGGCTCCATTGTAGCTTCGAAATAGCTATTTGCGATACTTATTCTGAATTTGTGCTTTTTAGCCTACTTTCCCGTAAAAGTAAAAAAAATAATAATAAAGCATGAAAGAAGGCTTAATGTATCATGAAAATATCGTTAGAAATCAAGAAAAGTCAAAAATAAGTTAAGTAATTAAATAAAGATTGAAAAATAAAAAATTTGAAAGTAGGGGAAAAGTGTGTCTGTCGGTCTGTCGGTCTGTCTGTCTGTCGGTCTGTCGGTCTGTCGGTCTGTCTGTCTGTCGGTCTGTCTGTCGGTCTGTCTGTCTGTCGGTCTGTCTGTCGGTCTGTCTGTCTGTCGGTCTGTCCCCCCCCCCTAATAACTTTTAAACGAATTGTCCGATTCGAAAAATTCTTTTTGCATTCGAAAGATCTCGGCGAGGACATCTCATTTCCATATTTTACTTTTTGATTTGAACAATTTTTCGTTCAATTTTGAACAGTTCAAAAAAAAGTAACATTAGCGCCTATCTGCGAAAATGCAGCAAATTATGTAAACTCTGGGTACAAGATCCATTCCAATGAACAAGCTTACTGGAAGAAGCGCTTGGCGTGAAATATCAATTTGAACAGATTTTGTTCATTTTTGAACAGTTCAAAAATTAACATAGCGCCTTCGGGGAAATTTCAATCCTATATAATTCCTGATCAAACGGACCGATTTGCTTGGAACAAACTTTATCGGAAAGCTCTTATGACGTAGAGCATGTACAAATAGAAATTTCATCCAGAACTAACGAGCCTATTTTCCTATGAAATATTTTGATCGGGAGTTTCAAGAATATTTTTGAATTAATGTATGATTGAATGAATAAGCAAAAGAATGAATGAATAAATGAGTGAATAAATACATGAATGACTTAATAAATGAATGATTGAATGAATATGTATTAACCGTTGAAAACGGTATATTTGAAGCAATTAAGAACTAAAGCTAAACGAGAAAGACAGAGAGAGAGATAGCTAGATTATAAATTTGAATTCGCTGTATACGGGAAAGTAGGATAGTTCTAGACGGAGCTTCTTGTTTACGTTGTTATCTTTGTACTTACATTTTAGCACAAATCATTTTGATCGTTTGTCTTATAAAGACTTATATAGTTAAGAATAATGCGTTGGTTGGACAACAACCCCCCCCCCCTTTTCCCTTAACACGTTGACTGCCAACCTACAAGATAACTCCTAGTAGGTGAACTTGTTGAGAAACCAAATTACAAGTTGTCTCGTTGTTGTCAACTTTTTTTCATTTTTCAATACATTTATGGAAAGTTAGTAATTTTTTACTTATTAAAATGTTTTGTACAATATGTTGTAATTAAACTAAACTATCGTCTAGAGATCCATAAACTGCAAACAGCTCTGGCAGTCAGTGTGTCAGCAGTCAACGTGCTAATAACTTTTAGGGTGCGATTCGAACAAAACATTTTTTGTTCAAAAGACCTTTCTCGTGACTCCTCCTCTTTAGCAGTTTGTAAGAACATCAGACTCTAATGGAAATTTGAACGCTATATAAATTTTGATCTAACAGTTAGATATTTCATATTGAGGTTTGAGAATCTAACGGAAATTTGAACCCTATATAAATTTCGATCTAACTGTTAGATATTTCAGACTGAGGTTTGATAATCTAATGGAAAGTTCAACCCTATATAAATTTTGATCTAACAGTTAGATATTTCACACTGAGGTTTGAGAATTTAATGGAAATTTGATCCCTATATAAATTTTGATCTAACAGTTAGATATTTCATACTGAGGTTTGAGAATCTCATAGAAATTTGAACCCTATATAAATTTTGATCTAACAGTTAGATATTTCGTACTAAGGTTTGAGAATCTCATAGAAATTTGAACCCTATATAAATTTTGATCTAACAGTTAGAGATTTCATACTGAGGTTTGAGAATCTAATGGAAATTTCAACCCTATATAAATTTTGATCTAACAGTTAGATATTTCATACTAAGGTGGATTCTCTACAAAATGAAATATTTTTGATTATGTTAGTTGCCTTGTGAAAATTATAGCTAATTACTGCATAACTTGCACACACTATCTCATCTCGTGTACTTTTGACAATCAGTTCGACCTCTCTCAATTACTACACTAAAAATTCTGCGTTTAGTTGCGATCATTTTTGTATTACTGAACACGATTTTTGGTGTTCAGTTGGTGTGAAGGGGGCCTCAGTGGCTGAGCGGTCTAATCGACTGGTTCCGGTACTTGCCTGCGCGCACTAAAGAGGCGTCCGTTCGTTTCCGACTTTCCCCTGGGTGTATTTCCTTCTTTGTATAATAAATATGTTGTCTTGTTCTATCTGTCATATTAGACGAGAGTTTTAGGCATATCCTTGAGAATAGCAAATAAACTTGAATATTTATGTGACCTGAAATGGTCGTTAACAAACAGTTAGTGTGAAGATGAAGATTATTTATTTTTGATATACTTTAAAATTTTAATGTGTCTGTCTAAAAAAATATAGACAGTATACTGTTTCTTAGCACGTGCAATTTTTCAACTCAGTTACGCATCGAAATTTCAGAACGATTGCTCATTTCTATAAAAATAGTGTAAATGAGTAATCGTAATGAATTTTTGATGTGTCGATGTGTTAACAAACATCATATCCTAAAAAACCTGCTGCTGTATGTATTTTTTAGACAGACAGTTAAAAGGGTTCAAAATATATCAAAGAAATGAATAATTTATAACTTTACACCATATGAGCACCAAAAATAGTGTTCCTGTTACACCAAAATTGGGGACAACTAAGCGCGAATTTCTTACAGTGTGAGTTGCGTGTACTTATTTTAATGTTACTATAAAATACAAATATTTTCATAATGAGTGATACTTTATTATGTGGCAATTGACTATAGTCTGTGTAATTAGAACCGGCGTGTCAAGGTCACGCAACTCTACCTTTTTCCCTTCTGGTCGCCATGGTTTCCGTGCTAGTAACTTTTCCCCCACGTTGGTTTGGCGAATATGATAAGTATGTTTGTTGTTTTAGTTATAACAATAATAGACGGATTCAAATCAGATTAATTTCTCAATGGCAAAAATAGATTGCGTCAGATAAAGTATTCTAGTAATTTGAGCCACTCTAAATCTTATTCTAATATTTTGATGCGTTTCAGAAAGCTATTGTGTACCTAATTTATTGTATTTTATATTTTGCAGATGTTAAAATCTTATCTAAACATTCTAGATTTAATTTACGAGAAATTTAATTGCATTTACTTAGTAGCAAAAATTAATAAATGGAAAATAAGTTCTTTCTTATTACTTTTTACGATTTATTCTAATATTTTGAATCAGAGGTGTACTTGCCTTAACTGCAGCACAAAAAAAGAAGTCTGGCGCTGCTTTTTCTCGGAGTTGCCATGGTAACGAAGCAAGAAACGTGACCTTGATGCGCCTATTTTATTTACAGAGACTATAGTGTACGTTGCGTGTACTTATTTTAATGTTACTATAAAATGCAAATATTTTTATAAGGAGTGATACTTTGTTATGTGGCAATCGACTAATCGAGTCCCACAATGCAAGCAGTGAATAGTCCGAATCTTCAAATATGCATTTCTTGTGCATTTTATTGCTTTTCCTATTCCGTCTTTCATTGAATATCTGGAAAAGCAAAAAATTTTGCTATTTCTCTGTCTTTTTCAATGCGTTTCTTTTTTCCTTGCCAATTCTTTAATAAATAATCTTTGAGATGGAACTGGTCGTTCGCATCTGTTCCAAGCATTCAAGCAGCGTCTCTAAAGCATGACTCAAAAACTTGCCTTTAATCGATATTTAAGATTCCTGCATTTCCCTGAGGGGATGGCATCAAATACCTTGAAAAGAGATTTTTGCAATAGATCTTGGTATTAAATTTTCATTTCCATCCAATACAAAAAAAAAATCTCTCTCCAGCAGCAAAAAAAAAAACGCATAAAACAAGACACTCAGAAAGCCATTAAACTCAAACCTTCCACAATTTCTTAACGCCTCCGCAGTTTTATTTCGCTTTTTGCTCCGTCTTTTTTCAGAGAAAGAGCTTTCTGTCATTAAAAGTAGTTCCGATTTATTAAGTAGGAATTTCTCTTTTTTGAACAACGTGATGAGAAAGTTTTAGGTTTAGATATTAAGTTACGTACAGATTTAGGAATTTATAAGATATTATATATTTTTAAGTCGTTGCAAGGTATCGCGAAAAATACTTTTGTGTAAATAACCGCAATAAAAATGTATAGTAAATTTATTCAAAATTAACACTTTTTATGCATCAGTTTCCTGTTTTTCATGCAGTGTTTTTATCTTTACATAGTCTAATTCTTAGTTGACTTAGTTGTAAATATTTAAAATGCAAAAGGTTTTGAGAAAAATAACTTTAAATAAGAAAAATTGTAAAATATGTTGCAAAAATATATTGCAATATTTTTTGCAATTTGAAATAAACAAAGTTAATTCCTCACAATTCGTTTCAGCGTCAGCAGTTTCATTTCGCTTCTTGCTCCGTCTTATTTCAGCGAAAGAGCTTTCTGGCATTAAAATTAGTTCCGATTTATTAAGTAGTAATTTTTCTTTCTTGAACAGCGTGACGAGAAAGCTTTACCTTTAGGTATTAACACGTTGACTGATACTTGCGTCTATAGCCGTCAAAGCAAAGTTCACTATGCGGCATGGCGGCAATAGACGTCCAAAACGAAACGGTCGCTTTTTAGACACTATGGCTATAGCGGCACAAATGTGCATTTACCGGCGTACAAGTAGAAGCCTAGTGTGATGTTTTGGAAACAATTTTTTAAGTTGAATTTCGTTTTCCACCTGTTACACGACTTGAAGCTTCAGTATGCACGTGGTTGTGAAGGGAGTAGTGCGATCGCGTTTTCTCTTGAACTTACAGTTGTTATTGATACATTGGACGATATTTATTGCTTATACTAGTAAGTGTTTACCGCTGGCACCATAACGGTTATAGCCGAAACCTAATTAAAGGTGATGAATTAATTAAAATTAAGTTTATTTAAGCTGAAGGAGTAAAACTATACTTCTAATATTCTAAAAATTACCAAAACATATAGTGTTAATTTTCGAACTTCACTTGTTTCTACTGTCCGTCAATGTGTTAAGTTATGCTAAGTTTTAAGAATACAGAAGATTTATTATTATTATTACTCAATATACGGTATTGCAAAAAATACGTTTGTGTAAATACAACAATACAAACTTATAGTAAATTTATGCATTAATTTCATGTTTTTCTTGTAATATTTTCCTCTTTATATACTCTAATTTTTAGTTGACTTCGTTAAAATATATGTATTTTGCAAAATAACACTTTAAGTAATGCAAATTTCAAAATGTGTTGCACACATATATTGAAATATAAGGTACTTTTGCCCAATATGGACACCTTAAGGTAAATGTATTTTTTTCACCCCCGTGTACACGTCATAGGACTCCAAAAATGTATGAGCACTATCCCTGGACTATTGACTATCATTATTAAAATTAGCGACCTTGTAATTAACCTGGTTTATTTTAAATGATAAAAAAAAAAAATACAAGTGTCCATATTAGGAACCACCTGTCCCTATTATGGACATGCATGTCCATATTAGAGACAGGTGGCTTCTTATTGACCTACTGCACCGGGTGTATGGAAGATACACTCTTCCAAGGGATTTTAGAGAAGAGGGGATAAAAAAATATAGCTTAAAGTATTGCGGGGCAGGGGTGGGGCACAGTAAATATCTTCATAGCATGCACTTTAGAAGGGAAGGGGGCATTTTCGGTTGTGGCTCTTCTAAGAGCCATGCAAAGCTCCTCAGTTACTACAAAATATTATGAAATAATATAGTTGCTTTTGCTTAGCTTTATTGCATCTGTCTGCAGACTGAACATCTGCTGTTACTCAATCCTCACACGATGGACAAATAAAAACTTCATCATGGGCGCTAAGTCCCACACAGTCCTTATGGGCATGTCTGCCGCATTTGATGCATGGCCGCGTGTCTTCAAAAGCATCAATTAAAAAACATATAAACATTCATTTATTATGAATTAGCAAAACAAAATAACATTAAACCGATATTTTACAAATTTGTGAATCTGCAGATTTATTTGCTGTACTTCATCAACAAAGGAGATCTGGTACTGCTTTTTATGAAGTATTGATTCTGTATCAGACATGTGACCATGCATCAACTGCGGTAGAGATGTCCATGAGAACTGTGGGATTTAACGCCCATGATGAAGAAGTTTTTATTTGGACATAAGGTGTCCATATTGGGAATCGGGAGTAGTTTTACTAAATCTCGTAATAAATAAACAAAGAAAACATTTTTAAGCAATATATTCAATAGCAATCGAAAATATGTTTTATCAGCTTTTTAAAACACTTCACTTTTTAATAATTAAAGTAAATTTACCATATCTGATACGAATTTAAACTTACCTGTAATTACGATCAGCACACCACGAAAAAGGAAGTTTCCTTCAAAATGCCGATCAACGCGCTTTTTTTTCACTTTCCTGGCTAAACTATCTTTTCAACTGCTTTTCTTCACAGACATGTAGTGCTATTTCTCGATCAAATTTGTTACTTTTAAAGATATTAGGGGTGTCCATATTGAGAGCTCTGTCCATATTGGTTACAAGTACCTTATTTTGCAACTTTAAATATGTAAAGTTGGTTCTTCACAATTCGTTTCAGCACAAAGATGAAGAATGTCTTTACGAAAATATTATAGTAAAAGAAGAAAATATCATTCCATCGTTGCTAACTCAACACTTACAGCAACAACAGGCAATCATTTTTACAGTGGTTACATTAGTGATTGCAGATTAAAAATTCTTGTTTCTTTTTGGCATACGTTCCAGAAAAAGTTTTTAAAAAAAGTATGAAGGAAGTTACGGTAGTATGTATCGTAAAAATATCGCTAAAAATTAAGAAAACAAAACTAAGTGAAGAAATAAATAGATATAACAAAATAAAAAATTTGAAAATACGGTTTTGAAATAGGAAAAAGTATGTCCCCCGCCCAATTGTCCGATTCAAAATATTTTTTTTTTCTTGAATTCGAAAGATCTTAGCAAGGACATCTCATTTTTATATTTATATATTTTTTATTTGAACAACTTTTCGCTTAATTTTGAACAGTTCAAAAACTTTTAACAGGAGGGCCTATGGGGATATATGAAGCAAAATACTCTGTACATAAGACCCAAGTTCCTGTGAATTAGCTTATTCGATGGAGCTCTCAAAGTGAAATATTTTTTGACTTGAACAATTTTTGTTCAACTCTGAACAGTTCAAAAAAAAATATATACCATCAGCGCCTACGATGAAATTTAATGCATATATAAACCCTGATCTAACAGACGGCTTTGCACGGAATAAACTGAACCGGAAGAAGCTTTTAAACGTAGAACATGTACTGATGTGAAACTCATCTAAAACTAAACGAGCTTATTTTCCTGCACAACGTTTTGATCTGAATTTGTATGGATATTTCTGAATGAAAGAAAGAATAAAAAATGAGAACAAATAATGAATGAATGAATATATGGATGAGTGAATGAAAATGTATTAACTGTTGTGAGAGTGTGCCACCTCACATTTAAACTTTTTTTTGTCTTGCGCTTTGCTCCATCGCAAACGCACCACAAACCCCCCCCCCCCCCCTTCTGCTTTAAGGAAGGAATGAGTCGCTGACTGTACGAAAAAATTTGCAGAACGTAGGGAAAATGTTCGTAATTCTTTCCTTCTCTTTTCAAGCGGGACGATTCACACCTGGTGTGCACCCAAGGTCATTCAAAGCCTTCCTGTTCCGTCTCCAATCTTTCTAGAATGTTCGTTTACCGTTGCACTGTGTGTGACGTTGTGCCTCGTTTGAATGTGATCGCACTTTCATTGGTCAACACTTTGACTCGCCCCAGCATGCAATTCAGCAACGCTGCTGAATATATTCGAAAAAGTTAGTAGCGTCTTTTTGTAAAAACGTGAAAGACGTGAAAAAAATAGGTGCCTTTTTCCCGAAACAATGGAAGGAGGATTCCCCGTATTGAGTTGGCCTACCAAAAATATCATGTGCTAAGTATTCGTTTTAGTACCAAATTTTCTGCTTTTAAATTAAATTGTGTAATGCCCATGTCTTCTTTTAAATTTTACTGTGCTAAAATTTGGGTCGGTGCATGGTGTGCCCTTGTGCCGCCTTTGCATCAGTAAGCTGTTCTTACAGTTTTAAGAAAACGAATCTTTGGCTAAACATTTAAAAGTGCCTTCCACTCAGTATTTTACTTACTGACAAGTCCTTTATTTATGAAATAGAGTGTTTGGCTTTGATTGAAATATGTTTTCCATTGTTCTGACCCCAACGGCCAAATGTGGTAAAAGCATTTTCGTAGCCTTGTATTTCTCAATGAACTAAAATGTTGGAATTGATACATATTGTATACATGGTCATTCAGGAAGAGATTCATTAACTCGATCAGATTAATGAGCATTTATATTCCGAAAGTGCCATATGTATTTCCTGTGCCATAATTAGTATGTCAATATGCTGTCTTAATTAGTGCGATAGCGCATTAAAAAAAAAGAAAAGAAAACTTGTTAATGTATGACTTGATTTACTAGTTATTTGAAGCGGTAAAATATTTGGCGTCCAGGGGACTTTTACTTTCTCCCCTCCAAATTTAAAAAAAAAGTGAGTTTCTGTTTTACCGTTAGTTATGTACTGGAAATCAAGTGTCATACATTATGAAAATCAGTCGTGAGTGCTACTTCTTACTATTCTCGAGACCATAATTATATGATGGTTGCTCTAATGCCTATCTCATCATGTATTTAAGTGCAACTAAACTGACATCAGTATGTTGGGTGTTTTGCCAATTATATTGAACTTCTACATTTTATACCGTTTGTTCAAATGTGACACACATTATTATTTTGATATGCTTGCACATGTTTAATAATTATGCACTTACAAAAAAAGGCTCGTTATTGACTGGATAAAATGTTCTTTTGTGGTGACAAAATAAAAAGATTTGATGATTTACAAAAACAAATGTCTGTCTTCAATTTTGTATTTTGGCAAACACATTTTCTTACAGATGAATTAATTCATTTCAATGCTCTATACTTATCTTTATTAATATGACTCTAATACTTATCTTAATATGACTCTAATACTTATCTTTATTCAATTCCTATGAGAATATAAATTCAAACAAGTCAACTCTGGATTTCAACAAACTTGTACACAAGTTTCACCTATACAATCTTTCAGGGAATGGTTCCCAGGTATGTGATTCTAGTTATTGTTATTTTTGATGAAAAACAATAGTGCCATTCATACTTACTCCATCATCTACCTAAACTAATTTCTTTTTTTTTTATCGCGAAACGTAGTTGCAGTCTTATCTGGGTTATTGCGGCTCACAACTGCAATTTGCAATGTAAAAATTTGGATGGATTTATTTCATTATTAAAACCTTGTTAAATTATTTTTATTTATTTATTTATTTTTTCATAATTCATCTGCACCACAACTGCTGAATAATATATATTTGCATTAATTAAGAATTAAAGTGAAATGCGAAAGAGAGAGAGAGATAGCTAAATTATCAGTTTGATGTTGGTGTATAGTTCAAGATGGAACATCTTGTTACTGTATTAGGTCAATAACTCATAAAATATATCTAACAGATTAAATATTTATGAACATTTAATTAATGTTGCCAAAAAATCTTCTTTTTTTTTTTTTTTTTGAAATGCAATAAGTGTTGTTTCCCTAGAGCTATTTTATTATTATTCCTAATATTAATTTTCAACACACTGTATGACCATATTAATTAATTAATTAATTAAAATAAAACCTTTTGACGCTTCTTTAGAAAAAGGGTTTTTTTACTTAAATAAGTGATACATTAATATTAAATAATTAAATAATACTTTCATATTCTTTATTATGTATGTTTATAATAAATATTTGTAAACGATAATTAAAAGAAAAAAACTATTTTATTGTTTAACCGTTTGAGATTTAACTAGATTTATGAGTGTTTTTGCTCAAAAGAATTAATAGCATTTTTAATGCGCTGGTGGCAATAGCATTTAATTAAAGTAGACAGATTTATTTTTGATTTCTTTTTTTTTCTTTAATGATACCTTTCCAAAAAGAAAGAGGTAATTAATATTTCGTTCTAAAACAGAAAATAAACTAATTGCGGAGCGGATTATTTTTTTAGAATTAACATTCTTTCAAAAAAAGAGAAAAATATCAGTAAAAGTTCGCTGATTGTTAGCTTTATGTTTTGATGAAATTTAACTTTTAATTAGTGGAGATGAAGAATTATAAGTGGTATATAATTTACCATGTCAGGAAATTAGCACAGTAACTCCTTCTTGAATAAAAATTAGACATTTAATGAAATTAATAGCAAGATGTAACGAGCATTTTTTTATGGAATTAGTTGTATTTTCCCGTATGAATATTTTAATGGAATTGCATTGCAAAGAGCGTTTTGATGTGTTTCTTTTTGCAAACAAAGTAAATAATTAAAACCTTAATAATACATGCTCCGTTTTCGTTAAAACGCTTTAATCAGAACATTTTTAGCCTGTTTGGCTTTTATAAGAATATATCCCGCATGTTCCATTTGCACCGGCAAACTGTAGTTTCCACCAAAATCTCGTGATTTAACCCTCTAATGCCCAAGTTTTGTTATCGTCGTCCGCCTTGAGACGGAGTTGAGAATTAGAGGGTCAATCCTCTCTAAGCCCTCCCCTTCCATTTACGGTGACAGGCATGGGCGAGACCACGGATTGGCGAAACCTGTGGTTAACCTTATCGGCTCTTAATAACTCAAGAACTCCGCCTTCGTATTGATGGATTGGCAGCTTCTATTGCGTCAGTAAAAGTACCAATCAGTCAACACGAGGATGGGTTAACCCTGTAATGCCCAGGCCATAGTCCGTTTAAATTCAGGCAGGTAAAAATGAAATCTTACCTTCATAGTCTCAGAAGTTTTTGAATTTATGTTAAAATTTAGAACTTCGTCGAGTTATAGGTATGTTTTTCTTTTGCTCAAAAAAAATCCTGGCCCGAGATACAGGCCGCCAAGGATGGCGCCTTTGGCGCAATTTCTCACTTGCGATTTTCGACAAAAACGTTCAAGTGCTCTATTTCCTGAACGGTGCAAGATATTTTGATGCGGTTTTCTTTATTTGAAAGACAACTATATTATGTTTAAGATAGAAGGCTAAATTTTATAATAGCTATTCAACCTTTTTTGCTGCAGCCTTTTGAAATTAAAATGAAGCACCACTAATTGCTTTATCTATAACTTACGACACAATTTTGGGAAGTAATGTGTTTTGGACCATGTCTATATATTGTAAGATTTAATATGTTTTTGGTTGTAATATATTAGTGTTTTTTCTTTTTTCTCTTTCCCTTTTCTTCTTTTTTGAAAAGATATTTCGAATATTTATCAGGCTGTACATAATTTAAAGCAGATGACTTTTTTCAAAAAAAAAAACTATCATTGATTTAACTCAATAGTTCTAACAAAAATCAAATCAAACAAAATGTTAAAGATTTTATTACTAATTTGAGTTAGCATTATGAGTTGTGAGGTATGGGGACAAAACATCTTCTCAATTCAAAACAAGAAAAAATAATTTCATTAATTATGTTGTCCTGATAGTAACGAAATGGCAATTGTGGAATTTAATTTGAAAAAAAGAAATTGCAGGCTATGTCAACATTTGAGTGTGGCAAATTGTAACTGCTGCAAAAGAATTCATGGGTAATAAACAACCAAAACTAATTCAGATGCTCATTTCAGCAGCAATTGAACTAAACTTTTCTACATTTGAATTTGTTCACAACAAGCTCAAAAATAACCTCGGGGTAGAAAAGGCAGCCAAACTTGTTTTCTTTTTCGAATTAGTTGATGGCAAATGGAATCAAGAAAACACCTAACTGTATGTGTTACATAAAAATAAATTTAATTATTAATCAATTTGTGATTATGAATAAATGATATACATAAATAATTTTAATGGTTGTTATACATATATTTACGTTACTTGCTAACAACTTGGCGAATGTGCAGTAATTAATTTTTCTTACACATGCGTATTGGGTTGAAAGTACAGTGTATTGCATTTATTTTTCTAAATTTTTAGCATAAATATACATTGTCAATGTAAAATTCTTATTTTCACTTAAATAAATATCATATTCATTGCATTTTACTCGGAATGTCAATCTTAAGTTTTGTTTATGGTTATGATAAGCAATCTGGTTTTAAATTTAAAAAATGCGTTTTTTTTTTAATTAAAAAAAAAAGTCATGATTTTTTTGTGCTAATATTATTTATTAAGAATTAATTGCCATGTCAAAGAAAATTAAATTAATATAATTTTGACTTAATGAGACCAATATATGACTATGTTGTTAACAAAACTGATGAAATATATGACAAAATCTTAAATTGTTTGTAAAAACCGTTAAACGCACAAGTGGAAGCTCTCCTTTTCAGGGAATGTAGTACTTAATGGTATTAACCAACAGTAAAAAAATTAAAATTTTGAGATTGGCTTCTTTGAGAAAAATAGCAAAAAAGGTTTTTAAAAAAAAATTCAGAAGGTTGCAGCAGAAAAAGTTGAACATATATTTTTAAATGTAGCCTTTTATTATAAACAGAATATAATTTTCTTTCAAATAAAAAAAAACGCATCAAAATATCTTGCACCGTTCCTGAAATAGAGCACTTGAAATTTTTTGTCGAAAATCGCAAGTGAGAAATTGCGCCAGAGGCGCCATCTTTTGCGGCCTGTAACTCGTTCCAGGATTTTTTTTGAGCAAAACAAAAACATACCTATAACTCACGAAGTTCTAAATTCTAACATATGTGAAATTCAAAAACTTATGTGACTATGAAGGTACTCCCCTGCCTGAATCGACACGGATTATACCCCAGTTTTTTTATCGTCGTCCGCCTTGAGGCGTAGTTGGGAATTAGAGGGTTAAGGGTGCTTTCACACCAAAGGCTACAAAGACAAAAAGCATGTCTTTTTTGTCATTTGAGCGCATATTTTACCTTGGAAAATATGCTCCGCGCTTACACTGATCAGAAAAGACAAGTTTTTTCTCGTTGCCGCCTTTGGTGTGAAAGCACCATTTGTGCATGAGTTGCGTACAAGTACCAATAATTTATTCGTCAAAATTGCCTGTAGCTTTACTTCTTTCGCAGTAGTGTTCCTTCAAGAGTTAAAAGTATACGAAAGAAGCTTGTTTCTTGAATTTTTAATTCCATATTTAGTTTCAAAAATATTTTTTAAATTTTTTTGCATTATTTGAAAGTAAAAAAAAATATTAGCATTAAATTGTTAAAAGATTATTTTTATTATATACATTCTGCTTATAAAAATTAATAACTTATGTGGGGGAAAAACTAATCGATTTTTGATTCCAATTTTTAAATCATTCGGAGTAAAATAATTAATATTATTATCTTAAAAATTAAATTAGCATTTTTCGTCAAATAAAACTCTGATAAAGCAAACATTTATTTAATGATATTGAACGCGGAGGCATATAGTTAATTACTTTTCTTGATTTTTATGTAAATGAATTTATTTCGACCCTAAAGCAAAACCATAGTTTGTATTTTTTCACCATAGCATCACTTCAAAGAATAAATATTAATTAATTAATTTCTCATCTTGTATGTACAAACATAATTAAAAACTTAAATTTCAATTAATACGTTCATCTGAATTTCATTTTACTTGCCTTTGTTAAGATGCAAATAAGTAACTGATCTAATAATTTGTTTGAATTTTATGCAGAGATAATGGTAAAAATGTCTTTTTTCAATGGCAAGTTCTTCTTTAAAAAAGATTTCGTCGGGAATGAAAAAAGTTTAAAAATTGCCCAGATAGAACATAATTAATTTTGCCAGATAGAGCATAGTAAGTTTTCAATAATGTATGTTCTTGTAGTTGTACAATTTTCAAAACCTGCAAATTAATTACATTTTAAAAATCGAATTTGACGAGCCGGGAATGAATATTATTCCGGGCTCATCTTCATCATTTATGAAGTAAGACCGACTTTCTAATTTATTAATTGTTCAAGGATGTTTCCAACAATAACTCACACGGATTTTGTTGTACAGTTTTACAGAACTCTCCCTGTTTTTATTATTGTTATTATTATTATTATTGCTATTTATTTATTTTCATTTTAGCTACAATTAATACTATTCCGGGCTAATCTTTATCATTTATGATATGAAGTAACACCAACTTTCTAATTTATTAATTGTTCAAAGATGTTTCCCACATTAAACGACACGAATTTTTACTGTACAGTTTTACACAACTTTTGCCTTATTAGAAACGTGTTCTTTTTCTTGGAACGTAGCATAAAACTTATTTTTAGTGCCGTTTGATATCCCTTAGACCAACAACCGAACAATACAATTTTTCCCGAATCTTAGTTGTGGATGTTATGACATAATTGTAAGGAATTTTTATACGGGAAAGTATTTCTATTGTCTTACCTAAATCCTGGATAACCAAAAAAAAAAAAGAAGAAGAAAAACCTCTAAAACCTGTCCAAATAAAGTTTTAGGTATAAATAACAAAGAATGATTTATTTGTTCTCTTTTTGTTCTAATACCATGCGCAAAAAATAAAAGTAGATGATGCCAATTTTGTATATTTTAAGGAAAAAAGAGAGTACAAAAAAGATGGTGATCAGCAAGTAAGTTTCACTCCTCGGCAAAAATGTATCCATATATTAAGAATATTTAAACACCTTTAAATTTTATGACTAAGACCATACTAAGTTTATGCATAATTCATTACTATCAGTAATGATGAATAATGCATAAACTAACTATCAAATCCCAACAATATTTTTGTCTACGGTTGTTTCCTTAACTATATTGAGCGCCAACCACTTAGCTAATCATGAACGACTTGTTACAGAAAGATAGGCTCTTTTTATGGTTACCGTAATCCCTCGAATCATCCAATGTAACGTCTGGCATTCGCTTTTTTTGCTGTTTACCAAGGAAAAGAAGAAAACTATTGTTAAATGATTACATTGAACAACGAAAATATGAAGTTCACGATCTTTATTCGGTTATGACTTATTTCCATTTCTGTTTAAAAATTGAGGTTCTAAATAAGGAAAAAAGAGCAACATTATTAAAACACAAATTAACAACGCTGTTATTAATTTGTGTTTTAATGACGCTGCGTTTGTGTTTTAAAAAAAGCAGCTTTATTACAACGCAAATTAAACAAGCCTACACAAATTGTGTAGGCGTGTTTCAAACTTACAATGAATCATTTTTTCACGCTAAGAAGAAGTCAATATCTTGTGACTGTTTCATCGTCGTCGTAAAATTTTCTTCTGAAGTATGAGTTTCCTTCCTTTTTTTTTTTTTTTTTTTTGAGAAATATGTCACACATAATGGTGGTTTGACAAACATCCATAGCTTAAAAATATCTAAATCTCGTGCTTTATAAAAGGTATATATATATATATATATATATATATATATTAGATTTATAGCTTTGTATCACTTTTTCATAAACCAATGAACCGGGTGTTTTTTTTTTTTCCTTTTTTTCTTTTTTCTTTTTTTCTTTCTTTCATTTATTTTCTTTTCTTTTCTTTTTTTTTGGGGGCCGGGTTTTTTTTTTTTGTTTTTTGGATTTTAGCAAAGATTTTTTTTTTTTTTTGCAATGTGTATTTTTGTAATTTCTAAAATACGGAAGATTGTGTTGATTATTTTTTTTTTTTGTTTTCCGGACAATACAAATCTATGGATTGCATTTTACCTTCAGAATGCAGTTTTTACTTAAAATGTACAACTTTTCTTATTGACAAATTTTAAAGTTTCAACAATAAAGACGCTTCAAATGTTTCTTTTTCGTAGTTTGTATTAAACATGCATTTTTTTTTTTTTTTTTTTTTGTTAATACTACAGCTCTTTTTCTTGTAATTTGACTAAATAAGTACTATTTCTGTACTTTCGCTTATACGCTAAGTAATTATTTTTACACTGCTATCTATTTTTTAAATCATGATAAAATTGCTATTTTGAATCCGTTTTCTTTACATTTCTGATGCCTTAATAGCATTTTTATGAATTTTCACTTCATCTTCGGTGGATGTTTTTGACGGATTTAATTCTTTTCAATCTTACTTTCTTTTTTTTTTCACGAAAAAAAAAAATCCTTTTCACGCTCCAGTTATTGAAAATTTATATGCTTCGTTAGTTTCCAAGCAATATGGAGAAAAACAAAATATAAAAACAAACTAAATACGCCAAATTCTTTTCAAAGGAACCTTTTTTTTTTTTTTTTTTTTTTTTTAAAAAAAATCATTTTTTATTACTTCTTCTGAATTTCTCTGGTTGAAATGTAATGATTAAATAGTTCTTAATTATTTATTTTTCTTTTTTTTAATCCTGCTTTAATGTAGTTACTTATTTTTAATTATTTTCTTTGCTAATTATGAATTGACAAAAAGGATTTCAGCTTGAATAATTTAAATATAAACTAAGTTATCATTTAACAAAAACATAACTGTTGCCTGTAATTTAGATGGAAAAAACTAGCAAAGTATCTTTTACTACATGAAATCAAATTGGCACCATTTTTTGATTTAACATAATACAAAAATTTTATAGTGTACTTATTTCTGGCTATCAAGTAGCTGCATTTATTCTATAAAACTTGAATAAGACATAAATCCGACTAATGGGTGTAAAGTCATTGTCCAATCAAGTGTTGTTTATTTTAAGGCTTTTTTACGCAACGTTCAATCTTTGTAGAAATGAAATTTTTGATAATGCAAAACTTCATAAAAGTGCAATGAATATCACAACAAGTTTTTTCATCCCTCTCTGAAATTTCAAATTACTTCTCAAATTAAGAACATCGACGTTTTAAGATAAGTATGTATATTCTCTGTAATTAACAATCTTCTAATAAAGAACTTATAAGAATTATTTTAAACTTTTTTTCCAACGTGTATTTGTGTAAAAAAAAATTTTTTTATCCCCTGAATAAATCTAAGGATCTGCATGCTTAAAAATATATATTACTTAAAAATATTACTGTTTCAAAACAGTTTATGCATATATTTAAACAGTTTTAAACACTAATTAGTCAATTAATTGTTGAAATAAAATTTATCGTTATTAGTTTAATTAAAATCATTTTCATCAGAACAAAACATATGCACCTATCATTGTTGGCGGAATAAGATTCTTCGGTCTGAAATAATGTTCTTAATTACCATATAAAATTTGTTCAAAAATCAAATAACACCAACAAGAGTAACTATTTGCGAATGCGTGTAATTTTTTTTTTTTTTTTGAATATTATTTGTGAAAAAACATGAATAAAGGTTAATTGTTCAGCATTCAGAACAACTTCTTGAATTTATTTCTTCTTCAAACAGACTTACATACTTGTTTAAACTGCTCAAAAAAAATGTATAATTATATATTAAAATATTGTAATCATTTTAATGAGGAATTTACACATCAAAACCTTAAAATTGTATCAACAATTAATTTAACAGAGAGAGAATAAAAGTTTTATTTTGCAATCTTAGATTACCCATGAGACAACCCTTTTGTAATCTAACTTTATTTTGGAAAATATTAATAAGTATTTATAAATATTTTCTAAGTAAATTTCAGTTTCATTTCAATATCTAATAAAGTATTACATCTTTAAATTCATTTTGTAATTTTCACTAAATTAAGTAAAAATAACAAATAGAAAAAATAAATTGTTAATATTGTGTCAAAAAGTTCGTTTTTCGTTTCATAATCACTTAAGTTGAGTTTCTGAGTGATTATTTGTAAGATATCAGTTATTGAGAAGCATTTAAAAATATATATATATATATATATATATATATATATATATAATTAATGTATATATATATACATTAATAAATTAAAATACGGGAATAGTTTTAAAAAACGCAATTATTTTAATCTTTACTTTTTCGTAAAAATAGCTCTTAATTGATTTTTTTCCCTAATAAATGGCATGGAAGCACCTGATAGAATTACCGCAAATGAACAAATAAATCCTATTTAACCCAAACCAGCAGTTCCTTTAAAAAAAAAGGTTTATTTATCCCATGAGGAACAAATTACTTTAAGGCTGAAATTAATAACAATTAATTAATTTCCCTTCCTAAGTCAAAATCCATTAACGTGTCCATATTTCGAGTGCATCGTTTCATTAAAAGACCATTAAACTTTGTCATTTAATTACGCGGACACAAAGAGTTCAGCAATGGCTACTGGTTTAAAATCTTTGTAAATATACAGTTAATGATGTTGTCGCGCATTAAGAATAATGGAAGGATTTTTATATACTTATATAACATAAATTATTATGTCTTTATTATATGATTTGATGAGCTTGATAAATGCGTGCGTCAAATGTATCTCAGTAACATGTTTATTTATTGTAAAAATATAGTTGAATGGGATTTTTTTTCTGAAAAACTTTTATTTTATAGGTGGTAAATTCATCGTATAAATGGATTAGCGAAATTAGTTGGTATTTCTCGGTGCAATATTAATATTGAGAAAATGTATCATCCTCTTATATGTTTCTTTATCAAATGGATTACCGTATCATAATTATTATGGCTTTATTATATAATTTGATGAGCTTGATAAACGTATGCGTTAAATGTATTTCAGTAACATATTTATGTACGTGTTTATTAATTGTAAAAATATAGCTCAGTGGGGTTTTTTTTCTGAAAAACTTTAATTTTATAGGTGGTAAATTCATCGTATAAACGGACTAGCAAAATTACTTGGTATTGCTCGGTGCAATATTAGTATTGAGAAAATGTATCATCCTCCTATATGTTTCTTTATCAAATGCAAAAAAAAAAAAAAAAAATGCTCTTATTCCTGTTCCTCTAGTAAGTGAGAAATGTAATTATAAATTACTATATCAATAAATTCTAATCTTTTGGAAAATTCACAAAACTGGGGTTTTTACTAAATGTTTTCATGAATTAAAATTTAACTCTTCAAAAACTAAAATAAAAAGACAAAAATTGCCATATTCATGTTTCACTACCGAACAAGAAATACAAAACAATATGAAACCTGATCTTAGGAAACTAACATTCGAACTAAAATAAATGCTGACCCCTTTTTTTATAAAAAAAAAAAATAATAATGCTTACAACAATCAATTATTGGAATTTATTTCTTCTAAAAATCTTCATTTAACAAAAAAGAGCACCTCAATTTTCGTCAGAAAAACATAATTCTGAGGTATATACGTTATTTTTCCGTAACTAAAAACAGAACTTACAACCGTAACTTAAAACTTACTTAAAACAGAATTCACAATTTCACCTTTTCATGTACTACACTATACGCATGCAATAGAGCGATCTTTTATTCCTTAATATTTTGTCTTTGAACATAGTTACTTAGCTATTATTGCGTGGCAGCGCAATAGAGCAATCTTCTACAGTGTAAAATTTTGTCATTGCACTTAGTTATTATTGCGTGGCAATTACGGGCAAAAAATGTTTGTAACTAAACATTTTTATCACAATTTATGGACATTATTGTTTACTAATGCAATTCCGAAAACTAATTATTATTTTATTTTGTTATTTTTCATGGTATTTCTTCTGAGCAACAACCTGTGAACATTTTTCTGCGTTTGAATAAATTCTTTCGTTGCCATTTTTCTGTTTGTTGCTGGTTTGTCTTTTTTTTTTTGCAAATAGAGTGTAATTACAATTACTAATGATGGTGGTAAGACGAGGGTTACAGTTCTGGTGAACTTACGACTTCCTTTCAACATCGATATTTAAGCTATGACGGTAAAAGCGATGTCGTTTAACGCTATTTTCTATCTGGTAATCTGTCAGTACTAGTGATTTACTAAAATTATAACCGATGTTTCGTTAAATGCGGTGTCGATACAAACGATTTAGACTTAACTAAGAATAACAGAGTCGCATAAAAAAGGAGTTCTGCCCGTACTTCTAGTTCTATTTTTTGCAGAAGTTCCGAATTTCATTTGACGCAATTTTTTATAGGTTTAGAAATAACGTAAATTATTAGAAGATTTTTTTCCATTTAATACTGTCGAAAGAATTATAAAAACCTTTAGACAATATATTAGAAAAAGTCTTCAAAGTTTCAATAAAATATTATCGATATTTCATTCCAATGAAAAAGTATTCTTCAAAGTTTCAGTCAAATAAGCGTCAATATTTCATTCCAGGGAATAACTAAATTTTTGACCAAATTATTTCGCACTCAAATGCATGTAATAGAGAAATGTAACATCAATCAGGATTTTTTCTACTGTTGAAAGAATTATTAAAATCAGTAGATACAATAAACTAGAAGAAATCTTCAAAGTTACAATAAAGTATTATCAATATTACATTCCGGGAAATAAATAAATTTTTGACCAAATCATTTTGCACTCAAATGCATGTTATATAGAAATGTGACACCTATCAAGATTTTTTCCACTGTTGAAAGAATTATTAAAATCAATAGATACAATTAACTAGAAAAAATCTTCAAAGTTTCAATAAAATATTATCATTATTTCATTTCAGGGTATAAATAAATTTTTGACCAAATCATTTTTCACTCAAATGCATGTGATATAGAAATGTAACACCTATCGAGATTTTTTCCATTTAGTACTGCAGAAAGAATTGTTAAAACCAATAGATACAATACACTAGAAAAGACTTCAAAGTTGAGTTGAAATATTATCGTTATTTCATTACAGGGAATAAATAAGTTTTCACCAACTAATGTTGCACTCAAATGCATATGGTATAGAAATGTAGATCTATCAAGAGTATTACATATCACTTTTTAATTTCAATATTTGTTTGTATTTTATTTCATTTTCATCCTTCAAAGGCCCGAGTCGATTGGAAACTGAAGATTTTTGTGCATTTCGGCTATGAGCAAGCGATATCAAGATCAATTTCCTCACATACTGATTTCCAGCTCCAATTGCTTCACTGGTGGTTATTAATTTCTTCAGAGAGATTCTTATAATATCCAATTATTATTAATTTCAGGTATGTAAGTTGCCTTTTTATTTATTTTAAGATTCGTACTTTGTTACTACTCAAAAAAGTGCATAAAATGGCAAAAATTATTTAGTGCAAATTGCAAACCAGCCGGTTTCTGAAATCTTGAGGGAAAAAAACTTGGTTGTTTTCAGTGGTTTTATATTGTATTCAACCCGTACCCAAAAGCTTTAATAATTTTTCCTCATGATTGTGAAGGACAGTACTAAGAATGTGAAGCTGTTATGTGTAGCTGATATAAACCTTAATGTTGCTTGATTTCCAATTTTTGCTAAAACCATTGCTTCCAGTCATAAACTAATGTAAGAAAAGCTGCTATAAAGGGTTTTTCTTCTTTTTCTTACTTCTTTTTTGCTTAATAATGAATCTTGCATTTTCATAGTACCTTTTTTGCATTTTAATTCATGAGGAAAAAGTATGGCAAAGAAAAATAATTTGATTAAATACACGGTTTGTGTTGCCATTAATGGGCTTATAGATGTAGAAGTTTTCTCTTTAAAAACAAAAAATCCTTTTTTTTTTGTGCATGTAAGTAAAAAATACAGAAAATATCGCTAAGCAGTAAGGAAAAAAATCACCATTTTGTGTAAGCACAAGTATAGAATAACAAGAGAACTCATTAATAGGTTTTACAAAATAAGAAATTTCGGGAAAGAAACATTTTCGAGAAATTTTTTACAGTTTACACGATTAGTCGACTAGCAGCAAAATGAAAAAAAAAAAATACTTTATTTACATTGAAAGATATTAAAAAACAAATGCCTGCAGCTTTGTGCGACTGTCATTTTATTTTTTTTCGAACACCAACTCAATCAAGTTGCCATTGTTAGAAATTTTGCATGAAATTGTTGCCACTATTTTTAAATATTGTAAAAAATTCAAATATAAATAACTATGATGAAAAATAATATAATACAGCTATGTGCAGAATGTCACTGGTACTTGGTACTTGAAAGAAGGGGATGTTTATATTAACGTAAAAATTTAAAAAATTTTAAATATATTTAAATGTTTAATTAATTTTCTGCCTAATTATATTTGTTTAAGTCCCCGCGCGAAGCCAGGAAGAAAGTGGGCACTCCTTCCGAGTTTTACGGGGTCCTTATAAGCAGGAATCCGACTTCCTACTTTTTTGAGAGGTCTCTTAATTTTTGAACCAGCTCCCAGATGAGAGACCACTAGAGGTGTCGCTTTTCTTGGAGGATATTGGAGCCACGAAGTATTTAACTAGTACGAGCTCCCTCTTGCGTACACGGTCCCAGAGCAACCAGCCACGAAAGGTTGTCACCCATCCTGACCTCTGTCAATGTTGCTTCAATTTAGGTGTTCTGCGGGAACCGAGATTCTACCGACTGGTCCACTGCGGGATCTAAATTTTCTGTAAAAGCTTTATAATAAATTCTTGCAACAAATAAAGCACTTTGCATCCAGTTTTCAGTTGAAAATTAACGAAGACTAACTATATCAACTTGATTCTGATAAGTTACACCCAATATATATATTTTTTTCGTTTTTACTTACTTTTTCATGCAGAACCCTAGATTTTTTTTCCCACACTGTTAAAAATTTTCGTGAAAAAATAGTAATATAACAATTTATTTGATCGTTATTTTACCATATTTAATTACAACAGTCGAATAACTATTAAAAAGATGGCACTCAAACCGCTGATTGTGAAAAAAAATCGTTTTTTCTCTGTTTCTCCTAAAGAACGTTTAATTAACCGTAATTTACGAGCGCCAACTAGGTCTCGTAGTCAATAAGAATCGGGCGTCCATTTTGATTGTGGATCGAAGCAGTGTGACGATTAGAATTCCATCGCATAATATTGTATAGCTCCTTTTTTATCTGAAGGGGGGAAAGGAAGAGAAGATGAAGTTAGTGTCATAAAAACTGGTTGTCGAAACATATCCCAAGCTAGATAACGCAAAATCTTGGCCGTCCAGTAGGTACCTCTTGGCAAAGCATGGAAGTACTGGCTTTCCACCGTACAGGGCCCGGGTTCTATCCCCGTCTCCGGCAGACTTCCTGCTCCACTGTGTCCTCGCATCTCGTCGTGCGCCACAATATAATAGCTATGAATAATTTCGACGCCTCGGAAAATCTACACATATAGTCAATTACCATAGCTGCAGTATGTTATCATAAGTGCTACTAAATGGTTATGAAACCGTAAACTTTTGCATTTACGGCCTTTTAACCAAGCTGATTGGAAATGGTTTAGAACCCGTAAAGATACAAAAATGTTCCAAACCGTAAATTTAACGGTTAATTGAATGGACAGATTGCTTCCAGCTATTTAACCATAATTTCATGATGAAATTTCTAACAGTGCAGTTTTATGTAATAAACAATTAAGAAAATATTTCTTACTTAGTAATTGATTTACGTTTTTAGATAGCAAAAGAATTTGCTGCTAGTCTGTTGACGTTTTAAATTTTTTTTGAATTCCTCTTGTAGGAGCCAATTTTAAACAACCCAAAGAAAGAGAAAACTTTTAAAAGGATCCCAAGTATGTTCACAATTTTCTGCTGAAGAGTATGCTATTCACCCTGAACATTGTAAGAGGCATACAGTAAAAGATATTAAGGTTACTTCGATTTATGCAAATCGCTTTGGTAGATCTCTGCTGATGAAAATAGGAAGTGAAAAAAAAATCTAAATACGAAATGTTAGGATTGTTGTTTTTTTTTTTTTTTTGACAGATATAAAAGGGTGCAAAACCATATTCAAACTATTGCTAGTTGCCATTTCATAACATCTCTTACTCAATTAGATTTGAAATCTTACCTTCAAAAATCATTTTCAAATAATAGAATAACATTTCACGTCAAATAAAATATTCATTCCAGTAGTCTCAATTCATTGCTTTTTATTGGAAGCAAAAGTCAAATTAAAAGACATAGATCTGCTTAAAATCGAAAAAGGAATCAAATAAGCACTTTTGTTGAACGCATCGGAGATGTTAAACAAATACAATTTCGAGGAAAGATCAGAAATCTGATTCTATTTCCAGCTGAATTTTATTTTTAATGTAAATAGAATTACGTTTTTTGGAGTCATATAACAGGAATAGTGAGAATTAGGAAATAGGTAGTGATGAGGAAAAAGAATTATACTGGAATGTCTTTCTTCTGAAAAAGTACTAATTTCAGGAAATTTTTCTTTACGAGAGGGAGAAACTTTCTATTCATTCTAATTTCTTATTCAAATATTCTTATCAAGTTATTTTTAAATCCTCAATTCCAAACGATAGAGGATTTATCCCTGTTTAAATTATTTATTTCTTTGCGTGAAACAATTTCAGTACATTTTTTTTCGAACATCTAATTTTAAAAACATGCAATAGTTCGTCGGCGAAAGAAATTCAGGTTTTAAAATTGTGAAAACTCTAACAGTTATGAAACCTCCATCATCACAGCAAGTTCTATACACTAAGATTAAGATAACAAGTACTATATACTACTTCTTCCTCCACAAAAATCCTTACGAACTTGTCGAACCCGGTACTAGGAACTATTTCATCCCGGTACATTTTGCTGCAGAAAATTTTTTGCCAACTAGGGAGGCAAAAATATATGGTCAGGACCTTTTGCATCGGAAAAATCCTCAGGAACTAGTTCATCGCGGTACCTTTTGCTCGGGAAAAGTCCTTAGGAACAAGTTGATCGCGGTACTTTTTCACCGGAATAGTAGTTATAAACACTAGTTCGTCCTGGTACCTTTTGCAGAGGAAAAAGACCTTACGAACTAGTTTATTCCAGTACCTTTTGCACCGGAAATGTCCTTAGGAACTATTTCATCCATTTTGCTGCAGAAATTTTTTTGCCAACTGGGAAGGCAAACATATATGGCCAGGAAAAATCAAGGCATAGTTAATCAGTCCACTGAAAACTCAGAGATTTGAGTCTGAGACATTCGCTTCTCAGGTAAAATAAGAACGTAAAAGCAAAATTACCCAAATAAAACAAAAGATACGTACTTCGTTTATTACACTGTTAAAAATTTCCGTAAGAAAATAGTAAAATAACCATTTATTTGATTGCTATTTTACCATATTTAATTACAACAGTTGACTAACCATTAAAAAGACGGTACTCAAACCGCTGATTGCGAAAAAAATCGTTTATTCTCTGTTTATCCTAAAGAACGTTTAACTAACCGTCATTTTCAAGCACTCAATAAGAATCGGGCGTCCATCTTGGTTGCGAAACCTTACCGGTCATACGTTGTTTTAAAATAGGAATACGGATTTATCAGTTGAAATCTGCATGTGTAGATAAAAAAAGAAGAAAAAAATGTGGCTTAAGCAGTGGATACTAAATAGAAACACATACTCACGTAAATCAAAAATTGGTGACATCGGATTACCAAACTGTTTGCGAATGAGCGAACCCATAACTTGAGTTGCTGAAGCTTGTTTGTATTTTAACTTTTGCAGCAAATAAAATGATTTTTGTCAATATACAGTAAATTTAGACCAAAAATAAATTTGCAACCAATCAAAAACTGAAATCTCAATTTTAAGGCTGTTTGCCTGTTGGAAAAGAAGATTTATTGATAAATAAACGTCCGGTTTCTACTCCTCGAAGATTCTACACAAATGTTCAAAAACTGAAAATTTTGTTTTAAAATCATTTTTAAATGGTTATAAAACCGTAAACTTTTTTTTACGGCTTTTTAACCAAGCTAATTGGAAATGGTTAGGTCCCGTAAAGATAGAAAAATGTTCCAAACTGTAAATTTAACGGTGAATTAGATGGACAGACTGCTGCCGGTCATTTAACCGTAATTTCATGATGAAATTTCTAACAGTGTATTTATTAACGAACGTTTAGCATTTTCAATGGAAAAGGTGCAAATGAAATTGCATGATGTTGTAAATGTTTTAGTTTGAAGTTTTAATCTTTCTTAAATAACTGATGCATTTCTAACTCAGTAGTGACATTTTTACATTTTTCATTGCGGTGCAACATAATATTTGAGGTAAAAATAGCGCATATCTTTGCTTAATAAAATCGATGAAAACTAATCAAGCTTCAAAACTACTCACGTTTGAAAATGTTTTTTTCATTTGAATCTTACTATAAAATTTCTAAAATATAATATAGAATCGGGTTGCAAGACGTAATTATTTTTTGATTAGTATTGAAAATGAAATATTATACAGAGCATTATCTTCTTTTTCTGTTCACTCCACCATTGTACAGCAATGAAACTTATTTTGTTTTTAATAACTAAAATAAAATTACATTGCATTATTGTTTGTCTTCGACTTCTAGAATAATGCTTTTTCTTCTTTTTTTTTATAAAAATGTTTTTCAGTAATTCGGTACTTTTGGTTCTCGGTATTTTTGTTCTCTCTCATAAGTTGTGTTAAAAAATTTTTATTAGAGCAAAAAGGATGTCATATTTTGGCATTTACCTGTTACATTATATGTAAAAGGTAAATTTATATTACTCCTATTTATGTATATATATATATATACATTATATATGTATATATAATGTATACAAAAGGGACGCTATAAAAGCTATTTTTACATTTAAGTTATAAGAACCACAGCGCTAACAAATTGTTGTAAAAACTAAGAAGTAATCCTGATAGTTTCTAAGTTTCTTCTTTTTTTTTTTTTTTTTTTTATTTCTTTTTTTTTTAATAGAACTAAAAAAAAACAAGAAAACTGTGTTAACTATTTAGTTTTTCAAAAACTAGAATGTTAAAAAAGATTAACGAATCATTGAACTGTGAAATTAAATAGCATGAGTATATGTACAGGCAAAGAAATATATTGCTATCGCAGGCATAGAGATAAAAATCACTCTCTAACAGGTATTTGCGCCCTTAATTTCCCTTACTCTCATGTTGCACTTTCTTACAGTGTCCTTCTTACAAGACATTTCTTTACACAGTTCATTACCAACAACATGCATATTTTCCCTTACTTTACAGAATATTCGCTCTTATAAAACATTCCTTTACATCATTCATTTTTTCTGCATGTGAAAATTTAAAAAGTGGTGAAATTTAGCTGCAACCAACATTTGGTACTAAGTTGATATGAATGTGAAACTAGGAGCTATTTAGGAACTATTTTATTAGTTCACGTATAGTACCAAATGTTGGTTGCAGCTAAATGTCGCCATTTTTTCCGTTTTTTAAGTGAAAGGTTCAACTGAAATTTTTTACGGTGTTGTTTGTACTTACCTTACATAACACTGGTCTACAAAAACAAACTTTTTTTCTGTCCCAAAGACTTTATTAACTGATCTTAGAAGTATTTCTCACGCTGAATTCGAAAATGAAAATCATTTTTCTCTAGCACGTAAGGATTTTTTGTGCAAGGTGCTATAATAATTTACATTAATAACACTTACCCTAAATTATTAGAGCCCCTTACAAGCAAAACCATTACGCGGTAAGGAAAAAGGTTTTCATTTTCGAACTCATCATGAAAAATTCTTCTAACATCAATCAAAAAAGTCTTCAGGATTCCCTCTCTTTTTTAAGGGAATTGTAATTTTTACATTAGAGGCATTTCCACCAAAAAAACAAGTAATTTTCTATTTACCGTAAATGATCGATTTTGACATGTTCTTGCATACTTTGCTTCAGGAATGTCCCTTTTTAACGTCCAGCAGTAATCTGCTAACATAGTTGCGCTCCACTTTCCTTGAGATCTCTTTTCGATAACTGAAATGTCCTGATGGAACTGCTCTCCATGTTCATCGGTTATACAGCTCCCATGTTTTCAAGGGGCATTTTTACACACAACAGGTGATTTCTATGATAAAATATAGTAGCTCATGCTCATTAAACGTGTCGTACAGTATCAATCTTTTGCCTATTTGCCTTTGTATCCCAATTCATGCGAAATTATTCCTGAGACCCGCACCCAGTGCAGTAATTTGATACGCACTTCCGTTCGATGTTCTGCGGGGGCTGTTTACGACACATTCCACTAAATTTTTTCCAGCAAAATAAAGTGACCACTGATTTAATGGTTGACATTCAAGCTCTTTTGTGTATAGCTCAATAGAAACGATCCTGCATGATCGGAAAAACACTGAGAAAACGTAAAAATCGAACATTTCCTTCCTTATAACTAAAAAACTATATGTCATGGAAGAATTTTGATGGCAGATATGGATTTCTCGTGCAAAACTACTTCAGGAAAGAGGAAATTCATTCTTGGGACAAAACACTTGCTGCCAGTGTAATCTTCCCTCTTGGAGACGTAGTTTTACACTCCAACATGCATGTTTGCACTAGTTTTGCAAGACGTTTGTTCTCTCAGGACATTCCTTACACCCTTAATGTTTTTAGCATAATTGCTTCCACTTTACAGTCTTCCCTTTTACAAGTCATTGCTTTGCCATCTTAATAACTTCAGCTTGCATGCTTACAGTACTAAAACGTACTTACTTTACTGAATCTACGCGGAATTTTACGGAAGCATATAAGTTATTATCAGAAACACGAACTGAAAGATCCCAATGTCTATTGTGTAGGTATAAGTCAAGTTAGATCTACAAAAACAGTAAGTTTAATTTGTCATATCGTTGAAACCGAAAAGATCTTTAAGTATAATTATATTTAATTATGAAAACTACGCAATTTTTTACGATGTAACCGCAAAGAACAATATTTACTCTGGATACAGCGATTATTCTTTTTAAATGAAGTATCAAGCCAGAAATAAAACCCGGAATCTTCTAAAAGAAAAACAAACCTAAGATATTTTATATCTTTAAATCCTCCCTATTTGTCGTCGTTAGTTTGACTGGAATTTCATTTTTAATAGGATATTTCCCTGAGGCAAAAGTTTTTTCTGGACTTATGCAAATCAAGTTTAAAGTGCCTTCAGCCTCGGCAAATAAAAAAGCGGTATTTTCTTGATCGGATGATAATAACCTTAAAGCATGTCAAATATTTTTAGCTAAAATAAAAAAAGAAAGTGAAGCAGCAATTGTCCGTGAAAGGTATTATCTGGCATCATATGGCGATATAAGAGCATTTTGCAAATCTTTCAGCTTCTTTTGTTGTGTTTTAAGTTTAACAAAAACAAGCTCTTCCATTTTTGAAAGTTTTTAAAGAATATTTTGGGTATGTATCAGACTTTTTTCCTCTTAAAAACTTTGTGTAAAAATGGTACGGGTTAGTTGTTCTGCTTCAGGTCTTTGAAATCAAAACTGATGGCCAAAATAAAGAAGATTGCATTATTTTGCTTATGTTTTTCAAAGACAAAATAACACAAAGATATCTCATCAGTTCATTCGAGTTATTATATGATTTCCTTTTTTTTTTAAATTTTATAATGAACATATTTGTTATGTTTGGGAAATGTTTTCGTTGCAATTAGGACATTTTAAATACTGGTTGTATCTTTTTGTAACTAAAAGAAAGTGAATAAATTCAGACAGTAAATTCTTATCATTACATTTGCGTTTTACAACTATTGTGTGCGCCGATGGAGCCCTTAGCCGCTAACTAGAAAAATGAATAAGTAAATAAAAATAAAAAGATAAAACAATACAACACGTAAAAATTGCACAGATTTGTTATTCAAAGATTTGTAGCGCCATTTGCCTGGAAAACATTTTTCTGGTTATTACCTAAACAGTAACCATATGTAAATGTATTCTTGCTGTTGTTCATTTAGCTGCAATTCTTTTTCATTTTTTCGTTTGAAAAGATTTTAAATAAATGAAATATTTGACAGTTCTGCACTGTGCAGTCCAGTGTAGTGGACTGCACAAAGTAGAGTCGGAGACCCTCATTACGACGTATTTCGGTTTGAAACCCTGCACAATAGTTTGTGGCGGCTTGAAGTATTCTTATTCTCATGGGTGGTCTGGTGGCAAATGCTGGCCACCACAGTTGGCTGAGGCGATGTGGAAAGAGGTGAAGTTACCAGCTATCAACGTGAAGTATAAGCGAGGGAAAATAAATGGCAATGCTGGCCGCCACAATCGGCTGAGGCGATGTGGGAAGAGGTGAAGTTACCAACTATCAACGTGAGGTATAAGCGAGGGAAAATAAATGGCAATGCTGGCCGCCACAATCGGCTTAGGCGATGTGGGAAGAGGTGAATTTACCAACTAACAACGTGAGGTATAAGCGAGGGAAAATAAATGGCGAGGTAATCAAACAGATCGTACGTCAGGGATGCCATGACGGCTATCCAACAGCAAGTCCTAAGAGATGTCTCGGTCCTTAGGGTGCTAGTGTTGATGATGGTAGCTCAAGTCTTCTTTTTGCCAAAATGCAATAATTAAACGTCAGATATAAACTCATGTACATGCGTAATTCATGAGTAGATCGTAATGGAAAGTTGCACTTGTATTTCAAGAAGGACAGCAAGTCAGCAACAATGAGTGGGGTTTTTTTTTAAGGGATTTTGATAACAAACAGATGGCGCCATATAATTTTATGAAAAGAACCTTCTTTAAGGAGAGTCGAAGCAGTGGTCATGTTGTATGTATGTATGTATATTGTTTTAACTTCTGTGTTTAATGTTGTTTTTTAAGTGATGTTGTTATAATTTTATGAAAAAAAGCTTTCTCGAAAGAAAGGCAAAACAGAAGCCATGTTGTATGCGTGTGTATTTTTTTTGTCTCTGTGCTGCATGTTGTTTTTTATGTGATGTTGTTACCTGTTTTTTGTAGTTATTAAAAAGGAATAATTGTGAACATACAACGGTTTCATTTGAAGTAGCCTTAGTGATTCAGCCAAGTCACAGACAAATTTTATTTTATCTCTATTGAAAATTAATGTCTAGTGACTCATGTCACTTTTTTTTTTCTTTTTATCTAAGTGCGATATTTTACTTAAATAGACAATCATCTACCATAATTTATGTTTTTGCATGAACTGAAAACATAGCAAAAATAAATATTTGTAAAACAATCTCCAAAATCTAGAAAAACTATGTATTCTTAATTTGAATACCGACAAGACAACTGCGTGTAATCATAAACATAACTGGGGAGAATAAATATGCTTTTTCATACAACTTTCTTTTTCAAACCTTGCCGTATGGACTACTACTAGAGCTATAAGAATGTCAAGCACCATGTCCCATCTCATAGCCATGTAAATTATAGCCATATTAACAATTGGAAGGCAATACATTCGTAGATCATAGAGGCCGCTATAAGCGTAGGTACAAGAAAAATCGTTTTTATTTTTCCTAGATATTTAAGATATTTAAAGTGTTCTTTATGAATTATATAAGTCGTTCTATAAGTTTAATTTGTAAACCTTTTGTAAAATAAACGTTTTAAAAACAAGTAGCTAATTCCCTGCAGAACTTCTGCGGGCTATACGTTCAATATTCAAACTTAACAAGAATATCCGTCTAGAACTATACGAACCTACTTTCCCGTATACACCAAATTCAAATTAATAATCTAGCTATCTCTTTCTACCTCTTTCTCCTTTAGCTTTAGTTCTTAATTTTTTCAAATATACCTTTTTCAACGGATAATACATATTCATTCACGCATTCATTCTTTCCTTTATTCAGCCATTCATTTACTCATTCAAGTGTTTATTCATTCATTTACTCATTCATTTATTTATTCCCTCATTTTTTCATTCTTTTCCTCATTCATTTGTTCATTGGTTCATTCTTACACTCATTCATTTATTCATTGAGAAATATCGTTTAAAATTCCGATAAAAAAATTTCATAGGAAAATAGGCTCGTTAGTTCTGGAAGAACATTCTATTTGTACATGTTCTACGTTATAAGAGCTTTCCGATAAAGTTTGTTCCAAGCAAATCGGTCCGTTAGATCAGGATTTAGATAGGATTGAAATTCCCCCATAAGCGCTATGTTAATTTTTTGAACTGTTCAAAAATGAACAAAAACTGTTCAAATTGATATTTCACGCCAAGCGCTTCTTCCAGTAAGCTTGTTCATTGGAACATGGATCTTGTACCCAGAGTTTACATAATTTGCTTCATTTTCGCCCGTAGGCGCTAATGTTAAAATTTTTTGAACTGTTCAAAATTGAACAAAAAATTGTTCAGATCAAAAATATGGAAATGAGATGTCCTCACCGAGATCCTTCGAATGCAAAAAGAATTTTTCGAATCGGACTATTCGTTCAAACGTTATTACGGGGGGACAGACCGACAGACCGACAGACACACATTTTCCCCATCTCAAAGCCCTACTTTCAATTTTTTATTTTTAAATCTTTATTTAATTACTTCACTTTTTTTTTAACTTTTCTTTATTTTTAACGATATTTTTACGATACATTAAGCCTTCTTTCATGCTTTATTATTATTTTTTTTTTACTTTTACGGGAAAGTACGCTAAAAATGATCGCTTGTTAGAAGCAAACTAAGGTGTCGCCAGCCCAAAAAATCAGTAATAAAAAATTGAGTTATGAATGGAAACATTTTGTAAGAAAACGCTTTAAAATACAAAAGGCTTACACTCTCAGAAACGCATGCTCAAATTTCACGAAACTTTCGTCGTATTTGACGAAATGACTTCGTGAAAAATGCTCCGATTAAACATTTCGTCAAAAACAAAAAAATATTTCGTCATATACGTTTCGTCAAAAACAACGAAATTTTAGTCACTTGTTTCGTCATCTATTTGATGAAACACATTTCGTCAAAAACAACGAAATTTTAGTCGTTTGTTTCGTCGGGTCTATTTGATGAAATACATTTCGTCAAAATCAAATTTTCGTCATTTCGATTCCGTATTAAAGAGTCTTTACATTTCATTAAAATTGAAAAAATTTTCGTCATTTTGATTCGTTAATTATCATGATAAATTTCGTTGTATTAAAATACTTTTAATTAAATTTCGTCATTTTGAGCACGGCATGGAACCTTAAATAAAATCTTGAATTAATTTTTAGAGGGCAATTTGCTATTTCTAGTAATTTGGGGCTAAATAATTACATTGAAAATTTTCGATTTTTTGAGTTGCGGCATTAATTGCTGAAATATGTATCATTCATTTTAAATAAATGTTCTAAAGGTGAAAATTTTCTATCATACAAGCATGTCATATTATATACGTTTAAATTCTTATTTTAGTTCAATTGTAACAGAAATTCCTTACAGAATTTTATTTTAACATTCTTACTTTCAAAACAATTTAAAAAATTAGTATTCCTTCTAAATTAAGCATTTTGTTGGCAGATAAAAGCAATTAAATTTTTTTAAATATTATTCCCCTCATAATCCTGCAAGCAATGAACTATCAATTTGTCTAAGTTCTGTTTACTAATTCATTCAGAAAATTATTCCATTAATTTTAAAAACTTAGTTTCATTGAGTTGGTTATATGTATGTATGAATTTGTCACATGGAGAATTGCTTTTTAACTGTTTTCAAACCCCATAACACATTTAAAAGAAAAAAACACCAGCAATAATAATAAAAATTGACTTTTATTATGCTGGTAAACATTTTTCTAGCTCAAATGGAGCATTAGAGCAAAACTGAAAATTATGGTATGAGCATCTAAATTGATAGGAGCATGTATAGAGCACAAAAATCTCGTTTGAAAATTAAAAGAAAGGAATTCAAACCATATATTAAGGGAAAAGCATGTTCATGATTACCGTAAAATACCGAATAACCGCCCCCTCCCCCCCCTAAATTTTGCGAAAAAACGGGAGCGGGCGCTTAAACGGTACAAGAGAAAAAACGTACCGATTATACGTCGCACCCATACATGATTCATTAAAAGCAGTACCACAGTAAAGACTCATCTATTACTTGTTTGTTTAGAAAAATTCATTCCGTTCGATCCTCCTCCCCCCCCCCCCTTTCAAAAAAAAAAGTTAAGTGGCAACCAAATTTCGATCGCACTGAATGCACAGCTCTGCATTTAACTTCGATTCACATGTTTTATTCTGCAATAATAGATTATAATTATAAACAATAGCAAGAAAAGATAACACCATCTGAAGCGACCGAAGCAGGTGCAAAACATTCATTCCCCTTGCCTGAAACATGCTTGATTTTTTAGTTACTTAAATGTGCACAAAGAATTATTTTTTTACTTTTTTTCTGGCATCTTCATTTTAGATCGGATATTGTTATGCTAACTTGCAAAACTGAAAATTCTTGCGCTACTATACGCACTCCAAGAATGATGGTTCGCGCCATTTCGAAAGTGCGTTCTTTTAAACACAGCATGAAAGCTGGAATTAATGTTTTGAAAATAATGAAAATAAAATTTAGTGAATTAATTTAAGACCGTTATTGAGCGATTTTCGTACTCATATTCTAGAATGGTCCACTTTCTGTTCCTACGGTATGATTTCAATCACAATCGTAGTTGGGGGGGGGGGCGGATAATCGTTGTTTTCTCCTAAAGGTAATTCGCGGAAAACGGGGGGAGCTGGGGAAGCGCTTGTTCGGTATTTTACGGTAAGTAAATTCTTCAGGGTCACAGGACTCTTAAAAAAAAAAACCGTACATACAAAAATTTAACTAATATTCAAAAACATGCCAACCCTATAAAATAAATTACAAATCTGAAACTTTTACCATAGAACAAGGATATAATGTATGAGGTTTTCTTCCCATATTTTGACATGATTTATAGATTACAAATACACATTATAATCAAAGCAGGTTATTTTGAATATGTTATCGTTACTAAATTAATTATGCAAAAGAAATATTTTAAAAATACTTTTATAACTTTAACACTTTTATTTTCCAATCTACTTTAAAAATTTGGTATTTCTTAATCAATTCAAAGCTACACACTCTCATGTGGGATAACATTGACTCTACAAATGTTTATTATTTTCATTCTCAAAATCTTGTATGAAATAAAATATCAATTTAAAAATTTGTTTCTTTAATATTTAATTATTTAAATTCTAACAAAAAATGAGAAAAGAAAAGCTGAAGACTTTTGTTTTCACATGTGTTATAGTCCGTGTAATTAGAATAAGAGCATCAAGATCGCGTTTCCTGCTTCATCACCATGGCAACTGTGAGAAAGATAACAGAGCCAGAACTTTTTTGCACTGCAGTTAAGGCAATTGCATTACTACAACTCCGATTCAAAATATTAGAACAATTGAGAAGAAGCAATAAGAATTTATTTTCCATTTATTTATTTTTGGTACTAAGTAAATGCAATTCATTTTCTTATAAATTTTAAATCTGGAATGTTTAGATAAGATTTTACCATGTACAAAATATAAAATACAATAAATTAGGTATACAATAACTTTCTGAAACACATCAAAGAATTAGAATAAGATTTAGATTGGTTCAAAATATTAGAGTATTTTTTCTTACGCAATCTATTTTTGCCATTGAGAAATAAATCTGATTTTAATTCGCCTATTATTATTATTATAACTAAAGCAACAACTTTACTTATGTTCGACAAAACAAGTGGGGACAAAGTTTCTAGCACGGAAACCATGGCGACCAGAAATGGAAAGGGTAGAGTTGTGTAACCTTGATACGCCGATTCTAATTACACAGACAATAGTTGCATTCACTTAGTATACTAATTTGTTGAACAATTGTTGATACTTACTGTTGATTTTTTTTCAAGATTCCGACACATTTAAAAGAAAAGAAAAAAAGGGATACACACACCTATATCAAACTGAATCTCAATATAACTTACAACACCACCTGATGCGTGAAATTCGTTATATATTGTAGCTACAAAATACAATATTAGTTACAATTTAAAAATTCAAGAATATTTACATAACATAGTAACATAACTGGACTATGTGATTAATCATCACACTCAGATTATCAGAAATTTTTATAAAATGTAATTATGGTAGGCTGAAAAATCTAATGAATAATGTTAAAGTTTTAAGAGAAGTTTCCCAACTCCTTGTATTTTGTGGCATTAAAATTGTAATCTAAAAATATCCCCCACACTCTATTTAAATATGAAATAAAACATTACTTGTTTTTGTGATAGGTTATACCTCACATTATACAAAATAAACTAAAGCATAACATATGGTAGAAATAATAATGTTTTAATTCTGTCACTTAGTGGTGATTGTAAAAAAGTTGGATTTAATCAAAATAGGCAGCTAAAAAATTAGAAGATTGTATTTAAAAAGTATTTTTCATAAATTTCAAATTATTGACAGCAATTAAATTATGTTTTCTTACAATTTAAAAAAATTTGCAGAGGACAGTTATACAAAAGTTTAGTAATTATTGATACTTCTATTTTAAAAAACCCGAGTGTTTTGCAACTCTGCTACAGCTGCTAATGGAAATTAATACTCCTAATGAAATTAATATTTTTTTCAAAATGTAATGATTCTTTCATTTTTTCAAGCAATGTATTATTGCAGGGTTCATGCTCTTTTGAGAAAACAAAACAATTAAGTACTTTTTAAGCAAACATTCATTGATGACACACTTTTTTTCAATATATTTGACCCCCTGCCCCCCTTGTCACAAAATGTCATACTTTATCATACCCCCTAGTCACCCCATATTGAAGAGCTTCTAGCCCGTAGCTTCTTCATCTAATTCATTACCTATAAAAAAATAAAGAATAAAATCATGAAAAAAAGCTTCAAAACTTTTCAGAAAAACTCATTTAAAAACATTCAGAAATTAATAGATAAAGTTAAGTAAAACTCCACAAGCACATAGAACAACAATGATATCTTCAAGAATGGAAAGCGATTTTGAACCAGTTCACCACAAGATGCACCTTTTGAACTGTGACGAGCAGAGTTGTATTTTGTGCGTTTTAAAATTATTAAATGTTTAAAATGAAAAATGAAATGTAAAAATGTTCTGCAGTGGACCAGCTTGTTCCAGCTTAGTCACAATAGCTTTGTTCACGCTGAACACTAAAAGTGAAGCAACATTGACCAAGTTAGTGTTTAGGAGGGTGACACCTCTCACAGCTGGTTGCTCTGGGACTGTGTACACTCAAGTGAACCGATACTTCTGGAAGTGCCAACCCCCAAGTGACAATCTCTCATCTGGTTCAAAAAAAGGGTCCGACTCCTACCAATAAGGGCCCCTATAAATCAGGAGCAGTGCACCCTCTCTTCCTCACTTCATGCGAGAACTCACCAACAGCTACAAATGTAGAAATGCTTTTGTCTGTACTCTGTTATTTAGTTTGCTTGGAAATCCTTTTCTCGCCCTTTCACAAATTCTTGGCATTTACTATGCAATTTTTAAGCTGTCCACTTTTAATGCTTGATTTTTTTTTTAATATGTTGTAAAAATAACTTTTCCAGTTTCTGAACAGTTTTTGTTTTTTGAGCTATTTCTTTTATGCAATCCGTACCTATCACACAAAAGTAGGTTTGTCTTAATGTTCTTATACTTTATATTATCCACATTGGGAGGGGGGAGATATATAAAGCCAACACAAGTTTATAATTGTTATCTGTCGATTTCAAATAATAGTAATAAAATATAGTAAAGTTAAGAAATAGAAAGTAAATCACAAAATATGGCAAAGTTAAGTAAAAGCAAAAAGTAAACACAAAATATGGTAACGTTAGAAAACATGAAGCTTCAACATTACATTACACATTGAATTTCAACTACAAATATTATTTATGACAGGCAGGTCGTTATGGTGCTAAATTCAGAAGTAGTACTCTTTCTGGTAGCATTAACAATGCTTAATAAATAAATTAATATGCTTAAGAAATATAAATAAAATGTTATGAAAGTGAAAGTATGAAATGCAATAGTTAAAATTTGAAATTTATCCACTCTGAAGTATCTAACTTCAAAAGGCTAATTCCAGGCACTCGCAGTTACTGGATATATTATTTTCTGGGGGAAACTGACACATAAATCTTTCAAATCCTCATTATTTTAGCTTTGAAGATACAATATCCATTTTTAGATAATTAAGCACTGTGCAAAAAATTCACGAACCAACCTGCATGAGGAAAGAACCATTTCAAAATTAATATATTGCAATAGAAAATTGAGCAAGTGGCAAATAATGGGGACGGACAGTTGGGGGAAAAAATCCTTGGATATTCAAAATTTGGAGTAGATTTTTTTTTATTAAAGTAGAAGATAGATTCAAAGAAGAAACACCTACTTTATAAAACTTTTTACAAAACAATGAAGATAAATTATGCAAAGGCACTACAGTCAACTTTGCACCTAAATTACTCGATTTTTAGTCGTCCCACTAATATTTTAATAATGTTATTGCTATTATTCGCATAAAATTTAAGGAAAACTCCCAAAGTATATCGTGGCTTTAAAAACTAAGAAATAATAATTACAAACACCATCTACAATGAATTATTAACCTGGTTCAAAGTTACCATGACACCCAGGGTAACTTCGAACCGCATCAGAAAAATTATATGAAATACACTATTTTAATAAAAGAATTATAGTTATACAACACTGAACTATAATATAATTTTTTTTAATACTTAAAAACTCGCCGTTTTTAGTAAATAACATTACAAGTTTTCTATAATTTATGATATTGTAAGAAATGTTACATGAAAAAAAAAAGAGTAGAAGGAAAACATCAACATGTTTAGGACAAAAATCCCCATTACAAATTTATTCAGGAAAAAAAAAGTTGAAGAAAACAATTTTCAATTATTTAAGTAAACATATTCACACAAGTATATTAATTAAAACAACTACAATAGAGCCTCGATTATCCGAGGTAATGTGGACCGACTGTACCTCGGATAATCGAAAACTCGGATAACACGGACTCTGTCCAAATCGAGAGGGAAACATGGGTTGAAATAAATGAAAATGTCGTCAAATATGTAACAAAAAAAGCATTTACTGTACATATTATGAAATGAAAAAATGACGTTACATACATACAAATATCTAACTTTACATGTACACATCAGTAGAGTACATATTACAGTTAAAATTGTTTCTTGAAGAAGTCTATATATATATATATATATATATACTATCTTGTTTTCTGTTTAATGGAACTCGCTCGCTTCTTTTCTGCCGTTTTACGCAAAGGTTGTAGCTGTAAAAGGTCTGTCTCTGACTGTTGTTCTAGATCTAGGTCTTTATATCACCAGAAAACAAAATTAAAATGCAACTTATGCCATTGGATGGCTTACGTCAGTGACGCCGATGGCGTCACTGAAAAAGAAAAAAAAATTCAATGCAAATGTACCTCGGTTAACCCGGAACTCGGTTAATCGGGGCTCGGATAACCGATGCTCTACTGTATTTAAAAATTTTCATTAAAATTTAACACTTTTAGCCGAGTACTTTTGCATTTAGCAAAGAGTTGGAGCTCATAAAAACCCTTCTATTACCTGCTGGAGTATTATCTTTTGGAGACTTTGTTTTGTTATCTTTCTGTTCGACAAATCATTATTGGTGGTCATCAAAATGAAACCTTGAAAACAATAATACTATAATAATCAATTCTCACATTTTAAAAAATATCACTCGAAAATCTTTATTCATCAGCAATTTAATGATAGTATGTAATTTGTAAGTAAAAATTATAAGAAAACAAAAGTAATATTAGGCACTTTGAGAAGAGCTATATTCTATTCTATACGTTTAATTTGAATATCACTCAACTATTCATTTATATGCACACTACATGCTTACAGCAACTTTTCACATATTCTCAGTATACACCTGAGTATCACAAATCCTATTTCTAAAATTTAATAGAATGTCTAGTTATGTATATGCTACTTTACAATTTAATTATATGTTTTTATAATCAAACTAGATAAACATATTATATACATTCTAATGGTGTTATTTGCAAACTTTTGTTACATGCATAGAAAGTAGAAATAAAATTTTAGTTTTATGTAGAATATATCTATAATCAGTAAACAACAAGGCTAACTTTCCGCCTGCTCAAAGTTACCCTGAGAATGGAATAAAATTGCAATGTCTTACTTGTTTGACATTTATCTAAATATTACTGAATAGAGAATCACATATATACTAAAAAATTCACTATATTTAGAATATTTAGGAGATAAAATGCTTGGTAAATTAGTATAATGTCACTTACTTTAAAAGAATGATAAGTTTTAACAATTTTTAATCAGCATTCCAAAATAGCTTCCAAGTTGTAACTTTATATTTACTGAATTATATAATTAGCTGTGTACAGTTGCTAAACTTTCTTCTCTTTATTTCAGTAAAAAGGTGATTTTAAAACTTTGCCAGAAGGGTAGCACTGAACGCTTTCAGTTTCATTTCAAGTTAAATATTCTAAAAAATATGAAGTTCTGCAAAGTTACCCTGCTTGACTGTATATAAGTTGATTGAAGGTTCGACAAGTTGTTAACTTGAACAACAAAATATACATTATTTTTAAAAAGGTTTAAAACATTAGCACAGCATTGCAGTAGGCAGTTCAAAATTATTATTGTTGTTTTAATTTTTGCGAGTAAAATACTATTAATGTGATTCCACATTTCCCCACTTGGCCATAATAGTAAACATAAGGCAAACATAGTTAGGCTTAATAGAACATTGAAAAATATTAATTCAATAATATGTGGTTATTAAATTACAAGTATACAATCACAGACTTTGATAATTCTAAAATACTAACCTTATAGCTCTTTTTCGCCCACATCTGATGTAATTTGTCACTTGAACGAGAGCTTCGTCAGAACAGCTACGTAGAAATCTTCCAAAACGAAAACGCCATTTTCTTTAGATTGGGTGAGCGTTGAGCGAGGAAATATTTCGTCAAATTTCCGAGAGTTCGCATGTCGTCAAAAGTCAGGTGATCGAATGGGGACAGAATCGTTGTAAATGACGAAATTTGGTTTGAGGATTCAAGAATCGTCAAAAATGAACGGTCTCTTTCTGAGAGTGTAGGAAAAGATCGCTCGATATAAGCAAACTAAAGTGTTGCCACTCCAAAGAATCGGGATTTAAATATTGAGTTATGAAGGGAAATATTTTTTAAGAAATAGAAATTTAATTGTTAAAGTCTGAAAGTTACACTATGCTAATCATTAAACATATTTTTAAATAACTTTTACCATAGTTTCCTGTCAGTATCTTATCGTACCGCAGAATTTAATCGCAAGCGGTCCACGTGAAATGAAATATATAGTATATGGATACGCTTCCCATAACACATAATCAGGGAACCACCACACACATTTAGAACACATGTGAGATAGCTACTGCAATGTCAACTTACAGTCGGCAAGTGGTCGTGGTAAGGCGCGGGACTCGCATGCCCCAGATCAAAGGATCGAGCCTGGTAGTGTCGGTGGATTTCATAGGTGCAGAAAATCGTCTGCGCCCAAATCGTATGATTATGCGGCATGTAAAAGATCCCTGGTCGTTGAAATTCTCATGTGGTGATGGTACCACCCATTGTGGTGTCACTGAAAGAGATGGTGCTAATCTTTGTGGAACGCACTAGGTCTACAATTGACAGTAACAGTGGCCCAATAGAGATTTTAAAAAATGTCAACTTACAAACAGGTGAGTAAGTGAGAAAAATGTAGGTTATACAGGATGCACAATTTATGAGATACCCATCAGCGTAAAAAAATGATACTTTCTTTTTAACAACTCAACATGTTTTCTTTTGATATCCCATATGTAAACTCCATATTCCTCGCTCGTTCTTTTACTTCAAAATTTCGTAGGAATTCAAAATGTATTGCTAGAACGCGTTTGCTTCAGTCTTGTGAACACAAAAGAAATATTGGCATAAGTGTCAAACAGTTGCATTAAAAAGTTTTTCCAGTTGAAAAATTTTTACAGCAGTTTAGGTACACATGAAAGATCTTGCCCACAAAATGTCGCTATAAAATGAAGACAAGCGTACTTGAAACATTTATTTTCCCCTAAGCATTTTTGTGGAAAAACGAGCACAGTCAAGCTGTTTTTAATAATTGTGACATATTGCCAAGAGTTATTTTTTAAAAGGAAAAAGGTACATACACAACACTAGTAAGATGATATTCATTAACAACGCTTGAAGTTTCGGTTCATATATATATATATATATACACAGTGTGTCAAAGAATTCTTACGACTAGGTTTACTAAAAACTAGTAATTATATTTTTCTAAGTATTTTTATTCAAAACAATCTCCTTCGGCCTCAATACATTTGTTACAGCGGTTTAACAGCGATTCGAATGCCTGTTCCAGCTCACATTGTGGAACTGCCTCCAAAGCTCGCGTCGAAGCTATTTGTACACAGTGTGTCAAAGAATTTTTAAGACTACAGCTGGAACTAAGCTTACAGTGGCGGAATCTGTGTTATTGAGCATTCGTGAAGCTCCTTAATTTTCAGCTGATAGACTGGAAACACCTCATTTCAATTATTTACTTTTTTTTTCACTTTGACTACATTTAAACTATACAAACTGCTTCGACGCGAGCTTTGGAGGCAGTCCAACAACGTGAGCAGGAACAGGCTTTCGAATCGTTGTACAACCGCTGTAACAGATGTATTGAAGCCCGAAGGAGCTCATTTTCAATAAAAATACTTTTAAAATATAATTGCTAGTTTTTATTTTATTTTATAAACTTAGGCTTAAAAGATCTTTGACACACAGTATTTTTCTATATCAATGTAATATGTGAATATGATGATTCTGTATATATATATATATATATATATACGAAGGGGCTTTCTTAATAATAGTAAAAAAAACTCTAATTGTATTGCGAGTAACTCAAACAATCTTACTAATATTTTCTAAGATTATATTTTCATAACAGAAAACAGTTTACTCAACTGTGTCGGAAAATACTCTGAAAGAGTAAAATAACATATTAAGCTCGTTGTCACTGTTAGCGCAAATTGATAAATGGTGCTCTGGAATCGAAACTAATTATTTGTTTCGAAATCTTAAGGTTGAGATAATAGCTAGGATGTCCTTAGGGAATCTTTTTCTTTGAAATGATGGGTATAAGATATAGCACTGACAATGGTGCGAAAATAATTCCGTGAAAATATGTGGGGGTTTATACCTCGCAATGTTAGAAACTATCTTTTTCTGACGCATATTTGCGTGCTTGTCAACTGGCTAAAAGCATCCAAGGGCTACTCTGCGTCAGACGCAGTTTTTTTTTTCGCTGCACAGCACTATGCGAGAAAGCGTATGCAATGACGTTACGCCCGCCATCTTGAAAAAAAAAACATTAAGCATTGGTTTCAGCACTATTTCTGTTTTCAGCTTTATCTTTTTTATTAAAAATTTTGCAGTTAATTCTTTAGTTAATACTCATAATCATATTTTTATTCCCCTTATTTTGTTGTTTTGATTTCTCTCCCCCCTTATTTATTAATTTTTCTTTTAATGTAAATTACAATTACTAAGCACAGTCTTTCAGTCCTTGCCTCACGCTCCCGTGAAAATGACGGGCTGAGGTTTCGCCTTCTATTTTTCGCTCCAGTGAAAAAGAAGGGCTTGAGTGTTTAAAATTTCAAAATAAAAACAAATCAAAACTTAAAAATGAATATATATATTGTTCATACACACATTTTATATAATTTTCAAGGATAAAAAAATAGGCACTTTTATGACCGTTTTCTTGAAAATTACCCGACCATTAAGGGATTAAATTACTGAACTTTGGAAGAGAGAATAAAAGTCAGATATGTGTGCACGCGAGATAACTACGAGACAGTTTCAACAAAAGAATTAAAACAATTTTAGTTTGGAAAAAAAAACTATTGAATAAACTGAAACAAGAATGAATTTGAAATTTTAATCTGAGCATAACTAACTGAAGATCTTAACTGCAGAATTTTAGACAGCAAATTTCATTATTTTGTATAAAATTCTAAGCTGTAGAATATATAAATAAACTATTGATTGTTTTAAGCACTACTTTTATTTAAATACTGCACTGTTTTTTCTTTTCCTTTTTTTTTTTTTTTTTTTTGAAAAACTTTTTAACAGAATATCAGTTACATTTAACTGAACAGATTAAAAGTTTTTTAATTCTAACGGGGTGCTATTGGCTTCTGAAATTTGTAGACCTAGTGCGTTTCCCAGAGGGATTGGTACCATCTCTTTTAGCGGCACTACAATGAGTGTGGCCCCATCACCGCATGAGAATTTTGAGGTCCGGTTTCTCCACCTGAAAGGGCGATCACCCGGACTCTGTTGATGCGAAATTGCACTAGGAATTTAATTTAGCAGAGTGCATCCAAGCCAAAGGTCTATTCAAAGAATCTTTTACATGCCGTATAATCATACGACATGTGAGCAGACGATTTTCTGCAGCTTGAAAATTCACTGCTAGGTTCGATCCTCAGACGCGGGGCGTACGAACTCCACGCCTTTACCACGAGGCCATCATGCCGGCTAGATTAAAAGTTATTTCCTCTTTATTAATGTTTCATATATTATCACCACCGGATACTTCTTAGAAAACACGTTCAATGAGACAGCAAATCAATAATATGTGACAGCTCTTTCAATAGATGTCACCCACTCGTAAATTTGGCATTACAATAAAACTTATCTGCGTAATGTACATTTGGACATGCATGGACTTCACGTTCGATTTTTTAGCTACTAAATTCAGAAAGAGTGCTACATGAAATCTGCGTGGGTGGAAATAAATTCAAACGCAGGAGAAGCTTTTTAGAATATTGAGCCAATAATGCAGGAAAGAGCTTAAAGAATTGTATATATTTTTAAAGTCTTGAAATACTATTTTTCCATCTAGTGTGAAATAGCCTTCGTATTATAAAAAAATTAAAAATGTAAATTATGTACCAAAGATCATAAGAACCTATTTGTGGTACTACCAGTTTCAGTTGAACTCTTAAACAAAATTTCATTTTTAAAAAATCATAACATCTGTATATAAATAGGCAAAGACAAAACAGTTAAGTACCATTTTTCTCTGCTGGTCAACCGATTTTCTTAGTTTTTTCAGTTTGATTTAACTTGATTTGCCACGCAAGTTTGTTACGTGATTGTCGACCACTATTACTGCGTACATTATCTTCAAACTTTGCACTATCTTTCGATGACAATACAATATTCCATCCATTTTATAATTTATTATAAGGTTAATTAGGAAAAACTATTAGTAATTTTGGCTCTGAGGAAATTATCAGTATTATTATTTGTCAAATGGCAACGGTAGCTTTGTTTGGATAATCCAACAATGTTATTTAACTTGCTGTGTAGTTGAGCCTGTGGCGCAGTGGTTATAGCGTTGGATTGTGACGCCGGAGGTCGTCAGTTCTAAACCAGTTCCCGGTCTTATCCGTTCTATGCAATTTGATTTGTCACGGAAGTTTGTTACGTGGTTTTCGACCACAATTACCGCATTTCATATATCTTTTTGAAAAAAACTGTGTAACTTAAAACATTTTTTGGAGTTTTAAAATATTATCTTTATTTAGTAGCTATTTATGAGTTTAAGTCTATGACAAAATCTTGGAAATAGCTAATTTTTTTCCTACTTTCGACGTAGATTCAAGGCCTTTTTTAAGAACTCTTTATTCGTCATACTTTCATACTACTTCTTGCATCAGCAATCTACAATATTTGTACAAGCCGGCAAGAAGGCGATGTGGTTAGACCCGGAGCTCATATGCCTATATTTGAGGATCTAGTGTCGGTGGATTTTCAAGATGCAGAAAATCGTCTGCGCCCATGTCTTATGATAAAAGATGCCTTAAATAGACATTTGGTTTGGATGCTCTCGGCTAAATTAAATTCCTAGTGCAATTTAGCATCAACAGATTCCGGGTGCTCGCCCTTTCCGGTGGAGAAACCGGACATCAAAATTCTCATGCGGCAGTATTACCTCACTCATTGTGGTGCCGCTAAAAGAGATGGTACCAATCACTCTGGGGAACGCACTAGGTCTGCAATTGGCATAAGCCAGCAGCAGCCCATTATTATTATATATATATATATATATATTTGTACAATACTCAATACAGTTTTTACTATTTATAATTCGAAGAAGAGGGAATGTCAAGAACAAAATAAAACAGAAAATGGAATGAAGTAAATGAATGTCAAAGCAAAATATTAAAGGTGTCCAGTAATCCATTTATTAAAAAGTTACATATATACACTAAGTCGATCAGATTGCTTATCCAATACGGTATAAATATTAACAAAATATAATTTGGAGCTAACAATGTTTAATATAATATAAAGCGAGGTTATACGTGCGGTGAAGCGGTTTTTTTTTAATATCAACGTTCCGTAAGCTTATTGATTTGCGTTTTAAACTCTTGATGAAATTGAAAGTGAGTCTAACTTATTCAATGTTAATAAGATGGCATGAAAAGTTCTATTTTACTTTATTTGCAGAAGAAAGAGTGCTGAAAGATAAAACTTATGTAAAATATGTGTTACAAAAACATTAAATTCAGTAACTAACTCAGTGGTAAATCAGTCGCACTGAGGAGACGTAATCGCTAACTGAAATATCTAAACAAACCAAACTGTTGTCAAACAGAAAAACTAAATGGTCTAAAAGTTGTTAAGCGTTTGAGGCTGAACTTGAAAAATTTAATGAATTACGGTCGAATTTCGACCGCTGGTAACTTTAGTTTTTTTAACTATGTATTTAATACATGACAGCAAACATTTTTACTGATGTGTGTAAATATTGTCGAAAAAATGGGAGAGTTTTAAATAAAATGAGGGTTTTTGAATTGGCAAATAAAAAGGGATGCAACAAAAGTGTTAATGACCAATGGATTTTAAAAAAAAATTCAGCATATAAACGTGTAGGATTTTGATTCTAAGAATCATTTAGAGGACAAATAGCCAGGAATTGCATGGATGGAAACTAGTATTGTAAATCCGTCTAGAAAAGCGTGAAGTCCAGCCCATCAGGACATGATCGGAGGAAGTGTTATACCAATCAGTAACATTCATGTATTGACCGTACCTCGAGTCCGGGCCCATGGAAGAGAGGTTTTGTGCGGCACAACCTGCATTAGTAGGTGGCTTATTTACTTTACGTTTGTTCCACACCTACTTTTGAAAAAAAGTTTCTAGCTGCTTATTTGCAGGGGTGGGTTCATTCGCTAGTCGGTTTACCTAATTTTATTTTGGTGGTAACTCAACGTCGTATTGATAATGCATATTGTTGCATTGAGACAGAACCAACAGCCATCGCAAACGATGTTGTTGCCAACTTGTTTTCATCACCCCTATTTCAAAAAATAGAAACGTTTCAATCCTTCTGTCATCGAGAGACTTTCTGGTAGAGTCATATTTCATCATATGTTCGTACTTCAAGCAGAGCAAATTGAGTTCAAAATGCTTCCAAAAATCATTGCGACTTAACCTATACCTTAAAGTAAATTTCAACCCGCTGGGACATGATCGTAAAAATTGTTGTACAAATCAATAACATTCATGTATTGACCGTGACTCGCGTGTCCGAGCCCATGGCAAAGAAGTTTTGTGACGCACAGCCTGTGCCAATGGGTGACCTAATCATCTTGCGTTTTGCCGGAAAATCGTCTCATAGTGCAATTTTTTTTCTTTGTAATAACATAATCATTTTGAAATTTCTTGTGCATACCTCGTGTACATTCCATGTACCAAATTTAATGATAAGAGATTTTACAGCTTGTTTCTTTTTCGCATGGTTTAGTTGCTCATAAGGAAATTTACTTACAGACACCTTGTACATAGAGAGGTATTATTTATTTATTTGTACCTCACCAATCACCACTGTACTTACCCTGACGAGAGTTTAACCGGAAAAGAAAAAAAAAGGAATCCGCGGACGACTAAGCACTCACTGGGTATTTGCAGAGCATTTGATGTTACGCGTATTTTTTTTTTTTTTATACAAAACTTTTTAAAAATGAGAAAAAAAACACATAAATGACGAACAATAATAATAACAAAAGACATAAATATGATGAACATAAAAAATAAGAGAACTTTTGAGATGCAGAAAATGAAAGTCTTATTGAAGCTATTACATAGGAAGTTGAAAGTCCTCTCCACGAGTATTTAGAAGGAACGCAACCGCATGCAAGTTCTTTAGAGTTACTGGAATAGATAAAATATGGATGATGTTTTGAGAGAAAGTGCTATTCGTATTATATCTGCAATGGAAGGGACTGGTTAAAGGACACTTGAAAATGTAATGATCTGGGGTACCCGGTTGACTTCGTACACATAATGGCGAATTGATTATATGAAAACGATGTAAATATGAAGAAAACGGACTGAGAAATTGCACTTCCGACGAAGAGAGATAGTAAGTACAATCAAATCCATGATCAAATACTTTTCGCCTACCGAATTTACTCTATATTATATACAATTAATCAGATAATTAATTCCCCACACATACTCATGGTAAATCAACCCACCTACTCCCAGCACACTTCCAAATAACGATCTGAATATACGCCATTACTATTAGGAACCGCGAGTCGGGAAATGTCGAAGGTTTCGCATTAAATTACAATGCACTCGGTAGTTGCCTTCAATACAACCTGTACGAGGAATCGCGAGCCTCTGGATAACACCCAGAATTATCATATCAATGGACAGTTGAATATATTTGACAGTTTTAGTGCCAAATTAGTTCACAACATGACTAACACTTCCCATAGCCAGGAATGAGGTCGTAAATTAATCACAGAATTTGCTACAATTTCGGGTGATCTCCAAACCACGGAATCAATTAGGGGTGCTGAAATGCTTTCTTCCTGCATATAATTCGTAATTTCGACTCGGTAAATTGGAATGAATTGCATTCAAAAGATCTATTTCATCAATTTCAATGATAATAAGTTGCAGTTTTCCCCACTTCTCACCAATCCTGTTGGTGCTATACCGAAACAATATAATTTAAGAATTCTTAATGTTCACAGGTCAAGAAGTGTAATTTGTGGACTTAGTGTGTCTAGCTCTAGTTCAACTGTTTAAACACTATAAGCTAGAAAAGCAGAAAAACTACTTTTTTAAAGGAAAATAAGGTTGTCGTGTCCTTTTCTCAGACTTAATTGAATCGCTTATTTCTAAAAGGTATCAACTCTTAAAAATAAATTTTTCCTCTGAAGATAGTAAAGATTGCTTATGAAAATTTGGGAAACTTTACGGGTCTGGTCTTTTACTATTTTATTTTATCAAGTAATAGCAATACAATATTGGTAAATTAAAGCGATTTTTGATCAGCTATGCCATACAAATTAATAAATTACTACTGAGAGTTCTTTTTTTTTGAAACGTAGATAAACGATTCAATTACGTTAATACATTTCAGAATGATTACGATTTCTTAAAAATGGGAGTGCTAAAATAAAGCAATCATTCAATTCTTGCTCTCACCCATAAGTCATTTTTATGCAATAAAATTTGACGCTATAGTAAACTCTGTTATAACGAGCACTCGGTTTAACCAGAAAATTGTCGCAGTTCATTTACCATCGCTGTAACCGACTTCAAATGTCTACTTCAAAAATGTTGAAAGTAAAAATGTATGAAGGCTTAAGATTGTTCAAAGAAACTTTTTTTTCTAAAAGAAGATGAGGAAATTTTTTATATATGCAGCATCCTTTATCTACCAAACCCGATTCTCAAGTCTCAACCAAACATTGCCGCACCTTACATCTCCCCACATCCTTTACAACCTACAGTTAATCAACCTACAACAAATGGGAAACCAAGAACGACGCGTTCAGGACGACACGTGCATTTTCCAGTAAGATATCGTTGACACTGGGAGGGGAGCATGCAGCAACATTACAACTCCACCTGATGCAAATTGAAACTTTCTCAAGAGCTTGCTCGCTCGTGTTTAATTTCAAATAGTTTTCTTTTACATATACTTAGCGCGTCAGTTATCGATGCTCTGTTTTATAACCTTTTCTTTTTTGTAAATATGTAAATATACTTTTGTCTTTATTAAATTTTGTGAAACAGTTACTTTAATGTATCGTTAATACTTTCAACAAACATCAACAAACAACCTTCCGACTCCCACATATACCTTATCGTTCATTACGATAGCATATTCCATTTCCTTTCAATTCGATCCTTTCGTATTGAACTGTAGAGTTCTATTAAGGGAGAGAATGAATACGAAGGAATCGATTTTAGAGGTACACAATGCAGTCAGTTTAAGTCGGATGGTATTAGTTAATGAGTTTAAATAATTAAAAGACCTCATGTTCACCTGAAACACATAATAATTATAATATCTGAAATATTAACTGAAACTTCAAATATGAGATCAAAAAAAAAAAAACAACAAAATTTTTTAATCTAAGTATGAAGTATCTTTCAAAATATCAGATACAACTTAGAAAATATAACTCCAAATATGAAAAAAGCATAAAAACGAAATATGAAATAAATCAAAAACAACGAACATAAAAAAAACTAAATAGGACTGAATAGACATTAATTTCAGATGTTAATAACATAGATTTTTTGTTAAGTAAAGTTAGTAATAAGCATTAAGAAGATTAACTTTTAGCAATCAGTTATTTATAATTGTGACTTATTAGTAATAAAGTTACTTGTTTTACTTTTTTTTTAATTTTTATAAATATTGACACTTTTATTTCGATGTCTATTTTATGGTACTTTTGTATACTTTATCGGAAATCGGTGCAGTTTTTCTTTGTATTTTGAAGTTATATTTATTTAAAATACCCATATAAAACCTAGGAATTTGGACAAAATAATTTTGATTTTAATTTTAATTTTCAGGAACTCTTGCACACTCTCACAAGAAATCCCAACTATCCAAACTCTATTTTTACACCACTACCGTTCGTTCTGAATCCATAACTCTGAATAATAATTTTTTTGAAAATTCTCATAGAATTGGGGGATTCATTGATTCTTCAGCAGGAGTGGAAAACACAACTATGGCGTGTTCTTTGTATCAGGCTTTAGAATATGTCTTAAAGCCATATAACAATTTTATATGCCAGAGGTTTCATAAGACATACGCATATGCACTGGATCTTTCTCAGAAAATTACCGATTCACCTGTATTCTAGAACTTTTAAATTCCAGAAAAGAGAAGCATTCAACGTTTGTGAGTAGTCTTTAACAAAGGGATTTGACTCAAACCCACTGCATAAACATTTTAACAAAGTCGAAACAGATGCAATAAACTAGTGCATGATTCTTGTTTACTTAAAGATCCTGTAGTTTAAAAAAAAATGAAAAATACAGTAAAGTAAAATAAAATAATTAGCAATAAAACTAACGGAAACAAAGAAAATTTAAATGATTTTTTTAAAAAGAGACCCGTGTAACTTGTAATACTGTATAGGGGCACCGAATTTTAAGCAAGTTACATTGAAACTGTAATCATGTTCCATAAGAAAACCTTTTGTTGTGCAGTCGTTGCCAAAAATAAAGTATAAAGATTTAGATCAAGAGAAAAATATCATCGCAAATAGTTATTTGTATAAAGAAATAGTATACAACTCTCTTTTCTTTTTTTTCGTGTGCAAAATAAAATAATTTATTGAATTGCTCAGTAAATCTGTTATTTATGCCAATGTATATCTAAGGATAAACAGTATGTGAATCAAAGTTTAATTTCTTTTTTTTTTTTTTTGTTATTATTATTATTACTTGAAACAAAGAACTTAGAATCTTCACAATATGATGTTAATAAAATATAGGTTTGAGTTTCTCTCGCAGAGGCTAATCTTCAAAAAGGATAAACCCTTAAAATAACCGAATCGAATGACTTTTTTTATATATTTCTATGTTTATTTGCGTGTATAAATATGCTCCAGAATAAAACTCTTTCCAATGAAGTGTGGCAGCAGAAGTAGAGGCAGCTACGCTTGTTAGTTCATGGTCAATATAGGATTCAATTTCCCCGCAGAGCCTAATGTTGGCCTTAATAGAACCGTTGGAAATTGAAAGAAAAATGTTTCAAATAGAAAACTAAACAGGGTGACTGAACGCACCTTTCAGGCATTTAGACCGTAACTCATTTTTTGAGCAGTCTGAATAATTTCGTAGTTTCAATTGTTAAATCTATGGTTCAGAAGTATTTCGTACCTATAATAATGTGAATATATTTTATTCTGAGGATATTTTATGATAATTTCGTTTAACCATAAATGCTAATATTTCTGAGTAAAAAGAAAAAAAGAATATCTTAAAAGTTTAGTGCTGATATTATATATTATATACTTTTATTAATTTTATACTCTTTTAAAACTATTACAAAAATTTAGAGCTTTTTTTTTTTCATTTTATAACTCGCTTAGTAATTAAAATGTACTTTGGCTGCTCCATTTACAAAACAAATTAATTAAGAGATAAATTTAAAAAATACATATAACAACACTACGAATTTAAATTTTTGGTTGCTCCCCTGATTTTTAGATACATTTCAGATAATTTTTCAACCGAAATTTACAATAAAAAAAAAATTGTAACATGTTGCACCAAAAAATGAAGCCAGTTTGCTGGCCACAAAACATGGTGCTTAATATTTACATATTTTGGTGCTTACTTGCATATGTTGCACCGAAATATAGTAAAAGTATGCACCGCCCTTTGTAACCAGCAAGTTGGCACTCTTTTTTGGAGCAACTTAATTCAAACAAAACGAGATCAGTTTGCTGGCGACAAAACATGGTGCTTAATATTTCTATATTTTGGTGCTTACTTGCTCACATATTACATCAAAATACCGTAAAAGTATGCACCGTTCTTTGTAACCTACAAATTGGCACCATTTTTTGGTGCAATAGAATGCAACCCAAAAATGAGGCCTGTTTTCTGGCTACAAAACAAGATGATTAATTTTTCTATATTTTGGTGCTTACTTGCGTATGTTGTATCAAAATATAATAACAGTGCGCACCGTTCTTTGTAACCAGCAAATTGGCACCATTTACTGGTGCAAATTTCAACCTGTGCAGAAAAGAACGGGATTTCGATTGATATTGTAATGCTAAGAGTTACAAGGATTTCTGGGGCCCCATATTAGCAAATTTTGGCAAACTTTGCCGAAAATTGAAATTTAAAAAAAAAAGTTAAAAATCAAATTTTAAAAAACACATTTGTTTTAGTGTTTAAAAAGTCTAAAATTTCGAAAAAAAATTTGTTTCAAAAATATTCATCTGCATTGACAAAAATCAGTCCCATACAAAATTAATTTTATATTTTTCAGTAATTTAATGTCCTTAGCAATTTCAATCTTTGTTATGTGAATTATAATCAAGTTATAACCTTCTACGTCATTAGTGCCTCAGGAGATGAAAATGGGGGTCTGCATAATCAATTATAACCTAGTTATTATTCCCTGTCAGGTGCTGTTCATTATACATACCAGGCAATCATTGCTATTTCATGCTAACGGAAGGCATAAAGCATATCCTAGGTTATTCTAGTACCAGATCTTCCAAAACGGATTCTCCCTCTTAATTTCCTTTAGAGAAATGTAGGTTTGTGACACGTTTCATTCATGCAATGTAACGTAATAAATTAAGCTGAGTTAATAATGCCATTCGTTAAATATGCACGACTAATGAAAACAGAGCTGAATATTAAATTGCGATGCGTTAATTTATGTTCTCATAATTGAAGAAAAAAGACAAAACCATTATAATAAAACGTAAACTTGAAATTTTTTCTACTTTTTTTGTTAATAATTATTGAAAAAAAGGCGAATCGATATTTTATACTTAAAAAAACAGTTTGTTTTGTTTTTCCTTTAACTCATTAATGCCTGACGGTTTTTTTAGGGACAGTCTGTAAAGTACGTCTCAAGCACCCAAAAATAAACATTTCAACAAAAAATTGTTTTAATGTAATTCCTAACCAGTTATTTTAAGGTTAGGAATGCATTAAAACAATTTTTTGTTGAAATGATTATTTTTGGGTGCTTCAGACGTACTTTTCAGACTGTCCCTAAAAAGGGACGGTAGGCGTTAACGGGTTAACTTGATTTTGTCCATTTTTTTTAATTTCCATTTTCGGCAATTTTTTCCAAATTTTGATAATATGGGGCCTCAGAAATCCTTATAACGCCTAGCATTACAATATCAATCAAAATCCCATTCTTTTCTGCACAAGTTGAAATTTGTTTGAAGTTTCTACGTTAATCAAAACCGGAGTTATGAGAGCTTTTTGTTAAGTTTTTATGTGCTTTCCTAGATCTAAATTATTAATTAGCGCACTTTTCAATTCAAAAATAAAAGACGAGCAAATGTTTTAACATTTTTATTTTTTTATTTCTTGAAAGACAACTTCGTTCTCACCGAGATGAAAGTTGCTCTTTGCTTCAAAGTTCGGATCTCGTAAGTTAATAACAGCAATAGTTATAATTGGTTTTGAATTAGTTATTTTTTCTTTCACTAGGTCTCTCGCTAGAGTCATTGAACCCACTCTTATCTTCTGGTTCTCACACCAGAATATTTGTTAATTTATTTTTTTTTTCATGTTGTCCGGGTGGCATAGTAGTAAGGCGCAGGCCACGTGCACCCAAGTTCGCCGGATGAAACCTGATCCAAGTCTATGGGTTTTCAAGGTGCAGAAAATCGTCTGACCATATGTGGTGTAATTATGCCACATATTAAAGATCCCTTGAGTATCTGTTTTGCACGGATACTCTCCGCTATTAAATTCCTAGTGCCGTTTGCATCAACGAGAGCTTAGGGGCCACCATCTTTGAGGGAGCTGAGCGTCAAAATAAAAGTGCGGCAATGGTACCACACTCATTGTGGTGCCGCTGAGAGAGTTAGTACCAATCTCTATAAACGCACTAGGTCTTCAATGGTTGAGGACCAATACTGCAGCCCATTAGAAGGAAAAAAATACTTTTTTTTTTTTCATGATTTTGATGAAGAAGAAAAAAAGGCCATTGTTGTTTTATTAAAATAAGAAATATCGAAAAAATACACTTTTATACGTAAATTTTAATAAGCCAAGTAGGCAAGACCTCCTCTGAAATGATCGAAACTCTTTTCCGCTTTTGTTCATCCCCTTATTTACAACAGTTACTTTTGAACTTATTTTAATGTAGGTACAGAGTGAGACAATTTTTAGAAAAATATGGAATAAGAGCAAAATGCAATTGACTGAAGAAAATTTTGATATTTACTATTTAATCCAGTTAATTGGCAATATGTTAACAAAAAAAATTCTTTGGCGCATATAAACAAAGACTAGAAAGAATTAACATTGAAACAATATCGAAATTCGTCTCACTGTGATAAAGGTCACAGGGAGACACTAGTTATTATTTTTTCCTAAAAAAAATACCCCACATATAAATACAAACAGTTTCATTATCCCCAAAATGTCATGAAAATTTCAATTTTCAGTCTTTATAAAGTCCCCATACAGTCACAAGGTCAAAATGGGTACATCACTCTATAACGCATCCGAAGTGTTTATTTTCACAGTCGTTGGCTGAGACAGAACCACCTTAATAAGAGTATATTCCAACAACAGTAAATGTACAGTACTGTTATACAGACAATATAGTTGTAATGATACACAGATGGTAAATTACTGTGCACCACAGCTCCACCTCTCACTTTGCTCCATTTCACTTTGCTACAAAGAAAAAAAAGAAAAGGTTTAATATCTCTTCTATAACTATATATATTATTTCTCCAGCCTGTTTTTTGTAGCTCTGCGAGATCTTCTTTCTTCCTTTATCAAACTCCTTGATTTACCCCTCCTTTTAAAGCTTATCGTGCCGGCTAATGACAAAAAATAAACCCACGTTCTAAAAATGGACCGCTTCTCTTAAATTTGAAATTTAAGATGATCTAAGAATAGGTCCTTTAATGGATGCCAAATTGGTGTTGTATATGCTGGTGTCATATGTTATCAAGTAAACAAACAAGAAACTCTTATGTTTCTATTGTGTAGCAAATTGGGCAGTTTTAGCTGCGTCTGTGTGTTAAACTTATTTCTTCGTTAGGCTCTACACATTCATTTATACTATGAATGTGCAGAGCCTAACCAACCTACAGTATTTATATTTTAAGATAATTATAATTATAATTGTGATTATTTTAGTACTTTCAATACCTAAATAATCGTGGGGGAAAATTTGTAACAGTTATTTGTATTGATGTGTTCAATTACATGTCTTCTTTTATGTCAACACCCGTTTATTTTATTTTTTTTATTCTTCTTCATAATGTACTTACTCCCAAATAAGTGCGAAATTCCGCACGAGTCGACTAGTTTCTCTTTAATTAAGTCCGAGATATTAAGTGCAGAAATAGGGCTGCACTTACGATATTATTCAAGCAGAAATCATATGTACAATTAAACTGATTACGATAAGAGGTAAATAATATACTGTTAGGTTCGAAAAACCACTTTCGATTCATAACTTTCATTGAAAGAACACCTTCACTTAAAATTTGGGTGGAAGTTACTCCAAACAAAGCGTCATTGAATATCTATATAGCAGCACAAACGTAAACTTTGTCTTAAAAGCTCCTCGGCTGCACTGTGTACCTTGTCTCAATGTGTACTACTCCTGCCTAAATAAACGTTCTTCCAATAATTCCTCACTCAAGGTCCTTCAAATATCAATATTAAGTATCTCTTCTAAAATTATAATTAATAACCTCTAAAACGTCAGCTTTCATCAATGAAAACTCTTCCGCTCTTGTTATTAAGGGTAACCTGAAATATAAGGATACGACGTCGGTGTTAAAATTTTCAAAACCTCGGCGTTCTTCCAAGAGATATATTGGAGACTGTTTGTTTAACATCGGTGCTTTGTGACCGATGTATCATAGTCGATGTTGTTACGTTTTTAGCCTACTTTCCCGTAAAAGTAAAAAAAAATAATAAAGTATGAAAGAAGGCTTAATGTATCGTGAAAATATCGTTAAAAATCAAGAAAAGTCAAAAATAAGTGAAGTAATTAAATAAAGATTGAAAAATAAAAAATTTGAAAGTAGGGTATTGAGATGGGGAAAAAGTGTGTCTGTCGGTCTGTCGGTCTGTCTGTCTGTCTGTCTGTCGGTCTGTCTGTCGGCCTGTCTGTCTGTCGGTCTGTCTGTCTGTCTGTCTGTCCCCCCCTAATAACTTTTGAACGAATTGTCCGCTTCAAAAAATTCTTTTTGCATTCGAAAGATCTCGGCGAGGACATCTCATTTCTATATTTTACTTTTTGATTTGAACAATTTTTTGTTCAATTTTGAACAGTTCAAAAATTTTTAACATTAGCGCCTATGGACAAAATTGAAGCAAAATCTGTAAACTCTGGGCACAAGAGCCAAGTTCCTATTGCAAGCTTATTGAAAGGAGTACTCGGCGTGAAATATTGATTTGAACAGTTTTTATTCATTTTTGAACAGTTCAAAAAATTAACACAGAGCTTACGGGGAAATTTCAACCCTATATAAATCCTGATCTAACGGACCGATTTGCTTGGAACAAACTTTATCGGAAAGCTCTTATAACGTAGAACATGTAGAAATAGAAAGTTTATCCAGACCTTACGAGCCTATTTTGCTATGAAATTTTTTGATCGGGATTTTCAAGGATATTTCTCAGTGACTCAATGAGTGAAATAATGAATGAATGAATAAATGAAAGGGTGAAAGAATAAATCAATGAATAAATGAATGAGGAAAAGAATGAATGAATAAATTATTGAATAAATGAAAATATAAATAAATGAGTGAATAAATACATGAATGCGTAAATGAATGAATAAACACTTGAATGAGGTAACGAATGAATGAGTATATGCATGGCTGAATAAATGAAAGAATGAATGAGTGAGTGAATGAATATGTATTATCCGTTGAAAAAGGTATACTTTCAATAATTAGAACTAAAGATAAATAAGAAAGAGAGAGAAAGAGATAGCTAGATTATAAATTTGAATTTGGTGTATACGGGAAAGTAGGCTCGTATAGTTCTAGACGGAACTTCTTGTTGATTTTTTATTTCTGAAAACAAGAAATAAAAAAAAGTGCCATCAAATTAATCTGCGATATTTATACTTATGATAAATATCGCAATAAATAATAATTTAAGTTACACCATAAAAGCATGATGGTGATATCCATCCCACTGGAAGGAATTTTCTAGACTAGAGAAAAAAAAGCTGACATTATAAAAAAACATTTTCTTTGACAGTTTGTCGATGAAATATATTGTTTTTTTATTTCTAATGGGGCTGCTATTGGTTCTCAACCATTGCAGACCTAGTGCGTTCCCCGGTAATTGGTACCATCTCTTTCAGCTGCACCACAATGAATGTGGTACCTTCGCTGCATGAGAATTTTGACGTTCAGTTACCACTAGATGGCGGTACCTGAGCTCTCATTGATGCAATATGCACTAGGAATTTAATTTAGCCGAGAGCATCCAAGCCGAATGTCTACTCAAGGGATCTTTTACATGCCGCATAATCATACGACATGGGCGCAGACGATTTTCTGCATCTTGAAAATCCACCGATTTGGGCCAGGTTTGAACCCGCGATCTTGGGCGTACGAGGCCTGCTGCCCTTTCACTACGCCCCCCTGTCGACTTATCAATGAAATAATAATTGCACAAATTATAGTTTCCCTGAACAATTAATTAAAATAAATATTTTTAAAAAAAATTTGATGAGCTTAAAAAATAAATATAATAACAACGTAATTAAACCTATTTCCACGGACGTCTCCTGGTTTAGGCCACTCGCACCACAGATTAGGGTGTCCAATTTTATGGAAAACCTTTAGCGAAGTCAAAAGTAAAAGTTAAAAAATCATAATAAGATATTACACATAGGCTCAGACTGAAACAATGCAATTCTTACCTTACGAGCTTCCAAAGGAAACCTAGATTTTTTAAAGGTTTTTTACCATGACTCATACCTCACATTTTTTAAAATTTATATTTTTTCCTTTAATTAATTAGTTGATTGAATTATTTTTTCTCTTTTCAATTACAGTATTATTGCTCAATAATTAGTTCGATGATTTTATTTTATTTATTTTTTTTTTTTTTGAGATGGGCAGGCTCTGAATGTTTCATTGTAACAAATTTTTAAAAAATTATCCAGATGCCATCCTAAACTGAAGTTGCCCTTTTGAAGATATACCCTTTCCTTTTTCATTTCGAGGAAGATCTCTGTTTAAATTTAAAACAAGTCTTGACTTCTAACGCGCATAGTTATTAAACAGAGCGTAATCTTTAATAAGCATTAAGTTTAACCAGAGCCTCCTTTACTATATGCTTTCCGATATGAGAAAAAAAACGGCCGTGAAAAGTTCTTCGCTGGGTGGCGCAAATGACCCGCTCTATCAACTTTAAATTTCTTTTAAGAACTAATTTGCTTTCTGGAAGATTTTGTTTGCTGATATGTTTAAAGTTAAATAGTTTATGTAATTTAAACATTCAGTTCATTAATCTTTGCCATATGTATCTACTTATAAAAGCACTATTACGAGCAAAGAACTAACACCCTCCATCTAAAAAAATGCGGCCAAAATGTGTATGGATTTAAAGCGCTATCGGAGGGCATTTAGTATAGGGGGCTCTGGTTTAACATAGATTTGTAATAAACTGCTCTAAATATTATAAAAAGGGACTATATTTACTACAAACACAGAATTACACAAAGGATCTCGTTGAGATTTGTGCCTCAGCAGCTCATCGAAATTTAATAAAATAAACATCAATTTTTGGCTACAATCCCAATGTGAAATGTTCCATATTAGCATAGAAATTGAATGAACTAGTTCCAGTTCATGTTTAAATACCATAGAGTTAAGGCCACACTATTAAGAGATTGGCACAATTAGGGCAGTTTTGTTCTAATTCGAGCTTTTGATGAACATCTCTAATGGAACGCTGCAAAAGACAAGACGATAGATTCCTTAACCTGTCTTTGGAGGAAGAAGTGTAGGTGTCAAGACTGAGTAATGGAAGCTACACTTACAAATGAAACGCCTCGAGATTATACTTTAACCTTTTGTGTTTAATTAAGAATTAATAGATTTCGTAAATTAATTTTTCTACTTAGATAAATATGCTTAAGATTTTTATTGTACTAGAGCAAACCATTTCTGTATGATTCTAATTACCAATTTTTTCCCTGGAATTCGGATATTAGCAAAAACAAAATCAAAGATAAATTCATTTTTACCGCATTTATTGTTTTCTTAACCAAAAGGTATTCATTTATAATGTGGCTTACTCTACTAATGAAATAAAAACAGCAAAGAACAATCCCCGTTATTGTTTTTTTTTTCCTTCAGTCTTTTTCTAAAAAAGATATGTTACTTGCTTTAACTAATGTTCTTTATTCCTATCAATGATCCAAGAGCATGCATAATTCTTTTTAAATATTTTGCGAATAGGTGCATAACCACATTGCAAACTTTCCACAAAAAAAATCGCTTTTTTAATGCTACATTTCCATATAACAGAGATCACAAAAACAAATAAACATTTTGTACTACACAAAATTGTACCATAGTTAACAAATAAAAATATGTGCTATACATAACATCGAAAGTTACAAAATGGCTAAGCGTCTGAATTGTTTTCATTAAACGGGATTTTCATGAGAAACTTTCCCATTTCGTGTTTCCTTAAACATAAATAAACCCTACGGCCATTTCCAAACGCGCAAACTACAATAGGATGTACTAGTTATATTCAATAATAAATGCGTGGGAGTAAAGTTATCTGTAGAGAACGCTTTTCACCTTTTAGTAACGGAAACTGCAAGCACTATTTACTCAAAGCTCTCGTGACACACTTTATTTACTTTCTACTATGTTTTAGGAGGACTTAGTTTTCGTCACTACAACTGCTCACTAATCTTTTGGGACACGCGATGTTTTAAGTACTATTTTATCAAAACATAGATCAGTAGTATACGCAAACACTGAAAATTTTAATGGTGTACTAAAGTGCATTAGTGAGTACCTTGAAGGATTTCTTTAAGAAAGGTTTAACATTTTAGGCAGAAACAGGGTCAAGACAGATACATTTTTCCTCCTGGTTCTATCAAATTATGGTACATTGAATCTAAAAGATCATTTTTTTTTTTGTGTGTAAAATACCATATAGTCCCTAATTCTATTTTCATCGGAGAGAAGATAATTGTTTTTGTAAATTTTACTCTATTTTTGCTTCATCACGCATAAAGCATCTCCGAAATAACACCCCAGAAATTTTTTCTTCCGAGAGGTGGACCACTCCACCTCTCGGAAGAAAAAATTTCCTTCAGCAATCTAGCGAGTAATTTGAACATGGAGAAGATGTGGTCAAAATTTAGTAAAGAGCACTATTCTACTTACGCTGCAAAAATTTCAAGTTCAACCATTCACCGAAAAAATGGTAAATCTATATAAATAAAAATGTAAGTGTTCGTTTGTGCAAGCCGCAAATCTCCGAAAGTACTTGACCGATTGGTTTGAAATTTTGCCAGTTAACAGAGTGATTCAAGCGGATGGTTTATAGACCCGTTAGAAAAAAATCCGACAAGTAGTTCCTTTTTTATTCCAATTTAAGGCAAAATTTCTACACTAATTTCCCATTATGGGGGTGAAGAAAACCTTGCACATATTAATATACTATATCGATCGAAAGCGCTGATTTTTATGCATAAAATGGAATTTGTTCGAAGTTTCTAAGTCAAAAAGAACGCCAGTTATAAGCTTTTTAGTTCGATTTCTTAATGCTTACCTTGATCTAAAAATAATAATTAGCAGTTTCCTCAACACCGGGTAACATAAGCTATGTAAATAAAAATGTAAGTGTTTGTTTGTTCATACAAGGCTGAACGTGATCCAGTTTACGGTTACGATCAAGTTCAGCCTTGGTTCCTAACCTCAAATCTCCGTAAATACTTCGATTGCTTTGAAATTTTATCAGAACATGTGTTTTAATATATCGCTTTTAATTTATTTCAACTTTGATTTAAATATTTCGGTTTTTAATGATTTATTAAGAAGAATGAGCCACTGCAACTATTGGCAGGGTACAGCTATTTTCATTTTGATTTAATAATTTTTTTTGTTTGTATTGAAGTATTTGTTACTATTTTTGCACTCGAAGATTAAGGGGGACTTTAAAACAAAGACTACTTATTTTGAATAGCAACAGTTTAATTCATCTATATTTATTTTGATTTAAAATTTTTCTAACCGACTTCACAAAGGAAGGAGGTTATACACTCATATTGTATGTATGTCTTTTTTTTTTTCCACTCATGACTTCTTACCGGATGAACCGATTTTCGTGAATTTTTTTTAAATCGATCGAGGGTGGTTTCCCATAGGTTCCATACCTTGGTTTGACCATATTCGATAAAAGTAAGGGACTGAAATGTGGTAATTTTTTTTGCTTTTTCATCCATAACTTTTGACTAAATGAACCGATTTTGATTATTTTTTCTTTGATCGATAGAGGGTCGTCTAACTCAAATATCGCGCATCAGTTTGACTACATCTGTTTTTTTTAGAAAAAACGTTGTGGGTGAAAAATATATTTTTTCATTTTAATTGGAAAGGCTAGGCTCGATTTGTCTTTGTTGGGGAAGTTGTTAATAAAAATGAAACTCATTGTTACATTAAAAGCAATTATAACAAGAAATAGACTGAAAGCTTCTCTGAATAAGAAATTAAAGACAATCAGTTTTCTTGCTCCAGTGACCCTTTAAAATCGGTTTTAAAACGAAATTTATCTTACAAACGGTTAGTTTTTAGTGTCATTCCCTCAAATGTTTCCCCTTTGATATGTATGTCTTAAAAATAGAGTATTTATATAAAAATGTATTTACACTAAAAATAATAAAATAAAATAATTTTTGGAAAAAATAGAACTGACTTCAAACTATAAATTGCGCTGAAAAGTAAAAAATAACATTATTCTTTAAACAACTTCGATACGACTTTTAAATATAATTTTTGAAGTCGGTGCAAAATTATAATGGATTTTGATGCATGATTCCTTTTGTAACTATGAACCAATTACAAATATAAATAGCGTAGAGTTTGCAACAGTTTCAGTGTAAAATAACGCATGATGTAATTATAATTAGACTGTCATAATTTTGCACCGACTTAAAAATTATATTTAAAAGTCGTATCGAAGTTGTTTAAAGAATAATGTTATTTTTTACATTTCAGCGCAATTTATAGTTTATAGTCGGTTCTATTTTCTCCAAAAATTATTTTATTGTTTTTTCCGTTTGTATTGAAGTATGTGTTAGTATTTTTGCACTCAAAGATTAAATGGAACTTTAAAACAAAGATTACTTATTTTGAATGTTAACAGTTTCATTTAGCTATTTTCATTCTGATGTTAAAATTTTGAAGTATTTTTTAATTATTTTTGAACTTGACGATTAAGGGAACTTAAAAACACAGATTATTTATTTTGAACGGCAATTTTTTAATTTAGAATTTTTGTGTTTGTGTTTCTTCTGTTTGTATAAGGCTTATGTTGGAATTTTTCAATGTGCTGAGCCAGACAATATCAAAATCTTCACCGACAATGGAACAAAAAAAAAAAATTGCCCGCAAGCATTGTGAAAAAAAATAAAGCTCAAGACCAATCAATCAAATTGAGCAGTTTAGATTTTCTCATGTGTACAGTTATAAATTGTAGCGTGTTCTAGAAAGGGTAAACCAGACAATCTATATTTTCAGACAATGAAACAACAAGCATTGTCAAATGAAACATATAAGTGCTTTTTCTTGCTTTTCCATCGAACCATACTGAGCCACAGCAACGCGTGGCCGGGTACAGCTAGTTTGATATAAATTTACCATTTGATGCATTGATCGATTGCATTGATATAATTCAATCAACATTTGGTACCAAGTTGAACCTTTATAGTGGTGTAGTTTCACCGTGAATATGAAACTAGCAACCATTATATTGGTTCAACTTTAGCACTAAATGTTGATTGCAGCTAAATTTCACCATTTTTTTTCCATTTCTTTGGTGACAGGTGTAGTCGGAACAGTAATAGAGTACAACAACATTAAATCATCAATTAAGACCCGGGCCCCAACTTGCAAACTTTTTTTTTTCGAAAACACTTTCCGCTAGTAATCGGTATTTTACGGTACATTTCATCCTGTCACATGTCACTTTCGTGTTCAAACCTCTTGAACTACTACAAAGTTGACGCAAACTCATGTTCTAGAAAAAGGTAGGCTGTATAGAAAAATTCACTAGCATTGCATTTATTTTAAATCTCACCTTTATATGTTTTCAATTTTAAATCGTAAGCATCTTCAACATTAAGTTGACGATTTTATTAATTTTTAGCCTACTTTCCCGTAAAAGTAAAAAAATAATAATAACAAAGCATGAAAGAAGGCTTAATGTATCGCGGAAATATCGTTAGAAATCAAGAAAAGTTAAAAATAAGTTAAGTAATTAAATAAAGATTGAAAAATAAAAAATTTGAAAGTAGGGTTTTGAGATGGGGAAAAAGTGTGTCGGTCGGTCTGTCTGTCGGTCTGTCCCCCCCCCCCCCTAATAACTTTTGAACGAATTGTCCGATTGAAAAAATTCTTTTTGCATTCGAAAGATCTCGGCGAGGACATCTCATTTCTATATTTTACTTTTTGATTTGAATAATATTTCGTTCAATTTTGAACAGTTCAAAAAATTTTAACATTAGCGCCTATGGGTGAAAATAAAGCAAATGATGTAAACTCTGGGTACAAGATATAAGTTCCCATGAACAAGCTCACTGGAAGAAGTTCTTGGCGTGAAATATTGATTTGAACAATTTTTGTTCATTTTTGAACAGTTCAATAAAAATTAACATACCGCCTACGGGGAAATTTCAATCCTATATAATTTCTGATCTAACGGACCGATTTGCTTGGAACAAACTTTATCGGAAAGCTCTTATGACGTAGAACATGTACAAATAGAAAGTTCATCCAGAACTAACGAGCCTATTTTCCTATGAAATTTTTTGATCGGGATTTTCAAGAATATTTTATAATTAATGAATGATTAAATGAATAAGCAAAAGAATGAATGAATAAATGAGTGAATAAATACATGAATGACTTAATAAATAATGATTGAATGAATATGTATTAACCGTTGAAAAAGGTATATTTGAATCAATTGAGAACTAAAGCTAAACCAGAAAGACAGAGAGAGAGAGATAGCTAGATTATAAATTTGAATTCGGTGTATACGGGAAAGTAGGCTCGTATAGTTCTAGACGGAACTGCTTGTTTTAAGGTGTTTTAATGTCAAAATTTCAGTAAAGTGAAATACCCTCAGAAAAATAACTATCCTTACAAGAAAAATATAACGAACCCATAATGCAAGCGTTACGTGTGCATATCAAATCAGGAGTATGAAAATGATCGCATTTGTTTATTCTCTTACCACAATGGAAGTGTCTGGACAACAAAAAGGAAGCATATTTTCCCACTTCCTCAAATAGAGCGGAGATATTGAATGACATATGACAGGTTTCAGTCCTTTGTTCTATATAAGGGAAGGAAAACTAATGTTAGGCATAAATAAAGAATCCCAAGAAATGTTGATAACCAGAAACTAATCATACTAACAATAAATAAATGCTTATTTCTGGAAGTGGTTTTAATAAGAAATTGCTTCTGTTGCGTGTGTTCATAGAAAATCGATTCCAAATGAAATTTCTTGTCTCATTGAATAATTTATTTTCATAAATCTTTCACTGAGGATAAAAATATTCTTTTCATCAGTTTTAAGAACATTAAATTAAACATAAAGAATCTAGGCAAAATATTCGCTTTTGTAGGAAATTGAATTGTTTGTGCTATTTAGTCGTTCTTAAAAAAAAAAACTGTCAGCTTCTATTTTATGTGCAAAAACAATATCAGTTAGAAAAAAGTTGGAGAAGGAGACATTAAGTCAATACAATGCATTGCATTTAACTTTTTCAATAAATTAATTTCAATAAACAATTTTTTATTATTATTATTTTTAAAATTCCAAATAGAATAGTAGACTAAAGTAGTTTTCAGTCTACTCTCCTCACCTTTATGTTGTCAACTTTTTCAATAAACTGGCTTCAGTAGACTAATTTTTTTTTTTCTTCAAAGGGCACAGTAGACTGAAGTGATTTTCAGTCTAATCTCTTCACGTTTATGTGTTTTCAATTCTTCCAATAAATTGCTTTCAATACACTAAAGGCTTCTTTTTATTATGATTTACTTTTTTTTTTTTTTTTTTTTTGTTTTTTTTTTTTTTTTTTGCAAATAGCGTAGTAGATTAAAGTAGTTTTCAGTCTACTCTCTTAAGCTTTATATGTTTTCAACGGTTTCTGGTCATGTTTTGCCCACTGCTGTCAACGAACAATATACTCAATATCATTTACACATTAATAATACCAATTTTAAGTTGTACTAAGCATAACGTCTAATCTCCGCACAAAACGTACGAACAAAGCTACTTTGTTATCACTCAAAATTAAAACAAAATAGTTTAAACACACATTGTCATTATGAGTCAAAGAGAAATCTTTGACATGACAAATGAAATTGAACAATAATTGCTCGAGCGACAATTCCTTAATGCCTAAGACTACACAATGTCTACAGTTGCTTTAGGTTAATATTGAAGATATTTTTATTTCCAACATTATATGTTTGTTATTTAGATCAAAAGATTGGCATTTCTCTCTTTGATACTAATGCTAAAAAATTTTGAAATACCTACTTGAAAAAAAGTAATAAAAAGATTTTTAAAAATCATATTAAGAAGTTAATTTGTGGCTCGGTTTTATGTTAAAATTAATATCGTTATTATCAGTTTTTTTTATTATTATTTATTTGATAAAGTTTTCCCAAAGCAACTTTAATGGTAAGATCACAATTTATTAAGTATTTGCGGAAAATTCTTTCTTTATTTTTATTTTTTTAATTTTTTTATTTCCTTTTTTAATTTATCTAATTACCATTTTTGTAATTCATATTTTAACCTAAAAAAAGGATGAACAGCATTCATTTAGAAGAAAAAGCAATGCGTAACTAATATATACAACTTATACACACACGCACACACACACACACACACACACACACACACACACACACATATATATATATATATATACCAATACCAGGCTTGTAGTAATCGATCGCGGTTACGTAATCGTAATTTGCTGTAATCGATTACATTTTAGCAAAATCGAAATCGTGATCTGACTGATGGAATATTCTTATAATCGTAATCTAAAGGAAAAAATCTGTAATCTGGTCTTGTAATCATGTAATCTTGACCTGCTGAAAGCTTAAATTTTAAGTTTGCCTTTCTACCATTGAATGGAAAAGATAAGATTACAATACTAACATAGAAAAAGGATTCAAGCTGTTTACTACTCGTTAACGGTAGTTTGTAAATGAGGGTCATAAAATAGACCTCTATCTTAAGTGGCTTGTAACCTACGGGAGATCATAAAAGGTTCTGTGTGCGGTCTCAGGGCCTTGGTGTGATCTCTCAGAATTCTTAGAATGGACCACCCATTTTCCCTTTCATCTGTGAAGGTTTGGCAAATAATCAAAGCAGACGGCTCCCCGAAAATCATTAGCGGAAAGAGTACTATCACTCACACACATAAAGAGACACAAACCTATGCATGACACAAAAAAGAATGAAAATGAAAGCTGAAATTTTTGAAGCACTAGATTTTTTTAAATGTAATAAAAAAAATTCTAAAATGCAGCGTTTATTTTCAAATTATTATTTATCTCTTACACTATCTGAATATTTTGTTATCTCATGCAATTCATACACAATTTATAAATGATTTCATAAAGAATCATACTAAAGTATTATTTTCAGTAAATTAATTGGTGTTATGTGAAATATTTGCATAATTTAAACTAGAGAATAAATACAATGTAGAAATATACTACATTTTCAGAAATTGCAGCCAACTAAAATTTTGATTGTATGCACACAAAATACCAACAAATCAATTAAATCACTTATGCATTATATGAATGGGATTCAGCTGGTTCGCACGTACCGGTTCTTAAAATTTCCAAAGTTCCCTGCACTAGTTCCCCCGTTTAGTCAAACAACAAAAATTAAAAACATTTAATGCAAAGTTTAAAAACTTTTTTCTTTCGTTCTTTTTAATGTTTATGATTCTTTTTCCTTAACACATTCCCCCTCCCCCTCTTATTGGGAAAGCAACAACAATGTGTTTGTGGGGTAAAGTCGGATCCACGTCTAGGACGCGCACTCTATGACCTCTTGTCAGACGGCTTGACTTCTCGTACCTTGAGTCATCCCAATTCGAAATGGAGCATTTCCTAGATACGCATCATTATATGATGGGCGATGGAGAGTATCGTCTTTTGTGGATGTTTTGCGTCTCTCTCTTTGATTGGTGTAAAGTTCAGGTTAAATAATCTGTAAACGAGACTCCTTTCTCATTTTTTGTCTTTTTTTTTTTTTTGCATTTTTTCTCCCAGTTTGCACATGCAAAAGATGCTAAATAGGGAGATGTCATTCGTCCCTATCTTCGTCAAGCTGCTTTTACCATGTTTCTGCTGTAGGTACTTCTTTTCTGACCATTCCTCCCCTCCCACAAACTCATTAACGAGGTAAGAAGATCTTGTTCAGAGTTCTGAGGAGGGGACCATAAAAATTACAGCAAGGTTTTCCATTTGCAGCTTGTTGTAAATCGCATTCGTATAACATTACATTACGACTGAAGGACAGTTTTCTAAAGAACTGCGACAAGAAGAGTCGAATCTGCTTGTTAAAGTATGTTATTTTTAGAGTAGCTCTGAGAGGCCCGAGATCAAGTTGCTTTTACTTAAATTGTTCATTTGGAATTGTTCTCTAAATGAGCTTGTACGGTACGTTTTGCACAGTTTCTTTTACGTAGCTTTAGTATTCCTACCTGTAATGTAAAACCAAAATTTTTTCCTTTAGAATGTTTTCGCCGCTGTTAGCAACAGCTAAGGAGCGATTGTTATAAGCAAGGAAATACAAATCTTTGGAGTGTCTAAGTTCTAAACATTAAAATAAAATAGTAATGTAATACAATAACTGCACTAAAAAGTGTTAAAATTATTCATAAAATGAACTTTTGAATATCATATTAAAATTATTTCCTTAAACTTTAAAAAATATCGACTAATTTTAAAGGGTATTTTTATAAATAGATTCTACGCTAAGAAAACTTGTGCAATAAATTTTTGTCATCATCTATGTCGAAGTCTCCTTGCCCCTTTTCCAGTTTTTCGCAGACCCTCTACATGAGTGTTCATCTAACGGAAGTCAATTAGGGCAGTATTTATATTTGAAAGTCCAGAAAAAGAGAGTAAAGTTCCGCCCAAGTAGTTCTAAAACAACTGGAAGAGAGGAAAACGCATGGAAATGTCCCGAGAATATTATAAAATTTTACTAAAAAAAATTAAAAAACTTTTTGTATTGTCTGTTTTATTCTGTCACGTAAAATTTCAGTTACACGACAACATTTCGTTCCACCCCACCCCTCCGGGTATGCCTTTACTACTGATGTTGCAAATTAGAAAATTACACGTTTTTACTAGTTTCAACGACAAAGAAAATTAGTACCTTCCTTTTACGGAAACCTAGGTTTTAAACATAAAACCATTTAATCATTTTAACCATTAACTCATTTATATGCCATTACTTGGCGGCCAGACAACACAACCTGCTTTGCATCTCAACACGTCTTTTGCAATGCTTTAAGATATTAGATGCAAACACAGGGAAAAGAGGTGCAAATCAGCTCAGCCCTGTTTCCGGAAGAAAATAGGACATCGCTGGATTAAAGGGGAAATAAGTGTAAAGATCTCAAAAAAAATTTTTTTTTTTAATTTCTTCATAAATCGATTCTACAACTGCTCAATAATATACCCTGAAAATTTCAAAGAAAAATTCCAAGTCGTTTAAAAGTTATAAACATTTGAGCGAGGAGTTTTGGAGCAGTTGAGCAGGTACTCCCTCATAAATGACCTGAAGGGTATTAGAGAACGTTAGCAGATGTCCTTTTAATTTTTTTAACAATTGAGACCTCGGATAGAAATTTCTATAAATATTAGTATTTTTAAGAACAAAAAAAATTGATTCATTACTGCCTTAAATTTACCTTCAATACCACTCTTTTTTTCAAACGCGTTTTTCTCGAAACTACGTTTTTCGAATTTGTGCACACTCTCGTAGAGTTTTTAATCAATCCTTATCAAATTGAGCACACATTTTCTTTATATATACACGCTTTAGTTGAACTAGAATCATAAACATATCTATATTTTTACTTTTTTTATTGTAAAAAAAGGATTAAAGAACGGTTAAAAATCGTACTTAATTTTCCCATTCTAAAAAAATAGAAATTTTCAATTTTTGTGATTATTTTAGTTCAACTAGAAGAGACACTTATAAAAAAAAATAGATTTTAAAAAAAAATGGATTTCAGATAAAAATTGTGACCTCCAGGAGGTACGCAAACTGCCCACCCGAGTGGCGACTTACATTGTGCAGCAGCCGATATCTCCGGGATTTTTCAAGAAAAATGTTTGAAAATTTCAGTAAATGTTCTTCGATATATCTATAAAATAACCTCAAAATCTCAATGAAATATATTTATTCTTTATACGTTTAAAAAATCCTGAAAATTGCTCTTAATACGTCGTTTTACACGTATTTCCCCCCTTAAAACTCTGAATTTAGTTACGTTACGTCAAATGTCTTCGTAGCACACATGTTTTGCTTCTTCAGAAGTAAACATGAGTGTTTTTCTTTAGGGTTTAACTCTTTGACTACGGAAGACCAATAAGGAATTTAAGGTAGCTTCAACACATCTTTCCGCTATTATATATTAGTTAATAGACATATTTATGCTATATTTTTGCTGTAAAGCAAAATTTATATTAACATCGATACCATATTATGGGAAAAAACCTTCTTTGAATGTCATATTTACTTTAATAATATTTCAGCAAAAAGGTAATCTTCTCTGGGACTACTATGTCCCAGTCCCGTAGTGAAAAGATTAAGAAAATGGGTTAATAATACGGGTTAAAAATGCGTAATGTTTTAGCCCATTTGTAGTGTACAAAATTTTGTTATTTTTAACCATCAATTCAGCCTACCACTACACTGTAAAAAATTCCAGCTCAACCTTTCACCAAAGACATGGTGAAAATGGTAAAATTTAGCTGCAACCAACATTTGGGATAAAAGTTGAACCATTATAATGGTTCCTTGTTTCCCATTTGCGGTGAAACTTCACCATTACAATGGTTGAACTTATATCCAAAATGTTGGTTGCAGCTAAATTTCACCATTTTCATCTTGTTTTCGGTGAAAGATTGAGCTGGAATTTTTCAGTGTACAGTCATCTGACTTCATTTCGCTCTTCCTTTTCTCCAATCGAGGATATATTAACGCAGAAGCTACAATAACATTAATATTTGGTAAAATAAAATAGATACATAAAGGAGGTAAGACAAATTAATTTTCTTCAGGACATAAAAACAGTTGTTTAAAAAATATATAATGAAATGATTGAAAAAAGCATTGCTGCAATTTTAGAAAAATATGTAATGTCTCATTTCAGTACTAAAAGCTTTAGAATGATTTTTCGGAATGAGAAAAAATTTGAATTGCATCCAATTTTTTGCATTGTTTTTTATTGGAAATTTGAGCAACATTTTTTTTCTTCCAATTAGCTCTAAACAATTACGCGAGTGAATTTTCCCTCTACTGTGAGATAATTTCCTAGAAATCTCCAGAAATTATTACATATTTCCCCAAAAAGATGTTTTAAAATAAGAGAAGGAGATATTTTGGGACAAGTGCCCTAGAGCTCGGATGTTTCTTCGCATGCGATATTTTAAAGAAAGTACAGCAAAATTAATTTCTGATCTAAAAATAGAATATTTTTTCTGTTCCGTGAACGCTTAAGTAGAATGTAACTGATTGTACTTTGAAATGTCAAAGTTCGATTTGCATGACAGCTTGGTTTTTTTTAATGAGAATTTTACCATGAGGTTTGTATTTGTTCTAAGTATTTTTCTCGTTCTTTTTGTTAAAAGTTTGTTGTCTACTGTTCAAAACAATGCTTTTTACATACGCATCTTTTATTTGGCAACAATTAGGTGCTAAAAATTTTCTACTGTAAGTACTTGTGATTAAAATAGTTATACATTCTGCTTAAAACTAAGTGCACTTCAAAATTGTTTTGTTATAAATGTAGGTGATTTTACCTGTTTAGTTTTGAAATTTTTCATTAGAAGGAACTTGATGACGGATGCAATTCATTTCTACATTTTTATTTTTCCTACATTTGGACGCTTCTGCATCAGAAAAAAATTAGTTTAATTTAAAATTACCCGGTTGGAAACATTAACTAGTAGTTTACTGAATCATAACACTTAACAGATTGAGAGAACAAATTTAGTAATGTTTTCAAAATATCACTAATAATGTTCCTTTTGCATAAAGTTTATTTTAAAAAGTATGATACAAAATTGACGTTACCGTGCAGGAAAGTGAGTTTTGTTTATTTATTAATTATATTATAATTACATCAAAGGCATCATATGATCTCCTCATGGTCTTTTCCTAAATAAAATGTCACTATTTCCCACATGTTTTTTGCAATGAAAAATAATGTACCTTACCTTTTACTTATTTATTTTAAATGTGTTTTTGTAGGGAAAAATAAAGAAAGAAAACAGAGATTAGAAAAGGGTCTTACCATTTCTTGGATCAAACGAACAAACAAAAAATGGCATTAATTAAGACTGAAAGTCCCATTTCGGTCGTTGAGGAATTCAAAAGAAATCAGGGGAAAAAATTCCTTTTGTATTCCGTATTTGATAAATAGTTGATTCACTATGCACGGTTTTTTTCTTAATACGTAATGAGAAAAGGAAAACAAGAAGTAATTTCAATAAGTTGCAAAATGTATTTAGTTCAGAAATTATTGACACAAATGCCCTCATAAGGCGGGATACAATTTGCCAAGACAGAGAAACTCCTGTTTGCTGGAAATCTCGGAGGGTTTTAGCAAGCCCTTCTGTGGGGTTTTTAGGGAGGAAAGTTTTTTGTTGGAGAAGATACCAATGGATTATGGTATCTTCTCCAACAAACTCGCTAGCTGTCAGCGAGAAGCTTCAGGATTACTATGCCTTGGCAAATTACGCGGGAGAAGTGTCAAGTTCTTCCCATGCCGAGGATCGAGCCTGGGTCATCTGGATGAAACACAGATTTAGACGACATAGGACAACCACTTGCATTTTTCCTATGACATGGCTAGCCATGTTTTTTTCTGAATCTTGTTGAATGTCGCGCACCTGTTCACCATGTCAACCTCAACACGGCTGCCACATTTGCTGTTGCATGCCTCAGGTCCCACGCTGCCAAACATTTGTTCGTGATCTCTATTCCAATGTTGGTTAACCAACCAGCAATAGGTGGTACTTATTGCTTTGTTTCCGTCCGCTAGTGCGGGTCTCACTACCCTGTATCACCCCTTTCCATGGGAGATACGTTGTCCTACGCTGGCCGTGGTAATTACCATCTGTCGCAAGTGTCCACGCTCTCAATGAATGCAAAGAACGGATGGACGCTGTGTCATACTGTTACATACGGCCACAGCCATCTATGCATTTCACATATGGGTCAGTGATTCAAAGACACGTGTGTCCGTGAGGCATGTGTTTATTTGGTTTCCTTCTCGTAACGTGTATAGTTTTGAAGTGAGAGAAAACATTGTGGCATCATTTTCACTCCCCTTTTAACAGCATAAGTGTGTATCAGTTTTTTTTAACTTATTAGTCTGTGACTATAAAATATCTGTCGAGGAAGACGACAAGCTTCGAAGCGTCGAAAAAATAGAACGAGAATCTACCTTTTCTTGTAGAACGTTCAATCAATAAGTAGAACTTCTTCAGATTGTGAAACGTTCAATCAATCAACAGCACATTTAAAGGTGTTTTTAATGGTTTACTTCTTACAGGCTCCCAAACACCTACAAATGTGTTTGACAAGCATGCTTGCACAACCATGTTTGTTCAAGCGAACTTGTGCACAGACAAACAAAATGCTTGCGCAAGCAAAAGGTTACACGTGAAGCACGAATGAGAAAAGGTGATTACTTGAGCAAGTGTACTTATGCAAGTATGATTGAGCGTATGTAACCATCTTAAATAAGTGAAACTGCACTAAATTCGTGTCCTAAATATAAAACATTTATTTCAGAATTACAAGTAGGATGTATTCCCAACGTTGCTTTAAAAATGAATAGATGAAGGGGTTTATGTGATGCATTGCTTATATAACCGTCAAAGTATTGAATCATGGGAGATTATTTTGTTTTAACCTACGTAAATGCATGAAAGAAATCGTTAAAAGTCCTCCAACAAGTCAGATTTGTGCAAGGGTGTTCTAAACAGAAAAATGTCATGAGAAACGAATTAAGTTTAGCGCAGTGTTAGGTTCTTGCGCAGTCAATTGAACAGAACCAGTTTGGTAATGATTACCATATTTTTACATTTTTAAATCGTTATAAAAGAACAACTGATTCCAAAACGTGTTCACAAAAAAGAAGGAAAAAAGAAAGAAAGAAAAACTCATTTATTCGAAATAAAAGTCCCAGTTGATTAACTAGATTTTAACGTCATACATCCTGACTTAAAAGAAAAATGAAAAATCGAAAACAATAGAAGGAACAAAAAAAGAACTGGCATTTCATTTAACGTCTATTTTTATCCCACGAGAGAAACTACAACTAATATTTTTTGTCTCTTTTTGGGTCACGAAGAAAACAAAATTTTTCCACTAAACACAAAGAAATAATCTATAATGGAAAAGGCGCGGGGAAAAAAAGGATGGCGTCACAAGCTTCCGTGTTGTAAGCTCAAAAATTTATTGCAGGGACATGCCTTCTCCGATATCGCCAGTTGCTGCGAATTCACCATTTTCGTTAATGAACTTCCACCAGTATCCGATGAAAATATATTAAATATACATGAGCACAGGGTCACGCTATTATGTTCTAAAAGGGGAGAATACACTCCCCATTCAGCACAAAGACCCATCAATCAATACATTAGACTTGCTTCCTCAATCCCCTCTAATGCTTTTTTTTCCCCGTTTGCTCGTTTTTATTTCCAGCTATCGTTTGGCACGGAAGCTCCCGGACCTGACGCGCACGTGACCAAGCACCACAATACGGGGGAGTGGTGGGTGGTGCGTTGCGACGCTCAATCCTATGCACACGCGTTCGCTTGCGAGCCGTTTTGTGATCTTGCTGTTTGCGGGAGGCAAGAAATGTTATTGCTTTTAAATTATGGAGACGCTGCGGATACGGTGATCCGGTGCGGCAAACCGAATATATTATTCGACTAGAAAGAGTACTCAGATGTCAGCAAAAAAAATATCTTTTTTTTTTGTAGCACAATAATAAATACAATAAATGTAAGAGTTTTGTATTTGCTCAAAATAATACCACGTATAGTGAATATAGAAGTAATTTGTGCATATGTATCAAAATAATAATAATAAATACAATCTATGTTACTTTTTACTATTTGATCCCAAATAGTACCAAATGCCGTAAATGTAAGTTTTATATTTGTTTCTAAACAATAATAATAAATTTTAATAAATTCAATAAATACAAATCTTTATAATTAAATAGTAATAAATACAAAAAAGGTTGAAGTTTTATGTCTGCTCCATAACGATTAGAAATGTAACTAATATAAGAATTTTATAATAAATACAATAAATGAATGACAAACACAATAAATATAAGAGTTCATTTACATTCATTCCAAAATGATTATGAATACAATATTTTTTTTCTAAAACAGCAATAAATTCAATGTTTTTTTTATATTTGTTCCAAAATAGTATCAATAAATGCAACAATCTTTATATACTCCAAAATAATAAGAAACATAAGAGTTTCGCTCTTTATTCAAAGATAATAAGTACGTTGAAAAAAATTACTTTGTATCGACTGTAGTGAAGCAACACAAGTTACAAATTGTAATTTCCATTGCAGATTAGGCCTTATCGCATAGTTCAGTTCATGCTCAATATTATCTTTTTTGTATTTCTTTAAAAATAATAATGCATATGGCAATTTGTTTAGCATTTTAGCTTTTGGTTAAAATTCAAGTTTTCAAAAGTAAGAATACACATACGCATTTTCTCATCAAAATACGTCGTTTTGCATTGTAAACAAGAAGTTCCGTCTAGAGCTTATACAAGCCTATTTTCCTGTATACACCAACTTTTAATTTATAATCTAGCTATCTCTCTTTCTTTCTCATTTATCTTTACTTCTTAATTACTTGAAATATACCTTTTTTCCAACGCTTGATACACATTCATTCATACTCACTCTTTCATTCATTTATTCATTCATTTATTCATTCATTCATTGATTCATTTATTCATTCATTTATTCATTCATTTATTTATTCATTCATTCAGTTACTAATTCGTGTATTTATTCATTCATTTATTATTTATTCATTTATTCACTCATTTATTCATTCATTCTTCAGTAAGGAAAAAAGAAGAAAATCCTTCAGCAGTATGCTTAACGAAGAAATATCCTTAAAAATAGCGATCACAAAATTTCATAGGAAAATAGGCTCCTTTAGTTCTAGTTGAACTTCGTATCTGTACATGTTTTATACCATAAGATCCTTCCGATAAAGGTTATCCAGGCAAATCCGTCTGTTAGATCAGGGTTTATATAGGACTGAAATTTCCCCGCATGCGCTAATGTTAAATGTTCAAAATTGAGCAGAAAATTGTTCAACTCGAAAAATATGTTTTACGTCGACAGCTTCTTCGAATACCCTAATACAAATACAAATACAAAAGTGAAGACCAGCAACAGGCTCAGAGCCCCAGCTAGGCTGGTCCTAGTCCTTGTTTAAAGGAACTCCAGGACATTTAGATTTCATGTCCAAGGTTTTTAAAACGTTCTTCCTATTTCCCCAATACCGCTAATGTTAAGATTTTTTTGAACTGTTGAACGTTAAACGAAAAATTGTTCAAATCAAAAAATAAAATGTGGAAATAAGATGTCCTCTTCAAAATTTTTCGAATGCAACAAAAAAAATCTTTCGAGTCGTCAATTCCCTCAAAACCTATTAGGGGGGACAGACACTTTCAAACCTACATTTCCGCCATCTCATAACCCAACTTTCCGAACAGTTCCGAGGGTATCAGAGGGTGGAGAAATTCCCTTCCTTTCACTCTTAGGTCAAAAAAGAAAGGTGGCGTATTTGTAGTGGTTTTTCAATAATAAAAGATAGTTTGAAGAAGACTTTGAATTGAGATCCCCAACGAAATATGTTGAAAATCATAATTTATTTAACCAATTCAATCTTTTGGGCTAATATGCATCATTTCTGGATGTTGCATAAAGTATGTAGGGTCAGTTGGGGTGATTGTAAACATGGGGTAATTGTAAACAGGCTTCAAAACTACACTTGTGGTGGTTTTGAGAACTTAACTGCTTGTGAGTGATAAACTGGCAGCATAGGGATGACATTGAAACAGTTTCGTAAGTTTCGAAACAACTGTGGAGGAATCACTATTGTTTGAAAATGGCACAGTGAAAAAAGTTGTTTAACAAAATTTAGTGATCTTACATTTTCCTCTCCAGCTCATCTACAAAAGCGATGTAAGCGGTTTCAACCATTTTTATTTCACGTATGGAATGCTGCTAAAAACGTTTTGTTATGAATTTAATCTTGTTATTTTTCATGTGCAAGTTAGGTGTTTACAATTACCCCATATATTTCGTACTCTGGGGTAATTGTAAACACTTAAATTTATCCTATTTCCAATAATTTGGGGAGACAATAAGTATTATATTTTGATGTTAGTTAACAGTTATTTTGCATAACTGTTGTTGTGGTTGCAAATGCCACTTGGAAATCCAAGCCCCCCTTGGTGGGCGACCATGAATTAAGTAAACTCCTAATGATTATTAATGAGTTCCGCTAGAATGAAATACACTTGGCTCAGAGGGGCTTAATGATTTTGAACCAGCTCCCAGATAAGAGATCGTCACCTAGGTTGGTCCCTCAGCGGAAATTATTTTTAACTTGCTAGACATTTGAAGCGACAATGTATTTTACGTGCACAGCTCCCTTTAGCGCTCTCGGTCTCAGCGTAATCAGTCGCGGGAGGTGGTCACCCAGCCAAGCGTTGACCACGGCCAGTTGTGCTTCACTTTCGGTGTTCTGTGGGATCCATGCTTAACCCACTGATCCACTGCGGGGCAAATTTTACATAAATTTGTCGCATTACTTGATTTTTTGCAAGATATTTCTTGTTAAATGATCGCAGCCGACTCATAACATAACTCAGCGGACCACGTGAGGCCTGTTGGCCGCAGATTGAGAACCATTGCTCCTGAACTTCTTAAGCCTTCAAGCAGATTGTGTATGAAACAATTTTCTATTTGCATCTACCTTATTCGAAAATAAATCCCTGTTTACAATTACCCCAGATCTCTGGGGTAATTGTAAACACACTGTTGTAATTGTAAACACGAGCTCATTCGCTAACAAATAGTCATAAAGTCAACATTTTTGCACACATTTACTCACAAGAAGTACAGTATTGACTACAATGCTCACAATTTTATCTCTGAATTCATTCAAGTGGTAGGGAAGGATCAAAAAACATTAAAAAAGCGTTTACAATTACCCCAACTGACCCTACTTACCCTCTCTGGCAACTTAAACCTTGTCGTGAGAATGAGTAATATTTTGGATTAATAATTTATTTTTTACTTTTACACTCTCAGAAATAGAATCGTCACTTTCGAGGACTTTTCAATCGTCAAGCAAATTTCGTCATTTATAACGATATTTTCCTCACGCGATCACGTGACTTTAAAAAATTACTATAGAAATTTCGGTAATTTGACGAAAGGTTTACTCGGAGCATTTTTCACGAAGCCATTTTGTCAAATACGGCGAAAGTTTCGTGAAATTTGACCATGCGTTTCTGAAAGTGTAGACATGTATATAGTTTTGAAAATTATAAGCGCGGTTTAAGCTCTAATTTTACCTTTTTAAGCATGTGCCGCCTTAATTCCAGGGCTTGGAGGGAAAGTGGAGATTGTAATTGCGGATCAGGTATGAAAAAAGGCCGTGACAATATTGTAAATCTGTAATACCAAGACGTAAATTACAAAGAAGGAAATATGGAGAGAAATTGTGTTTTTATTGCTGATATGATTTCTCCTACTTTGCACTTTGCTCAAGGTACTCCTCACCAAATATATCTCAATCCATTTAACACCCAAAAAGCAACCAAAAAATCCCGTGCCACATTAATTCCAGGGGCTGAGGGAAAAGTGGGGAATTTAAAAATGCAGCCGTGTCAATATTCGAAATTTGTAACACCAAGACGTAAATTACGAAGAAGGAAATATTCGAAGGAATATCGTATTTTTATAGCTGAAGAGAATTTCTCCTGCTTAGCACTTTCCTCAAGGTGCTAGTCACTGAAAATATCTCAAAATAAATTTACTCTCTAGCAGTATAGCTCTTTGACATTTTTAAGCCATGAGACACCATAAAAGCGAACAAAAAATCATTACTATAAATATTAGATTTTATTATTACTGAATTCATAAATGATGTCACACTTTTCTTCAATATATTTAAACCCCTTCCCCCTTTTGTCACAAAATGTCACACTTCAACACACCCCTATCCCCCTGGTCACATGTCACGCTGTATTTCGTAAGCCTATGTGCTTGCAGTTCGAAAATAAAGTACTACGATATAGAACACATTTCCTGTGTTATTTTGAACTTTTGACATTTGGGCGTATACAGTAATAATACTTATTGTACTTAATTTGTATAAAATGAGAGATTAAGGTTTTCAACAAAAATAATAATTAGTATATAATAGTAAAAAATATAAATTGTTCGAATTCTGTAAAAATTTCTCGTGCTCTTTTGTCTTAAAAGAGTAAACGCGCAAGAAGATTTCCTTTTTAATTTAAACTTAAAAGATTAAATTAAGAAGGAAATCTTCAGGAACTTAATGTAAACCTTAACCAGCATCGATCTTTTCGATGCGAAAAGAGATCAATGAGAATACAAAACAAAAATAAAAATGTAAAGTAAATAACATTAAAATATCTAATTGCTGATTTTAAATGTTTTAGTTTTAATCAAAATATGGGATGTCACACTTCGTACTACCCCACCCCCTCTCCTTGTCACAACCTGTCCCAATTTATCGACCCCCCTCGAAGCGTGACATCGTTTATGAATGATCCGTAAGCTGCTTTTCGTAAACTAATCCTCCCCACCAACGTATTGTTTTCGCAGTGATTTTTTTTTTAATTTCTATACGACCCCTGAGGGGTGTTAAGTAGAGCATGCTTCGTTTAACTTGTGGACGGTATCATTGGATTACATAAGTTGTTGAACCGCATACATGCTAAGATTATGTAAGAGTGAGTCATAAGACGGGCCAACAATAAGGTACCATGAGAAAAAAAAAAACGTTTCACGCTTTCAAAGAGGATGACTGTTATCATTTACCAGCCGCAAACGAACTTTTTTTCTTCTCCGCAAAGAAAATTAAAGAAATAATAGGTATCAACAAAAGTTTTAAGCGTCATGGAAAAGAAGGATAAGGAACGAACTAGATTTAGTCATCAGTGATTGTAGTAGTAGGAATGCTTACATATATCCCTTTAAAATTTTTGATGCGTAAAAATAAGTTTTAAAATCACTTGAAAGTTTAGTATTCTGCTTTATAAAGAATAAATACATCTAGTACTTTTTAAAATAAAAACATTGTTTTTTCATCACTCACTCACAAAATTAATCTTCTACTAAGTACCACAAACGTAAATAAGTTTTAAGTGTAATAATTTTTTTTTATAGGTAATTATTTTGCATATTATTTTTTGTTTTCTTGTTGCAGAGCAGTACGTGACTTACAAATGGCGCGATAAGGATTGTTTCTATAAAAATATTGAAACGTTATGAAAGTGTTTTTCTTTTTTTTTTTTTTTTTTTTTTAAAATTTTTTTTGCTTAACAACGTCAATATAATAGATTTTGTAAAATTAAAATGTGTTAGGTTATTGCAAGATCATTTATGTAGCTATAAATATATTTTTTTATGTTCTATGTATATTCTTTACTTTCTTAGTGATTTAGCGTGCTATATGTACGAAAGCATAAGTTAAATAAGTCTAGCATCGCTCAACATTGTTGGAATTCCAACCACTCTTTTGATTCTGGGAAAATTATTCGAAAATGTTCTTCCCTTTTAGAGCTTGACTTTTGGGAAGCTTATCATATTAACAGGAATAGGAGAGAGAGAGAGTTCTAATTTGGTTAATGATTCTTCCTCAACTACTTATTTTTCACATGTCTGGCATAAGTTCCTTTAATTTGTTGTTCTTGCTTGGTTTTCTTGTTAGTTTTCCTTTTTTGTGTCTATTTTTTTTCTCTTCCAACCCCTTCCCCCTCCTTTACATGTGCACTTTGTTTTGCATCTTGTTTAGGTATTTTCTGTACTTATTTTATTTCCATTTTATTCTTTGTATTTTATTTTATTATTTTTGCAATTTTCATGTATTTTCTCATTTTTAGGCATGCTGTCGTCTTGTTTGCTTTGTTTTTATTGATATTCCTTTTTACTTACTGTACTTTCAACTATATTCGTTTGTTGCTCTCTTATTGGTGCCTTCCCTGCTACTTCTACATCCACTTCACGCTGCCTTTATTCTCATTGGTTTACAGATAATTCTTAGGCTATATGAGCTTTATTTTTGTTGTTTTGTCTGCTTCATTTGAAAGGTTTTGCATCTAGAAGCTCCCAGTCGCATTGAAAAAGGGATTCAAAGCAATACCGAAACATATGTCTGCATTTTATTGCTCATTTGTGCTTTACATTAACGTGAAATTATATTTTTATGTGTTGTAACTTATTTTCCGATTTTTTTTAAAAAATGATTATTAAGTAGAAATTATCAAACCAATAAATAGTAAGGATATTCTAAACAAAATTTAACTTAAAAGTATAAATAACTCAACAGAAGATAAAATTTATTTGAATTTATAGCTCGCTCGTCTTATCTTTTAAGGTGAATTATTTTGTAAACAAGTTCTATAAATACTCGAAAAGGAAGGCATAGAATACAATAAAATTAATATCTGTCTGTTCGTTATCCAAAGCACTATTTCAATGATCAATTTATCCTAAAAAACACAATTTACAATAAGAAGGATTTGGCTTTAGAATAAAACTGATATTTTCTCTAAGAGGAGTATGACACAGATTCATTTATATCACTAACGACATTGTTGCGGTCTTGCAGTGGCCCAGTCGGTAGAAGCTCGGTTCGTTCCCGTAGATCACCGAAAGGGAAGCAACATTGAGTGTGGTCAGTGTTTGGGAGGGTGACAACCTCTCGCGGCTGTTTGCTGCGTCCGTGGACGCTAAAGGGAGCTGGTGCACGTTAAATAGGTCGTGGCTTCAATGTCCTCCAAGTGAAACGATACCTCTGGGGGTATCAGGTTCGGTCTCTCACCTGGGAGCTGGTTCAAAAAATTAAGAGACCTTGCAAAGGGGCGGAATTCGGACTCCTGCCTACAAGGGCCCCGTTAGATTCCGGAGCAGCGTAAGCATTCTTCCTCGCCACGCACGAGGGCACAACAACAACGACGTTGTTGTGAGCTATTGTCTTTTAATAAACAAAAATTTGAAATTTCGTGATGGAATTTTTCAGAGAATCCCAAACAAAAATGCTATGTTTCTTTAACTCAAAACTAGCAACTTTTTTCCTCGTAAAATTCATTTTACTGTTTAAACAAATGAAACAAAATACACTTTCTTTTTATAATTAGAAGTCTATTTAAGCCTATTTTAAAAAAGCCCAAAATTAAAAGAATCAATAATTACTTCTTTTATTTAAAAGAAGCATCGCACTAGAAGCATTTTGCATTGTTTCGAACTTTGTTACGATGCATACTTAAAAGAAAGAAATGAAATGCAAAATAAAAATATTTTTAATGATATTTTTTTTCCTTCTTTAGTCTGTCGTCGTTTAATCTATCGTCTGTATTGTTTCTAACATTATTTCGACCAAAGTTACACTTAAGCGGATTATGAGTTTAAAAATAAACATTTCAAAAGTCGATTAAAAACGTATTCTGCATTTCGAAGAGTATCTTTTAGACTGAACAATGCAGAGAGATTTACAAGATATATTTAGATTAACCTGCAGTGTTAAAAAAATTAAAGAAAGAAAGATTTTTCTATTTTTGAGTAGCCTATAAAATATAAAAATATTGAAAATAATGCTAGGTAAGAAACATTATTAAATAAATTGGTTGTTTTTTAGTGTCTGTGATATAATTTTCTGTATAAGACCAGAGAAAAGAATGTTTTATAACTAGCTTTTAAAAAGACACACTTTCGTTAAAAGGTTTCTTAAAAGCAATTCAAATTTAGATCGTTTATATGTAAAGACATTTCAGATAGGGATTTCAATGCAGTAGTGAATATTTAATGAAGAAGATTTTTAAAGTAAGAATAAATAATGCTAAAAAGCATTCTAAACTGAGATTCCCTATGCTTAATTTCCTGATAAATAAAAAGATGTGCGATTTTGCTTAGATAGGCACAGCAATTCGTGTAGTATATTCGTGAAGTAATCGTAATATACATTGTTAAAAATTAACATTAATTGGTTGGTGGTGCATTGAAAATGTGTTAAAAATATCTATGTAAAAATAAATAAAAATAGATAATAAAATGTATGGCACTTTTAAAATGGATAATGAAATGAATGGAAATTAATGCATTATTAAAAATAAAAGACATTTATTTGAAAACACTTATTTTCTTGATTAATCAACATCATAAAATGTAAAATATTAAATCAACGTTTGGTGCACCATTAGATTATGATTTTCGATGTATGCAATTTATACATATAATTCAAGTTGTAATTAATTAAAACATGGTTAAAAACAAATCACACATAATATTATATATTGATTAAGATTTAGGATGCAGTAGACTTTTTATTTAGATACAATTATTGTTCGTTGAACAATTGAGCTAAAATTCAAATTTCATTTTCGTTATGCAAGGAAGTGTTCGTTATTTTTTTCAGAATTTAAACCAAGTTCTGGAGCACAGAATCGACGTCTGTGTCTTACGGAATATGATGCAAAAATTTAGATATAAAAAATTTCTCACTTGATGATGAAATTGCAGCAAGGATCCATGTGATGCGGTTTTGGCCAATACTATAGATTTATCTTCTTAGTGTGTGAACGTATGTAATTCTTTTTAGCACCAACTTTTGATGATTGCATAACGAGAAGATTATGAAGATGTTATTCATATTTTTTTCTTCATTTGTTTCTTTGGTCATCTGCATTGCTATAACGTATCTCTATCCATTTGCATCTCATCTTTTCTGACTCTCAATATATACTTTCTTGATTAGAATAATGATTGGAGCTTTTTTACATCTTATTCAGTTTAGTATTTTCTAGGAAAATCTTCAAAACGATTTTTTTCTCTTTCTTCTTCTTGGGCCATTCACCCCACTTCTCAAAATTTCTCGTCTTCCTTCCATCATGGGCAGGAGTAGAAGTGCAAAATGGTAGAAATGTAACTTAATATTTCGGCGTCATCTGCTTTCATTGGTTGAAAACAAGTTTTTTTCCATTTGAAAAAATCAGTCTCTTAACCATGTTAACTACATTTACAGGTGTTTGCTCATGAGTAAAAAAAACAGAATGTGGCATATTGTTACATACATATATATATATATATATTAATTTCTAATGGGTTGCGTATATTAGTTCATAACCATTGCAGACCTAGTGCGTTCCCAGAGGTTGGTACCAACTTTTTCAGCGGCACCGCAATGAGTGTGGTACCATTGCCGAAATTTTTGACGCCCAGTTTCCCCTAAGTAGCGGCACCTGCGCCCTAACTGATGCAAACTGCTCTAGGAATTTTATTTAGCCGTGAGTATCCACACCAAACGGATACTCAAGGGATCTTTAACAGACCGCATAATTATACGATATGGACGCTGCCGATTTTCTGCATTTTGAAAATCCACCGACTTGGGCCAAGTTTGATCCTGCCAACTCGGGTGTACGGGGTCTGATCCTTATCACTACGCCTCAGTGGTGTAGCCCTGGGAAAAAAAGGTGGAGGTGCCCTTACATATACAAGCATCAAAAAATGGGGGTATGCTCATTTTAAAATTCAAAACAAGTGGGGGTCGCTTCTGTTAAAATAAAATGGAAGGGAGACGGCCCCCTGAGTCCCTCCTCGACTACACCACAGCACGCCTCCGTGCGGCAGATAATATATACTAAAAATTACAATTTTTGCTTTATACGCCTGAGTTTAAGTATAAATCATTTATTTTTTTATTACAAATGCACAGAAGATTGGCAATAGTGTCATTAGTTCTCTAACCGTCTAAAATCCATATCAACGGTCACTAAACTGTCGATCGCGAGCTATAGCAGCAATCGGGGAAGTTTTTGGTAGCTAGCGGCCGCGTTAGGTGCACATTGCTACACAAGAATTATTAGTTGATTTTTAAAATTTCGTCTATGTTTGCATTGAAGTGCGCCTGGTTCAGAAACAGTCTATTAAAACTTTAATAAAAACTTTAGAAGCAACATTTCCTAGCATTTCATATTTAATTTGTAGCTACAATTCTCTTCACGTTTTTTAATTTGTAACCAAATATAAATTCTGCACATATGTTTTCTTTACAATACGAAAATCATAGCAGTGAAAGCAGATGCTTGCTTCAGAAGAATGCGGCTATGAAACATTTCAAGTTATTCACGTAAGTGCATGAGTTTTTCGACTTAAAAAATGTAGTACATTACGACCATTAATTTTACCTTCCCTCGAGTGTTTTTATAATTATTGAAATTCATTATTTCAGTTCAAAGAATTTTAAAAAGACTTCTTAACATTTAATGCTTAATTTTTAGCTACAATTGAATCATCACCTTTTTGTGATTGAAACCGATAAACTAAACTGTCCATATGTTTTCTTTAGAATCCGACAGCCTTAATTAAAAACTTGCAGGTGCCTCGTATCATATTACAATTGAGAGTTGTTTAATATCTGAGAGTTGAGTTTCTAACTATTTTTGTCCTTCTGGGCCATTTTTTTTTTCAATGGGGGAGGTACCTCGCAGCAGAATTTAAAAACGGTACGGTTGCTCAGTAGCCTCAAGAGTTTGGAGAACACTGATCTATGAAGTATAAATTAAAAAATGCATGTGTAGAGCCCAACTCAAGGATGTATAGCATTCAAAATTTGATCTTGTCAGTACAGGGAGCTGAAAAGGGAGTTACGTTATTGGATCCAGGCAAACAGTTAAGCCAGACAACTCGGAGATGAAAGAATTCTACAACTTCACTACTGAAAGAATCGAGTTGTCTCTCGTTCCCCTTATCAGAGAAGGCAAAAATTTGCCTGCCGAGTCAAGCAAGCGCTCTCTGCGCTTTCCTAAAAGAAAATCTGTCAAAACAAGAGGCGTTTGGTTTTTTTAAGGGCGTTTTTGGGGACCCCTTGCTTCTGGCGAAAATTTCTTTGCAAAGAAAAAATCCGCAGCTTCACTCCCAGGATTCCCCAATCAACTAAATTGTCTAGAAACTCAAAGAAGGATGCAAGGTCTTGGAAAATGTAACGTTATCCACAGTACACCACGAAGGGTTCCTTTAGGGGTTATTTTCTCTCACGAAAAAAATCTCATACATACAAGTCACATACTTATAATAATAAAATCAAAACTATGTCTGGCTATATCAACACAGAATAAACAGAGCGAAGAATATTTCACAAATTTTAATGCCCAGAAACTCATAAAAGGGGCAACGTCGCGGCAAATTTAACGTTATCCAGGATACACCCCGAAGTGTCCCTTTAAGAATAATTTTCTCTCAGGAAAAAAATCTCATACTAGTCATGTATTTCTAATAATAAAATCAAAACTATATCTGGCTATATCTCCATAGATCATACATAACCAAGAATATTTGATAAATTTTAATGAACAAACTTTTATTCGGCACCAAATTCTCTAAAATGGGATTAAATGCAGATCAACTTGATTCTTCTAAATTTAAAATTTATTTTTTGTTGATTGTTGTTTTGAGAAAAAATGCCTATAACCTATAACCTATAACATCAAATCGAAGAAATCGCTGCACTTTTTCTTTCCCAAGTTCGGCACCCATTTATCGACGGTGCCGAAGCAAAGCGAAACTGATTCCAAGCTCTTATAAAATAGAACAAAAATATCGGAAGAGAACGCTCATAATAAAATAGAACAAAATATATAACTTCCTTGGAAGCGCTTTTTTAGCTCATGCTTTTTCACTGAATACTCGCTATTCCAGGCCTAGCAGCTGAGGGTAGCCTTCCGTCATATGCTACAGGTCCGGGGTTCGATTCCTAGGATGGGCAGCGTCGACTCAACTTGTCATCCCTTTAGTGGGGTCTATAAAATGAGGACCACGCATGCTTTCGAACTAAACACTGGAGGTTCCGCGTCAGGCGGACCACAAGACCGGAACATCTGCTTCCGCTCGAAAACTGAGATGGGCACAGTAGGCCATGGACCCAATGGGCTGTCGGGTCACTGAGTTTTATTCGCTATTTCCTCCATTGAAATCTATCTTAAACTTCTCCACTGTAATCAAACCATACAGTCGCTTACTTGAACAAAATCATTTTCAATGAAACTAAACCAAAATTTATTTTTAGAAAAAACACTTCGAGATGCGTTCAATCATGTTTTGAAGTATTTGTTGCCATGCATAAGGTAATATATTATATATGCAAGGGGAAAGCTGGGGAAAGGACGAACAGAATCCATCTATCTCCCCCTCCCCTAGAAAGCATCGGATATCCAGTATCTAACCAATTTTTCAATTTCCAGGATCCGATCCATCCATTGCACTAAAATCCGGTTGTCCGGCATGTTAAGATGAACATCCGACAGGATTTCGCAGAAGAGACGAATAGTTGAAGCTCTCTAGCAAACGAAAATTTCATTTTTTAAATTTAATTAATTAGCATGTTTTGGGAACGTATGTAAAGAAAAAAACTTACAACGAAATGCAAGTTTTTGGATGTTTAAATATGTTTGGACTATACAGCTTGAAAACGGATCCGTACAGACCCGATATCCGTCACAGTGAACATGCAGTGAATCCCAAATCCTGTCCTTGTTCCCCATCCAAAGCAAAATCCTGTGTAAGTTACTGTATAAAATACATAGGACGTCAAAGAATTTTTAAGACTTGCTTTATAAAATAAGCTTTTTAAAAAATCGAGCAATTACATATTTTTAAGTATTTTTATTCAAAATAAACTAATTCGGCTTCAATTCATTTATTTCAGCGAAAATTCATTTATTTCAGCTATTTTTTCGAATGCCTGTTCCAGCCCGCATTGTGAGACTGCCTCCAAAGCTCGCATCGAAGCTGTTTGTATAGTGTCAATGTCATCAAAGTAAGAATAATATTAAATCGCCGAAAATGTTCTAAGTTACATGGTTTTATTTAAATTCAAAACATCGTTGCATTATCCAAACAAAACTATTGTTGCCAAATGACAAATGATAATTCTGATAATTTCCTCAGAGTCAAAATTATTATTTTTCTTCCTAATTAACGTTATAATAAATTATAAAATGGATGGATTATTGCATCGTCATCGAAGATAAGCTTATGTGCAAAGTTTGAAGATAATTTATGCAGTAATGGTGGTCGAAAACCGCGTAACAAAGTTCCGTGACAAGTCAAGTTAAATAAAACCATGTAACAAACAAAACATCGTTGTATTATCCAAACAAAACTATTGTTGCCAAACGGCAAATGATAATGCTGATAATTTCCTCATAGGCCAAAATTATTAATTTTTTTTTCCTAATTAACGTTATAATAAATTATAAAATGGATGGATTATTGTATTGTCATCGAAGATAAGCTTGTGTGCAAAATTTGAAGATAATTTATGCAGTAATAGTTGGCCGAAAACCGCCTTACAAAATTCCGCCACAAGTCAAGTTAAATAAAACCATGTAAAAAATAGTAAACAAGTAAAGAGGTTTTGGCAGTGGATCAGCTGATAGTTAAGGAGTTTCACGAATGCTCGATAACGCAGGTACCGCCACTGTAAGCTTAGTTCAAGCTGTTTTCTTTAAAAAATTCTTTCACACACTGTACAAAAAGCTTCGACGCGAGCTTTGGAGGCAGTCCCACTATGTGAGCTGGAACAGGACTTCGAATCGTTGTTAAACCGCTGTAACAAATGTATTGAAGCCGAAGGAGCTTATTTTGAATAAAAATTCTTTTAAAAAATATAATTACTAGTTTGTATTTTATTTTATAAAACAAGCCTTAAAAACTATTTGAACTTGTATACGTGTGCGTGCGTGCTCTATCTAATACAATCTTTGAAATGTTTCCTAGAGAGGGAAATAATTAGTTTTCCGCAGTTGCTGTATGAATAAATCTTCCAGAAATTTTCCGCCCCACACGTGCTAAGAAATTAATTTTAAAAAATCCCCGAATTTCCCCCTTTAAACCACCCCAAATCCTGCCTCGGGCTGGATGAATGGCGGCCCCGGGCACCGTCTTCAGCCCCATGCAAATTTATACCCGTACGTATGCCATTGAGGAATAGTGTCTTTGGAGGAGGCACGGGTGGCGTCCAAAATAGTAACGAAATATTGATTGCGATCTCAGATGCGAGAGGCTATTGTTAGCCCAAGCCAACAGTTGATAGGGAAAAAGAGAGGATGTGAAGGGAAAATTTTCCTTTCAGTTTCTTGCATTCTTTCTTCCCCTTCTTCGACCCGGTGTATCTGTTCAATCGACAAGGAGCTTAAGCGATCGAAAGAATCGGTTCTTATTTTGTGTTTCTACTAAGAATATGTATTTTTTTTCTACGTGGAAGTTTTAAAATTCTTTCTATCTATTGGCTTGAGTTCTTAATCCTTTTATGAAAATAAACATGTTTTTAAGCTTCCGCTGTCTAAAATAATGCTGTAATGTTTTTTTATGTTATTCGATGTAGAGAGGTGAATAAGATTTACCAGGATCAGCAACTGGTGATGATAGTTATCTGCGCAATCTCATTGTCTTTGCGTTTAAGAAAGTCATTAAAAAAACACGCAGAAAAAATTATTCTAACACAATTTTCCTACAAAAATGTTGGTATTTTACTATTGTTTCAAAATATCAATTACGAAAATCGAGTTCTCAAAAATCTCTTTATTGCGTAAATTCATTTACAAATTTCATTCTCTCTTGTGAACAATCTTGGATTTTTAGCTTTTAACCATTTTATATACCACTTGCCTGACTTTGATATTAACAATATCTGTTGGCAATACTGATAGCAATGCAGATTTTTTCCATGGAAAACCTAAACGAGTTCTCAAAAATCTCTTTTTTGTAAAAATTCACTTAAAAATTTCACTCTCTTGTGGACAATTTTGGATTTTTAGCTTTCACCACTTTATATACCACTTGCCTGGCTTTGATACTAACAAAGCCTATTGCTAATGCAGATATTTTTCCATGGAAAACCTACACAAGTTCTCAAAAATCTCTTTATTGCAAAAATTCATTTACAAATTTCATTCTTTCTTGTGGACAAACTTGGATTTTTCACTTTTAAGCATTTTATATACCACTTGCCTGGCTTTGATACTAACAAAATCTATTACCAAAGCAGATTTATCGCATGGGAAAACCTAAACAAGTTCTGCAAAATCTCTTTTTTGCTAAAATAAATTTACCAATTTCCTTCTCTCTTGTGACCAAACTTGGATTTTTTTTAGCCTTTAAGCACTTTACACACCACTTACCTAGCTTTAATACTACCAAAATCTATTGAAAATACAGAGTTTTTTGCATGGTAAAATCTAAACGATTTCTTAAAAAAATTATATATGAAACATAGAAGGATATATATGAAACATGTATTATATATGAAACAAGTCTTAAAAACCACTCACAATAGTTGGACTTCCATTCATTGGAAGGATATATATGAAACATGGGATTATATATGAAACTAGTCTTAAAAACCACTAACAATAGTTGGACTTCCATTCATTGGAAGGATATATATGAAACTAGTCTTAAAAACCACCCACAAGAGTTGGACTTCCATTCATTGGAAGGATATATATGAAACTAGTCTTAAAAACCACCCACAAGAGTTGGACTTCCATTCTTTGGAAGGATATATATGAAACATGAATTATATATGAAACTAGTCTTAAAAACCACTAACAATAGTTGGAATTCCATTCACACACCTAATATCAACTCAAAACCGGCATGGTAGCATCGTGGTAAGGCGCGAAACTCCTACGCCCCAGGTCAGAGATCTAGCCTGGCAATGCCGGTGAATTTTCAAGATGCAGAAAATCGTCTGCGCCCATGTCGTATGATTATGCGGCATGTAAAAGATCCCTTGAGCAGACATTTGGCTTGGATGCTCTCGGTTAAATTAAATTCCTAGTACAATTTCGCATCAGCAGAGTCCGGGTGATCGCCCTGTCAGGTGGAGACACTAAACGTCAAAAATCTCATGCGGCGACGGTACCACTCATTGTGGTGCCACCGAAATAGATGGTACCAATCTCTCGGGAACGCACTAGGTCTGCAATTGGTAGAAGGCAACGGCAGCCCAAAAGAAATAAAAATATCTATAGCAATTAAGGGAGAAAAAAATATTCCAGTTCAAGCTCTAAGAATTTTCGTTTCTCCTACAGATTTCAAATTTCGAGAGCTTCTAGAATTTTAAAGAATATACCTTAGTTTGTTAATGATGCAGCATCTACTTTCTTTTTCCCCTCGCGATTTTCTGATTCTTTCCCTTTTTTTTTCTATTTTGATAATGTCTCTTTTTAAAAATTGTCGTTTCTTGAGGTTTTTGCATATATTTTATGTACCACCTGCTCCCATTGATACTTGCAAATATTTAGAACATCTTTGTTATTCTGAAACGGAGAAAATATATTCAAACATTGGAATATCTATGTTCGGTTTTGCAATTTTGACGCAAAATTCTATTTTACAGCATTGAAGATAAAGCTACTTCATAACACTAGAAAACGTGCATAGAACTCAGAGCATTCATATCTGTGAGCCTGGTTAATAAAGCCGTACTCTGAATTTGATAATAGTCTAAACTTAGTAATGGATATATATTTCGATATTTAATTTTAAGCGTCAGTTGAACAAAAAAAAATTTGCTACGGCTTAAAAGAAAAAGAAAATCATAAAAAGAAAAAAAATATTTGAATTCAAGTCTGATTCTTTTCTTGTATAACAAATGGATACGTATCCATTTCTTCTAATTCAAATATAGCTTGCTAGGTTTCTTAACCTGGGTGAGGAAGGAAGCCTGTGCCACGTTCAAAATAAGGGGAGTCGCCATTTTACAAAAAAATAAGAGAGAGATAGACTCATGTACAAAACTTCCTTTTATCAAATAAAAATATTTCAAACTATAACCAAGGGTTATAAAATTCAATGGTATAAAATAATAAAAACTTTCTAAAATAAACAAATGGATAAACATTTTTGCAGCAAGGACAGACTGTTTTCCGTGAACTGACATTGACAAGGCAAAGAAGGCAGCTTAAGCATGCATCTTTTTATCAATCAAATTAAGCATCTTTTTAAACATGCATTACTTTTTTAATTTAAATAATTTCCTTGTCACAAGTTCATAATTCACAGATTTCTGAATTTCTTGTGTATTGTTCAGTACATATGTCTGTTTCATGTTGCGTCAGTTACAGTACATTGCGAGTAATTCTACGCGCAATGAGAATGCAAGGGAATACTACTCGCAACAGGGTTTCAAATAAGGCGGTATACTAATGTATTAATGTAGCTGTAAAGGACAGTAAAATAAACTATGTTATGTTTAAATACTTTATAAATTCTAATTATTTAAAGTTAACTTTTTGCTTACAAATGTTGCGTCAATTACCGTGGGGATGCACCGTCAGTGTTTCTTTTTTTATTATTATTATTTCAAACTATTTATTTTTGGGGAAATAAACATGCAATTCCAAAAAGAAAGGAAGTAATTCAACGATAGCATAGATTTGAATGAGCAGATCAAACCTTTGAGTTTAGAAAAGGAAAATTCGGCAGTTGTAGAATACTAGCTGATCCCCGCAGAACATCTGCGGGCTATAAGTTCAACAGTCAAACTAAACATGAGAATGATAGCTGGATATAAGCAAACGAAGGTGTTGCCACACCAAAGAATCGGAAATCAACCATTTTATCGTAAAAATCGCTTTAAAATTCGAAAGGATTAAGAAAAGATCGCTCGATATAAACAAGCTAAGGTGTTGCCACGCCAAAGAATCGGAAACTAAAAATTGAGTTATGAATGGAAATACTTTTTAAGAAATGGAAATAAATCTGATGAAGTCCATAAATAACGATAATAAATACACATTTTATGTTACTTTTCTATGCTAGTCATTAAACATATTTTTAAATATTGTTTTACCGTAGCTTGATTCTTACATGATGTCAGTATCGTATCGTACCTGAAAATTTAATCGTAACTGGCCCACGTTAAGTGAAATATATATATGGATAATGACTATTTACTCCTAAAAGCCACAAATAAGATCTTTTTTAACTAAAAATAAAAAGCATTTTCGTTGAGGTAGTTCACTTACCATGACCCATGTATGACTACTGAATTAATGAATAAAGTAATGAATACAGTAAGCAAATAAGTTTACCTTTAGTACGACAAATGAAGAAATCAAAAAGGCAACAAATGTATGCCCAAATTTAAAATATAAAAAGCAAATAAAAATACATAATAAAAAGCATTAATGAATACATGTTCGTCAAGAAAGTTATACAAGGTGTACAGTACAAAAAGAATGTGTGACCATTACATGTTCTAAAACATTTTTCTCACTAGGGATCATTCAAAAATGATGTCATGCTTCGAGGGGGAGGCGGGGTTTGCGTAATTGTGACAAAGTGTTACAAGGGGAGGGGGTAACAAAAAGTGTGACATTTTTCTTATGCAAACATAGTATGACATGTGACGAAGGGGGAAGGGGGGTCCAAAATGTGGGAAAAAAGCGTGACATCATTTATGAACGGTCCCCTAGGCTGCGTATGGTCACTAACCCTTGCGGGCCTAGTGCATTCTCCGGAAATCGGCATCCATTCTTTCGAGTAGCACCACTATCGGCGGATGCCATTACCACTTTGAGAACTTTGATGCTCAGTTTCCTCTGAAAGAAGGTTACTTAAGATCTGGATGATGCGAAATCGCACTTACAATTTAATTCAGCCAGGATTATCCAAGTCAAACGGATACTCACGGGATCTTTAACATAACGCATAATCATACGAAAAGGGCGCTGACTATTTTCTGCATATTGAAGTTCCATCGACTTGGACCAGTTTCTGGGAACGTGGGCGTACGATGCCAGTGCCTTACCACTACGCCACCCTGTAGGAATATTCTAAAATATTAAACTTTTCCTTTAAGGTTTGGGGGGTTTTTTACGCATAGAAAAAAATCTTCAGCAACTGAGGAGTAAAACAAGTACAACAATTTCCCCTTTACGAGCAAAAGTAACCAAAAAAGTTTATCTTCTGAAGATTTTAAGAAATTTGATTTGTTTTCTGAAGAAAATAGATCATTTATTAGTTTAGGAATAAATGCTGGTAGACTTGTCCGTGATTTTAACTCCGGTTTGGATAGAATGGTTAACCTAAATGGTTTCTTTCGTTTTCTTATCATTTTCCACTTCAGCAGACTTTATTGAATAAAAAAATTTCTTCTTTTCCCCTTTTCTAACTTGTAATCGAGGAAATTTCTATAAGCATGGGGGGGAGGGGAATCTAAAAATAGGAATTGATTTTGTCTCCCAACTATTCAATCGCTTTATGTTTTATTCTCAAAACTTATTCAATATTTACTTCAAAAAACAGTTAGTGGCTGTTATTGATAAAAGCTATAAGTTCCATCGAATCTTTATCCCTGTTATCATCTTCCTTAACAAGTTATCTTCAGCCAATTACTTTCAAGAATGTTTATTTTAGGAACTAATTTTAGATTATGTATACTTATACATAATCGTACCTTTTTTACCAAATAAAAGAATATTAATAATTAGCATGTAGAGAAAACCTGTCAGAAACCGTGTGGTTAACTTAAACATCGCGTATTTCTTTAATTAAGGAAGATTTAATGGTTTCAGTGCATCATATGTATTTAAAATTTCCTTTATTCATTTCTGTATACAGTGATACGTCGAGATACGAGTTTAATTCGTTCCGTAACCTTGCTCGTACGTCAATTTGCTCGTATCTCAAAGCAATTTTCCCCATTGAAATTAATTGAAATTCAATTATGTTAACCATGTTTTTGAATACGAAAAATATATTTATAAATGACAAATATTGTATAAAAACATAATAAAAGAGAATGTAAAGCAAAATGCGCAGTAAACTGGGTGAGCCGGTGCAGCGTCGCAGCTGGCCGTTCCTCGTATCTCAAATGTCGCTCGTATTTCAAAACAAAACTTCGCTGCTCGACAGCGCTCGTATCTGAAATAACTCGTTTGTTAGGGCACTCGTATCTCGAGGTACCCCTGTACATATTTTTTTTTATTTCTAATGGGCTGCGTAGAGATTTTTGCACCAAGTGCGTCCCCACTTGCGTTCCCAAAGATTGGTACCAACTCTTTCATCGGCACCACAAGGAGTGTCGTACCATTGCCACAATTTTCTGACGCTCAGTTTCCCCCTAGAGGGCGGCACCTAAGCTCAAATGGATGCAAACCGCACTAGGAATTTAATTTAGCCGAAAGTATCCACGCCAAACGGATACTCAAGAGATCTTTAACATGTCGCATAATATACGACATGAGCGCAGACGATTTTCTGCATCTTGAAAAATCCAGCGACATGGGCCAGGTTTGAACCTGCGATCTTGGGCGTACGAGGTCTGTGCTTTACCGCCACCCTGTCAGCCAACTTGGTTTATTGTTAGGGGGGAAAACGCAAACATATAATAGAAAATTGTAGGACAAAATGAGATATGGAGCAAAAACAAAACTATTGGTGCTTCCAGTTTTACCCCAGGGCATGGAGAAAACCGCATTCGTATATATTAATGTACTTTTTTTTAAACTGGCATAAGCACCGAACAAAAAAATTAAACAAAATCCGTACAGTAAAGCTTTGAACAACTTGCTTTCAAAGGGGGAAAATGTGTTGTGAGACGACATGAATGAAGGTAATTCAAGCATCGTCATTGGTCACGTGGCACCGATGAAAGCAATGTGAACAAAGGAAGCCGTAGCATCGCTTTACATCGAGTTCGAAAAAATCTAATTAAAAAAACTAGGCCTAAATAAAGTTCTTGTGCATTACATAAAATTAACATTAAATAACACACTATAACTATTATAATAATTAATAAATTTCTTTTATAATGATTAAATTAAATGTAAATACTTGGTTATAATCAGAAAAAGCTGTGAAAATAGTCTAATTAATTTTAAGATAACTAATTTTGCGTAGGGAACTCCACTTCGAACTCAATTGAAAATCTTAGTAAACATAAACAAAGAGCGGATATCACGTGACTAAGGTGATCGCTTATGAGTCCCTTTAGCGCTGAATCGCCTCCATTGAACTTTTTTGAACTGTATTTTCTTTAATGTGACCTCAGTGGCTGAACGACCTAATCGACTGGTTCCGGTATCTGCCTGCGCGCAGTAAAGAGGCGTCGGTTGGATTCCGACTTTTCCCTGTGTGTATTTCCTTCTTTGTATAGTAAATCTGTTGTACTGTCTTGTTCTATCTGTCATATTCGACGAGAGTTTGAGGCACATACTTGAGAATAGCAAATCAACTCGGATATTTATGTGACCTGAAATGGTCGTTAACAAACATTTTCTTTAATGTTTATGCAAATTTATGTAAATATTTTTTTGTCTCGAAAATGAGGTGGCGGTGTATTACCTTTATAAGCACTCATCTGTAGTTTGTAAAGTGTGCAGAACAAAATCTTGCGACAAATTTCAGGCGCTCGCTGGTTCGAAAAAGGAAAAGCGATCCACAAAGAGCTCAAAACTGATTCAATCTCAAGATTGATTATTAAAAACGCCACAAAACTTTATAACAGCTTCCCCAACCACCATAATGAAGAAGTCCGCAACCAAACTACGTATAGAAACTTAAATCATAAGTACCCGTACCCTGCGCGCTCGTGCCACCATGACTATGATTCTTTAAGTACAAAAAATAACCCCTTACCCAACCCCCAACTCGACCCGGCTCTTCACGCGGCCACCTGATTTTTTCCTGTTTCGTCGCTCTGTCGTTCAAAAATAATTTGAAGAAAATAAAATTTTGGGGAAAAAAAATAGAAAAACATACAAAAACCACTTGCTGTGAGATTTTACTTGGAGCCTTTCCATAACTAATTTAATTCTACTAACAAAAGGATTAAAAAAAAAGAAAAGAAAAAGGGGATTTATATGTTGCATATATTTGGAAAAGCCACAAAATTATTAGAAGAAAATATATATATATATATAAAATTTTTAAAAAAATTTACAAATATATCTTTTAGTAGTAGCTATTAATTGCTTGATTTAATTGCTTAACCCCTCGTCCATGACTTAGACTATTTTTGCCCTTCGGGGACAAGGAGGTAAGAAACTACTTGATAGATACCCTCCGATGTCTCCTCACACGGAACCTGGGTAAAAGGCCCCTCCGGGGCCTGACGGCCCGCCCAAAATCTAAGTTATGATGATGATGATGATGTTTGTAAAGTGTCTGTCTCTCTGCCGCCTTGCAAGATTTACCACATCCCCAGACGTGTGATGTGGTCGGCGTCGATTTTTTGTTATGAAGAAACCTCATATTTATATGTTAAAATTAATTTATAAATTAACTTAAAAGTGAATTTGTGCTTCTTTTGAGCAGTTCAATGGAGTAAGTAAGAACGTCGTTTTCATTATTTTCATCTCTTCTACTTGAACAAGTGCGAAAAATATTTTGGAACCTGACTCGTCTGGAAGACGATTTTAAAAGTGATCCAAAATGTTAGGGAATCCAGGCTATTATTTACGCGGCTTTTAACTTAAATTTAATGTGTTTATTTTTCTATTTCTTCCTAACAATATGACTATCCTGAGAACAAAAAATAAATCATAAAAGCAGCGTTATTATAGCACAAAATTTTCAAAATTACTGAGTACATGTGTTCCGAAGCTACAAAAATATTTTCTAGTGCAGAAAAGATATTCTGCACTGAAAAAAGAAGTTTCTTGAACACTCGTGTATTCTTTAGTTTTGTACATTTCTATGCTTTAAATAATGTTCATTTTATCATTCTATATTGTGTTGATATGCTCGTAACTTTGCCATCACACCTCATGTTTCTTCGCAAAAATTATTTTATTGTTATTTCTTCTGTTCGAAACTTTTCCTTGAATGTATGTAAATATGCCCAGAAAAATGAATAAAATCCATAACCTGAAGCTTTTGAATTCGGACCACTATTTGCATTGATGCTCTTTCGAACAAATTTGTCATCAAAACTTGAGGTTTAAAGTATGTAGCTGTTTGTAAGTTTACTTTGCATTCAAATAAGTACGAATTAGGAACTTTTAATGGGAATTTTCATTCGACTTTAGGGCCTTATCACAAATTATTTTAAGATTTAGTCCTTCTCTTCAAAATCTTAAACATACAATCATATTTTTAGAAACTAATTATCAGCATTAAAGGTCTTCCGCTTCAGAAACTTAATCCTGAAATTAATTGCTCAAGCGTAATCAACTATCCATGACTAATTCTCTACCCTTCTTAAAAATAGCTTGAAACATCGTTTCTAAATATGGTTCGATTCAATGGTAATAATTTTATATCAATTAAATTGATTTATGAATAGTTGAAAATGAATAATATTAGTTTAATGCTCTTATTCTCCTTGAACTAATTGACTAATGCATTAAATACTTCAGAATTATCATTTAAAAGCTAACAGTCATATGCGTTTTATATGTGCAAACAAACGCTCTTTCAGGAATGAACTCTATTTTGTCTATAACCCTAACTATTTCTTTTTTTTTAATACTCAGAAATTAAAGAAAGGATCTGGCACAAATTCAATTTTTAAATAGACTGAATAATTTATTTTATTTCTTTCAATTTTTCGAATTCTTCCGACGTTTAAAAAAGAATTCTTATATTTCATGTTTTATTATTTTAAGGCTGAGAAAAAGCTGCGTAAGTTGAAATTTGTTCGAAAACTAATGTAACATGAACTACTGCTGTTACCAAATTCTTACGCGCAACGGTAGCTTATGTATTTCATAGAAGCAAGTTTTTCTTTCATTGAAATAAGAACGATTAACCCCTTGCTGTAGCATTTATCTCGACCAAACTCGGGCGTACTCGTTAGTCGTCCGATTATCCCTTCACGAGTCTGACTCGTGATATTCATGTTTGTCTTAAAATCTTCATCACGAGTCAGACTCGTTAAAGTATAACAAGGGGTTAAGTTAAGCCCTTTCGTTAAATTAAGGTTTTGGACCATATGAAACACAGTGGGTTTTGCTATGAATAATATTTAATCTATGTGTGAATTGTTTTTTAATTTTATTGTCCATATTCTCTGATATTCTTTAATTTACAAAGTATTTCAACTTCGTAGTTATATTCATCACGTTTCGACCCGATATAAAATTCGAAATAATTTTTGTGCAAACTATAAATTAATTTTGGTCTAGTTTGCACAAAATTGGAAAACAAGTTGAAAACCCCCATAAAAAAATTTCATTAATTAAGATGGAGCACCTTTAATTAAGAGTTCCTAGGAGCATAAATCAATGCAAGTTTCTCAAAATATATGTGTCTCAAATTTGAAGCGAAAACTGAAAAGTTATTAAGATATTGCGAGAAAATGGTGTGTTATATAGCTATTTTTAGCGCAATTGTTTTTAATCGTACCGCAAGAAGGTTTATTGTTTCAGCATATCTAACTAATAAATTTGAAATATTGCCCGAGAAATTTGCGAAAGAGCCTTTAAATTTAGTAAACGCGTCATTTTTTCTTTATTGCATGTATGAGGAAATTTGTGATAGTTGATGTTAATAAATTCATGCTTTAGATGACTTGATTATTTTAATGCAGAGAAGATATTTCGAGAAAATCAAGCATCAAAATGGTTTTCCACTGAGCGAGAAAACTCGAATAATAAGTATTCCCTGTAATGCTAAGAATAGTGCAATAAATTTATTCTTTAAAACCAATAGATGTTAAAAGATTTACTAATGCTGGCAACAGCTAGAAACATAAAACAAATAGATCTTTTATGATATTCTAAAAAAACGTTTCAATGAAATCATCACTACTCTTTAAATTGGCCTTATGTGTATATATATATATATATATATATATATATATATATATATATATATTACAGTTGAACTCGCTTAATACGAAGTGCCAAAAATTCGCGAATTTTTCGTATTAGAGGTTATTCGCAACAACCGGGAATACGTAAAGTTGTATATGAAAAAAAACTGTTAGAAATGCATGTTTATATTTTAAAAATAATTACTACTATTTATAATACAATGTAAAATAAATAGTGAAAACAAATTATTTATTTTTACTAATATACACTTTTAAATCTTGCTAGTACATTGAAAAAAAGTGGACTTACCTTTTAAAATTTAACAATTTCAGAAAAAATCCTTAATGGTTAGTTGTTTTTTTAGGTACATTAAATTTTATGATATGTGTACTTGGTGGTTTACAATGACTCAAAATAACCAGCAATTTCTATTTAAAAAATTATTATAAAGCAATCGAGAAAATTTTTCGTGAGTTAGACGTAGGTCAGAAGTTTTTTTCATCTTAGCCGGAATTTGTATTTCAGCCTTCGTAATATGCGTGAGATATTTAGTGTAATTCAACAGTAAACCAAACTTGATGAACAAAATGTTCGTTTTAGCCGTGATATCGTATTAACCGCGTTCGTATTAAGAAAGTTCAACCATATATGTATAAAATTTCTATTGGGCTGCTGTTGGCTTCTTCCCAATTGCAGTTCAATAGTGCGTTCCCCAGAGATTGGTACCATCTCTTTCAGCGGGACTACGATTTAGTGTGGTACCATCGCCACATGAGAATTTTGACGTTCAGTTTCTCCACCTGACAGAGCGAACAAACGTATTCTGATGCCAAATTGCACTAGGAATTTAATTTAGCCGAGAGTATCCAAGTCAAATGTCTACTCAAGGGATCTTTTACATGCCGCATAATCATACGACACGGGCGCAGACGATTTTCTGCTTCTTGAAAATCCGCCGACACTGCCAGGGTCGATCCTCTGACCGTGGGGCGTACGAGAGCCACGCCTTACCACAAGGCCACCATGGCAGCTGTGTATATATAATTGAATTCAAAACTTTTACGAGCAATAGAAAACATATTTAGTGTATTGGAAATCTGGTGCAACACTTGAAAAAAAAATTGTCTTAATCGTGTTTGATACATCTTACGGATGCTCGCACAAAATTCGATGTACTACTTAATGATGTGTTACTAACTCTTTTATTCATTAATTTCCGATGGCTTTAAATATTTCTGATATCCTAAACCAGGGGTCTCCAAGCTACGGCCCGCGGGCCACATCCGGCCCGCGGACAGATTTTGTCCTGCCCGCGGAGAGCTAGCTAATGGCATCTGGCAAAAAAGTAATCATATTTTACACCACTAGTGGACTGATTCAACTTTTTACCACCGGCAACAATTAATGATAATATGGTTTTGGCCCTTGGAATTTACTGGAGTAATCAATATGGCCCTAAGGCTGGAAAGTTTGGAGACCCCTGTCCTAAACCAATATGAACATTATCAAAGACATTTTCCAATCACTAACGCAATACTATGTGTAATTAGGATCCAAAGAATTCTGCTAAATTTATAATCTAATTCAGAAATTCCACACATTTCTGGAAGCTCTGATTGGACTTTGTTTACCTTTGAGCCCCAGTGCAATTATCTGGTAAATTGTCATTGCAAACGCGTAAATGTGCGTGTATTTTAATTTAAACATACTTTGCATTCAAATATTTCTTCCCTTATCATGTTTACAATACATTTGCATCACTTAAGAAAGAAACCAACTACATGAATTTAATGAACATTCCAGTAGTTTAAAAATTAATAGCGAGCGTAAGAACTTGAATTTCCGTGTTTGTAGTGGAAAATTAACGATCACAGTGCAAACGGGAAGGGCACTAAGTTCTTGTCACCATAATTTTTATAATTACAGAACAAATAAGAATTGACCTAGTAGAATACTATTCTTTAGTCTCAGTTCCTCTTCTATGTACTCCTTCATAAGTCATTACCAGGAATTATGTTTTGTAATTCAACTTCATATTTTTTTAATGCTTTTGTGGCAACACACTGAAACAGTCGACTTGAATATTACAAATTGCCCTCTTAAAACTTGAATCGTTGTTATTAACCGAAACAGAACCCCTTAACTAATTTAGAATCGTTTCACAATAGCAAATGAAGGGTCTACTGGAGAAACGACCTAAGACACATACTACTTGATGAACTTTGCTTTATGTTTTATAATAAATTATGTATTATAAATATATGTATTATAACTTTGAATTTGGGTGTTTCAGAAAAGTAGTTTCGTAGAGTTAAAATTAACATTTTTGTTATAAAATAATTGAATAAAACATAAAGCAAATTTCAAAAAGTATTATGTGACTTAGGTCGTTTTTCCAGTGGAACCTTCAAATGCTACAAAACACAAGTGATGATGAGCAAGAACGTGCCTACGTTTAGTTTAGGAAGAATTTCCTGGTTTAAGCTGATATTTTTGACTTAAAATGAATTCTGATGCATTTTTGCTTATTTATTTTTGCATGGAATGTAATTCCTCTATTATATTCTTGTCTAACTTTGAATTTAGGATGCTTTTTCCTGTCCTATATGTTTCACTATTCTACACAGGTGGTGCTTAATGCTAACTACGGTCTCCGTATGTAGCATCTAGGCCTTCACGGATTAACGGCCGTAGCGCTGTCCTCCTTCGAACTTCCCATAAACTTCCTGACACTTGACAACTAGAACCGGCCATAGGGACCGGACTAGCGAACGTTGAATACCTGCTATACCGTCCCGGAGACGCAGTTATACTACAAAGTAAGACTAACACAGTGATTCTCAACCTGTGGGGCGCGACCCCCTAGGGGGGCGCGAGCACACGAGAAGTAGGGCGCGAGAATATCCGAAAATATTACTAAAAAAAAACGAAAATATTACTTTAAAATATTACTCAAACGAAAATATTACTTTTAAAAAATTGATTACCTGACTGAAAGGAAAGCACACATGCACATAGTAAACAAAATATATTTCGACATATTTTATAAGTTATTAAAGTAAAACAAATTACTGAATTCAAACTTCCTCATTGAAACATACTACATGAAAAACAAATTTATTAATTATTAGTGAGTTCCTTGGTCCTGTCTTGCAAAGCAAAGTTTTTCGTAGGAAGGCTTAATATTAGAAATAGCCACTCTCAGTTGTTTCTATATTTAGCCGAGATCTTTAGTTTCTCTTCATAGAAGCCACAGCAGAAAATCCAGTTTCACAAATGTAGGTTGTTGAAAATGCGAAAATGGTAGTAAAAGGCGAAATGCCCTTGTTTTTAGAGCAAAAAAATCATCCCTCTACTCCTGCCCAAAATTCAAATAGTGATTTATTACTAAACTAATTTTATTACCAAATTACTCTTTTTTACTCTTGTTTAGCAGGTAGCTAAAAACAGAATTCAAAGAACTCCAATATACATTTTTGTTGTATACATTTTACGGTAAGTGGGGGGCGCGATGAAAATTATGATAGAAAATTGGGCCGCAAATACTGAGAGGTTGCGAAACGCTGGACTAACATCATTTTAGTCGCCTCTTACGACACGCATAATTACTTTGGCGCTATTCTACCCAGGCCATCACACGGGGCTACACAGGTGGTGTCTATTTATGCCTATAATCCTAAAATATGAATGATTCTTAACCCCTTAAAAACGAGTTTTTCGACTTTTTTTTACGGAAAATTGATAAAAATAATTGAGGGTTTTTTTTTTTTTGTTTTTTTTTTTTGCAATTTTAGTTGGGGAAGGGGGCGGCGTGAATATGGAGACGGGGTGGGTTAAAAGGAATTTGAAAAGAATAATTATAACCTAGCCTATCAATTTTTACAAGAATGGATCAGATGGCATTAGAAATTAAATAAGTCTAGATACAAGATCGCCCGTGTGAGACACGGGCATGTGCGAATTTGCAGGAAAGCTTTAACCCGAGTCTCACACGGGCAAATGTGTTAAGGGGTTAAACTCTTAAAAGAGTAACATTTCACAGAATTGTATAACTACTCAACACTCGATATGTAGCCCTCACCGAAAAGATCAAACACTACTGAAAAACTTTTTTTCTTATCAAGTTTGAACAACGAAATTTGATTTACTTTCCCACTGAAAATAACATAAACTACTGATTAGTTTACGTAAGAATAGACCTATACATTCCCTCTGCCACCGCGTTCTAAGAATAGTCGCTGGAATCGAACGGTTATCTTAAATCCCCTTTCACCGTTCTTCCCTTCGTTTTATTTATTGCCTTTTCTTGTATTTTCCTTCACCTGGTCTTTATTAGATGGTCGTTTTTGCTTTTTATTATTTCCTTAACTTCCTTAGAAAAGAAAACCGTAAAGATTGAGAAAAAAGAGCGGCCTTAAGATGACTTGAAGTTGATTCCCTCCTCGCCATTTGTTGATTTAATATTTTTCTGTGTCTTATGAATGTAGTCATTTTTTTTTTTTTTTTCATTCTTTTGAAAAAAAACACCGGTGTTTGCAAAAGTAGTATTTTAGATTTTTCTTAAAAAGTTTTTTCGAAAAGTCAGTTTCATTTTTTATTCATTTAATTGAGAACTTTTTTTTTAGTTTAAAAAGTAAAAACAATGTCGAAATGAAAATGTCACAATTCATTTTTTTTTTTTTTTTTGATGCAAACTCACTTTATTTCATAAAGTATGAACGCAGTCAACGAAAATAAAAGATAAAATCTTTAAAAAAGGCTATTAAGGTCCATAAGAAAAGGAATTTATGGCTTCGAAAAGGTCAACAATTATCTTCATCCAGGTAGCTCAAATGTTTTTTAGGAGTCGAAATAAATAACAGGGTACGGTTTGGCTCCGTTACGATGAAGCCTGACCTTTGAGGGTGTTTTCTTGCCTTTTTTTTCCCGAGCCTTATTTAAACGAACGTATTGTTCAGGTAGTTTCAAAATGCAACTCATATGCTTCATTATTCACATTTGTAAACTGGAAAATTCTAACCGGAGAGTCACAGAAATTCTGGAATCCCGATTTATGACAGGATCTGCAGTTTTTCAAGATGTTTTACGTTCAGTTCTAAGTTAATGACCGCTTAGTTTGTCTAGTTAAGGGTTTCTCAACAGGAGCCATTCGACCCCCTTGGGGGATACAGAAAAAATCTGGGCCCCACAGGGAAAAATAGTACAATAAGGGAGCCATAAAACTCCGAAAAGAGACCACGAACCAATCATTTCAAACTGATAAAGTATTCCACATTCCAACTAATGGTAAAATATTATCCATTATTCTGATATATTTCAAGTCTATAATATACGAACGATTGTATTCTTCTCTGAAAGCATGAATGTGCTTGCTACACTTAATGATATATTACTTGAATGCAGTGGTTTCTAATAGATCAACAGTTGATATGAATTTCTTATAAACGGCAAATTAAACCATCTATCAAAATTGGAAGAAGCAATTTCACTTGAAAAATAAAAGTTTACATGAGGGGGGGCCACGACTAAATTTAAAACTCATAAGGGGGGCGATAAGTCGAAAAAGGTTGAGAACCCCTGGTCTAGTTAGAAAATTATAAATTATCTGTTTCAAATTCTAAGTTGAAAGTTAGAGCAACTCAGGAATCCTAATTTCTGACGTGATTTATTTTACCCTCAAGCCTGTTATGAATGATATTTATATTCATATATGACTCAAAATTCACCTAGTTGGCTAATTTTGAATCATATATGTTTGGTGTACCGTTACGCTCCAGTGGAGAATTGCAAGACAAATTAAAACATTTCATAACGAGAACTGAGCATTGGCAACACCATGACTTCGAGTTGATTCTGAATTAATATAAAGTCAGTCAGCCATTTATTAATCTTATTCAGTAAGTTAATTCACTACTATCAGTACCTGCACGGCTATGCCCGTGTTAAAAAATGAAAAGACCAGTCTTTCGACATTCTCTACATAGTGGTAACTTTTTTATGTGTAAATTATGCTATTTTATTAAAATGTATTATATATGATTAAGAATTAACCGCCCACGGCAATCAACTAGCGATCCTACGCATTTTGGCATTTTTTTTCTACAAAACACACACAATAAAAAAGGACAAAAGAAAGAAAGAAACGAGACAAAACGAAAAAGAAAATATTTAAGAGAAAACGTATTTTGTTCCTTTAGTTCACGTACACACACAAAAAATACGATTAGAATAGTTTTAATTAATAAACTTTTAGTATAGTTGGTTTTATCTATTATTCAATGACAGCAAAACAGGAAGACTAAGTTTTGTAGCTTGCAGAAACTAACAGCAGCAAGAAAAGCTTTGAAAGCAAAATAACCTTTCATCTGAGCTTAAATAGGTAAAAAAAATGTGCGTTAATTTACTGGGGAGAAAAAAACAAATAAAAACATAAATAGTAATAATAAGTTGGAATAACAAAAATTGCTAAAAGGATAAAATTTCTTTAAAAAAAAACCCTGTGCGGTATTTAGAATGGTCCCGTAAAAAGCATGTCAAAATAAGGAATTCAAAATAAAGCTATCGATTGCTTGGGAGCCACAGCAAATAAATTTTAATTCGTTTTTTAAAAAAGACTAATCAAAATCCAAAAAAAAAGGTATTAATTAATTAAAAATCAGCTGCTCCTCAAAATGCTAAAAACCACAAGAAATAAATTTTAATTCGTTAGAAAAAGGGATCATAAGCAGGATAACAATTACACCCTTGACTCCACCGCTTTCACGGGATTGGTCTACTCTCTAAGTCTGTCTCACTGATACCGGGCAAAAGGGCCTTCGGCCCTGTGTACCCGAAATTCATCTACCGTCTGTCTGTCTGTCAGGATAACAATTCAAATAAAATAAAAAGCAAGCGCTTTATAAATCGTCTGTAGAAAATAAAATTAAAGTTAATTACCGAGAAAAAATAACTTCGAGCTACAGAGAAAACGCTTATAACTTCTTTTCTAGTTAATTTAGAGGCTTCAAATTTTAGCACGTTGAGCAAAACTCTTTCTGGGGTGGTTTTTTACGCGATTTTCAATGGTATCAACCTTGAAACAATGCGATAATTTCTCCCTATAGAAAAAGACCATTTTATGCAATAAATTTTAATAAAAAGAGAACAACTTCGAGTTTCAAAGAAAACTCTTCGAGGTGCACACCCACAGTTCCAAACTAATTTCGTGCCAAATTTCAGGAAAATCCGCCGAACGGTCTTGGCCCTACGCCGATCACAGACAGACGGACAGACATACTTGCTGCTTTATTATTAGTAGAGATTCGGCTATAAAATGTAATAAATAATCGGCTATAAATGTAATAATGTAGAGAACAAATTCGAATTTCCTAAAAAACTCTTCGAGGTGTACGTTCGCCCCCTCCCCATGTTCCAAACTAATTCTGTGCCAAATTTCAGGAAAATCCGCCGAACAATCTTGGCCTTACACCGGTCACAGACAGACAGACATACTTGCTGCTTTATTATTACTAGAGAAGTATATTTATTTATTTAATATATATATATATATATGTTTAGTGTTTTAGAATAAATGTTTTGTATGTGTCGTACCGTCATTCAGACCTATAAATTCAGTCAGAGTAAACGCATCTGCAACTTTAAAAACCTAAAGTAATAGTAGCCTGCTAAACTCAAAGAATGTTTCAAATTTCACATTTGTAAATGCTAAAAGTATTGAATGTCCTTTGTTAATTCCGAAGAACAAATGTACGCTCAAAAATAATGAAAACCCCAAAAAGACCAACGTGTACGAAACACGCAAAATAAAATAAAACTGGCTAGCCCACACCATTGCGTGGGCGTGGGGCAACTTGATATGCTAATGCATATCAAGTTGGCTGCAACAAAAATATTAACATTTAAAAGATTTTTTAAATAAAATCAATATTTTTTAATCAAGACTACAGCAATATTAATGAATTTAAATATACTTTTACTTTTTACTCCGCTATTGTTATAGGGAATTCGAAGAAGAAAAACAATCTCAAGAAAAATTCGATTGTATTCCGCATTTTCCTCATACTTTTCGACTGATGAAGTAGTTTTCTGACGGAAGGTATAAATGCAAAACTGCATTTTTCGATTGAAATATTCTATTATCTTATATATAAGCGGCTTAAGTGTCTATCGCCTATAGCTTATTGGTTGCTTGCGCAACTGTAATGTAGTTGCCATTGTTGTAACACATGTCAAATATACTAATAATCATTTCTCTACCATTTTGAGTGAGGCATCGCTAGATTTGCAATCTCCATTAAAAATTAATGTAAACGTGAATTTAATGTAATCCTTCTTTCTTTGTTTTAATTTATTTATCGTCTGCGCTATTTATATATATTAAAGTGGCAGCGTTCTTTTTCCAGTTTCGCGATGATTATGTTGCATATAAATAAATATTTTTCACAAACAACTTGATTATGGGCAATTCCATGAGAAAGTGGACCTGAGGGCGGAAATTTTTAAACTGTTGTACTGCTTCAAATAATGTGTCAAATTAAAGATAATGATCTGAGGTTTATGAAATTATAAAGAAATATTTCACAAAAAAGATCCTTTTATTATTTTGGGGGGCTTAAAGTTTGTGCATTGTAGCACACGTTCGATTAGGAAAAATTGGGTATTTTCATTCCTTCTGAAATAATATTTAATACAACACCAATTTCATTGTATGTGCATATATTACAATTTATGACTTTTGTCTCCCTTTTAGAGCATTTAATCTTTCATAAATATGCATTAAATCTTATTTTAAATGCAAATTCATTTATAAAGTTTTTCTGTCACACCCGTCACAGAAAAGATGCTTAACGTACCTTAGCAAATGCATAAATCCATGGAAAAACCCGAAAGTTTCTGAAAGTCTAATTACTGCAAGTGTGAATAAGTGTAAAATATTCAAATTTCATTTCATTTTTATTTTCTGTGAAAGTTTTGGTGTGACGGGTGTGACAAAAACTTGTGACGGGTGTGACAAAAACTTGTGACGGGCGGGACAAAGTGATTGTGACGGGTGTGACACCATTTAAGATAGTTTTAAAATATTTCATAAATGGAACAGAAAGTTGTTTCTGAAGAATTAGGGCAGTATGTTAAAATAATTATTATTATAATTCTTATAATTTGATATAACTGAATAACTTTGATGTCTTGCAGCTATTTTGCAGCCATTTTTTATTGACTCATAATACATTTTCAAAGAAAAAAAATAGTTTTTTTTAATTAGATTGTACTCATTGGACTCATTCACAAATAACTTTATTCACATGTTGTGCATAGGTAAGGAATAATGTTCGCTCGTTTGTGATTGTCAGCAATGAATTGCAGCATGACAAATATTTTGTATGGACATTTTTAAATACCATCTTAGCTAATTCGAAAGAAAAGTTTCCTCAAATACAAAAAGTGAAAATGTTTTCTGATGTCTGTGCAGCCCAATTTAAAAATAAATATAATATATCAAACTTGTGTTTCTTTCAAACTGATTTTAACCCTTTCTAAGGCGGTGGGAAGTACGCTTCTCGCCAAATTCGTCAAATTATAGATGTTTATAGTAAGCTATTTTACCCTTTCTGATTGGCAGAATCTTGTAAAGACTCTGGGAAATATATTTACCACCACATGCATCAATATTCAAATATTATCTATCCCCCCCCTCAAAGGGGGGTGGAAAAAATCATGCTAATCTTATTTACTGTCTGAATTTCTCTTTTGCAACAAAACGAAATCTGAAAAATATTTTAACATACCGATACTACAAAAAAATGGCCCTTTAAAGGATTAACTTAACTTGTGAGTGGGAAAACGAAATCTGAAAAATATTTTAACATACCGATACTACAAAAAAATGGCCCTTTAAAGGATTAACTTAACTTGTGAGTGGGAAAACGAAATCTGAAAAATATTTTAACATACCGATACTACAAAAAAATGGCCCTTTAAAGGATTAACTTAACTTGTGAGTGGGAAAACGAAATCTGAAAAATATTTTAACATACCGATACTACAAAAAAATGGCCCTTTAAAGGGTTAACTTAACTTGTGAGTGGGACGTTTTCGCCACTTCCCACGGAAAGGGAGCAGTATATGGGATTGGGGGGCTTGTGAAGTCAAAGGTATGGTGTATGGTTAAATCAAGGAAGGCAGTAGTAAATTCTGCTTTTGATTTTTTTTTCAATTGTTCAGTGAAGATTTTCCCTTACCACTGCAGGCAGCAGTTACAAGTACTGCTTTAGTAGATCGTATTACGCTACTGTTTCGGACATGAGCTTGGAAAAAGAAGAAGTAAATTTAAAATAAATGCAGGCTAGTAGACCCTATTGAATTTGGCCAGAAAATGACGATATTTCCACTGAAAAATGATCCGTCATCATTGAGAAAGTTGCTCCACCAGCCCTTCTGACCCAAGTAGAGGTCACTATAAATTCGAAATCAGATGTATATATATATATATGTCTTATTTCTAATAAAACGTAAGTGTATATTGGCTAATGTCAAGTTTGCTATGTGTACTAATTACTGCTTTTTAAAAAATTGCTTCTCAAAAATTTGAAATTAGCACAGTGTCACACCCGTCACATTTAAATCACACCCGTCACAATGCGAAAAAAATTCCCAAATGTTAATACATATTTTTTACATTAAGTTTGAAATTTTTTAAGTTTCATCTGAATCACCTTCAATAGGAAAAAAATGCTACAATGATGAAACATTTAAAAATTCACAGGAATTTTAGCAAATATGAAAGAAAGTGAAAAGTCATGTCACACCCGTCACAAGATTTTAAATTTTTTTTTATAAAAAATTAAAAACTCTTGCAGTTTTATTTTTACACAGTCATTAAAGCAAATGCAAAGGTAAACAGTTTTCTTTAAAAAATTTTGCTGTTTATAAGTAATTCATTGCCAAAAATATAAATTAAGCTTTAAAATTCATGTCTAGGAGTCACACCCGTCACACTTTAGTGGCCCTTATATAAGTAGTAATTAATATTTTTAATTTACAGATTATTATATGTTCATTATTTTTTCATTAAACTTTAATGTTCTACCTGATAAATATCTCTTTGATTTGATGTTCATTTCCGGTTACTGGGAGAATCGTATATTTATAATATCTAGAACAGCGGTCATTTCGTATGACCGGGCTTATTAGTTATTAGATAATGAATATGAAAGTCCTTGTTAAAAAGAGTTTTTTTGCCACTAAGCAGTAATATTGAAAGCAAGTATAATAAGAGTTTGAGTCAAGGCAATGGAATGGAAAATGAGAATAGTATACGGAAGCTAACATTTCAGTTTTATTTAAATGCCACTCAACTTAGTATGAAATCGGCAGAAGTAGAAACGGCTACATTAAATTTTAATTCGTTAAAAAAGGGGGGAAATAAGCCAGTCGGCAGGGTAAAAATCCAAATAAAATAAAAAGTAAGTGCTTTATCAATCGTCTGAAGAAAATAAAGTTAAAGTTAATTACCAAGAAAAAATAATTTCGAGCTACAGAGAAAACGTTTCTAACTTCTTTTCTAATTAATTTAGAGGCTTCAAATTTCAGCACATTGACTCTTCTGGGGTAGTATTTTACTCGCTTTTCAATGGTATCAAGCACGAAGCAATGCGATAATTTCTCCCTATAGAAAAAGACTATTGTCTGCAACTTTCGGCGATAAATTGAAATAAAAAGAGAACAAATTCGAATTTCAGAAAAAACTCTCCAAGGTGCACACCCACATGTTCCAAATTAATTTATAAGGTCGGAGTGCCGATTTATGAGCGCAATCGGCCATGCGGCGACAATGATTTGCAATGCGTTTGCTTTAAGTGACGATGTTCAAAATAAACTTAATAACCTAAACGTTATAATCGCCAAATTTGATAAATAATACTTATATAAGCGTAATGTTTTCAATGCTATATTTAATTATTACGTTGAAATTTCGACGGCTGTTCGAACTATAGTTACATTGAAGTCCTCAATTATTACATTAAAATAATTTATTATTATACTAAGTTGCTAAAGATTATTTCGCTCAACAAGTGTTGCAAAAGGTTACATCGAAATGTTTAGTTATTTCACTGAAATAGTCAGATGTCACATGGAAATTCGGCATTGCAAGGTTGAAACACTCAATGGAGGCAATTCAAGCAACTTCATTGGTCACGTGGCACCGATGAAAGCAATGTAAACAAAGGAAGCCGTAGCATCGCTTTACATCGAGTTGGACAAATCTAATAAAAAACTAGGCCTAAATAAAGTTCTTGTGCATTACATAAAATTAACACTAAATAAAACAATATAACTATTGTAATAAGTAATAAATTTCTTTTGTAATGATTAAATTAAATGTAAATACTGGGTTATAATCAGAAAAAGCTGTGAAAATAGTCTAATTAATTATAAGATAACTAATTTTGCCTAGGGAACTCCACGTAGAACTCATTTGAAAATCTTAGTAAACAAAGAGCGGATATCACGTGACTAAGGTGATCGCTCATGAATCCCTCTAGCGGTGAATTGCCTCTATTACAAATTATTTTACACAATTTTTAAGTTTTTGTTGACCTTTTTTAAAAAACTAATCAGGTTTAAGGTTATTAAAAAATTTTTTGGTTTAACCCCTTAAAGCACGAGTTTTTTTCGGAAAAATTGGTAAAAAATTATCGAGATTTTGTTTTGACAGAAAATGAATATATAGGTATGGTACAAATTGTTTTTGGCAATTTCAGTTGCACTGGCTGACTAGAGAGCGGGGGGTGGGGTAAAAATTATCTAAAAACTTATTTTCAAACAAAATGCAACGGGCATTAGAAGTAAAATAACGCAAGTGCTAATATTGCCCGTGTGAGACATGGGCATGTGCAAATTTGCCGGTAACTTTCGCCCGTGTCAGACACGGACATGTGAAAATTTGCCGGTAACTTTAGCCCGTGTCAGACACGGACACGTGAAAATTTGCCGGTAACTTTAGCCCGTGTCAGACACGGGCATGTGAAAATTTGCCGGTAACTTTAGCCCGTGTCAGACACGGGCATGTGCAAATTTGCCGGTAACTTTCGCCCGTGTCAGACACGGACATGTGAAAATTTGCCGGTAACTTTAGCCCGTGTCAGACACGGACATGTGAAAATTTGCCGGTAACTTTCGCCCGTGTCAGACACGGGCATGTGCAAATTTGCCGGTAACTTTAGCCCGTGTCAGACACGGGCAAATGCGTTAAGGGGTTAAATATGCTGAAAAATCATTCCAATCGACAAAAAGAAACAAAAGAAACTATTAGGAAAAAAATTATTATCGCTTAAAAAAGAAATTTCTTTATTGTGTACAAATGAAATGGGTTTCTATTTTTTCTTTCGAAGTAGCTCGAAATGCATTTTAAGTCAACATCAGCAATTGTTAATTTAGCTTCAATCCTTGCAATTTAACAGTATTTTTTAACATTTAATAGTGAGACACAATAAATATTGATGAGGATATTACAAGAAAGTATTGAAAGCTGTTTCAAACAAAGATATCATTGTTTATATTGAAGAAAATTTATAGGTCACATGACAGTACTTTTACTGTCTTTTTCAGCTTTATCCACCTACATATTTCTTAGAAAACCAGATTAATCTCGAAGGAAAACATTCGCCTTAAGACATCATCCGCTAAATAAATTTCACGTCTTCTTTTTTTTTTGGAGTTTCCCGCCTACATAGGATTAGTTTTTTTTTCTATTTTAATCCATTTAATCGAGTTTTTTTTTATATTACTTAAAGTAACATCATAAGAGCAAACTAGAGTTTGAAAGTTTTCAAACCGAATTAACTTTAATGACTATGTGCAAATGCTTAGAGCAGTTTGTTAAGAATTGTGTCGACGACTCATTTACAAAATTCACCGAAAATATTTCATAAAATATCGCAAATTTCTAACTTTATTTTCTCCCCTTTTACAAGTAATATTTATTTTATAGTAACGTCTCTTGTAAGCTGTTAACCTAAGGAATACATTGTGAAGTTAATTTGATATTCGTATGAAATATGAACAAAATTCTGTATCTTCGCAATTCATTATTAACCTATTTTAATATTATAGAAGCACTGTGCTTGGACGCACCTAGGTTTTTTAAGACCCACATATAGAGGGGGTTCCAAAAATGAGTGATCCATTTGAAAAATTAAAGCTATAAGAATGCACCGTTTGCTGCATTCTACTTAGAAAACATGTTTTTTTCTTTCTAATGAGGCTACGTATGATCACTAACCTCTGCAGACCTAGGGCATTCCCCGGAAACTCCCGTCCATTCTTTCAAGTAGCACCACTATCGATGGATGCCATTACTGCTTGAGAATTTTCACGCTCAGTTTCCCTCTAGTTCAGCTACTGCAGTTCAGCACTAAATGATGTGAAACTGCATTAAGAATTTAATTTAGCCGAGAGTATCCAAGCCAAACAGATACTCAAGGGATCTTTAACATGTCGCATAGTCATACGACAAGAGTGCTACCGATTTTCTGCATCTTGAAAATCCTCCGACGTGGGCCAGGTTTGATCCTGTGAACTTGGGCCCACGAGGCTAGTGCCTTAGCACTACGCCACCCTCCTGGCACTTAATAAGCAAAGCAATTTTAATGCACAAAATTTTAAATTTAGTACTGAACTTCTGCCGACAGATGGTGCCGTTGAATGAAAAAAAAGACAAAAACAGAATAAATAATGTGAAGGAGATTTCAAAAAAATAGAACAATATCTTTGGCATATTCACAACTTCCACTAACAACATGGCGCAGTCTAACAACTAATTCATACATATTATAGCTTTTCTTCTATCAGCTCCATGTGCTGACAAAAAATCAATGCTAAATCTGAAAACGTGCATTTAAATTCTCTTGTTTCCAATAGAATGCAGAAAACCGTGGATATGTTGAAAGTATTGTTCCAAAGCTTTGCAGACTACCTGACACCTTCTTCTAAGGGTTTTTTACTTTTTTCTAAATACGAGTATAACTACCCTGAAAATAAGACCCAAGTTCCTTTGAGCAAGCCTATTCAAAAAAAGCTCTCGGTGTGAATTTTTTTTATTTGAAGACATTCTGTTCATTACTGAACAGTTAAAAAAAAATAATAACATTAGCGCCTGCGGGGAAATTTGAATACTATATAAATCATGATCTAATAGAGGGATTTTCTTTTAACAAACTTTGTAGGAAGAACCTTAAGACGTAGAACAAGTACAGATATGAAGTTCATCCAGAACTAAAAGATCCTATTTTCCCTCGAAACTTTTTGATCTCCTTTTTTTAAGGATATTTCTGAATAAATAGATGGATGACTGTAATAATCAATGGATAAATGAGTGAATGAATCAATAAATACGTGAATCAGTGAAGGAATACCTTAATGAATAAGTGAAAAAATTAATAAATACATGAGTGAATGAATGAATATTTATTAATTGTTCACTGTCAGAAACGCATGCTCAAATCTCACGAAACTTTCGTCGAATTTGACGAAACGGCTTCGTGAAAAATGCTCCGAGTAAACCTTTCGTCAAATTGCCGAAATTTGTGTAGGAACTTTTTAAAGTCACGTGATCGGGTGAGGAAAGAATCGTTGCAAATGACGAAATTTTCTTGACGATTGAAGAATCGTCGAAAATGAGGAATCTATTTTTGAGAGTGTTGAAAACTGTATAATTGAAGTAATTAGGAACTAACCCTAAATGAGAAAGAAAAAGTGATAGCTTGATTATAAATTTGATGGTGGTGTATACAAGAAAGTAGGCTCGTATAGCTCTAGACGGAACTTCTTCAAATGAAACGTTAATTTTTTCAGTGAAATTTTCCATTGTCATTCTATAAAAACTACCTTAAAATCAGAGTTGTGTTGTCCTTAAAAATGAAACTGAATCTTTTTTTCCTTTCTTATTCATATTTCGCAAACAAATGGATCAGTGTATTTATTTTAAAATCTCAATTCTTAAATATCATATTTAATGTAATTTCTTACTTACGTAAAAAGACTATAAGGAAAGATAAACATTGTGAAGTATCGAAACACGTTTGTTTCGGATTACAAATGGAAAACAACAAGCTAAAACTAGCGCAAAACAAAAACACTATTCCTCTCTGTTTCTTTAAATAGAAGAAGAGTTTGCTTCAGGCCTTGCTTCTTTTTAACTTTGGAATGGCCGTCTTGTACACAATTAAAGCAAATGCCTGAAGCTTACGACGGACTTCCATTAATAGCAACAACGTTTAAATATTCTCTTTGAAGGAACAAAGTGGAAAAACAAAAGTGATCATGAATAGAAAAGTGACACTAAATCCGTTTATAAAGCTTGATTGATCAAAAAAAGATGCTGGTACAGAGAGAATTACTTTGTTTTGATTGGAGAAACACGGAAATCAAGCGCGTGTCCAAAAACAAACTGGGAGACTCTTCTATAGATCGTGTCACTTCTAATGGCGTTCTTCTTTGTGTAATTTCTTTCTTAAGGGGACTGTATAGAAGACGCTTATTTTTGGTGAACGTGACGATGTGTAAGAATTAGTGCTAAGTCAAAAGTACTTAATTACAATGTATGCACTTAACTGAACTTAGCTTTTAATGTGAACTTTTAGCTTTTCATAACTGAACTTTTAGCTTTTAATAAGTGAAAAACAGTTTGGTAGATTGTCTCTTGATGGCAGACCATCGTATTGATCATGCCACTTCTACTTGGCGTTCGTCTTTTCTAATGTCTTTGGCAAAGGATCATGTACAAATTTTTCATTGTTAAAGGTGAAATATCATGCTTAACAATAAGTGGAACTCTGCAGAAGAGTTTTACATCTTCCATAGAAACATTGCATATTTACGATTGCATTTCAGAAATATCAAGTGATCATTTTTGGGCAACCCTTCTATAGATCGCGTCACTTCTAATGACGATCCTCTTTGTCTAATTTCTTTCTTAAAGGGACTGTATAGAAGGTGCGTTTTTTTTGCGTGGTAGCGTGAAGATGTGTAAGAATTAGTGAACACCACAAAATGATTTTCCATGCTGCATGAGGGAAAAAGTGCATAAATTGTAATTAAGTAAAACGTAGATCGGTAGATTGTGTCACTTTTGATGGCGGACCATTACGCCACTTCTAATTTGGAAAGGGATCATGTATAAATTGCTCATTTTAATAGACGTTCGTCTCGGTTTAATAGACGTATGTCAATGAAATGTACATTATATTGTCAGTGGGGAAGGGGGGAATCTATAACAAGAAAATAATAGTTCTCATTTTTACCACCAGGGGAGTGCTTCTTCTTCATTCATGTTGTGGATAGTTATAATTAAAGTTACCCTGTTTAGAGCTAGGTAGATCTCATTTTAATAGACGTATGTCAAAGAAATGTACATGATATTGACAATGGAGGGAAAAAATCTACACAAAGAAAAATAATAGCTATAATTTTTACCACCAGGTGAGTGCTTCTTCTTCCTTCATGTTGTGGACCGTTATAATTAAAGTAACCCTGTTTAGACTTAGGTAGAGCTCGTTTTAATTGACGTATATCAATAAAATGTACATGATATCGACAATGAAGAAAAAAGTCTACAATAAGGAAAATATAATTTTCTAATTTTTACCACCAGGGGAAATGTTCTTTCCTAGCAATCCTCAACACAAGCTCCTGCAGTTAATAGAGAAACCATTTTTTGCAACTACTGAACAACCTAAAACAACTTTAAATAAGTTTATTGTTGAATGGAGGCAATTCACCGCTAGAGGGACTCATGAACGATCACCATTGTCACGTGATATCCGCTCTTTGTTTTCTAAGACTTTCAATGGAGTTCTGCGTGGAATACATTAGACAAAATTAGTTATCTTAAAATTAATTAGCCTATTTTCATAGCTTTTTCTGATACCCAGTATTTACATTTAATTTAATCATTATTGAAGAAATTTATTAATTATTACAATAGTTATAGTGTTTTATTTAGTGTTAATTTTATGTAATGAAGAAGAACTTTATTTAGACCTAGTTTTTATTAGATTTGTCGAACTCGAAGTAAAGCGATGCTACGGTTTCCTTTGTTTACATTGCTTGAATCGCTGCCACGTGACCAATGACGCTGCTTGAATTGCCTCCATTGCAACAAATTTCCTCCAGTATAAAAAGTCTTTTAAAAAGGAATAAAATATCAACTAAATACAGTAGTTTAAGCTTTGATATAACTTTTCATGCTGAGAAGCATAGAAACAACAATGTTTAAAAAAGCAGTAAGCAGGAAAACAAAGTCCTTTTATTTCAAGTTTCGAGATAAAATAATTTTCGTTTTAAAAACCAATGCTGATTCAACAATCGGAGTAAGCACAATAGTAATAATAGTAAATAATAATAATAATATGATTGTTGCTATTATTATTAGTGTTAAAATAGCAAAGTAAAAAGCAAAAGATGTTCTTCACAAAAACTATTTGCGTTAAAGAAATCGTTTGATGATATATTTTCCTTTGGCAATCCAATATGAATCGCTACTTTCAAAAAAGAAACATGTACTGAAATTTTAACTTTACAGGAACGGAGGAAAAAAAAGTTTTAAGTCTCTATGAAGAACAAAGTCTTTTTTTAAAAACGTGTCCTGACTTTGATATGAAATGAAATAAAAAGGAATTAAAATACTGTAATATATTTTTGTTTCTCTTGTGATTTGTAAGAGAGCCATGTTTCCTTTTTGAGTAGTTTTGTATTTTTTGAGGCAGAAATATCGATAATAATAATTTAAAAGATGCATTTTTAAGCCAAACTGCTTTTCTCCATCATCTAAAAATAGCTCAAGCATTACTAACCATGGGAATTGTGCATTAATATTTTCAATAATTGTTTGTTGATGATTGCGATTGGATCTATTTTTGGTGGTATATAAATTACACATTTTAGACACCTTATATTTTTTATTCATTAATATGGTATCTTTATTTGTAAGTTTTCTTTGCAGAGATATTAACTTTCTGTAATGTATTTCTTGTATTTTCATGTGCTCGATCCCGTTCTATAGTTGGTATTTTTCAACCTCTTAGACATTAATTTGAAAATACTAACTGATCCTCGGTATTGGTGGGGCAAAAGTATTTCTGAAAAAAAAATTCAATTCCGGGCGTTTTCCCTTTTTACATCTAACAATTTATGTATTTTAAATATTTTGAATTTCGTAAGTTGAATCTGGCATTTTCCTTCTTAACACATTATGAGCGGGCGCGGGTATTTGTACCTGTTTCGCGGATACCTATAAGCGGGGGGGGGGGCAGGTACTAGTACCCGTTTCGTCCATTGCCGTTTAAAAACGGGGCTTTTATTTGTACCCGATTAAAAGACCACTTTCAAGTCACACAAGGGAAAAAATAATGTTTCATATAACGTATGAATTGATGCATTGTTTTAAAAAACATTTTTTAACTTAGTGAACTTAGTCAACTTAGCCCGCTACGCAACATAGTTGCGCGTGCTACGTCGCTCGCTCATAATGTGTTAATAACGCCGACAGACAGCTTATTCCTTTTTCTTCTTTCATTCATCTTTACGAATATATTTAGGATAAAATTTTTTCCCCACATAAAATGTTTTGAACTGTTCCGAGTCTCCATTGATAACATGAAGAACTCTTCAAGTAATCAAATTAAATACAGTTCGACTGTGAAGTTTTGACCCTTTGTCGCTTCTGCGCATGGCAGAAAAAGGCGAACCCATTCGTGTTTTAGGGAAGTTCGTTTCGCAGGTGCATGCGAGTCAGAATGTTTGCTCTTCTGTTTGTTGAAAAGGACCAAATCATTATCATATAACTTCAGCTCGGAAGAAACAAAGTATGTTAATGGAACTAAAACGAAACAGAATAAGGCACATTCTTTATTCCAACAGTTTGTCCCTTGAACATGGATAGATTCTTCTTGGCACTCTGCCAGGCATAGGACTTTTTCCCCTGTTAGAACTACACCCGTTTATTCGTGCATTTCATGCCAAAAGTTCGTTCTGCCTTATACAATCAAAATTCGTTTTCAAATTTTTTCCGCACTCATAATAAACCAAATCAATTTGGTTAGAGATCATTCATAAATGAGGTCACGCTTCGAGAAGGAAAAATTGTTCGTGAAAGTGAAGATGAGTTCGTGAAATTGTGACAAGGGGACGGTAAGGGTAACAAGATGTGTGACATCATGCTTATGCAACATAGCGTGGCATGTGACAAAAGGGGGAGGGGGTCCGTTGAAGTGTGACATATTGTGACAAAGAGGGGGAGGGGGTCAAATATATAGGAAAAAAGCTTGACATCATTTATGAACGGCCCCATACTATTTCACAAAGTGTGAGTAGGAGTTGACTTCATAGTAATAAAATTATTAGCCAATGAAATAAACACACTCGAACATTGTTTAAAACGCACGAAAAATGAATCATTGTACTTATAAGCAAACTTTCAGTTGATAATTTTGCAAAGTTAAAATTACTTGTTTAATTTTTTTAAGTGCTAAGAAAAATTCGGGAAATATTTCTATTTTCGTGCGGATTTTTTATTTTATTTTATTTTATTACTTTTTCCTTAAAACTCATTTATTTATTTTGTTGCAGAAAAGCTTTATACGCCATTTTTTTCCAACAAATTTAATTTTTTATTTGGATAAAAGATTTAAAAAAAGCTTTCTGAATCGCATTAAATTAGCGAAGTATAATTAAATTGTGATACAGTTTGTTTATAAAAAATATTTTAATATTTTTGTTCTCTTTTCCTGCTTTTTCAATAAAAAAATTGTAACAAGTGGAAAAAAGATTTCTCAGAGGACTAAATTCTGTTAATGTTTATGGGAAAATAATTCTCTTGTTACTGCTAGTGACCACATTATGTTTTGCACGATATTTTATAATGATGTTATTACGAAGTACGTAATGATCATTCACACTTACAACGCCTTAAATCTCATGATTATTAAATCTTGTACATTTTTTAAAAATCACTCCTACTTTTTCATTTTACCTTTATGTGAATCTTTCGAACTCATTTTTATTATACAAAAGCCCAAAGCCTTTTGTTTTAACAAGCTTTATATTTAATTACTAAAATTTCCAGACAGTTTCCTTTAAAAATACACGCATAATAATTTCGTTTGCTTGAGCTCGGTTCAATAATTTGAGTGGAATGCATACTGAAAAGCATAACTTCTTCCGCATACACCCCCACAATTTCTTCCCATTATTACACAATACGCTTCCGGGAATATTTGAAATTTTATTTTTATTATACTTAAGAAAAATAGAAAAAATTAATACATGGTGCCTGGCCCTTGATTTATCTCAAACAGCAACGCCTCCATATAATTCAGCGCTTATTATACTTTCACACTCTATTCCTTATGAAGAGGAATTTCACATTTGCAATCCACATATATACAAAGCTTTGGGAGTTTTTCCCTATTCCTATTTCGTAATGCTTAAGGAAGAATTTTCTTTCTCACTTCACTTCACTTCGCACAAATTGCATTATCTAACTTATAAAATAGAGACCACGCTCGATCTAAAATTGGTTCCCTCTCTAGAAATCTCGTTCAAATGCCGGAGTTTTTCCTCCAAACAGGCTTTAAAATATGTTTTTATTCTTCATTTTTACAGGTTGATAGCACTTTGGAAAATTGGATGCTGTGTGCTTATTATATTTTTTGGATTTTTCTTTCGTGAAATTTCTTCTGCTAGATATACTAAATTCGAACAGTGATTTTCTTCAGCAGAAAAAGAAATAACTAATATTGGTAAATGTGTGATAAAACTAATTTAAAAAAGCAGTACTAATAAAAAGCTTTTGAAAAAATTATAGAACCAACTTTAAATTAAAAATTGCGCTAAAAAGGGGAAAATAAGTTAATTTTCTAAACAACATCGATACAACTTTTAAACATAATTTTTGTAGCCGGTTCAAAACTATGACAGTCTAATTATCATTACACCATGAGTTACTGCACGTTGAAACTGTTGCAAACTCTGGGACATTTATATTTGTAATTGATTCATAATTACAGAAGATTTTCTTGGTTCGTTTTTTAATACCTTTTAGTGTGAATACATTTTTTATATGAATACTACGTTTAAAAAAGAATAGAAAAAACATATCAAATGGAAAACCACTTTGAATGACTCACTGAAAATAATCATTTGTATGATAAATTGCGCTTTAAAATTGATTTTTAAAGTTAAGAACAGACTTCAGTCTTAAAACAGACTGAATGAATGTAATTTTTTATTCAGAAAAGCCTTCACTCAAAGCTTTATTATACAGTAAAACCCCGTTAAAACGCGGTTGTCGGGGGACATGTTTGGCACCCGCGTTATAACATAACCGCGGTATAGTGAAACTATATCGCGGAACCATATTCATGAAATAATTCTCGCTTTTGTTGCATCATTTTTAACTTTATCGATTACTCGTAACTTTTCTTCCCCCTATAGTATTTTTTTTTCTTCTCTTCTTTGCTGATATTTTATTCACTGTAATTGCTGTACAAGAAGCACACATCTCAGCTGCGCAATCAGTCTATCGAGCGATAGGTTATAAACCAACTGTGTTCCAAAGAAAAAAGGTGCTTAAAAATATCTTTATGTTATCAAGATGGGATTGTGAAAGGGGAGAGGGCTTAATGAAAAATTAGGTTTGGAAGGGGAGGAACGCACTTCTCACTGAGAAATATGGTTACTTTTCAGGAATGCTAAATAATCTGGAATACAAAGGTTGATGGCGCTATAAAAGGAGTTACACACCCATAACTAGACTTCTGAAAATGAAATAGTTAAGCATTGAACTGAACAGTCCCTGACAAATTCAGCTCCTCCCATATCAAAAGAAACAATTCAGGGCGATGACACCCGATTTTGAAATCAAGCTATATATTCTGAGTTGAAAGACAGAAACAGCTTGGAAAAAGTGTACATCACGCCTGTCATAATTGGGATTTATCTGTTAGTGTGCCTGGTGGGGGTAAGGTTGCTCTTTGGCTAAAATATTTGTGTGCTCTGGCTCGCTTTATTTACAATGGAAAATAAGGAATCACCTTTAAATGGCAATGATCAAGTGTGGTTTAAACATCGGGGACATGACAGTCACCGCGGTATATCCGACTTCGCGATATACTGAGGCGCGGTATAACGGGGTTTTACTGTAATTGCTTTTAATATTACTGCTTAATGGCAAGAAACTGTTCTTAACAATGAGTTTTATATTTATTACCTAATAGTTTACTCAACAAAGAAACATCAAGGCAAACATTTCCAGTTAAAAGAAAAATACTTATTGCTCATTTATAACGTTCTTGCAAAAGAATAATTGCAGTCTAATCGATGTGCGATATTTAAGTTAGTTCATTCTCTATCGATTAAAAAAAATAATTAAAATCGGCTCATTTAGTCAAAAGTTATGGATGAAAAAATCAAAAAAAAATGATTATATTTCCGCCCATAACTTTTTTTCTAACTACCGAACATAGTCAAACGTGCCTATGGGAAACCACCCTAGATCGATTTAAAAAAAGAATCACGAAAATCGGTTAATCTGGGGAGAAGTTATGGGTGGACAGACAAACAAAAAAAAGGCAAACGATATTAAGTATGCAAATTACATATCCTCATTTACATATCCTCATTTCATAAGCATGCAAATCCTCATTTCCTGAGCGATATCAATGATTTTTGAATATATCCTAAATTTAGCACAGTAGAACAAATTGCTGATGTAAAATAACGAAAAAATGTTTAAGATTTGAAGGGGGCCGCGGGAGAAAACGACCATATTCAAATATCTCTAAATTCTCAGCATCACGTTTTTAAAGTTTCAACTTCTGGACTTAAATCATTTTTGCCCGTCAGAAACGTTGTCAACGGGTGAGTCGTCTGCATATTTTTGACTAAATTATATCGGACATGCATTTTGTATATAATACGCTGCCTGTATTCACTGAAAATTCTATTTAGCAAAAAATGGACTTTGAACATTTTCCCCGTGGTTCTTCATTTGTAAATCATAATTTAAAAATATGAAGCGCATTTTTATAGTTTTGACAATAGTTAATATCATGTAAGTTTTCTAAACTGTAGACATTACTCCTGAAAAATATGATGCGCATTTTTATAGTTTTGGCAACAGTTAAACTCATGTACGTTTTTCTAAATTGTAGACATTACCTCTGATGCCAGCCTCAATCATTGGATAAGTATTTGTCAACAGTGTTTCTGATAAAAACCAACATAAACAATATTGTGCCATCGTTTGCTGGTATGTACAAACTAATTAAGGTAAAAAGAAAAAAAAAAGCCTTCTCAGAAAATTATTTCTCTTGCTTTAACTCTTTCCCAATCTATTTCCAACTATACACTTAATTATCCAACACTGTATTTCAAACCTGAAGCACCTTTCATTGTATCACACAAAACGCAAGTGCGTTTCCTTTCCACCAGTTCCGAAAAACTTGACTTTTGCTGTTCCGCGGAACTAATCATTAAACTCATTTCCTTTCATCACGGGGGAGGGAAATTAGAAACAAAGAAGCTTTCATTACTTCTCCGACAACCGGTAAGAAATAAATGATTAGAGATGAAATGGGAAATCCGACAAAGGTACGGAGCGCTTTCAGGCCGAAGTGGGATTCAACTTAAAGGAGAGCATTGTACGGAAATTTAATGAAGGTTCTTTGCTTTTGTATTCATATCTTAAAGGAAGAATGGAGTGATGAAATCGAAGGAGAGATTTGTTATCCTTTAGGACGTCTATGTTATGATTGGACAATATCGAACAGATGAAGTCGGTGTCATCTTGGAAGAATTATTTCCGTTTTTGAAAATAATATTTGTTTTTTGCAATTTACAATATTAAGTATCGGGATCTACAAACTCGGTGCTTTTAATCATAATAACAGTAATGTTTGGTTCAAGATTAGCATTAATCTTGCTTGGTATTAATGAAAAAAAAATGATAATATTATTCTGTATGAACCAAAGATAATACAGTTTACTCGAGAGGGAAATTATCAATGGATCTCAAAATTACTAGAGGTAAATAAAGCAAATGACTTGTAGGGAAATAAATGCAAATAAATTCAGGGAAAACTCTTGAAGATTAAACGTAAAATTATTTCCCAAAAAAAGGAAAATTTCTTTCTTCCTTATAAGGTGTGATTAATTATTGTGAGGACCCCCTCCCCCCCTTATTATTCTTTTTTTTTCTTTTGTGAAACAACAAAAAAAAATCAAATTAAAAAAACAACTAAAGTTTCGGGATATAAGTAATCCGAGTTTTTGATTTCCTGTAAAACGCTTGTAGGATATCTTTTTGAAACTATTGTGCATCACTACATTGTTCCATCACGCTAAACTTCTAGACACGGCTAAACTCACTGGCGTAGATAGGAGGGGGTTTTGAGGATACGCCCCCCCCCCCCTGGAGAAGATTGTCTAGTATTTGACCGTTTTTTTCCTGTAAAACAATTAAATTAGCTAACTTCTCCGGAAGAAATTCCCCTGAAATGGTGAAGATTGTCTAGAATTTGGCCAATGTTTCCTGTAAAACAATGAAATTAGCTCACTTTTCCCGAAGAACCCCCCTGAAATGGTGAAGATTGTCGGGAATTCGGCCAATGTTCCCTGTAAAACAATGAAATTGGCTCACTTTTTCCGAAGAACCCATCCCCCAACCCGGGTCTAGCTACGCCACTGGCTAAACTTTTGCTACGTAGTACCATGCACAGAAAATTTCAATTTCTTTGAATTTAGTACGACATGGACATGTATGACTGTTACAGTGTTAAAATATTGCAATTACTCAAATCAATACAGTAAAGCAAACCAAAAAAGACAATCAACAAAGCACGTTGATATAATTTTCATTCAGTTTGCCATCTGAAGTGGGTGAATTTAAAACGTAAAACCTCAAATAACTTTTAATACTTTTTTTTCAAAATAGTAAAAGTATTACTTTATTTAACCATATCAAGCATAAAGCATTTTATTTCTGAAAAATGTTTACAAAAACGAATAATAGTAAAAGTATTACTTAATTTAACCATATCAGGCACAAGGCACTTTATTTCGGAAAAAGATTTATAAAAGGAAGGAAACGGAAGCTTGAAAACCTTTTTTAATGCTGCTAAACATTTATTCTGACACGAAATTAACGATTTAATGATAAAGTGCATATATGTTGACTCCGTACCTTGAGCAAACAGCCATTTTTCACATCAAAAAGCAACAGTAAGTGTTTTATAGTCCGCTTTTGACAAGTCATTATTACTTGTGATCGCACACGCCATTTAAAGACATTTTTCCAAACTTTATTTCCAGCAATTTCTATGCAACCACATAAATTTGAGCATCCGTAATATGTCAAAGCCTCATCGCATCAAGCCCACGTTAAAAAGGAGGAAAAAAACAATGACGTAGGAGAAAAAGCGCGCACGAACACAGCTTCAATCCTTAATATTTGGCGTAAGAAATCGATAAGTTGCATTTCCATGAAAATACGCAACAGGTGTTCCCCGCCCAAGAAAGCAACACTGCCATTAATCTTACCTATCAGATATAGGGAACGTCAATGCTAGGTGTTCTCCCCGTTATTTTCGGTCCTTCCTTTGTTCCATTATGTTCTCCGGGGTCGTTCTATTCGCCACTCTTCTTAAGAGGGATATTTGTTTTGATTAGAGTGTTCTTTTCTGTCTTGTATTCTTTTTTTGGCACTGATCCATCTTATGATAGTTTCTGGGTACATTTAATTAAATAGGATTATGCCTGAAGAAAAAGAAACCACCCATGGCAAATAAAAAAGGAACGTTTCTAGCGTGCATCAGATACTTTGGACGGGCAACTGTTGCTCTTTCTGGCGATTAATGATGTTTTCTCCGCGTATTATTACTTATCTTTCGATTCCATATTTCATAGTAATAAACGTACTACCATTTCACGAATATTTTTCCCAATCTGAAATATATGCTATAATCTTCTTCAACTGCTACTTGATACAATAAATTTGGTTTTATTTATCCGTGGTGTTCCATTATATTGATTAGTCATTAGCTACTTTCTTCCATTTGAAGCACCAGCTTTAAAAATAGCTCAGAGTTCTTCTAGAACTCACAAACCTAATTTGCATTTGCGTGATGAATATTTTTACTCAAAACAACCTTTCTTCTCTTTGTCTGTGTTCATTCTTTTGATTTGTTAATCGCTTTAAAACAAAGAAACTTTTTTAAGCTGTTTTTCTTTTATGATTTTCGCAGTATATTTTCATTGAACAGTAATTTGATTTAAATTTTTATCAATGCTTCGAGCTTCTTTTTCTAGAAGAAGTATGGAATGTCTGACATCTTCATTCAGTGTTTTTAGAAAAAATATTTTTAAGGGGTAAAGTGATTAACAGTTTCTTTTCACTTTAAGACTCAGCTTTGAAAATTGCTATAAGTTCTTCCAGGACATATTCCTTGTATGTGAGCAACATTTTTGTTTAAAATAATCTTTATTGTCTTTGCATCAGCATGAATTTTATTTATTTTTATTTATTTGTTCATTTAAATTTCTTTTTTTTTCTTTTTTGATAATCATTTGAAAACAAAAAATCTTTTTAAAAAATTAGAAGAAAAAGAAAAGAGCATTTTGCAATATTTTATGTCAGGGATCATTCCTAAATGATGTCACGCTTCGAGGGGGGTTCGTGAAATTGTGACAAAGTGTGACAAGGGGAGGGGACGGGGTAACAAGAAGTGTGACATCGTGCGTTATGCAACATAGCATGACAAGGGGGAGGGGGTCTGCTGAATTGTGACATATTGTGACAAAGGGGGGAGGGGCTAAATATATGGGAAAAAAGCGTGATATCATTTATGAACAACCCTCTATGGTTTATGCAGTTTATTGCCTTAATTTATTGTGAGTAAATTGATTCAATTTTTAACAGATGCCAAGAACAGTTCTTGTCTCTTGATATCTATTTCAGTCTTTTTTTTCTTCTCTTGGAAAGCTTTCCAAGGGAGAAATAAAATAAAGGGAGCTACAAAGTAAAAATTTAAAATCAATGTAAAACTAGGCACAAATTTTGAACAAATTGCGGACACGTGTTTCGAGGTTGCAAGGACCCGTTTTTTCAATGCAAAAGAATACGCTTCTAGACGAATAACATCCAACTGTTCCCCGTTGGTTGTTTTTCATCTGGAATATCATTCTTTTGCACTGAAAAGGGGGTTCCTTGCAACCTCGTTACACGTGTCTACAATTTTTGCAAAAATTGTGCCTAATTTTTACTTTCAAGGGAGAAATAATTAGTAAGATTTTTTTGTTTTAATTTGAAGTTACTTTTTTGTTACAAGAAAAAAAACTCATAATTTGCATTTGAATTGAACAAAGATTATTTGTGTTTTCCTAAAAATAAATCAAAATGGACTTATTAATCAGTGTATTAAAACTACGTATTGAAAATATTTATTAAAATATTCATTCAAGTATTTAATGAAGAAATACGAGTTTTTAACCGTTTAATTTTGTATTTGTGGTAGTTCCATTTTTGTTTTTAAAGCATTTTTTTTTTTAAATTCTATTAACACTTTCAGTCTAACTGGAAACTATTTTTTCCAGAGGAAACAGTTGAAACTATCATTAACTTAACGAAAATAAATACAAAAAAATCACATCGGATGCCATGTGTTTTATTAGTAATTATTCTTTCTCATTAGTACTTTACTTATTTGGTTTTTCTGTCAACTAGCAAAAACGTCAATATGAAGGTAAATTATAATGTTTTTAAAACAATTCAACCTGTGCTTGTAATAAAAAATTTATTTTTTCTTTTCTTCTGACTACAACTTTGTCAACAAGTTCAAATTTAGGTAAAGACAGTTATACAGTTAACTGCTTTCCCAATTTTTTTGTCCTTAAATTATTTTTCCCCTCCAATAGCTTAAATAAAAAAAGAAATTTTTTATTCATCAGGATTTAAAATTATTTCATCACTATCTAAAGGATTTGCCTACCGAAAATCTCTTTGAGAATTATCCAAATTCAAACAATTTGTTGTTGCTATGGGCTTTTCTCTATGTTTCATTCCAGAAATACCAGCTTTCGATTAAGACTACATCATGTGATCGTTGAATAGAGAATAAAATAAAATACAACTAATTATATCTATTTCAAATGTATCGTATAGATATATTTTTAACAAAGGACACTGCTGAAAACCGTTGAACATCTTCTGCGATGAACTACACTAATTAAATTAGTGCAAGTTTAGAAATGAACTGAAGAACTGTAGCGTTGTAGAACCTTTTCACATAATGGTTAATAGGATTATTGCAGTTTGGATCCAATTAACAGTTAATTTAATAATTGAAATCATTGCATTGTCTCGGTAGAATTCATGTCGGCTTCTGAGACACTGGCTCTGTAATTCAAAGGTAAACTGTTGTTTTATCTTACGCTTCGAGAAACAATGCAATTACATCTTCAAGAAAGAGAAATTGTTCTTTTTTTTTTTTCTTTTAGTTTGGAATTCAATGATGAGAAATTCACAAGGCAGATAAAGGTAAAGATTAATTATTTATGTCTCATAGCTGCATTTACTTACACTGTCGAAGAAGTGCACTGTAACTTCGAAACATGTGATGCAATTTTAATTGCAAATTTCTATCTAACAACATTGAAATTTTCAATGTATTGTACTTTATGTTGTCTCATGTTTAAGAGCTTTTAAAGAACATTCGACTGCAAAATTAGCTAGGTATAATTAAAGTTAAAAGATATACTTCTATAAAAAAAAATATAAAAAATACTTAAGAAATAGGAGGTGGGGACTATGCTAACACTTTATTGTACATTAAACGTTTCTAAAGGATACAAGTCACTAGAATCTTTGGCTTGAAGTAAAACTTATCGGAAATTCTGTAAATATCATTTTACAGCACATGCTATAACAATGGGGGGAGTCAACTATTGCTATAGTCTGTGTAATTAAAATAGGCGCATCAAGGTCGCGTTTCCTGCTTCGTTACCATGGCAACTGCGAGAAAAATAACAGCGCCAGACTCTTTTTTTTTTTTTTTTTTGCACTGCACTTAAGGCCATTGCATTACTACACCTCCGATTTAAAATATTAGCATAATTTATAAAAAGTAATAAGAGAGAATTTATTTTACATTTATTTATTTTTGATACTAAGTAAATGCAATTAAATTTCTCATAAATTAAATCTGGAATGTTTAGATAAGATTTTAACATTTACAAAATATAAAATACGATAAATTAAGTATACAATAGCTTTTTCTTTTAAAACACATTCGGAAAAATAAAATTAAAGGGAATTTTTAAAAAAAAAAAAACTTTAAAAAAATTTTTTGGTTTTCAAAATATTAGATTACATTAAGTAAATGCAATTAAATTTCTCATAAATTAAATTTGGAATGCTTAGATAAGATTTTAACATTTACAAAATATAAAATACGATAAATTAAGTATACAATAGCTTTCTGAAACACATCGAAATATTAGAATGAGACTTAGATTGGTTCAAAATATTAGATTACATTAAGTAAATGCAATTAAATTTCTCATAAATTAAATCTGGAATGCTTAGATAAGATTTTAACATTTACAAAATATAAAATACGATAAATTAAGTATACAATAGCTTTCTGAAACACATCGAAATATTAGAATGAGACTTAGATTGGTTCAAAATATTAGATTACATTAAGTAAATGCAATTAAATTTCTCATAAATTAAATCTGGAATGCTTAGATAAGATTTTAACATTTACAAAATATAAAATACGATAAATTAAGTATACAATAGCTTTCTGAAACACATCGAAATATTAGAATAAGACTTAGATTGGTTCAAAGTATTAGATTACATTAAGTAAATGCAATTAAATTTCTCATAAATTAAATCTGGAATGCTTAGATAAGATTTTAACATTTACAAAATATAAAATACGATAAATTAAGTATACAATAGCTTTCTGAAACACATCGAAATATTAGAATGAGACTTAGATTGGTTCAAAATATTAGATTACATTATCTGACGCAATCTATTTTTGCCATTGAGAAATAAATCTGATTTGAATCCGTCTATTATTATTATAACTAAAACAACAAACTTAGTTATCATGTTCACCGAACTAAAAGTTTCTATCACGGAAACCATGGCGACTGGAAGGGAAAAAGGTTGAGTTGTGTAACCTTGACACGCCGATTCTAATTACTCAGACTATAGTAACATTTATCAATCAAAATTATCTGTTTAACGTTTTAACGTTTATCTGTGTAGATAAACTAAATTTGAGAAAATTACGCTGTGACGCGAGGAATTGCAAAATAAAATACGTACACGTGTTTCGGGGTTACAAGGAACGCCTTTTTCAGCACAAAATTAATTTCGATCTTCGTGAAGCAAGTTTCAGTTATAATGAAGTCACATTTGCCCACGCATTAATAGAAAAGCAAAAATTCGTTTCTATGCGTGCCTTTTCTTTTTTTTAAAGCAATTATCAAAAAAAAAAATCTACATGTTAACAAGTTTAAATAAGCCTCAGAAAATCAATTTAATGCAAAATGTGCATTCGGCGGTGGAATTTTATCATGGAGAAAATATTTGGTTTCTTATCTTTGTTACAATAAATAATAACTGAAATCAAGAAGTAATTTTAAAATTTATTTTACCAAGCATTTATTTTTAATTAATTTTTTCCATGTTGAATTAAACAAGCAAATAAAATAATAAGTAAATAAAATAAGCATTTTTATGCAAAGGTCATTTTTTCGATTAAAAATAGAAATTCAGTATTGAAGAATCAGTATTAAAGCGGGAAAATTTAATAAAACGGCATTTTAAAAAATACCATTTATATTTTATAAGTTACTTCATTTAAATATAATATGAAAAACCGAACACCAGCATGATATTTTATACACATAAATAATAGGTATCTTTATTTGAAATTTAAAATTCATTTGCTTATCGTTATAAAATTTAAAATTACGTGGCTTCAAGTAATACCTCGAATTCTGTAGAACGGTTTTCTTTGCAGGAGCTATACTATTGCCGTGAAGCGATTTCACAGGTATAAGTTGACGGATTTTCAGGGTGTTGCCAGATTTTTCAAAAATGAAATTTCGTCACTTTTTGGTGGTATTTTTTTATTTTTCGGAGCAGTTCGATGATGCAGTACTTATTGATTCCGCCGGATATCAGACGTTCCTTGTATGACTCATACCTACCGGATATTCGACTCTGATGTTTTTGCAAATTCTCTGCTTATTTTTAAAGATCCCGCAAATTCCAAATGCATAGTAAATTTAATTAAAATACGTTTTCAAAATATTTTAATTAGTTAAATTTTAAAAACTAAATTTGACATCCCGGATAGCCGGGTATTTCGTGCAATGGCCGGATTGGATTCCGGATATTTAAAAACATGTATGATACCAATTTCTTCTGGGGTAAGGGGGAGGCGATCCCGTTGCACGGAACATTTTCGTGCCCTGTTCCTAATTTTCGTTACTTTCGTGACTGATTCCCAAATTCGTGACCTGTGTACTCCCTGATTGTGTTTTGTTAAGGCGAATGTAAATCGTGAGTTAAATCTTTCCGAAATTTATGGATTTCAGTAAGGGGTCCCCCCCCCTGCTCGCTATTACTTGCCGTCCTCCATTCGATCGCTTCACTACCCAAGCTCACTACGCTCGCTCACCGGATAGTACTTATAGTACTTAGTATAGCCCCCATAGACTAAACCGCTATCTTGCGATGTTTAGTTCTTTAACGTCTATGGGGACAATGAAAAGAAAATGTATTCACCCACAGACCGCGAATTTCAATACCAATCTTACCACCACAGAGTATTACAGTTAAATTTCAATCTTAGTGGTGACGCCTGCCTAGTAGTTTTCAGTAGAACTGGATGTTAATGACGTAATTGAAATTGGGTTGATTTTACATAATGACACATATAATGCTGACAGTGTCATTGGAATCAAGGGATTCTCTTGAATTAAGAAACGTAATGCTGACTATCCCATTGCAATTAGGCGGTTTTTTTCACTATGGGACACATGGTGCTGACCTGGCAATGCCATTGCAATCGAGTGATTTTTTCTACATTGCAATACATACAATGCCATCGCAAATCGAGTGATTTTTCTACATTTCAATAGAGACGATGCCATTGCAATCGAGTGATTTTTCGATATTTCAATAGATACACTGCTATCGCAATCGAGTGATTTTTCTACATTTCAATAGATACAATGCCATCGCAATCGAGTGATTTTTCTACATTTCAATAGATACAATGCCATTGCAATTGAGTGATTTTTCTACATTTCAATAGAGACGATGCCATTGCAATCGAGTGATTTTTCGACATTTCAATAGATACAATGCTATCGCAATCGAGTGATTTTTCTACATTTCAATAGATACAATGCCATTGCAATCGAGTGATTTTTCGACATTTCAATAGATACAATGCTATCGCAATCGAGTGATTTTTCTACATTTCAACAGATGCAATGCCATTGCAATCGAGTGATTTCTCTACATTTCAATAGATACAATGCCATCGCAATCGAGTGATTTTTCTACATTTCATACCATACAACAGGAACGTATCTCACAAATGCTCAGGTGCCAGTTTTCTGCCTCGACCCCCGTTAACAACAAGATGTTGACTTGCCACTTAACCCTGTAAGGCTTCAATGATTTTCCGATATATATATAATACATAGTTCTTTGGCGGCCGGTATACAGCTCGGAGTACCATCCTGCAAGTGGCTGTTACCATTCTACAAGTGGCTGTGACACCGCTGCCGATTTCTCTGGAAACAGATGATTTATAGCCTTTTCGCAACTGTCGGACGATAAGTTTGCGTGTCACGCCATCAGAATGATGCTTTCAAGACACATCCAAAATTTCACAATCCAACTGCTCCCTTCGTGTCCAGATTTCCTGTCCGTTAAGGGATGAACACCTTTGTTCGTTTATCGACGCTATTACGTGACCAAAACTGGCGGGGGAAAAGATTTCTAGATGTTGACCATCAGCACGCAACTATGCAAATTTATGTGGGTTAATACTTTTGAGCTTGTGGCTAGGATCGTTGTTATGACGCCTGTCATTAGGTTTAGTCCACCAGTATTATTATAAAAAGTTATTTATTAATCAGGACTTAGCATTTGCTTGAATCCATCAAAATTGACCCTTTATCTACCGCATTATGATCTGCAGCAATTTTTTTCACGTAAATAGTTTTTTGGGGTAACTACACTGAAAATTAAGGGATTTACATAAGTTAAACTCGACAAAAGCCAACAGCAGCCCATTAGAAGAAAAAAAACATAAATGAAACACCCAGCCAGTAGAAATTTATTTTGTTACCGCTAACACAAGTACCACAGATTTATTCAACTGGGAAATCAATTACATGTACTGTTCACTTAAAATATCTGCACTGTAAAAAAAATCTCCTGAAAATAACGGAAAAAGTACGGCAGCAGAATTGCCGGAAATATTCCGTTTCTGATAATATTTTCCCGAGATTTGACAGAAGTTCCATTGCTTTTTTATTTCCGTTAGTCAAAATCAGGCTAAGAAAATAAAACAACCGTAAAACGGAAAAGTTCCGTTCTCGTATTTTCAGGACGTGATATTTCCGTTTTTGGAAGGAAAAACCATGTATTGAAGCACTACGGAAATCTTCCGCTAAAATCAGTCAAGAAACACTCTAAAAATTCAGATTTTTTTTAACAGTGGGGTCAAGTCGTTTCTATGTTCTAAACTAACACATGAAAAAAATCAGAGACTTAAGTCTTGAATTTTACCACTTCCTTGGAACAAAAATCAGAAAATTGGAGCAATCTGAACAAAATGTCAGTGTAAAACACAGCATAGGTTTCAAAACTATCATCTTTCTTCGCTAAAATTCTCTTTTTAGAAAAACCTAGCTGAAACGTATCTTGAAAAAGTAAAATTGAAGAGTGTTTTCTTCAAAGTACCATTAGAATATCCGTAAAAATAGTTACTAGATATAATTTTTAAGTGAATGGTACCTATAGGTGCCTTTTGGTAGGTAAAGGGTTAAGCGACGCGTTTCCTTAGTGTTTCAACACAATATGAAGGAAATATTTTATCTTGTATTGTGAATTGAAAAATTGTTTAACCCTTTACCTACTGCATTATGATCTGCAGTAATTTTTTTACATAGATAGTTTGTCTGGGTATTTGCACTAAAAATTAAGGGATTTACATTAATAAAATATTCAGTGTATAAGAATTTATTTATTTACAGCTAATAAGTGCCACAAAGTATTTTAACTGAAAATAATTACATACACTTTTTAATCAAAATATTTCGTCAAATAGTTTTCTAAGCTCTTAACCAACACATTTAAAAAAATCAGTGACTTAATTCGTGAATTTTACCACTTTTCTGGAGCGAAACTCTAAAAAGGGGAGCAGTCTCAATAAAATGGCAGTTCAAAACACAGCATCGGTTTAAAAACTATGTTCCTTTACTCACTAAAATACTCTTTATAGAACCCTAGCTTATATGTATCTTGAAAAAGTGGAATTCAAAGAGTGTGTTCTTGCAAAATACCATCAGAATATTGTTAAAAATGGTTGATGGGTGGAATTTGTAGAGAGGGGTACTTATAAGTATCGTCAGTAGATAAAGGGTTAAAATGTGTAATAAAGTACATCGACACGAATCGTTTTGTTTCTGAAGATGCTGCATTTTTTCAACTCTTCCTTAGGTTTTGAATACCGGTAAAATTAGAAAAAGTACCAGTAAACCTAAAAAAATCTGTTTATTAATCAGGACTTAGCGTGAATTTATCAAAATTGAAAAAAGATGACAAGTTTACCTGGATTTTGTAGCAGATCATGAGAGAAATACTTTTTCCATTGCATTGTAAATTGAAAATTGCTTAACCCTCTGATGCATGAAAGCCTCATATGAGGTGACATACATTTTTGCTTCAAATTTTTATGCAGATTCGTTTTTATGCTGCAATTTTCATGTCGTCCTCATCTGGAGACTCTATACAGTTCTTGGAAACCACAAAAAGTTGCATACGGTATTCGAGATAGTTAAAAGATTAAGATATATTTGGGAGTCCATGAAAGATTCAAGAAAGATGAGAAAACCTCAGTTTCGAATCAAATCTTGTTTATTTATTTTGAAGTGTGTATTACATTACTGGGGACTTTGGTATCATTTTACAACTTCTTATTCCCTATGAATGAAGATTGAATATTCAGTTTTGCCATGTTTGTTATTATATTAAATAAATATGGCAAAAAAGCGTAAAACCTCTTCATACAAGAACACGAATTTTTGACTATACAGGACAAAATTTTCGAAAATAAATTATTGCACAACAATCCTGACATGCTAAAGTAGTTTGTAGCATATGAAACTTTTTTCTATAACACAAATAAATAAATGAATGGATGATAATGTTAAAATGTGTAATAGAATACTTCGCTTGCATTAACACAAATTGTTTTGCTTGTGTAAATGTGCTTTTCTTGTTTTATTTGCTTTTCAAACAGGAGCCCTCTCAGAAAAAGAACTCTCACTTTCGAGGATTATTCTATCGTCAAGACCACTTCGTCATTCACACCGATTCTTTCCTCACGCGATCACGTGACTTAAAAAAGTTATTACACAAATTTCGTCAATTTGACGAAAGGTTTACTTGGAGAATTTTTCACGAAGCCATTTCGTCAAATACGGCGAAAGTTTCGTCAGATTTGATCATGCGCTTCTGAGAGTGAGGAGAACTTTACCACTACCCGTTTTTGACTCACAATTGTTTCTTGAAAACGCAGTTCAGATGAAATTTATTATATCAAGGCATGTGCATAAATCGAACTTACAGTTTATACAAAAAGGATATAAAATAATAAACAAAAACATGCGTGAAAAAACTATTATAGTTTTGCTTTTTCTTCAATAAAAAAAAATTAAATCTAGGTAGTCATTTAACTTATATACATATATGCGGGAGGTATAATTGGCGTCTATTGGATTTCCGAATAACGCACTGTGAAAGCAATGAAATTGGATAATTATGGATAAAATACAACATTTACATCTATTTACGTTACTCAGACCGGTTGACTATTCCAAAAGCTACGACACACACCTTTGGTGCCAACCCCGTCCACTCAGGACCAAATCTTCCGCTTATCTCCTCCCTTGCTTCGCTTTTTCGCCCGATGGCGCTACAGTCGATCCAGTAATAGTCATTGGATCCTATATATATACATACAAAGTAACTTAATTTATTTAATAAATAATCCTCTCAATATTTCTTTTTAAAAACATCTTCCAACACTAACTGTTCTAGAGAATGAACTATAAAAAGGAGTTATAAATACAATTGGTATAAGCAAATTATTAATTTTCCCTTTTTATTATTATTATTATTATTTGTTATTGTTGTTATTATTATTATTGTTGTTATTATTACTTTTGCTGTTGTTATTATTATTATTGTTGTTATTATTATTATTGTTATTATTATCATTGTCGTTATTATTATCATTTTTGTTGTTATTATCATTTTTGTTGTTATTATCATTGTTGTTATTATTATCATTATTATTATTGTTATTATTATCATTGTTGTTGTTATTATCATTGTTGTTGTTATTATCATTATTATTATTATTATTATTATTGCAGGACTATTTATCTAGACAATTTCATAAGCACTGAAATATAAAATGTAAATGCAGGAATGTCTATTTTCGCCTGCATTCAAGCTAACGTCCTAATCTAATCAAGAGGAAAAATTTGACTGTTGTTGCGAGAGAAAAAAAAGGTTTTTTTATCGTTTCTGTAAATGTATGTTTGCATCATATACCAAGGAATAGAAATTGCGTTTTAATCTCAAATGTTTCCTCATGTCAAATAGGAGTTTTTTTTTTTTTTTTTTCATTTTCTTTTTTCTTTCCTCTTTTAGGCTACATTTCCTTATGTTTCATTTTGTTTTATGAAATAATGTAGCACTAAGTAGCTACTTTTTTTCATTTACATGGTTATAAATGACAGCATTTCCAAAATGTATAACTCAACACCATTTATTGATAGCATTGATGTTTAGAGCTTTTCCTCAAAGCAATAAAATTGACCAAAATATATAAATTTTAATTAATGAAACATAAAGAAGCTTATAAATATACTTCACACGCAAAATATTTATTTGTAATTTGTCCCATAGCTACAGATAACTTCTCCTTTCAAATAAAAAACACAAAATTTCTCAGTAATGAGAAGACATGGCGGCTAAATCAAGAGAATGCACCTCAAAATGATGAAATTTTGACTTATAAAACATAAAAATGCCTGAACGCATAAACATATGCGAAACACATTCACTTTTAAATTGCTTCTGACACATTAAATTACAAAACTCTCTATGCGCTGCTGTATGACAATGAAAACATGATATTTAGAAACTTAATTTATTATTTTCTCATTAAAATTGAAACTTCTTGTCTCATTTGTTAGCCAAACTTTGACGAAAGTAATTAAGTTTTGCTTTCGGGTGCATGGCTGGTTTCAGTAAAAATTATCTTCAAGTGTGTATAGCCCACACCTCCAAGGTTCAACACACCGTGATGAGAATAATTAGTTGAATATACGAGGTTGTAAATAAAAACATTTGGGAAATTTTACGCTGTATGACTTTTTAATAAATAGATGGACCACTACATCGTATTTTTTAAATAGTAAAGTTTCTTTTCTTCGTTTTCTGGTGCGCTTTCAGAGCACCGTTTGCAACAAAATGTTAACTTGCCATTTATAGTGCCTTCAGCCACGTTCCCCTCCCCTGGACCGGAGTGGTGGGGGATTCCTTGTGGTGCGGACTGGGTAACTCTGAATCTTCACCAGACTGCTTCCGGCGGATATTAGGCTCTCTTTGTAGACAGACTGCATTACCGGGACAGTAAAGCAGGTAGGAAACTACTATGTTTCATTTTTTCTGTGCTTCAATATTTCCTGGTTTCTTTCAAAGAAAACTGCACTCTCAGAAACGCATACTCAAATCTCACGAAACTTACGTCGTATTTGACGAAATGACTTCGTGAAAAATGCTCAGAGTAAACCTATCGTCAAGTTGGCGAAATTTGGGTAGCAACTGTTTTAAGTCACGTGATCGCGCGAGGAAAGAATCGTTGTAAATGACGAAATTTTCCTGACGATTGAAGAATCGTCAAAAATGAGAGTTCTATTTCTGAGAGTGTGTGCTTGCGTTCCCGGTTTTTAATCTATTTTTAACGACTTCCTCAAACAAACTTGTGCATTGATAGAAAGTGCAAGATTCAAAAGGTGCTCCTTGAATCCGCTTGAGTACTTACAAATCAAATTACCTTTTCTAAAATTTCTTTCTCTAAAAATGAATTTACTGTTGTTTGGTAATTTTTCGCCGCTTCAGAGTTTCGTCAAAAGTAACAACCTTTTTTTTTTTTTTTTTTTTTTTTTTTTTTTTTTTTGACGCATTCTTGCAATATTGTTACAACTACTTCAAATTACTGTTAGAATTCCTTCAAATACCTGTTCAATTTACAATCGAGACCTAATGTTCGTAATTAGTTGATTGGCATGATTTGTGCTTAATTGTTCAAGAGCCTCAAAGCAATAGAATCCGCCAAACAGGTTTTTTTTTGGTTCAGAGCGCCTTGAGGAATCGTTGCCTTTTTGATGGCTAAGAGTCGGGACATATTTCTTCAAAACTCATAATTGAATTGTTATGCATTGTTACTTCAATTATTGTTATATACAATGTACGAAATGTTGCACACATATAGAGCTCTAAAAATCAATACAACATGAAGTAAGCAAAAAAGCCACGTAAATAAGTACAAAAGTTCAATGCAAAATGTAGGCACGTGTTTTGGAATTACCTGGAATACTTTTATGAATGCAAGAGAGAAGGGAGAAAAGGTAAGCAAAGACCCCACAAAAGTCTCGCCAAGAAGAAAAGTCCCTCCAAGTAGAAAATAAACCCGCCAAAGACAAAAAGTCAAACAAGTGGCTCCACATACGGATGCACGTAAGAAAAAGCGAAAGAAATGAAAATAAGAAATAAAAGAAAGCAAAGCCTTTGCAAAGTAAGGAATAAGCAGTGCTGGTTAGTTATTGCTGGGAATATAAAAAAGCCGCAAAAAAAAAGGAAGATCAGACGGGGATGGCAGTACAATTCAGCATGTTTTTAAATTTAATAAATAAAAGCGTATACGTACAATTACAGGTGAACATAGATCAAGGCATGATCATATGATCAACACATTAAAAAAATAAAAATGGCTGTGGTAGCCTAGTGGTTAGGATATCAAGCTTCCAACCGGAAGAATGGTCTCTGTACCCGACCCGTTGAAACCCCACCATGTACACTTGGGGATACGTGCAAGTAAAATCCGTGGACCCTAAACTCCCGAGGCAGTTTCGAGGGACCGGATGGTGGAGAGTTTCCTTCCCTTCACCCTTAGGTCAAAAAAGGAAGGTGGAGTACTTATGGTGGCGCCATCTGATGACATCCAAATACACCATGAGCCAAGTCGTACTTCCACCGTTGTGGCGCTCATTTATAAAAACGGAAGGCGCTCTCTTACAGCCTCAATTCCTGATCACTTTGCGAAACGGAGTTTTGGATACCCAAATATCATCAGAAACAACAACAACAAAACTTTAAATGCATTGTTTTTATTGAGAACCGATGCTGTTCAAGATTTTGTATTTAGCGTTGTTTGACACAAAATTGACGAATTATAAAACATAATATTAAAATTTGTCGTATTTTAACACATTTTTGTAGCAAATTTAAACATCATAAAATGAAATTTTGCACGGACGCTGATCATCAAATCCTGTGCAATAAAATAGAGTAAAATATAATGGCTAAAACAATAAAGCATAAGACATATTTATATCTGATCGATTGATAGGCAGATATGAATTAGCATCAATGATGAGGGACAAGACCCAACACCTAGATTTTGCCTCCCCCCCCCCCCCATAATAAGATGGATAAATACAGGGGAGGGTGTGTGTACATGGAGGGCCACACATGCGGGTTACGAAATCATCATCCCGACGAAAACAGTAATTGGACTTGTCTATGAAGGGGAGATGCTGAGGATGATAAATGAACCCGGAGGGGGACAGGGCAGAGGGATAAAAGGGGATGAGAATACATAGAGGGGAAGCCGCAACTATGACCGCGTTCTGATAATCCCCATCCCCTGACACTCAGCTTTGATTGGGGGAGGGAGGGCCGATAAGGATGTGAAAAGCAGGATGCGCTTGACGGAAATGGTTTTTCTTTTTTAGGGATTTTTTTAGGCTGTGTGGAGAAAATTCGGCTGCATTAAGCACTTGTTATGAGGAATTGTTTCTTGTCAGAAATGAATTATGGGGAATATTTGATAAATGTTTCTGAATTTTGCATTTGAAAATTTTCGAATGGAAAAGTGGGCATGTTATAAAAAATAAACAATGCATATCTAATGTATAATTGTTTACAACATGACACTGTATTGACACCTTTTTTCTGTACGACACATTTTTTCTGTATACTGCATGTAAATTAAAAAATAATTATAGAATCAAAATTTCTAAGTCATTAATATACAATTAGAAACAAATACAGAAGTATTTTAATCTGAGATTTAAAACCGAATAATTTGCACAAATAAAAGTTCGTGATGAAAGAGAATTGTTATTCCAAATTTATTTATCGCGATATGTTTTACTAATACAATCAGACTTCGATATAAGGTCCCCCTGCACAAAAGGCCACTTTCCTAAAGTAAAGACTCATTGAATATCAAGTATGTATGCATCGGTTATTAGGTCTCCCCGCTTATAAGGTCATTTTGGTGAAGTCCCGAGGGGGTGACTTTATATCGAGGTCTGAGTGTATTCATAAAATACATACTCCTGATTTCAAGAAAAATTCCGTACTATGATTTATAGTACTTGCATCCTGTCGGCTTATTAACCATTAAATCAGTAATTATTTATTTATATGTAATTGCAGTAGAACCCCGTTTATCCGAATCCCGTTTATCCGAAAATCGGCTTAACCGAGAAGGCCAATGGGTCTTTTTTTCTCCCATAACGGACAAATCTTCCGGTTTTTTTTTTTTTTTAATTCTTTTTTCATAAAAGGCAAATGGCCCGTTTTTTCCATAACTATCAAAATACTGTCAGTACATGGTAAAATGTATAATACTAAATGTTAAAAACCTTAAAATATTAATATTTTAAATAGAATGTATTGCAACAACTATATTACATTATAGTTCAGAACCGGTTAATCTGCCTGGCAATCCATTCTATCCTGCCGTTGGAAGAAGTTCTATATGCAGGAGAAACAACATGTTGGTTATAAACATGGCCTTTGCCTATAATTCTCGCTTATCCGAAAATTTCTATGGTACCTTGATTAACCGAAAATGTTACGGTCCCGTGCTTTTCGGATAACCGGGGTTCTACTGTAATTATATTTTTAAAAAAATTGAAATTTAAATTTATTCTTCTGAAAAGAAACTCAAACCTTCATATAACCTGTTACTTTAGGATTATACTAGTTGGTCATAAAGCCTTTCACTGATTATAAGAATTAATTGTGAACCGAAGTAGCCTGATCTTCGAAGGCGCCCTTTACACACACGTTCTTAACCGCGCTCCAGCCGGCGAGCCATTCAGATGTGCGTTCAAGAGTGTCCATGTGAATGCAATTTTGGAACGCTTAAGAACGTGGTCAAGAACGACACTCAGATGCGCGCCACCAAGAAATGATACATTTTACATACGTGTTCTGAACCGCGCATCAAAATGAGATGATTGGATAATTCTGCAGGCTTTTGCCTCTGCAATTAAAAATGCCTTTTGCTCGGTTTTGTGTCTGAAAGCCCAAAGTGGTGTGTGTGTGTAGTATGTGCATACCATTGTAATACTTTTTTACGTATCCCGGTAATCGGCATCCATTTTTTCAAGTAGCACCACTGTCGGTGGACCACCAATGCCATTTGCCACTGAGAATTTGGACGCTCAGTTTCCCTAGATGGCGGCACTTGAGCTCTCATTTGATGCGAATTGCACTAGGTATTTAATTTAGCCGAGAGTATCCAAGCCAAACGGAAACTTAAGGGATCTTTAACATGCCGCACAATCATGCGACATGGGCGCCGACGATTTTCTGCATCTTGAAAACCCACCGACTTGGGCCAGGTTCGAACCTGCGATCTTGGGCGTTCGAGACCTGCGCCTTACCACTACGCCACCCTGTCGACACGTCGAACGTTGTTGTCACTGAAATTCCATACACCCCTTTAGGAAACTTCAATGAACTCCACGAGTCTGAACGCGTTCATACGCGGTTAAGAATATAGTACATTATTGCAACAAATTCTAGAACGCCACGTGACTGGCATTCTGGAGCGTGGATGGATGCGTTCAGTCACGCGGTTAAGAACGTATGCGTAAAGGGCGCTTAAGCAACTAGCTTGTTACCAGGAGCAGCGGGCCCAATGCTCGCCGGATGCAGAATGATAAAAACGCTTCTTTTTTTTTCTATTTATTGTTGGCCCCTAAAAGGCATGCGCGATTGAATTTTACTGGAAAGTGTAAACACTGCATTACGATTCAAATGCAGCATTCCGAATTTTCAGAATGACAAAAATGCTCGACCAGTTCAGTCTCGATATGCGGGTCTTTGTATCAAGAGTTGTGATCGTTTACCGCCGTTATAGGGAATGAGAAATATCATAATCTTAAACAGAAGTCAATCGGGATTTGTTCATTCAACGGCCTCAGTAACACAAGGTCGTTGATTCATAACTCATTTTAATCCTTCATAGACTAATCCGATTCCATTGTCTAGACCAGGCGACGGTAACTTTTTTCTGCTGCGGGTCAAAATCAACTAAAATATGTGTATTAAGAAGACGTTTCGAGCCAATGATATTTTCACTATCTGAATTACATCAGTAGTGCAATAATCTCTCACATATGCGTCACTTCTTTTGAACGTATCTGTGAGTTGTACGTAGATTTTCCAAAATATCAAAAAAAAAAAATTATAAAAAAATTAAGGCTATTTAAATTTTATTTATGCTTCATTGACACAAGATATCTCTCAGTTAAGCTGCATATGATTGAATAAGATGCGCAACCTAGTTTCGACCTATGCGCAGTCTGTTTCTGCGCATAAAACGTTTAAGGCAGAGAGCGAATCCGCAAAGATCAGTTGGTAAGAATTCATCTTCTCTTGCGTCGGTAAATGACGTCAAGCATTTATTCTGTACGCAGCTTTAAACGTTAGTAAAATTTTTACAGCGATTGATCATTTTCTTGTTATTTTCGAAACTTGTACTCTTCAAAAAAAAAAAATATATATACAAATGTTAACAGTAAATGTTACCTGTTTTAGCGCATGAACCTGTGAATAAGATTGATGCTTTAACTAACGCAATAAAACAATTACAATATCAACTTTGGAAGAAGAACTTCAAAAATTGTAAGTTATGTAACTTTATTTTGTCTTTTTTGTGTTGATATAATTTTTCACTGGCAATTTATTTATAGAAATAAAGCTATTATTCTACTGTAATCACTTCGGTTGAAGAAACGTTTATAAACTTCAACCACCAAGTGTTAGACAAAAAATACACAGGTAAAAATAAAATACAAGGGCCTCAGTGGCTGAGCGGTCTAAAGGACTGGTTCCGGTGCGTGCCCGCGCACAGTGAAGAGGCGTGGGTACGATTCCCACTTACTCCTGGGTGTATTTCCTTCTTTGTAATTCTGTTGTACTGCCTTGTTCTATCTGTCATATTAGACGAGAGTTTGAGGCATATCCTTGAGAATAAATAGTAAATAAACTCGAATATTAATGTAACCTGAAATGGTCGCTTACAAACAAAAATAAAATGCAAAGATGAGAAGACGCGTCGCTGTTGCGTATGGTGTGAAAGCACCATTATTTGGATTTCGCAAGAAACTGTAGGCATGGGATGATTCTTGAAAAATTTTACTCTCTTGTGATACTTGGGTACGGTCTTGAGTACAAAGAACATGTCGTCGTTTTATAGTAACGTGCGAACTTTTTAAGGCAGCGGTTCCCAATGTTTTTCTTTGGCGTACCACCATTTTTCTTGCAAACCATTTTGCGTACCACTGCTAATATATCTCTATTATATAAAATAGAACAGCGATTCCCAATCTTTCTTTTTCGCGTACCACCATTTCTCTTACAAACCATTTTTCGTACCACTGCTAATATAATTTTATTATGTAGAATAGAACACTAATAGATTATACGTTGATTTTTTTGCCTATACGCTTACCACCTGGAGAGGCTTCGCGTACCACAGTTTGGGAACCACTGTTTTAAGGCATATTAGACGACGATTTTTTTAAGAAAAAAAGAAATTGCTTTCTTCAGTTCGGTGTGCAACATTTTGTGTGGACCGCAACACAAGTTTAAAAACTTTTGCCTCCGCAGTATCAGCTGTTTTGAGAAACTCTTCTGGATCATCTTTATGTTACTCAAAAAGAAAATTTAGTGGCTTTCATGTTGAGAATTTTGCGACCTTAAATCTTAAGTTCTTTCCGTACGCCAAAAAATAAACAAAAAGATTAACGGCATTTTAAATTAATGCTTCAGATTCTATTTTGATTAGAAGCATTATGAAATCGTAAAGTTATTTTCTCGAAATGTTTTTCCAAAAAATTTTTTAAATCAATCATTTATGGCAAAGTTAAATGTTTCCTAAGAGGGAACAAAGAACAAACCAGCGCCATCTGTTGAGCGAAGTGCACAATAATCTTTTATGATTCGCATCGTCAGGAAGGACGGCGATTATCAGGAAAAAAATGACAATTTTTTATCAATCGTCAGAAGCTTCAAAGGATTATAGTTTCAGTAGCAAAAGGAGTAACATAGCCAGCAACATATCAACTAATACACCACGAATTTTATGATGGAAATACAATGTATATGTGTGTGTATGTTTTTGTGTCATAAAAAGCAAATGCCAAAGCGGGTTTGTGGAAGAAAAGCCCAAAATAATATAAAATAAAAACCCAATGTAAAGGCCTTGCTCCTACGCTTCAAAGAACGAATGTATGTGATATACAAAGAAAATATAGTTAATAATGAAAGAATGCTGCAGCAGATTTTTTTTTTTTTTAATTTAAAATATCAGAACGTAAATATTCGAACAGGACTTTCCGATATATAGGTAAAGAAAATTCACTGAGAAAGCTGGCAGGACTTTTTTTTTTTAAACTAATGATTATTTCCGTTTTTGCTAAATACAAATACTTCCTTTTTTTTCTTACTTTCTAATGGAGCTGCGTAGGGTCACTCACCTTTGCAAACCTAGTGAGTCCCCCGGAAATCGGCATCCATTTTTTCAAGTAGCGCCACTGTCGGTGGATGCCATTGCCACTGAGAATTTGGACGCTCAGTTCCCCCTAGATGACGGCACCTGATCTCTCATTTGATGCGGATTGCACTAGGTATTTAATTTAGCCGGGAGTATCCAAGCCAAACGGATACTCAAGGGCTCTTTAACATGCCGCACAATCATGCGACATGGGCGCAGACGACTTTCTGCATCTTGAAAATACACCGATTTGGGCCAGGTTCGAACCTGCGATCTTGGACGTACGAGACTTGCGCTTTACCACCACGCCACCCTGTCGATTAAATACAAATACTTTAATTTCCGTACAATTTATTAAAAAATTAGAGTTCGTACATGCACAAAAAAACTTTCAGGGATTTATAATTTCTCAAGGTATGTGATTAAAACACATTTTTCATTTTAGTTTCGCTCTGGACAGTGAAATTACACTTTTGAGAATTTTCAAATACTTTTACACTAGCCTTTTCACACGTTTGTGCAAATTCTGTTTGCAATGCAACCTAATAAGAAAAACCTCTACATTAAGCGGCGACAGACAAGGAGATTTTGTAATGTTTCCCTTTTAATGTTTTCATAGTTGGGAATTTTCAATAATTTGCTTTTTATGTTTTACTTATTTTGGTGGCTGCCAATGAAAAGTCCACCAAATTAACTTTACTATTTTTAGTTGTGAATGCAGCTCAGAGTGTAAAAATGATTGTGTATCCGTGTATTAGAGCTATAAGGGACCGTTCATAAATGATGTCACCATTGTCCCCACATATCTGACCCTCCTCCTCCCCCCCCCTTTTCGCAAAATCTCACACTTCAACGGACCCCCTCTCCCCCTTTTTCACATGTCACGCTATGTTGCATAAGCAGGGATGTCACATTTCTTGTTACCCCCCTCCCCTTGTCACACTTTGTCACAGTTTTCCGTACCCCTCCCCCTCGAAGCGTGACATCATTTATGAATGATCCCTAATGAACCCCTGTTTCAAAACGACTACGTTTATAATGTTGTTGCTTCAAATGCCAAGGGGTCATTCATAAATGATGTCACGCTTCAAGGGGCGAGGGGGGGTTCAAGAAAGTGTGACAGTTTGTGACAAGGGGAGGGGAGGGGGTGACATCGTACATTTTGATTTCTATAAATAAATTTAAAATCAGCAAATTAAACCTATTTTATGCTAATGTAATATAGCGTGACTTGTGACAAAGGGGGGAGGGGGGTCAAATATATTGAAAAAAGTGTGACATCATTTGTGAATGGTCCCAAATGGGCATCCAAGCTCCCCACCGCTCAGCGACCAGGAATTAAGGCAGAAAGGAGCGCCTTACGTTTAGATGAGCACCACAGCGGTGGAAGTACGATTTAGCTCATTATGTATTTAGATGACAAAAGATGGTGCCATTCCAAATACACCACCTTCCTTTTTTAATCAAGAGTGAGGGGAAGGGAAATTCTCTACCCAGCGGGGTACCCTCGGAAATGCCTCGGGACTTCAGGGTCGACGGATTTTACATGCACGTATCCCCAAGTGTGCATTGGGGGGTCTTCAGTGAATCGGGTATCGAACAGATGGAAGTCCGAGATCCTAACCACTAGGCTACCCCGGCCTCAGAATATGATATATACGTTTATATAAATACTAGTAAGGTCGGTGGTCATACGAAATGACCGCTGTTCTAGAGATTATAAATGTACAATTCCCCCAGTAACCGGAAATGCACATCAAATCAAAGAGAAATTATCAGGTAGAACAGTAAAGTTTAATAAACATATACTAATTTCGGGAAAAAATATTCTTACCGGAAAAAAAAATATCTAAGTTATAATGATCTGCAAAATAAAAATATTATTTACTGTATAATCAAATTGTTTGTGAAAAATATTTATTTAGATCCAACATAATCATCATCAAAACAATAGTTTCAACGAAACTGGAAAAAAGAGCGCGGCCGCTTAATATAAAAAGTGCAGACGGTAAATAAATTAAAACAAGGAAATAAGGATTAAATTAAATTTGCTTTTTCATTCATTTTTAACGGAGATTGCAACTTTAGCGATGCCTCACTCAAAATGCTAGAGACATGTTTTGATTATTAGTCGCTTTCATTATAGAAACAATTGTTGGTTAGATGGCAGCACAATGCAGTTTTCTCGGAGTAAAAAATTCGGAATAAGCTATCTGCGACAAACAGACAATTAAGCTGCTCATATATAAGATTATATACACAAGTCTATTCGAAAAGAAGGATCAGATTTTAAATATTTATCTCTACCAAATTACAAAAGGTTGAACCATTATTCCAATAGTTCGTGGAGAGACAAAAGTTTAAAAATTGAACAGTAAAGGTAGAAATTCCAATCCAGCCGCTTGGGCGCTGTTCCTTGTCATGTTGGTTATGTGTAGTTCCCATTAATGCTACAGAGCAAAAAAAAAGCATTTCGTGTCCTGCTGAGCGTTTTGATTTTTGTCGTGTGAGGGTGCTTCCAGACTTAACCCTTATTCTCATAAACTATCATATATATGCTACCTTTGGTTTTCCCCTACTTTCAATTTGTTAAGGGACGTCAGCGCGCATGTTGCATTGTTATTTGTTAACAGGGTTCACACTGGGGAAAAATACAAGGTGGGATTTTCCTCCTTGATCAAAATTTTAAGTGGGATCTTTAAAGTTTAAGCCTAAAAAAAATTTTTTTTGAGTGGGATTTTAAAAAATATTGCGGGAATCGCGCGATCGCGCGGCCTAGCGCGAACCCTGTATTTGTTAGCCCTTATTCTCATAAAGTAGCATACATGCCACCTGGAGTTTTCTCCTGCTTTCTATTTGTTAACAAATAGAAAGTAGGTTAAAACCGCAGGTAGCGTATATGCTACTTTATGAGAATAAAGGTTAGGGCGACAAACACTATATTCTTGTCTTTTCTCATCTGCGCAAGCGCAAAGCTTACTTTTGAAGGCAAACATATGCCCTGCGCTTGCGTAGATGAGAAAAGGCAGGAATATTGTTTTGTCGCCTTTGGTGTGAAAGCACCCTAACACATGATGCTCATAGAGAATGCATAAAATAAAATACGGTAAATTTTCTCTTTCTAGGAAAGTTGAAATTGTGTTTATATCTTTTGTAGATTAGAAGAAATAAAGGCTTGAAATCTGATCCTTCCTTTTGCAATAGCCCTGTATAAGGCTGAGAATGATTAAAAGACAACACATACAAATACAAAAACAAAAGTAACGTCAAACAACAGTCACAGAGCCCAGCTAGGCTGGTCCTAGTCAATTTAACAGCCCCCAATGAACATCAAGAGCTTTCTTAAACGTTTTTACCCCACCGCAACTAACAGTCGCTTCCGGTAAACGATTCCGCCTACACTGGAAAAAAAAATTATTTAGAATATCAGCAATAATTTTGAACTAAGTTTCCGTACTCATCCACAAGTGCAGCGACTCCCAGTATTTTTCCTTCGCGTACCACCATTTCTTTTGCAAACGATTTGCGTACCACTGCTGTATACATATAAAGTAAAATATATAAAATTTATAAAATATATTTTTATAACAAACTTCTAAAACAACCTTAGAAATATCTTTTTTTTTTTTACAAAATAACTATCACGTAAAAAAAGAAAATAATAATAATTAATGAGAAGGTTGCTGTTACATGGCATATACAAGCGAAGCTATATCTAATTCAGTAGAAGTTAGTTTTAACCTGAAATTTGGCTCGACACTTAACTTGCTTCTATATATTTTTTTGATAAATATAATACTAGAACAAGAAGTTACGTCTAGAACTATACGAGCCTACTTTCCCGTATGCATCAACTTGAAATTTATAATCTTGCTAAATCTCTCTCTCTTTCTTCCTCATTTAGCTTTAGTTCTTAATTTTTTTCAAATATACCTTTTTCAACAGATAACACATATTCATTCACTCACTCATTCATTCTTTCATTTATTCAGCCATTCATTTATTCATTCTTTCGTTTACTCATTCATGTGTTTATTCATTCATTTACTCATTCATGTATTTATTCACTCATTCATGTGTTTATTAATTCATTTACTCATTTATGTATTTATTCACTCATTTATTTATTTTTTCACTTTTTTTCATTCATTCATTCATTTATTAATTGATTCATTCTTTCACTCTTTCATTTATTCATTCATTCGTTCTTTCACTCATTTATTTATTCATTGAGAAATATTCTTAAAAATCCTAATAAAAAAATTTCATAGGAAAATAGGCTCGTTAGTTCTGGATGAACTTTCTATCTGTACAATGTTCTACGTTATAACAGCTTTCCGATAAAGTTTGTTCCAAGCAAATCGGTCCGTTAGATCAGGATTTATATAGGATTGAAATTTCCCCGTAAGCGCTATGTTAATTTTTTTGAACTGTTCAAAAATGAACAAAAACTGTTCAAATTAATATTTCACGCCAAGAGCTTCCTTTAGTAAGCTTGTTTATTGGAACTTGGATCTTGTTCCCAGAGTTTACATCATTTGCTTCATTTTCGCCCATAGGCACTAATGTTAAATTTTTTTGAACTGTTCAAAATTGAACGAAAAATTGTTCAAATCAAAAAGTAAAATATGAAAATGAGATGTTTTCGCCGAGATTTTTCGAATGCAAAAAAAAAAAAATTTGAATCGGACAATTAGTTCAAAAGTTATTAGGAGGGGACAAACCGACAGACACACATTTTCCCCGTCTCACAACCCTACTTTCAAATTTTTTATTTTTCAGTCTTTATTTAATTACTTCATTTTTTCTTGACTTTCCTTTATTTTTAACGATATTTTCCCGATACATTAAGCCTTCTTTCATGCTTTATTCTTATTATTTTTACTTTTACGGGAAAGTAGGCTAAAAAGCAGTTTCACGAAGATAAATGGTTGTGACCGGATTGAAAAACAGCAATGCTTTTCTTGAACAATAACTGGAATTCATTTTTAACTTTGAGATAAAATTCCCCGAACAGAATGAGGTGCCTCTGAACAGAACTGAACAAGAAGTTCCTTCTAGAACTATACGAGCCTACTTTCCCGTATACACCAGCTTCAAATTTATATTCTAGCTATCTCTCTCTCTCTTTCTCGTTTAGATTAAGTTCCTAATTGCTTCAGATATACCTTTTTCAACGGTTAATACATATTCATTCAATCATTCATTTCTTCAGTCATTCATGTACTTATTCACTCAGTTATTCATTCATTATTTTGCTTATTGATTTAATCATTCATTAATTCAAAAATATTCTTGAAAATCACGATCGAAAAATTTCATAGGAAAATAGGCTCGTTAGTTCTGGATGAACTTTCTATCTGTACATGTTCTAAGTCATAAGAGCTTTCGATAAAGTTTGTTCCAAGCAAATCGGTCCGTTAGATCAGGATTTATATAGGATTAAAATTTCCCCGTAGGCAATATGTTAATTTTTTTTAACTGTTCAAATCAATATTTCACGCCAAGAACTTCTTCCTGTGAGCTTGTTCATTGGAATTTGGATCTTGTACCCAGAGTTTACATAATTTGCTTCATTTTCGCCCAAAGGCGCTAATGTTAAAAATTTTTGAACTGTTCAAAATTGAACAAAAATTGTTCAGATCAAAAATGTGGAAATGAGATGTCCTCGCCGAGATGTTTCGAATGCAAAAAGAATTTTTCGAATCGGACAATTCGTTCAAAAGTTATTAGGGGGGACAGACCGACAGACAGACCGACAGACACACTTTTTCCCCATCTCAATACCCTACTTTCAAATTTTTTATTTTTCAATCTTTATTTAATTACTTAACTTATATTTGACTTTTCTTGATTTATAACGATATTTTCACGATACATTAAGCTTTCTTTCAAGCTTTATTATTTTATTTTTTTTTGCTTTTACGGGAAAGTAGGCTAAAAACTGAAAATGTGGTGCCTGTAGTGTCTAGCAGTCGAGTCGCCCTGGTACCCACACGCGCCCCGCGCGTTACACCTAGTCTACCGCTCACATCACTTTCGGTTGACTGATTCAAACAGTATTTTAGATATTTTGATTTTAAATTTTCTAATGTTTTAATCTTTTTTAATCTCTTCTCTTTTTTTGTTGCGTGCACGCATACGGCCTGGAGAGGCATCGCGTACCACTAGTGGTACGCGTACCACAGCTTGGGAACCGCTGCACTAGTGGTTGAGTTCCACTATTGAAACAAGTTTAATATCTTCAAGATATTTATTTGTTTGTTTAACTAACGTAATGTTAATTCCAAATAAGAATTTTTTTTTTTTTTTTTTTCATTTTTCGGCTTACTTAAATTTTTGTCTGTGAAATCCAGCAGATAAGCTATCGCGTCTAAAGGATTCTCCCCTGAACCGATCGATTTGAATTCACATCTGACTGACCATTTCGTCACCTTTCCATCTTACAAGCAATTTCTTGGCGGGATTTCCCCGTCTAATGAGCTGCAAAGATCGGGGGTCTTCGATAATGAGATTCGGGGAGCTCGAGAGCGCCAGAGCGTGATTTGCATTTGTATTTTGCTGATGAGGATTTCGTCTCATTACTTGAGACATCAGTGTATTGTTGACTTCGCCGAATTCATCTGAGCAGATTGTAATGAATAAGCGACATACATTCCCATTCAAGGATCAATCACAATAGTTAGCTTTGCGTGTATTTTTAAGAACTAGGTAAGCACAAAACAAATTACGAGAAATATGTATTTATTAAAAATCATCGGCATACATTATAAATTTGTAAATTTGTGTTCAATGCAATTATATCAGAGTTGCCCACCGTGGGGTTCATGACTGCGCCATTGAGATTTGGGGGGGGGGGGGTTGTTTCAGTTGCTTTTGGGGAACTTGGTTGACTGATTTCTGGGGGTTGCGTAGTTTTAAGGGGTGAACCATCGCTCTGAGGGGGGTTTGCACCGCTGATTATATCAAAACATCAATTCAATAGTATTTACACAGTTTATGCAAAACGGATATGAACAAAAACATACGTTGTACCATTATCATATTTTTAATTTTATGCAATAAAAATACAGGATGAACTATAATTAATCATTTACTTGATTTCTTTATTAATCAATCCCTTTATAATTTGCTTTAACAAAAAGCTTTCTAGCACAAATTGTACTAGAGAATGAAATTTGACAATTAATTAAACTAATTAAAAATTTTATAAAAACGTAATTTAGACTAGATTTGTAAGAATTTTCGTTGGAAACTGAGAAGTGAATGAATCCTCCTTTTGTGTCTCCAGGAACCCCATCTGTTTAAAAACAAAAATGCATTGTGTAAGCCGAAAAACGGATAACTTATAAGAAAATGAAGTTTTAGGTCTTTTTTGAGGTAAATTGTTTTCCATTTTTGCAAATTTCAAAAATTGTGGTTAAATTTCATAATGTAACTAGAGCGAATATTGTATTCAAAAACATGTCATGTTTGCCACGACAACGTTAAAATCGAAGGTCGACAGGGTGGCGTAGTGGTAAGGCGCAGGCCTCGTACGCCCAAGTTCGCAGGTTCAAACCTGGCCCAGGTGGGTGGATTTTCAAGATGCAGAAAATCGACTGTGCCCATGGCGTATGATTACACGGCGTGTATAAGATCTCTTGAGTATCCGTTTGGCTTGGATACTCTCGGCTAAATTTAAATTCCAAGTGCCGTTTGCATCAATGAAAGCTCAGGTGCCGCCATCTAGGGGAACACTGAGCGTCAAAAAAAATTGCGGCAATGGTACCACACCCACTGTAGTACGCCTGAAGGAGTTGGTACCAATTTCTGGGAGCGCACTAGGTCTGCAATGGTTAAGAATCAATACACGCAACCCATTTGAACTCAAACAAACGTTAAAATCGAATTATTGGGGCCGTAGAACGTTAAGATATCGACGGAACTATCGGGGAATTCATTTTCGTCTTACAAATGACCAACTCTAAATTGAAATAGACCTCTCATTCTTGACCAACCGGCTTCGCGCGAGAGACATTTTAAAACTTTTGTACGAAATCTTGGTCACAAAGGTGAAATGACTTGCAGACCAAAGTAGTGGCGATTTTTAAAAGTATGAATTTATCTTATTGCACGGCTCAAACCTAGGACAATACGTCAGGTCAATAATCTGATGTGATTTCAAGGGTAGAATCAAAACCATCGGCCAACTAGGTGTTTACATTCAAATTCGATTTTAAAACTCAATTAATTGTCATCTTTTGAAACTATTTGTGAACTAATAACTTCCTACTTATTTAGAAGTGTTGTGATGTTTAAAATATAAACCTTATGAGGTATTTTATGCCTTTCAGAAACTACTCCCCGTCTTCACCTATTCCTGATGGTCAGACACCAACGTAAAATACTTTCAATTTCATTCTATAAGTTGAAATTCTTTAGACCACTCATACTCTCAAATCGCCGTTCCTTTTATGTTCTGCCATTCAATGCCTTTCCTTTGATTATTTCATAATTTTTTAAACGTCTTTAACAAAAGATATGCAGTTTTTAGCAGCAGAAATTTTATGCATGACGAAAAAGTACATGTTATGTAGAGGGACTTCTCAGCGATTGATCTGTATGACTAAGAAAACAAAAGCTTACATCTCTCACACGCAAAATGCTTAATACAGTTGAACTTTATTAATACGAACACGGTTAATACGAAATCACGGCTAAAACGAACATTTTGTTCATCAAGTTTGGTTTACTATTTAATCGCACTAAATAACCCACGCATATTACGAAGGCTAAAATACAAATTTCGCTAAGACGAACAACATTTCGGACCTATTCACGAAAAATTTTCTCGGTTGCTATATAATTATTTTTTTAAGAGAAACTGTTGGTTATTTTAAGTCATTGTAAACCACCAAGTACGTATCTAATACAATTTAATGTACCTAAAAAACAACTGACCGTGAAGGATTTTTTCTAAAATTGTTAAATTTTAAAAGGTAAAGTTCACTTTTTCTCAATGTGCTAGTAAGATTTAAAAGTGTATATTAGTAAAAATAAATCATTTGTTTTCACTACTAATTTTACTTTGTATCATAAAAAGTAGTAATGATTTTTAAAATATAAACATTCGTTTCTAATAGCTTTTTTTACACAATTTTACGTATTCACGGCTGTTGCGAATAACGGCTGATACGAACGAATTCGGGAAATTTTTGGCAATTCATATTAAGCGAGTTCAACTGTAGTTCGCTTCTTTGGTGAAAACTGCAACTTTTGTTCAAAACGATTCAGTATTTCCGAAAAAAATGAAGAAAAATCTGTTCACAGAGTTCATAAAAGGAAAAGCACTCATACTCAAGCAGAGCAAAAGTGGTCCAAAGAAACTTCAACTCACGGACTTATATTGAAAGTATTTTACATATTTCATCATCAAAGAGGAGTGGAGAGAGGAAGTAGTTTCTGAAATCATGAAATGCTTCATAAAAATGAAATTAAAGAATTATTTCAAAAATGTACTGAAAAAGAACTGTAGAATAGTTTTGTAACAAAATTCTTTAAAAACTACTAAGGTGTCAATTAGCCCCGTGCCCTTTGCTTTGGACCTCTATCATGTTAAGTAGCAGTGGTTCCCAATCTTTTTACAAGTTGTGACACCCATTTTACGAAGCTAAAAAACCGCAACCCCCTTCATATATATACGTATCTATTATATAATATATATATATATATTCAATGCAAGTCTGTTGACAGTGGCGGATCCAGAAAAAAATTCTGGGGGGGGGGGGCACAATGTGGCTGATGTGCGTGGTTTCAGCTTAAAAACAAAATAGAGGGGGGGGGATACAACTCCAGAAACTGTGATCCGTCTTAATTTCCAAATATAATTTAATCAATTATTTAATTAAACTTAATTGATTTATTAAATTTAAATTATCAATAAAATTTTAATTAATTATTCCCTAATTAAATACAAAAAAACACATTTTTTTTAAAACTGGACATATATAATAAAGGAATATATACTGTGAAAGCACTTATTTTCTTGAGCACTTTTTTTTAACTTTTGGTTTTGTTCATATATAATTCGCGAAATTTTCAGCTCGCAAAATCACCAATAACTTCTTTTTCGCGAAAATTTAGGGGGGGGGGGGGTCAAATGGAGTCTTCTTCAAGTCTATTGAAGATTTAACGTGAGCATAAATCAACTGTCTAAGTGATTTTGCAGGTGTCTGCTTCTTTCTGTCTTAGCAATTACCCGGTTATCTCAGTTTGTCACATAGAATTGAAAGAATAGAAGTCACATAGAAAAGAAGTTTTATCGCTCCATCTGCAAAATAGTTTCTTCTTCCTCGTTTTTAGCGTAAAGGAAGAAAAGAAAGTCAATTCTTTCTAGTCCTTACCTAAAGCGTCTGGAGGGGCACGAGCCCCCGTGCCCCCCCCCCCCCCCCTGGATCCGCCACTGTCTGTTGACACAAACAGATCCCAAACTGCCTCAGAATCCAACGCCACTGTAAATTTCTTTATTTTAGTGAACTTGAGCACTGTAAAATAAACTACTTTACAAGATTCAAAGAGACAATCAAAGAGACAATAACAAGATAACTTGTTATTTGTGAAATAACAAGTTATCAAGGGAATTGCAAGAACAGGAAAGAGCACTTTTACAAACTCTATAAACAGACAATTGTTGTTTCCTTTTTGAGACGGTACTAGTGTCTCGGCCGGGCCGGATTAAGGCAGGGTCATACGGGGCAGTTGCCCCTGGCCCCCACATCTGAGGGGGCCCCAAATTGAATTGAAAGTTTGTATTGCATAAATCCATCTATAATGAACTTTTTTTGAAACGAAATATCGCTACAGTGTAAAATCCGTCAGTTTTATGTTAGCTTCTTCATTAATCTATCGTATGAGCTCAAAAATTCTATATTTCGTAAATCCATGGCTTTCAAGGGAAGAATTCAGATAAATTTTCGCAATTACGGTGGATAAATTTGGCCAAAATTCATTACTGAAGTTGTGAAGCAGAAGGGGGCCCCAAATAGGTTATTGCCCCGAGCCCCATTTAGACTAAGTCGGGCCCTGTGTCTCGGTTAATAGAAGATGCTAAATGTTTAGGTGGTTTCACTGAAAATGAAATCCTAGTTAAAAATGAAACCCAAAAATGCTTTTGTACTGCATTTAGTATAATTACAAACACAGTTAGGCAAGTGCCCAATTTTTTATTTAAATACTTTTCTTGTAACATATTATTCCGAATCCCAAATAGGGTCCTGACTTCTTTTCTTCTTCTCCAATTTACAATGTTTTGTTTTTTTTTCCCCTGCTTGTTTGCTTTTTACGGCTGATTCTATGGAGCTTATTCTAGGGAGGGCAATGTTCTCCTAAAATAAGTCAATTATGCTTAATCACTTTTTGTTAGAATCTTTAAAAAATAAAATAAAATACAAACTTTGCCGCCCTGCGCTTGAGCCCTGATAATGTGTAATTCAGATATTATAAATATGTAACTATCAAGGCATATTTAATCTTATAAGATTTAAATTCATCTCATTTAATTGGAGACAACTATAAAACTATTATTCATAACTGAAAACGATATCAGTTTTCGACATCATCTTATTTTGTGAAAATACTGCACTTGGATATTAAAATTTATAATATGACAATAAATCTGATGCTAGAGGGTACCAACTACTAATTCCATGCATCCAACATAGTTTTAACTCGTAAATGTGCACTTAATTATTAAAAGGCAAGTTCAGATTTTGTTAAAGTGTGAAACATGAAGACCAGAAACTTTTTAATTCTTCCTTTTTAAAAAAATGAATTCCACAAATTATTTACAACAGGATTTTGTACTTGTTTTAACAAGTATCCCATAAAGCAAAAAAAAAAAATAAGCATTTAATATCTCATATTATTAAGTGTTTAGTATGACATCATTTATTGCCTTAAAGAAAGATATGATTTGGAAAAATTTAAGATAAAAAATACAGCGTGAAGATAATACAGCATTAGGATAAACAGAGCAGCAATACAGCATTAGAATAAGCTTCAACAAAATGCTTTGAAAGATAATTCAATTTTTTTTCTTTAAATTTTTGCACTTTAAAATCACGAAATAATAAAAGGTGGGAACAACACAGAATTTGTCAAGACATTGCAAATATTCTAAATTCTTTTGTCTACCTTGGAACCCAAACCAAGTTTCTGAAGCATGTAATCAGTAATGAGTAAATTCGCTAAGACTATTAATGCAATATCACAATACAGAAAACAATACCCCAGCATGTTACAGAAGTATTGTTATTTTATCTTAACCAAATAAAAATGTACCTATTTATTAAAATTCTAATATGTCCAGTAATGTTGAAAAAAATGTAAACAAAATGCTCATTTATGGATCTAATATAATAATATATGCAGTATTATGCGCAGAAAGCTCCTCCACAGAGGACATCAGCAAAACAAAAAAAAAGACGGGAGTCTTCTAAATTTTTTTCTTTCTCAGTATAACTTTATTTACATATAATCTTATTTTTTAAAAATAATAATAAATAGTAGTTGCCAAAATGGCCGGATTGATAGAATTCTGAAATTTGGATGTCCAGATAATTTCAAAGATATAAATACTAGACAGCTACAGAATCCACATACTTATCATGGGCAATTCTTAGCGGAAAAAAAATCTGAACTTCACACAAAACTTTCGGAAAAAGTATGCACCATGAATTTAAAAATAAAGATTATATAATTAGGTGAACACGCCCACTTCCCCCACCCCAAAACACAATACCATTTGTATATATGTATATGTTAATACATATAAAAGCTCTAAAATAATCCTTCAAATAATTAAATAAAAGGTCTAATATTAATTACCAGAAATCTTTTTTTTTTTTTTTTCAGAAACGTTACAGTATTGAAAGATTTTTTTTTTAATGGTACAAAATATTTTGCTTGTCCGGAGGTAGAAAGAAAAGCTGATATTGTTCGTCAAAGAAATCTCAAGATTAATAAATTTTAAAAATTCCAGGATACCTTTTTTTTGGAACAGGTTTTCGAAAATTTTTGGAATGTCGGAGAATTTCGGATTAAGATCCCTCATGAATTATACTGGGATTGTATATGCAAACCAATGTTTGAATGAAATATTTCATTATAATAATAAAATGAAACAACTCACAAAGATACAGAGTTCAATTTTTATTTCACATTTAATTACAATACTGACAGCAAACATAAAACTAACAACCATATATATATGTACAATACCCTAAAATGCAGCACATATTCTCCATCCAACTCTCACAATGGAATGATGTTAAAAGTTTTATACAAATCTTCATTTTTTATACATGTATCATGTCAATAAATAATTCTAATTACCTGCTATTTATACAGCTAATTTGAGAAATGAATAACTTAATTTTATTTTACAATGTAAGTACAGAAGATAATGTTTACTAACTGATGTATTTTTTTCTCATTAAAAACAATGTTCATAACTTAAAATTACACATCTCAAGTTAAAAGCAGGACAATAATAATTTTATTGGGTTTTTTAAACGCTAAAAAATGAGTAACACAAATACTGTGATTGTAATAGAAAAATTGCTTTAAATGCAATAGTTTGGGATTTGAGATTTTCAAATTGACAAAAACTTAAAAGCATTTTGATGCACAGCTTAAAATGCTTGTAAAAGGTTTAAAAACTTGTCACTTGAGAATTCACCTTTATACATCATCTCCTCATATCTAAAAAAGAAGAAATGACAAAATTTTCACAATTATATTAACTTTTTAATATTTCATGATAACATCACACAACTTATATCACTTAGTTCAAAAGTTAATCAAATCTCTAGATGTATACTTCATACCCCAAAAGTAAGTACCTCTCAATAACATTAGCAACAACTAAATTCAATTTTTAAAAGTAAATATCCTATTAAAATTTAAAAAATACAAAAATAAAGAGATTTAATGTAAAATGTGTCGAAATAAATCCAAATTCATTAAAAAAGAAAAGAAAGGAAAAAAAAGAAAAGATACATTTAGATGATGCAAAATGATTAAAATCTCAGACACAGTATGCAAATTTCAGTGAAGGACATGTTTGGTGGTTGCATGTATAAAAAGAAAAAAAAGTTTTTACCAATGCATTGTAAACAATGTGAGTACTCGACTAAAGGCTAAAACTTTCATTATGTCTTAAAAATTTGGGATTGTAACATTATTTTTTAAAAAAATGAAATACATTTTTCCTTTAAAGATATTTTTTAGTTTGTTCTCTGCAAACTTTTCCCCTCATGGTCAACTTAAATCTAAATTACTGAACATTTAAAAATAAAATAATTATTTTTTGTCCCATTTTTGAGTAATTTCAGAACACAAAGATTTTAAATACATAAAGTTTTATTTATATGTTTGAAGTGTATTTAACTTTTAATGCTTTTTAAACACTTATTGTGGTCTGGCCCAATACCACATGCATTTTCTTTCAATTACTTGAACATTGCAAACCGTAATCAACATTAATTTCTGTTTTCCCCACCTCCAAGTCAAATTACTACTCAGTATACTTAAGGCAAAAGCAAATAATTACACCAAAATAAAGACTAAGAAAAACCCCCACTAATTTAGAGAAAATTTAAAAAAAAAGATTTACATTTTTGAGTGATTCCTGATGCTCAAGAATGTTTACACATTTTGCTACACATTGAAGTTCAAATGTATATCTGAATTGATGCCTTTAAATACTTTAATTACATTTAAAAGATAACATACTTGCAATCATTTATAATTGTTAGAAGTAGAATTTTTCATTAATATAACATGAATACATTAAAATGATATTTAAAAAATAAGTTAATAGTTACATTTTCAATATCTTCATCTCCACTAACTTCATCAAACTCAATGATGTTATCGTCTTCTTCTTCATCACCAAAGTTAACAGTGTCATTGATTTTAGCTGGAAGAAAACAACAACATACATATAAATAAATCACATAAAATAAATATTTAAGCTAAGGGACAATTAAAGATTTGAACTCAAATCATAAAGTAAAAGGCATTTCCAAATTTCTAAGATAAAAAAAAAAGTACAAATCTGTCGACATAGTTTAAAAGCAAATTCTCACCATCAGACAGTAAAAGATGATTGCTCATAGACATATACTCATAAAAACAACAACAAAAAAAAAAACCCCAACTGAACTGGGAAAATGTCAAAGTTTTCCAAAATGCAAACTGACTAAAATTTTCAAGTTAAAATTCCCTTAAAGTAATTAAATTTTTTTAAACAAAATTATAACAGCAATATGCTGGAGAAGATTTAGATAATCTACTTTCAAATGGCTTTCTTGCAAAACATACTGAAAGAATAAGCACTAAATATGCGTTCATTTATAACCTTGTGCTTTAATTTTTACCACTTTCTTGCTTTCCCCTTGCCAAAGTGAAAAACAAGAAGTATCTGTTCCCATAGATGGGATTATGAGGTTGTTTAGTAAATTGGATTGTCCTTTATAATTAGCTTACAAAATCTCATGTTTGGATTACCACAATTTAATGAACAAATTTAACAAAAGTTTAATCATAAAGCCCCCCCCCCCAAAAAAAAAAAAACTAAAATAAATAAATAAAATATGCTCTTGAAAAAAGAAAATATAATAACAAGATGTTCTTGAAACCAAAAGAAAAAGATGCTAACAAAAAAGATTTTGAAAAATGCAAAATGATAAAAAAAATAATAAGATAATTAATAAAACAAAGCAAATATAAACTGCATTATCAATTACTTCCTAGGTTTGGTTCATTACCAATAATAGTAAGCATTCAATGGATGTGTAATACTAATATCTAATAATTCTAGAAATTTCAAGTTATGTGATGTAAAAATGATATTTAGAATAATAATGCTCAATCGCTTAAAAGTACAAAATAAATTTCAAAAAAAGTTAAACTTAATTTTAGATGGTAGCAGGTTGAGTAAAACGCATTTTATGCTCGTTTAGCCATGGGATCATTCATAAGTGATGTTACGGTTCGAGAGGGGAGGGGGTTTGTGAAATTGTGACAAACTGACAAGGGGAGGGAGGTAACAAGAAGTGTGACAATATGCTTATGCAACATAGCGCAACAGGGGGTAGAGTCCATTGAAGTGTGACATTTTGTGGCAAAGGGGAAGAGGGGGGTGAATATAAAGGAAAAACGTGACATCATTTATGGACGGTCCCCATGATGAAAATACAAATACAGTAGAATAGGAAAGTTTTATTCACTGCTCTCAGTCATGGATAAACATTAACAAAAAAAAAAAAAAATTGCACAAATACCAAGAAAGAAATACCACAGTATGATAGATATGCAGGCAATTCATGTACTTTACAAACATAAAAAAGAAAAACAGAAAGACTTATTTCAAAGAGTGATGAAAGACTTATTTTAAAAAGTAAAAGAACAATGTTTCAAAAAACAATTGCTTTAAAAATAATAATAATAATTAAAAAAAAACAAACTTACCATGTTCAGGAAGTTCACCATATGTTTTGAGATTTCTGGCTTCATCAGGATTATATTTAAGTATGACATCAGCCTTTGCATCTTGATAGTCTCTTAATCCAACAAGAATAATGTCACCTTGATTAATCCACACCTATGAAAATATTTACATAACATTTTTAGCCTATTTTCCAGTAAAAATTAAATATAATAATAAAGCATGAAAGAAGGCTTAATGCATTGTAAAAATATTGTTAGAAATCTAGAAAAGTCAAAAATAAGTGAAGTATTAAATGAAGATTGAAAAATGAAAAAGTTGAAAGGGTTTTGAGATAGGTAAAAAGTGTGTCCCCCCCCCCCCCCCCCCCCTAATAACTTTTGAAAAAATTGTCAAATTCGGAAAATCCTTTTTGCATTTGAAAAGCCTCGGCAAGGACATCTTATTTCCATATTTTACTTTTTGATTTGAACAATTTTTCATAGAATTTTGAATGGTTCAAAAAAATTTAACATTACGCCTATAGGCGAAATTGAAGCAAATTATGTAAACTCTGGGCACAAGATCCAAGTTCCTATGAGCAAGCTTATTGGAAGAAGTTCTCGCGTGAAATATTGATTTGAACAATTTTTGTTCATTTTTTAACAGTTAAAAAAAAGAACATTAGCGCCTACGGGGAAATTTCCATCCCATACAAATCCTGATCTAACCGACAGATACGCTTGAAACAAACTTTATCGGAAAGATATTACGCTGTAGAACATGTACAAAGTTCAACAAGAACTGGACGAGCTTATTTTCCTATGAAATATTTTGATTGGGATTTTAAAGAATATTTTTGAATAAATAAATAAGTGAAAGAATGAATGAACAAATGAGTGAATAAATGATAAAAAAATGAATGAGTGAGTAAATGAGTGAATGAATATGTATTAACTGTTGTAAAAGCAATTTAGAACTAAAGCTAAACAAGAAAGAGAGAGAGAGAGAGATAACTAGATTATAAATTTGAAGTTGAGTGTATACAGGAAAGTAGTCTCGTATAGTTCTAGACAGAACTTCTTGTTATTATTAATATTATATACCTACTTATACAGTAAATGAGAGCAAAGAGTGCACCTTGAATGAAAAAGGGAGAGAGATTTGAATAGGTATGCAAGGAGACATTGATATTTTTACAACTCAAACATAGAAATATAAACTTACATGATCAGGGCTGGTGAAATACGGTCGCCTGATTGCCATCGGCGACCAATATATTTTAACTGGTGGCTGATTTCAGCTTTTTATCAGTGAATTCAAGTTTTTAAAAATATTTAACAGGAATTTTTTAACTTAATTGGATCGTTTTTTTTTTATGGCTCGTAACTCCCAATTTTTTACGAATTTTGCACTTGGGTTGCATCCGCTTCTGTAAAACTCTTTTGTTTTTGTTTTATGTGGGATCCTGGTGCTTGGAAATCAGTAATTTTGTGCGTGCTATTATTTTTAACCATTCTTATAAAATATCTTCTGCTGCAGAGGGTTTACATGATTGACCTTCAGTGGGCCGACTCGAAATTTTCAATTCAGTTGAATCCAAGTTAGTTCAAAATAATACAACTTGTAAAAATGAACATTAAATTTTTGGAAGTTTATGTTAGCTTTTAAAGAGTTCAGAAAAGGAAATTGAGCTAAAAATTTGATTGAGATTGTTTTGCAAGGCTATAGAATATAGAAATTGGGGAAGTCTAGGACCTTAGCAAAGTTATGCGAAAAATGTTGCTAGTTATTCAAATTCAAGAAAATGTTTTCCTTATTTTTAGCCTTTCTTAAATTGTGGGGGATCAAATCAGTTCTATAACTATTAAATGCATATCCTTATTAATAATATTATGATAAAGAAAATATTTTTGCTTTAAACATTTCCATTTCCTTTATAATAGGCTGTATTATATAGGCCTTTAGAGTTTGAATTTTTTCACTTTATTTAGCTATATTGATCATGGATAATTCTTGGTACAAAAAAATATTCTGAACTCAATGGCGTACGCAAGGGGTTAGGGGTTTAAACAGCCTTGAGCTCAGACAAAATGGCAAAAATAAAATAATAATAGTGGGTTACTACATACTCAAATTTCTTTTAGTAGTTTCAGAAAATTATGAACCCTTGAAAAAATTCTGCGTACGCACTGTCTGAACTTCACACACAATTTTCGGAAAACATATGCCCCATAAATTTAAAATATAAATTATTTAACTTAACTTGTCTCCCCGGTTTTTCCCACCTGGGAAAAATTTTTTTAAATGGTTTTATTGGTAAAATCAAATGAATGTTGATAGAATTATTAATGCATATTATGCTCATTGACTCACATTTTCAAAACATTCTTTGTAACTGAATGCTACCCAAAAATGAATATTAAATAATGGCATTAAAGAAATTTATATCAGCCTCACATGTCTGTCATTTTTAATGAAGAAGTTGCATGCATTTGCCATACTAAGATATCAGACTTTAGCTTAGTTTTTCACAACAAACATGTGCATCATGTGTGTTTTGTATTATCTTGTGTCATGGCTACCATTAAATGCTCTAGACAAGAGAAAAAGCCATTTTGTTCGATAGCAAGGTCAACAATATTGTGTAAATATTCAGGCAGCTACCTTGAAGTTTTTATTAATCGGTACACAGAATTTAGTCCCTCTGTAAAGTATTTATTTGTTTTAATACTACCACATTGGCATGTATCTGTAAGGTTTCAAAATAAATACAACTATTTCTTGAAGTTCATGCGTGGGACTTAGTACAATCTATGAGTGCGACGATGTAGTCAACTTTAGACAAGGGACCAAGATCTCTTACCAGCCGAATTCTCTTTACTTTTAAGACTTTATCGCCACAGAATCCAGGTCCCTTGTCCGCTCAAAGTGATTGACAATATCAAATCGCCCCTTATACTCAAGTGAAGAAAGTCCCAATCCTGAACTTCAAGAAATAATAGTATTTATTTTTAAGTCTTACATCAATGTAGTTTAGTATTAAAAGTAAATACTTTACAGAGGCACCTAAACTTTACAAGGTACTAATACAAACTTCAAGATACCTGTGACTGATGATATATGTAATACTAGCTAATCTCCGAAAGAACATCTGCGGGCTCAACAATTAAAAATAAATAAATAAACCACTTTAAAATTTGAACAGCTTCAGAAAAGATCGCTAAGATATAAACATGTGGATCATCGCTTGAGATAAACGAGGTGTTGATACTCCAAAGAATTTTAAATTCAAAATTGAGTTATGAATGGAAACACTTTTTAAAAAATAGAAATAAATTTGTTAAAGTTCGCGTTACGATTATAACTACAAATATAATGCTACTTTTTCTATGCTTAATCAATAAACAAATTTTTAAATATCATTTTACCATAGTTTGTTTCTTGCATGATGTCAGTAATGTTAGATATTTATCTCGTGCTGTTCCCATGCAAATTAGTTTTATGCACATCAGTTGGGGGCGTGCTGGTGTGATTGACGACAATATTTAAGCCTTATTTTATGCAGATTTAGTACATAAGAATTTGAGTGATTACAATCTGGAAGAGGTAAATTTAAAAGTATCAAAAACTATAGGGAAAATAAGAAGTTTTTCAAATTTCAGCAAAATTTAGCTTAGGCAAGATCGAAAGATATGTACCGATTCAATTTTCGTTTTCAACCAGTTTTAGTCAACCCAATTCGTAAATTATCCACAGTATCATCAATAAAAAAATTTTTTTTTGTTTGGCCTACCTTTTGGATACTGCTCTCGAGGAATTTCTTACTATGCCACTGCCAGAAAGATTTTATAAAACCTTAAATTTTGAACAGGAAGAAATATTTCGAGACAGCTAATTTCAAGATCACTTTATGTTACAATAAATTAGAAAATAGCATCACAATCCTAAGCATAGGACAATCAATACTGAGGAAAAATGATTTAGTAAGAAATATCTTGATGAAAAAGCAGAAGTACAAATTACACAAAATTCAGCAGCATAATACACATTATACAATTACCTTTTTCCTGAGTTTTCCTCGGATGTGACACAACCTTTTTATACCATCAAAGCAAATTGCTTCTAACCTTCCATTGCCAAGCATTTTTACTACCTGTGCATATTCTGAAATAAAGTAAAAACTTTGTTAACAAACAACTTTCACAATACAATGTTTACTACGTACATAATACTTATAAACAAGCAAAGCTGAAGGAGATCTTTAATAGCGAATGCACATAAAAGCCAATTATAGAAAAAATAATCTTATAAATTTTTTTAAAAATCATAACTAGAAGCATTTTACAAGAATTATAACTATGAAACTTTAATACCAATGTTATTAAAATAGCTGATTAACTAAAAATATGAGAGATTGTTTAAAAACAAAAAAAAATGTGAAAAACCAGGAATTTCTTACTGATTTTCATACATGTAGAAATAATTTTAAGATTTTATTTTCTCTTCTTGAACATCTGACAATACAAGCGTGCTGAATCCCACATTTAGGGTTAGGTCAAGTATTTCTTATCATTTGTATTTTAGCATATTATAAACTAAAAACTAACGTGGGCACACAAATCATTTTATATTTGAGTAATATGCAATATTTCCATAATTAACTATGAGATAACATTACTTACGATGTACTTTACCCAACAGCTAAATAAAAATAGCATTGTATTTTAGTAATTTATAGGTGTAAGTGGATAAAATTCATTTATATGAAGGGCCATTTCACAGTATTTTCTAAAAATGTAGAGTCCGCAACATGACACTTTTGTTATAACTACGTAGTTTAGTTTAATTATCACTAAATTTTATTTTCAAATAATGTGCTCAACACATTATTTGAAAATAAAATTTGGGGATAATTAAACTGTAAATTACGTAGTTATAACAAAAAAAGTGTCATGTTGCGGACTCTACGTTTGGACAAAATACTGTGAAATGGCCCTGAATGCAATTAATATTTTATAGTATGAGCAGATGTCAAGAGACCAAAACAATATCCACTGAATTTCAGTTTTTCTTATTTATAACCATGATAATTTTAATTAAGAAATAATAGCATGCTAGTTTTTGAATATGTAATTTAGTATTTTATTAACATAAATATTTACCAATTTGCTAGTTAACAGATTACAAAGATATTATTCTAAAAACAACTTTATATTCAAATTGTATACATTAATGGATCAAAAGTAAATGTAACTAGTTATTCCTTTTCTTAATTAAGTATATTCTACTGTGGAAAACTTCATAATAAAATGCAATTGAGAACAATCAGTTGAACAAAAGATATTTTAATCATGAGGTATAAGACTTACATGGATTGAAGAATTATGTTATTAATATGTAGTCCAATTACACTGTTATCCAATCATTTATTTACTGTTTGAAAAATTGTCAAATGGTATTCTTAGAGTCGAACATTCGTCCACACTACTTCAAAGTATCACTAGATTCAAAAGTGTTGAAAGCATGAGAAATAGATAAGGATGAGAAGTCCAGTCAACCAATTGGCAGAATTTGAGGAGGTTGAGCAGAATTCTCAGATCAAAATTCACAATCCACTCTTAATCTTTCTTTGCAATTGTTTTTTTACATTTATTACAAAACATATAGAACTAAAATGGTTTGGGATCAACATTTGACACAATTTGTAAGCATGCAAAAAATTGGATACTTTCCGAATGCCCTCCATTTGGAACTTTAGGTTAAACATATTTAAAAGAAATTTTACCCAAAAGCAATATTCATCAGAGTGTTAGAAATACTGCAAATAAAAAATTACATACCTTGTCCATCTTCTTTAAATACCAGTTCTCTCTTTTCAGCCTCATTTTCATTCTTGCCTCTTCTCCTATTTTTACCTCCCTTTCCTAATTTAAAATAAAAAATAGTTTTCAAAAACGTCATCCTGATATAAAGCTTGTAATACAACATATTTACTAAATATATAACTTTGTAATGTTACGTTAACAACATGCCACACATTTCAGGGCCCGCACTAAGCATTTCAAAGTGTTAGCCAGTAAATTAGCCAAATTTTAAAAGTGTTAACCAAACTTCAAACGTTTTAGCCAAATACTATTTTTAAAAAATGTAAATCAAATCTTCGGTTTGCCAGTATTTTCGGTAAGTTTTTGATTTGCAGTCGAATTTAAAACCGGAATATAATCGTGCAATTCTTGTAGTTAGGAGACCTACTAATAAGATGGGTCTCTGGCCTGGGGCAAATTGAAAATTAAAGTGAACACAAGACTAGCAAAAACCATTAGTTCGGACTGTAGGTTGATTTATGTATATTTTTTAATGAGCCCCAGCAGGAGAGTAACTTGAAAGGTAGAGCTCCAGCCCGGACCCGGGCTTATCTCTAGTACTACGTACCCCTTGTGATCTCAGCCTAATTTTTGGTACAGGGGTAGAATTGTATTGTGGCATTAAAATAATTTGTTTTCAAAATTTTGAGCATGCTGAGGGGACATTAAAGGTCAAAAGTTACAATGCATGACCTTGAAACTGAAATTTGTCATAAGAAAGTCCTGTAGTACCTATATCAAAAAAAGGTCTAATATCATTAGCTTTCAATGGTTTTTGAATTTAAAAGTTAGTCATTTGTAAGGGCATACTTTTAATTTTTTCAGCACATTTTGACGTTTTTTACATGCTTGTATCTCTCACTTTTAGGCATAAAAATTAAAAATTGGTGGGAGTATACTTACAAATTTGGTATGTCCTTCATACCGAATTTGATTAAAATCAGAAATGGTGAGGTAAAAAAGTGATTGATCTGACATGGAATTGCTCTTGCCTTATTGCAATCATCTCTAAGCTGACATAGGGTTGTTTATAATAACACCTGTGAATGTAAGCTTCAAAAAAATACAAAAATTGTCTACTGCTTTGGTACTAATTGTTTTAAGCTTTGCTTTTTTAACATCAATGTCTTATACCTCAATTATCAAAACTTTTTTTTTCATGCGCTGAAAAAAATCACAATTGGCGCAAATTCCCTTTTACAGGTCAACTCATTCTTTGTTGATCACGAGTATATGAGGAAAATATGAGGAAAAAAATTTCTAGGTCATGCATTACGAGGGTTCCTCCCAACAAGCCTACTCTAAAATCCATAAATGAATTTCAAACAAATTACAATTAACAAAACATAAATATTTGCTGTTTTCACGAGGCAAGATCAACAATCATAACAGGAAAAACTAAAATGTGAATTTATTAAAAAAGTAAAGACTTTCCCAATACAAAGAAGCTAAAGAAAATTCTACATGAAACAGGGAATCGTAAAATAACATATGCGAAAGCACTTTCAATAAAAACATAGTTGATCATCCATGTATTTGTCGCCAATTGCAGAAGCATAGCAACGCATGTCAAACCATATTGCTCCACATTTTTATCACTTTAGAGTACGGTTTCCTGCATTTAAAACACAAAAATAAATAAGTAACTAACAGAGTTCTTACCTTTATTCTTCGGCATTATTCTTGATCAGTAATTTAGCGAAATTGAATCTAAATATTAAAGGATATTTAAGGCTGCTGAAACTAACAAACACCATAAACGATGAAAACGTAAGTAAATAAATATCGATTATTTTCAAAAATTTACAGTTGCATCGATTTAAGATTTGGAATAAATATATAATCGCAATTCTTGAACGTTTGAATTCAGTAAATATTTCAAAAAAATAAAATAAATAAAAATATAGTGACTTGCCTATATTTTAAAATAGAGTTGAAAAATTCAGCTGGAGGTTAGAGTATCATGGAGTATGAAATAAAGTAACTGAGGATCCTAGCTGCTTCTAGCTGCTACCTCTAGCGGTGATGGTGAAAAACTAAATTGAGCTGTTCTAAATAACTTGAAAAAAACATCAGGAGTAATATTTAAATGTTTTAATATTCTGGTTCCAAATGCGTGTTTATTCGATGGATTATTGAAGAACGAACTTTTGTAAAATAGAAACTAGACACTGAACTAACTTTTAAAAACTTGAAATACCCACATATTCCTACTCTCATTTCTGTCCAGTACCGGATCTTGAAGCTTTCCGTGGCGGGGCAAAAGTTAAAAATGCTTCCCCCTATCCGTATTGCTCATATTTCACATCACTTTTACGCACTAGCTGTTTTTTTAAAGGAATTTTTAGTTGGGGCCATTATAAAGCCATGAAATTTTCGTTAATATTCCCATGGCATGGCCCCTCCAGTTTGACACTGAGGGGACGGGGGTAGAGGTTAATTAAAGGTATGAAATTCTGAAAGTTGAAGGAGATCCGGGGGTTTCTTCCCTGGAAAAATGTTGAAAACTACGTATATGCTAACTGATGAACTTTGATTGCTTAGGAGACGCACTTGGGACTGAAAAAATATTAGGTTGTTGTTACCAATGCCACTTGGATATCCAAGCTCCCCTTCGCAAAGCGACCTGGAATTAAGGCAGTAAGGAGCGCCTTCCGTTTCAAGATGAGCACCAATGGTGGCAGTACGACTTAGATCATTATGTACTTGGATGACACCAGATGGCGCCACCACAAATACGCCACCTTTCTTTTTAGACCTATGGGTGAAGGGAAAGGAAACTCCACCCACCGGTACCCACGGAACTTCAGGGCCCACGGATTTTGCATGCACGTATCCCCAAGTGTACATGGTGGGTCTTCAGCGGTCCGGGTGTCGAACCCGAGATACTCCGATCCGAAGCTCGACATCCTGACCACCACGGTCCAAAAAAGAAATGCTAATTTTGTTGAAATAAAATATTAGGAAAAAAGCAGACAAAAGCTTTTTAAATTTTTAAAGCTTTTACTCAGAACAAGATTATCATTTATTTAATCCAAAGGGCAAGACGAAAACCCCCTAACGAGCGCCCATATCGAAGAGCCCATGCGTCTGACTTCTGCGTCTGATGCTTTCAAAACTTGTAAAAGTAGAACTGTTGTATTTTTTGAGCATGGCATGATTTTTATTTCACTATCACAAGCTCCTTTCCCAATTTTTTAATGCACCGGAAACTTTAAAACATTTTATGCTATCGACATATCCGGAATTTATAAGCGACACTAGAGATGGTGGGAGCACTTTTAACCCTTAACTGGGCAATTTTTTTCACCACAAGTGTTCCTAAAAAAGAATATTTTTTATTGCATATAATTAAAGTCCTAACTTGGTATAAAATTAAAATTAAAGATTTTTTTTTAATTTCATAATTGATGAATTTATGCATTTTTCTATTATATAACTTTATAACACAAATGCCCCTGAATGACTCTCTTTCAATCAATTAATAATACAGCCAAATCAAAACAAGAAAGGCAGAAATATCAATGTCCATACGCTGCGCAGGAAAACCAGTTAAAGGGTTAACGTTTGAAGTTTTTTCACGAAAATATGCAAAACTAGTTGTAACTGAGATCATGATTTCAGGTATTGATATCGTAGTTACTGATGGTACTTTTTTTATTGCTTAATTACAAGCACCCAGCCCCCCTCCCCCCTAGTTATCAATTTTAATTTAAAAAAACTAGGGACGATTATCTTTCCTGCCTCAATAACTGGGTAGATTGGCCCACTATATTTGGGGTAGGTTGGCGCTTGGCGCAAATAATATCTTGGGGAATACAAATAGTTTGGCATGCTTCAACACATGGGAATTAATTTTGACTTAGTATATAGATTATAGTCATTTGTTAAGTTTCTAGTCATTTGATTATATATTTCACTGAAGAGTTTTTTTTTTTCCTTAATCAGAAAGCTCAGAGAAATCTCTTCAGTGAAGATGCAGCAAATCGTCAGCGCCCAAGTGGCATGATATGCGGCATGTTAAAGATCTCTTGTGTATCTGTTTGGCTTGGACATTCTCGGCTAAATCAAATTGATGGTTCAGTTTCGCATTATTAAAGCTCAGGTGCTGCCATCTAAGGGGAAACTGAGCGTCAAAATTCTCAAGTGGTAATGGCATCCGCCGAGAAAGGTGCCGAATAAAAGAATGATTTTTCTAGTTCCTGGGAATGCACTGCAAATCGTAAGGAACTAATATTCAACCCCAATAATTAAAAAAATTCAGATTTCTCAGGCCAGTAAAAATAATACATTCCATTAATCCTGAAAACACCATTATCTATACTTACTATACTGTATAGTTGTAAGGAAATAAGTGAACGAAAAATTTATATACAAATGAAACTAAAAAATGTAACTTTTTTTAGTTCTTAAAAATTTATATTACATAATTAGTGTAATACAAGGAAGTCCTTGATGCACACATGAGGTCGTTATAATCGATAATGAGTTTGACGAAATAAAGCTTAAATTCGTATTTAAAAAAAAAATGCGGGGTATGGCTGTGTCATCGACACGGCCGTGTGTTGTACGTGAATACGTTTATGTAACGGGTTATATATTTTAAATAAAATATTTTTATTTATGTATTTAGAATAAAAACAAGGAAACAAATAATTATTGTGTTACAATATAACTTTAATAAGTAATAACTTTATAGTTTTGGCTTTTCGACGCGTATAAACCGACATTATCTATATATTTTTGATATTTTCCTAACACCTTATTATATTCACTGTCACTACTTTAAACTAATGCTTTATATACAATCGATAGATTTTGACGACAGCTGATGATTGAAACTTAAACGAACATCGTAGCTTCTACGAGTCAAAAGCTATACTAATTGCAAATTTCGATAAGCAGAAAAATAACCTCAACTTGTCCGTAATGAATTCTTTGATCCTTTAGCTATCCAGTGGTATTATTTAATTTTGGATGTAGAGGGTAGATTCGAAACCTACAACGCTAAACTGTATCCCCCGATTTTGTTATCATTAGCTTTTTTGGGTTGCTCCCTTATGGTAGCAAATTTAAAGACGTATTCACGTCAAAAAGTGTGTAACCCGCTACTTTCCTCTTCCCTTTTGTAGCAAATAATAATAAACATAGAATGTTACTCTTCCCATTCCAGTTAGTTAGACTAAGGACAGGAACGCTAAACGTGTGTGATACATCTACTAACTCTCATAATTTACTTTATTTTTCTACTTAGAGTGCGTGCAGATTGAACCATTTCAAGCTAAATATCTTGCTTCTCTGCCCGTTTGATGTAGTGAAGGGAAATGGAATATTTTAAAACCTTGAAGTCAAAACAGTATGAAAAGCATTAGTTTTCCATTAGCAATCAAATATTCGTTATGAAATCGATATTTCAATTTTTCAGAAACAGAACTAAAACACCATCTGGATCACAGGTTTTAGGAAGTTTTTTTTACTAAAAAAAGTATAAAACATTACAAGATCACAAAGCACACATAACCAGAAATTACATCACATCAAATATGATCTTTTCAATCAGTGAGCATAATGGTAAATCACACATTAACAGAATTTAATAGTATTAACTGAATTGTCTTTTATGAGTTATCTTGCGACACCGATGATACAGCATCCAACTCTGGCTCCGGCATTCCCATTATTTCTGCTGGCTTCGTTGCCACCTCTTCCAAGGTCATCCTGTCCCCCATGTACCTAAATAAAAAAAATATATATATATGTACATATATATAAAAATATATATATATATATATATATAAGGAAATGATTTGAAATTTTCCTCAAAAAGAGCATTTCTGGTGAACCTACGTTACATGTGTTAAGAAATAATTTTTAAATTTCGTTATTTTGAATTGGCAGCGGCTGTTAAATTAAAAAAATATCTTGAGAATGCTTTGACTGATCAGAAGATTGATAACTTTTTCGGTCTTGTGTTTTGTTATTGTGTTGGTCCTTTTTTGTAATAAAATTCTGCATCACTGTGCTGATTCTTTTTTAATGTAAAGTCTGAACAACATGTACATGTATTACAAAAAGCATTGTTCATTGTATATAATTCTTTTTTTTCCAATTGACAAATTTAAAGGTCTACCGTGTTTTTCAATGCTAAGTATAGATGCTGATTAAAATATCGACGCCAATATAAATTTGCATTTTCCCAGAAAAACATCGAGCTTTTTCACAACCGCTTTAAAATTTTATTTTGAAATGACCGAGATTTTGCCGCCAATTTTCTTAAATTAGAGGGAAAGAGAAGAGCTCACAGCCTCTTCTCAACGAGACAATGTTCAAAAACTTCTTCGAATTGTTTTACCTGCTGTAAAAACGATTCACCATATTTCTATTAAAAGTTAGAACATTTTCTATTTGGCATTCAGAATGACTGTTTTGTCAAGATATTTTTTGCATATTTTGTTATCTTATAATATGAATGCTTCAATTGCCTGAGATCAAGAAAATCATTTTAGTTTCAGAACGTAAACTCTTTCCTGCTGATTTGCTAACTTCAAACATATTTCATTGTTGTAACAATTCACCATTCCTACAACCATGGCCTTATTTACCATTAGGCCCGGGCCTAAGGCCCCCACCTTGAGGGGCCCCCCTAATTTTGGTCATTATTATTATTATTTTGTAATTTAAAATTTTTTAGAAAATTATTTAAAAATATCATCTTTTAAAAACAAACTGTTAGTGTTTTGTTGCTTCACAGAAATTTTGTATTATTAAATTATTTTAAAACCACAAGAAATTTTGACTTTGGGGGCCCCCAAATTTTGATCTGACAATTTGAAATTCGAAAACAGAAATCAATTTTGCACTTTGGGGGCCCCCAGATTTAATTCAAACATTTTGTAATTTAAAAACAAAATCATTTTACACCTTGGGGGCTCCCAAATGTTAGTCTGACTCTTTGACATTTGAAAAACAAATTAGTTTTTGCGCTTTGGGGACCCCCAAAATTTTGGTGTGACTGGCAAGTTTTACAAACACATAGTGAATGTTATGTTTAAAAAAAATTTGTTGCGTGAGGGGCCCCCAAACATGAGTTGTGCCTATAGTGATTCAAAATGTAAATCGGGCCCAGCCTACAACAAGTAATCGACAGTTAAACTAATCCAAGCTCCTGTAGAAGTAGCAATAAGCAAGCCGTCTCAGGTTTTGAGCGTTCTTTCGATGGTAAAACATGAAGGTGAAGATTTCTTTAGAAATATTAAACTACGGTGCGAGGGCCGTGGTATCCTAGTGTTTAGGATGTCTAGCTTCCAACCGGAAGATTGCGGGTTCGATACCCGACCCGCTGAAGACAAACCATGTACACTTGCATGTAAAATCCGTGGACCCTGAAGTCCGAGGTTACCGGAGGTTGGAGAATTTCCCTTCCTGCCACTCTTGGGTCAACAAAGGAAGGTGGCGTATTTGTGGTGTTGCCATCTGGTGTCATCCAAATACATAATGAACCAAGTCGTACTTCCACCGCTGTGGTGCTCATCTTTAAAACAGAAGGGCTCTCCTTACTGCCTCACTTCCTGGTCCCTCTGCGAAGGGGAGCTTGGATACCCTAAGGCCCCTATTGAAGGGGCTCTAGGATACCAAGGTGAGATTAGAAACCAACGACAAACTACGGTGCAAAAATAGTAAAGATTTTAACTGGTAGCGATGAGATCTTCTTTCTGTTGTAATCAAAAAGCGCAATGAGTGAAAAGTAGTTTCGCAGGTTGAGCAAAAAAAGAAAGAAAGAAGGAAAGAAATAAAAGAAAAGAAAAAAAAGGGCTCACTTACCACTATTGCTCTTCCCATGATGGACGTGGGTCCGCATAACCGCATTTGATCGCCAACAATACTCACATCTGCAACTCCAGTCCGATCTGCTTCAATATTCCCTAAATCACCTACATGCCTAAAATAACAATATCAGTATGAGAGCAACACCAACAACAGCAACACAAATTTTGAATACGTTTTGACGCATTTTGTCATTAAGGATTTTTGATAAAGACATATTAATTTCTTTTTCTTCGTCGTGTAAGTTCTTTTCATTCAAGGGATATGGGAACGCGTAAATAATTTCGCTCAAAGGAGATATTGGTTAGTATTTCGTAGCCATTATTGCGAAACGAAATTTTAGGAATAAAGTCTAACGCAAATAGTTGTGTTACACTCTACAGGGTGGCGTAGTGGTAAGGTGCAGGACTCGTACGCCCAAGATCGCAGGTTCAAACCTGGCCCAAGTCGGTGGATTTTCAAGATGCAGAAAATCGACTGTGCCCATGTCGTATGATTATGCGGCATGTTAAAGATCCCTTGAGTGTCCGTTTGGCATGGACAGTCTTGGCTAAATTAAATTCCTAGTGCCGTTTGCATCAACAAGAGCTCAGGTGCCGCTATCTAAGGAGAAACTGAGCGTCAAAAATTTCGGCAATGGTACCACACTCATTGTGGTGCCGCTGAAAGAGTTGGTACCAATTTCTGGGAGCGCACTAGCAATGGTTGAGGACCAATACTGCAGCCCTACTAGAAAGATAGAAAGAAAATAGTTATGTTACATGATATCGAGATAAAAAAGATCTTTGATTTTATCTTACTGCAGCTCATTTTATTTTAAGGTAACTCATTCAGTACATTTTTAGCACAAAACGGTAGCACTCCCAATCTATCCAATAATTTTCGACTCCTCCGAACTTCTTTGTGATCGCGTGCTTAGAGACAACAGTTAACTATACCCAAGGGTTGAAGGTGTGATATTTGCTCCTCCACTTTAAGCGCCAGATAAGAAATTATTCTTTCAATTTTCAAACAGCAAGTGTAAAATTGGAAAAATACTAGAACATCCCCTTCAGTAGATTTAAAGCAATGAACAATTTGTGATTTCTTAATAATAATTACACTACTATCTGAAATAAAATCTATTACTATCTGATACCAGAAAAATGATTTTTGAGCACTCATTCTAATTAAAGATCAATTGCTTTTCCATTTAATAATTGGAAGGGTTGGGGGGAAGTTAGTTTGGTAATTTTAAGACTATTTTTTAAACAATTTAAAAATATTTAATGCTGTCGTCTACAGACGAAAGTCGTATTTTTTTATTCGAATAACAAATATTTGCAGAAATATACTTGCAATAGAAAAAAAAATATGCATAAAAAAAAAAAAAAATATCACCGTACATTTTTCATAGATTTGATTATTTAAAGGCTATTTTTTGATCAATTTAAAACTCTTCTGAGTTTTAAAAAATATATAACGACATAACTAAAATGTTTGTAATAGAAATTTGAAGAGGAATTGCTCATAGCTTCAACACGTTTTTTGCTGCGTAGGGCCAAAAAAAAAAAAAAAAAAAAAAGAAAGAAAAGCAAAAAGAAAAAAAAAGCTAAGCGTAAACAAAATAATATATAGTTTGCATGTTTTTTTTTTTTTTTTTTTTTTTTTTTTTTTATGCATGAAGTGGGGAAAAGATGCGAGCGAAGAAAAGAAGGAGCACCCGTAAACCTAAAATTGAGATTGGCTGATTGAACTCATTTGTTTTATGAATTTTAAAAACTTGAAACGCTTTACTTTTACTGCAAAAAAAGAGTCAAGCATTATTAAAGATCATAAGAATAACGATAACGAGCACAAACGTTCCCTTTTTTTCCCCATTAGAACAAATTTTCCCGGAGTAATGTGAAATCACAAAGAAATCGTCCTTTCTTCAGCAAAATACTACATCCGCTCCCGTATATATGGGTTTAAAAAGACAAATTTACCTTGCCACAACGTCTGGGGCAAATGTGACTTCAAAACTGAAAATTTTGAAAAATAATATTTGACCAAAAAAAAAAACTCCAAAACAAAATTACACATGGTTTTAAAAGAAAATAGTACAAGTCTATGCATGAGAAATTGCAAAATTAGACTAGCAATAACAAGTTGGCAGTTTGAGGTCAAAATTAAATTGTGCTAAAATGTTGTTACACTTACCAAAATTCACACTAATCTATTTTCACCGCATTTAAAAAAAAATTTTCTTGCAAATTTGGAAAGTTTTGGATTTCTGAAAAGTACTGAACTGATGGGGAAAATATACGACATTTTTGGAATCGGAGCTGAAAAATACATTAGACTCAATCTAAAAAAGCCACAACTATAGCAGTTAATGTCATTAATGTTGGAAATTGTTGTTGGCCCAAAGAACACGTTTCTTTACTTTTGTGTGGACGAGGTTATTGCTATTATTCTTTCAGATGACAATAACCGACGAAGATATACAGCTATATTTATTCTGCTATCATTCTTGTAACCTGAGCGATGAGAAAAGACGACACGAATGATATCGTGCAAGACGGTTACTTTTTTCGTGTCACGGCCTTTCATTCGTGGACTATTCCAATCAGACTCGCACTACTTTACTCATTTTGAAAGAATTCCTGCTAAATTTGTACATTTACAGAAATTATAAATAATTTCGAGGAAAATGCTCTGTTCCGTATTAAGGCACCCTTCGGAATGAAGTGAAGAAAGGTTGTTTATAACGACCTCTTGCGAGGAGCGTCAGTTGTCGTTCGAATCGCACGGATCTATCATGCATGTGTCTTTAGTTTTCGTTTTGGTTAGTATAGTATGTTCAGCATCGACTTGAAATAAAAAATCAATTATCCACCAGTCTATTCATTCTAATTTGAACCAGCGTACAACTCGACGGAGGAGAAAAATACATGCTCTATCTTTCGAGAAAAAAGCAACTCATTTAGAAGACAAATGATTCAGGGAGATGCAATGGGACGTGAGAAGAAAAGAAAGAAGATTTTTGAGTAAAATGAAAAATTACCACTTGATCCCCTGCAGAACATCTACAGGATATAAGTTCGATAATAAAGCATCAGATATTAGAAATTTAAAAATAAAAAAATGCTGTATCCTCCTGAGACCTGGCATCCAATAAAATTGATGTTTTTCTTTTTCTCCTTTTTGTGACAGATTTTATTTTAGCAAGCAGGACCTGGACTGGAATTATAAAGGAGGAATAGGAAATCACTTTTTCGGAAACGGTAGTTTATTTGTTTACAATATGGCAAAGAACAGAGTCAAGTTGGAATTCTGCGCTCTCGCGGTTGTTTTGATTTTCACATTTATTTTTCTTTTTTAATATTGTTCTAGGATTTTTATACAAGTTTGATCTCTTTTCTTATGTTATAAGTAATGAATAAAATTTTGTGTTTATTTATTTTGTGTAAGTATCGCATAGTTCTACTGTAGTTATGACCTCAACATACATTCAAATGGATGTGCCCCCCAGAAAAATTTAAAAATTCAAGTTTATTATTTTTTGAAAAACGTCACTTTTAATGCCCAATTGTTCAGTAAAACTAATAGTTGAGCGAATATGTGTATTTTATTTTACTCGGGTCTCAGGAGGTTATAACTCGAAAAGCTCAAGATAAGCTAGCTAGATATAAACTTGAGAATGATCGCTCGATATAAACAAACTAAAGTGTTGCCACTCCAAAGAATCGGAAATTAAAAATTCAGTTTTGAATGGAAATATTTTTTTAGAAATATAAATAAATGTGTTAAAGTCCGTAAGTTACGATAATAAGTACACATATCCTGTTACTTTTCTATGCTATCCATTAAAAAAAAAAAAATTAAGTATCGTTTTATTAAGTTTGTTTTTTGCATGATGTCAGCAGTGCCTGATTACCGCACAGGCCAACTAGGCTGCAGCCTTGGGCCCCAAATTTTAGGGGCCCCCAAATTGTAAGAAAGATTTCTGAAAATATCTCTTAAAAGATAATTTTTTACAAAATGGAAAGATTTCTAAATTCATTTAAATGGCGAGCTAAAAGTATTCGCGTAAGCAATATAAACTATGCACAATCAGATCAATATCTTCATTGACTATCATGCTAAATAGTGTCCTTTAATCGCTGAGGTATCTCGACGTTTTTTATTTATTTAATATTATAAACAGTAAAATTTGAAAATTCAATATGTGTATTCAAAAATTTTGCTTGTTTAATGAATGACACAAAACTCATCTTGAATAAAAACAATATAGAATGCAGAATAGTAGGATGTCGTATCAGAAGTTGCTTCCCCCCCCCCCCTTGCCAATTGGGTGTGAATCCAGTATAAATAGAATAATCTCCAAGCTTATTTAATTTCATACTTTATACCCAGTATTTTTACTTTTCGTACCACACGGGGACCCCAAAATAGTGTTGTGCTTAGCCCTCCGACTGTCTTAATCGGGCGCTGGATGTCAGTATCATAGGCGTAACTAGAGTTGGTGAAAGGGGGGGGTCACCCTAAAAATGTACAGACTAAACACCAATAAGAAGTGCAAAAGAGTTGAAAATTTACTAGTCATAAATACTTATCTCTAAAGATATACTCCGTGTTTCTTTCAGGCATCTCCCGGGGGGGGGGGGGAACTACCCCCTCGGCGCAAGTCAACTCCTCCCTCCCCCCCCCCCCCGGCAAAAAAATTCAGATCACAAGTTTTAAAAAGAGAAAGAAAAGAGAAATTACGCTTTTAAGACACTTTACTTTCAGAAACACTTTCAGGGAAAGGACATTGAGCACTATCACGAGTGACACCAAAAGTAACTTAAAAGACATAAGACTTTATTTTGAAAAAAATTGCGGGGGGGGGGGGGGGGAGAGTAACCAAACTCCTTTCTGTTTCCTCTAACATCACCAAAGAGTATCCCGAAATTGCATTGCTAGGAAGATTTCAAAAAGTTTCCTGGGGAGAGCCCTCGAACCCTTGCCTCCAGAGTTATCCTAAGCATTATAGCTGTAAGACCAGTTACAAAAATTTAAGTTGCAGAAGCCCCCAAACACCCACTCCTCTAACTTCACCAAAGATCTAAACATACATCTACTATATATACATCAAAAAGCTATCATATATGTAAAAAAATTCATATTAACATCATTTCTAATCATATATATCTATATATATGTATATATAAAGGGTATGATTGTGAAGCATACACTGCCCATTGTTAACATGCTCCCCCTGCTCCGGAGCCAAGACAGTATCCAGAATTTTTTTTCGGGTAGCCCAGACTTCGACACACTTATGTAAAGCAAAGTTTCAGGGAGGAATATATGATACATTGCAAAAGATTTCTGGGGGGCTGCCCGTGGGTCCCCCTTCCCCTCTGGATACGGCCTTGATTCACAAAAACATTAAACATTCCTTACTAGATCTATTAGTTTATTTTTTAATTCAAACGCAATAGAAAATTCAATATTTAGCACTAAGCAATCTTCTATGTCCAGGCATTCATAATATTAAAACCGGGAAATAGTCAAATTTTAGAGAAAAAAATCCAAATTGCAAAACAAAAATGCTCATCCCCACAATAAATTTCTAAAAAATTTGTTAAATTTGTAGCAAAACATACCTCAGAAGTGGAAGCGTCTGAATCAAATTTTCTTTTCTTTTTGGATGACGAACGTGTCCATCGCTGGAGTGCAAACATTATTATGTATCGAAAATAATTAAAAATTTAGCTAAAATATAAATAATACTTGATTGTAAATTAAAATGCAGCATTAAACCGTAGCAGTGAGATTGGAAACGTTGAACGGATGATTTCCAGAGTCGTAATGCAATCAGTGATGGACCATAATAAGAAAAAAAAAACATTTAAAATATAAAAGATGAGAGAACATCTGTAAATGAGAATGCAATGCAAATACAGTTCCTCAGTTTTCCAATCGGCTCATCTACAAAAAAGATTTTACCAAAATGGGTGTTTCGACAGGAAGTCATAAATAAATACAAACTGCTCTTTAAGTTTCTTAATGAGCATCCCTTCCTGGCTTGAGGGCTTAACCCATTAGGACAATTGGACTTTAGGACTCCATCACAACAGAGAATATTTTCCAGGAAACTTATTACTTGTGCGATTGTATTCCCAGATTGCTGCCTTTGGGTAAAAAAGACATCAAGAAGGAAAGAAAACCCTCTGGAGTGTTTGAAAGGATCTCTGTGTGTGGTACGGTGATTGAAGCTACCTTTCGCGCGCGCGCTGTCCCCCCCCCCCCCCCCAAGGTGATAAGGGGTTTGATTATAACCTTATAACCAGATGAAAAGTCTTCTTTATTATGAGCTGCATACTTTGGCCATGATCGCAACCCTTCAGAGAAAAAGGAAAAAAAATCATATGCATATGTGTTTAATTTTCTTAGGGGAAAAAAAATTGTGCTTTGCAAGGCCGTAGCCAGAAATTTTTCTGTGCGCCTAAATATGCCTAAATAAGTACATACCCAATGGGGGGGGGGTTCGAACCCCCAAAACCCCCCCCTGGTTACGCCTATGGTCAGTATCGTATCGTACAGCAAAATTTAATCGTAACTGGTCCATGTTAGGTGAAATATATATATGAGGGACTTGTGTGTTTTTTCCTGAATCAAGCTGAATAGCAGTACCTGTTGATATACCGCTAACATTTCTTGCTACAAAACAGTCGTTTCGCATATTATTTGTACTAATTGTCTTCCAATTTTCAATTTTGCGTACTTCCAATTTGAAATTCAAAATACATTGCAAACAGCCGTTCCAAGAACTTAAAAAGCGATGTTTCAGATCACAGAACGACACAATAACAAACGACCTAAAACACAAGTTACTAAATTTAGTAAAAGTTCTAAGCTCTTTAAAAATTAAGAAAACAATTTGAGAGCTTTCAGGGATTATCATGTGTTTCGGCATTATCTTAAGTTGAATTATTACTAAAAGGTTATTAGAATTAGTGGATCTCATCCACATATGAGGTTATCTACACTATAAAAAATTCTAATTCAACCTTTCACCAAAAAATGGAGAAATTTGGCTGCACCCAATATTAGGTATAAAGTTGAATCATTATAATGGTGTAGTTTCCCCATGAGGGTGAAACATTTTTTCCCTTCCTAATGGGGTTGCGTATGGGCATACCGATTGCCTTCTTCGAAAACCATTCTTTAAAGTAGCTCCACAATCGGCGGATGTCATTACCACTTTTGACGCTCAGCTTCCTCCTAGATGGACGCTCCTGAGAGCTAAATGATGCGAAACTGCACTAGGAGTTAAGTTAGCCGATAGTATCCAAGCCAAACACAGTCAAGCGATCTTTAACACGCATAATCATGCGGCATGGGCGCTGGCGATTTTCTGCATCATGAAAATCCACCGATTTGGGCAAGGTTTGATCCTGCGAACTTGCTTTACCCATACGCCCTCCTGCCGGCATGATGAAGGTGAAACTGGGAACCATTATAATGGGTCAACTTTAGTACCAAATGTTGGTGGCGGCTAAATTTCACCATTTTTTTTTTTTTTTTTTTTACATTTTTTTAGTGAAAGGTTCAATTAAACTTCTTTACAGTCGAGATGACAAGGCACGAAAATTGAAAAGATGGATATAATTAATGCAAATGGTAGTGAACACACCAATCTGTTTTGTGGCAAAAGATATTACTATGATTTGAGCGTAGCCCTCCTTTTGCTCAAGATCTCTTTTTCACCACTTTTACACCCCTTTGCATCTTGCAATATCATATGGGTTATTTTTACAATTGCAGCGAAAATCGGAATGTATCACATACTTTCGATCATCTGTTGGCGCTCCATGGTCCATATTTGTGGGGTTATAATGGCCACCAGTGCTAGTACAACCTAAAGAAGAGAGAATCACACATTATTTTATTTTTAAACGATTTTCTTTGTAAATCATTTTCCTTGCAAATTAAAAAAAAAGTTAAAAGTATTAAAAGAAATAGTCGGTTTAGCCAAAGCAGTTCATATAAAGCTTCACACCGCTTATTTCTTCTTTTTTGAGTATTGTAGTATTCCCTCTCACCTAAGAATATTATTTCCATCCATCTCATGAAAATAAGGTGTACAGTGAAACCTGTGTAAGTTAAGTTGACCTCTTGCGGTGCAACACTTTAGCGGTCAACTTAGAGAAGACAGATATTTTTTTTTTGTCATTTCTTATACTATCCATTTATACATTTGTAGCTATTTAAAATACAGCTTCATGTATTAACGTTACTAAAATAATAATTATCTACTTTTCCCACAATTGTCTAAAATATCATTAGATAACTTTAACATGAATTACTTGCAATGTATCCCAAAACAACTTTAAGAGTAAAGTATGTACTTAGTTAAAATAAAAATAAATATTTTATTAACAATTTAAGTTAATTATATGATGGTAAATATCTCCTAAAAATACTTTTTTTTTTTTGAATGGCTGCATCAAATAGAAGAAGAAAAAAGATGAGATTTATTTAAAGAATAAAAGAGGTAGGCCTCATAATAGGTTTCTCATATAGTTTACTTACAACGAGGTTTGGGAAAACTTTATATTGGTGTTTCATCCATCCAGACAAATACTGGTCTAACTTTATAGCATAAAAATATTCTGGAGACGTTATTTTGGGTTTTTTTTTTATCTTTGGAGAAATACATAAGCAAATAAATATAGCAATAATTAGGTGGTCAACTTACAAAGGGTTTTTCGTAATAATCCCACCCAAATTTGGCGTACATAAATAGTCAATACAGACAGGTGGTCAACTTAGGTGGTCCAGTTACAAAGGATTCCCCACATTATATAATACAGGGCTAATTCCGTTCCTGACGAAAGCAGTGAACGACGACAGGTGGTCAGCTTACAAAGGTGGCCAACTTTAGAGGTTTTACTATATTTTAAAATGATCATAAATCATTTTATCCTCTTTCATAGACTAGTATGTACCCCACCATCACAATAAATAAAGATAAAAATAACAATAATAATAATAAATAAAGTGAACATAAAAAGTTAGCATTTCTACATAACGTTGATTTTTGAACTTTGGAAACGTTCTATTAAGTGTTTTAGTTGGGTTTTCAAAGTCAAAGCAGATTTGCTTCTTCTGTCGGTCCTGAACTAAGTGCATTTATTTTTACGATTATATCGACTCTTGCGAATTTGTTTCGCAACGTAATATCTGTGTTTACACAGAAAACTCGAATGTAGGATGAAAAATATCATAGATTCAGAAATAAAAGTAAACGCTCAAAATATGCGAATAGATTGCCATTGATTCTTAATTGCAGTTAGCTGTAGTGGTAGTAATTCAAGTTGCAGTAATAAATCGAGATACGAGTTTAATTCTTTCCGTAACCTTGCTCGTATGTCAATTTGCTCGTCGACAGCACTCGTATGTCAGGGCACTCGTATCTCGAGGTACCACTGTACAGTTCTACCATCAACCAGGGCCTGGCAGAGTGCCAAGAAGAATCCATTCATGTTCAAGGGAGGAACTGCTGGCATAAAAAAAGTGCCACTTTTGTTATCGTACTAGTTCGTTTAGTATACTTAATTCTTCCAAACAGAGGCTATATGCCAGTTTTTAAATTTAATTGCTTTCAACAAACACAGAAGCAAACATTCTGATTCGCGTACTAAATAAACGCACCTGTAAAACGAACTTCCCTAAAACTCGAATGGTTTCGCTCCTTTCTGCCATGCGCAGAAGCGCTCAAATGTCAAAATTCCGTGGTCGAGCAGTAATTCTAACATTCAATTTTATTGCGACTTACCATTCGATAGATCACCGAATTCATGAACGTGGAAGCCATGTAATCCAGGTGACAATCCTGATATCTGTCCAGTAACAGAGACTCCATCAGAAGAACGCTGTAAAAAAAAAAAGCGGATGTTTTTAAAAAATGTTCTTCCTTCAAATAATGAATTTAAAAATTCATAAAACATAAACTGAAATAATTAAATATGTATGAGATGATTCTATTTTCAAACAAATACTGTTTAGTTTAACAGATAGAATACTATTTATTTGCGTATTTTTCTCCTTTTGTTTGGTGGAAAGCTTAGACAGAAAAAAGTTTGTCCTGCAACAGATTAATGACGATACGGAAGACTAAGGGACCGTTCATAGATGATGTCACGCGTTTTTCCCATATATTTGACACCCCTCCCCCCTTTGTCACAAAATGTCACACTTGTCAAATTCTGCACATCATGTAAATATTTTTCGTACCTTTGAATATTTCTCGTGCATTTTTTTTCTTCTAAATGTTTTTGATGGATTTTATTCAAGTCGAATATGACGAAAACTGAACAGTCACTTGACAATGGAACCGTTCATAAATGATGTCACGCTTCTTTCCCATATATTTGACAGCACTCCTCCCTTTGTCACAAAATGTCACACCTCAACGGACCCCCCTCCCCCCTTTGTCACGCGTCACGCTATGCTGCATAATGCACATAATGCATGATGTCACACTTCTTATTACCCCCTCCCCACCCCTTGTCCCACTTTGTCACAATTTCACGAACCGCCCCCCCCCCCCTCCTCCTTCAAACGTTACATCATTTGTGAATGATCCCTTATTTCAAATATATTTCTGATAAATCCTCTTTATTACTAAGTCAATAATATATCTATGCTGGTGATGGGAGGAGCATGACAAGCACTCGGAGTAAAATATTAGGTAAATGTAATAACTGCCACAAAATAGTATTTAGTACAATACGATAAAGCATCTTTCGATCCAGTTTTTGGCAGAAGTTTTGCAATCAACGACTGCTCTGAAAAAAAAAAATGTTATAGAAATAAATATTTGCAGAATAGTTGTTTATGTAAGCAAAACATTTCAAAAGAAAACAATGCGCGAGGATTTTAACAAAGTAAATACTACTATCAGCTTTATTTTATCGTGTAAATATTGCATCAACGCGACACTTTAAAGAAATTTTCACGAAAGGCTCACTGTGCAAATATTATTTTCTTCTTCTTGCTTCTCACAATCTAATAAATAAATAAGTAAACAAAGGGAAAAACAAAACTGATGCGAAAATTGTTTTACAAATATGGTTGTTATTGCAATTTCTGCTAAGTTTAAAGAAATTGTGAGCTTTTCTGTTGATCCCGTCAAAGTATTTTCACCGAAAATTTTGCTGTATTTAGCTAAATTTTATTGTCAATAAATTGTGACACTTTTGTACGAACGAGCTACTGAGGCAACATGAAACTAATTCATTTATTTTACTGAGCAAATATAAGGTGTTTATAATTAAAGTTACTCCAAGTTTTTGTTCTAACAGACTTATGTCGTTGAGAGTTGATATATACGTCATATGGATCACGGGAAAAAGAAATTAGTAATGAAAAAAAATATTAATGATGGTTCAAATTTTAAAACTAGGTGAAGAGGAGACGTATAATCAACAAAAACACAACAAAACTTTCCGTTATCTCATCACTTGTTCAACGTGTATTCCCTTTTCGTCAATCATATTCAAAACGTGCTATAGAGTGTTCAACAGTTTCACAAGAAGAGTCGACAGGGTGGCTTAGAGGTAAGGCGAAGGCCTCGTACGCACAAGTTCTCAGGTTCAATGTCGGCGGATTTTCAAGATTAGAAAATCGTCTGCGCCCATGTCATCTGATTATGCGCAGGGTCCGACAAATCCCGGGCGCCAGGTCGCCCGGGCGACTAAAAAAAGCGCCTTCGCGACTAGTTTTTCAGGTGACGACTAGTTCGCAAATGAAAATATTACAGCTGGCTCCTAAAAATTTTCCCTGGCTCCTAAGATTTTCACATTTTTGTCGGACTCTGATTATGCGGCATGTAAAAGATCGATTGAGTACACATTTGGCTTGGATGCTCCTCGGCCAAATGAAATTCCTAGTGCAATCTGCCTCAACAGTTTCACGAAAAGAGTCGACAATGTGGCGTAGTGGTAAAGCGCGGGCTTCGTAGGCCCAAGTTCGCAGGTTCAAACCTGGCAGTGTCGGCGGATTTTCAATATGCAGAAAATCGTCTGCGCCCATGTCGTATGATTATGCGGCATGTAAAAGATATCTTAAGCAAGAGCACCGAGAGCATCCAAGCCAAATCATTTGGCTTGGATGCTCTAGGCAAAATTAAATTCCTAGTGCAATCTGTATCAATTAGAGCTCAGATGCCGCCATCTATGGGAAACTGAGCGTCAAAATTCTCAGAGTAGTAATGGCATTCACCGACGGTGGTACTACTTGAAAGAATGGATGCCGATTTCCGGGGAAGGCACTAGGTCTGCAAAAAGGTTAGTAACCATATGCAGCCCCGTTGGAGAAAAAAAAAGTTTCACGAAAGGCTGATTAGAGACCGTCCATAAATGATGTCATGTTTTTTCCCATACATTTCACCTCACCTCCCCCTTGCCACATGTCACGCTACGTTGCATAAGCATGATTTCACACTTCTTGTCCCCCTCTCCTCTCCCCTTGTCACAATTTCACGAATCCCCCTCGAAGCGTGACATCATTTATGAATGATCCCTTACTTCTATATCAATTGCAATTCTCACCAATAAGTTGCTGCAATTGATGTAGGAGCTCTTCGCGCTACCGTTGAACACGCTATGACACGATTGAACATGTGACTGACACAAATACAATGTGCATTGAACAACTTCTGTGAAGAAATACAGGGTGGGTCAAAAATAATGACCGGTTTTGAAGGGTTAATAAAAAAATACCAGTTTGAGACTTAAAACTTTTAAAATTTTGATCTGTATATAATCCCATGTTTTTACATTAAGTTTTGAATACCACTTCAGCAAGAGGGCGGCCGTCAGTGGCAATGCACTGATGCAGTCTATTCTGCTACGCAGAGAGCTCTATCTCTTCGTGTGCATTTCAATACTTCGTGTAATGTTACGGTCCCTAGCGGAAGCTTTTTTCTATAGGATTATTTGAAGAAGAAAGTTTGGAAACAACACCCCCAGACTTTGGAAGAGCTGAAGGACCGTAATATCGAGGAAATATCCGCCACGTCCCTAGAAATGTGCAGAAAATTTCCCATAACTTCAGAAATAGACTGCATCAGTGTATTGCAGCTGAATGCCACCATCGTGATGAAATGATATCCAAAACTTAATGCAAAAAAAATGGGATTATATACAGATCAAAAAAGTTTTAAGTCTCAAACTGTATTAGTCTTCTTATATAACCCTTCAAAACAGGGTCATTACTTCTAGCCCACCTTGTTCCTTGTTTTTAATTTGTGTTTTTTGTTCTTCACGCGTCTCCTGGTATAATAATTCGAGTTATTATTTTTTCATTGCAGATTTTTTTCCCTAAAGGTCTTAATAACTTACTAGCAGTACATGCGCAGCGATGCCCATGCTAAGAGCTTTAAAAAATAAAAATAAAACATTAACAAAATTAATCAAAACATCGACACCATATTGAGCTCGGTGAACTATTTTGAACTGAAAATTAATCGTACTATCACGATTTCAACATTTCTTCAGCACAACAAGCTGAAACATGACAACCTAACGAGAGAAGAAAAACAATCAATTACTTGTTTTCTACTTTAAATTAGAATTTTCCAACAAAGATTCTCACTGCGCACGGCCCCAATCCTATTTCTAGGTTACTGATGCGTCTGAAAGTGAAAGCAGGGAGAAACCTGTTGGTTATGAAAGCTTCTCGTTAATTATGTGTGTCAATCGTGGCTGCCGGAGTTCCAGCAGAAGGTAGCGAACGCAATTACTGTTGTTTTCGAGGTGCTTGTCTATCTAACGATCTTAAGGACACCCTGTGAGAACTGTATAATAACTTTCTTCGACATTTGAAGGACAAGAGGAGTTTGGCAATGGATTCTGTAGTTTCCGCTTTTTGTAAAGTTGGAAGATTTTTTTTTTTTTTGGAAACGCAAATGAACTGGCAACAAGGACTTTTCTGTCCCTACTAGTTTGTCTCTTAACCCTTTATCTACTACATTATAATCTGCAGTATTTTTTTTTTTTTTTTTTACAGAAATACTTTGTCTAGGTATTTACACTGAAAATGAAGGGATTTACATAAATAAAACGATCAATATATAAGTTCTTGATTCTTGAATTTTGTACTTTTCTGGAGCGAAACTCTAGGGGAGCAATCTGAACAAGATGGAAGTTCAAAACACAGCATCGGTTTCAAAACTATCTATGTTCCTGTAAGTACAAAGATAAAACTAACGCAAATAGCTATTTCGAAGCTACAAATGGAGCCTCTTCATCAGTGCATAAAAGAAGAAGAATGTTTTTGCCTTGTTCACTCACAGCTTTCTTGCTTGTGTGTTGAGCGTTTCTTCTTCTTTTATGCACTGATGAAGAGGCTCCATTTGTAGCTTCGAAATAGCTATTTGCGTTAATTTTAATCTGAATTTGTGCTTTTTCACGTTGTTTTATCTTTGTACTTACATTTTTGCACAAAGTATTTTGATCATTTTGTCTTATATCTATGTTCCTTTCCTCGCGAAAATACTTTATATATATATATATATAGAACCCTTGCTGATATGTATCCTGATAAAGGGGAATTTAAAGACTGTCCCGCAAATAACCATCAGAATATTGGTAAGAATGATTGCTGGGATGGAATTTTTAGAGAATGGTATTTATAAGTACCGTCAGTAGATAAAGGGTTAAATTGCAGAAACTGGGAATTTCGCAAGTTTTTGTTCATATTTAAACTGTATATAAAGTAATAATTTAAGCTCTATGCGTTAATCCCTTTCCATCTCGCACCCGTGATAATCACGGGTATAGTTTCGCCGACTGTCTCTCGTGCTTGTGATATTTCCGAGCAGCTCGCCAAAACGTTACTAAGAATTCAGTTCTTTATGATGCGAACTTTTTTTTTTCTTTCTTATTATACGTATCAGGTACCAGCACCAGGTAATTTATAATGCAATTCAAGATAGTTGGTTTATTTCACAATTTACACATAATATGTTCACAATTTTTGCCAAAAAACACATTTTTGTAGCTGTTTTCCTGAATTTTATATGATTATCAAGGGATTAAAAAGAAATTGTATATGGTGCACATCGAAGAAGAAAAAGGCGACCATTTTAAATCCTGTTTACTAAGTGGATGACCATTAAAGCTTAAAAATAAGTTAAATTCAGATTTCGAAATTTTTTTATCACGCCCGTTAGTTACTCACGCCTGTTCTCAAGGTCTTGCTTTTAAAAATTAATTAAAAACACATTATTTTTTACGCTTGCGTAGTAAGGTTTTTGAAATCATCTTTAAATTATCTGGTTAATAATGATAAGAAGAAGAAGAAGAATTAAGAAAATTTGAACGGGCTGAATCTATCCAATCATGCGTGAAGAAATGTTTTGAAATATCCTTTCACGAATGGATGCATTTCAGACTGCAACAAGAATTATATTCCAAAACGTAAGGAAATGATTATTCAAGCGTTGTATTACAGAAGTTATGTAATTTTAAGTACATTCCGTTTAAAGTGCACAAAAGGTTTCGTGATTTGAACTATGTCTTATTAAAATGAGGTCAGCAACAATAGAATTATTGTTTATCATAAAACATAGCAAGATTTAAAGTATTTCGAACTCGGAAGATCATAAGGTGAATAAAATGATTTAAATGAGTACGATTGCATTATGCATTGCATAATTTCATAGATGGAATTACTGAACAGAGAATGAAAAATTGCTTGTAGTATTAACAACAGAAGCGTGCTCAATGGATTAAAAGAGAAAAAAAAGTTATCTAAATAGATATAAATGTAATATACTACTTGAAGTTTTCAGACCGTCAATTATAAATCTCAAGAATTTCCTTGCAGCTACTCCATTTTTAGTTCAAAAAGTATGTTTGAAAGAGAAACCGTTGTAGATCGATACTACAAGACAAGAAAAAAAAAGCAATATTTTTTTTCTTCTTTCCTTATGTTTTGGTATTTTATCATAATGCTGCATCAACGTCATAACTCAAAAATTATAATTTTTGAGTTACTACTACAGACTGCAATCATCATTGCAATTCTCCTTACAGTATTAACTCAAAAATCATCATTTTCCGAGATATTATAGAGTTGTCTTAGTAAATGAAAGATATGCCTATATGGGGATTTGAAGGTTGGATAATGATTTTTATTTTGTGTGTCGAATCGGTGCGATTGAACCTCGTATCTCACTGTCAAAACTCGGACTAATTTCAAATCAAAAGTTCTTTTCGTCCTAGTGTTATATTAAGTATTATTGAGGATAATATCATACATTTTTCCCCTGCTAGATTACTTTTGTGTGTGTGTGATGTTATTCTTTTACATTTAAACAATAAAAAATTATGTACTCTGCTTGAACAAATGTAGTATTTTAACAACAGAATACATTATAAAACCTACCAAGACTTTCAATCTGAAAAATTAAAAAATAACATTCTATCTTTTATTTCTGTTCCGCTCTTGTATATGTTACGGTGAATCTCTGAAATCGGAGAATGTCGACAATCACCAGTGGATGTCGACATTCTCCAATTTCGGACATACACCGTAACATATACACTTAAGACCCATTTTTCACCCATCATACTTGCTTTCCCAACGTTTGTTTACATCGAAAGCTCTAATCAAATATCAAAGAAAGTTTAGTATACGACTTGCAAAGAAAAAACTTTTAGTTACTTGATGAAGGTGATACCGAGAATCTTGGAGAACTAGAAATCCAAACAGTTGATCGGAAGAAGATTAAACTCCAAGATCTTGCTCCAGAAATATGATTTCGCATAATGTTACTGCATTATTTATTTTTTATCTAAGAAATTGTACAACGAAAGATTGTATTTACTAAGACTAAGTGCATTATGCTGTAACGAATTTTAATGACATTTTAGTAAGTACTATGTTCACAGTATTTAACTTTTCATTTCTATTTTACGCAATATATGCGACACAGTTTATTTCATGATCATCTTGCGTTTTTTTCATAACGACATACTACCATTTTCCAAATACAGTAAAACCTGTAAAACTGACCACTTTTGTGACGAACTGAATTAGTCCTATATTATATAATATAGAGAAACCTTTGCATCTTGACCATCTAAGTTGACCACCTGTCTCTATTAACCACTTATGTACGTCAAATTTGGGTGGGAGTAATATAAAAAACCCTTTGTAAGTTGATCACCAATTATTACTATATTTATTGGTTTATCTATTTTTGCAAAGATAAAAAAAAAAAAAAAAACTAAAATAACTTATCCAGGATATTTTTTATGCTATAATGTTAGACTAGTATTTTTCCGGATGGATGAAACATCAATATAAAGTTTGCCTAAACCTCTTTGTAAATTAACCAAATGGGTAAACAGCTATAAGCACTAGGGATGTAACGAATATTCGGCCACTATTCGGTATTCGGCCTATTCGGCCATTTGGACGAATATTCGGCTGGCCGAATAATCATTTCATCACCAAGCCGAATATTCGGCTTGGCCGAAAACTGAGTAAGGTCAATATTCGGTCTGGCCAAATATTGATGGGCTATTCGGCCGAATAGTTCTGCTGCAGTAGAAATTTAAAAAAATAAAGAAATTAGTAGATTTTAAACCTTTAAAATTGTATTATAATTATTGCAAAATAATACATTAGTTTATAGTTTTAAAAAAATAAAAATAATTTAGAAAAAACTACTTTTTTAAGACGTTTTAGGCTTGACTGAGCAATAACAGATTTTAAAGTTGTTGCCCCTGTATTTTATATTTAGCATTTGCTCCCAAAGCTGGCAATAGTTAATATTGATATATGAAAAATTAATTTTGTTATTATTAACAAAGTAGAACTCAGACTTTGTTTGGGTAAATTGATTTATTGTGAATATGGGGTAAGAGAGAAATGTGAAAAACCTACATTATATCATAATAGCATAAGTTATTGGGGTTTTTGAAAATAAAAATATCCCGACCAGTTAAGTGAATTAAATTTTAATAGATCGTTTAAAATTAGGTATGTAAAAAACTCCATAAAATAAAAATATTATCTTTTATAACTTCTAAAATATCTTCATAAAACAGTTTTGAACAAGGTAAAAGTTCAATAAGCAATGGTAGTTCTTTCATTTGAATTAAATATTTAGTAAAAAAATGCCAATGCTTACTACCATAAAACCTGTCATTTCTATTCCACATGTGGGTGAAATTCATAGTTTTATTACATTTAAAACAATAGAGAAAATAGATGAATTTTAAATAGTTTTAAATTCTTAACAAACAGAATCAAATCATACATCACAGATTGTGTGTAAATGGTGCTTGACTTTGTCAATAATTTTAAATTTGTCAAATACTTTCTATACAACGATTTTCTAGAAATTTTAATATTCGGCCTAAGACATTGGCCGAATATTCGGCTTCGGCCTAGAAAAAATGGCCGAGTATTCGGCTTCGGCCTGGGAGAAGTGGCCGAATATTCGGTATTCGGCTATTCGGCAAAATCACTATTCGTTACATCCCTAATAAGCACTCTTTTATTATTTAAATAAACTTCTTTTTGTTTCTCTGTAGCCATTTCCAAAAAGTAAGTTTTTTTTAGGAAATCTTTGCCACCATATGTAATTAACATAATTAATAAGATATTTATCTTAGTTAAAACTAAGTACTTTATTTCTAAAGTTGTGTAGGATACATCGTAAGTCATTTGGGTCAAATTTCTCTGATGATATTTTAGACAATTTGACGGGAGCGAGAGGTAAGGGGAAAAAAAGCTCAAGAGAAATGCTTGTTCTGTTCTTGTGAATGACTTGTACATAATATTATACATTTTTTGACCGTTTCTTTTCTATGTATTTGTCACGTGTCCCTTTATCCCTTTGTGAATGAATAAAACATTTGGGGCTAATATCCGTAGTCAACAATTCATAAAAACGTCCTCGAACCATCCCAAACATGGATCACCCTCGCACAAGTTAAATCCGCTCGGATAGTAAAGACCACTCAATTCAGAGCGAAAGGAGATGCTTCAACACGTTCTATAAACATTCTTAAGTCTCAAAAAGTACAGAGTTACCGAGTTTTTGTTTCTAATGGTGTGTCAAAAAATCATTAGGAAGAATAAGTATGCATGTAGGCGGGCGCTCAGGGGTTCCCCCTAACCCTTCCCTCTCCCGGAATGAATACTAAACTAACAATATTTTTGAGTTTTCGATATGCTAATCTCATTCCTCAGATGGTTCATGATGATTTTTTTTTGCGTTGAATTCTTCAAAACTTTGTGGGACGGGAGCACCTGGAATCTCATCTTCTAGGGGTAATTAAACCTTTCGATCTTCTGGTGCAGAAGCCCGTTCAAATTTAAAGCGCCAATGAGATTGCTAACATTTTCCTTGATATTGTATACATTAAGATGCACACAATATTGCAGCACATCATATGTAAGTTATAGTGAAAAAAAATAAAAATAAATAAGATTTTCTTTTCAAAGATACATACGATGAACGTTGAGGAACATGTCTAAATTATCTAACGGTCTGCTCATGTTTTTGCTAAAGTAGTTCAAAATTAATCAATTGGGAAAAATCGTTAAAATTACCAAGGAAAAATCAAGGCCCGCGCTAAGCATTCGCACAGCGACAAAATTGTAAATTCAGAAAAATTAATTCTGAAAAGATTGAAGAGCGGAAAATTCTCCAAAATTTAAATCGGTAAAAAAAATTAGGTGATTGTATTTTGTTTAAAAAATTATACTTTTTCTTCTGATTGCAGTTTTCTATAGAAAAAAAAAGAGCCAGGATCATAATTTTTAAAGTTAGTCTTTGGTTAAAACTTTTGATATTTGGCAAATTTACTGGCTAACAATTTGAAATCTCTAGCACGGGCTCAGAAAAATGCATGCTAATTACGATCAAGCATGCAACTGTTAATTTTGCTTTCAATTCATTCTCGATCATGACCTCTGTTCCTAAAGATTTACAGGCATATAAGTATAATGCAGAAATTATTTTAAAATCTTATTTAAAGATTTAAAAATATCAGATTTGGCTGCCCCTCCCTCCTCTTTTTCTTATGTTTTTGTAGTATTGCTTGACACTTACACACCAAAGGGAAAAAAATGGAGAGGGGGAAAAAGATCAGGAAAACCACCTTATAATTTTGGTTTGAAAGTTAAATGTTCGTCGTAAACTGTTTACGTAACATACAAAGCGTAATAACTAAGTCATAATTTGCTTACGTAATGATTGCCTTGTTTTGACACAAAAAATGTCATAAGCGTTCGTATATTACGTATATATTACGTACCTGAGTTGTAAAATGAATTACGCCAGAAACGGTTCCATTGTTTATGGAACAAATTGCCTTGCGGATGTCGCAGCCTCCGGTGGGGCGTGTCGATACCATGGGCAAAGCAGCATTCGCAATATTCCAGCCGGCAAGACCGATCAAAAGATAGAGAACGAGATTTTCAAGTCCACTCTTTGAGGCCATCTTGAAAGTGATTAGAGTCCACACGGAGATTCGGGCATTTATAGCCGAGCTGAGGACGCGGTGATAAAATAATCAAGTTTTAGTTTCTTTCTTTTTTTTTTTTTCTCTGTCACACATTTTTTCCTGTAAAGCACGTGGCTGCAGGATTGAAATGTTGCACTGGAAAAATTGTAATAGTGTATATTCAGGAGGCCGGAAAGACTGCAGGAATGCAAATAAAGATTCTTTTTACTTGCAGTTGATTGAACAATGGTGAAAGCTCTTTTGTTTTGGGAACAGGATTGTCAAGGGCGTTTTTTTTTTTCTTTCTTTAAACTGCTAGGCTAGGAGTCGCTGTAAAATCATTACGATGCTAGAAATAACTTTTAAACAAAGAAAAAATTCAGTTTCGTAATAATATTTTGAGAAACTTTCACCAACCCTCAATTATCGTAACCAGTTTTAGAAGCTGTTGGAACGATCATACATCTTCTCGTTAGGAAGAGGAAAATAAAAATATATCGATGCGTGTTATGGATTCAACATTCTACTCAATTATTACGGGAAGACATAAACACGTTAAATGAAACGAACTGCTGAGGAAAAAAAAGAAACGGAAAGAAAGTAAACAAATTAACACAATGTGTGAGGGTACATTTTGCGGAGGAATTGTGCCGGGCTCGGGCGATTTGCGCGCAACTATAGTTATTCAGTCAAATCACAATAAATCGAAAATTATTTAATTTTTTAACCTGAACTTTTCGTATTTTATATTGAAATATATAATATTACGATTGTTGTAAACAAAAAATAAACCTTTTAGTTTATGAATTCATAACAGTATCGTAAATATGAAAAATCAAATAGAAATATATAGTTTTGATTTTTTGAATTATATTATTTACAATCATTCTTACATTATAAAAAAATTTTAGAGGTTCTTCATGCAAATATATATTTTTTTTTATTTTCGAGTCCTATATGTATGTGTTAGTTTAAGTATGAAGCGTGAAGTGTTTCTGATGATTAGATTTGGCGTAGGATTTTTTTAAAAAATAGCTTATTTTTACTTACACCCCTTTGCTTCCAACTAGTTAACTTACACCCCTTTGCCACTTTCGAATAATTATATTGATCAACAAACCAAAAATCATTGCCATTAGACAAATTGCGGCATCAAACCATAACAACAACAAAAAAAAAACCTGCAGACAGACGATTTGAGCCTTGTTTTTATTATTATTATTTAACAGTTCGGAATTCTTTTCCTATTTTATTTCTTTTTCTCCGCTTTAAGTTTCGTAAACAGATCGTCTGCATCGCGTATTTAAACTAACTGAAAAATCAAATAATTTTATTTAGAGGGGCAAAGGGATGTAAGTGCACTTGCATCCCTTTGACACCAAACGGAACAAAGCTTTTATTTAGTAATTTTTTTAAATCACGCTTCTTTTTTTTTTTTTTTGCAGTATCTGTCAAAGCTACCAGTAAAATCTTTTCCCCACAAAAGGCCTCAAGTAAGGCCTTTTGTAAATTATCAAATAAATTTTTTTACAGAAAGTTGCTTAGGTTTTTTTTTTTTTTAAACCCAAAGTTTGTTACATGCATTTATATGTATGTATATATACAGGGTACAATGTAAAGTCCTTAGGAGGCTTTTATCTCTGCAACCGCTGGTCAGAAACATATACTTCCAGTTATAAAAATGTTTAAAATTTGTAAGCATTTATGATAATAGCACTTTTAAATTTAAAAAATCAATTTTGTGAAATTTACAGAAATTACCTTTTTATACAGTCCCCCAGTCTTTTTAGTCATATTTAGTGAAAGTTGACGCCCATCCTAACGAACATAACAAAAAATGTTTCCGTTCTGTATGAGAAAAATAAACAGAGATATTGAGTTTCAATGTTTGGGATTTTTTCGCCTGCATTATAAGGGGTTGGTTAAAATTTTTCAATGAAGTATTCATTCTATTCATTGTTCAATGAATACTTCATTCAGATTTTTTAACCGACCCCTTAATAAAGTCCGAGAAAATGCGAAAGAATTCCAAGCTTTGAAATTACATATTTCTGTCATTTTTTTCTCGTACAAAAGGGAAACTTTGTGCTATGTTATATTTAAATATGTAAAATATTTAAAGAAAAAAATAGTTAAAAATATAAAATATTTAAGGAAAAAAAAGTTAAAAATATAAAATATTTAAAGAAAAACATTGGAATGTAACTATTATAAATTTCTGAATGTATTATTTTATACAAGAAATTTCAAAATTTTCAATTTTTCCAGTTGAAAATAAACCAATTCGGAAAAAACCCGAAAAAAATCTCCTGTTTTTTCCGAAAATTTCCGGTTTTTTCCCGACTATTCCCATCTCTAGGTACGATATGATACTGACATCATGCAAAAAGAAAACTATAGTAAAACGTATATTTATTTATTTTTAATCATTATCATAAAAAAGTAACATAATATTTGTATTTACAACCATAACTTATGGTGTGGGACTTTAACAAATGTATTTCTATTTCTTAAAAAGTATTTCCATTTATAATTCAGTTTTTAATTTCCGCGGATCGTTGGAGTGGCAACACCTTAGTTTGTTTCCATCGAGCGATCATTCTCATGTTTATATCTAGCGATCTTTGCTAAAGCCTTTCGAATTCGTTTTTTACGATTTTAAAATGGTTATAGTCCGCAGATATTCTGCGGGAATCAGCTAGTATGTACTTAATTGGTATAAAATGAGATTAAGGTTTACAACAAAAAAGTAATTAATATATAACAGTAAAAAATATTAATTGTTTGAATTCAGGAAAAAATTACCCACGCTATTTTGTCTTACAAGTGTAAATATCCAGGAAGATTTCCCTTTAAATTAAAATTTTTAACTAGAAGTTAACTCAAACCTAAACCAGCATTTATGTTTTCGATACAAAATGAAATCAAAGAGAGTACAAAACAAAACATAAATAAATAAAAATAAGTGATATAAAAATATTTATTCTTCCGATTTTAAATGTTTTTATTTTCAGCAAAATGTGTGACGCCACACTACTTGCGACCCCCTCCCCTCGTCACAATTTCTCCACCACCCCCTTCTCTCGAAGCGTGAAATCATTTGTGAATGATCTCTATCTGAGTTTCTGTAGTATTTCTTGAATTCTTGCAAATTGCATTCCCAATAAAAGCTGTTTAAGTAAAATTGAATAAAAAGCTGCAAGTATGTTCGTTGAATGAGATTTTTTGGGTAAAAAACAATAAACAAGTTTGAATTTGTGATTGATGCCCGAAAAATAATTACAATTTTCTAATCAATCTTTGCTTACGTCCAGATATTTTTAACTTAGTACTATTATGAAAAACAAAAATAAAATATTAATATTAGTCATTTAAATATTCAATTACAAAAACAATATTTTATATGTCATTCAGTAGAGAGGGTACAAGGGTAAGGGGGACAGTGCTAATTAACGTTTTTCATTTTGTGTGACAAAATTTTTTAAAACAAAGATAAAGTTTTTTTTTTTAAAAGACAAAAATTTTTAAGAGTATTTTAAAGACATGTAATTTGCATTTACATCATTGAAAAGCATTAAAATTGAAATCGCTTAGCTTCCTAAGCGATTTCAATTTTAATGCTAAATCAAAAATAGAAGTTTTGAATTTAACAATAATTTTGTTCAATATAATCCTTTTCTCTAAATTTTGAGAAAAAATATACTCCTTTTAAATATTTTAAATGAAAAAAATTGGTTACCTTTGATTTCTTTTTCTTCAAATTTATTGCCAACAAATTTTACCCTTAGCATTACCTTTAGGAACCTCAACCTCAACAACAAATGATAAAACATTGCGCCAATTTTTGAGTTTTGGCGCAGGCCATAAATTTAATATTGGAAATTATTTATTAACCTCTTCATTCCAAGCGTACCCAATTGGGTACATTTTAAAATACTGTTTATTAACTACTGTTTGTGCAATTTGAAAGCTAAAACACCCAATCGGTTTTGAAATTAATCAACAGACAGTTTATTTCGTTTTAAACATGGAAATTGGGCGTTTATTATTTATTAAACTAATTATTAATTTAAAAAAAAATTTTTTTTAGTTATCTTGTTTTGTATTCATTTTTTAAACCAGAGAACCAAAAAATTGCGTCAAAATTGTTTGTGCTTAGTTCTGGGGTCTGAAGGGGTTAAAAAACGATTTGTAATTATTCATTAAAAAACATACAAATATTTTAGAGTCAATTTTGAAATATAACTTTGAATTTAATAAATAATTCCACTAAAGTAAGCGCTAAATACAATTCTTACCTTTTGTTGTAGAAAAATAACCCCTTCCACATCTCCTTTAATTACACAGGTGGCATTTCTAGCTCTGTTTCGACCACTCCGCATTCTCCCGGGCATTTGACATTTTACGCTGCAGACGAAAATAAAAACAAAGCAAGCGATTGAAATAACACGGAAAGCCATATCCTCTACTTTGAAGAAACGTTGAAAGATCTGTCAACAAAATCTCCTACTCCGGGTGTGCTACCTTTTATCTTGATCGCCGACCAATGATAAGCAGGAACAGTGACGTCATAATCGCGTTACCGGGAAAAGCAGAAATTTCTCCTATTTGGATAATTTAGAATACAGCGTTGCTTAGCTATTAAACAGCTGTTACCGAACCTGCTTTTGTTTTAGTCTCAGCTGTTGATAAAAGCGTTTAAAAGCAAAACATTAATTATTCATTTTAAGCAGGAATGCTACATTTTAAAACATTGAAACACTTATTACGTAACCCTTTACATTTTTGTCAAGCAAAAAAATACCTGTAAGAGCATATATAAGTATTGATCTCTCCTTTTTTTTTTTTCATCTCCGGTCCCATTGATGTGGTGCTCCCCCCCCCCCATATATGGGGGGAGGGGCATATTGATCTAACCGAATAATAATTAATCATTGCGTAGGTAAAAAAGTTTCCTTAGTTTACTTGGATATCATCTGAAATAAAAAAATTGCTTTTACAGGTACAAAAAAAAAAAAAAAAAAAAACATAACCGTTTTCAATCCTGAAGTATAAAAAGTAATTTTAATCAAAACAGAATAAACTCAAGATTTACTATACGTATTACTTGCATTTGCTGTTTTATTCTATTTCTAAAATTAAAATAATAATAACAATAAAATAACAGCCAAATATTTAAAAGGAAAATTAAGTAACAAATTAGAACACATTTCTTTAAATAATTAAGCATATAAAATTCTAAAAGAAATTGTCTACTCAAAAAAAAAAAACTAAGATCAGAAGATAACGGGCATTTTTCTTTATTATTTTCTTATTTACCATAGTAGAAGACATTTTTTATTATACTCTTTTGAAATGCATTTTTAAAGAAAGAAAGGGAGGGATGATATCTACGGTGAATTCTTAAATTATGGGAATTAAGGTTTTGTTTCACATTACATTGTTAACATTTTTCATTCTGCGTTATTAATAACTTTCCCAGCAAACTTACAACAGCAATTATTGCGAATGTGGATCGAACACAACTACTTTTCGAATAAAATATTATGTAACAAAAAAAAAAAGACAAGAAAAGAAAAACATTCTAGGCAAAATGAGGCAGTTTTCAAAACTGAACGCATGTCACTATGCCAATATATTGCTTGATTAGTATTCGAATGTAGTAGAAAAACCGAAATTTAAGCAAATGACAAATGATAACGATCAAAAAGGCAATCGGCGTCAACAAATCAATTGCAACACAACTTCCATCCAGACGAGGAAAAAATGAATTAAACAACAATCGTAAATATTTGACAGACATACACTCATTACTATAAAACTAGTTTGAAATGGTCACTTTTCACTTATGTGGGAAAAATCGATTTGAATCTGAATTACTGTTAGCTACCTACACAATTAACCCTCTCATGCATGAAAGCCTCATATGAGGTGACATATATTTTTGCTTCAAATTTTTATGCAGATTCGTTTTTGTGCTGCAATCAGCATGTCGTCCTCATCTAGACACTCCAAACAATTTTTGGAAACCACAAAATGTTTCATAGGGTATTCGAGATTGTTAAGATTAAGATATATTTGGGAGTCCATGGAGGATTCAAGAAAGAAGAGAAAATCTTAGTTTCGAATCAATTTCTGTTTAGTTATTTTGAAGTTTGTTTTACTTTACTGGGAAGTTTGTTATTATTTTCCAACTTCTTATTCCTTATAAATGAAGTTTGAATATTCAATTTTGCCATGTTTATTATTATATTGAATAAATATGGCAAAAAAGCATAAAACGTCTTCATACAAAAACACGAATTTTTGACTACTATACAGGACAAAATTTCTAAAAATAAATTATTACACAACAATCCTGAGATGCTAAATTAGTTTGTGGCATATGAAGTTTTTGTTTATAACACAAATAAATAAATGCATGCATGAGAGGGTTAAAATTCATTGAAGTTAATTTTGAACAACAAAGGCTCGTTGTTTGTCAGAAAAACAACGTCACACACACACACACACATATATATATATATATATATATATATATAAAAGAGAGAGAGAGAGTTATATAGTAGAGAAGTCCTTATTAATACTGGAAAAATTTCGGGGTGGGGGGGGGGATTTACCTATCGATGCCCCCATAGTTTTGTGACACTATCATAAAAAATAATATGCAAAATTTGAACTCATTTAGTCAATAATAACACGTGGCCCTGGGACGTTGATATTTAAACTCTCTGAAAAATTTATCACAAATCCTCGAGGTTTTATTTTATCATGAACTTTTCCCTGGGTTAAAAAATATTTTTACAATAAGATAACACAAGAAATATTTTTTGTATTAATTGTTTCATACCAACTAAAGTTTTTACATCTTATATATAAGCGGTTTATTCTGTCTATCAGTCTGTCCGCTATAGAATCCCAGGTCGTTTTACGATCGGGACCACATTCGGCACGGTTAATGTTTACGACCCGAGAAACTCATCGCTGCAAAAAAGGAAGGTTGTGACTCAATCAGTTTTATTTTAATTAATTTTTTAAATTTTTTAATGCTTTTTTTTGACTCGTTTTATTTTGTTTTTGCATTGTTGCCGTCGTTTCCAACAGTATAATTAGTTGCCGTATGAAGAAACAAGTCAATGCAGTTGCCATCGTTGTTACAAATATGCTAATAATAATCAAAACCTTTCCCGAGCATATTGAGTGAGGCTTCGCTGTATTTGCAATCTCCGTTAAAAATTAATGTATACGCCAATTTAATTTAATCCTTTTTTTCTTTTTAATTTATTTCTTTATCGTCTGGGCTTTTTATATTTTTCTTATTAGAGTGGCAGCGCTCTTTTTGCCCAGATTCGTTAAAACTTTTGTTTTGAAAAGCATAATGAAATTTTCGATAAGTTATTTCGATGATAAATATATACTTTTCACAAACAATTTGATTATATAGTAAATAAATATATAGCAGTGTGGGGCAGTAAGCAAAGGGGCGTCCTCGCCGCCTGACCTGGGTCATTCAGTCTGAATTAGCAGACACCTTTGCACAAATCATTTAAATTACAATTTATAATATCTAGAACAGCGGTCATTGCGTATGACCGTCGGGCTTACTAGTTTAAATATAAAGCAGCTAATGCATTTAAGTTTCTCTCCTTGTACGGACTAAATACATAAATAATTTAAATTGCTCTCTAAATACATAAACTCTTAAGTAATAAATTCCTTTAGCCTTTAATTAAATGGTAAGCTCCAGGTTGCTGAAACCATATCCCCGGAACGGGAATTTCCCACCCAGGCAAATATCATTTACTAGTGAAAAGAATTCTTTATCAACTTCACGGAACAGATTTGGGATTCTTTGTAATCTTCGCGCAACCCAACTTTTCCTTTTTAGGGATCATTCATAAATGATGTCACGTTTCAAGGGGGGAGGGGGTTCAAGAAGCGTGACATCATGCATTATGCAACACAGCGGGAAATGTGACAAAGAGGGGAGGGGGGTCCGCTGAAGTGTGACATATTGTGGCAAAGGGGGGGAGGGGGGTTAAATATATGAGAAAAAAGCGTGACATCATTTATGAACGGCCCCTTAGATACAATAATACCCGGACAGAAGTAATGACCCGGTTTTGGAGGGGTATAAAAAAAAACTAATACAATTTGAGACTTTTTAAAATTTTGATCTGTATATAATCCCATTTTTTTACATTAAGTTTTGAATACCCCTTCAGCAAGAGGGCGGCCTTCAGCGTCAATACACTGATGCAGTCTATTCTTCCACGTATAGAGAGCTCGAGCTCTTCGCATGCATTTCAATATTCCGCGTCATGTTACGGTCTCTAGCAGAAGCTTTTTTTCTGTAGGATAATTTAAAGAAGAAAGTTTAGAAACATCTCCAGACTTTAGAGCAGCTGAAGGACCGAAATATTGAGAAAATATCAGCCATAACCTGAAATCTGCCGAAAAGTTTGCAAAAACTTCAGAAATAGACTGCATCAGTGTATTGCTGCTGAAGGCCGCCATCTTGCTGAAGTGGTATTCCAAACCGAATGTAAAACAAATGGGATTATATACAGATCAAAATATAAAAAGTTTTAAGTCTCAAATTGTATTATTTTTTTTATACTCCTCCGAAACCGGATCATTACTTCTACCCCACTCTGTATATCCACTTCGTTCCAATATTCGAAAACTTGATATAAACATTTTTTAAAAACACTTCGTATAATAATGTACCCACCATCTTTGACTTCGACTTTTTTTTTTTTTTAAACCCATTAGCAAAAAGCAATCATTCAAAAAATATCTTTGAGAGTTTTATCCAAGAATTTCACTCGGGGCCGTTCATAAATGACGTCACGCTTTTTTCCCATATATTTTACCCCCCTTCCCCCCCTTTGTTACGCGTCACGCTATGTTGCATAATGCGTGATGTCACACTTCTTGTTACCCCCTCCCCTCCCCTTGTCACAATTTCCCGAACCCCCCTTTCCCCTCGAAGCGTGACATCATTTATGAATGATCCCCTCCCTTAAAATCAGCACTCTTAGTTAAGTAAAAAATAATTGAAAGAATAGAATAAATTTTAATACAGTAGCCCCCCCCCCCCGTTATATCACGCTTGTCGGGGGACAGCAAAACAGCGCGATGTATCCGAATGCGCAGTATAACCGATGTCGTTAGAAATAATTCAAAAAGTACAAGTAAATTGACTGGCAACGTAAAAAATTTAGTTTAATCTTACATAATGACAACTTTTTTAATAACATAGCAAATAAAACTAAACTGTTTTATTTTCTATTATTATTAAGAATCTGTCTCTTTCACAATGCGCATTAGGATCAATACAAAAAGAAATGTCTAGTAAACTGGTTTGAGTAGAATCATTCTGCAGGCATGTAAGCTGGGGAGTGGGAGGAGAATTGTTGAAGTTTTTAACTGCAGCAAATTCAGAAGAAAGGAAAACATTCCTGTTGGATTGCTTTGTTCGATGAAGGAAAAAGGGCTACATAGAAAAATGCAATATTTTGACTTTCGAGAGCTCGAACTTAAAATTTTGGGAGGCAAAGAAAAAGCGCGATATATCCAAATGAGCCGTATAACGAGGCGCGATACAACGAGGGGTTACTGTAGCTCAATTTTTCGAGCACTTTGGGAGAACGTAAAATGTTGGTAAAATCGGAAAATACTCTTTCAGCAGAAGAGTTTTCGAGGTTGCAAACTGTTCGTAAAATGGTGGGTGTTCGGAAATTAGAAATTTGTAAAATTCAGCTTCAACTGCAATATATTTCTTAAATCATTTGCTTGCTGATGGTTGAGAAAAAGATTGCTGGTGTTTTTCGGCACTTGAAGCGCTTGTATGTGTAGGGGGGGGGGGGCGCATACCACCGATCAAGATATTTATATTTAATTATACATTTTTCTATCTTTTTTTTTAAAGGAGCGTTGCAAAGAAAGAAAAAAAGAAAAGTTCGCAAAATTTTCATTTTAAAGCAAAAAGACCAAAATAGCACTTTTGCAGCAGCTTGAAACAGATTTTTTGTTTGGAGCAGTTGGAGCTGAATTGTGACCCCCTGATAGAAGGTTACTAAATTATTCCTCTTTCTATTCTTTTTTTTCCAAATAGAGGCTTCCTTTAGTTCTGTAGATAAGTTTGGTTCAAAACAAAGGGATCCCAGGGTACTGGATAAAAATATCATTTATTTGTATTATGAAACAAGGGGGGGGGGGGGCGAAGTCCCATAAAATAGCTACAACTGCAAAAATAAGGACCACCTTATATATATATATATATATATATCCAGGGGCGCCCACGCAGATGATGGTGTAGAATTGTAGAAACATAAGGACCGGAAAGAGAAATTATCAGATCTATAAAAATTCTATATAAATATTTATTGCTTTGTTTTGTGAAGTTTCAAAAACTGATAATGAAAACAGGAAGATTCATCAGGACATAAAATATAATTCTTAAGTTATTTATTATAGGCCTCCATTGTTTCAAAACACTAATATCGCTTGACAAAACAAAAGATTCATATTCTCTTCTGATTTGCGAAGTTATAAATATAATGCATATTTAATGACGCATTCACACCAGCTGATAAACGTTTATTTGTATTTCAATAAAATGTAAATGACGCATCATACCGTGATCTGAGACTATGAACAAACTTCTACTTCTGCGTAATCTTCATATCTGCTTCAACAATTAGTCTTTTACACTCGCTCGGCGTTCTCGCTTATTCTGTGAGCGCTGGTCATTGCTTTTTGATTTCATAAAAAGTTTATACGAATTAAGAAAAATAAGCAATTTCACATAGTTAAACATTTTAAATACCTCTTAAGGGCTTCTTCAGTTAGTGTGCGTTTCCAGTGCAAACAGTTCTAACAGTTTGTTAATATTCTCTTTTTAGCTTTTCATTTTAGCAGTATGAGATTTTTGATAATAAAATAAAATCAAAGCTTTACTTCCGTGCTAAGCACTAAAGTCGTGTCTGGCTGTATTGGCGAAATTGAGTTATTACCACCCGAGTGGTTCTTTGACAATTATTTTACCTAAGTATAACGGTTTGTGATTATATGTGAATAGGGTTTGAAATTTTGAATACAGGTACCTTGAGGCAGGTCCTCGAACACCTCGAAGCGTTTTTCCGAAAATTCGAATAGGAGGTATTTAAAAACAAAATTTGGGAAAAAGTGGTCTCTGAATCAAATAAATGGAGGCGCAAAACTTTAAATCTAGTATATAAATGAAACGGAAAGTTTGTGTGTGTGTGGCTGTCGATCCCCTACTAGCGAGATAGAACGGTCCTGTAAACGAAATTTTGAATACAGGTACCTTGGGTCAGGTCCTCGTGCACCTCGAAGAGTTTTTCCGAAAATTCGAATTTGTTCTTTTTTGCATTCCAATTTTAAGCAAAACTCCTAATTTTGGGATTATTTCATCGAAGAAATTTCCCACATTTTATATTTGGACATGTGTTAGGCCTGCGGATGCCCTAGGACAGTGGTTGGGAAACTTTTTTTAAGACGGGCCATTTGTAATAACTAGACAATCGTAGCGGGCCAAAGAATAATGCTTAATCGTTAAAAATTTATGCGTTCTATAAACATATACATATATTATTACATACACTTATTATTTTAATAGTAAAAAAGCAAAAGATAAGAAAATTATAAGCATAAAATATAAAATGAATTTAGTGTAGTTCATGATGTGAAGTATTATCACTTTATTTTCTGGTGTCGTTACTGGTTGATGGTGCGTGAGAAAAATGAAATTGAGACTGTTTCATCAAAATATTTGCGAAGCAGAGATTCTTAAAACTGATGAAAGGTGCTCATCTGTAATTCTCTTTCTTAAAGAAGTTTTCCTAAGCTTCATTGTTGAAAAGATTTGTTCGCATATATAAGATGAGCCGAACATTGTCATTATCTTCATTGCATGATTAATTAGATTTGGGAAATTATCTGGACTTAAATTTTTATAAAATTCTAGTAATGGTACTGTATGAAAAGTTTGTTTCAGGAGAGTATTAGAATACTATCAGGAGAGTATCAGAATACTATTGTGTTTTGGATATCGCCGCAGGTAGTTTTTATGCGGGTCGTCTCATCACGAAGTAAGAACGCGTTCAAACATTCTCAGGACGGCACTCTTAAACGGGCCGGATTAAACCTTTCCGCGGGCCGGACTTGGCCCGCGGGCCGTAGTTTCCCCATCACTGCCCTAGGACATGTGCTTGGCCTGCGGATGATGCAATATTATACCGCGCAACGCTGACCATGTCAGTTAGTCATCAATATACGTAGTATATCCACAAAGTAAGTTCCGTTTCTATTTCTGTCCGCGGTAGCGCTGCGGTTACTCTGACTCAAGGAGAAGAAATGCACGCCATTATCAGATCGCTGCTGCCGACGTGTTCTTTGTAGTGCTTCTTTATAAATGCCGCCACTTGTGAAATCAGATCTGTGATTCGTGTGCACTTCAACGATGATGACGAGCTGAAAGAACATGTTACCACATGGTTGAAAACACAGGCGGCAACCTTCTGTATACAAAAACTTGTGCCACGCTATGACAAGTGCCTACGTAGTGCCTAAGTAGTTTAACAGTTGTAGATTTTTGTACAATAAATAATTTTTTAGTATCTGTACACGTTTTTTTAATATAACCAAACGGAACTTACTTTGTGGATATACCTCGTATATCCCTTTGAGCTCAGCTTGCCGGCACCGCATTTGTGCTTAACACAGCAATACCTGTCTGGTGTACCTTAATGTACATCCGCACTAATTTGCTGAAGTTTAGCGCAAAAATACCGCGCAATATGCCAAAATGCTTTTTCTATTTGGATTTTCAATGTTTTTTTAAACATGAATTCGCTATTGCAAGTCAGTCATTTAGGATCAGGGGGGGGGGGAGAAGAAAAAAATCCCCCTCCCCAGGCCCAAAACACGTCTAAAATTTTTATTGCTTTTTAACTTTTTTCATTAAAATTTATTCACATTTTTTCTGTTTTGTAAAATTACATGCTGACCGACTACTATTGTTTTTTTTTTTTTTTTTTTTGAAATAGACAACTGAGAGTTTATGCTGGACGGTATTTATCATCGCATGAGGAGTAGCGAAAGGAAATAGGAGTTGTCCTAACCCCTGCGACGAATTAAAAGTATTCATAATACGTTAATAGTTAATTATAAAACAAATTAAAAATATTCATCAGCCAAATTTGAAAGTTGTGTATCACTTTACATAGAATGTTTTATCACATTCACGAGCAGAATAATTTCCGGTAAAAAAAAAAAAAAAAAAATTCTGAACTTTTCGCAATTTATTTTGAAAAAATACGTACCACGAACTCCATGCGTGATTTTCAGCCAATAAAAAAAAAAAAAATCGGAACTCCACATAAAATTTTTTCAAAAAGTATGCCACCATCAGTTTAATATATATATATGTATTCCTAGGTAACCCCCCCCCCCCCCGAAACGCAACGTACGTACGCATATATATATATATGTCATATATATAAATGCTAAAACTATTCTTCAAGAAATTAAATGAAAGGACTAATAATAATACCAGAAGTCTTTTTTTTTCTCTCTCTAGAAGCGTTATTGTATTGAAAAATTTTTTTAGTAATATAAAGTGTTTTGCTTTCCTAAATGTAGATAGAGAAGCAAATATTATTCGTCAAAAACCGATTTTTTAAAAAATTTAATTTTTGGAACAGGTTCTTGAAAAGTTTCGGAAATGTCGGAGAATTTGGGATCAGAATCACACATGCACCCCTCCCCCCCTCTACAGCTGGTTAAATGAAAGTACTTTATGTTATTATCAGAAGTCAATTTTTTTCCAAAAACATTAGAGTGCATTTTTTAAAGCGCAAAATACTTTGCTTGTCGCAAGGCAGGAAACAAAATCATGTATATCGTTTGTCAAAGAAATCTAACGATTAATAAATAAAAAAAATAATCGGAAATCAGTTTTTTTAAAAAAAGGTAGAATATTGGATCAGAACCACCTATGCAAGAGCACTAGAAGCAATCTTCCATTGTTTGCCTTTTAAATACTTAGATTCTGTAACAGAATAATATTTGGCGCGAAATTAAACATGTAATACCGCCCTCAACGTAACGTCATGTTCCTTAGCCAATGAAATGTCCAGATGAGTAAAAGTGAATGCTCTATGTTTAGCCACCTGTTTCAAGCAGCATCACAAATCGAGTTTTACTTATTTGGAATGCATAAATTTTCCAAACTAAGTCAAAATTGTGTTCTTTGAGAGGCATACACCTGGTCTTTAAGTTCAAAAATGGCTTTTAAGCCATCTCTTGATTCTGCAACGAAATTTTCAAAATAATTTTAAGATAAAAAATAGTGACAATATTGTTAATGAGAGGCGGAACGAATGTAAGGATTAAGAACCAATTTCGTAAAATTTCTAATGCAACGAAATTTTCAAAATAATTTTAAGATAAAAAATAGTGACAATATTGCAAATGAGAGGCGAAACGTAAGATTTCCTTATTTATGACCTGTAGACACCCTGCCATCTCACAAAACGAGGGTGTGGTTTTATTTAAGCGATGAACCCCAAAAGTTTAATTGTAGTCATGCGCCGCTTGTTGCACTAGGTGTGAATAACTCTAATTTGAAATTCTTTTTGAATGATTTTTAAATTCGGTACTTTTTATGTCAATTTGGTTTTAGTCATCAAATATTAATAAATATAGTTAGCCAATATAAGGTCACTTTTCAAAAAGTTCCGGCTCATTGAACAGGATTCTATTATAGGGATTCTTTTATATTATACGATACTAGCGGGACCCGAACGGCTCTGCCCGTGCTGAATTTTAAAAGCGTCGCCAACGGCACTGTCCTTGCTAAGAGTATATAAAATGTCGCCTGCGGCATAAAGCCTGTCGTGTTTGAAAAACGTTGTCTATTTGTAAAAAAAAAAAAAAAAAAAAAAGATATTGTCAACAACGCTTGAAAAGTATTATAACATATAAAAGGATCAGTTAAGAAAACTTAGGAACAATTCCGTCAGTAAGGCTCAGATTTTGTCACGAAAGGGTAATTAAAACTCCCAAATTGTAGCACCTTTGTTGCGTTATTTTTCATCTGGAATGAGTCTTGGCGATGATCCGTGATTGCAAGAATGAAATTGCAATGTCATATTGAATTGTTGTCTCGTTAACAAAAAGCTGTTTCATAATGATATGAAGCTTCACTAGCGGTACCCGCATGGTACGTGCTAAGCGTTTAGTAAACGTCGTGGGCGGCGTAGCCTATGCAAAGTTTAAAAAACGTCCGCATTGGCGGTATTAAGAGATTAAAAAAGCGTCGTCAGCTTATAGTTTAAGATACTGTAAATCATACTTAATAAACGTATGCACAATTTCGTTAGTATGTTCTTATTTATAACCGACTGATTAAAAAAGTCAAATTGCAGCATGTCGTCATTCGCCACGTTATTTGAAATCTAGAATAAACCATACGTATTCCTTTTCCTGGAGATATTTATTTCAATGCTATTGCTAAATCAATAAATCGTTAAATAGGGGAGACAGAACTTTTATCAAGTTCAATCTCGAATTAAAAACCTATTGCTAATTTGAAAAATACGTTAAATCAAAGATATGCTTTATTATTTTTTCTGCTGAAAACTAAACTGATGTCTCTCTATTTTGAAAAAAAAGTTTTATATTGAAATTAAGCTAACACTATGCACCCGGAGTTGAGGAAACTGCTAATTGAGCCAGTGAGAAGCAAAGGGAGGTAAGTGACAAAATTGAATATTTGGAGATAACTGGTGCAATCGTTCTAACAGGTGCTCCACCCCAACGTGATTTAGAAAGAAATTAACATTAAAGGTCCCATACGATCCAAACTTTGAAAGCGTTTTTCTCGGAATCGCTTTTTGGTCACTTACATCCCTTTGCTTCTCACTGCCTCAATTATTATTTTTGGGTCAAGGTAAGCCTTAAGAAATGCAACTAAAAAGCTTATAACTCGTTCTTATTGACTTAGAAACTGCGAACAAATTTGACCTTGTGCAGAAAAATCAGCGCTTTCGATTGATATATTGCAGCGGTTCCCAAACTGTGGTACGCGTGCAGGAAAAAAAAAAACTATCTATAATCTATTAGTGTTCTATTCTATACAATAGTTATATTGGCGGTGGTATGCAAAATGGATTGCAAGAAATATGGTGGTACGCGAAAAAAAAAAAAAAAAAAGGTTGGGAGCCGGTGATATATTGTATTAATTAATATATGCAAAGTTTTTTCACCTCCTATATTGGGGGATTTATGAGAAAATGCGTGAAATTGGAATAAAAAAGAACTGCCTATCGGATGTTTTTCTAACGGGTCTATAAATCACCCTCTTGCATCACTCCGTCTATTGATGAAAACCGCATTAAAATCCGTTGAGTAAAAGATCTAAGCATACATACAGCTAGAACGCGACTTTGTTTTATACTCTTTTAAGATATCATCAAGTCTTAAATATCATGATCGTTAATAAGGTCCTTTTTGGCTGACTCGTGTTGGGAGATTTCGGCGGTATTTGCCACCTCTACTCAAGTTATGATTTCTGAAATTGTGTTGCAAGTTTTAGCATCCAGTGCAGTAGACAGCGAGGTTAATGACTGATATTGACACAATCAGAAGTACTCATACCATTAAATGTTGCGAGATATGCACAATTTCGTCCAGTATGGGACCGTTCATAAATGATGTCAAGCTCTTTTTCGATATATTTGACCCCCTCCCCCCTTTTTGTCACATGTCACGCTATGTTGTATAAGCCTGATGTCACACTTCTTGTTACCCCCTTCCCTTGTCACATTTTTACGAATCCCCCTGTTAAGTATTTAGCGCCAAATGTGAAACTCCCGCTCCGCTTGGCGCGTCGCCAAGGAGCGACCCCCCTTTGGGTTGCCGATTGCTCGCCCTCGGAGTCGGGCATTCGCAGCCAGAACTCCGCAGAGTGTAGTTATCAATGTCAATTCGTCTTATGTTAATTGAATAAATGTTGTGAGTTACTAGTATGAGTTATCTAATGTTCACAAGGACCAGCACGCCTCCCTAATACAGTCCACTCGCGCATCACGCATTTTACACCCCCCTCGAAGCGTGACATCATTTATGAATGACCCCTATTCTTTATCGCCGACTAATTAAAAAAGTCAAATTGTAGCGTGCCGTCATTCGCCACGTTATTTGAAATCTAGAATAAACTATACGTGCGCAAACTTTTCCAGGCAATATTTATTTAAATGCTATTACTAAATCAAAGAAATCGTTAAATCGGAGAGACAGAACTTTTATCAAGTTCAATCTCGAATTTAAAACCAAATGCTAACTTAAGAGAAATGTTAAATCGAAAATGTGCTTTATGATTGTTTGATATGCTTTGTTATTGTTTTATCTTTATTAAACTGAACTATTTTGAAAAATAAGTTTTATATTGAAATTAAGCTAACAAACACTATTCACCCGGAGTTGAGGAAACTGCTAATTATTCTTTTTGGGTCAAGGTAAGCCTTAAGAAATCGAACTAAAAAGCTTACAACTGGCGTTCTTATTGACTTAGAACTTTCGAACAAATTTCATCTTGTCCAGAAAAATCAGTGCTTTCGATCGATATATTATCAGACTTAGATTATGAGGTTAGGCTTGAAAGGCTCAATATGTATAGTCTTGAGCCAAGGAGAGTTAGAAGGGACATGATTCAGTTGTTTAAATTCATTAAAATGGGAAATGTTGATGGACTACAGCTATGTGCTGAAAGTAGAATCAGAGGTCAATGTTTTAAGCTTTTCAAATTTCAGGCTAATCTTGAAATTAGGAAAAAATACTACTTCAATAGGGTTGTAGGCAGTTGGAATAGTTTACCGGAGGTGACTGTTAATTGCAGTGGAGTAAAAACTTTTAAAAAAGCTCTTGACGTTCAATGGGGACTGCTAAATTGACTAGGACCAGTCTAGCTGGGCCCTGAACCTGTTGCTGGTCGTCACTTTTGTATTGCATATTAATATGTGCAAGGTTCTTTCACCACCATATGTGGAAATTTGAGGAAAATTGCAATGAAAAACTAATCGTCGGATTTTTTTAAAACCTTTCCTATGCTTAAGTCGGAACTGCAGCAGAATGAAAAAAAATTTCATGAAAAACGGTTGAGTAGTTTCGGAGCACATCGCAGTCAAACAGTGACAGGGAATTTTCATATATATAGGCCGCAGGGAAAAATTATCAATTTTTTTGCCAAATTGAAATTTTAGTGCATACAGGTAGCTTATTATAGACAGAATGCTTACACATTTAGGCAGACGAGCAAAAAATGATCAAAGGTACTGAAACTTTAAAGAAGCAATCCTGAGGATTTAGATATTTGTAACTACGATCATTTTTTAATGCCCCCCCCCCCTTCATTCTATTTAGTTTTAATTAGTTGTTTTTTAAGTTCCATAAAATTCAAAGAAAAAATCTTAATTTAATCTTTTCTGCACTCTTGAAATATCTAATTTTAAAATTCCTAAAAATAAACACACACAAGCAGTTTTCAATTTTTTTATATTTATTTTCTCTTGTAGTTCATTTCTCCTATTTATTAAATACTCCCATATTAGCTGCGCTGTGCATCTGGAAGTATTTAAATAATTTACAAACAGATAGTTACAATAACATTTAAGCTTGATTTTTAGTTAGATTATTAACTATTTCAAGTAAATGAATACATATGCCGAGTAAAATGAAATCAAATGCAAATTTTCATTAATCTCAGAAAAAATGATTAAAGAAAACGCAGAATGAAAATATATTTTGTGTGTGCTTGCTACACTTAATTAATATTAATGAACATAGTAATAATCATAGTTAAATATTAGCATGTAATAATACAAAATTATTTTTTAAAAAATTATTTATTTAGTCATTTTTATCTTCAACCCCAAAAAATGAAGCAACAGTCTGAAAAGTTTCTGTGGGAAATAAAGTAGTGAAATCAATTTGATATTAAATTCTTATTTTGCAATTATAATTTATTAATTTTAACAATACACAGAGATGAGAATGAAAAATTTATGTTAGGAGAATCCTAGTAGCATTTAAGAAAATTCAGTATGCATTAAAATTGTTACATTTTTTCAACAATTAATGTACTGAAAACTTTAAAAACGCAAATAGTATAATCTACCTCAAACTATATTAAATTATTGGTATGAAATGAAAGTAGCAGGTTAAGTTTTGAAACCATCTTTTCCATGAGGTTCTTCCAAAAATGTCGAAGGTTAAGAAAATTAGAAGAGCATATACTTTGTGTTCAATATAACTTAATTTATCACACAAACAGTTAAGGTTGAAAGTACTTATCAGTAGCTCACAACTGTAAATTAATAAAAAACTGAAAAAATTTAAAATTGTAAAATTTTGAAATATTTCAGGCCTAAACCAGATGGGGGAAACAGCAAATTATGCTATAAAATAATAATATGCTATGGTTTTAAATCTTTTACCTTTATAGAAAATAATATCGTAGAAAGTGTCTAGCAAAAGATATCATGAAAATTATGATTTCAAGGAAGGAAATATTGTTAATCCTCTATTAGTAAGCATTTTTCATACATTACGAACATCAATAACTCCCCTGTCGCCCCTATACTTTTCAAAAAATATTAGATCCAGGCATAAATAAAATTCTAAGCACATTTTAGTACTATATAAGTTATTTCCATGCAATATTGAAGATAATTGGGGAAAAAAGTGCAATACACTTAAATAAGAATTTAATTAATTTACACTACAATTATTTATTTTTATAGCACTATTTTCTTTTGATATGAATTTAAAATTGAATTTTGTATAGAAAAAAGTTTAGTGTGATGTCATATGAGTGCTGCTACAATGCTTGAAATTTTAAGTTAGTTACTTTGAAACTCCCAGTATACATTTGAAAAAAATTAATTTTAAATACATTAGCACCTTTCTCCTTATCTGGCTTGAAAGTACAGTCGACGCTCGATATAACGACCATCTGCGTCCCACAGAAAAAGGTCTTTATAACGAGTGGTCGCTATAAGAGGTAGAATTTTTTGTTAAAAAATGTACATGCATCATGCACATTCAGTAGTAAAATTAGTAATTAAAAAAATCCAACTAAGTGCTGAAATTATTTTTAATCATTGGAATTTAAAAAAAAATATCAGTGCAAAATATTATAACAAAATATTAACAGATTTTAAAGTAGAAAATATAGGGAAAAAGTACATTCACACATCTGGAAGCAAAGCTTCTGAGCTGACATGACACCTAGTATGGTCGCTGTATTGGATTAGCCGATTCAGAAAGGTCACTATACCGAAAGCAAATTAACATAGAGTTCATAGGGATTAAGTTGGGACTTTTACCGCTGGTCGTTATAATGGAATGGTCCTTATAATGTGTGGTCGTTATAAGGAGCGTTGACTGTATATAAATTTGGAAAAAAAGCTTTGTAAGGGAGTTCCAATTTAATAATTGTACTGTATTTCCAAGGATAATATAAAAATGGATTGGGGAAGAAAGGGGGAGGGGATACATTTATAATTCATGCACACAGAACATTATATTTTTTGGAAGCATAGACACAAAAATATACATTAAATGACTAAATGACTAAATGACTTTTTGAATACCTAATGCCACAGTTTTCACGGTGTTCAAACAATCAATCAAATGGTTAATAATACAAAGGTCAAAAATATTTATGAATGCATATCAAAAATCGTAAACACCATTATAGGAGAGAGAAAAACAAAAATTATTTTTTGCAGAGAATCGTGCTCTGGCAAATCTTAACCAATTACTTTAAATTTCAAAATAATTTTACAGTCACAGTGTATGTAGCACTGCTACAAAAACAGCAACAAGAATGAACAAATTTTGACTTAGTTAATTGCTTATGTTGTTGAAGAATGATGAGAAAAATTGCTGAAAATCTTCATGTTTCTATTTTTACTTCGAAAGTTTATGGCACTTTAAAAGTGTCTTAATCAACTTTTCAACCCCACCTGTGGCACTAGGTACAGAGTTGCCAACATTATATAAAAATCTGTGAGAAAGTATTCAATTTTCCATAATAAACAAAACAATGAATTAGCTTTTAATGCAATTGCTTTTCTTAAACTTCATTAAAATCCATAACAAAATAAAAGCTCTTTAAATGTAAGAGTATTTCCCTTTACTTTGTTTTAGTGTAAAGTTAGCGTAACTTCCAGTGCTCCTTATGTCTTTTTTTTCTTTTCTTTTCAAAACAAATAATTTTTGCAAGCAATAAAAAATCTTTTCGGTTCAAGAGTCATTTCTTTGGTGACTTCTGTAAACTTCACATCTACTAGTTAAAAATGTATCATTTTCCTTTGTTGCAGTATCATCTGTAGAAAAAGAACTTTATTCCAAGAATTTTCTCTGGCAAAGACACAAAACTGTAAGAAACATGCAAGCATCTCAAAATTTTCAGGAAACTTCAATACTGTAGTTGGCAACTCTAAATTTTCAAATGCAAAGGAATTTAAAAAAAAAATCAACAGTACCTTGGAACTTACATCCAATTGAATGTAAGTCAGCAGAAGTCCGCAACGAAGCTGTTTTCCACATGTTTCTTAACATGCGAATCTTCATAATCTTTGTCATTAGCATTTGGCAATAAAACTTACCATATTTTGCTACATAAAGCTATCAGTCAAATAATGAGTTCAAAGTACACAAGAACTTGAATATTTGTGCATATATGTTACAGAGAATGTAAAGTTATTTCAATTACCAGACACATGTGAATGTTGAACTCAGAAAAACTGCAGGATTAAAACATAACAATATAATTTCAATTTATTTACCTAAAAAATAAAATTAGAAGAATAGATAATTCATATCGATAAGCATTTGTACAACTTTAAATAATTTGTAAGAAGTCTCATATAACAATAGCCAAAAACATTTGGCTTTTAACTGGCAGATGCATGAAGTTTAAAATGCCTTACGCATAACTTTGAAGCACAAAAGTTGTTCTGAGCTGGGAGTTTTGATGATATACACAAGTGAAGACATCTGTTATTTAAATTTTAAATTAACTTTCAGCAAATAGTAGTGGGGAATTTCTTACATTTGTATTTTTTGTCGTTTCATTATCATCTGGCGAAGTTCTGACATCTTGTGTCTTTGATGGGAGAGCATGAATGCTTTCTCCACAATCTAAAGTACTTTCATTTAAATGATTTTCTACAATGGAAGGCTTTATATTGTCTAAATTAATTGTATCATTCAAAATCATTGCAGAATTTAGATTGTCTGACTGATTTGAAGTTATATTTTCAAGATTAATAACAGCTACATTCTTTAAAGTAGGTGCATTTGTAACACTTTCAAAACTAACCGGATCTTGTAATGGAGTCGTATTTGAAACACTTTGGTTATTGACCATAGCTAAGTCATCTATCACCATGGGTGTATTTGAAACACTTTCCTTATTAATCGGGTCTACATTATCTTTCAAAATCGGCGTTTTTGAAAGACTTTCAAAATTATCCATAACAGCATTATCTTTTAATGTAGGAGCTTCTGTAGGGCAATCAATATCAGCATTGTCTTTCCCTGTAGATATTGTACCACTAATACTACCTGTACAGCCTATTATTGCAGGTGGTATTGTATTGTAATTGCTAGCCATGTTGTCTTGCAATGATGAGGTATTTGTACTATCATCGATTACCATGTCATCTTTTACTGAAGACTTTGTACTATCAACATTTATTTCATCTTTGAATGTATGTGATAAAGTACTATCTAGTAAATTACTACCTTCACTAATTTGTACGTTTGTAGTAATTGCATTATCTTGAGACACCGGAGTATTTACAATATCACAATTTGTATTAGTAGGAGTATTTTGCAGTTCTGCATCACTGGCATTTTCTGCAAGAGTCAGATTCTCTGTTTCTGAGTTTGATTTAACTAAAGGTTGCTGAGCAGCATGTGATTGTTCATAACTTTGGAATTTCAATTCTATTTCAAAACGTTTTTGCTCCTGAAATTCTCGCTCTTCTGAAAGCGTGCGGCCCCATCGAGATCTTTTGCGAGAATCTCTATCCCTTTTCGTTGTACCCGAAGATGGCTCAAATTGTGGTGAATCATTTGAAGATTTCTTCTCCTCACTTTCTACTTCAGATACTATCCTAGAATTTTCAGCCTTAGCCTTTTCCTGTTTTAGTGTGTTAGAATTTTCAGTTTCAGCATTCTCAGACTTAAGTTTTTCTAATCTATTTGCTTCTAATTTTTTATTCAAAAGTTTAATGCTAGGCCTTTTGTCTCTCTGATAGAATTGCAATTTAAACATATCATGCATTAAACTCTTACTTAATTTGGGTTTTTCATTTTTTCTATCATTTTTTACAGGGGGGTTGTTTTTATCTGAACTAAAAGCACTGGTTTCTTTTTTGTCATTTCCTTTTTCGATTTCGTCATTTCCCTTTTCTATTTCAGATGAAGAGTTCAAACGCCCACCACGATTCCACTGATCCATACGATCATCATGTCTATTTCCATCATTAGTTCTAGAGAAACGAGCAGAATCTGGATCAACATCATCAGGTGTTACCCAACCATCACGATTCCAATCATGGCGAATGTGATGATCCCCATCTCCTTCAAAAGCAGGGCTGTCGCGAGGATACCAATTTCTACCCTCATGAGAATGCACCTCATTTCTACGTGGTGTATGAGGACCAGAAGGCATCCTAGGACCTACGGAACCAGGATGAATAGGAAAGTCCATCTCCATTCCAGGATGCATACCATGCCCACCCATTCCTCCAAGTCCACTCATCCTCATTGCATATGGCGAACCCAGATGCATACCTCGTGTGAACCTAGGTCCTGGCATTGGACCGGGAGGTGGTCCCAGCATTCGTGGCATATTCATAGGAAGCCTTGAAAATTCTGTCATTGGAAATCTAGGTCCAGATCCTCCAGGAGGAATGTCCCCTCTAGGATATTCTTGGTCCATAGAAGCTTCATCATCTGTACTGATAACCATTTCAACCGATTTGTCATGACGAGGAGAAAGACTTTGATTTCTCACTGAATCAACATTCCTGGAATTTCTTTCACCTTGATCTTTCAAGGTGTTAGGCTGAGTTGGAGATGTTTCATTAAAAGGAGGTCTGTTCCCAAACATGTGTAAATGTGATCCTGACTGAGGAGGCACAATTGATTGAGGAATAGACGAGTTAGACTGACCAGACTCGGCATCGGGGAAGGAAGCATTAGAAAGCTTTGGCAACCATGGGAATTGTGAATTTGGCATAACATGACCTTGAGCTGGAGGCCTTACACCAGGAGGAGGAATATTAAAATTAACATTGGGTGGAGGATAAGGTATTGGAGCAATTGCAGTAGATACTGGAGGCGGTACCGACATCATAGACCGAGTAACATTATGGAGACCTAGCTGTGCACTAAATTGGTTAAGGGTAGATGAAATAGAAAGTGGAGTAGATGCAGCTGATGATGTTGGAAGTACATTTGGAGAAGACACACTTGTTCCATCTTCTTCCGTTGGAGTTGCATCCCCAGTAGTAGTTGTTGCTGCAATCATAGGTGAACCTAAAATGTGATCTGTTCGCGAAACATTTTTCAAACTTGGAAGGGTAGGTGTAACAGGAGGAGGAACAGTTCGAGGAACAATTTGCGGAACACCACCAACCATTTGAAGAGACTGATTATTCAAAATATTCTGAGCTTGTGGCTGAACCATTAACATTGGATTTGGAGGCGGTATTCCCATGGGAACTTGCATCACCATTGCTTGAGGAGGTAACAATCCTAAACAAGAAAAAATTGTCTAAATATATGCAGTTCATAAATGTAAACACTTATTTAATTTTTATGTTTCTGACGAGAAATTTTTGAAATGGCAAATGCAATGAAGCATCTGCCATCAGTGAACGTTATGAAACATCTCCAAAATAATAAAATTATGCTGTACAAAGCAATTTCAACAGAATCCAATAACAACTCATTTACCAAAGTACATTAAATATATTGTATGTTTATGTTCCACATGTCATTAAGCACACATTAATCATGCAGACATGTGACTCAATGAGGGGAAAAAAATACTGAAATATCACAGCCATCATGACATAATGTTACAAGCTTAATAAAAAAAAAAGCCATATATTCAGCGTTAGAAATTGTAAAAAAAAGCTACTGGTCCAGAGACAACATCACTGGTCCACTTAAAATTAACCAAAAAATATAGTACTTTAGTTAAAAATCATCTTATGTTTACACATATTATATATATTTCTGCTGTGGAAAATTTATTTTAACTTGCAAAAATCATACTTTTTGTCACTCGGGGATATATATATTTTTCGTGTTTTTTTTTTTTGGCTTCAAGCCAAAGAGATACAGCAGGCAAGGGATCAAATGCAATATCAGCTGTGTCTAAATAGTCATTAATTCTGCTGGTCTGTTCGGGTCTATTTGACTCAAAACAACAGTTTTTTTAACAGTTCATAAAAATTACTGTGTTGAGATAATTGTTTGAAATTTAGTGACTTTGTAAGTCAAGACATTCTCTCATTCTTCAAAAAAAAAAAAAAATTATTTAATTATTTAATATGTGTTTTTAAATTTTGTATCAATGTACTGTTCGGGTGGGTCATAATGACCCAAACCTATTTTTTTCAATAATTCTATGCAAAAAAGGACTTGGTGCCGTACTAATTCAACAGGAAGTGATAGGAGCAAATACTGTTAAGTGGTCAAGCGAGTTTCACACAAGATCAAGGGTCAGTCAAGGTTAAATGATGTTTTTCTGATTTGTTGACTAGAAACGAAGTAGCTAGATCACGTGACTGGATTTCTATAATGGTACGAGACATTTGTCCACATTGACTATTTTGTGTTGTATTAGATGAGAGCATAATTCAGTACTATTAAGAAAATACTAAAAATGACGATTAAAAGTTTTAGCGAATAAATGAACTTGCGGGAAAATCTGAATGAGAAGTAGAAGACACTTCTGAGGATGTAAACCATTACTAGTGAGGAAAATTATTTTTCTTTTATACTGACGGTGATAATATGGTTACTCATTCAATTCATAGTCCACAGTATGTTCACTCAAAATGCCAAAAAAAAAAAAAAAAACTAATCATTTGATTCACCTGCAATGGTTGGCTGCCAAAATTCTGAGAATGAAATAAACATAACTCCAGAAGTTACTAGGTCTTCAACATCATGTGAATAGAGAAAAAATGATAAAACTGCATTTGAATGGATGCTCAATTCCACCATGCAAAACAAGTCATTACAATGACAAGTAAAGAGCAATTGTTTATGGAGAAGAAAGAAAAATTCTGGATGTTATAGCTTTTCAAGCTATATTGAAACTTATCTTAGATAGTAGCTATTGGGGTTCCTTTGGATCAACTTTTCAGTTCATAATATACTTGTTAAAGTAGAAATTGCAGGAGAAGGCTTACATTTTATAGCATGCCAGACTGTTGGGCTTGCAGCGCATTTATTCTCTGGGAATTTATAAACAATATATGGAAAGAAAAAAAAATGGCACAAAAAGAAAAATGCTTTTTGCTAAAATCTGGCAAGTAATTATTTTTTCTACACTTTCAGGCAATGCAAAATCCCCATAGAAATGAGGAATCTGCAATATAGTAGAAAAAAGCCAATGCAAAAAAATTAAATTATCACCTCTAATTTACTGTTGAGTAGCAAATGTATCATCGCAAGTTCAGCCAATCAAGTCAGAAAAATAAAATATATTGCGCCAAAATTTTAAAAACACATCTTCAAAGTACATTTAATTATATTATTGCCCATACTGTAAATAAAAAAGAGATGTAATGCAGAACTTTTCGTTCATTCAGAGTGGGGAGCATATGAAAACTTCAAAAAAGGTGAGAAAGGTGATTAATTTTTCAAAAAAAGTGACTAAAAGGTGACTTAGTATTTTTAAAAGGGGAGGGGGAATGACAAAGAAATATCTTTTCTTATAGTCATTAAATGCTCACTAATGTGAGTACTAATGTAAGTGGAAACTGAAAATAAACGATAATCTTAACATTCCATTTTTTAAGTTTATTCTTGTTAAAATATTAGAGGTCACAATTAGTCCAGATGGTTTTGGAGCAGTAAAAAACTTTTGTAGCAGGGAAAATCTTTTGCAGCAGACATAGTTAACTTTTACAGCATAAAATTTTCGTCTTGTAGTAGATTAAGACAAATTTTTATGGGAACAAACTTGTACAGAGAAAAATTAGAGAAAGAGAATGAGAAAGAAATTGTACAAAATGTTATTTAAACCAAATTTTCAAAAACTCTTTTCTTATATAAGTTGATTGACAATTCAAAACAAGTTTTGCAAGACACCAGACCAGATATAAAATTCCAAGCTGTGGATTTTGAAACTGATTAACTTTAAGAATAAATCCCATTAATAAGAGATACTAGAGTTCGCCCAGCGATCCAAATTCCACCGTAATTCGTTAAATATTTTAAGTTCAGCCGCTAAAGTTTAAACAACTTTTAGATATTTTAGTTTTTCTGTTTGACAACAGTTTGTTTTGTTTAAATATTTCAGTTAGCGATAATCACTCCCCAGTGCAACTGGTTGATCTCTCAGTTAGTTATTTAATGCATTTGTAACACATATCATACATAAATCTTATGTTTCTACACTCTTTCTCCTGTAAAAAAAATAGCAGTAAAATTTTTTATGCTAACCTGTTTTAATTGAATAAATTAGAATTTCAATTTAATCAAGAGAGCTTACACACGTTCAATAAATTACATGCTCTCTTTATTTTGTCATTGACATTTCTTATTTGAATTATGAATAGTAAAAAATGTATTAAGTATTCTACAAATATTGTAGATTGCAGATGCAAGGAATATTATAAAAGTAGTCATGAATCAAGACTTCCAAAAACAAAAACCTGGATCTACATCGAAAGTATGGGACATTAATAAAACAATTTTGGAAATTGTTGATAATTTTTTTTTATTACACTAAAACTTACTAAAACTCATCAATAGCACTAAATTTTAAAAAGGTAAGAAAATTGGTTGAAAACAGAGGATAAAATGGTGCTTAACTGTCTTGTACTTGCCTATCTATATTAGATAGGCCATTTTTCAAACTAAAAAAAAATTATAATTCTGAAAACAAAAATAATAAATGAAACTATCAAATTTCATTCTTTTTGCTCTCGATTCTTCTTACAAGTGTATAGTATAATCATACATGGTCAAATAACCTACGAATTCTTATTACCTAAAAAATGAATAAATTGCCTGTAGTTAAATCTAAAATTAGACAAACTACAATCTAAAATTTGAGAATTTTTTTTTTTTTTTTCTGTGTGTGTGTGATTTTGCACCTTTGCACTTGACATTTTTTAAAACCCATCAGCAAAAAAACCAATCATACAAAAATAAAACCTCTGTAAGAGTTTTAATCAAAGTAATTTAAATGCTTAAAATGGGTATTCTTAGTTTTAAAAAAAGCATGAAAGAATAAATCTAATTTTAACTATATATAAGTATAATTTTTAATTCCTTCTCTTGCTTTGATGCAAGGCATCATGCTGAAGTAAGAACCTGAAGTAAAGATTTCTGTTGTTTTCCTGCACTAAAAACGCATGTTTGGGAATACCATAGATAAGGGATTTAAAAACATACATTTTTTATTTTTAAAGGAAATAAAGTGTTGTAAAGAAAAGTTAAGAAAATTTTCATTTTGAAGCAGAAAAAGCTAAAATAATGCTTTTAAAGCAGTTTAGAATAATTGGAGGAAGCAGAATTATGACCCCCTACACTTAGTTTCAAGCATCTATAAACCAACATATAACAGACAAAATTGACTGGAAAGACTGAATGCATAAAATAATAATAAGTACAATTTTTATAACTAAAAATCTGCAAAAAGGTGACAAATCTTTATAAAAGTGACCACTTCTTAGAAAAGGTGACAAAAGGTGAGAAAGGTGACTCATTCTTCACCCTGTTCATTTAATGTTTTACAAAGTAATTGTCATTTACAATAGTACCCCAGGATATTTATTTTTAACTTTAAATCCAGTGTGTTTTTAAGTCCAAATATGTTTATTTTAGCCAGATATAAGGTATTATTAAAAAACAGGGATAATATACCACCTCTGTAGTGAGCATTTAATCTTGTGAGAATAGTAACTGCGAACTGAACAGCAGGGTTAAATTATTGAGTGTTTCATTATTCAGCCGATTCCTCAAATTATTTTAAATTTTCCCTAAATTTCTGAGGCCTCTTTCAGTTCCCATTTAGGTGCATGGTATCGTGAGGAGGATGTCAATGAATGTCAAGATATTTTTATATCCAATGTAAAATTGGGAATTAACATCCTCCCATGAAAATTTCTGTGACTCTTGGCTTTTATAAATTGATTTCACCAAGGAAACCTGTTCAAATGCCACATCCTCTAATTCTAGGCCAAAGCCTTGTATTATTGAAGAATTACGCTTTAGTAACAGCTGGCATTCTAAGGTTGATTAACAGTTAGCAAGGTCTCTGGTCCTGCGGACCACCAATAACTGCCACCACCCACTGCGGACCACCGAAAAGGATTTTAGTGATTTCAAAATAGTGGACCACCACGAATTTCAAACGCTGCATATATTACAAACATTCATCACACAAATAGTTAAAATACAACAAAAACAATATAAAAAAAAAAAAAAGTAGAATTCCTACCCCCTCCCATTTTTCCGAACTTATATTCATACGTAAAGAGTCTGAATTCAGTGCAATCTATAAAAACTGAATGCATTTTCTAAAGAAATACACAGATTTCCGAGCAATTACTTTTCTTAAAAACTGAAATAACTACTTCATATATTCATATCTATCAACTAATAAAAATATTAATAAATCAGGTATGAAATGAAAAATCCAGTAAAGTGAAAAAAAATAAGGATTGCTAAATACCAAAGCATTATATGAAGAGCAAAAAAGAGTGTTGCTAAGCAATGCTCAAAGGATAGAATAAGCATCACGCTGCATAAACAAAGAACTGTGAGAAGAACAAGTTTATTGATATACAAAACATACTTGTGATTGAAGCACACAATAATTGATCTATTTTAGATTCACTGATAGATTTATTTAGTATGCATAATATTTAACTACTTGATTAACCTCGTACCTGCCAAGGAAAATTTACAAGAGTCGCTTTCCTGCGCCACCATTTTTTAATAGGTACATATAATTTTTGGTGTAATATGGTAACGAAGAATGTTTCGCAACAACCCCCTCCCCACAGAAATAAGTATTCCTTCAAAAACACTATCAGGACCACTTTATGCCATTCCAAAGCATCGGCTGTATTTTTACTAATAGCAACAAAAGATAATAATAATTTAACTTTGTGCAAGTAATCAGTAATAGAAATATAATTCACGTTAAATTACTGAGCAACAAAAGACTAAATTCTAAGATCAAGAGGCAGTATCAAAAACGTCAGGTTAATTTTTTTCTCAAATTTAACAATTGATTTATAATAATATTGAAAAAAAAAAAAAAAAAAAATCACCCAACAGACAAAAGTTGAATTTTTTCATGTTTTTAAATCATATATTGAATGAAAAAAGAATATTTATTGGCTATTTATTTATTTTGTAACAATATATAATCTACTTGAAAGGGGAAAAACCCTAATGCTAAAGACAATTGAAAATTAAACACTGGATTTTTAAATACAAGCAAAGAAAAAAAAAAAAACACATTTGGCAAAAATATTTTTTTCAAAAACTTGATTATTCATAAGGTTGAAATATTTAATAATTATAATTAACTGACATGATCAATAACATTTAAAATAATTTTTGAAATATACCTTAAATTTTCGGCTCAAATTTTGAGTGGGCATGACAAAATGACATTCAGGCAAGTTCTTTACTACCACGAATCGATCAAGCATTTTAAACAGGGGTCAGGATTTTGTGAATTTTAATATGTTTGTCTATATTATTAAAAAATATCTTTTGTCGTGAAAATAGCTTAAAATGTGTTTTTGCATAATGTATATTACATCATAATATTTTTTTAAGTAAGTAACATAATAAAGTTAAAACAAGTAAAAAAAAAAATATCAGATTTAAATTTAAAAAAATCATGAACCCAGCATTGTAGGAACCTTGAATGTTCTATGTTTACAGATGAAAACAATGCATTTGTCTATTCAAGAAGATTGGCTACACAAAAACAGATTTTTTATAGCAGGACCGTCTTATGAACTGCCTGGTATTTGATTTTAAATATACTCATCACTCTTTAAAATGTCAGAAAGAAGAATCAGATGACAATTTTATGGGAGTTTTAGTGCTGCTTGGTGTTACAAAGTAAAAACAATTATTCAATAATACATTTATTATTATTTTTGAACTAGGATAACAGGATAATTTGATCTTAAATTCTACTTGATACTAAAGTAATTGCTTCCTAAGAAACAACAAAAATTACCTGGCAAATGCAGTCCAAACTGAGGTTGCATTAGATGAGGCATGACCATTGGCAAACCAACTGATGTTGGTGGAATGACAGGAGGTGGTACCATATTAGGTGCAGTTGTCATCTCATTAAATGGCTTAGATGTTTCATTATTTGTCTTACTTTGGCTAACATTCTGCTTTTCTTCACTTGGAACCTTTTTAAGGGCTAAATAAAAAAAGTAATAAAATTTCATAACAAAGAAAATTACACAATAATAATAAAGTCAATTAAACAAACTACACAATTTTTATATTTCAGAATTAAATATATAAATAATAATTAGAACATAATATTCTACTTTAGGGCAGCTGGCTTAAAACAATACAAAGTGAGGTCATGGTTAAAATGCATCGAAAGAGGATGCATAAAACTTTTATACAAAAAGAATGGCTTGCGTAAGGGCTTTTTTTTCCTTTCTTTTCTTAAATAAGAATCTTCAGGTAATATCATTTATTAGTCTTAAGGGGAGAAATCTGCATGAAAGTAGAAGTCAGAGAGATAATAGAATATTTCTTAAAAAGTGGTAAATTTTAAATAAGAAACATTGTAATTGGGTTGATGTCATGATATATATATCCGCCAACACTGCTGTTTCAAGGAATCTCTTTCGACACATTGATGAAAATGGAATTTTTATTTTAATTGTGGGGGATGTTTTGGTGATTCTTGAAAAAGATTTTTCAAATCGGAAATCCAACTTTTTATTTATAGTCATACTGTATCTCAGCCAGTTTTAAAGCATCCCTTTTAACAGGCAAGCTTTTCTTGTTTGAGTGTTACAACTTTTGTCACAGAGGAATTTTAGAATTGCCAGAACTGGAATTAAGTGACCAAAAGTAAAAAAAAAAAAAAAATTTTTTTCAATTTAACAAAGTACAAACCATTTTCAAAATAATAAGTAAACATTTTATGATCATGTGGGAGGAATTCAGGAGCGAAAGCTACAAGCTCATGGTAAATTGACGAAAGTATGGTAAGGGTTACAAGGAAACCTTCCCTAAATTCGAAAAGTTTTGAACAAAATTTCTATACAAATGCTTCATCACTTGTCAGCTAATTTAAAATATGTATATTGTTTTACCTCTCAAATGATCAGGCAAAGATTCTTCATCAATAAATCCACCTTCTTCTAAAAGATCAAGAGCTTCACTGTCATCAGATACTTTTTCATATGGCACGTAACTTACACCCAAATCTACTTCCCAATAATCTTTATACTCTTTACCCTTCACACCTTTTCCTGGAGCCCATGCCATCTGAAATAATAAAGTTATTATGTATCATAATTATAACACACACCTGTCAATTTGTAAAAACCTCAATGCTTTTCTTTAATTTTAAATGTTTCATTAATAAAAATATAACATTACTTGAATGTTCAATTTTTTAAAAAAATATTTTCAAAATTTGTCATTGCATTTTTATTTATTTATTACTAAGATCACTTTTAAACTTTTAGAAAAACATTGTTTATTGCCATATAAATATGGAAAGTTTTTTTCAATATGCAGGAACTCGATAAATTGTTCGACGTTGAAAAAAGGAAGCCCTTAAAAACATACGGTTATCATTTTTCAGTGCATTAATATTTTGATATGGGCAATTCCATATATGGACAAGCTCACATATTTGTTCACTGAATATTGCGGTTACGTTTCATGAAGTAAAAGGGTTCTCTTAAAATTAACTTTTTAAGCTGCAACAACAATTTCATATCTGCTAACGTAAACAATATCCCAACTTTTCAGTATTAGCAAAAAAAAAAAAAAAAACCCAGGGTTGGGTGGGAATCTTAGTAATGCACCCCCCCCCCCCCCAGCTATAACATTGATTTTGAGAGAAAATATTTATGAAACGGAAAATTTTTACTTTTAATTTTGCATGTTTTGAGGCTTCATACTGTAATTTTAACTTTTGATATGAAAAAATTGATTAGCAAAAATTCTTCAGCTCTTAGTGTGCACAAATTTTATCAACATTCATCTGAATACCCTAGTATTGTTCCTGAAGCAGGGATATTTCAATATTTAAAACATTGGCACAGTTGTAAAAACTGGACACACAGTATTTTTTTGGTTTTCTATGCATGCAGTCGATATTTTAATGTTTCCTGCCGCTTTGTTTTAAAAAATGGCGGGGAAAGAACGATCAACTAGGATTTGATGACATTAAACAAAATCACTAAGGAGTCATTCAGAAATGATGTCACATTTCGAGGGGAGAGGGAGTTCAACAGTGGAGTGTGACAGTTTGTGACAAAGGGAGGGAGTACCAAGAAGTGTGACATCGTACATTTTGATTTCTATAATAAGAGTTAAATTCAGCAAATTAAACTTATTATATGCTAATGTAATATAGCGTGATATTTGAAAAGGGGGTAGGGGGTATGTTGAATGAAACAGTGACCAAAGAGGGGGAGGGGGTCAAATATATTGAAAAAAAGTGTGACATCATTTATGAACAGTTCTTAATGTTCTGCATAAACCAAAACCTTCCCAGTGAAGCAAACTAAACAAAGCAATCATTGAAAGCGAAAAATATATACCTTTATAGTGCTTGATTGCAATTTTGCATTTTTTAATTTCTGCAGAGCTCGATGACCATCTTGCCGCCTCTCCATTACTACATATGCACATCCTCTAGGTGGAATCATCTGTAAGCAAAATATACATTAGAATTTAGAAAATAAAATAATAATAGAATCATTCCAAAGTTTTCATTGTCCTTTATGTAACATTTCACAGTAAAATTTTGGGACATATTTTTCTTTTCTAAAACTAAAAATAACAACAAAAAAAAAAAAAACTTTCAAACTTATTAATTACTTTCTGTGAATCTTGAGTAACATGAATGTAAAATTTCTACTTAATGGGGCTTTTATTTGTTTATTTAAAAATATTAAAGTTTTGTCACAGACGAAAATCATTCCCCCCCCCCCCCCAATGATACTCAAGGGAATTGTGAAACTTTTCATAATGAAATTTTATTAATTGATATATACCTTCCTTTAATACATATCAAACTTATTTTTAAATTATCTCATTAATAAGAACTATTATTTGTGTGACACACAGGATATCTTGTGAAAAACAAACTTAACATTTTATTAATATTAATTACGATAGAAATACTTACTTAAAACAAAGTATTCGTAAGTTTATGTGTTGAAAAAAAATATACATATAAAGTCATGAGCCTTTAAAATGATGTATAAGAGTTTTTTTTTTTTTTTTTTGGGGGGGGGGGGGGGGGATATTGCTTACTTTTCAAAGGAAAACACTGTGGAATGGCACAATAATAAATTACAATGACCAAAATGTAAATAAATAAATAAAAGCAAAGAATCTTACATCTATGCTTGAAATATTTCCATATGGTGAGAATAAACTGCTTATATCAAGTTCAGAACAAGATTTTGGTACATGTCCAAGCCAAAGTGTTGTACTGCATACTACAAAGAAGAAATACAATTGCAATATTTTAAAACTGTAAACATATTTTAAGACTACTCAAAGCAACAGTAATTAAAGAGAGAGATTAATAAAGAAATAATAAAACTCAAATTATCAATAGTCAAACATTAATATAACAATGTCTTTTTAGGTTGGTTAATGAAACAATTGAAATTGTTAATAATGAAACATTTTTAAAAAAATCTTTTAAAAATATTTTATTCCTATTCATCTCTTTATGTGCAACACTGAATAAGGCATAAAATGTAAACTGTTGCATTTTATTACAATATTAAATATCACTACCTTATAACATTATCTGATGGAAAAATCCAATTAAACTTAATAGACATAAATTTTTTTATTACAGTATAAACAATTTTATGAGGGGAGGGCAAGGGGGTACGCCCCCCCCTCCAAAAACATGAATTTTCCAGAAATTTTATTAAGATATTGCATGTATTAATTATTTATCTCCCCCTCCCCCTCTGATAATAACAAGATCAATATTAGTAACAACACTATTTAATAATTAAGGTAACTCATGTCTAACATTTAAAAAATAATTTTTCACTACTTAAACAAAATTACTAAATATATTTTAATTAGCAACACTATCACATATTAAGCAAGAGAATGCTCGTTTCTACACTGTTTTCATAGAAAAACATCAATAGATAAAATGATATGATGTTAAAAAATAGAGGAAATATTAAATTAATTTTTAATAGTTGCAATTGTGATTTTCGTGAAGGATCCGTTTTGTTTGAACCTTGTTAATGTTTATTCTTTCCTTGCTGAGCATAGATTTGATAATCATTTTTTATTACATAGTTAGTATTAGATGATATTCAGACAATTTAGTAATACTTTTAAAAACAAAACCAAAAAGAAAAAAATCCCACTTAACATTTTGGTCAAGGTGGGAAATCACCTTGTATTTTTCCCCAGTGTGAACCCTGTCAAAGCATAATTAATTCAACCATTCATATTCCAATTCATAGCAATCATGATCCATTTTATGTATTTTTAATTGTAATAATAGTATTTCAGATCTATTTAATGAATATCACACAATAAATAATCTCGAATGATAGTGCAAAACAATATTGTTCAGAATGGAGAATTCATATGCAGAGAGCGACATGTTTCATCCATGTTCCATAACAGTTTTAAGTTTTTCCTTTAAAATATTTTTTTCATCTTTTTAGAAACTTTCAATAAAGATACTTGATTGAAAAAAAAAGCTTCAGTTTTTAGTAATGGAATGAGTATATGATTTTACTAAATGGGTAAAAACTTTTCTCAGTCATTTCCTTTTTAAAAGGTTATAGCAAAAGAAATTATCTAAGCCATTTAAAGAGAACAAATGGATATCTTGCTCACCACTAACAAATCCTTTTTTGATAGGAGGAAGACCTTTCCTCCTTCTTTCACGTTCTCTTTCTCGTTCCCTTTCCTTCTCACGTATTCGCTCCCTTTCCCTGGAACGAGAACGTTTACGTGCTCTAGATCGTGATCCTGATCTTTTTCTTCGAGGTGATCGGGAGCGACTTCTGTGTTTTCCACTTTTAGAGGAAGAAATGTCATGAATTAGTTATGAAATAAAATAAAAGGATCTCTGCATAACATTAAAATGAAATTAAATGCAGTCGACGCTCATTATAACGACCATTCCATTATAACCACCAGTGGTAAAAGTCCCAACTTTATCCCTATTAACTCTATGTTAATTTGCTTTCGATATAACAAAAGTTCTGTATCATCTAATCCAATAAAGCGACCGCATTCAGCAGACAATTTCTGGTATTTGTTCCAAAAAGTGCATATTTCTAAATTTGTAACTTGAAATGATCTTGATTATAGTTTACAAATAAGCTGCATGGAACATTCAGTGTTCAGTCCGATTTTGACGGGGAGAGAGATTACAACTCATCACAGTATGGAAAGAATAGGGAATTTCCGGATTTCTTATTAAGAAAAGGGGTTGACAGATGTATTGGTAGTGTTTCGTTTGAATTATGTATATTTCCAACGGTTGATTCTCCGGTGTAAGAGGAGAAATGCTGTCCCTTCCGGGTGTCATGTCAGCTAAGTTCAGCTTCCAGATATGTGTATGTAATCCCCCCCCCTCCAATATTTTCGACTTAAAAATCTGTTTAACATTTTGCACTGATAATTTTTTTTTAAATTCCAATGATAAAAAATAATTTGAGCATTTATTTTGGAATCTTTGAAAAATTACCAATTTTAAAGGAACTACTGAACCATTTATATATTCTTTAGAAAATTCTACCTCTTATAGCGACCACTCGTTATAAAGACCTTTTTCTGCGGGACGTAGATGGTCGTTATATTGAGCATCGACTGTACAAAGATTACTGACAAAAGTGCAAAATAGAAGTGCAAATAGAAACTGCATTTTCTATTTCTGTTAACAGAAGAACAACATAATCATTCCTGGAGGCAACCGAGGCAAGGTTAAACTGATACAAGAGTTGACTACACTAGAAAAGTTTATTACAATTCATCCCTGCGTGAAATTAGCAATTATGTTTCTATGTCCAACAACAAGACAAAACAGTGATGGACACATTAAAAAGAAAAGGTCCAAAATTTTCTAAGTTTTAAACATTGGAACAGAAAACAAGTTATGTTTTGTGTTATTATAATTCTCTTTTTTGGAAAGCTTCTTAACTCAACAACGTTTTAAGCTTAAAATGGTGTTTGCTTCAAAAATAGCAAAAAAATGCAGAGTGAAAAACTTTTAAGAGGAAAAAAATGTTTACAGAGAGAAAGATAACTTTAAGTACTAAAAAACCAATTAATACCATCGTCAATTGACTCAAGACTAACAAATTACTCGGCTGCAAGTATTGCTTGAATTATTCATTTTTTGCATATTTTTGTGACTGGAAGATTCAAATCCAATGCACCAGCTAACTTTATGCATTTGTTTCATTATAATACATTTATACTTTGTTAACTTTTACTTTACAGGAATATTTTTAAAGTAGTACCGTCCCCTCGATCTGGACCCAGATCGAGACCGTGACCTTTCTTTCCTCCCTCTTTCATCGGTAGGCATCATTAATGAGCGCTCATCGAAATCGTGTGGAGGTAGTGGTGGCTCGCCAGGCAGACTATACATCACTCTATCATCTTCATCAATGCCACCACCTGGCAGCAGGTGCTGATCTGGAGGTACAGCCTGAGAAAAAGATCTTTCCATGGATAGGGAATCTAACATTCCTGGCTGAGGGGGAGGAAATGACATTTGGTTTTTGTCGTATGGATATAATACATTCGTACCATCTGCATACTGCATAGATGGCACAACCTAAAAGAAAGAAAATAGAAAAATTGCAATACCAATTTAGTTTCCTTCTACAACCAAGATTTCTAAAAAAAAGCATGTCTTATAATACATATGTTTGAGCAGAGGTAACTTAAGATACGTGTGATGGGAGGAAATATTTAAAATTAGCAAGCTCAATGCAATAAAATCTCTACTACAAAAACAAGTTCCCCCTAATTTCAAATTTTGTAAAAAAATTATATCTTTAAAAGTAATATAATCAAATATGAATTGGCTTACAACAAAGCAAAATATTTACTCCTGCATGTGAAAATGCTATTTCAAACTAATAAATATTTCTCCTTTCAAAGTTTGTAATTATTAAACCTGAAGGGAAACACCAACGTTGGAGATTAACTTTGACAATACAGCTAATTTTCTATTTTCAAAACATTGTGTTAAAACCAGGGCCGAGTCAAATGTTTTTTTCATCCTTGACAAAGTAGACAGGTAAACAAACTTAAAAAAAAAAGTTTACTCAAATTATTGGCATCAATCTTAAAGTGAAAATACAAAAATAACATTTTATTTGATGTTTGGTGATACTAGTATACTAGGGGAAAGGAGGTTTTCAACTTCAAATTTTAGTTAGGCGTAGGTCATTTTATCAGAACTCGTTTAAGTATAGAAATTAAAATAACTTTTACAGAAAATTATGCCTAAAACCTAAATAAATAAAGAGTCATCAATTTCAGTTTCTACCAACCAAGAAAATATTTTAAATTCAGTAAATTAATTACATACACAATAAGGTAATATTTGATACAAGTCTGTACCAGCAGCTAGAACACTTTTCAGATCATGTCACTTTTACATTTTAAGATAATATTCCTTGAACATACATCAAATGGCACATTTGAAAAAAAAAAAAAAAAAACACCCCAACTTCATTTGTCTTCATTTATATCCCTTTAATTTAAGATGTACTAGAAAGGAAAATATTTACATTTGAGAACTAAAATAAAGCAAATTGTACTTGTATGTTGTCTTCTAGTAGCTTAAACATGTTAATGCTTCAAATGAGTGGAAAGGGTAAATATCTTTTCATTTCAAAAGTAAAAGAATACAGAAAACAAATTGGGAGGGGGGGGGGGGGAGAGGGGGTTAAAAAGTCCTTCAATAAATACATTAAAAGTGATAAAATAACTTTAAGATATTCTTATTTTCAAACAAAGCAGCAGCGCCAGTTTTTTTTTAAAGTACACAACACAAATGAATAAATACTTAGATACCTACTACTAAACAAGGTATGTAAGAAAACATCCTAATAAAAATTTCAATATTAAAAAGAATAAAATGCTATATTTTGCATCTACTAAATAAGGATTATAACAGGAAGGGCATTCCAAAACAATGGAAAACTAGCCGATGCCACAAAAATCTCAAATCAGTCAAAATTTTGAAATGGAACAAAAAATAACAAATATGAGAACTTTTTTTGTTTCAAAATGTAACATGCATAAACAGGGTTCACGCTAAGCCGCGCGATTCCCGCAATATTTTTTGAAATCTCACTCAAAAAAATTTTTTTTTAGGCTTAAACTTTAAAAATCCCATTTAAAATTTTGGTCAAGGAGAAAAATCCCACCTTGTATTTTTCCCCAGTGTGAACCCTGATACATCTATTAAAATTTTTGAATGTATATTGAATGTTAAGTTTAGTAGAACTGAATTATGTTACAGAAGACTACTTTTGTTCTATTTTTTTTCTTTTACCTTTTAATAATAATAATAATAATAATAATAATAATAATAATTAAGAAAAAAAAACAATTAATTATGTTTATGTAAATTCTTTGCAGACGATTTTTTTCACAAAAAGAATTTAATTTTTATTTTGCATTCTATTACTACAAGTTTTCATTTAGTTACAATGGAAACTTTTTCCCAACTAAAAAAACTATGCATGATAATTTAGTATGGCACATATTATAATTGCCTAGTAAAATGTATATGTTCAAGTAAATATTATTAGTATTAAAAACTATAATCAATGTGGAAAAAGGATAAAAATATTTTAAAGATTAATGCTTAAATATGCAAAGTTATCAATTTTCTTTACTTGTTTTCCATTACTATTATTATAATTATTTTATTTTATAGAAACATTTTACTAAACTGACTTGGTTTCCTTTTCCTTTATTTTTTGAAAATAAAAATATTAATTATATTGTCTGTAATAATTTTAAATTTAAATTCAGTCCCCCTAATCATTTATTTTTAAGAAAACATTTCCACATACCATTTATGACCCCCCTCCCCTGCATTTTGACAATGTTCAGGTTGTTTTATAATAAATTTCAGGGGGGGGGGGGTGAAAATTTGGATTTGACGATTCATGCTCATATAAGTATATGTTTATTTGTTACTAAATATTTCCTCTCTGTAAACTAATTTTTATTTTATATCCCCTTCTACTGAATAAAATATTTCTTCTTACATAAATCATATCTTTGTCAACATATACTAGTGAATAACGTTTGGCACAGTCAACCCACGGATAACTCACACCGTGATATCTCGAATTTTTCGATACCTTGAAATAAAATTATTTCCCTTCGTTTATCCTATGCTGTCAATGTTAAAATAACCTTGTTTAGTCGAATTTTTCAATTTTAGACCCTCGATAACTCGAATTTTTTTTCTGTGGTGGTTCTCTCAAATTCCCTATTCTTTGTTCAAATACTAGTATTTCCTTGTTTCAAAACGTGAGCAAACGTGCATTCTTATTTCCATTCTGTTCAGTGGGGCTCAGGAATTTTCGACATTCCTGTCCTTTTGTAAATTTCACCCTCTTTCTAAACCCTTTAGTCATTGAACCATTCAAGGTCACACCTGCAGGATAAATGTTGGTGGGAGGGAATCATATTCAAGTGGAATTTCTTCCCAGAAACACGACATCTAGACTTCAACCTCTTGATCAAGGAATCATTCAAAGTTTCAAAGTCACATATCGTCATCAAGTGGTAAAAAACTTTTGGCTGAAATCGAAGACGGAACTAAGCCATCTGGAGTGAGCATTTTGGAAGCCATGAGAATGGCAGATAAAGCATGGAATGGCGTCACTTCATCGACCATTTCAAACTGCTTTAGGAAAGCAGAATTTGCAAAAAATGAACAGAACGACACTGTGTGTGAAACAAACAATGATGATATTGAAAATAGCATGCCAACGAAAGATTGGGAACGAGTTGCAGAAAAAATAAATCTAAAAGAAATGGAATTCACAGACCTTTTGAATATTGATGAAGAAGTTGCAGTTTGTGGGCAGTGGGAAGACCAGGATATTCTTTCGCAAGTTACAGCTACTGATGTAATTTCTGAAGACAATGAGGAGAGACAGATTTGAAAGATTCAGGAAAAACCAACGAACAAAGAAGCTGTATTAGCTGTGGATGTTTTGAGAAGGTTTATTGAATCATAGTCCGAATATGACACCAGATACTTTCAAAGCTCTTTCTCATATAGAAAGTGTTGTGGAATCCGAAAAGGAGTCAAATTTAAAGCAAACCAGCATAGATTCATTTTTCAAATGATGTAAGTAAATGCTTGACTTATGTAACCTACTTTTATTTTTAAAGAGGCATGTAGTTTTGCACTGGTTTCTTTTGCATTCTCCACCTATTAAAAATAAATTAACTTTGATAACTCGAATTTCCGCAAACTTGAATTTTTTTACTGCTCCCTTGAAATTTGAGATATCGAGGTTTGACTGTATTAGCTTTTTAAACATCATTATGAATGCAATAAAATATTATTGCATACAAGTTCAAAATATCTTGGATCAATACAAGGAAATATTTTAAACAAGAGGATATCTTATGTTAGCATTAAAAAAATCAACTCAAAGGACACATTAATTTTGCTTAACAAAATGTTCTTCTTCGATAAGCGATTGTTACTACTTCTGAACATAACCTAAAATGACATTAAATGTTTATTGACATAAAACTACTTAGTATGAAGGTAATTATGGGATAGTGATGCAGGTGCATAGGAAAGGGAGGAGGGCTTAAGCCTCCAATTAGAAATCAGGAAAATTGTTTATTTTGTGAACACTATGAATTTATTTTAAAGATTTGTAAAAATACATATTTATTAGTGATTTTTTGTAGTTAATATAAATAATAATGAGTGAATACTAATAACTTTTTAATTGCTTTTTCTTGGAAATAATTTTGAGCAATTGAAAATAAAATTGCTTGAACCCCCCCCCCCCCCCCGATTTTTATATTGCTACGTCCGGTAGTGATATGAGAAGTGCTATGCTAATAAAACAAGGCTAATTATTTTGTAAAAATTATGTTTTTTGACAGGAACACTTTATGAAAAGTCTCAAACAAGACTAATTACTGTCCCCCATTGCTATGCTGCTTTAAATACGTGAATTTTACAGTAAATATGATTCTCAAAAAAATTATATTTTTAAGTGCTGCATAAGAATATTAATCAAATGGCTTCACATTTTACATCTAAAATATATGTTAAACTTGTATGTCAATGACCACTAGAAGAAAACATTAAAAAATCCCATTAAGAGCCAACCAGGGATTTTCTAAAACTAACCATTAATAAAGCAATCTGTTCAAATGCATGGCCATATATAATGACATTAAATTTTAAGATGTAAAGAAGAAGAAAACCTAACATACATTTATAGCTGTTCGTATTTATAACATAAAGGCAATAAACCAAAGAAAGAAACAAAAATTAAAAGTTATGTACACTGGCAAAATCAAATAAATAATTTATGCTGGCAGAAACATTAAAAACATACTTAAAAAATGAATAATTGACACAAGAAATATGATTTTATAAACAAAAGTTGAATCAAAAACAAAAGAATGCAGACAAATTTTTCATGTCAAAGAGTACAATATTTTAAACTAATATTTTAAGAATTTAAATAACAAAAAGCAATGGTTCCCAACAGGTTGCATTAAGAAAACAAAACTGAAAATTTGCATTAGATAAGAAAAAAATTATAACATTAATCAGGATAAAAATGGAAGTTAGCCAGCATGCTTTTGTTTTAAAAATGTTCATTCTCAAAAGTACATTTACAACTTCTTGAATAACCATTTGAAAGATTTATGGGAAAACTTAACTTTTGGGGAATTCATCACTTAACTGCCAACTTTGACTGATATTTAAAAAATTGAATACGACTCACCTTTCTAATAGCATTGTTTTACTTTTATTATACCTGCTTTCCTGTATGTCGTGTTTCAAAAGTGAAGTAGAAGAAATTTAAAGTAATAGATCATCAAATCAAGGATGAGATAATCATCATTTAAAATTTTCTTCAAGACAATATTTTTATAATGTATTTGCAAGTAAGGCTTTTCTTTTTTTTTTTCAAATTCGTGGTTATCTCCTAGGCTTTTATAATCAAGTTAAACTGACATAAGGGAATTGTAGTCTTTATTGTGTATATATAAATATACAATATATATTTCTTTATCTATTCCTTCTCTTATATTATTCTTATTTTATGTAATTGAGCAAAAAGCAAGCAGTTTTACAAAAATTAATTTAAAAAAAAGGCCTAAAAAATCATATTTGGCAAAAAAATCCATTCAATTGGTATTATTATTTTTCTTTTACACTCAAGAAAACTTAGCGTAGACTTAAGATAGAGAATTTCACACACACACACACAAAAAAAAAAAAAAAAAAAGAGAGGCTGAAATAACATTTGACTTACAAACTATTTATGAGAAATAATAATCATATATAAAAAATTAGGAAGAGTTTCTAACAAATTTCCTTCATTAATAATGAATATCTTATATTAAAATTACTTCCTTGAAGCTCTAGTTCAACCAGAGTTTTCCCCTGGAGATGAAGGGGACCATAAAAGTACTAAAATGCTCTTATACTATATATATATATATGTGTGTGTGTATATATATATAACCATGCTACAATTGGTATTTTGGCTTAAAACGAAGGGTTCACCAACTAACCCCCTTTCTCAACCCCTCGCTTGTGGAATTTTTAGGATAGTACGGGGTTCGCGCTAGGCCGCGCGATTCCCGCAATATTTTTTGAAATCCCACTCAAAAAAAATTTGTTTTGGGCTTAAACTTTAAAAATCCCACTCAAAATTTTGGTCAAGGAGGAAAATCCCACCTTGTATTTTTCCCCAGTGTGAACCCTGTAGTACAACCCAATTCTTTAAAAAATTGTATTTAAAATTTGAAATGCAAGCCCCCCTGTCTTTTATACAAGGCTACGGTATGTCATGTGAACATTCGGAAACCTTCATATCCTCATGACTCAGTGTTTACATTAATTTGAGATAGGACGCATAAAAACTTAAAACAAAAGCTTTGATATGTAGGTTACTGTGTAATTTCCTTTAATTAAGACTAAGCTTTTAAACTATATATTATAATAATAATTAAACCTCTAGTGAAGTATACATAAAATACATTAGATACAGCATAACTTTGATATAACAACAATCAATTTAACAATTTCCTCAAATTAGAAGTTTGGATTTGGTGAATGTTTCAACACCTCCGATTAAAGAGTAGTAGTTAACAGTCCATAGGCAATCGCTAAACCAGGGTTAATTTTCCGTAAGCAATATTACTTTTATTTTCTGTTACAATATCAGAAGAATTTTAATTTATTATAGGCATTGCAAATTTTTCACTTACATATAAAAGGGGCAGAGATCAGTTATTTTAAATATCTAACCAAAAAATATATATATATAAGTATTCTTATATGATGCTGCGGTACACTACAAAAAGATTAAAAGTCCAAATTTTCCTAAGAAAAAGGGGGGGGGGGGGAGCTAATTTAATCATAAATAGAAAAGGTTTCCTCTCTAAGTTAAATTTGTAGTTGTAGTTTAAATCCAGAGACATGGCGGTTTTATCCTCAAAATTGGGTGGTTTTACATCATCAAGAAAATATCTTTGTTTGCATACTAAACAAGTAAAGGTGTTAACTTTTTCTTAACTAAGGGGGTGTCACTGAAATTCACTGCAAACAATACAACACTGGTTGAGTGCAAATATTAAGGCTTTAGTTTCTGTAAATGAGGATATCTAACCATGAAGAAGCAAATTAGATTAGATAATGATGCTAAGAAATATTAAACACATTAAAAAGAAGTGTTAACTTTAAAAAAAAAAAAAAAAATTTTCATCTATTCTTTAAAATCTGCCTCAGTTGGGAACCACCACATTTCTATTTCTACATATGAAAGTATTTACTCTATCAAGTGGTGCAATTATTGAAGCAAGAGATCGTTCATCTAAATCTTGTGGTGGCATGGCAGGTTCAGGTATTTTTCTGTCATCCTTGTCAGCTTCACTATGAGCAACAGGTAGATTTGTTGCTAGACCTGTTTGCTGAAAAGCTGCAAGGCACATGGTAGATAACAGCTGGAAAAGTAATGAAAATGTTGTCTAGTGAAGACATGGGGACATAACGTTGCAGTAGTTTAGAAATTCTCTTTTTGTGAAGGAAAGTAATAGCAGCAATTTTAGATGAAATTTAACTGTGTTGAATATTTGACCCCCCTTTTAGTGAAAATTATTTTACGGCATTTATTAGTTGATATATATTTTTAAAATTCATTTTGGTCAAACTTGTTGTTTCAGTTAGAAAACACTAGCATTGGTATGTACATATAAGGTATGCATTACATTACAATATAACATTAATAGATATTTAAAAAACCTTTTTAACTTCTTTTTTAGCATTTAACAGACAATAATGATATTTAAAAAGCAATAACTCTAAAATAACATTGTTAAATAACTATTTTTTTCAGGTATAGTTTTTTCTTTAATAAAACAACATTTAGTCAAATTCTTTTTTCTTAAGTCAAAAACTATCATGCATCATTACATCATTGATAAACAATGGCACTTCAAACTTCATGTTTCTTCCTGAAAATTAAATTTTATGAACAAATCCTCATGTACAAAATTTAATGGTAAAGGAAAATAATATTTAAAAAAAATAATAAACAAAATTAGTGGTCACATAGATGTCCTGCATAGCATACCATTTAAGAATTATCGGTTGAAACAAATTGATCCAAACTTTATTAATGCATCATTAAATTGTTGCAAAGGGTTGAAACACCCTATTTTTATTAACAACTTAGAATTAGAAAACAAGTATACAGGGTTGCCACGCATGTTAGACAATAAAATTCCCCGACTTTTTCAGGCAACTTTAGGAAAAATTCCAGGTTAATCGATGTCAACAAACATGATCAAATATTAACATAATATACTATGCTTTAATTGGGAATAAAAACCTATCTTATTATTTCAAAAAGATCATGAAAATTACCAATAATGATTACTAAATTTTAAATGGTTAAATTGAAATAATCCAAAGTTCACTTACATTTATTATCAGTAAATGTTAGAATGTAGTAGAAAATTTTAATACACCTTGAAGCCCAAAGTTTTACATTTTATAGATTTTAGTATTGTCACAAATCGATTAATTTAACTTGTAAACAAAGTCAATCAAATTTGGAACATTGCAAAATTTTGCACAGCATAAAAGAACTTCCAGATTCAAATAATTTCAGATCACCAAATAATATTTATTATCATTCGGAAAGGCAGAAATGCTAATAATAGCTAAACAGAAGGTAACGTTGTAAAATTTATCGAATTAAACATGGTGAAGAATGCATAAGTTTTATGCTAAGTGTCAATAAGTACAGGCAGTGCTTCAGAAAAAAAAAAAAATAAATAATTTTGTTTAAAAATCATCAAATATATGTGTGCGTATATATATATATATATATATATTTAAACTTACTTTTAATAATTAACTTTTAAATCACACACAGCAAGAAATAAAAAAATGAAAAAAGGGAATTACAGGTTATCAGACAAGTGACTCATCGAGGAAAAAAAAAATACTGAAACATCACAACAGAATGTAAGCTTAATAAAGAACCTTATGTAACAAACATATGTTACTATGCAACAGAATTATCAAACACAAAGCAAAGTTAAGTCATTACTTTACACTTTAATACAATGGGGTAATTGGGGCTTAATGCCTGACAAAAAAAAAAGTGCAAAAGTAATACATTCTTCAGAACTTACATTCATAAAGAGTCTGAGTTCAGTGCAATCTATAAAAACTAATTCCATTTTTTCAAAAGGAAATAAACAGGTTTCCAAGCATTAACCTTTTAAACTGAAGTAACTACTTCGTTTTAACTAACTATTAAAAATATTATGAATAAGGTGTGAAGTGAAAAAAAAGGATTGCAAAGTACCAAAGCACTATATGAAAAGAACAAGATTATTAATAGACAATATCAACATATTCGTGATTTAAACACACAGTACTTTTATTCAGCAATATGTCTAACACTGAACTGGATTAATGAACTTCTAAGATCAAAAAGAGGCACTATGAAAAACCTTAGGCTTATTTTTTCTCAAACTTAACAGTTGTTTTATAAGATTGAAAAAATTACACAACAGAAGATTGCTGAATTTTGTTCATGCATTTTAATTATATATTGAATGAAAACAGAAAGAATTTATAATTTCTTTTGCAACAATATTATAATGAGTACTTGTAAGGAAAAGAACCCTAATGCTAAACACAGCTAAAAGTTTAAAAAACTCATTTTAAATTACATACAAAGGGTGGGGACATTTTAGGCAAAAATATTTTTTAAACTAGATTATCAATTAAGGCTGTAATATTTAATAATTATAAGAAACTGATATGATCACTAAAACTTAAAATAACTTTGGAAAAATTCCATATATTTTAGGTCGAATTTTCAAGTGGGCTTGGCAAAATTACGTGCGTGCAAGTTCTTTACTATTATAGAAGCTGAAACTTAATAAAGATAAAAATAATGGTAAGTTCAAAGTTATTGATGTCCATGAGACAGAATCGAACAGTAAATGCGAACTAGGAAGTTTTAACGAAGCCGATGCAATCGAAAAGCCGAAAAAATCGGGACAGACCCTTAAAAATTCAAAATACGGATAACATGCGTAAATTTTACTGGTATTTTGTGAAATGTTGGGAGGCTACTTTCAAAGATTTTCATAGAAAAAAGACAGAAAGCTAGCTCTCCAAAATTAAGGATTTTTGCAGAAACAAAATTCTTAACTTCCAAAATTACCAAAAATACGGAATTCAGTCAAAATACGGAAAAACCACATGGCTACAGGTTTATTCATCTGTTGAGTCATCTTTAAATACCTAACCTTAAATAACCCTTGCACTAACAGAAGATGAAATTCCCCGACTTTTCCCTGACCAATTTAGGTCATTTTCATTTTTCCTGACAATTCCAGGTTTTCACATTTTTCCCAGTGTGTGGCAACCTTGGTATATTTTAGCAGTACATTTGTGACATGGTGACCCAGAAAAAGGGCAGATTGTATATAGTAAACTATAGTCAGGGGTGATTGCGACACAAAGTAAAAAACTCAGAAAATTTTTTATGCAAAAAGTCGGTATCACTTTTTATGCACCATAAATTATACGACAGCTTTTATACACATTTAGTTACAACGGAACTTTTAAAATAACTTTTGAAATTAAAATTTATATTTTACTTACCTACTTCTAACTAATAAGAATAATTTAATTATTTTATTTCTTGCAATTAAACTGTAATTTATACAAATACAAATGCAAAAGTGACAACCAGCAACAGGCCAGGGCCCAGCTAGGCTGGTCCTAGTCAATTTAGCAGTCCTCGATGAACATCAAGAGCTCAATTACAAGTTTTTACCCCACTGCAAATTAACAGTTGCCTCCGGTAAACTATTCCAACTGCCTGTACAACCCTACTGAAGTAGTAATGTTTCCTAATTTCAAGATTAGCCTGAAGTTTGAAAAGCTTATGACCTCTGGTTCTACTTTCAGCAAATAACTGAAGCCCATCAAGATTTCCCGTTTTAATGAATTTAAACATGTCTACAATTCCCATGACTTCGACATCATCAGCAAAAATATCGATTTTCGCAGAAATACTCTGACTAATTTCATTAATAAAAATAATAAATAAGATTGGCCCTAAAACTAAACTTTGTAGAACACCACTCAAAACATCAATCTACTGAGAATAATTGCCATTCACTACTACTCTTTGTTTTCTCAAAGTCAGCCAATTTTTACTCTTTGTTTCCTCAAAGTCAGCCAATTTTTAACCCAAATTAAAGTTTTCCCACCAATACCAATAAAAACAAATTTGCTAAGAAGAGCTTCATGCGGTACTTTATCGAACGCTTTCTGAAAATCAATGTAAACAACATCTAACACTTTTTACTATCTGTCATGGTAACCTTGTCATAGAAATGCAACAAATTAGTTGTACAGGATCCCTTCCTAAAACCATATTGAAAACCAGTCAACACTCCATTTGCCTCCAGAAAATTCAAAATTTTGCAGTGAAATACTTTTTCTATTTAGAGTTATTATTTTTTCCTTTATTTGTCAAATATCTGAAATTTTTAAAAGCGCCGATTTCAGGAAAAGGATGTAAAAATGCGTTATTATGCAAAAAATGAAGTTTGGAAAATAAGTTCAACTTTTTGCGATGTTTATCGGAAAACTAACTAAACAAAAAAACTCGTCGTTCTTTTAAAAATTACCACTTCTGCAGATGTTTACATCAGGAATGTAAACATCGCCAACCCCAGGTTTTGACGGCGAAAAAAGAATTCCAAAATGATGCCAACGACCAGTTATCCCTAACAACGAACGAACGTGGGACAAAGGTACAGACATCGTTCGTGTTCGGAACAAAGATGATTGGCGCCGTTACAACCCTTGCTGTTTAAAGGGTTGCTACAAAGGGAATGTTTATCGCTTTTTGGCGTATTTTTTGTTCCCATCCGCTAAATTTTCAATTTTGAAGACTAAAAACTCCAATTTTTAAAACACAGAAGGAGGATATGAAATCCCTGATTTCCGGGATACACCCGGAATACAATCACCCCTGTATAGTGAAAAATGAACCTGAAAAAACATCCCAAAGTCAAAAAAATTAAAAAGGTTCTTAAAAATAAAATAAATAAATTTAAAAAATGCAGCAGGGTAATAAAAGCATACAGTTAATATGATTTACTGAGCCTAAATGAATCTATTAAAATCTCCTTGTAGATTTTATGTGTTTTTTACTCACTATTTTTCTTCTAAATAAATGCAAGTATTTAAAACTTTAATAGTTACACTATGTTATGAAGGGGTTCCTTATGCTTGATAAATGGGCTGCTACTTCATTCATGCTACTTTCATGAACAAACTTCGTTATATCAGAGTTCTTTTGATTTTAAGAGTTAAGCTAGCACTTAATCAGCAACTTTTTTCTGGGTACCAATAAATGCGTTGATAAATTTGGCTTTACAGAATAACAAAGATAAAAGTTACTTGTATTCAGATTAAACTGCTTTAAAAGTTTAATAGAGAGTACATATTATATTTTTAAAATTTAAACTTATTTAATGAATGAAACCAAATTACTCTATCATGTGATGCCATAACTGAAGCAAGAGATCTCTCATCTAAATCTCGTGGCGGCATTTGTGGTTCAGGTATTACTCGGTCATCTTTGTCAGCCTCACTCTGCGATAGTTGCAGGTTATGAGGTAATATGGGTTGCTGATATGTAGGAGCTGATGACAACAGCTGGAAAAAGGAAGAAGGTTACTCACTTCCAATTTCAAATTCTGCACATTCACACTATCAAAGGACAGCTCATTAAAATTTTGCGATAAAGCCAAGCCGTACATGAAAAAATTTTAACAGCTCTAACTTACCTGCACACATGAAAGAAAAGACTTTATGAAATTAGAATTTCCTACCTTTAGAACTTTTAAGGTACATCCTGTACTAAACAGTCTAAATTAACTAGTTGATAAATTAGCACTTTTTTTACAAATGCAATTGAAAATTGAAATGAGAGGGGAGAACAGGCATAATAGTGGCAAATGTAACCATTTATTGGAAAAAGAAAAGAAAAACCTTAATACAGCGCAACCTTATTAACTCAACTTGTGGAAAACTCAACACATATTTTCCCAATGGTCGGTATAATGCTATTTATGTAACTGAACATTCACAATATAACCAAGTATTCAAATTGCCAATATATTCAACAATTGACTCTAAGAAAACGTATGCCAATTGCTGTTCATGGTGTAAAAACATTTCATTAAAGAAGGGATATCAGGGGCACACAGATAGGAGGGGACACCAACAGGAATGTCTTGCCCTTGAAGGCTGACATACAACCTTTTTTTAATCTATCCAGAACATAAACTGGCAACTGTGCGAAAAATCCAGTAATCTGGCAAGTCAAATTTGATTTGTTTCAAGTAAATTAATTAGCATTTCTGAAAATATATATGGAAATTAAAATCTTCCAACCTATTCGGAAGTGTTGGGAAGTCTAAAAAATGGATTTTACAGGTTTCCAACACCAGAGCTGGATATCCGGTAAAGAAAAATCACAAAAGAGATACCGGATATTCAGTATCCAGGAAAGACAATATGCTGTTTACCTCTAATCCTGATTCTCTCCCAAAGCAAAATCCTGGGTGAGCCACAGCCAGAATGTTGCAGACAATCTAGCAATTTCTCTTATCTGATTTCGATGTAAGTTATAAGAGACACAAACTGGTTGAATTCCCAATAGTGAGCAGTTACAAAAAGAGATTTCATAATGTTTGTTTCAAGTGATTTTAAACAAGAATTCGTGCGTATATCAAGCGAACTAAATAAAGTTAGCATAAAGGAAAATCTGAAAATCGAAGAAAAGTTTGCAGATAGGAGATATTGCAGATCATCTGTAATACAATATAACACTATCCATATTCTATAAGGTATAGGTTCATGGGAAATGAACAATGGTTTGCAATCATCAAATATTTCTGCCAAATGCTTTCACAAGATGTTGATACAAATTCAACAAAAACTTGATGTTTTCAAAATTCGCCTTCGATGTTTAAACCCCCCCCCCCTCAAGGGAAGAAATTCTTCCTTTAAATGTAACCAGTTTTTATCCATTTCAAGGAGCACTTAGACCAAATTTAATTTAAAGTTTAACAACATATTCATTCAAATACATAAATTCTAGCAGATGAAATACGAAATATTGTATTAAAACACAGATATTAAAAAAAAAAAAAAAACAATCGGCATTGGAAGGGGATATTTTTAAAAAATTCATGCCAAATAAACAAGTTGTAATTCAAAAAGGCACCTAGAGCATTAGTACAGGGGGGAGAAAAGAAAAAGAGCTTGGTACATTACATATTAGCAACCTCTCATTCATGTAATTTCACACGTTAATAAAGTATCAACGCATTTTTTATTTTAAAAGAAAAAAATTCTGTTTTATTACAAGGTACAACTATCCACTATACTATTCAAAATTCCTAACACAGAAGCTAAAATTCCATGTCAACGAATTAAATATCTATCAACTATTTATCGCCGTCACATACTATGGTGTCAGAAGAAAAAAAAAAAAAAAAACAATGTCATAAGTGTCAGAAAAGTGTAGAATATTTAAATAGAACATATGCAAAATTTTGGCAATCTGCAGCAATTTTGATAATAAGAATAAATAAATAATAATATTCAGCAGAATAGAATTTCTTTTTAAAATTAAAATATAAGAGGAAATTTTAAGCTACAGTCACAGTTTGGTGATTTAGCAATTCCCTAATTTCTGCTCTATTGAGAAAACATCCAGGTACAGGTTATTGCATTCAACTACTACTACTACAACTAATAATAATAATTATAATAAAAAATAAGAGGAAAATACATGAAACAGATTTTATCACAAATTTGTGATTATTGTAATTGGGCATTTATGCCCAATTAATCAAGATGCTACAGTTAATCTTTTTAATGCTTCTTAAGCAGTAATAAAAATAATGTCTTTAAAAGTATTAATTCATACCTAAAACTAGCCCCAATTCAGAAAGCTAAGTTTAGCAACATTTTATGTGCCCTCAATTGGCTTTGTGATACATCCAGTTTGGGTTACACCAACAAAAGTATTTGTAAAAAAGAACTGAATTTATTAAAAAAGTAAGTAAATTACTTACATGTTGTTGGGGACTATCATGCATTTCAGATGGAAATGCTGCATCATTATCATCAGCCTTAGTCTGTGCCTGCATAGCTAGATCAGAGTTCATAGCTTTTAATGCTTCATTTTGCTGAATTGTCTTCTGCATCTGTTGGATTTGTTTTAATAAGTCTGGATTGTTTAGAAAATTTTGAGCCATGCTGAAAAATAAAAGCATTGTTCAATTATACAGGAAATATTAACACAACAAAAACTTTTATAAGTTTAAATGCTAAATTCAAGTTTAATTACCAAATTTCAAGGATGAAATTTTTCTCTTCATCACCAAGCACTGACCGAAAACGAAGAATGTGTGCGATGCAGGGTGTGAAAAAATGTTTTTGTATATAAAAGAAATTGGATTTTTTTTTTTTTTTTAAATTTAAATCAGACTGGTCTTTCAAACTAATAAACATTACTTGAGACTGACAGCATGAGAAAAATACAACTAGACATAAGATTATTTAAATGCAAATAAGTTTTATATTAAAAAAAAGAAAGGGGGAAAAAGGCATATTTATTCTCAAAAGTTTGAAATTCAATAGACAAACAAGAATAAAATTTTTCAATGTGGCACTGAAACAGCTTGTAGAGAATCTATTTAACCATTTCAAAGTTCACACTAATCTCCATTGCTTTGGATAATTTGCAGGCAGATAATTATAATATAGTTAAATGTGTTACAATTAATTATTCCAAAAAATCTGGAAAATAACCTAGGGCAGCAAGATCAAGTTCATGCTTTTTAAGAGAAGCATGAACTTGATCTTGCAAGCATTGTCATGTGATTATTTTTTATTCATCTCTTATCTTTCAAATGCAAAGTAGCTGGATATTTAAATCAATTGGATTTTGTTGAAGAAATGGGGAATTTTATTCGAGAAAGAAATTTCAGAATATGTCAACATTTGAACAATGGAAAACAAGCAGCTGTCAATAAATGCAAGGGTGATAAACAGCCATAAGTAATTCAAATGCTCACAACATAAACTTTTCCAAAAATTACCTCGTTTAACATATATATTAGATTTAAAGTATAATATATATTACATTTATTAATTTTCTATTTTCTTAAAAACTTCGTATAAAATTTTATTTTGTATGTAACTTTTAAAGGAATCTCTAACTTTTACTACACTTCTGATGGTAAGCAGAAATCCATTCCGTTACTATATGAAACTTTAATAATTAAATAAATTTTGTTTTGAATTGAGCAGGTGTTTTATCCCCATCTCTCACAACTCTTATGCTAATTCAACTCAGTAATAATTTTGTTGAACATTCTTGTTTTCTTTGATTTTTGTTAAAACAGTTGTCCTGAAGCCTAACATAGTTTTTTGTGCACCTCCACGCTCCCTTGCACACCTACCGCATGTCACATGTTCCACAACGAAGAACAGCAAAAACTTGAACTTTGCGTTTTCTGCGAATGGTAACTGAAGCGCAGCCGCTGATTGGCTGTGGCTAACCTTTTGTTTTTCAAATGAGATACGTGCGATCTGCGCCAAAAATCCGTTACGATCACATGTTTGCACAGGAGCAGAGATGTTGGGAATGGATCCTGAACCTAAGGTTATCATTTCTCAAGTATTCTAATTAACACGCTAAAGATAGATTTCATTCATTTTCGGCCATTCATCTTGATCACAAAAACGCACCTCAAAATTCCACACAATTCCACCATAACTTTATTTAAATCAAATACACCCTAGGGAAACATCAGCCGGACCAAGAAAGGGTTAAGAATGTTTTGGCATTTTAGGTGATTGTCAGTCTTCTTTATTACTTTTAAAGTCACTTGGGAAGTACATTAAATTTTTCACTTCCATATGATTTAAGCTTTAATTTTATCATGAATGCTTTGTGTTAATGGAAATAAGTAATTAAACTGAGGAAAAAAAAATATCATTGTTAAGCTATTTTGATTGCGTGAGTCAAATAAAAATTACTTTTCAAGTCATTATTTTTCAGGGGTTGTGCCAAGCGAAATTGAGGTAAATTTTCAAACCCTTCACAAATTTTTAATAAATTAAAACAGACTTTTCACAAAATTATTCTCTCTTTAACATGCGGCATATAATAATTTTTTATCACTGCATGTTTAAATTTTCAAAATTATTCGATTTTTCAAAAAAATCTTTTTAAAGTTAACAAATAGCACTCTGTTAAAAATGTTGGATCAACGAGTTTCCATGCATGTATTTCATGAACTAACAATAAACAGAAACCTACTATTTGCATACAAAGGCGGTAAAGTCAATAAAGGTGCTTTCACACCAAAAGTTACAAAGACAATACTAATGTTTTTTTCTCATCTACCCAAGCACAGAGGGGGAAAAGACCGGAATATTGTTTTTTTTTTTTTGCCTTTAGTGCGAAAGCACCTTAACAGAAGTTAAAAACAGTAAAAATCTCGTTACAGTGAATGTCCAACGTTGTAACAACGAAATCCTTGTTACAACGTTGGACATTCACTGTTATCGAGATTTTACCGTTTTTGTATCCCGGTGCGTTAGCTCTAACAACGAAATCCCTGTTACAACAAAAACATTTTTAATCACGTTTTAAACTTCAATAGGATAATGCACATTTCATAATAAGGAATATGAAGTACTTTTCCAGTCCCTTGGAATTCAATATAATGGGAATTTACCTTACTTCAGACAATGAATTTTCCAACTAGTTAATAAACAACAACATGAAAACTTACATTTAAATTTTAAAACGATGTTTGTTAACATTATTCTAACTTTTTACAAATGTAAATTCAAGCACAAAAATTGTGCCTCGAAATTACTACCCTAGAAACAATTTAATGTTTGCTTCAAGAAAGTTCTTTTATATTCATCAATACTTTACATACCTAAAGGCCAAAGCATTTGTTTGATTAGATAAATGGCCATCATCATTTTTTGCTTCTTCTTCATCTTCTTCATCACCATAATCAAAAGCAAGCAATTCCTAAAAATTCAAAAGAAACAAAAGTTTTTTTTTTTTTTAAAAAGCATTAAGTTTTAATTTGTAAAGCAGGAATAAATGCAGGGTATTGAAAATGCTTCATATAATAACATGATTAGACTTTAGTTGATAAAATCAGTTATAAAATATTTACTCTTAAAAAATTATTTGTATAATTATTTGGGTAAAATGATCTGTGATTTCACAGATGTACACTAATTCTATTTCTGAAATAAGAATTGAAGTCACTGAAAATAGAGAAAGAAAATAACTCAATTATAAATTTGTGTGACAAAAATTTTTAAGGGTTACATGTAACAAAAGCTTTGAATTTTTTTTGACCTTTTTGCATTTTTATTCACTAAACCAATAATTCATAGCTTATTTTTAAATTTCTCTATTCAAGCCTTAACTAATAATAATGCAGTTAAAAATGCTTAACTGTTTCATATTGACTAAACTTGTAACACAATTTGAGTGTAGGTTTACGCCATTTGCCAGTTATTTTAGTAACAATTATTTACATATTTTTTACTAAATTTTAAACAATACGTTTTTCAAATTACATACATTTTTCTTTACCATTTTATTTCAAATGTCTTGGCCATAAGAATTCAAATTCAAACAGTTTTTCGCAATGCACTATTTACGGTGTGGAAGCTTTATTTTTAAGTTCTTTTTGGAACGCAAATTTTTTGGCCGTTGGTAATCTGACATCTGCCGAGAAGGACGCATTGTCCAATGGCTCCCCAGTGGATTGACATTTTATGTCTCTTTCACTGGGGAAGCCTGGTATTTTTTGATCTGCATATTTTATTGTGTTTTCATTGTGTTGCTACATTTTTATGCTATAATTGATGAACATTTGAAGAGACGGCGACATCTCAAGTGAACTCTGGAGTCCGCTTCAAAAGGTGTATTATTCTTCTCAAAGACCAGAAATTAAAATAAGCCTGCGAGCAGTGATTTGCGATCGCATGCAGTGTAATAATTGGCAATCTTCTACTGCCTGTGCAATTCAACATTTAAATATCGAAGAAAGAAATATGAAATGCCTGTTTGTCGTGCATCTAAAATGAAAAGCTGTCATATTTAAAATATTTAATCTCTATTTAAAGAACATTAAAAAAAAAAAAAACATCTGCAGTCAAAAGAAGAGAAGTGCTTTTTAATATGTTGGATTCGAGAACACAGCATCATTGATGAACTCTACCTTAAAAGGAATGATTCATTTCTGTGTCTATGAGGTGGATGCGCATGTTGCATATTTGAGAAATAATTTTATTCATTAATTGTGGAAACATGATATTTTAAATTAACATTGGCCAATTAATTAATAGTTAATTTACAGATGTTAAATATAATCTACATATATAATAATTCAATAAATTTTCCTGTTTTAGCCATGAATAAACCATTTTTTAACTAAATTTAAACAGTGACTTTTCGCAATAATTATCTTTTCAGCGGTTTTTTTTTTATAATTTTAATGAGTTTTCATTGAAATTTTAATAAAAGCATTTAAATTTCTAATTTCCTTTTATTATATGCTTGTACTAACCACTATACATCTGGATCTGTTACATTTACAGTACCCATAACAGTATGAAAAATTGTTAATTACTAAGATGTTATAAATAATCAAACCATTAACTCAAAGAGTCAAAGGGAATCAGCAGTCGAGACTAATCAAAAAGTCAAGGAAAATTTCTGCCATTTAAAATATGTAATTACCATATGTAAATGGGGGTTGGGTATACCCCCATTTGGGGGGTATACCAAACCCCCGAATTCAGAATCCTAAAACTTTACACTTTTTCAAAACAAAAATTCCGTTTTTTTTTTCCTGTAAATTCAGAAAAATTTTATTTAAAGAAGCTGTAAAATCAATAAATGCAGGAAATTTTGGCTCAAATAGAATCAACCTTGTAGATATATTTTTGATCTGCAGGAGCTAAACTCAAGAAACCAAGATAGAACCGTAAAACATTACTTACTACGTTAAAAAAGTGAAAAACATATCTTTCAGTAATCAACAGAGCATCCAGCTTCAAATGAAGCAAACGATACGAGTTTAAGTTTATGATTTTTTTTGTAAACATAGATTTGTCTCAAATGTTGATTAACATAATCTATAAAAAGCTATACTAACTCTTTAATGAGAACAGTTTCTGAAATTTTAGAATTTAAACAGCAAATATTCAATATTCAGATAAGGTGGGAAGAGTATCTTATTAAAAAAATTGCAAACACATATATATACTATAAGATACTGGTGCATGCACTGTGATCATTGTGCTAAGAGTTTAAAAAGAATTATCTTGACTTACTTTATTAAACTTAACAGTTTCTTCAACAGGTTTTGCTTGAGATTTATTAGCTGACGACCTAGATATTTCATCTTCCATGGAATTCATCATTTCAGCTTTAGTAAATTTTTCAAGATTAGTTGTTGTTATCTACAGAATAAGCAGTATATTAGAGGATATCAAACATTCCAAATAATCTTCATTGGCCTCAGAAATGAATATTACGAAGAAAAAAAAGTTCAAGCAGTAAACTTTTATTGAAAATTTATAAATACTAAAATATAATAGATTGATTATTTTCTTAAATATATCTATTAGATATTCAGATTTTTAAAAATCACTGTCAATTTTTCAAAATTTTAAAGACTGAGTGTGTAGTTAATTTAGTAAATTTGTTGACTAAACAGGTTTAAATTCTGATCAGAATTAACTCACTAAGATTAATTTTCTGGTGTATGTGATTTTATTAAATTAATGAATATACTTTTAGATTTTTAAAATTTTTTTCCACTTTTGTGTTGCATTTTTATGTCCTGCACTTAAGCTGAGCTTTTTTAAAAACATGATTAAACAATGGAATTTTTTTTTTTTTGCGGGGGGGGGGGGGGGGGGTAATACAGAAGAAAATAGCACTAAAAAGGTTTTTCAAACTTGTTGGAAAAAAATCTACGTTTAAAACTTTTAAACCTATTTTAATTAAAAACAAAAACTGATTTAAACATTAACACATTTGCAATTGTAAAAAATAACAAAGCTATATAAAAATTTTTAAAAAATTTTAACAAATGAAGTATATTTTCAGAGAGAAAGATGGGGGCAGGGATTTATGAGACCTTCTCATAAGTTGGACTTACATTTTGAAGCATCTTAATCATTAATCTTTTTATGGAAGTCAATTTTGGATTTATTGTTCGAATTGTGCATATGTATCAAGATTTAATGTTCTGAAGAAAGAATGAAGTGTTTCTGTTCTAGAGTGTCTCAAACACTGCGCTAGGTTTGTTTTCAGTATTTTCTTTACCAGCAGTTGTTCTGCGGAATGCATTATGCTTTCGGCTTGCAGGGCAGGGGGGGGGGGGGGGGGATTGATAATATAAATAGCAAAAGCAACTCGTAACAAGTCATAGATTGAGTGAGTGAGAAACAAACAATAAGTTTGACAAAACTATATAACATGTTATACAGTCGACGATCGATATAACGACCATCTGTGTCCCACAAAAAAAGGTCTTTATAACGAGTAATCGCTATAAGAGATGGAATTTTCCTTAAAAAATATACATACATCATGCATATTCAGTATTTCCATTAAAATTGGTAGTTTTTAAAAGATTCCAACTAAATTATTTTTGGAATTTTTATTTTTAGAATTGGAATTTAAAAAAAAATATCAGTGCAAAATAGTATAACAAAATATTAAACAGATTTTTAAGTAAAAAATATAGGGGGAAAATGACATTCACATTTTTGGAAGGAGAACTTCTTAGCTGACATGCAGGGTTCGTTGATTTAAATCGTGATTTAAATCAAGTGATTTTTTTAAAAAAATCATTGATTTAAATCAAGTGATTTTTTTTCCAAAAAAAATCATTGATTTTACAATCCAAAAAAGTGTCGTAAAAATGAAATATGTTGCAATTACAACCACTGTTTCAAACAAAACTTCCTAGGTCCCTCCGTCTGTGTGCATAACATGTTATTATTAAGTTTAGAACTAATTACTATTTTTTAAATTTTACAATATTACTCTTATTCTTCAAGCATCTTAACAGCAAAGCATAATTCATTCAATCATTCAAGTTAGAATTCATAATAATCATGAACCATTCTGTTTTTTATCTTAAAAATAGTATTTTAGATCCCTTTAATAAATGCCATACAATAAATAATTCAGAATGATAGTGTTTAAAACAACAATTGCTAGAATTTAGAATATGTATCCTTAAAGTTTCATCCATGTCCCCTAATACAGGGCTCGGCACACTTTGGAGTCTTCAAAATAGTGAAAAAAGTGACCACAGCTTTAAAAAAAGTGACCAAAATAGTGACCATTAAAACGTAAACTTGTATGTTTGTTTTTTATTTAAACTAAATATAACTTGAAAAAGAGCAGTTTCGACATCTTTTGAAAACTACACCTGAATAAATAGAGCTTTTACCCAACTTTAAAAAAATTCATAGCCTGTTCAAAAATAATAATTTTTATACCTGTAACTATGTTCATAAATACCTTTTTCAAAACCCATAAATGGCTAAGAGTGAGAGAGACAAAAGTTATTTCTTTTTCAAATTGTTACTTATTTAAAAATATAAATGAATAAATATTTATTCAAATCGGCAGAAATTTCAAATTTTAATTTATGTTCAACATCGAATAAAATTTATTTTGCAAATGCTAGTTTTTAAATATTTTTTATACTTGTTCAAAGATTAGAAAATTTCATTGGAAATAAATCTAAATTTGATATTTTATCAAAATTATTCAGACTGAAATTACTGTGTTTAATCTTCTGTATCATTGCAGGAAACAAACCGTTTGATTATTCAATACTGTTTTTGTAATTTCATGGTAGTAACAAAATCCAAGAAAAATTCCCTGATTTTATAATTTTAGTTGTGATAGTTACACGGTAAAACTGTCATACATAATGACAGTTGGAGTGGCACAATCAGAAAAACTCTTTACGGGGGGTGGGTGGGTGCACTATTTTTTTTTTCTATCTGAACTTGGTGCAATTCGTTTTTATTGGGAGGGGGGGGGGGGGGGGCGGATGGAAATAAAAAGAGGTCATAATGTAATTTTCTGAGCAATATATATAATCTGCAACTGCTAAGAATTTTTCAGATCTAAAGTTTTTTTTAAGAATGTAGATTCCCCCCTCCCCTGCATCATTATTTAATGATTTCTTAACAAGAATATAACTTTATTTTCTCGAGATGCGTATTGTCTTTTCATTGAGAAATCCCCACCAAAAATTTTCTGTTGTGATTGTGACAGTTAGTTCGGGAATGGGGGGGGGGGGGGGATTAAAGAAAAGATAAACTAAGGTAATTTTCTGAGTATATATATTGATATAATCTGCAACTGCTAAAAATTTTTAGTCTGATTTTTTTTTTCTTTTCTAACTTATATATCGCTTTATTTTCTTTTTCTAGGATTTGCTCTTCTAGAGTAAAAAAAAATAAAAATAATTAAAATCATCATTCTAGATGGGGGGAGAGGTCACGGACCCTCTAGGCTTCCCTTTCTGGTTGCACCACACTGCAACATCAAACCTTAACTTCGGCACACTAGGGGCCGGCGGCATGCCGAATTTCAAAAAAAAAAAAAAAGACCAAAAACGGCGGATACAAGGAAGCTTCAATCCTGGCACACGTATTTTTATGCAAAATTGCAATGTTTTCTTAACTCATAGACAAAGTAACTTTTTAGGTTTGCTCAGCCAGAGAATGGGCAAAAAAGTGAAAATAGTGACCAATTTTTGAAAAAGTGACTAAAAGTGACCAATGCAAAAAAAAAAAGTGACTTTTAGTGAAAGAAGTGACTCGCGCCGACCCCTGCCTAATAGCTTAAGGTTTTTTTACTTCTAAAATTTTTTTTTATCATAGAAGTTTTCAATAAAAATATTTGATTAAAACAAAAAGTTTCAGTTTTTAGTAATGGTGTGAGCATATAATTTTACTAAATGGGTAAAAATATTTCGTACTTTTTTATTTATAAAATAGAACAATGATTTTAAAGTACACTCAATATAAAAATTAAATACACACAATTGTTACTTTTTTTTCCAGCTTTCAACAGCAAAATAATTCAGATTAAATTTGTTCATTTTCTCTGTACTTATGAGTGTACTATTCTTCCTGGTAGGGTTAAGTTTCATTTGAGTCATGCGTTTGCATTTGTATCAAAATTTGTTTATCATTATTATTATTTAAAAATATTTATTGCTCTGAAAATAGCTTAAGTGTGCTTTTGCGTATTGAGTAACAGGCCATGTTGTTTCTTGAATGTAACATTACAAATATCTAAAATATTTAAGCTCATTTTTAAAAAAATAAAAAAAATCCGATTTCAATAAAAAAAATCTGATTTAAATAAAAAAAATCCGATTTTTTTAAAAAAATTAAAAAAATCATGAACCCTGCTGACATGACACCTGGTACGGTCGCTGTATTGGATTAGACGATTCAGAAAGGTCGCTATACCGAAAGCAAATTTACATAGAATTCATAGGGATAAAGTTGGGACTTTTACAACTGGTCGTTATAATGGAATGGTCTTTATAATGTGTGGTCGTTATAAAGAGCGTTGACTGTAGTAATAATATATATATATGAAAAAAAAAGTTACTTCAGCATATGTTCGGTTTTCTGGTACAGGTTCATCGTTACTCTGGGGCCAACCTTTCCAGCTTGAATCATTTGGTTTATGACGTGAATTTTGAGCATCTTCTAGTGTGGTTGATGCTAAAATATGAATGTTTTAAAATTTTCATAAGCAGTTATGATAAAACAAAAGTCAATAATACATAAACATAAAATCAATACATAAATATATACAAGAAGACAAAATGAATATTTCAAAGATATGAGAAGACAAAATGAATATTTCAAATTAAAACTAGGCTTTGTCACTTGTAAAAAAAAGTAACAAAATTCTCACCAAGCTGAGACCACCACTATATACACTTTTAATTGAACACTACACATATTTTAAAACTACACTGTATAATAAAGCTACAGCTTATCCGGAAAAAAAGGATGAAATTCAAAAGTAAACAAGACATGTAAAAAGTTTGTCCGACTATAATGACAAGGACATATCCCAATTTTGCATAGTTTTACCCAAATTGTTATGTTTCTAATTCACTACTCCTATAATATACAGTTAATTCCTTGAAAATTGTTCAAACAGTGCTTTACTGTACGTTGAAAACATATTACAAAAACTAGTTGACTAAATCATAAGATTCTTCTTTTAATAATTTAGTGCTTTCATGGTTTTATTAGCTTATAAATTAGTTTTGCTGTTAAAAATTTAAAACTATTTTATTTATTTCTGCACATTAAAATCGACAACGTCTGAAAAACTACACAAAATCATAGCTTGAAAAAGTTTGACTTCACTATAACTTACTTTAAATGTATTACTTAAATGAAATTTAACTATTTTTTAAAAATATACACATCACTAACTATCTTCTTATTAGTGTTGTCCAATTAGTTATGCAAAAACTTTAACTAGAACTTACATAAGAAGAAGTTTAATGTATCGCTTCATTTAACAATTGAGAAATCAGTGTAATGATTGGCACTACTTTCGCGATACATGTTTATTATTGCCCACTGAAAGTTCAGTAAGGCTAAGTCAAACATTCGATTCAAGTTAAGCACTTTCAATTTCATTTCGTGTTTTTGATTGATTTAAATTTTTTCCTTTAGAGCAGGGTTGGAAAAAAACCGGGTTTTTTTCAAAAAAAACCCAAAAACCAGGTTTTTTTTGGTTTAAACCGGGTTTTTTTGGTTTAAACCAGGTTTTTTGGTTTAAATTAATGCAGCACTTTTAAAGCTTAAAGAAATTATTTAAAAGATTAGTTATTGTGTGTTATTGTTCTATTTGTCACTATTTAAAATAAATAGTTAATGTTTCTTTAAAATATCAATCAATTTTAATTAATTTCTTATCAATATAGTAAAAAGAATCAACTTTATGTAATACCAAGCCAAAAATTCTGTATAACAATGATAGCTAATTTTTAATACAGTCAACGCTCTTTATAACGACCACACATTATAAAGAACATTACATTATAACGCAGGGTGTAAATGATTTTAATCAAATGATTAAAATCATTGATTAAAATCATGATTTTAATCAAATGATTAAAATCATTTGATTAAAATCATGATTTAAATCAAATGATTTTTTTAAAAAAATCACTGATTTTAATCAAAAAAAATCAATTTTGTGTATAGTCTTGAACATTTTTTGTATATTTTTCTAAGTTTCAAACATAAACAAGTAAGTAGACTGTTCTATATATTTCTCAGATCTCACTCATATAATTCAACATTTCTACTTTCAATGTGACTCATTTGCTTTTAAAAACAGTTTACATATGATTACAGATATGATAGCAGCATGGAACATTACAAAACAAAAACAACAACAGCAGCACCAGGAGTGGAAGTTGTAGTACATATTGTTAGTTGAAGTATAAGTGTATATTTTTTGGTAGAAGTTGTAGTGCTAATTTTGAACTTTATTTTTGTTTTGCACCATTATCATTCTTTGAGTTGTGAATTAGTGTTTGTTAGCATACTTAGGGTAGCTGGGATAGTCATTTTTACTTATTATTAGCTTTAATTATAATTTGAAATGTCTGCTGGAAGGAAAAAAGATCCCATTTGGGTCTATTATAATGAAAAAATTGAGTTAGGAAAGAAAGGATCTAAAGCAATATGTAAATTATGCCAAAAAGAAATGCAAGGATTGGTATCAAGAATGATAATGCATCATGAAGTGTGTGTAGCAAAAAATGAAGTTGAAAAGAAGAAAGATTGTGAACAAGAAAAAGATGCTTTAGGTAATAATTTTTTTATTATTATTATACTGTTATTTTTTAATTCATATCATAATATTTTAAGTTCTTTTTTTACATTAAAATAAAAAATAAATAGAATTACACTTATGGCTCCTTTTCCTTTCTTACACAGATGTTACTGCTACTTACAACAGAGGAACAGATAATAAAGCTCAAATTGAAAGCCAAAATCTGCCAGATCCTTGTAATAAGCGTATTCAGTGTGATGAAGATTTGACTGCTACTGATACTGACATAAAGATAAAGAAATTCAAGACTACAGATATTAGCCCATTTATTGTGAAAACACCAACCAATCTCAAAGATACACTAGATTTACAAGTAGCCAAATTCTTTTTTTCCTCCAACATACCTTTTCGTTCTGTTGAAAATCCACATTTTCTTAAGCTAATACAAATGCTAAGACCTGGGTATAAACCCCCGAGTAAAATTGATTTAGGCAATCGTCTCTTAAATGCTGTTCATGAACATGAGATAGAAAAGATTACTGGTGAATTATCTGAACAAACGGTATGTATGTCAGTGGATGGTTGGTCTAATATACACAATCAACCATTACTTTGTGCATGTGTTACTACTATGGAAGGTAATACTTATTTAGTAGACACAATCGACACATCCTTAACATCACATACTAGCCAAAATTTAGCTGCTGCTGTTACACAAACAATAATAAATGTAGAAAAAAAATTTAAATGCCGTGTACGTAGCTTTGTTACTGATAATGCTTCAAATATGGCAAAAATGAGGGACGAATTAAATGCAAAATTTGATATAATATCATATGGCTGTTCAGCTCATTTGCTCAATCTTTTGGCAAAAGATTTGCAAGATTCCATGCCTAATGTAACAGAACATGTTTTACAAGTTATAACATATTTCCGAAATCATCAAATAATTAGAGCTAAATACAATGAGCTTAAAGGTACTGGATTAATTCGGCCAACTGAAGTGCGCTGGAATTCTATGTGTGATTCATTAGAAAGCTACATCAAGAATTGGTCAACTTTCATGCAAGTTTGTGAGGATAATAGGGATGATATCGACACCAATATCAGGTCAAAAGTCATGAATATGGCAATTAAAAGAAATGCAGAAGATATGCTTTTAATGTTAAAACCCATTTCTGTGGCATTAGATAAAATGCAAAAAGATAATTGTAGTTTATCAAATGTTGTCAACATCTGGAAAAATTTAAAGGAAACTCTGAAAGATTCTAATAATAATTGCTGCAAAAAATTTTTTACTAAACGATATGAACAAGCGTTAACACCAGCTCATTTCCTAGCTTACCTCTTGGATCCTAATTCTGAAGTACAATGTTTAACACTAAATGAAAAAGATCAAGCTGTAAACTTTGTTAAAGAAAAGTATGGAGAAACCTCCTTATTAAGTATTTTGCTAAAATTCATTGTACGCTCTCCTCCGTTTAATGGAACTTTGTTTGATAAAGAATCTCTAGAATCTTTAAACATCTTGGAATGGTGGAAATCAATTGCGCTTCTAAAGAACTGTGTAGGTCAAAAAGAGTTTGATGCAATACAGTTATGTACTGCAAAAGGAACAACTGCAGGGATAGAGAGGATGTTTTCCACTTTTGGACTTGTACATACTAAACTACGGAATCAATTGGGTGTAGAAAAGGCAGCTAAATTAGTCCTTATGTTTAAATCTTTAAATAAAACTAATTAAATGATTGTTTAAATAATTTGATATTGTAGATGTAGAATTAATAATTATCACATATTGTTTGATAAACAATTTCTTTCTTGATTTGTAGTTTGAAATCATTTTGTTATTGTTTATTTCTTATTTCACCTTTTGCTTTTAAATTATTAAGAAATATTTTGTTGATAATGGTTAGTAATGTTTATTTCCAATGTATACCATAAGTAACAATAGTAATACAATACAACTTTAAATCTATGGTACACAAAATTGATTATATTCCATAGAATTGGAATTATAAAAAAATCATGATTAAAATAAAAAAAATCCGATTAAAATCAAAAAAATCCGATTTTTTTGATTTTTTTAAAAAAATCATGATTTTTATACACCCTGTTATAACGACCAGTGGTAAAAGTCCCAACTGTATCCCTATGAACTCTATGTTAATTTGCTTTTGGTATAGCGACCTTTCTGAATCGTCTAATCCAATACAGCGACCGTACTAGGTGTCATGTCAGCTCAGAAGCTCTGCTTCCAGATGTGTGAATGCAATTTTTTCCCTATATTTTCTACTTTAAAATCTGTTCATATTTTGCACTGATAATATTTTTGCAATTCCAAGGTTCAAAAATAATTTCAGCATTTAGTTGGATTTTTTAAAAATTACAATTTTAATGGAAATACTGAATATGCACGATGCATGTATATTTTTCAAAGAAAATTCTACCTTTTAAAGCGACCCCTCGTTATAAAGACCTTTTTCTGTGGGACGCAGATGGTCGTTATATCGAGCGTCGACTGTATTTTAAAAGTGAATGTTGATTAATGAAATTGGGAATAAATAAATGATTATTCAATATTAAAACTTCAGTTTTAACTTTTGGGATGTAACAAATAGTGATTTGGCAAAATACGGAATGTCAAAATTTCTAGAAAATCGTTGTAATAGAAAGAATTTGTCAAATTTAAAAGCATTCACAAAGTCAAACACCCATTCCACACATTAATCTGTTCTTGTTTGTTAATAATCTAAAACTATCTAAAATTAATGTATTTTCTGTATTGTTTTGAATGCAATAAAACTGAGAATTTCACCCAAAAGTGGAATGGAAATGACAGGTTTTAATGCAAGCATTAGCATTACTGTACCAGTTATTTAATTCAAATTAAAGAAATACTATTGCTTGGTGAACTTTTACCTTGCTCAAAATAGTTTTATGAAAATATGTTAAAAGTTATAGAAGTTAATATTTTTATTTTATGGGGATTTTTTACATACTTGTTCTTAAAAGTTTTTTTAAAATTTAATGCATTGAACTGGAATATACTTTTATTTTCAAAAACACCAATAACTTATACTATCTTAATATGCATGATACATTCTAGGCTTTTCACACTCTCTTACCCGATATTCACAATAAATCAGTCTAACCAAACAAAGTCGGACTTCCACTTTGTTAAAAATGACATAATAAAAATGCTAGCTTTAGGGAACGAATGTTAAGTATAAAATACAATATTATAACTTTAAAATCTGTTTTTGTTCAATCAAACCAAAAACAAAGGGTTAAAAAAGTAGTATTTTTTAAATAACTATATACAATTATATTTTTATAACTATTATTTTTATTTATTAAAACTATGTACTAATGCGTGCTTTTGCAATACCTATAACACAATTTTAAATGTTTAAAATCTACTACTTTCTTTAAGTTTTACATTTCTACCGTAGCAGAACTATCCGCCAAACAAAAAGTCCATCAATATTTGGCCAGGCTGAATTTGACCTTAGCGAATATCTCGGCTTGGTGATGAAATGACTATTCGCCCAGGCCGAATATTCGTTACATCCCCAGTTTTAACTCGCATTTTAATATTCATTCAAGCTGGAATTATCAGGAACATAACATTTCTCCATGTGTTTCTTCATTCGCAGAACCTTGGCCTTCAATTTCTTTATTGCATACTTTGCAAACTGCTGTTGTACCTTTTCTCCGATCTGATTTTATTTCAGTAAAATTAATTCAAATTTCATGTTTTTTCCTGCCTGACCCAGACATTTTTATAATTTAATCTTTGTGAATTTAGCTATTTGCATGGGTGAAAGTAAGAGAATTTCAAAGGACAGAAGTTAAAATAAATTTCCGTAACGCCAAAAACATGCATTTTCTAGAAATTTTGTTTGCATTGCATATATAAATTAATTATCTCCCCAAACCCCAGATAATAGATTAATATTAGCAATAACAATATTTAATAATTAAGGTGGGAACTCAAGTCTAACATTTTAAAAATCATTCCTCAAGTATTTTAAGAAATTACTAAATTTACTATAATTAGCAACATCATAACATATTAAGCTTTTAAATGAAGAAATCGGAAAAACATTTAAAGCACATTTAAATCTGTATTAAAATACTTTAGTTCTAAGTATTCTGTCCTTTTCCATCTAACAATTTACAAAAACAAATAAGAGACGGAAATCCGTCTATACACCGAATACTTTACCCATGGCTGTGTGATTCAGAACATAGAATGGATGGAAATTGTTTGAAAATAATACTACATGTTCTTGTAGAATTGAGATGTTTCATGAGAGTAGAAGTTCATAAATAAAAAGGTTTTATTTAAAATACCAAAACTATTATAAAATATTCAAAAAATTAATGTGGTTTTTTTGAAAAAAACCATGTGGTTTTTAAAAAAAAACCATTTTTTATGGTTTAAACCAAATGGTTTAAACCGTGCCAACCCTGCTTTAGAGCAGTAAAAGCACTTTCGCACACATATTTACTGCAAACAGAGATAGCTTTCGCAGAGAGAATTTAAGTAGTTTAGAAAAATGTTCTTTAGCTACCAGGTGGCAGAAATTTTCATGGACATCATACTTTTTAATCTGGTAGAAATGGGTCTTTCAAATTAAATTTTTATTTCAAGGTTACAAAGCACCTTTCCTTGTTTTAACACCTGTACGCTCCAATATGCTAATTTCGCCGCCTGGCGGAATTGCCATATAAAGAACGCTCAGTTAACTGACAGTGCTACTGCTACTTCTACCTTTTCACTGCAGGACGTCCACTTCCAATCGCGGTACTACCAGCACGGCTTTCAATTGCCTTGTGTAGCATTCAGTTCCAGGACATTCAAATTAAGTCTTTAATAATTAACAAGTTAAATGTTCAAAGTGCTTTTGTTAAGTTTCAATGTTTTATATTGGAATGTAGTTATGTTGTTTAAATATATATTTTTTGAAGTCTTAACTCCAGTCAATTAGCAAACATATTCACAACAACAACACCCATGGGGTTGTTGAAAAGTGCAACGAATGAAATTGAAATTCGAAGTAGGCAGGCTGTGGATTATAATGGTCAAATAGTGAAGCTTCAATATTGCCAAAACTTAACACAGTAAGAAAGGTAAATGATTCCGCCTCCCAAATATTACGGTAAAATGTATGCAGTAAGAAGGCAAAGGGCCACAGAAATGAATGGGTGGGCTGCATGTGGCTCACAAGTTGGACCACACAGCTCCAAATTATTCAGCACCATAAAATGTATAATTTTAATTATAAGCTCAGTTAAATGCAGTCTTAGTTACATCCAATACAATATATTTATGCATTCTAGCACTTTACAAAAATATCAAGAAATAATTAAACATTTCTTACATTCAGTAGCAGTATTAGGATGTCCCATATCTAGTAAAGGCTGTATCACATCAATGGGAAAAACATTATTTTTCTGCCATAAATTTAACACTCTAATTATTTTTGGCTGCAAATAGAAAAAAAACAAAGAGGATATAGAACTATTTTCACTGAAATGAATGAAACGAAAAACATTTAAAATATACATACCCTGTCATCTTCTGAACACTTGAAGAGATGTTGAAAAGTAATGGATATATTTTTAACGAACCGTGGACCAAAGACATCCTTATCAGCACCAAATTGATGACGAGACTGCCTTACTATAGAGTCCACAACATACAACCCTGGAACCTTGTATTCTGGTCGACACTAATTAGGAACACAAAAGCAGAATGATTCAATTAAAAATTGATTAAGGTTGAATTAGATAAAAAAATATAAATATTTCCACCCGAAAAAAATTCAACTTGTGTAGTATTTGAGTCATTCCATGTCAGCAACCAAAAAAAAAAAAAAAAAATATTTTCAAATTGACCCATCTCAGATTTTCATGAAACTTTCAGGGATTATACTGTTTGACATTCTAAATTTAGATCTGCTTTTAAAAAAATTCTATTTCATTTGGTTAATTAGTTATTAATTTTTTAAATCTGCAAAAAAAACCCCACATTTTTTTACTTATCTGTTGTGCTTAAAAATGCTACAATTTTAGTTGTATGGGGTCAATACAGTTGGTTAATAGCTCATTTTGAAGAGAATTGCATGAGCTTTAATTTGACATGCAACTTGCATATTTTCCTTGAATTTTTAAATTTTTTTCTTAATTTTAAATTTTTTTAAAATTAGTGTCCTTTAAAATTTTTTTAAAAAATATATGTTTTTTAATATGTTTTAGTGAATACATCTTAAAAATTTCAGAATGGGGACATGATGGGATCAGCAGTAAACAAATAATGCAATGCTGCTATTTAGCATTTTTGTTAAAAAATTAAAAAGCAACAAATAAATTAAAAAAAAAAATTTTTTTTACATGCACAAAACTTTAACAATTTAAATTTCTTTCAAATAATACATGTTTTAATTGTTTTTAATAATTATATTATAAACATTTTGTAGTAAAACTATAAAAAGTTCAGTTAATTAAACAACAACCTTTAAATTTCAAAAATATTAAATTTTGGTTATCTTTATTCCTTTGAGGTTCAGTAAACAGAACTCGCACAGAATAAACAGAACTTCAAGAGGATATTTTATGAAGTAATTTTGAAAAGTATAAATACAAAGTAGAATTTGATACATAAAAATACCTCGTGCAGAAAATTCTTTCATCCCCTCAATTTGGAAGATTATAAACTCTTCCAGTTTGTGTTGTAGGGTCAACTTTGGTTAGTACTTCAGTTTTATTTACTACCAATACATCAGGAATATGAGGATACTTAAAGGATTGAGCAGGTCCATGAGGTTGTAAAAAACTTACTTTCACCTCCTCACTTTCAATGCCTAAAACACAACCTAGACACCATTCATTATTATATACACATGTTACAAAACCAACTATATCATTCAAGTCCAAATCATCTGCATCATCATGTTTTCTTACTATCACTTCTTTTGTGTGTTGTGAAAAGGAATAATATCTAACGAAAACCGTGCTTTTGTTTTTTGGTCTGTAGTTGTGGAACTGTTGAGTTCCTTTCACTGCTATGGCTGCAATGCTGCTATTTAGCATTTTTGTTAAAAAATTAAAAAGCAACAAATAAATTAAAAAAAAAATTTTTTTACATGCACAAAACTTTAACAATTTAAATTTCTTTCAAATAATACATGTTTTAATTGTTTTTAATAATTATATTATAAACATTTTGTAGTAAAACTATAAAAAGTTCAGTTAATTAAACAACAACCTTTAAATTTCAAAAATATTAAATTTTGGTTATCTTTATTCCTTTGAGGTTCAGTAAACAGAACTCGCACAGAATAAACAGAACTTCAAGAGGATATTTTATGAAGTAATTTTGAAAAGTATAAATACAAAGTAGAATTTGATACATAAAAATACCTCGTGCAGAAAATTCTTTCATCCCCTCAATTTGGAAGATTATAAACTCTTCCAGTTTGTGTTGTAGGGTCAACTTTGGTTAGTACTTCAGTTTTATTTACTACCAATACATCAGGAATATGAGGATACTTAAAGGATTGAGCAGGTCCATGAGGTTGTAAAAAACTTACTTTCACCTCCTCATTTTCAATGCCTAAAACACAACCTAGACACCATTCATTATTATATACACATGTTACAAAACCAACTATATCATTCAAGTCCAAATCATCTGCATCATCATGTTTTCTTACTATCACTTCTTTTGTGTGTTGTGAAAAAGAATAATATCTAACGAAAACCGTGCTTTTGTTTTTTGGTCTGTAGTTGTGGAACTGTTGAGTTCCTTTCACTGCTATGGCTTCTTCACACCTTGTTTTCAGAAATGCTAATTCTTGTTCGTACTCTTTTTCTGTTGAATATATGACATCAATATTTTTAATATTGTCTTTAGACCATTCATATAGTTAACGGGGGGGGGGGGGGGGGTCATAATCTGTTCGTTATAGACCATACGAAGACTTGCTTGTGCAGCTAATCGCTTAACTGTGCCGCCTATACCATCACAAACATTTTTTCCATGGTATGATGCAAAAAAATTCCATTCTGCTTCAATGGAAAAATCTGCAGTATGGTGACAGAGGTTTATAAAATTTGATTTATTTTTGTACTGGGATGTTGCCCCATCTGAGAAATAATGAATTTTGTCTATTTTTCACAGCAATTTTTGCTTCAGGTATGCTATCATAAGCCTCCGGAGCAAATGCACAGCAACTGTATCATGGGACATGCAATCAGAGATGATAGCTAAATTCAGGTGCTGTAACTTGGCATTTTCCATATAATATACAACAAAAGGATGTATCGTTGCTTGTGCATTGTTCCAGTGAAAACCTTGTGCAGCATCTTGTAGAATGAAAGAGTAGTTCTCAGCAAAATCACATAATACAATGCATTGATTTTCAACCAGATTTTCTTTCATATATCTCAGATAAGCAGATTGTTTGCTAGCAATAAAAGAATGTTTCAGCAGTTTGGGTAAGCTATCAAACAAACAATTTATGAAATCCTCAGTTTGTTTTGTTATTGCTTCAAGTGCAGTCCTATTATCAATTTGCATCCACTGCTTGTATGTTATAGTATCAATGCTGTTTTGTTCAAACAAATCTTCAAAAAGAGATGTCAAATTATTAGTATCTGGACAGTTGTTACATTGACGGAAATAACACTTGTCTGTAGGAATTTCACAAATCATTAAACTAAGCAAGTCTTTATAAGTTTTGATTGGTTTGTCTTTGTTAATCAATTCTGGCAATTTACACTGAGCCATCATCAATTTTGCATTCTGGTGAATAGCACATACACAAACTGAATGTGTTAGAGCTGATCCAGCAAGAACACAATTTTTCGGAAGCAGTTCACAAAAATTTGAGAAGCCTATTTTCTTATCAGGATAATGTTCTTTGAATAGCACATAAGATTCTCTTAAGGTATTTAAAATTAAAAACTTCTGGAGATGAATTGCTTTTCCATCCACTTTAATAGAAACAAAGTCTTTCTTACCAGGCATCTGACAACTGATTTCATCACATTCATAAAATTTTTTCACTAGATTTGCAGTCTCTGGGCTTAATGCCTTTCTGGGTTTTAGATCAGGAGCAGACATTATTCCTTTGTCCTTCATGAGTTTTTTTAGCTTTTCCAGCAATGAAATTTGTCACTTTAAATTCGTTTTCTATTTGCTTTAAGGTCCAACTTTCTGAAAGTGTTGTGAAAATTTGCATTTTTACGCTTTTGTCAGTTGTACTGAAGAATTTCTCTTTAAGTCGGCTAATTATTTCACTATCATAATCTAACTTTTTGGGATCATCTGATTTTTCTGAGCTTAACCAAATAGTTGAGTTCCTAAAACTTCAGTGATCTTGGTTAATTTTGTCTGGGGGTACTTCTTTTCACTAAGGCGATTTTTTTTTATGGGAGTTTCATCAATTACTCTAAGACTTTCATTTAAAACTTCAATAGCTTTAGACTTCTCTGGAGTTGAAATTTCAGTTTCATGATCTGTTTCACTCAGAGCTTCATCTGAACTGTCTTTATAATCTGAGCTAACTAAAGGTAACATAAGTACAGCTTTGCGGCAAGTATCACATATTTTATAGCCTACAATTATTTCTTTATGATGCTTTGATACATTATTATTCACAATTCTTAAATTTTTTTTGTAATAGTTATGTCCAGGCTTCTTAAATGGATTGCAGCAGTATAAAGAAATAATTTTTGAACTCCCTGCTTCAGCCATTTTTTCTTTTAAAGCTCTTAGTTATAAGGTCATTCTTATATTCCAATAAAGCACTCTTGAAAATTTGCACAAAAATATTTAAAAATTGAAAAACAAACAATTAAGTAAAATTTTAAAAAGCACAATTATCAACACATCAAACACAACCTACTTTACTATCTGAAAGCCAGAAGAAAAATGAACAGCTTCCTTCAACTGTTGGACTAATGAGTCACACAGCTGTTTGAACATGTCAGGGAGTTCTCCCACACTTGTGTAAACAAACTGCTGCATGATCTGCTGTTCTTAGGAACCGTTCATAAATGATTTCACGCTTTTTTTCGATATATTTGACCCCCTCCCCCCCGTTGTCACATGTCACGCTATGTTGTATGAGCCTGATGTCGCGCTTCTTGTTATCTCCTCCCCTCCCCTTCTCACACTTTGTCAAAATTTCACGAACCCCCCTCCCCCTCGAAATGTGACATCATTTATGAATGATCCCTTAGATGTTTCTAATGCTTTCATTTACAATTTTGAATTACATTTTAGTTTAAATCATGATTTTTAAATAAAATGTTACTAAATTGGAAATTGCTTAGTTAAGAAATAAAAAATTAAAAATAATTTTAAAGAAATTTTTTTTAAAAAAACTGATTTAAAAAAGTCGAAGGAAATAGTTTTATAGAATACGATTTTAAAAAGTATAAGAAAAAAATCTAAAAAAATATCCAATAAAAAAATATAATAAATAAAAAGTATTTTTTTTTTACAAAAAAGTGTGTTACATTATTTTCTATAACTGCGGATCCCATCACGTCCCCATTCTGAAATTTTTAGGATGTATTCACTAAAACATATTAAAAAACATACATTTTTTAAAAAATTTTTAAAGGACACTAACTTAAAAAAATTTTTAAATTTAAAATTTAAAAAAAAAATTAAAAATTCAAGAAAAGTATGAAAGTTGCATGTCAAATTAAAGCTCAGGCAATTCTCTTTAAAATGAGCTATTAACCAACCCTATTGACCCCATACAACTAAAATTATAACATTTTTAAGCAGAACAAATGAGTAAAAAAACGTGTTTTTTTTGCAGATTTAAAATATTAATAACTCATTAACCAAAAGAGATAGAATTTTTTAAAAAGTAGATCTGAATTTAGAATGTCAAACAGTATAATCCCTGAAAGTTTCATGAAAATCTGAGATGATCAATTTGAGTGACTGGTTGATTTGACATGGAATGACCCATTTACTTCAACATAATCAAAATTAAACAAGTATGTTTTGCTGGGATCACTACATAACCATTTTGATTTTTTTGGCTTTCTGAACGCTAAAGAATGAATCATTAATCTCTTAAAGAAAATTTTTTCAAAAACAAAATCAAGCAAAAAAAATTTTTTTTCGAGCTTTTTTTTAATATTTTGATAAAAAGTTAAGCTTTAGGTTTCAAAAAGAAATAAATTTTTAGGCTGGCTATGCCTAGTAAAATGCTTTTTTACTTATTAGTTTGGACAAGTAATAATTCAAACTGATCCCAAAAGCATGATATAAGTATCTTAAAAGTACAGTCGAACCTCCATTTTACAAATTTCTCCACTTTACGAATTTTTTTCTTGGCCGTAAGAATATTTACGGTTTTCCATTTAAAAAACCCTCCAAATAACGAAGTGTATTCTCTATTTAACGAACTTTCTTTCTGGTAATCTAAAAAAAATTTCCACCCTATTGTTCAAGTATTTCTTTCTTTAAACACTTTTTATGAAGCTTCAGTACACTATGTTTTAAAATAAATATAAACATTTATCTTTTAGAGTATTGAATAAGATTAATTATAGATAATAATGATGTATTCTTTGTTGCATATTTTCTTAAGTGAAATTAAAGTAAACTGCTATAATTATTATTACATGATATATATAGCTTTTATTAAATGAGTTTAAAATGAGTTCTTATCTAGCTAAAGTATTATAAAAAATGTAAACCACTATTTAACGAATTTCTCCATTTAACAACAAACTATTTTGCTGGATTTTGCGACTTCTTTAAATAGAGGTTGGACTGTACATACGTCTTAAAATCAATTGTGGGGGAGGAGGACAAGCTTTCCTCCTCCACGGAGGGACACAAAAGAAAAACAAGCTTTCGTAGTCTAAATAAATGCTCCAATTACATACAAACAAAAGTGCAAAGAAAATTTAAAGCTGAAAAAATGAATGTAAGGCACACTAAACATAATACAAACAGATTAGTTTACTCATTAGAAAATGTAAAGATAAAAGTAAAGAATTAAAAAAATACTAGAATAAAGAAAAATATGCAACTGTAAATAAAAATATTTTACCTTTTGTATGAATTTTTCCACACTCTGCACAATATGCTTGTAAAATTTAATACCCTTGATTGCACTTTTGGTGATTTGCGTCATTTTTGCCTTCGAAATAGGAGGTTTGACCTCATATAATGAGGATAACTAAAGTAAAAGAACAATTTTGTTATCAGAACTTACAATCAGTTAATAAGATCACACACAATAAATTATTATACCGATACTGCAATTTTTATAAGCAAATATATAAATATACTAAATGGTGATTTTGTGTCTTACACAATATTTTTAAAATGCAATTTTGACTTCATATTTTCACTTATCTGCTAAAAAAAAATAAAAGAAAGAAAAAACATGCTGCTGTGTATTATGAGTACATAATGTAAGTTTATGGTACATAGTGAAATTTAAAATGTGAAGCTATTTTGGATCAGGGTAATAAATCAAAATAAAAGGAAAAATGCATTCTATTTTTATTAAACTTAACTCGTTTTGTTTTTCCCTTCTGTTTCATATTTCTTTCTTTATCGATTTCTGATGGTCATGATTAAGCTGGTAACGATATTAGTCTAGAGGGCAACACTGGGAAATTTCACTAGTGGCCAGTGCCAATAGAGGTAGATTTTGCACTGACCACTTTTCTCGGTGAAAAATGCACAACAGTGTTTTAAACTTTTTTGTATCGATTAGTAATGATCAGGGATGCACAAACTATGGCCCGCGGGCCAAAATTGGCCCGTCGAGCGTTTTGAATTGGCCCGCTAATACAGTTGATAAAAAGGAATAATTATAATAAAATTTACAAAAAAAAATACGAAAGAAAAAATAATTGTAAAAAAATTTAGTATTCCTCTTTTTTGCCATTGGATCAATCACTTCATTGATAAATGTTGTGCAATTAATTGTTTAGAAATGTTACATCTCATTTTTTTTTAATTCAAAAACATTATTTTTTAAAAACTTTTATTTAATAATCTGTTTCTGAGTACAGTAATTATTAATACATGTAATTTGTACACATTTTCCTCTAAATAAAAACTGAAATACACCCTGTAATTTTATGAATAAATTACGTTACTTTGGACCCCGACCTGATACTTTCTAATTTTTTGGCCCTTCACCCAAAAAAGTTTGTGCATCCCTGGTAATGATATAAAATTAAATAACCCAATTAAATGTGCTAATATTTATAAAATTAAGTACTTTTTTAAGTTTTAATTTTTTTAAAGAGGAACTCACAAAGTTCCTGGTTCAATCTTACCTGGACCCTCAGGAAAAATATTTTCCCTTTTCTCCCAATTATTAAAAACCATTGTACATATATTAACTTATGCAAAAATGAAAGATCATTGTACAAAATATTGTTTACAGCACTGAAACAGTTGATAAAAACTTAGCACATTTGGTTTTTAATATTAAGGGATTTTTGTCAATACTTAAAGCAAATGAAATTATATATTAATATACAACTTATGAACGAAGTGTAATTACAGAAAACAATGATAAACGATAAATATGGCCTATGGGTTTTTGGGAGGGGTATGGGATGGTACGAGACAAAACCGATTGCTTTTGTGAAATACAGCATCGAACCCCAAATTCGGAAAATCCCAAAATTCGGCACTTTTTCCGATTTTTTTTTTAATGTAAATTCAGAAAAATATTAATCTAAGAAGCTGTTAAATTAACAAACACCAGTAAATTTTGATTCAAATAGAAGCAGCAATCCTTGTAGATACGTTTCTGATTTATATGAACTAAACTCAGGAAACCAAGATAAAACCAGAAAACCCTATGTTAAAAAGTGAAAATAGTTCTTTTAGGCGTAGTTAAGTATCTTTCTTCCCTATAAAAAGGTAATTATTTATTACTTAAGTTCTTAAAAATTCTGTTTTCCAAGTTGTATTCCCTTAAAAAGAAAACTTGCTGTATTTGTCAATTTGTTTCTCTGTGGTCATAAATGGCGCACAGCATCCTTGCAATTTGCACAAATGTCAGGCGTTTTGGTTTGTCTTCTCTGTTAATATTTTACAGATGTAGCCCTATATGCTTTTTCATGCAATGGCAGGTGATTAGTGAAATGGTAAACTACCATGTGGGTATGGTTTATTTTTGCTGAATTGTAATTTGGAACATTTTATTAAAATATATGAATAAGTTATTTTTTTGTTTGGTAAAAATATATCACTACATGGATTTACTTATACAGTATAGGACCCCAAATTTGGAGTCCCGAAATCAGAAAGACCAAAAATCGGGAACTTTTTTTTAAAAAATCGGCAGTTGGGGAAAAAAATAGCTTATGTTTTTTGAAAAAAAAAAAAAAAGGGAAATATTTTGCACCTTTTTTCGGAAAATGAAGGAAAATAAAATCCCAACAAAACATAAATGTGAAAAAAGGGCCAAGTTCGACAGAACAAAAACAGCCTTCGGAGTAGTCGGTGTCAGCGATAAAAGAATTGATATCTAATGGGTACCAAGTTGTATAGCAGATCCTTTGATCATGGCTGTAAGAGCATACAATGTTCCTTAATTTATTTAATAACATTTTTTTATCGGATTCCTAACTCGGCAAGTGTTAAAGGTAAATTACATTCAAAAAATTTAATTCATTCAATTGGTAATTTTTAATAGTTAGTAAAATCATGTGGCAAGCTATTATAGTTAATTTCCAATTGTCTTCTTAACGTCTTCTTGAACGTAACTTATCTTAATTAAAACTTGCCAAGTTAGGAATCCGATAAAAAAATGTTTTTAAATAAATTAAGGAACATTGTACGCTCTTACAGCCATGATCAAAGGATCTGCTATAGAACTTGCCACCCATTAGATATCAATTCTCTTATCGCTGACACCGACTACTCCGAAGGCTGTTTTTGTTCTATCGAACTTGGCCCTTTTTTCACTATGTTTTGTTGGGATATCATTAATTTTTGAAAAGCTAAAATGTGTGTTTTTATATTGACGATAAGTTATACTAAATTAAACCAAGCTGATAGTCGCTATTAATTAGTTAAGATTTTTTTCGTCTGTTTACATTTTTTCGTAATGAGTCCGTAAACCTATCTTTACTTAATTAATTTTTTATTTAAAACGTTGAAAAGTTCTGTATAACTACGACACTGGATTCTTTGTAGTCAGCTTGAGTTAAGCCTTAAGGCGAAAAATAAAAGCGGAAAGTGAATTTTAATGCATGAATTATTTACCTTCAAGCGCCAGAGAGTATTGTTTACTTTAAACGGCAGAAAAATATGGCTGCTGTTTGAAGTCGTTAGGTATGATGCTACTTATGAGTAGGCTAGTAACTTCGAAGATCATGTAATTTTTTGAAATTTCGGATTTTTTCCTTTCTATATGCCAAATTGTCTACCTTGATACCAAGTTTCAAGTTTCTTAGTCTCCTAGAAGTAGGTTTTTTTTTTGATGAGTGAGTGAGTGAATGAGTGAGTGATAAAAATGACTTTTCAAACCTTAATAATTCCATAACCATAAGAGGTACATCAATGAAATTTGATATTCTAGGGGTTAAGGGAATCGCTATTAGACATACAAAATTTCAAGCATGTAGGTCTAATAGTTTTTGGGTAATAGTGGGGTCAAAAGTAGCTCGAAATGGTTCGGGTAAATATACACATTGGCCGGTGTCGCCGTATCTTAATTTGGCTGACACACTACCGTGTGTCTAGATGTAATGAACATATTGAAGATCGGAGATGTGCAGTTTTCAAAAAAGTTATTTCGCGATTTTCTGTTTATTAATTGTTGCTTTAATTCTGAGTAAATATCATTAACTTTTTATTTTTCTTGTAGTTTCATTATATTTATTTTTGTAAAATGAGTTCTAAATTTCGGGCGATACAGAACGTTCGCGAAATTGAAATTCGGCGTTTCTCGCATTTTCCCGATAGGCCAATTTTTTACTGCAATTAAAAGTCTTTAGTAAGTGGCGAGAGCATATAAAATCCTATCAGAATTTGACGGAATTCTTTTCTTTTATTGCTTAATCAAAGAGGTTAAAATAACATCGGGAAAAGTCTAGATTTTTCAATGTTTTGCCTCGAATGTACGCAGACTCCAACTTCGTTTTTTGTGCTAAATTTCGCGACTTATAGGCGAGCATATGCGATAATAAAAAGTGTTATAAAGGAACAAAATGCTAATAAAAACTTCCAGAGCAAATTATATGTGCTATGATGCTGCTTACAAAATTTTTAGAATGAGGACCCAACATCCGGAAAATTCTGAAATCCGAAATGATCACAGCCCCGAGCATCCCGGATTTGAGGGCCCATACTGTATTACCTTCTCAAGAAAAAAAAAAAGGTATCTTATTTGTCTACCATTTAAGAAAACAGAGCAATTTGATGTAAAAATTCGCATATTAGCTTCGATGTTTACGTAAATCCGCCATTTTTGGTCCTGTAAGTCCGCCATTTTGGGTCGGATTTCGAAATTTGCCGAATTTCGAAAACCGACCTAGCACCGGTCCTGAGCATGGCGAATTTGGGGTTTTGTACTGCAATAAGATGGGAAAGTGAAAGCACATCTTTTTGAACCTAGCAGTGTACTTCTTGGAAATTTTTAAGGAGAGAAAAAAATGGCGACGAGAGTGGGGATTGTTAGGAAATATTTTAGTAGCCATTTTTTTCATCTAGTCGCCCTGTGGCGAGTGGCGACCGCTTATTTTGCCCATTATATTAGTCTACTAAATCACATTAAGCAATTATATTAAATATAAAAAACTTTGAATCTTCTCAAAACGTTTAATAAAAAAATAATAAATCAGTGAATATAATTCAAAATTTTGAATGAATAGGAAGAACCTCCCAAGTCTTTTGCATGAACTGCAAATTTTTGAAAGGTGAAAAAATCCAAACATGACTTAGATTTTACTAATTTATCCTTTTGTGCATTCTCACAATCTAAACTAATGCACATCATAACTTGCTGTTTCTCCGGAAAACTTATCAAACTCTTAAAAATTCTTTACTTTATTACCACAAGTAAAATTATTCAGAAATTTTATAAATTTGGCAGCAGAATTAAAGTTGCTGGCAATACTGCGAAAATGACGTCACACAAATCTTCCACAGGGTATACACAGTATAGAACCACAAATCTAGAACGCTCGGGGGCACGATCTTTCCGGATTTCCAGAATTTTGGGTCCTCATTCAAAAAAATTTGTAAGTAAGAGCCCATATAATTTGCTCTGGAAGTTTTTATTAGCATTTTGTTCATTTATAGCATTTTTTATTATCGTATATACTTGCCTATAAGTCAAGGAATTTAACATAAAAAACGAAGTTGGAGTCGACTTGCATTTGAGGAAAACATAAAAAAATCCCAATTTTTCCTGACATTATTTTAACCTTTTTAACTAAACAATAAAAAAAGAATTTCGTCAAATTTTGATATGATTTTATATTCTCTAGTCACTTAAATGCAGTAAAAGATGAGACTACCGGGAAAATAAGAGAAACTCCGAATTTCAATTTCGCGACTATTCTGTATCTCACGAAAATTAGTTCATTTTAAAAAATAAATATAATTACAAGAAATTTAAAAAAGCAAAATTTGAGGATATTAACTCGGCATTAAAGCAACAATTAAAACGAACCCTTTTCACAAAATCGCGAAATAACTTTTTTTGAAAACTGCACATTTCCGATCTCAAAACATGTTCATTACATTTTATTTTCCTTCTCTTCAAAATGTCTATTTCCAAAAAAAAAACGGTGCGAAATATTTCACGATTTTCCTTTTAAAACGAAAGCTGGGGTTTTTTTCTACCGATTTTTTTTTTTTTGGAAAAAGTTCTGGATTTTGGGTCTCCCAGATTTCGGGATTCTGAATTTGGGGTATCATACTGTAGTCTACTTCCCAGACTATTTTCAAGGAGCGGATCCACGAAATTTTGGAGCAACTCTTGCAATACTGCCTCTGGTAGTATACTATAGTCTGTGTAATTAGAATCGGCGTGTCAGGGTCACACAACTCAACCTTTTCCCCTTCTAGTCACCATGGTTTACGTGCTAAAAACTTTTTCCCCACTTGGTTTGGGGAACATAAGTCAGTTTGTTGTGTTTCAGTCAGGGTTTGTGATTTAAAAAAAAAAAAAAAAAAAATCGGATTTTTTTTATTTAAATCAGATTTTTTTTAATTTTAATCTGATTTTTTAAAAAAGACCCTAAATTATTTGGATATTTATTATGTTACATTCATAGAAACAATATGACATCTTAATCAATATGCAAAAACACACTTTAAGCTATTTTCAGAGCAATAAATATTTATTAAAAATAATAATGATAAGCAAATTTTAATACAAATGCATGACTCAAATGAAACGTAACCCTACCAGGAATAATAGTACATGCATAAGTACAGAGAATATAAACATATTTAATCTGAATTATTTTGCTGTTGTGTAATAATAATATTGTTTAGGGGACGTGGATGAAACTTTAAGGATAAATTCTAAATTCTAACAACTGTTGTTTTAAACACTATCTGTCTGAATTATTTATTGTGTGGCATTGATTTAATGGATCTAAAATACTATTTTTAAGATTAAAAAACACAGAATGGTTCATGATTATGTATTATGAATTGTAATTTGAATGATTGAATGAATGATGCTTTGCTGTTAAGCTGCTTGAAGAATGTAAAATTTAAAAAAAAAATTGTCAAATTAAAAGAATAGTTTTTAATTCCAACCTTATGAAATATGTTATGCACACAGCCAAATGGACCTAGGAAGTTTTGTTTGAAACAGTAGTTGAAATTGCAACATATTTCATTTTTACAACACTTCCTAACATAGTAAAATCAATGATTTTTTTGGAAAAAAATCACTTTTGGAAAAAATCATCAACGAACCCTGGTTTCAGTTATAGTAATAATAATAGACAGATTAAAATCAGATTTATTTCTCAACCGCAAAGATTGCAAAAGATAAAGTATTCTAATATTTTGAACCAATCTAAATATTATTCTAATATTTTGATGTGTTTCAGAAAGCTATTGTATAGCTAATTTATTGTATTTTATATTTTGTAAATGTTAAAATCTTATCTAAAAACTCCAGATTTAATTTATGAGAAATTTAATTACATTTACAACTTCTTTCTTATTACTTTTTTATTATAAAAAAAAAATTATCCTTAAAAATTATCCTAATATTTTGAATCGGAAGGGTAGTAATGCAATTGCCTTACTGCAGTGCAAAAAAAGTCTGGCTCTATTATCGTTCTTGCAGTGTTACCATGAAGACAAAGCAGGAAACGCGACCTTGATGCGCCTATTCTAATTACAGACTATAACAATTGCTACTATATATTACAAACTATAAATATATGTATCATCATGTATTTTAAGGTCGGATGTTCTGTCAGATAATCGTAACATCAGACTCTTATGAATTAGCAGCCACTATGGACAGTTGCAATATGTTAACCAAATACCCATCAAGTCCATAATTTAAAGGCAGATGTTACAGAACTGGCCACCAGACTTATAATGGAGCGCAGACCACTGCTGGTTTATGTGCAGAGCGGCACTTTTTGCGATGGGTCGGATCCTAAATAGGGAACCGACCTAATGAATTTCTAAGAGTTCAGACGAATAATATATATATGGAGATTGATGTACAACCGGTGTTGCATACATTAAACAGGAATAAAATGCATATAAAAATGAATGAATCATGAATAATTGCAATTCAATCAGAACATGGAGACTTTTAATGAATTTCTCAGCGGTTGGGCAAATAATATGTGGCTGATCATGCAGAATACCTGATTGAAATACAGCGGGAGCTGAATTCATTGGAACAAAATTAGAGTAAAATTTATATAAAAATGAAGAACATCATGTATATAAAATTTAATCAGAACTTAGTGAATTATTCCTGTGTGTTATTGACGGTATTTAAAAGACTGCTAACAATTTCTGATCCAGAGAGGGGATGTGACTCCGACTTGATGATATGTTCCCCTAAAACTCTATTCCTTCATAAATTTGCAGGTATTTCAAGATTGCCGTCTATATAATGGAGCATCAACCATCTCCGACCCATTCACAAAGCACAAGTGCAAACTTATAGGTAGGATCAGATGGTCTGAGTTGCAACTACTGCATATTTTTAACGTGAGTTTTTTCTCACATCAGCTCTCAGAATTGTTAAGAGCCTCCATAAGAAAAATACAATTAAAACAGATTAGGTCTCCAAAGAGTTATTGTGTACTTAAAGTACAAAATTATAGGAAACTGTTCAAGATTATGACACCCACAAATCGTTTGTTACAATACAAATAAACAAATTTAAAGTATGAACTGTATAAGAACAAAGTACAATGCAGTGAACACAAAACATGATAATGTACATCTATTTACAAAAAAAAAAAAGTTGTTAAAACTTTATTTAAATATCATGTAAAATTTTAGGAAGGTTTACAGCGTAATACACCATGACGAAGCTTTAAGCAAACAGTACAACCACATATCAAACATTTCATAGAAATTAATTAAAAAACGGTAAAATAATACGATTTTTTAAGAGTATACAAATTAGTAAGTTGATTTCTCAACAATTATTTGTATATTTATATTATACGGGGCATCGCAATGGCGATCGATAAGGTAAGCAAAACATAACGTATGACCAGGAACACAAAAGCATACCTCATTATTGAACACACGAACAACCTCCATTTTTGTAGTTCTAATTCACGGATCTTATCATCAAAATTCTTGAGAAATCATTTTAAAATTAATGAAATCATTACACAAAATGGCGACAACCTTTCATACACCGCAATCAAGAACAAACACTTTCACTGTTAACTGTAACTGAGATGACATATCAGTTTTGGTTGCAGTGATTATTACAAGTTGATGTAAATCATGGATATGAGAGTATGATTGATTTATTAGTTATCACCCCCCCCCCCCCTTAGAGTATATTTACATAAATGAGATTTCCGTTATAATCCGCTCTAAAATTATAACAAAACATAAGTCTCTCTGATAAATTCATATAATGAAGTTTTATTGAATCCACTAGTAGTAATAAGTTTTACTTCCTCCATGATTTCTAATCTGCCAAGACGAGTTTAGATTAGACTTCATTACGGGACATTTATTTTTTTTTAAATTTATGAAAATAAGTAACGAATTATTATTGTTGTTGTCATTATTATCCATAGATGCATCAATGTAAATTAGAGGGACCAATGTATATTGGAATCAATGTATTTTGAGAGCTAGTTTGTTGCAAGCCACACGTTTCGATTTCCAACACGGTTTCAAAATGCTTTGAACCATGCATTATGGAATTTCATTTGTTTGAGCCTGTATATTTTCTGAATATTCTGGAACTAATTTTGAAGTTAACTAATGATCAAGAAGAGGGGGTACGACTTTTTATTTTATCCATAACATCCCCATTTTCATTTTCCAGGGAGAAGGACATCGACACATGACTTCCTAACTCATTAAGCATTCAGAAGAACTAACACTTTAATAAATCAACAATTTTATGAAGTTAAACATTCGGCATTAATAGTGTATGATATTTCAAAAAATTCTCCGCCTACCTTTTTGTATGAATAGGTAAGATTGCCGAGTCGCTGTTTCGATCTTTTTAATTTAATATGAAAACTTTTTAATTGGCTTCCCAAAGGAAAAAGTTATCGATTCAAACATGACCTCACTCGATGTTACTGGCCGTCACAATGTCTAATGAGGGAAAGTGAGCTGTGTTTCTTGATGGGCCGATGGCGGTCCTTTCTCAGGCTAATTTGGCACTATGTGGCCCCATCCTGTATATACAGGATGGGGCAAAGGTAATGACCCGGTTTGGAAGGGTTATAAAAACACTAATACAGTTTGAGACTTAAAACTATTTTATTTTGATCTGAATATAAACCCATTTTTTTACATTAAGTTTTGAAAACCACTTCAGCAAGATGGCGGCAATACACTGATGCAGTCTATTTTTCCACGCAGAGAGAATAGACTGCATCTTTGTGTGCATTTCAATATCCCGCGTAATGTTACGGTCCCTAAGCTTTTTTATGTGGGGTTATTTGAATGAGAAAGTGCATCATACTTTAGAAGACCTGAAGGACCGAATTATCGAGGAAATATCCGTCATACCCCTGAAATGTGCGGAAAAGTTTCCCAAAACTTCAGAAAGGGACTGCACCAGTGTATTGGTGCTGAAGGCCGCCATGTTGCTGAAGTGGTATTCAAAACTTGAAGTAAAAAAATGGGATTTTATGCAGATCAAAATAAAAAAGTTTTAAGTCACAAATTGCCTTAGTTTTTTTTTATAATACGTCAAAACCAGGTTATTTTTCTTTTTCTTTGTGTCCATTTCAATATCCCGCATAATGTTACGGTCCCTAAGCTTTTTTTTTTTTTTTTTTTTGTGGGGTTATTTGAAAAGGAAAATTTAGAAACATCACCTGAATAGTTTAGAAGAGCTGAAGGACAGAATTATCGACCTATATATTTGCTGTACCCCTTGAAATGTGCAGAAAGGTTTCCCAAAACTTCAGAAATGGACTGTATCAGTGTATTGGTGCTGAAGGCTGCCTTCTTGCTGAAGTGATATTCAAAACTTAATGTAAAAAATTGGATTATATACAGATAAATATAAAAAGAAGTTTTATGTCTCAAACTGTATTAGTTTTTTTATAACCCTTCAAAACAGGGTCATTACTTTTGCCCCACCCTGTGTAAGGAGCGTTGGCGCTCTTGGCATCTACCATCTATTCTTGAAAGTGTTTTTTGTTCGGTATTTTGCGCAGATAATTATGTCGCTTGACAACGACTTTCATTTTGAAACAATAGGTATTAATAGGAAAATAACTAATTAAATAGAAGAATTTGCATCAGTGACTACAAAAATTATGTTTAAAAGGAGTTTCGATGTTATTCTAAGAATGAATTAAAATTATTTTCTTTTTGGCGCAATTTTTAATTTGAAGCCGGTTCTATTTTTTTCCCCAAAAATTATTTTATATTCTTGGCGAATTTTTGAAGAAAGAAACTCAACCAGGCACTGTTATAGTTCATGGTGAGCAGAATTAAAAGACTGAGCATTGACGAAAAAAGTATTTGTGGTGACGGTGGTTTATTTTTACTTTTCTGATCGTTTTAACCCCTTAACTGCCACGGGCGTATACATACGTCTCGCTATGGCGATGCTGTAACTGCGTATGTATACACCTTTTCCTGCAAATGCCTAATGCTCACCTTTTTTAGGGTTGAAAGTGAAGATCGGGTGGCATATTATAGCTTATTTATTGATCACTTGAATAAATTATATACAAATATATTTACATAGCATATCTTATGCGAAGAAGTAAATTATAACATCATCAGTTATCATAAGCCACAGCCGTGCATCATTTCACAACAACAGAACATCATGGACGGTTAAAGTCACAGTTATAAGCAATAGAAGAACAAGTTAAAAATATTTTACAGTAAATTATTAAAAAATATCTTTCAGAAAGAAAGAACGGGATCCCCCCTCCCAGCAGGAACACAGCCTATTGGGTTATTTTTTGCTTTGTTGGGATTTTGTCACCTTTCTTTTTTTTTTCAATAATAATAATGATTATATAAAACAAAAACATAACAATAACGCTTAAATTCTGCCCTGTGATCTTTTGCCATACTCATGGCCTTTAAAAGCAAGATTTATGAAGGGGGTCATTCATAAATGATATGCGTCATGCATCGAGGGGAGCGAGGGGAGGGGAGAGGGTAGCAAGAAGTGTGACATTACACATTTAGGTTAAAATAAAAACATTTAAAATCAGAAGATCAAATATAGTTTTACGTAATTGATATTTCCTTTTTTTTATTCATTGATTTCATTTTGCATCGAAAACATCGAAGTTCATTGAAGTTTAAATTAGCTTCAAGAGAAGAGTTTAAATTCAAAAGGAAATCTTGTTCATTTAAACTTTTAAGACAAAATAGCGTGGGTAGTATTTAAATAATTCGAACAATTAATATTTTTTATTATTATATATTAAGTATTTTTTTGTTGAAAACCTTAATTTTATTTTATACAAATTAAGTATACATGTATACAAATTCCATTAAAAGTTCAAAATAAAATTGGAAATGGCGTTCTGTTTCTAAACTGCAAGTTCATTATGCTATAAGTGCCCCCTTATCACTACATGTGATAAGGGGGGGGGGGTGATGAAGTGTGACATTTTGGGACAAAGGGAAGGAGGGGTCAACTGGTCAACTATACTGAGAAAAAGTGACATCGTGTATGATCTGTCAATCTCACACATTTTGTGGTGGCGCTGATGCACGTTTCCCTCCTACCATGTGCAATGTGCTAGCGTTGTTTTGGTTATGCGATATTAATGTTTGCGGATATCTAGAGCATAAAAATGCCTAAAAAAAGGAACAATCATTGTTTCGTTCCTGGATGCAACACGAAGTACGATAAATATGGCTTATCATTATTTAGTGTTCCGAAAAATGAACAAATTTTTCAACAGTGGGAAAGGTTGATTCCCAGAGCCGACAAAAAATTGGATAAGTTTAGCGCTGTGTGTGAAAAGCATTTCATAGAAGATTACATCGTGAAAGAGTTTTCCCACTCTGTGAATGGGGAAATTGTGAAAATTGCACGTGCTCGTCCTGTGCTTACGGAGGATGCAATACCCACGATATTTCCCAATTTACCTAAGTATTTGAGCAAGCAAGTTCCTAAAAAGCGAAAACCTAGGAAACATGCAGAAACAATTGTGGAACCCATATCTGAGCCTGACTGCAGCAATAAGCTTTCTTTGAATGAACTGTGCTGTGTGGACTTGCCTTCACCAAATTGGGCCAAACAAATTCCATTGAATAATGTTAGTGCAATGGTGTTTCACTGTAGCAATGTTGACAAAGATGGCAAACTATCTGCTGAAAAACTCATTTTTGTCTCAGAAAAAGACTCTTGTTTTAAGACTGAAATATTCCTTAGGGGATTGAAAATTGAAAATAATAAATCCATTCAAGACAGAGAAGAATTATTGCAAATATTAAATGAAACAGATCAAATGCAAGTTTGCAATGGAGCAGGCGCAGCAGAAGAATTTAAGAGTATGAACCTAAGCAAGCATGCAGCATATGAAAATGTAATATTCAGCCGACAATGCAATAGACTGAGTACTTCCCACATATGTATGCATTGCAAGTATCTTCGCCGCAGATTGCTTCACAATTTGGCTCGCCGAAAACGTTTAGGTTTTAAAATAAAATCTTCAAAAAATAAGATTGTGAGTAGCCGAAAAATATCCAGGCTGGAAAAACGATTGTCTTCTGCCAAAAATGTGGTCAAGAGGATGCAACTTGAAAATGAAAAATTGTGTGACATTAATGAAGAGCTAAAGAAACTACCAGTAAAGCAGCAAATAATGGTTAAACATTGTTTTCAAGCTGCAAAACGAAAATCAACACGTGGTTTCAACTACAGTAATGAATGGATCTTAGAGTGTTTGTTTATGCATATGAAGAATCCAAAACTGTACGAACATATACGGCGGAATAACATTATGGTTCTACCATCTCGGCGAACAATCAGAAAATATTTAGCTAGTTATAACAGTGGTTTTGGCTTCAATCCTAAAACATTTCATTTGATTAGGGAGAAGACAAAAACTATGGACAATTTTTTGCTACATGGAGGACTAATTGTTGATGAAATTAAATTATCTGAAAACTTGCAAGTGAAGTCAAACGGCCAGATCGAAGGATTTGTTGATTTAGGACATTATACTTCGGATGAAATGAAAAAACAACAATGTAATCATGGTTTGCTATTCCTTTTCTCTCCTGTCAGTGGAAATTGGAAGCAAATTATTGGAGTATTTGCCACTAACAAAAATATTAATGGACTTCTTCTTTCAAAGCTCCTGGTTGAAGCTATTGTTCTCACAGAAAATGCAGGTTTGTTTGTAGATTTTGTCACTTGTGATGGAGCTTCATGGAACCGTAACATGTGGAAAACGTTTGGCGTTTCAGGAGAAATGTCCAACGTTATATACAAAATTGTACATCCTGTTGATGTTTCAAGGTATTTGCACTTTATTTCTGACTTTCCACATCTGGTTAAATGTATGAGAAACTCTTTTGTTGATAAAGGCTTTTGCTTACCAGAAGGTGAGGCAAGAATTGAACAGATTGAGGCAGCATGGAAAGAAGATCGGGACAATGCTACTTTGAAAGCTATGCCGAGAATCACAAAAGTTCATCTTCATCCAAATAATTTTGAAAAAATGCGTGTCAATTATGCATTTCATTTGTTCAGTGATGAAGTTTTGAAAGGACTTTATGTTTACAAAGAGAAATGTGAAGTGCAATATGGTTCCTGTGAGGCAACAATTTTTTTCATAAGCCCTATGAAAGATTTAATCAATGTTATGACAGCAAGAACTCCAAAAGAAAGTCTGCAATTAGAATCCACGAAACACCAAATTATAACAGATTTTTTGGAGTATTTGGATCAGTGGGAATCTTTTTGTGGTCCCAAAAAGATAGGATTTTTGAGCTCTAGTACAGCTACTGGTCTTAGAGTCACATTAAACTCGACTGTTTCCTTGCTGAAATACCTTGGAGAAAGCATCAATCAAACCTATTTGATGACATCACGATTAAGTCAAGATGCTATAGAAAATATTTTTGGAATCATTCGTCAGTCATCTGGCTGTAATGACCATCATACTCCAATACAGTTCCTTATTACAGTCAATTGCCTCAGCTTCTATAATTTGGCCAAGCCTCCTAAAACAGGAAACAGTGAAGTCGAAGGTATAAATTCATATATTAGTGAAAGCTCCTGTGATACAGAAAAAATTGACAACTTGCTGAATGCTGGAATGTTGCAGGATGCCTTTGACTGCTTTTCTTCTTCCAGTGTATCAAATATTCATCCTTTTTGCTCAAGTACTGACCCAAACCATCAACTTCTTGTATATCTTTCCGGATATGTTGCAAGAAAATTTTTTGTCGAAACAAATTGCAAGGACTGCAAAGAATATTGTGTGATGTCTCTGGAAGAAAAAGAGAACTTCAAAGGAACAATGATATCCCATTTTGATAGAGGTGGGTTATTTTATCCATCATCTAACCTTTTAACATTTGTTTCTCAGTTAGAGAAAATAATAGTGGAATATTTTAAGTCCCGTTCATTGCATCGTGATAGCATTTCAGATGTCATAAATAGCCTTATTGAAAAAAAATTAAATTTAGTTGGTTGTATCATTCATAAAAACGATCTGAGTTTTCGAATAGTAAAATTCTTTTTGCTTACTAGATTACATTTTTTTGTTAAGGGCCTAAATAAATCAATGCAAGCATGCAGGGAAAAGGTTAGGCAAACTAAATTAAGGCGTCTCAATTAGCTTGAAAGTTTCTTTTTTGTTTTCACATGTGTGTATTAATTATCTTGTGGTGAATGCATATTTCAATGTGTTACTTTTATGTTTATTTTAAAAAGTAATTAACCTTATACACATATTTGAATTTAGATATTATGTATTCTAAAATTGTAATTAACCATGGTTAACTAATTGCTTGAATATTTTAATTGTTCAGAAAAACAGGTTATAATGTGTACTAGGTACTTTGTGTATGTTCTTCTATTATTTTGTTTTTCTTTCATAAATACATTATTTATTTAAAGTGACTAGTATTGAGAAAGAGATTTGCTTGAAAACAATATTTACTTTAGTACTACAAGTGTCGCTTATTGTTAAACTCTTTTCTTACATATTGCTGGCATAAATTTAAAGAAATCTTTTTGGTACATATAGTCTCCCCATTTTATAGTAAATATACTTTTTTGTTTTATTAATTTTTTATCTCATTAAATATGATTTTTCAAATGTATTATAAGCTTTGCCTGAAAACAATATTTACTTTTGTACAGGAAGTGTTTATTGTTTTGCCTCTTATCTTACATATTGCTGGCATAAATTTTATTTCGAAAAATAAAAAATATATCTTTTTGTACATATGTTCCTCACCATATTATAGTAAAAATACATTTTTTTCTGTTTTATTGGTTTTTATCTCGGTAAATATGATTTTTCAAATGTATTTCAACCTATATCCCTTGCATTGTGAATATTTTGTTTGTTGTTTATTGTTTTAACTAATTTCTTACATATTGCTGGCATAAATTTTATTTAGAAAAATAAAAATATCTTTTTGTACATATATTCTCACCATATTATAGTAAAAATACTTTTTTTTTTTTAAAATTTGTTTTTTATCTTGGTAAATATGATTTTTCAAATGTATTGTGAATATTTAGTTTGCCTGAAAACTATTTATTTTGTACAGGAAGTGTTGTTTATTGTTTTAACTCCTTTCTTACATATTGCTGGCATACATTTTATAAAAATATCTTTTTGTACATATATTCTCACTATATTATAGTAAAAATACTTTTTTTAGTTTTATTTGTTTTTTATCTCTGTAAATATAATGATTTTTCAAAAGTATTGTGACTATTTAGTTTGCCTGAAAACAGTATTTATTTTTGTACAGTACTCTTTTCTTGCATATTGCTGGCATAAATTTTATTTAAAAAAATAAAAAAATAACTTTTGTTTTACGTATATTCTCATCATATTGTTCTAAACTGAAAATATTGTTGCTAATTTTTGAAGGGCAAAAGACGTTTGTACGGTAATTGAACGTTTAATTTTGTAGCATTAAAGATTTTTTTTTATTGAAAATATATTCTAAAATTATTTTAAATTTTATTTCGAATATAATTTTGAAAAGTACGAAAGTTAACTCCTCACATTTAGAAGAGGTGAATACTTTGCAAGGAATATATATTCATTTTCATTAATCCTTTAAATGGAGGGAAAGTGTTCGCAGCGCCACCTAGTGAAATGGGTGAGTTCGAAAGCCACATCCGTCAAGCTGCTTTCCACACTATCCATTCTAGACACTATACCACAAGTAACATTGGGAATAGCTTCAATTTTGCTAACTAGATGGCGCTAGCAGAAAGGAATCGCTCGTTCGCTCGCACGTGCATTCTATTTGAAAACTAATAAAAGTTTTTTGTTATGCGAAGCACAGTTGGGGGGGGGGGGGGGGGTAGAGACTAGTCCTAAAAAGTACATACAGCAGGAACGTAGCAATTTAAAAATCACGGGAGGGACACAAACAATTTCATTTCCAAATGCTCAAAATCAGTGGCGTACATAGACTTAGGTGCGCCCCCCCTGCAAGATTTATAAATGCGCCCTATCTTTGGCTTACCACAAAAAATTAAAACAAAAACACCACGCTGAAGAGATATTCTGTTATTTATAACAATTAATTTTAATTAAATTTAAGATAATTTAAATCGTTTAAATTGTATTTATTATTAAAAAGCGGAATTTCGAAAAGGTAACGAATTGAAACATTGCATGCACTTACCAGCTTGAAATGAAATTTATCTGAATAATACGAGAAAATAACACACTGTCTTTGAGTAATTATATTTAAAATTTCGTTAATGGTTGCTATTATTTATTTATAAAGGGAATTAAATAATAATAATGATGGAAAGGGGGGGGGGGACGATTCGTGCTCAAACTAGACACTAGTTGACTAGTTGGACAAGAAAATCAATGCTATATTAATCTGTGTTAATAGATATGCGTCTTCGTTTTTTGCAATTAAGAAATTTTTGACTAAGTTCGTTGAGGTGTAAGAACCCTAACGCTTTCTATGCTTAAAGCAGCAAAACCACCCAATCTTCCTTCTATCATCGAACTTCCGAGGTACGATTTGATTAGCTTCCGTTTGGAAAATGATCTCTCTGCTGATGATGATATTACTGGCAAAGTTAGAAAGAAAGAAAAAGCAGTGCATACGTCTGGGAAACTTTTAGATGATAAAACATTGTTTTCGATCAACTTCAGCTATATTTGTCAACTCTCCTTTTTTTCACTTGCCAAAATGTCTCGCTAACTAATAATTCATGATGCAATTGAGATTGATACATCATTTTGGTACTTTTCGCAAAATGTAGTTGCTCTTTATCAGTGTACTCTGTTAATGTTTTGGGACTTAAAAAAAATTGAACATACTCTTAATTGAGGAATTAATTGATCAAACCATTGATGAATTTGGTTGACCATTATATCAATAGCAGCATAGAAAACTTGAACTTTGAAGCAGTAATATGGGTCCCTAAACTGAGAATATTTTCCCAGTTTATTGAAAAACATTTAACTTTCATCTTTCTTTTAGAGGGTAATGAAGTTTCAGTTTCGCACATCTCTGCAAGCTCTTTTGCTTCATTCACTAAGCTATCAAAGTCTAATACGAAATGCTTGAAGAAAAGTTATGTTCTTTTCTGGAAGGCAACTGGCTTCATCCAACGATACTCCAGGATTTTGAAGTGTTTTTGAAGTTAAACTAATATTTTCTAGTATTTTGCTTTGAAATATTAGCATCAAAATGAATTTGAAGAAAGACATTTGTTTTTGAAAGGCAGTTGCTTTTGCTATTTCCATACCTTTAGTTGATGTTATAATGATACACGAAAGGCATTTTAACCAAGCTGAGCAAGTTAACTTTCATTGCTATTAAGCAGTCATATCTAGAAGACCATCTAGTAATGAGCTCTTCAGTGTTTTTGTTACCATACATTCCGTAGAACATTCTTGCAAAAAGACCCATCTGGGTAAGCGTTTTACTAAAATAGATGTTCAAATTGCAAAACACAAATATAACAGTTATATTCTTCTCTGAATCATTTATAACTAAGTTCAGATTATGTGATGCACAATGCACAAAATCTTCATTACCACTTTCTTTTCTTTAATTCGTGCTCGCCAACCATTATAAGAACCTTTCTTAACCGCAGCTCCATCTTAGAGTTCAAAAAAAAAAAAAAAAAAATAAGCAAACGTACAGTACTTACGTAACTTGCATTATACAGGGTGGGGCAAAAGTAATGACCCGGTTTTGAACGGTCATTAAAAAAAACTAACTCAATTTGAGATTTAAAAGTTTTTATATTTTGATCTGCATATAATCCCATTTTATTACATTTAGTTTTGAATACCACCTCAGCTAGATGACGGCCTTCAGCACCAATGCACTGATGCAGTCCATGTCTGAAGTTTTGCGAAACTTTTTTGCACATTTCAAGGGGGGTATGGCGGATATTTCTTCGATAACTCGGTCCCTCAGCTTTACTAACTATGGGGGACTTTTTCCTTCAAATAACCCCACAAAAAAAAAAAAAAAAAAAAAAAAAAAAGCTTAGTGACCGTAACATTACGCGGGACATTAAAATGAACACAAACATGTAGTCTATTCTCTCTGCGTGGAAAAATAGACTGCATCAGTGTATTGGTGCAATAAGGCCGCCATCTTGCTGAAGTGGTATTCAAAACTTAGTGTAAAAAATGGGATTATATACAGATCAAAATAAAAAAAGTTTTAACTCTATAACTGTATTAGTTTTTGTAATAACCCTTCAAAACCGGGTCATTACTTTTGAACCACCCTGTACGTACTTTCATTTTGAAGCTATGTAATCTTTTTTCCATTTTTCAGTATGACTGTATGCATAGTAATATTTATTAACAGTTTCCGTGTGCACAGAGGCGTAGCTAGAGGGGGGCAAGGAGAGACAGCTGTCCCCGGGCGCAGCGTCAAGGGGCGCCAAATTAATGCAAATTTATTCTATTTTTAAGTGCGAAAAGAAAATTATTTGATTTGGAGAGGTGTGAATATGTTCGACGAAAAAAGTGGGATCACCATATCCTATCGGGAATGACCAATGTAGCACAGGAGTACGTGGGAAAGCAAACAAATAATTTTGCAAAGCCAAAGTGTCCCATTTTTCCCTTAAAAGTGAATAGTCGCTAATAAAAATGAAAGTTAAAAGGACTGCGTTTTAGAGCTATTTATCATTTAGGAAGTATAAATTTTTTTTTAAATTTCCTTTAGGGGCGCCTCTTGGCCGCCAGTGGTACGAGGGGGAGGGGGTGCAAAATCTTCAGTAGTCCCCGGGCGCTGAAAACCCAGCTACGCCTCTGCGTGTACACTGAGCTGATGTTTTACTTTTAGCCACCCTTTTGGGATTTTTCACTTCTGCGCGCTTTTCATTTATGCGCATTCGTGAGAGATCACTGTACTATAATATGAAGGTAAACAGGAGAGAGGAAGTGAGAGGGTGGGGTGAGGATTAATTATGCATTATGTGACGTATTAATGAAGAATTTTATTCAGAAAGCGCAGGAGTGACATTGGATTAGAAAGTAAATGTTAAAAATTTTTTATAAAAATATTTATGTTTATATATAGTAACTAATGAGGGGGTTTTATTTTCTTGAGCGTGCGCCCTAAATCCTCGTGCGCTCCCCCGCGCCGCGGGGGTTGCGGGGGTGTTATTTACGCCACTGCTCAAAATTATTTCCAAGAAAAACCAATTAACAATTAAAAAGTAAATAGTACTCCCTCATTAGTATTAATATTCATTATAAAAAATCACCAATATATGAATATTTTTATTTTTCATTAAAACTTAATGCCATGTGGCATTAAAATGGAAATTTCCTGATTTCTAATGGGGGGCTTAAGCCCCCTGAGTCCCCCCTTTACGCGCCTGACATACAGTCTCGGGGTAAAAAAAAAACAAGGAAAAAAAAACCTTTTGCACGAGATCCATCTTTCAATCAATTCGTAAAAACAGCGGGAAGATTATAGTTTTTTTTTATTTTTTAAGAAAGTACAACAGCCGACTTAAGTCACAACGTCTCCATTTGAACTCTTTAATTGGGTCTTTATCAAATAAATCCGAAATAAAATCCAAATTGAATAATTCACTGTTTTTTACATTTGGTTTGAACCTTTCTTTCAACCGGCATAGTAGGCGTACACATAGTAGGCGTAAATGTAGAAAGTTTTTATCGCAGTAAAATAATAATTAATGAGATACGAAATACGCTTCCTTAAATTTGATGCAAATAATGATTTTATGTGACAATTTGAAACAAATGTATCATTAAATACACTGTAAAATAAAATTATACAATAAGTGATGATGAACTAAATACAACTTCAAGTTAACTGAATTTTAATAAAAAATATGAAAAATTTAGGTAAGTATCGTGTAAAAATCTAGAATTGCATTTTATGCATTAAGAAAAGTACGCTCCTCAGGGGAACAGTGAGAGGTGATAATATTCTACTTATGAAAGAGGGATTATCTTTTTTTTTTAAATTTTCCCATACTGCAACCCAAACTCAAAACAGCAGAATACTTTTCACTTTTCGGGAAAAAGATTACTTCAACAAAAATTAGGCATTTAAATGAACGTGTTACCTTAGATTTTAAAGTATACATAGCATTTGATCTACAGTTAATTCAAATCCATCTTAAACTGAATAATCAAAAAGTTTACATATAGTCAAAAAAAAAAAAAAAAAAAAAAGAAAAAGAAAAAAACATTTTGGAACAAAGGTTAATGTTAATACTTTGTCGCATTATCTTTAGCTGGAATCACGGCACTGATAAATTGATTACCCACAAGTCTCTATTTCAATCAGGAAAGTTTCTAGAGGAATTCAAAATCTGCCGTTTTCTGTTTCTGGTTCCATCTTTTGGAGTTTTGCTGCTTTGTAAATTAAAAACGAGTGCAAATATCATGGTAAAACCTCACATTTTCCCCAGTCTGTAACAGTAGCACATCTGCGTCAAACTTGTAGAAAAGCTGAGATTTTGAACCTGTGCTGAATTTACACGGAGTGATGACCCATTCGAAAATACGCCGACTTAGACCGGCTTCGAGCCCGCGAACTTGGGTATAAGAGATCAGCGTCTCCCCACTACGCCGCCTTTCCGGCATGATGAATTAAGGATTTATTATTTATTATGCAATACAAATTAATTGCAATACCAATAATTGAAATATAATTCATGTCGGATGTAAGAACAGAACGTTGCCTCCGAACGAATTATAAAAGGAGTGCCTTGTAACTAGGAATGTACCGAGTACTCGGTATATACTCGGTACTCGGCTACAATTTTACTACTCGGCAAAATTCTAGCCGAGTACTCGGCCAATACTGAATAGTTGTAAAAAATTTCGTAATTTTTAAAAAAAAAAGTTATTAGTGGTAGATAAATTCTGGAAGGTCGCGCGTTCGATACCCACTAAAGACCACCATGTATACTTGGGGATATGTGCATGTAAAATCCGTAGACCCCACTACCTCTCCCCGTGCGTAAGCAATCCTAAGGCCTCGGCTAACAGGTAGGGGTCTGGTGGAGAAAAGTAGTAGATAAATTTATAGCTGATTAGTACAATAATATGAAAATATAACAAGTTTTTTCCAACATTTTCTGGAGACAGGCGATTTCTTTTTTCTTTATAAATGTCTTTTAAAATCTTTTTTTTTTTCGCAACTACTCGGTATTCGGTACGCGGCCGAGTAGTAAATTGCCGAGTACTCGGCTACTCGGTACTCGGCCGAGTAGTAAAGAGTTACTCGGTACTCGGTTGTACCGAGTAACTCTTTACTACTCGGCCGCGTACCGAATACCGAGTAGTTGCGAAAAAAAAAAAGATTTTAAAAGACATTTATAAAGAAAAAAGAAATCGCCTGTCTCCAGAAAATGTTGGAAAAAACTTGTTATATTTTCATATTATTGTACTAATCAGCTATAAATTTATCTACTACTTTTCTCCACCAGACCCCTACCTGTTAGCCGAGGCCTTAGGATTGCTTACGCACGGGGAGAGGTAGTGGGGTCTACGGATTTTACATGCACATATCCCCAAGTATACATGGTGGTCTTTAGTGGGTATCGAACGCGCGACCTTCCAGAATTTATCTACCACTAGTAACTTTTTTTTAAAAAAATTACGAAATTTTTACAACTAACCCCCGAGACGCGTGTTTGTTACATATTTCACAATTTGTGCGTCTGAGTGTTGTTCAAATAAATTTAGCTTTCTCCCAAAAGTAAACGTTCACTACTTTACTTATTCTTATTTTGAAACAACTGATTATACTGAAAAATGAAAGCACTAAGAAATTAAAATAAAACTGGTTAATAGTGGGGAAAATTCATATTTTCCCATTAAACGTTGACGTAAAGCGATGAGTTCAAAGCCTCGGAATTAAAATACATACGAAATGCTGGCTAATATAACAACACAATGCATTGTTAAATTAATAGTCAGCAATTAGCGAAATGACGTTTAATTACAACTGCTCTGAAGTAGAAGTAAGAATTTCTGAAATGATTTAGCTACATTCTTAGATTTTATGTCCTTAAATTCCAGACAATTCTTTGGTAATCCGAAGCGAATAATTGTTGTATTGCATAGTTTCAGAAATCAAAATATTTTATTATTCATGCGCAGTGCAAACTGATGATTACTTTGAAAAGGGATTATTTATGCTCATTCAAAAGTAAATTAGAATATGTTATTACTGTTTTTAGTTTGCACTTACTCTCATTGAAAGTATGAAATTTGAACGTACGACATTGTTAGTTTATCCATCGATATATCGATAGTGTTTCGTGTTAACAATGGAGCTTTTCAATTTTGTACAACAAATCCGTTACCTGCCATTTGCAATACGATTTAATCGATTGCTATGTTTTTCGGTTTACAATTTGTAACTTGCGATTATTATTAGGATCAATAGGTATGGTAAGCAGGCAGGGTCGCATAGTTGTAAGGCACTGGCCTCGTACGCCCAAGTTCGCAGCATCAAACTGGCCGAAGTCGGTGGATTTTCAAAATGCAGAAAATCGCCAGCGCCCATGTCGTATGATTATATCTTGAGTATCCCTTTGGCGCGGATACTCTCGGCTAAATTAAACTCCTAGAGCAGTTTCACATCATTCAGAGCTCAGATGCCACCAACTAGGGGGAAACTGAGCGTCAAAATTCTCAAAGTGGTAGTGGCATCCGCCGATAGTGGTGCTACTTGAAAGAATAGATGACAATTTCCGGGTCTGCAAAGGTGAGTGACTATACGCAGCTCCACTTGAAAGAAAAAAAAAGGTATGGTAAAAGATAAGGTATGATTGCAATTGTATTTTTTTTTTTTTAAAGTTGATCATAATTGTAGAGCTTAGTGGAATAACATGTATCATGATATATAACAAATAGTTTAATATGAAAAATCAGTTTCAAAGTGTCTTGCTTTCTCCTTTTCATTTTTTTTAACGGCTTCCTTCACTATAAATAGTCAAAAGAAAAACTTATGATTGCAATTGCAGTTACTTTCATGACTAGTTGATTATGACTATGGAGTTTTTCTTTTTGGAAAAAATATTACAGTTGAAGAGTTTAGCGGAAATACATGATATTTAACAAATAGTTGAATATGAGACATATGTTTTAAAATGCTTGGCTTGCTAGTATATTTTTTTGTTACTACTATCATTATAAATGACAAAATACAAATAATGACGTTGGTTACTTCTGTGGGTAGTACATTATATTTAGTTTACTTTTTTTTGTTTGAGAAAAGTTGATTACAGTTAAAGAGCTTTGTAGAAGAATATGTTATCTGTCAAAGATGAATCTGATAAAAATCGACTTTAACGAACTTGGTTTGTTTTCTTTCCTTGAACATGATATTCCAGTTTACAATCATTAAAAATAGCTTACGACAATCTATGACTGTAACTGCAGCTGCTTTCATAAATAGTAGATTATCATTATGATTATACCTTTATCTCTTTTTTTTTAAGTTGATTATTATTAAGGAAGTGAAAAACATGTTACTGAGCAAAAATCAGTTTTGAACTTTTTGGTTCTTTCACTTTGCTTTAAGAAATTGGTGTTTTTCTTATTACGATCTTGCAGGAAGGACAGAAGGAAACGTTGTTGTAGTAACTTTCTGCTAATTTGAAATTGGTGTCCTTGGGTCCTTTCCAAATCAATTTCTAAAATTTGAGTGTATTTTATTTCATCATGGAAAATAACTTTATTTGAATAGCTGGCGTAAAAAAGAAACATTATACGTTTAAAAGAGATAATGTTCCATTACGTGGAAAAAGGGACTTTCATAGAACCATGTTTCATTAAAAAAATAATTATGAAAGGCAATGAAATAACTTTATGGTTTACGAAAACATGTTTTTTAAAAAGTAGCATGTGTGATTCCTTCAGCAAAAAATTTTCTTCATTACTTTTTTTTTCTTTTGAACTATTATTTTTCTAATTAACATAACTGTCACGCGGGGGCAGTTTCCGTATAATGGCCATAATAACATGTTCATCCTTTCCAAAAATTGCCATTTTTTGAAAACGTTACTAAATTGTGGCTTCACCGAGTTCTACAACTGTGGTTCCTGAATGTTGACAATAGGAACCGTAACAGAAAAAAAAATAAAAAATGAAATAACTAAAAGAATATATAAAATATCTTTTACTTTTAAAAATCAGCAAAGATAATTGAAAGCTGTTAAGCAAAAGCTAAAAAGTAATTTCCAAAATTTCAAAGATACGTGAGAAAATTTTTGTGCGGTACTTTGATGTTTGGAAATTAAATTTGAAATGAAATGTACATGATAAAGAAAGCTACGTGAAGAAATTTTCTGCTCACGTCTTAATGAATTTTATTATCTCAGTTTTTTTAACTAAGGAATTTTGAAAATCTGTCTTCATCTATTGGCTTGAGAAAGGTTTGAAAAGCTTGATGCGTCTTAAAGTTAACAGGATTATTCAGAGAGGAGAGAAAAGATTAATTAATTTATTATTACCTTTTTTTACAGAAGAATTTCCACACCGTTTTTTCTTTTCTTAAAACACGTTATAAGTCTAATAATACTTCTATTAACACCACATTTATTATTATTTAGATTTTCTCTGTGATGATTAACTTATTAATTTGAAGAATTTTCCGTTGTGCACAAACTATTCAATGAAATTAAATGTTAGTTTGGACGCAATAAAATAAAATAGCTATGAAAATAACGCAACCTGACAGTTGTAGACTATCTGTAATGTACTTTTATATCATCGGTATATATAAAAACTTTTAATAATATTGATCTCAGAAATTCCGTCTTTGTATAGGTATAAAAAAACACGGTCAAGACAAAACAATGCGAAGATACTACCTTAATAGAGGCAGAAAAATAGTTTTCATTAGAGTAGTGAAACTTTCATTTGATTTGCAAAATTCATTATTTTACTGGAAATTCAATTAACAGACCTAAACGTGTCAACTTCACCAACATAACAGTATGTACTTTATATTATTTTTTCGATACATTTTTTTTGATAAAAATTGCGGAAAATCAACAATTTTTCAAATGCTCCTCAGCAATTTTTAACAGTACAATCACGCAATAATGATATCAGGCTAAGAACTTTTTTTCCTTGTAGGTCAATTTGTATTTTCGCTTCCGAATTCGCTTTCTCGCACCTTGCCATGTTTATGTATTTGTTGTCTTTACGTTGCATGTCTCGCTCTTTTGCTTGAAGGCAACTCATGTCCCTAATCTCAAAAGCAGGAATAACATACACGAGAAAAATTTTGCAAACTCAAGCCGCATTTACACCAAAGTTAACAACTAAAAGTTGACAAAACGTCGTTTGTAGAAAACTAAAAGTTGGCAACTAAAAGTTGCTCTTCTCAAATTATAGAGAAACAAGAGGAAGATTTTTTGTAGAAAACTAAAAGTTGCTCATCTCAAATTTAGAGCAAGTGCAAAACCTGTTGCCAAAGACTTGGCAACAAATCTTTCACTTTTACTTGTCAACTTTCTTTGATCTTTACCGACACTCCACGGGAAACCAAAATTTAGTGGAATATTTGTCTCTCCACAAGTGGAAGACAGAAAAAGTTGCTGTATTTTGTAGAAAAAGCAACAAATTGCCGCAATTTGTGGAAAACTTAGTGGAAGACTTTGGTGTGAAAGTGCCATAAAGTTGTAAATTTCATCTGAGGATTTGGGAACGTTCCCCTAATTTTTTCCCTGTATTTCTACCTGATCTACGCTTTAGCATGTCATGGCACCAGCAATGGTTTAAGAGAAAGTGCTTGGAGTGTGCTGTCGGAGAAAAGTTTTGCATTGAAAAATGAAAATTGAAAGGACAGTGGACAGCGAAATCACAAATCACATTAAGTGGTAATCTTAGGATTTTGTAAAAGATAATTAGTGAAAATTGAACTTTACCCGTCACAAACTAACAATAAGCACACTGTAAAAAAAATCTCCTGCAAATAACGAAAAAAGTACTGGCAGCAGAGTTACCGGAAACATTCCGTTTCTGATAATAGTTTCTCGAGGTTTCACAGAAGTTCCATTTCTGTTTTTATGTAGGATGCGCTCCAAATAATCCTGATATACAGCACAAAGCCTCATATGAAATCATAAATTTTTCAAGAGAAATAAATACAAATTTCTTATTAAAACAACAATCTTAAGTTCGAATTTTGGTGTTGATTATCGCCAATTCCAAATCAGGCTGTAAAAATACAGCAACCGTAAAACGGAAAAGTTTCGTTCTGATATTTTCAGGATCGTGAGGTACGTGATATTTCCGTTTTTGGAAGGAAAAACCATGTTTTGAAGCACTACGGAACTCTTCCCTTAAAATCAGTCAAAAAAAAAAAAAAAAAAAATCTGAAAATTCAGGTTTTTTTTAACAGTGAATATTTAAAAAAAGATGCTTTCTTTCCATTACCGTTTGTTTTGGACTGTATACACTGTAAAAAAATCTAATTCAACTTCTCACAAAAAATAGAGGAATTTAGCTACAATCAACATTTGGTACTAATTGAAACCGTTTTATTGGTGTAGTTCCAACTATTTTCACCATAAATGTGAAACTAGGAACCGTTATAATGGTTCAACTTTAGTATCAAATATTGGTTGGAGCTAAATTTAACCATTTTTTTTTTCCATTTTTTGGGGAAAGATTGAACTAGATTTTTTTACAGTGTTGCACACATACCTTTTTTTTTTGTAACACACATAAAAACTCTATTTATCGTTTTTATCAGCCAGTCAAAAATATAATAACAATAATACATTTTAACTGGAAATAATTATTACATGATCGTCAACTCAACAACTCTGTTTTCCTTTCATTATTTAAAATCCACATACATATTTCACTTAACGTGGATCAGTTACGATTAAATTTTGCGGTACGATACGATGCTGACATTAAACTATGGTAAAACGATACATAAAAATTTGTTTAATGATTAGCATAGATATGTAACATTATATTTGTATTTATAATCGTAATTTACGGACTAAAACAATTTAATTTCTACTTCTTAAAAATTATTTCTGTTCATAGCTCAATTTTTAATTCCCGATTCTTTGCAGTGGCAACACTTTAGTTTGTTTATGTCGACCGATCTTTTCTTAACCTTTTGAATTTTAAAACGTTTTCTTAAAAAGTATTTCCATTCATAAACTCAATTTTTAGTTACTGATTTTTTGGAGTGGCACCACCTTAGTTTGTTTATAACGAGCGATCATTTTGAAGTTTGAACGTTGAACTTATAGCCCACAGATGTTCTGCAGGGGATCATCTAGTACGTTTATTAATCTGAAGAGTTTTGTTTGTTTATTAACGACCATTTCAGGTCACATAAATATTCGAGTTTATTTGTTATTCTCAAAGATGTGCCTCAAACTCTCGTCTAATGTGACAGATAGAACAAGACAGTACAACAGATTTACTATACAAAGAAGGAAATACACCCAGGGGAAAGTCGGAATCGAACCAACTCCTCTTCACTGCGCGCAGCAGGTATCGGAAATAGTCGATTAGACCGCTCAGCCACTGAGGCCCCTAATCTGAAAAGCAAGTAACTTAAACGTATTATTTAATAGACTCGACTTTCATTGACAAGTTCTTTGTTTTAAGTTACAACATCACTTATTTCCATTAAAGAAGCTCAAACCGAAACAAGATTAATGACCACGATTTCATGACTTTCAGGATAAAAGCTAATGACAAACCGAAATCGAAACACGTAGCAGCCTTTTAATAGCTACCTTTAAAGATGCTTACCACAACTGACATATAGCTTTTAGAAATGCAGTTTCAGTTATCCTCGCCAATGCTAACAGCTCTTTCATTTAGCATCCATAACTTCGGCGCAACTGATAACAAATGATTTAACTCACAATGATGATAGGATGCAGTTTTGAAAATCCTCCTTCATCCGATCAATATTCCCATCCATCATCTTGAATGCAATAATATCCGAAATGTTTTGGATCGATCGGTGGTTTTTCGCATTTCTTTCAGGAGATTTGAAAGCCGATAAATCAAGAACGTCAGATTTGTTTACTTCAAGTTTTGTGGATATTGGACTTATATTTTAACAAACATTTACGCATTAGAATCAGTTGTCTTACTTAATTGGTGCCATAACTACGGAATTAAGTCCTTTCAATGCTAAAGTAACGATTTCAGTTGCCAGTAAAATCAAATGTGATTTTGAAAGTATAGTTTAACTGCGAAGAATAAAACATAATTTGATACCATAACTTGCTTGATGACGAATGTTTCGTGAAAAGGTTACAGAGTATTCAAAGAATTAAGTAAAATAAAGTTCTACAGGATCAATTTCTTTACCCCGTGCTCTAAAAAAAATTAGAGGCACTTTTAATTGTATATAAATTTAGGATTTCGTGTAACTCCTGTATAAAAAATTTCAATGGAAATCTGCGCCGTTTGCATCTATACTTAGTGCCAGAGTTTCTAAGAGACATTCCTGAAACTACTCTACATAACAATAAAAACTACGAATAATTACTTATTATAGAAGAAAACTATAAATAACTACTTATTACAAAAGGAAACTGCAAATGGCTTTTATTAAAATGTTCCACAAATGTCTTTAATTGTTTTCATTTGACTGATTAATTTAAACTGTTAGACGCAACCGCCATTTTGGATGAAAACTAGTGTTTCTGAGTGGTTATCCTTTCTGCAAGCATCGCCTTCTGGCGATGTTTCATTCTCTCTCTTTGAGCCATTTAAACTTTCTCCAATATGGCGAGATTTGGTTATTCGACATGATACAGAAACTTTTCTCTCGTATCCCCAGCTTTTCAACGATGAAAGATCTGAGTCAAAATGCTTGTATGTATTATCGAGATATCTTTCTCTATCACCAATAGCTCTCTGATTGAAGGTCAAAATAAATTTCTACCTTAACTCTCCGACTGCTCTTTTTTTTAGCGAATTCAATTTGCTAAAAATTGGTCTACTTTACGCAATTAAAGCCCATCTCTGGAATAAAACCTTAATTACTGTCCAAATACTTGAGAAATTGCATTACAGACTTTTTAACGACGAAACAGAGGATTTTCTTTTTTGAAATACACTGAAAAAGCTCATGCACGTGGAAATCGCGGGATAATCAGTCAGAGGGTTAATATTTCCGAGAGTGTGACGGTTAACGAAACCAAACATAAAGGAGGTAATTACTACTTCACTAATTTTGCTTTTAAGGCTCTAAGGAATTTTTTCGAACCTCTCTTACAATACCCATCATTCCTGTCAAGAAAAGCTGAGGAAAAAGGTTTTCAAACAAAGTCTTCAATCGCTTGACGATTCGAAGTGGGAAATTCCTTTGTAGCGAAGGGAGCAATAGAAAATTATGTCCTCGTATGAAGATCTAAATTTATGCGTAAGTGCCCCCCCCCCCCATGAAAAATTCTTCGTCACGCTACTGCCCACAGCTAATCGACAGTTCTTCTCGTGAGCTTACACGGAGAGTCAGGGTTCGAAATTAGGATGTAAAAGTTAGGCGCCATTGGCACCTAGCATTTTTGTTTTAGTTTCCAAAAATGTTCTGCTAGGCGTAATTGTAAAATAATTCAATTTGCTTGGACAGAGATAGCAACGGGTAACTATGAAGAAAGTTGGGCAATTGCTAAAAAATATCGCAAAACTTGACAACCTTACTGAGAAAATTGATAAGTAAGAGAAAAGTTTATGAATCCATATAAAAGTCTATTTTAATCAGTCCATAATGAAATGAAATATGTGAAATTGACTTAACTATTTTTTCAAGTGCTATTTACAGTCCAGTGTTACTTACTTCATTTGCAAGTGGAAACTCTCAATTCCAAATTTGAAGGTCAAGAAATTACCATAGTCTTCATGGACATCATAAAAACTCAAAATACAGAAGGTTAAATGATATATGTATACAAAAATATAACTATAAAGTTATGCAAGATTTTAAAAATAAATAAAAATGACGAGTTGGTGCAAATTGTGGTTGTCAAACTAAAAGTTTTTTGAAAGTTTAGGCGTCAAAAGTGACGAATGGATTTGAAATTGCGGTCGTCAAACGGAAATTTTTAGTTGCAAAATACGACTAACAAATGCTAATTTCGAACCCTACGGAGAGTGGTAAATAGTTTTCTAGAAACGTCTTGAGAAAAGCGTTGGTAACAACAGCCACCATCTGTCTCATATTTTTAAAACCCATAAATAAAACTTTTTATACGTTTTCAAAAATATATTCAGTTTTTCCTACTACTTCAAAACGTGTAAGATCTTTTATGTCGCATCCTGTATTTAAGATTTGTTAATTACATGAAGCACGTGACTGCAAAATTTATAGTAAATATTAAAAAAACCCCACCCCTATATTTTATGTAATGAGTATTTTATACAGCTTATTTTTGCCCAAAACAAACCGAGCTAGTTACGTAGACCACACGAATCAATATTTTCTGCAGATATATTTGGGCAATGTCCATTGGTATTTTAAAGCATAATCTCCAGATTTTCTTTCAAGAACCAGAAATACGAAGTCATCGGAATTGAACTTCCGTTGTCTTGCCTTTGGCGGACAGGTTGAATGCAGAGTTCACAACTCTATTATTATAAGATTTTATTGACTTCTAGGGCGAGAATCGAGTTTTGGTTTTAGTTTAGACGACCCATTCAGAAAGAAAGAAGTAGGGAACAGTAAACGTTTTCTTTCCATTTGAAATCAAGCAACCATGAATTTCATTCCGTTTTGAGAAAAGAAACTTTTCATTGTAGAATTGTAGTTCTGGAATGGTACTGTAAAGTGTACTTTTCTCCAGAGATTTCCCTAGAGTTTCTTTAATTCTAATAAAAACAAAAGCATTTAAATTACTTATTTATTTATTGTAGGATGGTTCTTCGTTTTACTTTTTTTAAATTAAAGTTTATTATTTTAAAGGTACAATTTATTTTAGATAAGTTTAAATCAGGAGCGGAATACGGAACGCGGAGCAACGAGATTTTGATCGAAAGTGGGGCGGAGCAGGAGCAAAGAAATTAATTGTGCTCCATTGTTTCGATTCTTTTTTTTTAATTACATTCAAAAGTTTCAAAATGAATAAATGGGCTTTTTTTTTCTTTTCTCGTGCATAACATTTTTCACCACACAGTGCGTTGAAACATTGTATATTTATCAAGTTAAGTATACACTAGCTGATTCAGTGCAGAACATCTGCGAGATATTAACCATTTTAAAATACTCTTTAAAATTTAATGGCTTAAAAAAAATCGCTAGACAAACTAAGATGTTGCCACTCCAAAGAATCGGAAAATAAATTTGTTAAAGTCTGTAAGTTACGACAAAAAAAAAAGGTACATATGTTAATTTTCTATGCTAATCATTAAACCAATTTTTAAATATCGTTCTATCATAGTTTGTTTTTTGCATGATGTCAGTATCCTATCGTACCTCAAAATTTAATCGTAACTGGTCCACGTTAAGTGAAATATGTATATGGATATTTTAAGGTTTTCAGTCAACATGTACATACACGGCAATGATCCACATTGTTTTGTTGATTTTCTTGCAAAGCTTTGCTTGAGATACTTTTAGTATTTTCTCCCCATTTTGCTATTATTCGAAATTTTATGAAGGCTACTGTAATTATTTTTTAATCCAATAATTTTTATTGCATTGAGAAATTCCACAAAAAATGTTCATAATGGTAACCACGGTAACCACGTTTTTTGGTAATCACGTTTACCAAATTGACCTTCTATAATGCAAATATTTCACTATCAATCTGTAATTGCTTTATTACAAGTTTATAATATTTTTAATTGCACTTCAATATTATAGCTTCACTTTCAGAAATAAAATAGTAAGTAAGTTACGTAAATTGCCTCACTTTATCCGTAATGTCATCTTTTAAATTTGGTGGAGTTAAGCGGGGAAAATATTCGACATCTTCTGACCATCAAGGCGAGAGTTTTATAGGTTTTTCTGCTTAGCAAATGTTAATAGCTTATTATAAGTTAGTCCAAATCATATTAAAACATTTTCTTAAGATTGTTTTAATAATTCCGATAAGTCGTTCGTTTTCTGCAGTGTAAAATATTTATAGTATGGTGCATCGAAAAATGGTGTCTGATTGGTAGTTATTTAAAATCTCGTTCAATGTTATCATATTTTGGTGCAAGTAAGCATCAAAATACACTCGCTGGTTCGAACACTAGTACTCAAGGAGTGGAATCAGGTTGTTCTACTGCCGTACCTCTGGGTGATGACATGTCAATGATCAAATTTGGTGACATGTCAGCAGCCAGCATTTAACCCAGTTAGGGGCACCACTTTACGGTGAAAGAAGCATGGACTTGAACTTCCAATTATCCAACCTTTGAAGCAACTTCAAAATGTACATCACATTATTACTTTAAAGTTTACTCAATTGCTTTACAGTGTTCTGTAGGTCAGCTAACGAAGACATCATTTAAACAAGCTAGTGGTCACCGATAAAGCTGGTACCAGACTCCAAATATTGGTCAACTAGTTGCTAGCATTTTCGAATTTGCTGACCAACTTAATGTGAAAGCAACATGAGCTTGATCTAAGTTTTCGCGTCACTAAAAAGTAGAAACCATACATTGGGTTAAAATTTACTGGTTTTTTATAGTGAAAATCCGCCCAATAAAATTGAAATGATCAAATTTGGTGATTTAAGTTGAAAGGTATTTTATGTATAGTCATAGTGAAGTGGATGATTTGAAAAGATTGCGAAATGTGATCGTTCTTTATTGGAGAAAGCATTACAAAAAAAAAAAAAAAAACCACATATCAGAAAATACAATTTACTGCTTAAAAACAAAATGCTTATTTCTTCAAACGGAACTGCCGGTCGATCAATTTATACAGCACCCTATGCTCCATGAAGAGCCTAGAAATTCCATTATATGTATAAACAAAATATTTAAGCATTATTTTATAAAATTGAAAATTTAATACGACTACGACTAGTCTATCTTATACATTATTATTTACCAAAACTTTTCTAACGAAGCAGAATGTTCCTTAGCATACAATTACGCGTAATATAAACTCTATTATACAGAAACATGTTGCTTTATGGAGCAGTTTTCTATAAAATTGAAGTATGTTTTTCAATAGCAGTTTGTGAAAACATATGCTACTCGTCTCTCTTCTTCGCTACCTTATATTTGCCACAAAGATATCCAAAAAAATAATGTATATACTGTGATGTTTATACTATTCAGTTCTCAATTCTAACAGAATATGCACCATTTTTTTTCATGAAAGTTATTTATGTATTACGATAAAATTATCGGTATTGATTTTATAAAGTATCAAGTGCCCCATAAAAAAAAACTTATATAGAAACAAAAAAATTTAAATGATTTTGTTAAAACTTCTAACTATAATATTTGTCCCTCTTGTTCAATGTTATTACAAAACGTTTTGAAGTTTTTTTTTGTACCAAAGTCTTTCATACCTTTTGATTTACTTACGTCTCTTGAGCACTTACAGTTATTTCGGTTATTGAATCATCTGCTAAAAGAGGAAAAATTCGATTTCGCCATCAATGTATTTTTTTTTCGAAGCACCAGAAGTGATTTTACGAATTTTAAGAGTTTCAGTGTACTTTCATCTATTCAAGAATTATAAGTGGTAGACTTTTTAGTAATTTATTATTTTTTATGGGATAAAGTACAGAAACATATCGCAAGTTTGAGAGTTTTAACATCTTACAAATATACTTTTATTTTATTGCATAAAAGAGAGCAGCTTTCATGTTTTCGTAATATTATTTTGCCAATACATAAAACCAAAAAAAAAAAAAAATATATAAATAAATAAATAAATAAATGAATAAATAAATAAACATAGAAGGATTACCCTAATATTGACTTATATAATCCGCTTATGGTATTCTTGCTTGCATTTGGTTTCCTCGCATTTGTTAATGCATAATGTTTCTCAAGCTTCCAAATAAGAAATATTTTAAATCCTGGATTATGTCTATTTGTTGAGCTATCCTTTCTAAATGTACCCAACCTAAGCATGTGATAAGAGATTTAAAGTTCATTTTACATTTCAAACTACTAACTACAGAAAAATTGAAAATAAGTTTCCTACTGTTAATGAATTAATTCTGAAAAATAATTGAGTGATTATTTTTCAATATAGACAATGTCACCTGAATTTATACCAACATTGTATAAGCTGAGTAGTACAAAACATGAAGTATGAAGCAATGAATCTCAATGTTGATAGCCATCTTGTGTGAGTACAAGGAGGAAATGTTGTCGTCGTCGTGTCCTCGCGCGTAACGAGGAAGAATGGGTACGCTGCTCCTGTGTCTAACGGGGCCCTTATAGGGAGGAGCCCGATTTCCGCCCTTTGAACGGTCTCTTAATTTTTGAACCAGCTCCCAGATGAGAGACCGTCACCTGAGATTGGCACCCCCAGAGGTATCGTTTCACTTGGAGGACATTGGAGCCACGACCTATTTAACGTGCACCAGCTCCCTTTAGCGTACACGGCCCCACAGGAACCCGTCACGAGAGTTCGTCACCCTCCCAAACACTGACCTTAGTCGATGTGGCTGCACTTTCGGTGTTCTGCGGGAACCGAGCTTCTACCGACTGGTCCACTGTGGGACAGTTTAAAACTTGTATCTCGCTTAAGCAAATACCTTGTTAAAATAGAACTAAAGTTTAAAGTCTCCTCTCAGAATATTGACAAAAACAATCGGAGTTTCTACGTTCTCTCATTTAAAAGTATAGGGTAATAGGTGCAAAGAATGACCCTTGCATGCATTAAACATATTAAAAACGGGGCCCTTGTAGGCAGGAGTCCGATTTCCACCCCTCTGAAAGGAGCTTCTACCGACTGGTCCACTGCGGGACACAAGGAGGAAATACAATAAATAAAGAACAAAATAATAAATAAAGCCACATCAATAATGCAAATCGATATTTTGAGCTACAATGGAGCCTCTTCATCAGCGTAGCAAAGAAAAGTGTTCCACTCACAACTAGAAAGTTGTGAGTGAACGAGTTTGTTCACAACCCAAAACATTGTATATTTATCAAGTTAAATATACATATTTCAACTTGAGCCCCTTTCTTTCCTGCGCTGATGAAGAGGCTTCAATGTAGCCTCGCAATAGTTATTTGAATATTTGAGTATTTGAATATATTAAAAGAATATTTGAGTACTTTTTTGTTATCGAAAATTTAATAAATTTTCTTTTTTGAAGCAAGTTGCATTTTTACAACGGTGTAGCAAGAAAAAAAACCTGAATCCTGACAAACACCTTCGGTTTTGCTTCATAAATTACATCACTTCCAGGACTGTTTAATTCATCAGCTCACGTTTTTCTTAGCTGTACTTTCATTTCGAAATTTTCGAAGCCAGTGGCGTTGAAGAAAATTTCCCGGCAGACATTCAGCGTTTACAAAAGGAGTTCAACCTGTTACGTTGATTAAAGTTTGAATTTTTAATGCATTTTAATGCGGCGAAAGGCAAAAATAATGATGGCAGAGCCTAATGTCACCTAATGAACACGTAGTGAGAGGATTATTACTATTTTATCATTTAGAATATGAAAGCTAGTGCGTAGGTCCCGTCTAGAACTATACGAGCTTACTTTCCGTATGCACCAATATCAAATTGATAATCTCTCTCTCTCTCTTTCTCATTTAGCTTTAGTTCTTACTTACTTCAAATATTCATTTTCCAACGGTATATACGTATTCATTCACTCACTTATTTATTTATACCTTTTACGCCTTTATTTATTATAACCTTTTATTTTCTTTGCCGATCCGTACATTTTCAGGAAATTAACTACTACTCCTGAAATAATTTTAAACGATTTTTTTATTTAAAATATGTAATAGTTTCTGCTTAGCGCGCTAAGAAGAAAAAAAAAAAAAAAAAAGAAAAAAAAAAGATAATAAAACAAGAAGCTCCGTCTGGAACTATACGAGCCTACTTTCCCGTATAAACCCAAATTCAAATTTTTAATCTAGCTATCTCTTTCTCTCTTTTCCTCATTTAGCTTTACTTCTTACTTGCTTCAAATATACCTTTTTCAACGGTATATACATATTCATTCACTCATTCATTCACTTATTTATTCATTCATTCCTTCAGAAATATCTTTAAAAATCCATATAAAGAAATTTCGTGGTTAAATAGGCACGTTTAGTTCAGGATAAATTTCTTGTCTGTGCATGTTCTACCGTCATTATATCTTTCTAATAAAGTTTGTTTGAAGCAAATCCGTCTGTTAGAACATGATTTATATTGGATTGAAAATTTTCCGTAGGCGCTGATGTTAATTTTTTTTGAACTGTGAAATTGAACAAAAATTGTTGAAGTAAAAAAATGTTTCCAATTGCGAGCTTCTTCTAATAAGCTTGTTCAAAAGAACTTGAATCTTAAGCCTAGAATTTACATAATTTGCTTCAGTTTTACTCATAGGCGCTAATGTTAAAATTTTTTAAACTGTTCAAAATTGTAGTCGTCAAACTGAAAAGTATAGTTGCAAAATACGACTAACGACCACTGATATCGAACCCTATTCTAAATATTGTTAAGTTAGGGATACTTTCGTAAGCACAGAAAATTTCAAATATTTTGTTACTGTGAAAAATAAAGTGATTGGCTTGATTATATCTTTTTTCGCGGGACGATTTCATGCTTTTTTTCGAGTCTGGAAAGATTAGTCTCCTCATACTTTTTTTAAAAACACTTTTATAGGAAATTAATTTGAAAAACAGCAAACACATGTATTACATTATAAGTATCAACTTTACTAGGAATCTTTATTTTTTTTTCGATACAGAAGTCGTTTTATTTACTGACATTTATTTAACGATTTTAAAAATTTTTTACAGAATTAAATATGAAGAAATTGGCACCAGAGTTTAATGAGCTGATGTACTTTCTGAAGAATGTTAAGACAATAGGATTGGTTCAAGCATTCCACGGACGTCACGTGTTTAAGCAAACTATATTAACTACATAGACAGCCAATTAGGGTAAGTGGAAGAGAAAAGATGCAGGAAGGGGGAGCAATTTTTTTTCTTGTTACTTCGGAAATTTACTAATGCATAATCTCTCAAGTTGAAGCAGTTGTATCTTGTGCATAGTATCAATAAATTAGATTTCTTATTTTCTATGCATATTATTGAAGATAACCCTCGCAACTTCTTCCAGGCTTGTGTGTTAGTACATTGTCTGATATTTTTTCTTACAGAATTATTTTGAATGATAAATAATGCTTTGGTAAGTTAGTTTTCACAACACGAACGATTATTTTTCAAATTGTATTTCTCTCAAATTGAAAAATGCTTTAGCAACATTTTCATGTGCTTACTTTATAATTTACATGTTTTCCAAGTTTTCACAAAAATTTATTTTCCTTCAAGTTATGTATATATATAAAAAGTTATATATATATAAGTAAAACCCTTTTATAACGCGCCTCAATATGCCGCGGAATCGGACATACCGCGGTTACTTTAATGTCCTCCGATGCTTAAACCACCCTTTATCATTGCCATTTAAAGGTTTTCCTTTATTTACCCTTGTAACGAAAGCTAACCAGCAGTCTATTCCGAGCAAACAAATATTACGGCCAAAGATCTCCTATCCCCCACCACACACACTACTATAAAACAGGTCAAGCCCTATTATGTACACCTGTTTCACGCCTTTTCTGCCTTACAACCTAGGACATATCTTGACTTCAAAATTGGGTGCAATCGCCCTGACTGTCTCTGACTTGTTTCTTGACAAAGGCGGAGCGCAATCTGTCAGGAAATCTGGACTTCAATGCTTAACTATCTTTTATTTTCAGAAGTCTCTTTCCAAATCTAAAGTTTTCTTAGAACCTCTCCCTCTTCACAATCCCATGTTGATAGCTTAAGGAGATTTTAAGCCCCCTTTTCTCAGAACACAGGTGGTTTCTAACCTATTGCTCGATAGACTGATTGCACTGTTCAGATGTCTTTCTCAGCAATTAAGTCGTGAATAAAATGGCGGAAAAGAAGAAGAGAAAAAAATTTACATTTAAAGAAAAATTAGCAGTAATTATTAAAGTTAAAAATGGTGCAACAAAAGCGAGTATTATTTTGTGAATATGGTTCTATAGTACAGTTTCACAATACCGCGGTTATGTTATAACGCGGGTGCCAAACCTATCCCTGGACACCCGTGTTTTAACGGGGTTTTACTGTATATATTACATGCATGTAAAATATTATGCATGTAGGGTGAGTTGGGGTAATTGTAAACGCTTTTTCTATGTTTTAACTTTTTATCCCTTCCCACCTCTTGAATGAATTCAGAGATAAAATTGTGAGCCTTGTAGCCACTACTGTACTTCTTGTGAGTAAATGTGTGCAAAATTTTTGACTTTATGACTATTTGTTAGCAAATGAGCTCGTGTTCACAATTACCCCAGTGTGTTTACAATTACCCGAGAGATCTGGGGTAATTGTAAACAGTGATTTATTTTCGAATAAGGTTGATGCAAATGGAAAATTGTTTCATACATAGTGTGCTTGAGGGCTTAAGAAGTTCCGGAGCAAAGGCTCGCAATCTGCTGCCAACAGGCCGTCTGTGGTCCGCTGAGTTATGTTAGGAGTCGGCTGAGATCATTTAACGAGAAATATTTTGCAAAAAATAAAGTAATGCGACAAATTGATGTAAAATTTGTTCCGCAGTGGATTAGTCGGTTAAGCTTGGATCCCACAGAACACCGAAAGTGAAGCACAACTGGCCGGGGTCAACGCTTGGGAGGTTGGCCACCTCCCGCGACTGATTAATCTGAGACCGACTGCGCTAAAGGGAGCTGTGCACGTAAAATACATCGTCGCTTCAAATGCAAACCAAGTTAGAAATAATTTCCGCTGAGAGACCAACCTAGGTGACGATCTCTCATCTGGGAGCTGGTTCAAAATCATTAAGCCCCTCTGAGCCAAGTGTACTTCATTCTAGCGGAGCTTATTATTAATCAGTAGGAGTTTTCTTAATTCGTGGTCGCCCACCAAGGGGGCCTGGATTTACAGGTGGCATTAGGAACAACAACGACAGTTATGTAAAATAGGCACAAAAGTGTAATTTGCATCAAAATATAATGCTTATTGTCCCCCCAGAATATTGGAAATAGTATAAATTTAAGTGTTTACAATTACCCCAGAGTACGAAATATATGGGGTAATTGTAAACACCTGACTTGCAGATGAAAAATAACAGGGTGGATGAAATTCGTGACTAAATACTTTTAGCAACATTCCATATGACAAATAAAAATGGTTGAAACCACTTACATCGCTTTTGCAGATGAGCTGGAGACGAAAATGTAAGATCACTAAATTTTGTTAAACAACTTTTTTCACTGTGTCATTTTCAAACAATGGTGACGCCTCCACAAATGTTTCGAAACTTACAAAACTCTTTCAGTGTCTTCCCTATGTTGCCAATTCATCACACACCAGCAGTTAAGTTTTCAAAACCACCACAAGTGTAGTTATGAAGCTTGTTTACAATTACCCCATGTTTACAATTACCATAACTGACCCTACTTGTAGGATGAGAAAAAGATTAAACAATGATAAATAAATAAATATATCAAACGCATCGTTTGATATTCAGAGGTAACAAGAAGTTCCGTCTAGAACTATACGAGCCTACTTTCCCGTATACACCAAATTCAAATTTATAATCTAGCTATCTCTTTCTCTCTCTTTCTTATTTATCTTTAGTTCTAATTATTGAAAATATACCTTTTTCAACGGATAATACATATTCATTCTCTCACTCATTCATTCTTTCATTTATTCAGCCATGCATTTATTCATTCATTCGTTACCTCATTCAAGTGTTTATTCATTCATTTACGCATTCATGTATTTATTCACTCATTTATTTATATTTTCATTTATTCAATAATTTATTCATTCATTCTTTTCCTCATTCATTTATTCATTGATTTATTCTTTCACTCTTTCATTTATTCATTCATTCATTATTTCACTCATTGAGTCACTGAGAAATATCCTTGAAAATCCCGATCAAAAAATTTCATAGCAAAATAGGCTCGTAAGTTCTGGATAAACTTTCTATTTCTACATGTTCTACGTTATAAGAGCTTTCCGATAAAGTTTGTTCCAAGCAAATCGGTCCGTTAGATCAGGATTTATATAGGGTTGAAATTTCTCCGTAAGCTCTGTGTTAATTTTTTGAACTGTTCAAAAATGAACAAAAACTGTTCAAATCAATATTTCACGCCGAGAACTCCTTTCAATAATGTTGCAATAGGAACTTGGCTCTTGTGCCCAGAGTTTACAGAATTTGCTTCAATTTTGTCCATAGGCGCTAATGTTAAAATTTTTTGAACTGTTCAAAATTGAACAAAAAATTGTTCAAATCAAAAAGTAAAATATAGAAATGAGATGTCCTCGCCAAGATCTTTCGAATTCAAAAAGAATTTTTCCAATCGGACAGTTCGTTCAAAAGTTATTTGGGTGGGACAGACCGACAGACAGACAGACCGACAGACAGACAGACCGACAGACAGACCGACAGACAGACAGACTGACAGACCGACAGACACACTTTTTCCCCATCTCAATACCCTACTTTCAAATTTTTTATTTTTCAATCTTTATTTAATTACTTCACTTATTTTTGACTTTTCTTGATTTTTAACGATATTTTCACGATACATTAAGCCTTCTTTCATGCTTTATTATTATTTTTTTTTTACTTTTACGGGAAAGTAGGCTAAAAAATAATATGATTGAGGGCGTCCCTTGAAAGGAAAGAGAATACTTTGTCATCAATCAGTTTCTTAGAAATAGAAGGGAAATATTGAATTTCCACAGTTCAAGAGGTAAAGATATATTGAGATTCTTACCATTTTTTTTTCAGTTTGATAAATCTTCAATTTTTTAACACACATACATGATTATAGTATATGTACAGGTTGATTATAATTAAACGCCCCCTATTCAGGGTCATCCTACAGCTAAAACTGTTCCACGGATTGACACCATAATTGGTACGTGCATTATACACGAGATGCGCTCAAGGAATCATGAAAAAAAAATCTAAATGTTGCTGCTAGGAGCGCTGTTTAGTCTTATAACGGGGTTTTAACGTATGAAATGACCAATTACTAATAAAAATAATATTATCAACATTTCCTGCACACTTTTCCGTCCATATCTCTCATCTTGCCATTTAAAATGAAAGTAAAGAAGGCTATAATAGTTCATCTGTTGCAAAAAAAAAAAAAAGCAAGTTTAGGGTATCATGCAACGAATTTTTCTCCTCCCAGAAATATTGATATTATTAATTTTATGCCGCACAGGTCACTTCCTACGTTAAAACCCTGTTCTAAAGTTAAACAGCGCCCCCAAGTGGCCATTTTTAGAACTTTTTGTTCATGTCTCCTTGAGCGCATCTCTTGTATAGTCCACATACAAATTTTGGAGTCGATCCGTTGAACGTGTTTTAGCTGTAAGATGCCCTGAATAGGGGAAGTTTAATTATAACCACGCTGTATATATTACGAATATTAATCCCTAGATACTTATAAATCCTGTGTGTTACCTGAATCTGAGATTCTAGTTTTCTTATGTGCCTGAGTTTATTTGAGATATTTGAAATAATTTAAGCATCTCCTCATTCTAGTTTTTCAGTTCATGAACGGTTTTGAATATCACGTGATATAGTTTCAGGTATTTCCTTGTATTGAAGACTTTCTATTTTTGGTTCTTTCTTTTTCTTTCTTTCTTTTTGGTTCTTTCTTTCTATTTTTCTTTCTTTCTGGCTAATGTTTTGAAAGGGATTTATTCTCTCTTTTCTGTTTACTTTTCTTGACTAAATACTTTTAGGTAAATGCTTTTTGAGGTTTTCTGTTTCTTTTCCCCTCATTTTTAATATTGCAACGATGAATTGCCTCTATTAGTACTTCATTAACCAAGGGCAGTCCAAGTGGATAGTGCTAACTGTTTTAACTACAGAGGCGGGCCGTGGTAGCCTAGTGGTTAAGATGTCGAGCTTCGGAAGATTTCGAGTTCGATACCCGAGCTGCTGAAGATCCACCATGTACACTTGGGGATATGTGCGTGTGAAATCCGTAGACCCGGAAGCTCCGAGGGGGTGGAGATTTTCCCTTCCCTTCACTCTTAGGTCAAAAAAGGAAGGTCACGTATTTGTGGTGGTGCCATCTGGTGTCATCCAAGTACATAATGAGCCAAGTCGTAATTCTACCGTTGTGGTACTCATCTACAAACGGAAGTCGCTCCTTACTGCCTTAATTCCTAATCACTCTGCGAAGGTGAGCTTGGATATCCGAGTGGCATTAAAAACAACAACAACTACAGAGGAAAATTAACTTGTTGTCGAAATCGGTTTGTATGTGTGTATATATATTACAAGAAAACAATCTGAATAACGAGCCTGATCTAGATACAAGCATACATTTCTTTAAGAAAATTTGTTTCTGTGAATGCAAAATTTCCACAATTGCTTAGTCATTTATTGATACAATTCTTTTCAATGCTCCTGCAAGAAATTTCATGTTACCGAAAAGAAGTCTGTTATTCCATTATCTGCTAAAAATTCTGAATGATTGTATCTCTCTTTTAGAAACAAAATATATGTTAACTAGTTCTTTCATGAATTTTTCATGCACTTAAGTTCTTCGCATTTTACAGAAAATATAAACTAGAAATGAATTTTAAGGTTTTATCCGGTTTTTGGCTACGTTGCGCAAAAGTTTTCTCTAATATTTCAATCACTTATGCCAGATGCTTAACTTCAACGTTTCGTTCAATAACAATTCTTGCTTTAAAAATATTGAAACACAAATTTTTGAATTCAGAAATGATAACTACTCGGAGAAAAAAAAAGTTCGCTGTTAATTGTGAAATTATATTTCTATTACTGTTTACTTGTACAAAGTTAAATTATTATTACACATTTACATACTATGTCCATGTTTTCTAGTAATAAAATTAGGTTCCGCATGAAGTTTTTTAATGCGTAAAACTTTTCTTCATTCCAATAAAATGTCTTAATTTTTTTCTTTCATATGCGAAACATCAAAACGACGTTACTAAGAGGAGTAATTATCTAGTTAACATATAACGACTATAAAATTACTAATAACTGGATGATCCTCCGCAGAACATCTACGGACTATAAGTTCAACAATCAATCTAAACATGAGAATGATGGCTCGATATTAACAAACTAAGGTGTTGCCGCTCCAAAGAATTGGAAATTAACCATTTTAAAATCGTAAAAAGCGCTTTAAAATTCGAAAGCCTTAAAAGAGATCGCTACATATAAACATGGGAATGATCTCTCGATACAAACAAAGGTAGTGCCACACCAAAGAATCGGAAATTAAAAATTGAGTTATGAATGGAAATAGTTTTTATGAAATAAAAATAAATTTGTTAACGTTCGTAGGTTACGACAGTAAATACAAATATTATGTTACTTTTCTAAGCTTATCATTAATAAAATTTTTGAATATCGTTTTACCATAGTTTGATTTTCGCATGATGTCAGTATCGTATCGTTCCGCAAAATTTAATCGTAACTGGTCCAGGTTAAGTGAAATATATATATGGATAATATTTTTATTTTATAGATTATAATAACTTAGATGTTTTTTTTCGGTAAGAATATTTTTTTTCCGAAATTATTATATGTTTATTATTTATTCATTAAACTTCACTGTTCTACCTGATAAATATCTCTTTGGTTTGATGTGCATTTCCGGTTACTGGGAGAATTGTATATTTATAATATCTAGAACAGCTGTCATTTCGTATGACCGGTGGGCTTACTAGTATATATATATTTACAAAATCAAATACTTTGTTTAAGCCCAGAAGTGAGGTGCTTTCAATGTGTTTAAGAAATGTTTTCAATTTTTTGCTTAAAATTTTGATTAAAATTCTTTGCCATATATATATATATAATCAGGGTTCGCGCTAGGACGCGCGATCGCGCGATTCCCGCAATCATTTCTAAAATCCCACCTAAAAAAAATTTCATTGCGCGCTAATCCCGCAACTTGTTAATCAGCGAACGTGCTTTTTTTTTTTTTTTTTTTTTTTAAAATTTTTTAACGGAGACAGCTAGTTCAAACAGAAGGATTTCGTTTTCAACTGCCATTTTATCATTATCAACGGCGTTGAAGAACCTAGGAACTTGGAATCCCTTTATCCCCATCACGCACGGACATGCAATGAGCATTTAATTGTGTTTCCACATTAGACAATAAATCACCAAATTGGGCTATTTTTTGCCATCGCTGGCGACCAAAAATTTCATTAAGTCGCAAGGCTACCTTTTTAGGGCAATTTGAAAAATGTTTGCAAAATTTAAAAATGTTTTTATCCCCCAATTGTTATGGGGGGGGGGGGGAATCGTGGTTTCACAACGATCTAATAAAAAATAGAAGAAAAAAAAACAAGGGAGAATCGATATTTTGTGTTGTCTTTGCTGTAATGAAAAAGTGGCAACCCTGAGCTGCACCTGTCTTTGGTATTCTAGAATTTTTTCTATTTAATTATTAAGCAGGATAATTTTCTTCTCTTCGCTAGTGCCTCGCATTTCCGTAGTTGTGCTTATAATCTATACACACATTATATGATTTTAATGTATAATTTCCTATCGATGTTTGTATCGATTTAAAATGGAAAAACTTTTGATTAAAAAAAGAAACTGCGATGTTTTAAATGAAAGTGTGGACGAAAAGAAAAACGAAAGTGATAGCGGACTTGTTCCGGAACACGACGCAATAAACGAAACCGTTCATGAAAATGAAACTAATAGCGGACGTTCTCCCGAACATAAAAATAAAAAGGCTGATAGTTATAAAGGAACATGGAAAAAACTGTACGACTGGTTGGAAACAGAACAAAAAGAGGGCATAACATTGATGTTCTGTAAATTATGCAGAAAGTGCAAAAAGAAAAATCCCTTTGCCACAGGTAAGTTTTTTTCCTCTGTATAAAATGTGAATAATTAATTTTCTAATTCCTAATAAGTGTTCTATATAACGTGTATCATGTATAATATGAACGATTTATTGTTAATCGTCTGATGTGGGAGTTAATATCGATATCTTGGGAATAGAATCTTTTTTAATGCTTAATGTTTCATTTTTTTCAAAAAGCACTCAAGTAGACTTGGTTACAACATGAATGATATATACCGTAAAGTACCAAACAAGCGCTCCCTTAAATTTTGCCGAAATTCGCAAAAATACAGGAAGGGGCGTTTAAACGGAACAAGCAAAAAAAAAAAAAAAAAAATACCGATAATGCACCATTCACCTCCGTAATTAATTGAAAGAAGAACCCAGTACCGCGGGGAACAAATTTCGATGGCGCTAAGTGCACTGCTCTGCGTTCGACCTCCTTTCACATGTTTTCCTCTATAATACTGTATAAATAAATTATAATTATAAACAGTGGCAAGAAAAAATAGCATCAGCTGAAGCGATCTATGCTAGCAGATGCTAAAAATTCGCTCCAATCATTCATTCCCCATCTCTGACGCACCCTTGTTTTTTTTTGTAGCTTGAATTTGCTACAAAGATTTTCTTTTTACTTTTTTTTTGTCATCTTCATTTTAATTCAATATTGTTATTGTAACTTGCAAAATTGAAGATTCTTTCGAGTCAATACGCACCCCAACGACGATGTTTCGCGCCATTTTAAAACTGCGTTGTTTTATACACAACATGAAAGTTGAAATTAATATTTTAAAAACAGTGAAAAAAAAGAAAAGAATTTAAGATCGTAAATGAGCAATTTTCCTACCCATATTTAAGAATGATCCATTTTTGCGATCTCGATTTTTGTAAAATGGTTCGTTTTCGCGATTTTTGCAAATTAGTTCTTCTATTCTCTCTTTATAGTTTCAATTACAGTCCGAGTTGGGAGGGGGGGGCTTATTCGGTATTTTCCGGTAGTCAAAAAAAAAAAAAAAAAAACCTTTTAAAAAAATGTTTTTAAAGAATCTATATATATTTTAAAGAATTAACTGAAAAAAAAGAAAGAAAACAAGTATAAAATTTTGTTATTTTTTATACTTTTCATATATTATTAATAAATGCTCGTAACTAAAGTATTAATTAATTGAAATTGAATGTTCATTACAAAAGTGCATGATTTCGGGTGTTTAATTGCCCTCTTAATATAAAATACGCCATTATTAAGCATCAAAAGTAAGATGCACCTTTCCTAAAAATACTGCAAAACAAAAATTTCACATAATTTCTTTTTCATTATTATTAAAGGAAAGATTTAAGTTGTAATTTGCTTAGAGCTGTTCCATGTTACTGTTAAGACAGTTAATTAGAAAAAAAAATTCAATACAAATGTTGTTAATAAATTTAAAAACTGAATGAAGACATTTTCTACTTTCCTTCTTCTAGTTATTAGAGAAATTCTTCTTTGTTTAAAACATGTAATAGTAACTAATACAATACTTGTTTCTTTTTAATTTGCATTTAGACATACGTAATTTAATTGGCATAAAACAATTTTAGGGGGATGTACGTCATACAAAACATCATCGTTGCAACGTCACAATATCAGCAATGAACACTTACAGTCATTAGAAGCTGCAAAATGTGAAAAAAGTATGAGAGATACTGTTTCTCTTTACAAGAATAAGGATGATGCTTTCTTAATTTCTAGCTTAAAGACAGCTCAATTTATTGCTAGTCATGAGCTTCCCAATTCCTTGTTTGTAGACCTACAAAAATTTCTTAAAGCACAGGGCTGTGAAAATGCTACATGCAACAATAAAAATGTGTCATATGAGCACAATAGTTCAGTAAATGAACTTCATTCGGCCATAGCTAATGTAATTGAAAACAAATTGCTGAATGATTTAAAGCAAACAAAAGTGTGTGCAATAATTTGCGACGAAACATGTGACCTTAGCAATCAAAAGCATATGGGTGTCAATATTCGATTCATTAAAAATGGTAACATTGAAGCAAAGTTCTTGGAGAACATAGTTGTACCAGATGGTACTGCAAGTACCTTAACGAACTGCATTACAAAAATGCTGTCCGAAAAAAATATTGACATTTTAAAAGTAGTTGCACTTGGATGTGATGGTGCAAATGTTATGTTAGGGAAACAATCTGGCGTTGCAACTAGATTAAAAAAAAAGAATCCTTATATCTTGCCTATACACTGTGCCGCACACAGATTGGCTTTGGTTTTACAGACTTCAGCTAAAACTCTGCAAAGTATAAAAAACTACAGTGATACAATGAAAGCAGTTTTTGCATATTTCAATGCTTCAGCAGTACGCACTTCTAAATTGGAAGCGGTGCAAAAAACTGTTCAAGGTTTTGCTGTAAAATATGTAGAACTACATACAGTTAGGTGGCTTTCCCTTCACAAAGCGGTTAAAGTATTGTTTAGAACTTTGGATTCTTTAATCAGTTTCTTTGAAGCTCAAGTAACTGAGCGAAACGATGCAACTGCATCAGGTTTACTTCGTGCTGTTAGAAATGTAAGATTTATTTACATAACACATGTTTTAATTGACATCTTGCCTATTTTAACTAAAGTGAACAAAGCATTCCAAAGTGATAAAGCTGATGTATCAATATTGAAACCGTTGACTGATGTTTGTCTAGAAAAATTACAAAAGCTAAAGGATAGCAATGGAGAAACTGAAAAAATTTCATGGACAAGTTTTATCCTGGCCAACAAAATGATTCAGTTACACATGATGATTCATCAACTGTTTTTAGTAGTGACGATGAGGATGAGATCCGAATTGAAAGATCTGAATCTTATTATGATGTCTTGAAGGAAAAAGTAATTTCAAATATTGCCAAGATAATTTAATTAAAATAAAAATGTCACTGATTCAATCAGTAATTGAAGGCTTGAAATCTAGATTTTCGGAGGATGTTTTGAGCATTATAAATTGCTTTGAAGCTTACAACCCTCTTGTATTACCAGCTCTAAATGTTTCACAATGCAAGAAAAAAGTTGAAATTTTAGGAAAGCACTTCAACAATCATCTAGTCTTTGAAGCATTGCTCAAAGAATATGAAGATGTATTTATGTTGCTAAACAACAGTTACAAAAATATGAAATTAAAAGATGTTGCTAAAGTTTTCTTAAATAACTATACGAGTCTATATCCACATGCACCCTTTATGAAATAATATTAGTTGTACCAATTAGTTCAGCGTCAGTAGAGCGCTCATTTAGTACCCAAAATCGAGTAAAGAACAAATTTAGAAATCGGTTGCAGGTCAACCAACTCAGTAATTTGATACGAATTTCAGATGAGCAAATTAATACAGAAAGTTTTGATTTTAATGCGGCAGCTGAAGTTTTTAATGAAAAAAAAAAGAAGAAAATATCAAATTTTGTTTTATGTTATTTAGATTGTGCAAAATTGAAACAAATTTTCTCTATCGTCAGTATTATGCTCATTAAATAATGTTTCCTATTAAGTGTTGCAATTGCTTATTTTGTTCAAATCAATGTTTACCGTAACATGTTCAAGCAATAAGTTCAACTCAAATACAACACGCCCACTCAAATTTTAAAAATCCCACTTAAAATTTTGGCCAAGGTGGGAAATCCCACCTTACTTTTTTCACTAGTGTGAACCCTGAATATATATATATTATATATATTAAACATTTTTTTTATAAATTAAACATTTTTAAATCGTAGAAAACGTTTTAAAATTTGGAAGGTTTAAGAAAAGATCGCTAGATATGAACATATGAACATGCGAATGATCGCTCAATATAAACAAACTAAACTGTTGCCACAAAAAAAAAAAAAAAATCGGATCTTATAAGAACGAATATTATGTTACGTTTCTAGGCTAATTATTAAACAGATTTGTAAATATTGTTTTACCACAGCTTTATTTTTTTGCATGATGTATCGTATCGTATTGCAAAATTTAATCGTAACTGATCCTCGTTAAGGGAAATACATATATGTAGATTGCTGAGCAGCAGAGGAAATGGGACATTGCTTATAGTAGACTCAAAAATACCTATTTCTTTATGTGCATGAAAATGTACGTGCATATATAATGTAGGTCAAATGATCCTATGTATTTTCTCTTGTGACATACATTTATTATTATGTCTAAGTTTTCCGGTAAAAAAATTACTTTCCGAATGAAGTTTTTTGAGGCGTAAAACTTTTCTTCATTCCAATGAAATGTATAACTTTTTTTTCTTTCTTACCGAAATTAGGTCTTGTTTTGTAGATTTTTCATTAATCAAAAAATTTTTCTTCAAACGACTTCCGGCGAAAAATTTCCATCTGATTGGTATTTTTTCATTGTGAAAAACCCTTCAATATAATGCTAGGAGCTGAATTTATAAATTTTCTGCTGCATTTGAGATAATTTATTCCAGCAGATACCTAAAAGAATATCATGAAATTAATGGGGAGAATTTTTCTAAACGTTTTCCTCTTTCTCTCTTTCTCTTTTAATCAAATAAAAGTGCTTTGATAGAAATTATCAAGGCAGGTCTTATGGAACGCAGGAATTTTCGCGGGGAAAAAAAACCTGATTATTTCTCTGTAGTATTATTAAACAATCAAAATAAAATACGTATGCAGTTCGAATGAAAAAAAATAATAACATAAATTAGGAAGCAAAAAAGTAATATTAGTCAGCAAATTAGAGCTTTAATTAAATAATTTTTACAATGCAATGAACTTTTTTACGAAACAATTTTCAAAAAAAAAAAAAAAAAAAAAAAAAAAAAAAAAAAAAAAGAAATAAAACACATTAGGGTGATCAATAATTTAAGTGCAAAAGTTAAGAACGAATTCTTTTTTCTCAGTTTAATGCAATTGATGAATTTCTTTGCTTCCTAAATTAATCTAGTTCAAAGATATATAATAACTATAACAACTCCCAAATTATTTGTCTTCCTCATTATGTATGTGAATGTATATATATATAAATACATTTATATATACACATGTATATATGGGTGAAACATGAAATTTTCAGTAAAAAAAAAGACTGTGCATTCTCTATATGTATACACACATATATAAGCATTTATTTAATTATATTGTACATTATTTCCATTTTAGCTCAGACAAGAGTATTTACCAAGAAAGGAAGAGAAGGAAAGATTATTTGAAGACTGTTTTGCTTACTCTTGTTGATAAAACCTGAATATTTATATATATTATTTCTCTAACCGGGTTTTTTGTCGTTCTGCGATAAAAAAAAAAAAAAAAAACGGCCTCAAAAACCGGCTATTTTTGTCTTCCTCATTCTTTCATTAAATTCCATGATTTACCCCTCATTTTAAAGCTTATCGTGCCGGCTAATGACAAAAAATAGACCCACGGTCAAAAAATGTACCGATTCTCTTACATTTGAGATGTAAAATCATCGAAAAAGAAGTCCTTTAATGGATGCTAAATTGGTATTGCGTATGCGGGCACTATCTGTTATCAAGTAAACAAACAACAAACTCTTTTGTTTTTATTGTGTAGAAAATTGGACAGTTTTAGCTGCGTCTGTGTGTTGAACTTATTCAATCGTTAGGCTCTACACATTTATCTACATTATGAATGTGTAGAGTCTAACCAACCAATAATAACTATATCTTAAGTAATGGAACTTTTTTGTTATTGTATTTTAATTCTATGTATACTAAAAATAAAAATAGTAATCATTATCAGTGTGATTATTTAATTATTTTGAATATCTAAGTAATAGCGGGAAAAAATGTAACAGCTATTTGTACTAATGTGCTCAATTACACGTCTTCTTTTTTACCAACACCCGTTTACTTTTTTCTATTCTTCTTCATAGTCTCTTTTCACCCAAATTAGTTCGGAATTCCGCACGAGTCGACTAGTCAAGAATATAACACAACTGTAAAATTATTATACAGCGATACCTCGAGATACGAGTTTAATTCGTTCCGTAACCTTGCTCGTATGTCAATGTGCTCGTATCTCAAGCGCATTTACTGCGCAGGCGCAGTAAACTGGGTGGGCCGTGGCCTCGCAACTGGCCGTTCCTCGTATCTCAAATTTCGCTCGTATTTCAAAACAAAACTTCGCTGCTCGACAGCGCTCGTATCTCAAATCATTCGTATGTCAGGGCACTCGTATCTCATAGTACCCCTGTATTTTAAACAGAAAAAAGAAACATTTATCAATAATAACGAACTATGCATTGAAGTCGAAACAAACATAGAGCTTAAGTATCACGAAATTTACCCAAATTACCCCTCCTAACTACATTAAACTAATTTCCCTTATGAAAGAAACTGTAGTGAAATAATGAAAAATTCATTTTTAAAACGCAACAAATTTTTAACATCATTGAAAAATTATTTTCAAATGTAAATGACAATGCTATTAAAACAATTACTAAAAATCTCACTTTATAGAAAAGTAATTATATTTACGTGGCTGTGACAGTACTTTCTCGTATTTCGTGAGAATCGCCCACATATGTATAGTGATTTGGTATATATAGCTCTCATACACTATATACAGGCGTATCTATACAGACCGCCTGTATAAATGCAGCTGCCAGCTGCTTAAGCTTTGTTGTTGTTGTTGCTTATGCCACTTGGATATCAAAGCTCCCGTCGCAGAGCGACCTGGAATTAAGGCAGAAGGGTGCGCCTTCCATTGCAATATGAGCACCAATGGTGGAAGTACGACTTGGCTCATAATGTACTTGGATGACACCAGATGGCGCCACCTTCCGTTTTTGACCTATGGGTGAAGGGAAGGGAAAATCTCCACCCACCGGGACCCTCGGAACTGCCTCGGCACTTCATTGCCCACGGATTTTACATGCACGCATCCCCAAGTGTACATGGTGGGCCTTCAGCAGCTCGGGTATCGAACCCGAGATCCTCCGATCCGAAGCTCGATATCCTAACCACTAGGCTACCACAGCCCTGCTTAAGCTTTAATTTCATCTCTCGTGGCCAACTCTTGTCTTCAAGAGGGCAACGTGATTTGATGTTCAACAGATATACTATGAAATTGTTTTTCTAATAAATCGGCACAGATTTTGTAAGAGAGTGTGATAATGAAAATCCATAATAATAATAATAATAATAATAATAATAATAAAAATCGCCTGAATGAATGAAATTGTGTACTATCAGACTTTCTCCACAAAGTTCATGGCCTTTTGTTTATTACAGTATGTTGTTTGACATGCACTCACGGAATCTTAATTTTCGAATTAAAAGAGCACCTTTAAATGGAACAATATAATTCTACAGCATTAGAAATTAAAGCTGATAATAAAGAATGCTTTTTATTCCGCTTAAAGAACAATTTTTTTTGTCTGAACTTAAAAAAAAGTTAGAATTTACAATAGTTAATATTTTTAAAAGTGTTTATTCAATTTCCCATTCAGAATCACTAATTATCGTTTACTTAATTCTGATAATGATTTGATTTTCGGGACATCAAATTTTATATATGACATCAAAGCTTTACTGTTTGTCGGTAGGAAAGGTTGCACTTCACGGCAGAAATTTAAAGCAAAGTTTAATATATTTCTAAATATTTGCTTTCAATTTATTGAGATTTTTAGTTGGATCGGAACTATTTGAGAAGAGTTAGAGAAACATGTTGACCAGTTTAATAAACTTCCAAACTTACATACATAGCTTAAAGTAAATAGTTCTGCAAAATCAAATCTCAATTTGTACCACAGAATTTGTCAGTAGAACTCCTTTAATATAATCAAAGTGTCTTTAAACTTAATGCCGACTCAGTCATTGAAATTAGAAATTACGTTTCCTAAAACTTCGCTACATATTTCCTCAGGAATCAAAAGCTTAATCTAGAATAACACGAATCAATATGTCATTTCTAATAAAATAAAATCATTATACCGCTGAAACATCTGAAAATCATTTAATTAAAAGCAATTATTGGAAAAGGCATTTTGGTAATCCTTAAAGAGTTTCTCTAAATTCATTGGCGATTTCTAGAATTTTCCAAATTAACTATCATTATTATTTTTTTCAAATTTCTAATGGGTTCTTATGTATTGGTTCTTAACCATTTCGGAACTAATGCATTCCCAGAGATTGATACCATCTCTTTCAGAGGCACTACAGTGAGTGTCTGTGCTGCTAACTGTATCGCAACTGCAGGAGAGCCCATCTACCCGATGAGCGTTCCCTTGCATCGTGGAACACGTATTCTTTTTGTAGAGCAATAAAGAGTCCAAAGTACTTTAAAAATAACATAAAAACAATTTATTGAAACATTTCCATCTGAACTACATAGCACTGCCCCGCTGACACTGCAAGGTTAGTATTTATACAACTTATTCAGTGTTGCCAATAACAAAATAGTAAAAGTTCACAAACACAAACATGAATAAATTATCAGAAACATGACACAAAACAAAATCTACAATATTTCCAAAACCGAATCGCAACAGTCTGGGTTCGAAATTGGCGGTCATTAGTCGTATTTTGAAGCTAAAAATTTCCGTTTGATGACCATGATTTCACATCTAGTCGTCAACTTTTGAGGAATAACCTTTAAAAAAACGTTTACTTTGACAACCACAATTTGCACCAACTCGTCATCTTTTATTTATTTTTAAAACCTGGCATAACTTGATAGTTACATTTTTATGTAAATATTTCATAGTAGTATAAAATTGACAGTTCAGCCCCAGGAGTCGGAGGATCCCTCCGCCTCCACCTCCTGCTCCCCTCCGCCTCCCCTCCCCTCCTCGGCCTGCCGAGTAGGGTTGAGTAGTAGGGTTCCTGATACTATCCTCGTAGAAGATTACGGGGGTTTCTGAGTTGAGTTGTTACTCTGCGTCTGAAGTTTTGTTTTTAGGAATGGCAACGGTGATATAGCGGTTGTCATGACAACGGTCTCCATGACAACTAAAATTGCTCATGGCGCCACCTAGTGAGAGAAATATTAATTATTATTTTTTTCAGACTTGCTCGTTTTCTGATGTTATACTCATGGTGCCATCTAGTAAGATAAATATTAATTAATTCATTTAAATATATTTTTCGGACTTGGAATTATTTTATTTAATTTCTCCTTCCTAGATCGGGAATCGAACATGCGACCTCCAGCTCCAAACATCATTTGACGCTCTGATGAATTGCGCGCTTTATCCATGAGACCACCAAATGATTTCAGTAAAGCAAGGTTTAAATCAATCTTAATATAATCATGTTTTGGAAAGAGTGATCATGCTGCCATCTAGAGAGAGAAAACTTTTTTTGAGCATAGAATATTTAATGATTTCCATGACAACGTATTTTTATGAAGAGCCTCCTAGTGACAAAAATAGGAATAATTATTTTTTTGGACTTTATCGTTTTCCGATGTTATTTTTAATTTCCAACTTAGGTTTTTCGCGAGTATTAACATTAATTTATTTTTTTATTTTAAGAGTTGAAAGGCTCATGCTATCATCTAATGAGAGAAATTATTTTTGGACATAGAGTATTTTATTTAATTACATCTTCTTTCAGATATTCGGATTCATGCACTCCAGACCTTAATGTTGTAAAACTCATTCAATCAAATCGCGATTGCTATGTTTTTTTTTTTTTCCTTGCGTTATTATCAAACTTAACTGTTGTGTTCTAGCGAGAATTAATTGTTTCCATCAGAATTAAATTTCACAATTTTTAATCAACTCATAGCACTATTTTAATCTTAATAATGTATAAGTAGTAACTATCTCTTAATTTTGAACATATTTTATTTTTGCACTTGTAATTTTTTCCCCAAAATATTAAACCCAGGATTAATTGCGATCCAATCAAATAGCTTCTTGAGAAAATTTATATTTAATGTGAACCAAACAAATCAATCCTCGAAATTTACAAAATTTAAGTCAAAGTTAATTATAGAAATGTTTAAGACTTAGAAAAATTTTTAAAATCTTTTTTCCTAAAGTATGAAAGACAGAATTAAATGAGAACTTATCAAACAGTTTCTTGAAAAAGTGTGGACTTAATATGCACCAATCAAATCAATCCACACAATTTACTAAATTTTAGTCAATTAAAAGTTTTGTTGAAATATTTGGAACTTAGAAAATGACCATCAATAGGTTTATACATACTAATTTAACAATACTTTTACAAAAAGCGGCGATTTCTTCTACACTTAAACAGGTTTACATACATTTTACTGTTTTCTATCAATACAAATCAATGAATTTATATCAACTAAGACTATATTTACATTAGATAATCATCCTTTAATCAATATTATACCACTAGATTTTTTTTTTCAAAGTTTAAGAGTTTGCATGAAATAGTGGAAGTTGGAGTATGTTCAGCAACTTTATTTTACATAGAATGATAAGCGAATTTTTCGTGCATTTCAATATTTATTTATTTTGTTTTTAATTAATATTTTTTTACACATTTTAACGCTTCAAACGAATACAATCTCAAAAATTATTGTGGTCATATACATCATGATTAAAGAAACTTTAAAAATAGTCAAGAGCATATTGCTAAATTTGTAACTGCGAAGCAATTCAATAACCTGATTGTTGTACAATGCAATACATTTAACGAACATTTCAGCTATGCAAAAGAGTTTTAAAACTTTGTCTTTAACATTTAACGAATTTTTCATTTTTTCAAAGAGTTATTTATTTTCAAAACTCTGTCTTTAACATATTTTTACGATTTACACAGAATAATACAACCGAGAAAAATATTTAACATAACTATTTACAACACGATTTTCACACATTGAAAAAGTTTATTACTTAAGCACGAAGAAACTTTAAAACTGTTCACACCGCAAATTTCATGCATTGAAAAAGTCTATTACTTATATATAAACTTAGAATCTTTGAAACTAAGATCACATGAATACAACTTAAGTTTTAAAAACGGTATTGCTTAAAATCATAGCTACAGAAAAATAAAAAAAAAGTTTGAAATATTATACTCAAAGACATAAAAAAACACACACAAGACATACCATCTGCAGAAACTACTATCATTAAAAGTAATTAATAACATCAAGAGAATTTCTAGAACTTGGAAGAATGAATGCTAAAAAAGCCTCTTAGAAATAAAGGACAATTTCAACACATCCTCCACCGAGTTCCTACTAAGCAAAGCAATCGTTGCGAATTTTCAGTTATCCTATACACGAACACAAAAGCAACTATGCAAAATCTAGCAATACAGTTAGTGAATGAACACACAGAGAATGCACTTAAAATAATATCATTCACACGTTGAAAATCGAAGAAGTTTTTCATGCAATATAGCTATATTTCAATTATTCAAACTTACATGAAACTAATTTTAACAGAGTACAATCTTAGAAATACTTTAAAGTTGAAATACAAATTATATAAAACATCATTTACTTACAGAGAAGGAAAATATATGTCTTCCTAGGGCAAACCGCAGCGTAGAAATGACTCCTCAGGCTCTTATCAGCTGACGAAGATAAGGCTCATCGGCCACCCCAATCGAAGAATGACACATGCAAACATGATGCTACCAGCTGAGTAACACTATCGATAAACCAATTCGACTTCAATTGAAGTTTAATATGAATGTAACAGTAAGTTTTAATTAAAAAATATTTTATACGTGCTAACATATACATACATATAAATTTAATAATTTTACGAAGACCTATGTATTTAACTCACCAAACTCAGACAGTTTTCCTTAAACACACATTTTTTCCTAGATATAACCCTTTAATTCATTACTTCCGAGTGAAGAATTTCTTACCTTCAGTATTATAATCAACCCATACAATACATTTAACAAACGCGTCATTTATTCAAAACTTACTCTAAAATATTTAACGAACGTTTCATCTATTCAAAGAGTTATTTATCTTCAAAACTCAATCTTTAACATATTTTTTTACGACTCACACAGAACTTATAATTTACAAAGATTTTATGATATACAACCGAGAAAAATATTTATCAAAACTATTTCCAACACGAGTTTCATACATTGTAAAGGTTTATTATCAAAGCTAGAAGAAAACTTAAATGCTATTTGCGCTGCAAAATTTCATGCTTTGAAAAAGTCTATTACTAACATACAAACTTGGAATCTTTACTTTATTCACACCTTTAATATTATAATCAAGCATATAACACATTAAGCGGACATTTCATCTATTCAATGACTTTCAAAACTTACTCTTAAACATTTAACAAACGTTTCATCTATTTAATGAGTTATTTATTTTCAAAACTCAGTGTTTAACACCATTTTTAAGATTTTCACAGAGTAATACAACCGATAAATATATTTAACAAAACTATTTCCAATACGAGTTTTATACATTGAAAAGGTTTATTAGCAAAGTTCAAAGAAAACTTTCAAGCTGTTTTCGCTGCAAATTTCATGTTTTGAAAAAGTCTATTACTAACATACAAACTTGAAATCTTTACTTTGTTCACACCTTTAATATTATAATCAAGCACATAACACATTAAACGAACATTTCATCTATTCAAAGATTTTCAAAACTTACTCTTTAACATTTAACGATCATTTCATTTATTCAAGAAGTTATTTATTTTCAAAACTCAATCTTTAACACAATTTTTATAATTCACATAGGGTTTATGATATACAACCGAGAAAAATATTTATCAAAACTATTTGCAACGCGTCTTTCAAAAATTTAAAAGGTTTATTACTAAAGTACAAAGAAAACTTTCAAGCTATTTACGTTACAAATTCCGTGTTTTGAAAAAGTCTATTACTTACATACAAAATTGAAATCTTTACTTTGAAACTAAGATTGCAAACAACTTTATACAGAGTTCAAGTTAAATATAGAATTGGTTAAAATCGTAGCAACATAAAGTACATAATATAAAAAAAAAGTTAGAAACGTTATACTCAAAGACTTGCATTACTAACTGAAATAAAGAAGCATAGCTTTCAACTACTACTACCAATGCAAAACTTATATTAACCTGCTAAAAACTCCATAAGAAAAGTCAAAGTACTGCGCGCAAAACATCAAAACTTAGAGTCATCTAGTAAAACTTAGAACGAATAATGTAAAACTACGAAAATTTTCAAAAATAAAAGTGTTATGCACTTGCAAAATGTAAAAAGTACTGTGTACGAATGTTAAAACTTTAACTAAAACATGAAACGAAGATGTAAAAATGTTAAGTATAATATCTTAAAGCAACACTAAAATGTAAAAGTATAACGTACAAAACATTAAAACTTAGATTCATCTAGTAAAACTTAGTATAAAAATGTAAAAGTACTAAGGACAGAACCTCAAATAGTATAAAGCTGCAAAACTCAAATTCACCCAGAAAAACTCAAAACAAAGATGTAAAAGTAAGGAACTTTTCAAAAGAAAAGTGTTATACACTTGCAAAATGTTAAAACTTAATGCAAAAATGTAAAAATTACTACGTATAAAATGTTAAAACTCTGATTTATCTACTAAAACTTAGAATGACAATATAATTGAACCAAATGTACTAAGTATGAAATATTAAAGCAACATGAAAATGCAACAATTCTAAGTATATAACGTACTTATCAAGTGAAACTTTGTACGAAAATGTAAAACTTTAAGTACGAAACTTAAAAAAATTGAGATGGATCTACAAAAATTCAAACTAAAATCGTAAAAAGTATGAGTACAAAATGTTCAAACATTCTATAAATGTAAAAAATTTAAGAGTACAAAATACAAAACGTAAAAAAAGTTAGAGTTATCTTCTTAAACTTAGACTGAAGTCGAGTGAAATTACTAAGTACGAAATGTTAAAACATCATACAAATGTCTAAATAACAAGTATAAAGTATCGAAACATAGATTTGTACATTGAAATGCACTTGCGAAATGTAAAAAGTACTGTGTACGAATGTTAAAACTTTAACTAAAACATGGAATGAAGATGTAAAAATATTAAGTATAAAGTTAGGTTCTTGGTTATATTTCTTTATTTACATTTATTCACTTCGCTGCCTATTTACATATTATTTACAGTGGTTCAATTTCCACATCATTGAGTTCTTAGATGTTTCTAAGCTACGGGCACAAGCTCTCCCGTTACGACTACAGTTCTTTGGTATTTCTTACGGGCACCAACTCTCCCGTTGCGTTACGTCTGGATGGACGCAACTCCTCCCTGTCCAGCATTCGAAGATCTCCTGCTCGTCCGACCACAACCTCGTAGGCAAGCGAAAACCGATCTTCTCTCCCCCGCTTCTGAGGGCAGCTTATATAGGGGGTGCCTGACCTTAGGCCGACATTGAGGGCAAGAGGACACACGTGCACCATTTCCTGTCGTGTGGGCCCCTTCGTCCTGTCACGTAGGCCCCGTAGGTTTGCCGGCCTAGGCCTAACCTGACACCCCCCGCCCAAAACTGACTACTGGGCTAACAGCTCTGTAGACAGTCCAGCAGATGTACACCGGGAGTCAACTAAACCATCTCCCTCCGAGAGCATACCTTGGATGTCACCATCCCTCTCTTCATCATTTAAAAATAACCTGGAGAGCGCATCGGCATTATGATGCGCTACCCCTTTACGATGGGTAATTTTTAACCTACACTTTTGTAACGCGAGGGCCCATCTCTGTAACTTCGGACTTGGAGATGCATTCTGTGATATAAAAGTTAGGGGATTATGATCTGTAATTAACTCAACCTCAGCCCCAAAGGTCCAGATCTCAAATTTCTTTAATGCCCATACCGCTGCATAGGCTTCCCTTCCTGCCACTGCCCAGCGCCGCTGCGCCTGACTAAATTTGACACTGGCGAAAGCAATCGGATGTGGTTTTCCATCCTCCCCTTTCTGAGCTAAACATGCACCGGCCCCGAAATTACTAGCGTCCGCGTACACGATAAACGGGCGACCCACCTCCGGCGTACACAACGCTACTGCCTTACACAGCAGTTCCTTCAGCTGTAGGAACGCTTTCTCCTCTATCTCTGTCCACAGAATTATATTCGGTACTCTGCGCTTGGTCAACTCAGTCAGTGGCAACGCCACTTCAGCAAATTTAGGAACGTAGTCCCTGTAATAGTTGAATAAACCTAACGCACTTTTCAATTCTTTTTTCGTAGTTGGGGACTTTAAGTTTTGAATTGTTTCGTTATAGTACCTTGCCATATTATTTTGATTTTCATCAGCAGTTAATCGAACTGCGTCTGCCGCTTCCTCTAGATTTTCCCTCAGTTCTAGCAGATATTCTGCCGCACTTTTACTCTCTAATTTTGGCACCCATTCTTCCCCTGTGAAACTTTGTTTTAGAATTGACAAAGGCCCCGTCGGATCCCTCCCGTACAACAACTTAAACGGTGCTACTCCCGTTGTAGCATTCGGGACTTCCCTGTACGCCCACCATAAAAACGGAACTTGTTTATCCCAGTTTTTAGGGTCATTTTTCATGACGTGGTATAGCATACTCCTCAGTACACCGTTCCACCTCTCTACTAAACCATTCGATTCCTTATGCCCCGGCGTCGAGAACCTTGGATTCGTTCCCAAAATTTTTAGAAATTCCTTCGTCAATTCTGAAGTAAAATTGGTCCCTCTATCAGTGCATATCATTTGCGGAATCCCAGTTCTCGAAAATATCGTTAACAACGCTACACACGTTTCCTTAGCAGTTAACCCCTTCAATGGTACACACTCAGGCCATCTTGTATGCTGATCTATCATCGTCAATGCATATCTATGACCCCTTCCTGATTTAATATCCAGTGGCCCCAGAATATCACAATTAACGACCGAAAACGGAATCTTCGGTCTTACAACAGGCGTGATAGGTATTCTATCCGCTGTCCTTAATTTCCCTCTAAACTGACAATCGACACACCCGTCAACAAATTCTCTAATATCCTTATTCATGGCTGGCCACGCAAAAGAATATTTTATCCTTTCTGCAGTTTTACGAAACCCTAAATGTCCTCCGAACACTGACTCATGAGCTAGTTTTAAAACTGTATTTCTTTTTTCTAACGGCAATACTAATTGCTCTACCTTGCTTCCTCCTACCGCCCCCTTACTGTATAGAATTCCATCTATTAACATGCAATTTCCCTTTCCTTTCTTAATTTCATCCCAAATGAATTTTAATGTCTCACACTTTCGCTGCTGAAATTTAAATTTTTCTCTTTCCGACCGTGCTCCTAATTCGGCCTCTGCACTCCGCAGGGGTTCCTCTTTCCCTTTCCCTGGTGGCACTTCATCACAGTCAACCGCGAACACCCCTTTTTCACTCTCCCCCTCTGTGCTTTCTTCATTTACCGGACAAAGACTCTCGGCTTGGGCCTTAAGTGCTTCATGATCCCCAGGGGTCAGCAACAAAGTTCCGTTTAATTTTGGTGTGCTCGCTACCGTTACATAAATTTCTGGTTTTAATTGTTTGAAATATTCATTTTCTAAACTCAACGGAATATTTATAATATCAGCTTCTATATGCTCACCAAATGCCGGCTCTAATAATATTTTACCCCTTGGTTTTATATTCCTCTCTTGCAACAAATTCTCATTTATTACGGAAATTTCGGCTCCACTGTCAATTATCCCTTCTATTCCTTTGTTTCTGTAATTAACCTTTACTTTCATACGATCCGCCACAATCCTTTCTTTTCCCTTTAAACTATCCCCCAAAAATCCTCTATTTACTTTGGCTATTATCTTGTCTTGGTTCCGCCATAGTTTCTCTATTTCTGGATTTTTATTAATTATTTTTACCTTTTGTACCCTTACTTTATTCCTATTTTCTTCACAGTTTTTCGCGATATGACCTTCCTTTTTACATTTATAACAAATTACTTCCCCTATCGCATCGTATCTTTCAACTTTAAATTTATTTCTATCCTTTGGTTCCGAATTGTATCTATTTTTAACTGAATAGGAATTTTCCATAGTCTTTTCATGTATTTCTGCTAAGTAGGCCGCTTCACTAAGTTTAAAAACCTGATCCTTCTCCTGAAGCCCTACATAGCGTTTAGTTTCTAGTGGCATTTCTGCTTTTAGCCTGACTCCTACTATTATGTTATTAATTTCTTCTGCCGTTTCCGCATTTTTACTTTTAATGTAAAATGCCCATAAGGAATTATTTCTGCCCGCGAATTGCGTCCATGACTCATTCGGTCTCTTTTTTGCCTGATCAAACCTCCTTTTATATTCGTCAGGAGTTAATCTATTATGCTTTAGAATTTCCTCTTTAATTCTCGCATACTGATTTAATTCCTCTGCTTTCAAGTTCACAAATAACGGTCTCACTAAGTGACCTAGCAATGGTACAATCAACCTCCCCTGAACTTCCTCTGGAACCTTTTGCGAAGCAAAAACCCCTTCCACTGTTTCAAAAAACAAGGGTAGATCTCCAACGTCCGAAGGTACAGGTGGGATTAGTGATTTCAAAACTTTATGGAATCTTTCCAGATTATCCATAATTGGATTTTCCCTTTGTCTAAAATGACCATTACTTTCTTGCTCTAATTCTAGTTTTCTAATTTCTAACTCTTTCTCCCTTAAAACAATTTCTTTTTCCCTAATTTCTAGTTATTTCAATTTTAATTTTAATTCACTAGTACTAGCCCCATCCATTTTGCTATTCTTACCTTGACTTCTCAGTACAGGTGACATGCAAAGCAAACCCCCAAATCGGGAACAGTTTAAATGTGGGGACTTACCCTAAACAGCAATCTCTGGATCTCCGCACTTTGACCACGCGTTGATGTCTCAGCGATGGGTTTCACTTTCACTACTCGCTCCTCTGCTCCAGGCGTTACTTCCGGTGTCCGTCAGTCTGCAGGGTCTCTCAGCGTCGTAGTAAATTTCCCTCGGGTAATCTCGTAATCTCCGGCACTTTTTCCGAGAATATTCAGCTCACCAGCAATCCTCTTGCTATTCTTCAATTTCTCCGATGAGGTCCCTTCATTAAGCGATAATTCATATCTTTTTATCACTTGTAGTTTCTTTCTCAGGTTGGGTCGGATCCTACCGACTGCGCCAGTTAGGTTCTTGGCTATATTTCTTTATTTACATTTATTCACTTCGCTGCCTATTTACATATTATTTACAGTGGTTCAATTTCCACATCATTGAGTTCTTAGATGTTTCTAAGCTACGGGCACAAGCTCTCCCGTTACGACTACAGTTCTTTGGTATTTCTTACGGGCACCAACTCTCCCGTTGCGTTACGTCTGGATGGGCGCAACTCCTCCCTGTCCAGCATTCGAAGATCTCCTGCTCGTCCGACCGCAACCTCGTAGGCAAGCGAAAGCCGATCTTCTCTCCCCCGCTTCTGAGGGCAGCTTATATAGGGGGTGCCTGACCTTAGGCCGACATTGAGGGCAAGAGGACACACGTGCACCATTTCCTGTCGTGTGTGCCCCTTCGTCCTGTCACGTAGGCCCCGTAGGTTTGCCGGCCTAGGCCTAACCTGACATATAACAAATTAAAGCAACACTAAAATGTAAAAGTACTACGTACAAAACATCAAAACTTAGATTCATCTAGTAAAACTTAGTATAGAAAATGTAAAAGTACTAAGCACAGAACGTCAAATATACATTTATTTAGTAAAAACATAAAGAAAATGTTAAAGTACTATGGAGATATAAAAATTCTAAGTATAATATACTGAAGCAACACAAATTGTAAAAGTACAAATTACTAAACATAAAAAATTTGGAGTTATCAAATAAAACTTGAAAACATAGATTCACCATCAAAACGTAGATGTGTTTAGAGCAATCTTAATCAGAAAAATGTAAAAGTTCGAAGAACAAAATGCTAATACTGTGAAATGTTAAAAAATACACAATACAAAGCAATAATGCATGAAAGAGTGCTATCTTCAAACTTAAATGACAAATTGACTTCAATGACAAAACTTAAATGCATTCAGAGAAACTTAGAACGAAAAAATAATAGTACGGAAAGTTGCAAAGTAAAAGTGTTATGCACTTTTCAAAATGTTAAAACTTAACTTTATCTACTAAAACCTGCAATGATGATGTAAAAATACTAAGTATAATATATTAAAGCAACACAAAAAGATCAAAATATTAAATACAAAACGTAAAAAAAAAATTTAGATCTGTCGACTAAAACTTAGACTGAACTCATAAAATTATTGAGCACGAAATGTTAAAACATCATAAAAATGAACAAATAACAAGTATAAAGTATCAAAACCATAGATTCATCAACTGAAATCTTGATAAAAAATGTTAAAGTTCTGCGAACAAAAATGCTAAAACTGTGAAAAACTAAATATATGTAGTGCAACACAACAAAGCATGTAAAAGAAAAAGTTCAAAATTAAAACTGCTTTAATCTTAAAGTTACAACTGGAGATATTCTTCTCGCGAACAAAGAAGTGGCAACTAACCGGCGGTGAAGGGAACCCTAACCAAGCACTGGCTCCCCAAACTATATATTTTTCTCTGTCGATGAAAATTTATACATAGAATAACATTTCGTGCTCAATAATTTTATGAGTTCAGTCTAAGTTTTAGTCGACAGATCTAAATTTTTTTTTACGTTTTGTATTTAATATTTTGATCTTTTTGTGTTGCTTTAATATATTATACTTAGTATTTTTACATCATCATTGCAGGTTTTAGTAGATAAAGTTAAGTTTTAACATTTTGAGAAGTGCATAACACTTTTACTTTGCAAATTTCCGTACTATTATTTTTTCGTTCTAAGTTTCTCTGAATGCATTTAAGTTTTGTCATTGAAGTCAATTTGTCATTTAAGTTTGAAGATATCACTCTTTCATGCATTATTGCTTTGTATTGTGTATTTTTTAATATTTCACAGTATTAGCATTTTGTTCTTCGAACTTTTACATTTTTCTGATTAAGATTGCTCTAAACACATCTACGTTTTGATGGTGAATCTATGTTTTCAAGTTTTATTTGATAACTCCAAATTTTTTATGTTTAGTAATTTGTACTTTTACAATTTGTGTTGCTTCAGTATATTATACTTAGTATTTTTATATCTCCATCGTACTTTAACATTTTCGTTATGTTTTTACTAAATAAATGTATATTTGACGTTCTGTGCTTAGTACTTTTACATTTTCTATACTAAGTTTTACTAGATGAATCTAAGTTTTGATGTTTTGTACGTAGTACTTTTACATTTTAGTGTTGCTTTAATATATTATACTTAATATTTTTACATCTTCATTCCATGTTTTAGTTAAAGTTTTAACATTCGTACACAGTACTTTTTACATTTCGCAAGTGCATTTCAATGTACAAATCTATGTTTCGATACTTTATACTTGTTATTTAGACATTTGTATGATGTTTTAACATTTCGTACTTAGTAATTTCACTCGACTTCAGTCTAAGTTTTAGAAGATAACTCTAACTTTTTTTACGTTTTGTATTTTGTACTCTTAATTTTTTTACATTTATAGAATGTTTGATCATTTTGTACTCATACTTTTTACGATTTTAGTTTGAATTTTTGTAGATCCATCTCAATTTTTTAAGTTTCGTACTTAAACTTTTACATTTTCGTACAAAGTTTCACTTGATGAATACGTTATATACTTAGAATTTTTACATTTTCATGTTGCTTTAATATTTCATACTTAGTACATTTGGTTCAATTATATTGTCATTCTAAGTTTTAGTAGATAAATCAGAGTTTTAACATTTTGTACGTAGTAAATTTTACATTTTTGCATTAAGTTTTAACGTTTTGCAAGTGTATAACACTTTTCTTTTGAAAAGTTCCTTACTTTTACATCTTTGTTTTGAGTTTTTCTGGGTGAATTTGAGTTTTGCAGCTTTATACTATTTGAGGTTCTGTCCTTAGTACTTTTACATTTTTATACTAAGTTTTACTAGATGAATCTAAGTTTTAATGTTTTGTACGTTATACTTTTACATTTTAGTGTTGCTTTAAGATATTATACTTAAGATTTTTACATCTTCGTTTCATGTTTTAGTTAAAGTTTTAACATTCGTACACAGTACTTTTTACATTTTGCAAGTGCATAACACTTTTATTTTTGAAAATTTTCGTAGTTTTACATTATTCGTTCTAAGTTTTACTAGATGACTCTAAGTTTTGATGTTTTGCGCGCAGTACTTTGACTTTTCTTATGGAGTTTTTAGCAGGTTAATATAAGTTTTGCATTGGTAGTAGTAGTTGAAAGCTAGGTTTCTTTATTTCAGTTAGTAATTCAAGTCTTTGAGTATAACGTTTCTAACTTTTTTTTTATATTATGTACTTTATGTTGCTACGATTTTAACCAATTCTATATTTAACTTGAACTCTGTATAAAGTTGTTTGCAATCTTAGTTTCAAAGTAAAGATTTCAATTTTGTATGTAAGTAATAAACTTTTTCAAAACACGGAATTTGTAACGTAAATAGCTTGAAAGTTTTCTTTGTACTTTAGTAATAAACCTTTTCAATGTGGGAAAGACGCGTTGCAAATAGTTTTGATAAATATTTTTCTCGGTTGTATATCATAAACCCTATGTGAATTATAAAAATTGTGTTAAAGATTGATTTTGAAAATAAATAGCTTCTTGAATAAATGAAATGATCGTTAAATGTTAAAGAGTAAGTTTTGAAAATCTTTGAATAGATGAAATATTCGTTTAATGTGTTATGTGCTTGATTATAATATATAAGGTGTGAACAAAGTAAACATTTCAAGTTTGTATGTTAGTAATAGACTTTTTCAAAACATGAAATTTGCAGCAAAAACAGCTTGAAAGTTTTCTTTGAGCTTTGCTAATAAACCTTTTCAATGTATAAAACTCGTATTGGAAATAGTTTTGTTAAATATTTTTATCGGTTGTATTACTCTGTGAAAATCTTAAAAATTGTGTTATGTATATAAGTAATAGACTTTTTCAATGCATGAAATTTGCGGTGTGAACAGTTTTAAAGTTCCTTCGTGCTTAAGTAATAAACTTTTTCAATGTGTGAAAATCGTGTTGTAAATAGTTATGTTAAATATTTTTCTCGGTTGTATTATTCTGTGTAAATCGTAAAAATATGTTAAAGACAGAGTTTTGAAAATAAATAACTCTTTGAAAAAATGAAAAATTCGTTAAATGTTAAAGACAAAGTTTTAAAACTCTTTTGCATAGCTGAAATGTTCGTTAAATGTATTGCATTGTACAACAATCAGGTTATTGAATTGCTTCGCAGTTACAAATTTAGCAATATGCTCTTGACTATTTTTAAAGTTTCTTTAATCATGATGTATATGACCACAATATTTTTTGAGATTGTATTCGTTTGAAACGTTAAAATGTGTAAAAAAATATTAATTAAAAACAAAATAAATAAATACTGAAATGCACGAAAAATTCGCTTATCATTCTATGTAAAATAAAGTTGCTGAACATACTCCAACTTCCACTATTTCATGCAAACTCTTAAACTTTGAAAAAAAATAATCTAGTGGTATAATATTGATTAAAGGATGATTATCTAATGTAAATATAGTCTTAGTTGAAATAAATTCATTGATTTGTATTGATAGAAAACAGTAAAATGTATGTAAACCTGTTTAAGTACAGAAGAAATCGCCGCTTTTTGTAAAAGTATTGTTAAATTAGTATGTATAAACCTATTGATGGTCATTTTCTAAGTTCCAAATATTTCAACAAAACTTTTAATTGACTAAAATTTAGTAAATTGTGTGGATTGATTTGATTGGTGCATATTAAGTCCACACTTTTTCAAGAAACTGTTTGATAAGTTCTCATTTAATTCTGTCTTTCATACTTTAGGAAAAAAGATTTTAAAATTTTTTCTAAGTCTTAATTATTTCTATAATTAACTTTGACTTAAATTTTGTAAATTTCGAGGATTGATTTGTTTGGTTCACATTAAATATAAATTTTCTCAAGAAGCTATTTGATTGGATCGCAATTAATCCTGGATTTAATATTTTGGGGGAAAAATTACAAGTGCAAAAATAAAATATGTTCAAAATTAAGAGATAGTTACTACTTATACATTATTAAGATTAAAATAGTGCTATGAGTTGATTGAAAATTGTGCAATTTAACTCTGATGGAAACAATTAATTCTCGCTAGAACACAACAGTTAAGTTTGATAATAACGCAAGGAAAAAAAAAAAAAAAACATAGCAATCGCGATTTGATTGAATGAGTTTTACAACATTAAGGTCTGGAGTGCATGAATCCGAATATCTGAAAGAAGATGTAATTAAATAAAATACTCTATGTCCAAAAATAATTTCTCTCACTAGATGATAGCATGAGCGTTTTAACTCTTGAAATAAAAAAAAAAATAATGTTACCACTCGCGAAAAACCTAAGTTGGAAATTAAAAATAACATCGGAAAACGATAAAGTCCAAAAAAATAATTATTCCTATTTTTGTCACTAGGATGCTCTTCATAAAAATATGTTGTCATGGAAATCATTAAATATTCTATGCTCAAAAAAAGTTTTCTCTCTCTAGATGGCAGCATGATCACTCTTTCCAAAACATGATTATATTAAGATTGATTTAAACCTTGCTTTACTGAAATCATTTGGTGGTCTCATGGATAAAGCGCGCAATTCATCAGAGCGTCAAATGATTTTTGGAGCTGGAGGTCGCATGTTCGATTCCAGATCTAGGAAGGAGAAATTAAATAAAATAATTCCAAGTCCGAAAAATATATTTAAATGAATTAATTAATATTTATCTTACTAGATGGCACCATGAGTATAACATCAGAAAACGAGCAAGTCTGAAAAAAATAATAATTAATATTTCTCTCACTAGGTGGCGCCATGAGCAATTTTAGTTGTCATGGAGACCGTTGTCATGACAACCTCTATATCACCGTTGCCATTCCTAAAAACAAAACTTCAGACGCAGAGTAACAACTCAACTCAGAAACCTCCGTAATCTTCTACGAGGATAGTATCAGGAACCCTACTACTTAACCCTACTCGGCAGGCGGAGGAGGGGAGGGGAGGCGGAGGGGAGCAGGAGGTGGAGGCGGAGGGACCCTCCGCACTTCCGCCTCCTGGGGCTGAACTGTCAATTTTATACTACTTTTCATCTTATCTTCTGTATTTTGAGTTTTTACGATGTCCATGAAAACTATCGTAACTTCTTGACCTTCAAATTTGAAGTTGGGAATTTTTACTTAAAAATGAAATAAGTAACACTGGACTGTAAATAGCACTTGAAAAAATAGTTAAGTCAATTAATTTTATTATGAACTGATCAAAATAGACGTTTATATTGATTCCTAACTCCTGTGCAAAATTTGAGTACCCGGACATTAAATCTTCGGTTCTGGCAAATGCTTGTAAAACCTCGAAACTTTAGTAAAAGACACTAAAATTTATTTTTAGTTATTTATTTTTAGTCATATGGGGAAAAAAATGTGGCTGAAATTTTGATGTAGGTGACATATTAAATTCTGTTCTGGCGAGAAGTCTAAAATTTCATAAAATTAAGGAAATAAATAAATTAAGGGGGGCAAAAGAAAAGAAAAAGAAAAGCCGTTGCGACATGATCCATTTTCAATCGAAATTTAGTCACTTTTCAATGTTCCTAGTAAAAATCGGAAAAAAAAATTCGGAATATATATATATGTATATACATATATAAATATATTTATTAAAAATATATTTATATATGTATTAAAAAGCAGGAGCATGGAAGTTCATGGAATTACCAGAAACATTTTTTCAAGATTCTTTCGCATTCATTACGCCTACGCGGCAGCTATTATGTTTGTTCTGTTATTTCTATTAAAAACAAACGATGGCCTAACCTTTTATTTTCTTAGCGATCAGTACATTTTCAGAAAATCAACTACTACTTCTAAAATAATTTTAACGATTTCTTTTGTATTCAAAATACAACGTAATAGTTTCTGCTTAGCGCGTTGACAAGAAATGAAAAGCAATAACAATAAAATATAAAAAAAAAAGATAATAAAACAAGAAGCTCGCCTAGAACTATACGATCCTACTTTTCCGTATACACCCAAATTCAAATTTATAATCTAGCTATCTCTTTATCTCTCTTTCTCATTTAGCTTTAATTCTTAATAACTTCAAATATACCTTTTTCAACGGATAATACATATTCATTCACTCACGCATTCATTCATTCATTCATTTATTCATTCATTCATTCATTTATTACTTCATACATTTTCTCATTCATTCATTTACTCATTCATGTATTTATTCACTGATTTATTTATCTTTTCATTCATTCACTATTTTATTTATTTTATCATTTATTCACTCATTCATTCATTCATTCATTCATTCACTCATTCATTTTTTCATTGAGAAACATCCTTAAAAATCCCGATCATAAACTTTCATAGGAAAATAGGCTTGTTCAGTTCTTGTTGAACTTCGTATCTTTACATGTTCTTCATCCTAACATCCTTCCGATAAAGTTTGTGCAAGCAAATCCGTCTGTTTGATCAGGATTTATATCGGATTGAAATTTCCCCGTAGGCACTAAAGTTAAATTTTTTCTTCGAACCTCAAAAATGAACAAAAATTGCTCAGATCAATATTTCACGCTGAGAACTTCTTCCAATAAGCTTGCTCATAGGAACACGGATCTTGTGCCCAGAGATTACATAAGTTGCTTCGTTTTTGCCCATAGGCGCAATGTTAAAATTTTTTGAACTGTTCAAAATTGAACGAAAAATTGTTCAAATCATAAATAAAATATGAAAAAAAGATATTTTTGCTGATATCTTTCGAATGCAAAGAAATTTTTTCGAATCGGACAATTCCCTCAAAAGTTATTAGGGGGGGGGGGGGGCAGACAGACCGACAGACACATTTTTCCCATCTCAAAACTGTATTTTCAGATTGTTTATTTTTCTTATTACTTCACATATTTTTTATTTTTCTTCATTTTTAACGATATTTTTACGATACATTAGGCCGTGTTTTACACTTTACTCATTAATTTTTTCACTTTTACGGGAAAGTAGGTTAACTACAAGGCTTTACTACAAAATTTCCAAATTAATTATTTACTCGTTTGGACATTACCTAATTAGGTGTCATTAGGGAAAATATAGTTACGATCAGAGGCCATACCAGTTTTTGACAGTTAGAGCTAAGAATATATAAATATTTACCAAATGGGAATAATAACCGACTTTGCTGTAATTGCAGATACAGATTAAATTACCTTGCATGTTATACCTAAAGCCGAAGCAATTTTAAATTTTACTCCCTTAAGTGTTCCCGGCTGTAGATTTCAGAGAAACTTCAGCTCATCTACGGTATAGATTTTCCCTTGAAGACATAATCACGTTCCTAGTTGATTCAGCATTCTCTAGTGAACTAAATTGGTAAGTTTTCCCTGCGGGTGTTCTCATCTATATCGATTCTGTAGATATTGTTTTCTGACATTACTAGTGTCGCTGCTGATTTGCCACTTTTACAAATTTGTGCTGGCAACGAAATCGCGGTGGAAAATAATTTCTCATAATTGTGTAAATTAGAAATAGTGACAGTAAAAAAAAATCTTTTTGTAAGTTGAAATTATATTTTACGCATACCAAAGTGCCTGTAAAATTGTTAAATAGGGATAGTTTCATAAAAAGCTATGAATTTTTTAAAAAAATTACTTTTGGCGTATGATGAGAACGTTGTGTGATAAATACAGTAGTTTGCACGTTTTCAAAATTGAAATCTATCCATATCCTTTTTCCCAAAGTACCAAAACATGTAAAAAATTCACTTTTATTAATATGTCCTAGAACTGTAAAAAAAATTGCATATATATTGTCGACTATTAAGAACTATTTGTTTTTCCGTGAAAAATCGATTCTTTAACCCATTTTTTATTTGTAGTTTTAATTCGAAGATAGCATAAAAGTGATTTGTACAAATTTTAAGCCCTTTTGGGCACTAGAAGCAATTAATTGAAAGTAAAAAATAAAACAAAATAAAAAAAATCCGTCTAGAAGTTCTATGGGATATTTATACGCGAATATCAAACAGGAAGTTCCCTCCAGAACGTTACGAGCGTACCGGATCGATTTTCAAATATCAAACAGATTTTTCTTAATTCGCTTAGGTTTTCACAACACAAATATTAATTTTCAACGCTAAATTTCTCGTTCTCTCTCGTTGTTGACATAGACTAAAAACTGTTTCAAGTAACACATTTTAACAAGAAGTTTCGTCTAGAACTATACGAGCCTACTTTCCCATATACACTAACTTCAAATTGATTTGAATTGATCTCATTTATCTTTAGTTCTTTTTTACTTCAAATATACCTTTTCCAACGGTTAACGCATATCCATTTTCTCATTCATTCATCCAATCATTCCTTCCTTCATTTGTTCATTCATTCATTAATTTATTTATGCATTCATTCATTCGTTTATTTATTTATTAATTAATTCACTCATTTATTCATTAAGTAATTCACTAATTCATTCAGAAATATCCTTAAAAATCCAGATCAAAAATTTTCATCGAAAAATAAGCTCGTTTAATTCTGAATGAACTTCAGGTCTGTACATATTCTACGTCATAAGAGCTTCCAATAAAGTTTGCTCCAAGCAAAACCGTCTGCTAGATCATGATTATATAGGATTTAAGTTTCCCCGCAGGCGCTAATGTTAATTGTTTTGAACTGTTCGAAATTGAGCAAAATCTGTTCAAATAAAAAAAATATTTCACTTTGAGAACTCCTTCAAATGCCTTTGTTCAAAAGAACTTAAATTTTATGTTCAAGGTTTACAAAATGTGTCTCGTATTTCCCCAATGCCGCTAATGTCAAAATTTTTGGAGTGTTCAAAATTGAACGAAAAGTTGTTCAAATTAAAAAGTAAATTATGGAACGGAGATGTTCTCGCCAAGATCTTTGAAATGCAAAAAAAAAAAAAAAAAAAAAGAAAGAAAGAAAAGAATAGGACAATTCCCTCAAAAGTTATTAGGGGGATAGACAGACCGACAAACTCATTTTCCCCATCTCAAAATCTCATTTTAAAACTTTTTATTTTGCAATCTTTATCTTTAACGATTTTTTCGCGATACATTAAGCCTTCTTTCATACTTACTTCATTATATATACGTATATTAATTTTACTGGGATGTCGGAAAAAGATCGTGATATTTTTTTAACATTTAGCATTTGATATATGACAGCGAAAACATTTTTACTGATATATGTAAATATTGCAAAAATGTTGGTGGTTTTTAAACGGCACTGCTTCAGATGTTTTTGGGTGTGCAAATAAAAAATGGAACAACAAAAGTGGTACATGACCAGTGAATGGAGGCAATTCACCGCTAGAGGGAATGATGATGAGCGATCATCGTTGTCACGTGATATCCGCTCTTTGTTAACTAAGATTTTAAATTGAGTTCTACGTGGAGTTCACTAGGCAAAATTAGTTATCTTAAAATTAATTAGTCTATTTTCACAGCTTTTCTGATTATAACCCATTATTTACATTCAATTCAATCATTATAAAAGAAATTTATTAATCATTACAACAGTTATAGTGTTGTATTTAGTGTTAATTTTATGTAATGCAGAAGAACTTCATTTGGCCTAGTTTTTAATTAGATATGTCGAACTCGAAGTAAAGCGATGCTACGGCTTCCTTTATTTACATTGCTTTAATCGCTGCCACGTGACCAATGACGTTGCTTGAATTGCCTTCATTAACACAACATTTTCCAGTCAATCAAACGTTAAGATTTTTATTCTAACAGTTACTCATGTGTCAAATAGCTTGAAATTGTACGGAAGGAAACTACTGTTGCCAACAAATCTAGAAAAATTCGTTTGAAATTTTATTGGAAAAAAAGTAACTACTTATTTAATGGCGTGTATTTATTAACTGTTCGGTTTACCCTACAAATATTTAAGATAAGTTATATTTATCTATTCAAAATATATATGTAAATTTTTTATTACCGGAAACCATGACTGTAACTAAGCTTAAGGGAGTATCCTCCGCCATTACAGACAAAATAATCAAAAGGAAGATATCTTCTATTTTTATTCTATGGTTTTGTGTTACGCTGAAAGTGAAAAGACAACTTCTTTTCATGAGTTTACAAGACGTCTTTTAATTTGCGTATTCTATTGAAAATAATCTTTTTCCTAAATTAATTCCTTTCATCCAAATTGTGATTCAAGTTCATCCATTATAGCACGAACTTTTTCAATGTATATTTGCTTCAGTGCTTTTGACAAATTTTGAATGTGCGTGTTTTTATAAAATGTTATTTAGATAGATATTTTGTTTTTTCAAAGAGAAATATTTTCTCTAAAGCCAATTATTTAAGAAGTATTTCAAAGCAGCTTATTAGACTTTGTATTTAGTTTGAAAATTTAACGCTTTTCCTAAAATACATTTCATTGAAAACTTTTTTTAAAGAGTTAGGTAAATGATTAAAATTTCTTTGTGAAAAATCTTAGGTGTAAAATCTTTCTTAGGTTAACAATATGGTAAAAGCAGAGCTACACTGTTAGAAATTTCATCATAAAATTACGGTTAAATTAGTCTGTCCGTCTAATTAACTGTTAAATTTACGGTTTGGAACACTTTTCTATCTTTACGGGACCTAAACAATTTCCAATCAGCTTGGTTAAAAAGAGTTAAATACAAAAGTTTACGGTTTCATAACCATTTAAAAATGGTTTCAAAACTACATTTTTACTGTTTTTGAACCATTTCGTGGCGTAGAAACCGTAAACGAAACGTGCGGGAATTGAACCCCGGATTTATGGTATACCAACCTAGCGCTCTAATCATTCGGCCATCTACACCACGCAAAGCGGCCGTTTATTTATCAATAAATCTTCTTTTCCAACAGACAAACGGCATTAAAATTGAGATTTCAGTTTTTGATTGGATCCAAAGTCGTTTTGGGTCTAATTATTAATTTCTTTTTTCCATAAACAGATTTTCCAATGTAATCAAAATAACTAACATTCACGACACATTTACGTTTTCCATAATTAGTGTAAAATAAGTAAAGCATCCATTTTCTGTGTGATGACAGTTATCATTAAATTTATACAGATTTTGTGAGTTTAGTTTTGTATTTTACTGTATGGTCATGCAACACTAAGCTCAGTTATGAGTATTTTTCATGAAAAAGATAATATGCATGAGAACGGGTAATACTTGGCTTTATTTTTCCAAAAAAAAAAAAAATAAATAAATAAATAAAAATAAATAAATAAAAATAAAAAATAAATAAATAAAAATAAAAAATAAATAAATAAACAAGTAATGTAAGTATCCTAAATACAATGCTAAATAGTTATAGAAATGCTTACAATAGTACAGCATTGGCCTGCATTAATGTTTTTTTGCTTCCAAGTGACCAATAATAATAAATTTTCCTTCATTTGTAATATTACTACTACTACTATTACTACTACTACTAATACTAATAATAATAAGAAGAAGAATCTGAAGAAAAAGAAGATCAGCATTTTAGTTCTCGATAATTCCATTTTACGCAGCTCATAAATAAGTAAATAAATAAAACAAAATAAAGAAGAAAAAAAAGGTTAATAATAAGATAAAGTAAAAGAATAAATACATATATAAATGAAAGTAAATAAAGAAATCGACAACAAAATATATAAATCATAAATAAATAAATAAAGAATCAGACGCAAAATATTACAACAACATTTTTTCAAATGAAATTGTTTTATACGTAGTATATGAGGAATTCTTCATCCGTATAATATTTTTTTTCTATAATAAATCAGTATCAGTTAGAAGTGATTTGCTTGAATCATAATTATAAAAAAAAGGAATCAAGTCCGAGAAGTGAAAAAAATAGGATACAAATGTGGTATATTTTTATGAGTAGTTCACGAAAATCTAATCAGAGGATAGTGCATTTTAATGTGCATTGTCAAAGTTAGCATTAAAAAGTTTTATAGTTTATGCTGAAGTTATTTACTAAAGCAGAAAATTCGTTTAACATACTTGAAACGATCTGCATACCATAAAAATGTCCAATTACCTTAGAAGTAAGATCAAATTTATCTGACCAATCCTCAGCTTTCCGCAACTTTATTGGCAGCTGTAAAATTTTCTGTTTTTATGAGCACTAAACTGTTACTAAAAATGATTGGTTCAAATAGCAATAAGATATTGGTTATATTACACGAGTGACTATGCCTTGAGAATGGATTAAACGTTTTAAGGACGAAAACAATTGTGCATACGATACAGTATTTTAATATCAACATTCCTTTATAAAATGAAGTTGAATATTGCAGACAAAAACTTAAATTAGAAGAATTATAATAATAAAAGTGAAATACGATGATAATAGTTATATTAAATTATCTCTTAGGCATTTTTAGATAATTTTTTATTTCAAGCATTACTCACTTTAATGAATAAAATACTGTTCAAAGTTTAATTATTTTAATATCATTTTCCCCTAAGATATCTCTCTCTCTCTTTCTCTCTTCTATCTTTCTATCTCTCTTATCTCTCTCTCTATATATATCAGTAGCGTCCCTACGGGGGTCGGAGCGAAGGGGTCCCGCACAAGGGGACATCCTTTTGAGGGGTGTTGACCCAAAATGAAATGAAAAGCGTTTGAAAAATACACATAGTATTTGAATTATATAACTGTATTGATGCAGTTTAAACGTATCATAACTGAAAATAAATCTAGTTTACTGATAGTTACATCAATTAAACAAAAGGGAATTTATATTTGTATTTTTTCACACTACTGAAATAATATAACCTGCGAAACTACAAGTTCATACAACACAAGAACGGTTTATATATATATATGTAAAGTTTCTGGTGTATATTCGTACAATTGAACTCTTCATATTATAGAAAATTCATCAATATGATTTCAGTTCTTATTAGCATATAAACGTTTGCTTTTGTACAGCAATTAAATGAATTTTACAGCCATTATTTTTCTTTTAAATCTCGAGTGCCGAAACACAATAACTTTCAAATTCTTTATTTTTGTGCTTATTTTGCAAGAGAAAATTCAATGTTTATACTACAGCAAAACACCTAATTACATATTAATTACAAAAAACATCAAATATAAAATATAATAAAACAATACAGTGCACTAATAAAAAAATCATATCACGGGTAAAATAAAATATATAAATAATAAAAATAAAAGCAAAAGGAAGATGACTAGAATATTGTAGGTTTGCCGCGCTTTCTCGAAAATGAGTTCAAGCAAAAACCGTTGCTGAAATAAATAATTTCACGTAAGCGAATTACGTTTTTACTTTCGAGGAGATGAAAAAAAAAAAAAAAAAAAAATGAAAGAAGTAGGTCATTAAACATGAATGTTTGGTTACGTGAAGTTGAACATATTTCAATCTCTGTTTCATATCTTTAGTACCAATATGTGGATTAAACTGTACTTACATTTATCCAGTACTGCCGATAAAACAAAAAAGCTTTGCTGCATTATTGTAGATTTCCTAATGGAGTCATGCATATGTAACAGTGGTTTAATAAAGATGTTTTATATATTTTCTAAAGAAAATAATTAGTTCCATTAAATTACTTTAGCTTTTTCAACACCCTTATTCAGGGTCGTTCTCATCATTTTCGTAACTGTTAATGGACAAATTAATCTGTTAATATTTCAATTAAAATAATTCTTTTTTATCCTGATCTTGTGTTTTTGTACCTCTTTTACTAGTGTTTATTATTCTAGCTTTACCCCCCCCCCCATTTTTGGAGCAAAGGGGTTGTGGGAGAAAGGAAAGAAAACATGTGCCTATTATTTGTAATGATTTGAAGATAAATCAATGTCTTTAATCAAAAAAGAAAATTTTTTTGTTAGAAGTTGAACTCATGAAAAATGTATCTTAGGTAGTCCTTTTTTCTCTGCTAAATGCACGCATGATTTTTGAAAAGTGAAAAATATTATTCTTCTGATTTTCTTTATAACTTTTTGCGTTGAAATGCAGTTTATTCACAAAAAACTGTGAGAGTAAAATATAAGAATACATTTGCATAACATAATGTAATTTATTATCACAACATTAAGTTTTGTTCTTGTCATGGTGTTGAGAGAGTGGAAAAATGGAAAAAAAAAAAAAAAGGAATATATTGTTGTGTTGCTCATAACTAATTGCACAATAGACCCAAAATATAAAAATATATTTAATTCAAAGTAATTTTGTATTCATAGAGTGGTTTTCCAACACAAGTTAAAATGAAAAGCTGAAGTATTAAATACAAGCTCATTGATACTGCGATGAATTTTCATGAATTCACTTTCTTTAATGTAAACTGCAGAGTGTTCAAAAATATACGTATATTATTCCGTCAAATTTCCGTTTCCAAGTACATTCTAGAAACCAAATATGATAAACATAACTGTATTTCTGTTGGAAAGTCGTGAACACAATTTGAAAACTTGGGAAATAAATGGCATGTCTGTTTGTCTGTTTCTTGAAGGGAAACCTCCCCCCCCCCCCGCCCAAAAAAATATATTTAAAGAATTTATAGCCCAGTCTCTCTCCTGACAAATTTTCAAAGATAAAATAAAGTTTGTTTTTGCTGCTATTTTTGTTACATTAACTTTTAACACACATTATCGCAAGTAAACTAAAGTTTTCTTTTTGATTAGTGGAACATTAGATTAATCTTGCAATTATTTAATCATAATTTGTCATATCAAAAAAAAATTTGACAATCAAAAGTTAAATATTTCAAATTAGAAACACAAATGATGAAATGAAAATGTTTCCCAATGCCTATCTAATTCATTTATTACTTCAATCATGCACAAGCATTTTGCTAGCATAATTGATATTAGAAAGTGATTGATAAAGCCTTCCAAACTCCTGAATGTAATTGCAACAGCTTGTTTTGAGAAAGTACTTGTTTAACAAGAAAATTGATTTAAAATGAATAGTACCGAAAAGGTAATGTACGGTAGAATGACAAGTTCAATATTTTCGCATTGAATTTGAAAAAAATAATGGTTGACTTTTAAGGAAAATGGGGAACATCTGCAGATTTTAACTGCATTAACTTCTACAGTATTATTTATAATTTACTTTTAAAAAACATCTTTATCCGGTGTAGGAAAGTATTCGATTTCTTAAATTTTATTTTTATTTGATGGAACGTCAATAAACATCATCTTTGAAGAAAAAAAAATGTCCTGCAACACTCTCAGAAATGGAGCTCTCACTTTTGACGATTTTTGAATCGTCAAGAAAATTTCGTCATTTGTAACGATTCTTTCTTCGCGCGATCACGTGACTTAAAAAAGTTACTACACAAATTTCGCCAAGTTGGCGAAAGGTTTACTCGGAGCATTTTTCACGAAGCCATTTCGTCAAATACGACGTAAGTTTCGTGAGATTTGAGCATACGTTTCTGAGAGTGAATAAATGTTTATTTTTTGAATAGTTCTTAAACCTCAAGCGCAGTAAGCGATGCAAAAAACAATTTTATGCGCACCTGCGTCACGCATGAGCAATGAACGTCATCCCTCTGGTGACACAACACTTGGCTACCGTAGGAGCGACAGCCCTGGGTTTTCAGTTTCACGGATGTCCGCTAAGAAAAACTGGTAGAACTAGAAATCATCTGCTGAATCAATAAAAGCAAACAAGTAAGAAATAACATTATTAATGTCCCTTTTGGCACGTTGCTTGATTGACCTTTTACAAATTTAGACTCCACAAGGAAGTAATAATTTCAAAAGCGATGAAAGCAATGAGGAGAATGCAAAATAGTTAAGAGCAACCGGTAAAGTCTACAAGTAAAATCTAAAGTGTGACGTCAGGGAATGACGTGTTAGGCTCCACCGCGTTTTTTGCTCGTGGGATTTTCAAAAAGTAATTGGAAATCAATAATGGAGGCAATTCACTGCTAGAGGGACTCATGAGCGATCACCGTTGTCACGTGATATCCGCTCTTTGTTTACTAAGATTTTCAATTGAGTTCTACGTGGAGTTTTGAGTAGGCAAAATTATTTATCTTAAAATTAATTAGACTATTTTCACAGCCTTTTCTGATTATGACTCGGTATTTACATTTAATTTGATCATTATAAAAGAAATTTATTAATTATTACAATAGTTATAGTGATTTATTTGGTGTTAATTTTATGTAATGTAGAAGAACTTTATTTATGCCTAATTTTTAATTAGATTTGTCGAACTCGAAGTAAAACGATGCTACGGCTTCCTTTATTTACATTGCCTTAATCGCTGCCACGTGACCAGTGACCTTGCTTAAATTGCCTCCATTGGTTTTCTGAGTCTGGCGTTGGCGAATTTTATAGTTTTTTTTTAATTGTAAAACCATATTTAGCAGTGAAAATATGAATATTTAATCGGTCAAAACTTCCCTACACTAAAAATTTGGCGTTTATTTGCCACCATTTTTGGTCTTACTGAACACGATTTTTGATGTTCAGTTGGTGTAAAGGGGAAAATTTTTCATTTTTGATATATTTTACATTTTTTATGTATCTGTCTACAAAAATATAGACCGTGTAATGTTTCTTTACACTTGAAATTGGTTATTTTACGTATCGAAATTTCGTGACGATTGCTCATTTCCATGAAGATGAAATAAATGAGCAATTATGTACTTTTGATACGTAAATGAGTTAACGAACATCATATGCTAAAAAAACATTCTGCTGTCTATATTTTTTACACAGATGCTTAAAAGAGTTTTAAATATATTTAAAAAAAATGAATAATTTTCAACATTTACCAACCGAAAACCAAAAATCGTGTTCAGTAACACCAAAAATGGTGGCAACTAAACGCAAACTCTTTATACAGTGTAAACATTTTGCGTTTAGTTCCGCCATTTTTTGGTGTTACTGAACACCATTTTTGTTCCTCAGTTGGTTTAAAGTTGAAAATTATTCCTTTTTAACTTTACAATTAATTTTTTAAAAGTGTGTGTCTAAAAAATACGGACAGTAGAGTTTTATTTAGCATATGATGTTTGTTAACTCATTTACGCATTAAAAGCACATTAAGATTGCTCATTTATTTCCTTTCCATAGAAATGAGCAATCATAATGAAATTTCGATACTTAACTGAGTTAACAAATTTCGCGTTCGAAGAAACATTACAAAGTCTATATTTTTCAGGCAGATACAAAAAAAAAAAAATATTAAAAAGGAATAATTTTCAACATTTACCAACCGAAAACCAAAAATCGTGTTCAGTAACACCAAAAATAGTGGCAACTAAACGCAAAATCTTTAGTGTAAACATTTTGCGTTCAGTTACAACATTTGTGGTGTTACTGAACACCATTTTTGGTCTTCAATTGGTGTGAAGTTGAAAATGATTCCTTTTCAACTTTTCAATTAATTTTTTTAAAGTGTGTGTCTAAAAAAATACAGACAGTAGAATGTTTTGTTTTCATATGATGTTTAACTTATTTACGTATCAAAAGTACATTACGATTGCTCATTTATTCCATTTTCATTGAAATGAGCAATCATAATGAAATTTCGATACTTAACTGAGTTAACAAATTTCGCGTTCTAAGAAACATTACAAAGTCTATAATTTTCAGGCAGATACAAAAAAAAAAAAAATATTAAAAAGGAATAATTTTCAACATTTACCAACCGAAAACCAAAAATCGTGTTCAGTAACACCAAAAATGGTGGCAACTAAACGCAAAATCTTTAGTGTAAACATTTTGCGTTCAGTTACAACATTTGTGGTGTTACTGAACACCATTTTTGGTCTTCAATTGGTGTGAAGTTGAAAATGATTCCTTTTCAACTTTTCAATTATTTTTTTTAAAGTGTGTGTCTAAAAAAATACAGACAGTAGAATGTTTTTTTTATATGATGTTTGTTAACTCATTTACTACATATAAAACGTACATTACGATTGCTCATTTATTCCATTTTCATAGAAATGAGCAATGATAATGAAATTTCGATACTTAACTCAGTTAACAAATTTCGTGTTCTGAGAAACATTACAAGGTCTATATTTTTTTAGACAGATACAATATATATATATATATATATATATATATATACATGTAAAACATATATTAAAAAGAATAATTTTCAACTTTTACCAACCGAAACCCAAAAAGTAGTAACACCACAAATTTTCACATGATGTTTGTTAACGCATTTACGTATCAAAAGTACATTACGATTGCTCATTTATTCCATTTTCATAGAAATGAAAAATCATAATGAAATTTCGATACTTAACTGAGTTAACAAATTTCGTGTTCTAAGAAACATTGCAAGGTCTATATCTCTTTAGACGGATACAATATATATATATATATATTAAAAAGGAATAATTTACAATTTTACACCAACCGAACACCAAAAATCGTGTTCAGTTCCAACACAAATGGTGGCAACTAAACGCAAAATTTTTACAGTGTACTTGTGGCTTAATAACCGTAGTTGAAATATGTGAAGATACAAAGAACATAAATACAGAAATGTCACGATCTGATTCCCTGGAATAAAACTGCGATCTGTAGAAGACATTGGAGAATTAAATGAAATGAGAACTGCAGTTTAAAAGAGAAGTTAGGAATTAAATTGTTTTCCGGAAATTACAACTGCTTTATGCGAGTCATTTAAACAAAACGTGTCTCGAAAAACAAAAGGTAATTAATGGAGGCAATTCAAGCAACGTCTTTGGTCACGTGGCAACGATTAAAGCAATGTAAACAAAGGAACCCGTAGCATCGCTTTACTTCGAGTTCGACAAATCTAATTAAAAACTAGGCCTAAATAAAGTTCTTCTACATTACATAAAATGAACACTAAATACATCACTATTACTATTGTAATAAATATTAAATTTCTTTTATAATGATTAAATTAACTGTAAATACTGGATTATAATCAGAAAAAGCTGTGAAAATAGTCTAATTAATTTTAAGATAACTAAATTTGCCTGGTGAACTCAATTGAAAATCTTAGTAAACAAAGAGTGGATATCACGTGAAACGATGATCGCTCAGGAGTCCCTCCAGCGGTGAATTGCCTCCATTAGCTCGAACTGTAATCTTCCCGACTGTAAAACAACGTCACACGTGAAGTATACCTTAAGCAAACGGCTTAGAGGTTAAAAAGCAATTTCATTTTTTAGGCATTTGCTCCAGTTGTTGATTTTGTTGAACATTATATACATAGCATTTAAACATTGGAATATATTTAAAAATTATATAACTTGCTTCGCTCTTCAAATAAATCGTTGAATGTCTGGTGAATGACATATATTTTAATTTTAATTAATGGTATTAAAAGTACTATTCAATAAAAATTTATTATTATCATAATTTTACACTTCGAAAATTTTCAAAATATTTTATATTCTTATTCAAACATGAAAGGAAATCAGGAAATAAATGGTTTTGTTTTGATGCTTTGAAATTTTCTTGGGAATGCTGTTGGAATCTACATTACTATGCAATTTTCCGAAAATTATAACTCCTCCATTACAGTCAATTTTGATATAAAATATGTCTATACATTTCCCACCCTAGTTCCTCAATGTTATGTAGCAAAAATGCCTTAAAAAATGATAAATTTTTAAATTGAACTTAAAAAGCTGATATCATTTAGAAATGAATTTAAACAAGCTACCATGGTAAATAATTTTCGTTAACAGAAAAATAGGATTAAAAAAAGCAACACTTATCGTTTTTAATGCATTCACTATGTAAAAACGTAATTTTAGTCAGTAGATGTATTTCAATACATGACAATGAATGGATTATACTGCATTTGAAAGTAAAATTAGTCACCGAGATATCTAGAAAATTGTTTTTGCGTGATACTTGACCCTACCTAAAGAAAAAAAAAAGCGGAAACGGAATCAGCTATTGCATGAAATATTCATGAATAACTTTTTTGGCCACTCAATAGCAGTTTCTCTTGTTTTAAGAAAAGCAAAATCATCTTTAAAAGAGCTGGTGGTTGTGAAGTTTCTGACAATTTTTTCACGTTCATAAAAAAAAAAAAAAAAAAAAAAAAAAAAAAAAAAGATGCGTTTAACTAAGGTGATAAAGTTTTACTAAAATGTATCCTAAATTTCTGTGTTTTTGGGAGGGTCAAGGGACCAATTGCCGTTTCTATACTCCTAATCATTTCAAAGAAGGTCGAGCAACGTTTCTCAGCACAGAAAGATGTTCCTGAAAGTCAGATTTCGAACATGATTTTGAATTTCAAATTCAACTTTCAGTCGCCGTATTATAGTGACTGACGAAAGTGTCTTGATCAAATCAATTTAAAATTATTATTATTAACATATCATTTTACGAGATATTTTTTATAAAACGGCATGCTAGTTACGGGCATAACTGAGAGATTTGTATAATCGAATAATTGGATATCGAGCGATTCTGATAATCGAACGTTCAGCAATAGAGGGAATGTCTTGAGTGATTTCAGAATCGAATGAACTTCTCGAGTACTATGTGTACAGATTTTGATAGTTATTTTTCATTTATTTTAAAAATGTCAGAAAACAGCTCATTTTCTTTTTCTTCTGTTCATAAAATCGAAAAATCTTTTAGTATTGAAATCACCTGAACACTAGAAAAATACCCCTTAATATTGTTTCGTTTGCCGTCATTGAGGTTCGGCTTTTTTGAGATGAAAATATTTTAAAAAGTGGATGTCATAAAAATTCTTGACACAAAATAAAGCGGGTCATTCTAAATTCTCTGTTAAATTATTTCTCTATTTCCATCAGGGAATTAGGAAAGATCCTTTTCAGCTTTATAATATTCAGCTTTATAATTGATTTTCAAATCTTCATTAAATTTAGCGACCATATTATAGAAGATTAGTAGGCAATTATGAGAAACAAACAAATGTAGGCATATAACAGTTAAGGTTGAAGGTAATTCAAGCCTACTTCATGTGCCATTTGCTTTCTAATGCTCTTTACAATTCAGGTGGTGAGAAACATAGTGGTGTACGTCAAGCGAATAATATTTTCAGATAAACGCTATGGCTTTAACGTTACGTTATTGAATAAGAAAAAACTGATGGTGCCATCTGTTGATAAAGTTTTGAAGTATTCGCTAGTTTACTGCAAATAAAAGTAGATGATATTCTATATTATGGAAAATTGAATCAACTAACATTTAAAAAAAATTTAATTTTACATCAGTATGTTGCTCCCCACTTGTGTATTTAATTATTATACAAACCATTTTGATTAGTACCTCGAATACAAAGTCCGCGAGACTTCCTAATTAAAGAAAAATAATCTAGTATCTTTGAAATGAATGCAAGAAGGAAACACTATGAAGTTATTAAGAAAACCTGAAAGAGAGATTTAAGGGCGAATGTTCCCAGACGTGACATGTGTTTGAACAATAAAATTCCAGTTTCTTTATAAAAGCTTTGGAAAGAAGAATGTAAAATTGCTATTATTTTCCTCGAACGTGCTTGGGGTAATCGTACATTTGTGTCATAATTTCATGGCGTTTAAGATTTTCGTAAAATGTTAGAAGTTTTAGTGTTAAACAAAATGAAGTGCCTATTTCTCTTGTTAAATTTTGCCGAGCAATAATTGTTCATGATTAGTTGCTTTAGATTGGCAACACACGGTGCTACAAAATTTTATCTGCAGAGGGTTTCGAGTTAGAGATGTAAGAATTTTTTTCTAGGGTTTTTTTTGCATGATTTATTGTAATTAAAATTTGCTGGGCATTGCCACTAAGTCATTGTTAAAAACTAAAACACCAACCCGTCGTTGACTCACAGCTCTGCAAAATAGCTATTTAAGAATAAAAATAAAAGAAAAGAAGAAAGAATACACAAATTTCAGGTAACGGTAGAAAAGCGAAAGTAATTAATATGACTAAAGTTTTTGAATTGAGTTTTTCGTTGTAATAAAATTTGTTTAACCATTACCACATAAAGTTACTGTTTCCAATTTTAAATTTTTTTTCATAAAAAGTCTGCTTGCTAAAACCCGCTTTATCAATGTTATATGGATCATGCTCAACTTAAAACAAATATTTAAAACATTTGAGTGGTTATAAAAATTGTTTGTGTGTGTGAAATTTCTCTTACACGAAAGCATTGATGTGTTGAAAAAAGATATGTCTTTTATGTTAGTTGTAAGCAGTTGAAGTGTATCTGAAATGAATTTTCGTTAACGTTAACTCATCGTTTGTTAACTCATCTACTAATGCTTGAGACTAAAAAATTTGATGGTGGCCAGTGGCGAGTAAACCCCAAAAAGTTAGTCGCCAATTTGACACTGTTGGTCGCCATTTAGAACCATGTTTCAAACTAATCACCCCTCCCCAACAGGGGCCTCATTTTACATACGAACATGTACCATACATATACATCAAACTACACTTTTTCACAAAATAATACAAAAGTCGCACAAATCAAGGAAACAGCGGAAACTTGCAATTTTCGTACTCGTACTTGAGAAGGTCCATTGAGACTGCAATCGCGATTTGTATGAAAGGTTTGTATTTGCGTTTGCAGCTTTAACTGGTGGCCATTATTAATGGCCAAGTGATAATAAAACACTGCAAGTCACCAATTTAGGCACCCGACACGACATTTTGCGGTCGCCCAATAAAATTTTTTACTCGCGCGACAGTGGCGAGTGGCGACCGCTAGTCTTGACCTTTACCATCTACATATCAAAAGTTCATTACCATTGCTCAATTATCCTGTTTTCATAGAAACGAGTAATCGTAATGAAGTTTCGATGCGTAACAGGGCAAACAAATTTCATGTGCTAAGAGCCATTATAGTCTATATATTTTTCAGACAAGCACATAAATTTTTTTTAAAGTACATCAAAAATTATTAATTTTCAACTTTACACCAACTGAATTCCAAAAATCGTGATCAGTAACACCAAAAATGGCGCCAACTAAACGCAAAATTTTTAGTGTAGAACCGTATTTAAAAAACAGTTTTTTTAAATAAACGTATGAGATGTGTTTTGGAATCACCAGAATGTACCAGTTACTTGATGGAAAAATGTAGATCCCAGAAAAAATGCCGCGAACGGAGCACTTCGACCCGTAAAATACTAATACCTTTAAATTATTTCCACTTTTAGCAAAATATTTTTTAATCATATGTTGTTGTTTCCAATGTGGAGGCACTCGCCTAGGCGGTATTCGCCCTTTTCCACGGGAATTGCTGGCCATTTGTGAAGGGTCACCTGATAGGTGACCAGCATTGATCCTAACACACTGCAGTCGGTTGACACGAGATGGCACCACCACAACCACGCCACCTTCCTTTTTTGACCTAAGGGTAAAGGGAAGGGAACGTCTCCACTCTCCCCTCGGAACTGCCTCGGGAATTCAGTACATGGTGGGTCTTCAGCGGCTCGGGTATCGAACCCGAGATCCTCCGATCCGAAGCTCGACATCCTAACCGATAGGCTTTTTTTATCGTATGTTTTTTTTCAACATTACATTTTAAAATATTGCACTGTAAAAAATTCTAGTTCAATCTTTCGTCAAAAAAAAAAAAAAAAAGAAAAAAGAAAAAAGATAAAAAGGTGAACTTTAGCTGCAACCAACATTTGGTACTAAAGTAGAACCATTACAATGGTTCAACTTATGCGGGTAATGTGTTCAAATGTTGCTTGCGGATAAATTTTACCCTATTTTTTCCGTTTTTTTGGTGCAAGGTTGAGCTAGATTTTTTTAGTGAACTTCGTTTTTTTTAAAGTTCCATGAAAAGTTAATAAATATAATTCCCAACTGAGACAACTATACATGTCTTTTGAAACGGAAACAGACATTTTATTTCGTCCACATGTCATGTCGTCAAAAGTTAAATGCATACTAAAATATTGCGTATAATGTGTAGGTGCAGCACGTGTACGCATGACATGGCTAAGATTTCCACGAAACTAAAACTGATGAGTCAAAATGTCAGTTGATAGATGGAAACATCATAAGAATATAAAAGAAAGCAAAAGGAAGTATTTGAGAAGTAAGTATTAAAAGACGTGACCTGTGTCGCAAAATGATCGAATCCGCCTTTAGACTCAAATGGCTGGAATACCGCCCATGAATACTGTAATCTCTTTGCCTGATAGCATAAATTACTTCCTGATTTCTAATATTTTACGGAATATTTTTATTGAACGGTAAAGATATTCCTGTCCAGAATACCGTTATGAATGATAGTCATCAAATATCGTAAGAGAAGAAGGAGGTTAGTGGACAACATGAACTCCTTTTTTTTTTAGTTCAAGTTTCTCAGTAAGTTTTTGAAGTTTTTCAGCATTGATATACACCTTCATATGCGTTTTCATGAAAATACATTTTTTAGTTCATTATATACAAAAAAAAACTTAAAAAACTTTAAACCTAAGATTTAAAATTATTTGTAATTAAAAAAAACTTTTCAGCTTTATTAATAACATTTTGAAAAAAAAAACTGCGGATGAAGAAAAGAGTGTTAGTTCCTCAGGATAGATTATTTTAAATGCATATTGTTCAATCAAAACGAAAATGTTGCATTATAATATTAAGAAAACCCCTTTTGTCTCTCTTTTTAAATAAAAAAGGTTTGTTTTTATTTACCTGTTATTCCCTTATTACCTTAACATTCATAAGCCCATATAAATAAGTTTCGAAAACCACGTTTCATTTTGTAGTTATTAAAAGTAATAAAAAATTAAAATCTTGCTAAAAAATATTTTAAGAGTTTCTATCGAATCGTATACAAATGATGATAAAACCTTTTTTGAGGTGGATACTTGCTTAAGCTTCTGTGATAATATAATTGAATGTTTTCTTTTTCATTTTAGTAAATAAAATTAAGTGTTAAATTTCAAGCTTATCATAAAATATTTCAAAGCGATTTTTTCTGGTCAATTTAAACATCCGTCGTTATTATTTCATTTGTTAACTTATTTATGAAAATGAATTTATCTATTTAGCAGAGAAGAAAAAAAAATGCAAAGAATTTACGAGATTGTTGTACGATGTGCTAAAATAAATAGAAACAGAGTTTATGAGATGTAAAAAATATGTATCGACCAGTACATTTCTTTCCTAAGAAATTTTGAGGAAATAATTTAATGCGAGAATAAATTGTAAAAGAAATGAATATATTCTTATTTTTTTGTATTTCAAGAAATCGAATCAGAAATAGCAAAAAATCTGTAGAATAACATATAATTTTATTATTCATTGATTGATTCAACGCTTTGAATAAATTTCAGAGACCTGGAAATTTTAAACGTTTTGTGTTTTTTTACAAAATGAAGAGCAAAAACAATGTATTTCTGATACAGATAATTATTGAAAGGTAGATCTTTCTGTTTTACTTTTAATACTTAAAATTAACTTATTTAATTACTTTTTTTGTCCTGTGGACAGAAGTAAAAAAGAAAGAGGAATTTTCTTCCTGCAAAGTAAAAAATAGTATCGATTTTTAATATATTCAATATCAAGTGCATTATACAGTATTGTATAAAAACTTTTCTTACCGTGTTTATTTATTTATTTATTTATTCAGTTTTGAAATATTATATTGGGTTATTTTGTGTTGTTCAAATCAAAATTTTATTTTTCCTGCATTTGTATACATCTATGTATTGAAACAAAGTGTGTGAATTCAAGGTTAACCCATGAAAAAAATGATTTCCATTTGGAATTTACTAAAACATAACATCTGCCAGTTTGAGGAAATGAATTTGATACCATTTTAATTACAATTTATTACAATTTTACATAAAAAATGAATTTAATTTTGATCGTTAATAAGGTGTATTTCAAATAACTGGCAAACAAATCTAAGTAATAACTAATGGTTGGACCCATAGGTTGGTATATTACAGGAAAGTAGGCTTGAATGATTCTGGAAGAATTTCGTGTTAAATACGTCTCGTGTACTCGAAAGATAGAAAGTTTTAAGTTTTTAAGAAATGTAAAAAGCTATCTTCAAGTAAAAAGTTTAATTTTTAGATTTTGCTTTCTAATCATTGTAAAAAACAGTATAATCAATTTAAAGAACTCTAGCTCTTGCACTGGGTTTACTGAAGGAACTTTCGAATTGTACAATAGTTTTGCGTCTTGCAATAATTAATTGCAAATTCTAACATGCTGCATTAGTTCATTAATTTTTCTTTTCGTTTCATTTATTTCTTCTATTTCTTTTTTTTTTTTGTAAACTTAGAGACTTTTACCGGAACGGCAGCGATATGTTTGTTTTTTGTTACCCATAACTATACTAAAACTTCAAGGATAAATTAATGACACTGCAGCAATGAAATACATGTATGCAAAAGAGTGTGCTTTTATTTGTATTAACTTTCTCTATTCGGTCTTTTTCTTTCTAACTAGTGCGCATGCTCCGGACTAGACGTTTTCCCCCCGCGAATGAAACCATCGTTCAGCGGCAGAAAAGTACGAGTTCTGATGAGAAGCTGGTGTGGAAGGTGAAATTCGTTCACTCGTTTCTTGTAAACTTATTCCTAGCAAGTCGGAGCGGGCAAGGATTTGCTGCTAAAATATATTTAGTACTGAAATAATTCACATAATCCATTTCATTCTAATTTTATTGGGATTCAGATGGAAGTGAGAAATTAGTTTGTTTTTAATCAGTTTCATAATTTGATTTGTAAGTCATCGGATTCGGAAATTTGCTCTGTGACAGAGGATTGTTCCCCTACAATTTAAAATTGAATTGAAATATTGATACCTTCGCTGTGATTTACTTCGTTATCTCAAATACAGTTAAGAAGGAATTTTATATAGTTCAGAGCGTTAAGAATATTGGATGGACTGAGAAGGAATTATTTGGAATAATTGCCTGCATTTTGAATTAAGACGTGTAGAGTATTGGCTAAGTATTGGTATTTAAAATAAAAGGTATGTATTTGAGTTGACTTTCTCATCGAATTTCGTATTTAGGTTTTAATTGATTTTTAGAAATTAAAAACAAAATTCCTGAAATATTTGCGATTTATGATGATACAAAAATGAATTATTTTTATTATTCCTTTATTTAATTAGTTTAAATTTGGTAATTTTGTTTGAACTTTTTGTTCTCTTACGTAAAAACTCAAATAAATTAAGAGTGCTATACGAATTAATACAAATTAATAATTAAAATTCAGTATTTTAGTATATGGCAACTTAACAAAAGCTTCAAATCAGTTTATTCACTTCAAAAATAAATCTTAATAAGTCTTTTATTTGTTTCATTGTATGCGTTTATCTGAAAATCTATGATATTGTATTATGAACCATTATTTTAAAACGTATTTATATTTTGAGTATCTTTTTTTTTTCATCCGCAGTATGAAAAATATTAATAATAATAACATATAAATAAAAAGTAAGATTTATAATGACAAAAAAATTAAATAAAATAAAATGAAAGAATAGTGAAAATATAATGCTAAAAAATAATAAATAACTTCTTAAATAAATAAAATAATAAATGAATAAATAATAATTATAATAAAAGGTACTGGATTTTCAAAAACTTTTTGCTTTTCATTTTGACGTATTTATATGTTTTATAGGAATTTCAACTCGGTGTCACCATTTTGAAAATGTATGTGTATGTTTGTATAAGTGTAAACATTTTCCATTGAAGGTTCTCTAATTTGAAAAGTAATGTCGTCTTGTGCTACAGCCGGTAGAGCAGATGGCTGCCAGCCATGGGCCTAGATTTAAGTCCCGGTAAAGACATGGATGTTATTATTCGGGGAATTACTTTTCCAATCAGGTCCAATTGCCCAGATCTCAACTTAAGTCCCAAGCCCCCACCCCGCCCCCCTGCGAATCACAAGCCACTTTGTGCTTGACTTGTTTTAGTAAATATAAAAGCAGGGAATATGTCGTAGCTTTGAGAACGACTAAAGTATCAAAGTACCTAAAAGTAATAATAATAATAATAAAAAGTATGGTACTGAATGTGGTACATGTATTAATATTTGATAATAATTGGTGCCGGGCAGGTCTCGAAAAATCTTTAAAATGTTACATGCCAGAACAAAATTTTGACATGCCCAGAAGTTGTTTTATTACATATTAATAAAAGCATTTGAATTTGTCGCATAGCATTAATCAGACAAAGAATTAAATTAGCAACTTTATATCTGAGACAAGAGTTATTTTAACGTTAATCTAAATCATTAAAAAATTACATTACAAATACAGGGTGAGTAGCCACATTTTAGTTCAAAAAGTAAGCACTTATAAGCACTTTGTAAGCACATTTTCAGAAAAAAATAAGCACATGTTTAAGTACACATATAATTAAGAGGCATATTATTGCATAATTAAGAGGGAAAACACGACTTGACAAAATTATATACTTCTAACAGAAATAGCTAACAAAAATGAGAAGACAGGCTTTGCACTACATAAGGAAAACAAATAAGTTTTATTTAACAGATGCATTGCTTATAGAGCCGGTTTGATTGTAGTATTAACTAAAAAACACTGATCAAAAACATACAATAAAGTAACAAATTGCAGTTATTGCAGGTATTATTCTGATAATCTAGCAAAAAGATACAATAAAGTAATAAATTGCAGTTATTGAAAGTAATATTCCGATAATCTAACTTAATATAATGAATATATATATATATATATTCTTTATTGGGGGAGGGCAGTTTTTTATTTCAACTGAACTTTGTGCAATTTTTTTTCGGGGGGGGGGGGGGGATAATGTAATTTTCTGAGTAACATCATATGTGGCACTGCTGAGAATTTTTTAAATCTTAGGTTTTTTTTTTTTTTTTAAATTTAGATCCCCCTTCCATCAATATTTAGTGATTTATTGATAATATAACTTTATTTTCTCAGGATGCATATTGTCTTTTGTTGATAAAAATTATTAAAAGAAAATTCAAATCACTCAGGGGGGGGGGGGGACACGGCCTACTATGACCCCCCTTGTTGCGCCACTGCAATATCATGTACAGTACCATGCTTGCCAACCTTGGAGGAGGAAAAACAGGAGATTTTTTTCAATGACCCCCCCCCCCCCACACACAAAATGAACAATTAAACTGACTTACAAATAAAAAAAAAAATTTAATGTTCATTACAGCAGTATTTGATAAAATTTTATCATCAAATGTTTGATCGAAACATTTTCCAGCAAAACTATTTTTTATGAGCAATAGGATGTTCTCTAGATTTTCATTTGACAGCATTGGACAAAACTTGGTTTCACGTTACAGAAAATGCATTACTGTGCGGAATGCACAAAATCCCAAGAATTACATTTAGTTAGATTTTACAAAGCCAGTTCTCCCAAATACTTACTAGCTTACATCTACACCATAACAATTCAAGCAAAATATCACGACCACGTCTGGTGTGCACTTAAGAAATAAATTATCCCAATTTTTTTTTTAATTTAGCCGTTTTTTAGTTATATATTGAATAAAAATAGGAAGAAATGTTTTATCTATTTTGTAACAATACATAATGACTCCCAAAAAAGAAAAAACCCAAACCCTAAATTAAAGAAAGAAAAAATTTTAATTCCATGCAAAAAATATTTTTTAAACAATATTATAATACGGATGCAATATTAATAGTTATAACTAACTAATAGAATCACTAAAATTTTTTAAAAAGGCTAAAATTTTTCACTGAAATTTCGAGTGGGTGTGGCAAAATGAGAAGTACAAATCCTCTACTACAGAGGCTAAATCGTAAAAAATAATAAAAATAATGGTAAACCAGAAGTTATTGATGTCCAAGAGATGGAATGAGGTAGTACACAAGAACTAGGGACTTTTATCGAAGTGGATGCAATCGGATTTCAAAAAAAAAATCGGGACTGACCCTTGAAAGCATATGACAGACAAAATGCGAAGTTTTACTGCTTATTTGTAAAAGTTTCGTAAAGCAAGTATCTACGCATGCTACTTCTAGATTTTCTCATTTAAAGAAGAAAAAAAATTCCAAAATTACAAATATTCGCTGAACCGAAATTTTGACTTTTCAAAAATACCAAAAATACGGAATTTCGGCAAAATCACATGAAAACTACTCGGCGAGTAACTACGATTACGAGCACCGTCTATTGAGCAAAAGAATATTGAAGTTTCATTGATTTATTTTAAAGCGAAAATTACAAAAAAAGAGAGAAAATTGTGTTAAACGGGAGATCGGGGAGACAGACGCAAAAAACGGGAGTCTCCTGTTAAAAACAGTGGACTTGGCAAGTCTGCAGTACCAAACCTCAAATTTGGCAAACTCAGCACCAACGCTATGCAGAATTTTGGAACACGACCAAACATGGCGGTTTTACAGAACCAAAAATGGCGGATTCTCGGAAGCATCGGCGTTGACGCAAGTTTTTTTACGCCAAATTTGCAATATTTTCTTCACTCATAGACAAATGTTTTTACTTTTTGACTATGAATGGCGATCTGGGCCAGCTGGTTTAGCAATCGGTACGCCATTTTATGCATCCGATGAGTAAACTAACGTTCGATTTCTGCTAGGGGGGAAACTAAACATTTTAAGGAAAAGTAAGCACTTATAAGGGCCCTTACATTTTATTTTCAAATATAAGCACTTGTAAGCTCCGCTACGCACCCTGAATAAATATTCCATAATAAGTCTTTGCGAGTCAAAATTAGCAAAATTAAAATTGTGTTACCAATTTTATTGTTGACATGTATGTCCATCCACATGTCAATTTTGAGATCCGGTAGGATGCGGTGATTTTTCAATAAAATACGAAATAATAAAGTTTCAGAAAGAAATATTTAATTAAAAAATTACATGTCCGGCCGGGCATGTGAAGGTAGAAAATTCATGCCCAGGGCATGTCGGGCAATATAATGAGCTCTGGCGCCGGGTTCAGCTTTTTGGGTTAACTACTAATGGGGTGGCGTAATTGAATGTTTTCTTATTAAGCATTACAGCTGTATCTCAAGAAATTATTAAAAAAAAGAAAAAAAAATGATATTTATATATGTAAAATCACCCTGGTAAGTACTAGTGTTGATTAGTATTCTGGTGCCAATCGTATCAGAAAGGGAAGCGCAATTTCTCGGCAATTAACCACAGACCAACTTAAAGAGTCTAATAATCGGCTTCAACTTGACTCTCTCTTGGTGTACACCCGTAAAATTCAGTTACGAAGCTCCTAGCAGCAAACTCGTATTATACATTTGTAGGAGCATATATATACTTAGTATCGCATTTATGTAAAGTAAAAGAAATTGGAAAATGTTACTTAAAACTATAGCAATCAGTTTTAGATATATACAAAAATATGCTGTTTGTATACGAAGATATGCTTGACAAAAAATATATATTTGTATGGGTATATTCACGGTTAAGGTTGCATTAGACTAAGAAAAGTTAAGTTGAGTAATAGTAAAACCCAACTGTCACAAAAATCAGAATTGGAATGGAGAATAAATGATACAACGAAGTAAACAAAGAAAATTGCAAAAATATGCATAAAAATCATAACAATAAAATCATAAGAATAAAACATTAAAAACTTCAGTCCCACTAACATCAATTAAGGTACAAATGTTTCCAAATGGAAGGATATAGCCAATACGTAAAAGTTTAAGTCTGGGCATCTGAATCAATGTTGAAACATTCTCCACAATGCAATTTTATTTTTCCCCCCATTAATATAACCAGACCATAAAATAGAAAGATATGAGAGTTAAAGTAATTAATTAAAAGTTTCTGCCTATCAACTTAAAACACAACTGCTTTCAAATGGAAGAACCTAGTGAATACTCAAAAGCTTAAGTGTGAAATTAAAAACTAAGAATCTAAATAAATGTTGAAGACATTCTCCACAATACAATTTTATTTTATCCGCCATTAATATAACCAGACCATAAAATATAATGATATAGGATGCGTGATTGAAAATAATTAGTTAAAAGTTTCTGCCCATTAACATCAAAGTACAAATGCTTTCAAATGGAGGAACATACTCAAAAGTTTAAGTGTGAAATTAAAACCTAGGCATCTAAATCAATGTTGAAAGCATTCTCCACAATGCAATTTTATTTTATTAATATATTCAGACCATAAAATATCATGATAGGGGATACATGATTGAAATAAATTAGTTAAAAGTTTCTGCCCGTTAACATCAAAGTACAAATGCTTTCAAATGGAGGAACATAGTCAATACTTAAAAGTTTAAGTGTGAAATTAAAAACTAGGCATCTAAATCAATGTTGAAGACATTCTCCACAATGCGATTTTATTTTTTCCGCCATTAATATAATTAGGAATAAAATATCATGATATGGGATGTATGATTGAAATAAATTAGTTAAAAGCTTCTGCCCATTAACATCAAAGTACAAATGCTTTCAAATGTTAGAACATAGTCAATACTTAAAAGTTAGTGTGAAGTTCAAAACTGGGCAACTAATTGAATATTGAAAACATTCTCCACAATGTAATTTTAATCTTTCTCCCGTTAATAAAAATAATCCATAAAGCAGAACATGCACTAAGACTCTATGAAAAGCAATTTCTTCATTTTGGAGAAGGCATTTTGTCTTTATTGTGTCGTGACTTTTCTTTATTCTTTGTATAATCACATTCCCCTTATTATTTCGGAGATTCCGAAGATAATTGCAACGAGGCACGAAAATGGTTCGCTATTATACTTAATCATTTCCGCCGTGGTTCGACTCTGAAAAAGTTCTGGGGAGTACTTTTACTTTCCTGGCTTGTTGCTCTTTGATTTCAACGAAAATCAAAGACTTTTCTGAATTTGATGGAAAGGCAGAGATGAAAGATTTTTGGGGGGGCAGCAGTACCACTTTTCAAATTTTCTTTCGTTTAGCAATCAGATGAAAAATAATGCATGCATTTAATTCCAATAATGATCAGAAATGAAATTTGAAAGTAGAACCTCATTGTGATCATCCATTAATTTAAAATTAAAAAAAAAAAATCAACTTTTTCAATTTTTAAATTGTTTATAACTTTTTCAATTATATCTTTTTTCAAAAAAAAAAAAAAAAAATTTCTTTATAATTCTTCCGAAGCATTCTAGAATAAAAGTTAGCATGGAATTAACTATCTGAAACTTAGTTGAATTTTAATATATTTTTTTCACTAAAATCTCGGAAAAAAGGACTAAAAATCCAAAAATTCATATTTAATAATTAAATCAAAACAAACTACAAACTATAAAGTCAAATCCATGCTAATATTTGTTAATCATACTCCGTGGAATGCACGTAATAAGTTTCAAAGCTTTATCTTTACCTGAACAAATGCCTTAGGGATTTTACCACACCACATTGGTTAGAAATACAAAGCAGAGAAAAATGTGTTTAAAGATTTTAGGGTATAGGTCAACTGCACTGCTATATGGGCGAGGCGTCCCAACTGCACTGCTGTGACTTATCTCTATGTCCGAGCTGCACTGGCATGCCTCCGAAAAAAAATGTCCGAATTGCACCGGAAGTTCCCCCCTTCGATGTTATAAAATATCCGGAAAAGCCAGTTCGTGCTTTTTTCGTAAAAGTTAAAAAAATAAGAAACCAGAAGGATATTTTAAATGCATTGTAAAAATATTGCTCAAGAATCAGAAATAAGTTAAATAAGTATTAAACTTAATTTTGCTAACCCTTTGAAACTACTTTTAAACATAATATTTAAAGTCGGCACAAAATTATAACAGTCTAATTGCCATTATACCATGAGTTACTTTAGACTTTTTTTTTAGGAACTGCTGCAAATAGATACTATTCGTCATTTATATTTGTAATTGACTAGAAAAGATTCTATTTATCATAATTTTGCACCAACTTTTTTGACTGCATCAACATAATTTTGCACCAAATTTAGAGATTTTATTGTTCGGCGGCCGAATATTCGGCTTCGGTCTGAGAGAAAAGGTCGAATATTCCGTATTCGGCTAATTGAGCCAAATCGCTATTCGTTACATCCCTATTTATAACATGCAAATGTATTAACTACATTCGTTTTTATTGTAAAACAGATTAACGATTTTTTTATTTATTTTGTTTAATCTAATACATTGTTTAATTAAGATACTTGATTGGTTCGTATAGCAACTGATATTATTTTAATAATCCATCCATCTAAATGTGAATCGCATATTTGAAATGTTTGGGGTAAAAAAGGAGTGAAATAAAATACCTTTGTACAATAAAGTTTTAATAACAAGAGTATCATTTATGGGTAAAAGTTAAAAAAGAAAACTTATGTTTTTGTTACTCTAAAACTTTTCTTAAACGTAACCTTCTTACTGCTTACTCTTAAGCGTAACTTTCGAGAATATAATCATATATTAATTAAACGAAGCCACAATCGTGATGAAGCAAAGCTTAGTAAAGGTGGCCCAAGATGGCGGATGATCCGTCTTATCTACGGACACAGCAGTGCAGATCGACCATTGATAAAATATCGGGGAGTGCAGTTTACCCCTTTTTTGATTGACAGGTATTATGGGGAGTGCAGTTGACCCTCGTCCAGGTTTTAAATGCAGAATAAATGCAGCTAAAGCCATTAAAAAAACTGGAATTTGTTCGTATTAGCCGTTATTCGTAACAACCGTGAATAAGTAAAATGGTGTAAAAAAGGGAGTATTAGAAATACATGTTTTTATTTTTAAAATAATTACTACTATTTAAGAATGATTCGAAGATAGAGAGCTTGATTCCTGAGCAGACTGACCTGTCCGGAAATCAACATGTGCATGAGCTTTATTCTCTACTCAGAAAAATTCAACGTATGATTCAAAATACGTACTTGGTGGTTTACAATGACACAAAATAACCAGCAATTTGTGCAAAAAAAAAAAAATATAATTATATACAATTAAGAAAATTTTTCGTGAAGACATCAGAAATTTTGTTCGTCTTAGCCGAAATTTGTATTTTTTAGCTTTCGTAATATGCGTGAAATACGCATATAAATAGTAAACCAAACTTAATGAACAAAATGGTCGTTTTAGCCGTAATTTCGTATTAACCGTGCTCGTATTAAGAAAGTTCAACAGTATATACTAAAATTCAATGTTAAAAAGTGCTTGCAGACATTGATAATACACTACAAATGTCAATTTCAGAGCAAATTAATTGGAATTGAAAAGAAACGATTTTATAAAAAATATAATTTCATGTTAATTATTAATTCACGTTAATTATAATCACGAGCATTAAAATGCAGACATATGTTTCGGGATTGCTTGGAATCCCTTTTTCAATGTGACAGGGAGCTTCTTATAAACGATTTTATATTTGCCAAACAGACATTTAAATACTTTTGCAACATTTTCAGAGCGTTGTTTTCCAACTTAATGTCTTAAAAAATGCATATTTGTGTCTTAAAAAAAAAGACAGCAAACGAGAGATTTAAATAACAATTTTAAAATTTTGAATAAAAGAATGTAAGTGCTTTAAATGAAATACTTTTTTAATTTATCTTCAAGTGTATCTAAAAATGCAGCTGTAAAGAATAATAAATTTCTTGAGTAACTTAAATAACATTCAATATTACTAACTAAAATGGATACACGAAATTATCGAGTAAAAATTAAAAAAAAAAAGGTGATGCGTCATTTAAAAATTAACGCATTTTTTAATATTAATTTTTTGCTTGAGGAAAATAAATTTATTATTATTATTATTATTATTATCATTATTATTATTATTATTATCATTATTATTATTATTAGTAGTAGTAGTAGTAAGTAGTTAAAATCTTTTAGAAGGGAAAAGTTGCTGCAGCAATCTTTTTTTGTAAAGAAACGTGCAATGCTTGATTTATTATCACTACTTAAAAAATACCATTACATTTTGTTTCAGTAGGTTGCTACGATATTCTACAAAGAGACGATGAAGAATGGATGAAGTAAAAGAATGTATGATTTCGGAAGTCATTCTTCAGGTTTCTTCAAAAGGTAAATCATTTCCGTTTTTTTGCTCAACTAAAGGATATCATTAGCGATTAACAAATGTTAAGCCCATATGTGGACGATTTATATAGTGCTAGGGTAGAGCAAAAATCGTACGTTACTTTTTTTTCGAAATTATTTTTGGCTTTGGGCAGAAGAGTTGGACTTTAAATATTTTAGTTTACATATTTTTGGTTCCTCTAATGATACCCATTCATATCTTCCGGTACCCCAAGCGCCTGAAAAGCAATTGAAAAATTTAAAATGTTATGAAATTTAATGAACATTTGCTTTTCGAAATTACTTTGGCACATCGTGGAATCATTGCGTGATAAGTACAGTAGTTTATACATTTTTTAAAATTGCAATGAATTCATATCTTTCCAAAACATGTGAAAATTTCACATATCTATGAAAATGTGAAAAATTGAAATGTTCATAAATTTTGAAAAAATTATTCCGCTTATAATTCTTTCCTGTAAAATCGAATATTTCACTCATTTTTTTAAAATTTGTAACTGTTATTTCTATATTTGTATAAAAACCGGTTTTTAGCACCAGTTTAAATGCCAGAAACTGGAAACATTTTGTATGTATGCAATAGTATGTTCAAAAGACAGCTTATGCATCCCGCGTCGATTCTTTTATACATTTATCATTTTAACTTTTCCCTTTTTTTAATGAAACTATTATTATTATTTTCCTTTTAGATGGAAATTTTTTCAGTCGCTATGACATTAATCTTTCTGGTTTTATCATGCGCTCGCACAAGTGAAATTTGCACCTTCAACCGGCTTTGCACATGCAGAAAGTCTCATCATGAAATCATTTGTCGAGGAGTTCCTTTCATGACATTTCCATCCTTACCACTTGAAGACATCTACCAGGTAAAGCTTCTTTCGTTCGAAAATAATAGAGTTAAAATTATTTGATTGTTATAAAATATGATTTTTCTTTTAATTTTGTCGTTGTTGTTGCTAATACCCCTTGTGGGGGGGGGGGGGGGGGGGAATCCTCTGCTCGCAAAGCGACCAGGAATTAAGGCAGACTAGGCAGCGCCTTCCGTTTATTATTGAGCTCTGCTGAGGGTGGAAGCACAACTTCGCTCAGAAGGGTCACCCAATATTGACAAGCTTCCAGATGAGAGATCGTCACTTGGGGGTTGGCACCACCAGAGGTATCATTTTACTTGGAAAACATTGGGGCCACGACGGATTTTACGTCCGCCAGCTCCCTTTACCAGGCGGTACCTATATGGTACCAGAGCAACCAGCCATGAGAGGTTGACATTGTTGCTTTGTTCTGCCGGAGCAGAGTCTCTACCGACTCTGCGGGAATTTTAAATTTTACAGCATGCACTTGCTGTACCCCACAAAATATCATACGGAACCGATAGAACGAAATACCGATTTACGTATCACAAAAAGTGAATCAGAAATCCTTGAAGACTGTTTACAATTTTGGTTATCATCTTGATGTTATCGTGTTACTGAAGCTGGACTCATGGGCTACTGTAGTCCAACTTTCAGGAGTTAGTACTTGGCCACGCCTCGTTTTAGAAGAGTCCATGTTAATGAAGGTGCTTCAGGTAAGACAAAAAGTAAGAATTGAAGAGGAAAATAAAGGTTGGCAATGAAAATATCACAAAGCCAACAATTCTTCCTTACCTATAGAAAACGTAAGACATAGAGAAGAAAATTTGTGATACTTTCTAGAAAATTTTTTCATCAGAAGCCGTTTGAATAAAAATCATCTATTTCATTATTAATGTAACTTGATATTTCAGGACACATCAATGAAGGGGAGAAGTGGTAGGGCCAATCTTTCTTTTAAGAGTTTCAATGTGTTGAACTGAAAAATTTCAGATTTCAGATGAGAAGTAGATGACAAGAGATCACCTTTTCTTCCTTCTCCTGAAATACACACATTTAATAAAATTGCAACTTTTAAAAAATTTTCATAAAACTGTTAAACGAATAAATGTGTAATAATTTACATGTATACCAACCAGGGATGCTGAATTTGAAATCTGAAAATACGGGGCAGCAGGTGTGTACTGCTTGGGGGTTGTTCGGATACTGGGTATCCGGTATACAACGTTTAAATATCTCACAATAACGAAAAATGGATTTGCCACATTTTCAAAACAAAAGCTAAATGATTTTCTGCCCAATACCCATGGTAGAAAGCTTGCAAATGTAGGATTTTCTTTTTCATTACATGTGATAAAAAAATAAATAAATTCATATTGTCAAATTGTCGTGAAAGTCTTAAATGTGGCAAACTGCCTTCCTTCTTACCTGACCGATTTTACGATAATAATATCGTTGCCAAATACGTCACACATGTCTGACAGGCGCCAACTTATGCGAGGAGGTTATATTTACCGGATCAATGATGAATTTTTTAAAATTTGTATTGCGATATTTTCCCACTACACCGTTAGAAATGTCATCATGAAATTACGGTTAAATAGCCGGCAGCAGCCTGTTCATCTAATTCACCGTTAAATTTACCGTTTCGAACATTTTTCTATCTTTACGGGACCTAAACCATTTCCAATCAGCTTCGTTAAAAAGCCGTAAATACAAAAGTTTACGGTTTTATAACAATTTAAAAATGATTTTAAAACTAAATTTTTACCGTTTTTGAACCATTTCGAGGCGTAGAAACCGTAAACGAAGAGTGCGGGAATCGAACCCGAGTGTATGGTATACAAGCCTCGTGCTCTAGTTATTCGGCCGTCTACACCACGTAAAGCGGCCATTTATTTATCAATAAATCTTCTTTTACAACAGGCAAACTGCCTTAAAATTGAGATTTCAGTTTTTTATTGGATCCAAAGTCACTTTTGGTCTAAATTTACTGTCTATTGACAAAAATCATTTTATTAAAAATCCTGCAAAAATTAAAATACGAACAAGCTTCAGCAACTCAAATTATGGGTTCGCTCATTCGCAAAAATTTCGAGAATCCGATGTCTCCAATTTTTGATTTACGTGTGTATGTCTTTCTATTTAGTAACCACTGCTTAAGCCACTTTGTTTTCTTCTTTTTTATATACACATGCAGATTTGAACTCATAAATCTTTGTTCATATTTTAACAACAACATACGACAGTAAGGTCCTACAAGCAAGATGGATGCCCGATTCCTTTTGGCTACGAGGTCTTGTAGCGCTTGTGAATTACGGTTAGTTAAACGTTCTTTAGGAGAAACAGAGAATAAACGATTTTTTTTCCCAATCAGCGGTTTGAGTACCATCTTTTTAATGGTTATTCAATTGTTGTAATTAAATACGATAAAATAACAATCAAATAAATGGTTATATTACTATTTTCTTACGGAAATTTTTAACAGTGTACTTTCTCAAGTGCTTTTATTAGAAATATTACGTTCCAAGTAAGTTCCTATCTTTTGATACATTTTACATTTTACAATGCATATCATGGTGCATTTCTTGGACTTTGAATACTTTTTATTTTACTAATTTTTATATACGGGTGGTTGTAATTAAGCTTCCCCTATTTAGAACATCTTGTAGCTGATACCGTACAGTGGATTGACACCAAAATTGGTACTATATGGACTATGCGCTCAAGGAACTAAAAAAAAACAAGAAGTTCCGTCTAGAACTATACGAGCCTACTTTCCCGTATACACCAAATTCAAATTTATAATCTAGCTCTTTCTCCTTTAGCTTTAGTTCTTAATTATTTCAAATATACCTTTTTCAACGGATAATACATATTCATTCACTCATTCATTCTTTCCTTTATTCAGCCATTCATTCATTCATTCATTCGTTTACGCATTCATGTCTTTATTCATTTATTTACTCATTCATATATTTATTCACTCATTTATTCATTCTTTTCCTCATTCATTTATTCATTGGTTCATTCTTTTCCTCATTCATTTATTCATTGATTCATTCTTTCGCTCCTTCATTTATTCATTAATTCATGCTTTCACTCATTCATTTATTCATTGAGAAATATCCTTAAAAATCTCGATAAAAATTTTTTATAGGAAAATAGGCTCGTTAGTTCTGGGTGAACTTTCTATTTGCACATGTTCTACGTTATAAGAGCTTTCCGATAAAGTTTGTTCCAAGCAAATCGGTCCGTTAGGTCAGGATTTATATAGGATTGAAATTTCCCCGTAAGCGCTATGTTAATTTTTTGAACTGTTCAAAAATGAACAAAAACTGTTCAAATTGATATTTCACGCCAAAAGATTCTTCCAGTAAGCTTGTTCATTGGAACATGGATCTGGTACCCAGAGTTTACATAATTTGCTTCATTTTCGCCCATAGGCGCCAATGTTAAATTTTTTCGAACTGTTCAAAATTGAACGAAAAATTGTTCAAATCAAAAAGTAAAATATGGAGATGAGATGTCCTCGCTGTGATCTTTCGAATGCGAAAAGAATTTTTTGAATCGGACTATTCGTTCAAAAGTTATTAGGGGGGGACAGACCGACAGACCGACAGACACAGATTTCCCCCCCCCCCCCATCTCAAAACCCTACTTTCAAATTTTTTATTTTTCAATCTTTATTTAATTACTTCACTTTTTTTTTGACTTTTCGTTATTTTTAACGATATTTTTACGATGCATTAAGCCTTCTTTCATACTTTATTATTATTTTTTTTACTTTTACGGGAAAGTAGGCTAAAAAGAAGAAGAAAAGTTTCAAAAATGGCCGCTAGGGGCGCTGTGTAGCCTTTTAACGAGATTTTAACTTAGGAAATGACCAATACGGAATAAAAATAATAATATCAACATTTGTTGACCTTTTATACCGAAAATTTCACCTCGTCTCACTTGCATGTATTCGCATGTAAGCACATATCCCTTGATTATGTTAATACTAAAGCGATGGGTGTCCATGCTTTTTGCGAATTTCGTAATGCGTTTTTCGTTTCACTAAATGTTGCTATTATCATTTTTATTTCGAATTGCTCATTTCCTATGTTAAAGTCCCGTTATGAGGCTGCGCAGCGTCCCTAGCGGCCATTTTTAGAACTATTTCTTTTCACGATTCCTTGAGTGCACCTCGTGTATAGTCTACATATCAATTTTGGATTCAGTCCGCTCAAAAATTTCCGCTGTAACATGCTCCAAATAGCGGTTGTAATTAGGTTGTATAGTCCAAATATGGTTGTAATTAGGTTCAATTACAATCATCCTATAGACATGACGTTTTATCATAAATATTTTTGAAATCATAACACTGTATTATGAACAGATTTTATATTTTTCGCCACTTTCTTTTGCGAAGAGTTTAACAATTTCCTTTTGTTTTAATTACACGGCTTGTGATTAACATAATCACATTGTCTTCCGTAGGGTAATGCACACAAAGCACCTTTCGTATTGAACTGCATGCTGTATTAAGCAGCATAGGTTATTCTAATCATAAATTGCTTGCCAAATATCAACCAGGTTCGAGTAATTAACATCAAATAATTATTACTGATCAAAAGATGCACCAGTTGTTTCAGATGTGGTCATAATGATAATTTATAATTGATTTAATTACGTTTGTACAACTGGGAATTGCTTTAAGGTATACTAAATTTACATTTCATTATACAATTTTGGTTACAGATGTGACTGTTTAAAGAATTTACATTTTGCACTGGCATTATGCACATTGTTGATACACACACACATATCTATTTATCTATATACAGTCGAACCTCCATTTAACGAACCTCTATTTTGCGAATTTCTCCATTTTACGGAATTTCTCCATTTTACGAATTTTCTTCTTGGCCGTAAGAATATTTAAGATTTTCCATGTAAAAAAAACCTCCAAATAACGAAGCACATTCTCTATTTAACGAAGTTTTTTTTGATAATCTAAAAAAATAAAAAATTCCACTGTATTTTTCAAGTATTTCTTTCTTTAAACACTTTTACTAAAGCTTCTGCACACTATGTGTTAAAATAAATATAAAATTTTTTTTTAGAGTAGTGAATAAGTTTAATTCCAGATTATAATGGTTATTCTTTGTTTTATCCTTTCTTAAGTGAAATAATAAAAGTAAACTGGTATAGTTATTATTACATGATATGTAGAGCTTTCATTAGTTTAAAATGAGTTCTCGTGTAGCCAAAGTATTATAAAAAATGTAAATCTCTATTTAACGAATTTCTCCATTTAACGAACTTTTTCGCTGGATTTTGCGACTTCGTTAAATAGAGGTCCGACTGTATATTAGTTTAATTTCAATTGGATGCCTAAACAGTGATGAAAGATAATGAAACAGTAATTAAAAAAATTAAAAAATGCTCTATTCGTGCGCAATTATGTAGAGCAGCGGTTCCCAAACTGTGAAGCCTCTCCATGTAGTACGCGTGCAGGTCAAAAAATGAAGAGAAGGACTGGACTGGGAAGCATTGCGTTGCTTTCTGTTCTGATGGTGCTCGGGCAATGACAGGGAAACACGGAGGAGTTTTTCGCAAAATGAAATACATTTTATATATTTTTTATATATACAGCTTTATTTTAAAAAACGCTTTTCTCTGCCTTAATAACTATCAAAAATTGTATAATTTATATTAACTAATCGCCCTAGTTTCTATAATCTATGTGTATTCTATTGTATGCAATAAAGCTATATTCGCAGTGGTACGCAAATGGTTTGCCAGAAAAATGGTGGTACGTGAAAAAAAGTTTCGGAACGCTGAAGTAGAGCTTTTTGGGTAAAAGTCTTTAATTTTATGAATAAGAACATAAAGAAAAAAAACCATCTGGGAGAGAATAAATCTCTGTATAGGCACGTTTTAAACCTTGACAAAGGAGCGCATATGTACTGGAAACTCATGCGCATGTTGTCCATCACATCATTGCAAAATATTTCAGCGTTAAGAAACAATTAGCTTTAAAAGTCCAAAAATTTCTCAAACTTTAGAAATTTAGAAGAAAGATTGCTTCAAATGAAATAATATTTTTAAATTTGTTATCTATTCTAAGAAAGATTTTTTTCCCTTTTAGGTTTCTATATTACGCTCTGGAATGGATACATTAGAAGAAAATATTCTCCAGGGTTCGAACGTGGCTTCACTGCATCTCATGCAAAACAATCTGATCTATTTATCGCCTAGAGCATTTAGTGGATTAGAAAATATCTTAAGTACACTAGATTTGAGTCAGAACAGAATCAAAGATTTTCCTATACCTTCCTTACGGTCACTCAATAATCTACAATGGCTAAGTTTGCAAGGAAACCAAATTGAAAATCTGCATAATTTCAAGTGGATCCAGATGAACAGCCATAAAGTGCTCACAAGTTTGTTTTTAGGCAACAACTATGTAACAAATATTGAAGAAGGTAATTTTGTTGATTTAATCAATCTGCATACATTAGATGTCGATGGAAATATCATCCATGACATTGGAAATCATCCGTTTCCTGTGTCACTACGATCCCTTTCTCTGGCAAATAATATTCTTAAGAAAGTGCCTTTACATGCTGTTTATTACCTAAAAAATTTAGAACATTTGTGCTTATCTGGGAACATTATTCATTCCCTTCCATGTCCTTTCCATCTTCATACAAGACGTTTACTAAAGCTGGAAATCAGCAACAATATGTTGACGCAACTGACTGATTGTGTGTTTGATGGTTCATTCGTGGTTAAAGAGTTACACATTAATTTTAACTTCATAAGGACTTTATCAGCTAGGAGCTTTCAAAGAGTTCAAGTTGAAAAACTCTTTTTGGCAAACAATCGCATAAGTGTCATACATTCTGATGCTTTTGTCGGCATAGAAACTACATTGATTACATTAGATTTAAGTTTTAACTTACTGGATCAGTTTCCATCAGCTCTTAATTATTTAAAAGCATTAGTTTACCTATCTCTCAGGAGCAATCTTTTGCACTATCTTGAGCGAGGAATTCTGCAAGGATCACGTGACACATTGGAAGTTTTGGATTTGTCCGGGAATAGGTTTCATAAGGTTCCAAAATCAGCTCTGATGCATTTAGTAAAAATTTTGCGTTTAAGTCTTCAAGATAATTACATTAAAAAAGTGTGTCATGATGATTTCCAAAGCTGGGGACGTACGATAACAACATTGAGTTTAGCGAATAACAAAATGACTTTTTTATCAAATGAAACGTTTTTACACCTTCCACAGCTTAAAGAATTAAAATTGACATTTAATAATTTAAAACATTTTTCAGACAACACATTTTTGCCTTTACAGAATAGTTTAGAAGTATTTGACTTCGGTTCTGCATGCTCAAACTGCTATGTCCTCAAAAATATGCCGTTCAGAAAATTAGTAAAACTAGAAAGACTACAGTTAGACCACAGTAACATAGACAAAATATGTCCTAAAAATTTCAAATTATTGACGAGTTTGCGTAAACTAGATTTAAGCAACAATAACATTAAGGAAATCCCATCTGACTTTTTCAATGCTACACAGTATTCAAATCTGAGTATTGTTCATTTAAACAATAACGATATAGAAATTTTAAGCAGTGGTACATTTGACAGCCTGCATCAGATAACGACGATAAGTTTGTTTAACAACAAAATTACTCACGTAGAAAACTACGTCTTTATAAATTGCCCGTATTTGCACACAGTTGTCTTGTCATGCAACAATATATCGCAAATTGCACCATCGGCTTTTTATAATTTAAGCAGACTGTCTAACATCTTTCTTCATGACAATCAGATTGAAATATTATCGTTTGATGTGTTTGAAGTAGAAACTTCACAGTTGCACATGAATCTGTCTAATAACATATTAAAAGAGTTGTTTGTTACTAACAATTCGACTCTAAAAATTCGAACGTTAGATTTGGCAAATAACCATTTATCTGTGATACCAGATGATTTTATGATCGGAGTATCTAAATATCTACTACAATTGTTCCTGTCCAACAATTTTATTGAAAGTATGTCATTTGTTTCATTAACTGTGCTTCAAGTTTTAGACTTATCATTCAACAGGCTCAAATCATTGAATAATAGCCTGTTTAATTGTTGTTCAAATCTTCAAGTTTTAAAATTAGACCACAATAATATTTCGCACATATCTGATAAAGTGTTCAATTTGATGAAGGCATTGAAAATACTTGACTTAAGCTATAATAAACTAGAATATTTATATGAAAACTTGTTTAATAAAATAAAACTGGAAAAATTAAATTTGTCACATAATATGATAGTAGAGCATGTCTTTTTTAGTATGGATGCACCAATGCAACATCTAAAGTATTTAGATATATCTTTTAACAAAATTCAAAACATATCAGATAGTTGTTTTTCAAGTTTAAAGAAAATCAAAGCCTTAAATTTGTCTTCCAACAATATATCATATTTTCATGAGAAGAGCTTCGGCTACCTTCCACACCTCTTAGAACTGGACTTATCAGGCAACCCTATCGAAAATTTTACCGGGAGTTTCTTGGAATCGTTAGATTCCTTGCAGTTGCTTCAACTTCAAGCTGAGAATCTCAAATCTGTCTCATCTATACCACTTCCACAGCTTAATGTTCTTTCGTTGGGCAACAACATTCTGCAAAACATATCCCTTATTGTATTTGAAAGATGTCCTCATCTTCGATATCTAGATTTATCTCGAAATTTATTTTCTGATGTTCCGTCGCACTTATGGATACAAACTAAGAAATTGACGACTTTGGATATATCTAATAATCCTATTGAATATTTAGATGTTAACAGTTTTTCTGGATTGGAAAAACTTCAACATTTGAATATCAGAGGATTGCTACTTAAAAGATTGGATCCAAGGATGCTTCATAGATTGAGGTAAGTACTTTATAAGAATTTCGGTAAATGGCAAAGAATTTTTATTTCAATTTTGCATTTTATTTCAATTTTGCATAAAGTTTGTAGAATATGTTAAATAATTATTATAAATAGAATTAATTGAATGTATAAAAAATGAAAAGAAAGGAAGGGAAAAAAGGGGGGGGGGGAAAGAACGATATTTTGTAAAAAAAAAATCTTGTTGAAGAAATTCAGCCATATATGAATTCAGCCCTGCATATTGCAAGCGTATGAATACACCGCAAACGTGGCATAAAAGAGCATAAAAACTACTAGATTTTTTTGCAGGCATAAAGTAGAAGAACGCTGGGGAGTTGTTCGGGTGAGAATCACCTCTTGAATTTTCTTCCTCTTGTAAATCTTGTAGTTAATTGGATAAATAGATGATTAGCTGAATAAGAAACGTTTTCTTTGAGTCAGACATTAAAAGAACCAGGAACTGGTTTTACTTAAAAAGGGCATGTTTACTTTTCTTCATATTAATAATTCTTAAAGGTCTTATACTACTACATTATCAATATATGTATTAGTTAATATTATCAACGTTTATTAATCTTTGGAATAAAAGTAGCTTAGATGTACTTTAGAAATTAACTATATTTTTTCTGTGCATCCCTAAGATTGAAAAGAATATTAAAAAAAAAATAACTTTCGTGTAAGAGCATCTTGCAAACGTTTTTTTCGCATACCTGCAATGATTGCAACTTTTTAATATAAGCAATTGATATTTACATTATTTCTTCTGATTCATTTACTTCTAATAATTTAATAACTAGTAAGTCTAGTACATGATCCTTAGGTGAAAACGAAATATTGCAAAATATTTTCAGCAAAATGTTTAAAACTGTTTAAGAATTGAGATACACCCTCTTTACTATAGAGGAAAGATTTTATAATCTAGACCCCCATTTCATGAAAGCAACCATAAATGTTTATGTTTTACGGCATTACTTTTAACAACTAGCTAACACCTCACTATTGGTTACAATTCTTTGATGACTTCAAATCATTTTATTTAAAGTATATATATATATATATATATATATATATAGGCTGTGTATGGTCACTAACCTTTGCAGATCTAGTGCACCTCCGGAAACCGGCATCCATTCTTTCGAATAGCACCACTACCGGCGGATGCCATTACCACTTGAGAATTTTAGAATTTTAACGCTCAGCTTCCCCCTAGGTAACAGCACCTGAGCGCTAAATGATGCGAAACTGCACTAGGAATTTAAATTAGCCGAGAGTATCCAAGCCAAACATACTCAAGGATTCTTTAACATGCCGCATAATCAGACGACACGGGAGTTCACGATTTTCTGAATCTTGAAAATTCACCGACTTAGGCCAGGTTTAATCCTGCGAACTTGGGCGTACGAGGCCAGTGTCTTACCACTGCGTCACCAAGCCAGCAGACCATATATACATACGATCCAGGAATCATGTTGGGAGAAAAATCGTAAGTAAAGTTCAATAAAAAGTAAAAAAAAAAAACAGTAATTGTTATTTAAAATTAACTTGTTTTACTTATTTTCCTGTCCACCCCTTTTTTTTATGTAGCTATTAAGCCTTTACAGACAGTAACAGGGAAAGAAGAAAAGTGAAAATTCTTTTCATGGAAGTGTGCAGTAAATATTCTCTTCAGAAGATTTAAATCGCAAAATACTAAATGGTAGATTCTTATTAGTAGAGCTTATTCCTGCAAAGTACGCAACTATTATTTTTACAAAGAATCGTAAAGTACATTTTAAAATTTCTAATTTTTATTAATTTATTTTTTAGTGCAAAAGCGTACGCATACGTTTGTCTATTTTCTTTTCTACTGATATGAATATATATTATATATATATATATATTAAAAAATACTATTCAAAATTACAAAGGTAGCTTGTTTTACTCATTGTTACTTTGTGCTTTTTTTAGGTTCCTTATTTCTTTTAAAACTGATTCATATGCTTCAGTTCGCTCCTTTCGCCTCAAAGATCTACTGCAACAATCACTTGCTCTTCGAAAGATATGCATCAACATTGAAGAAACAATATTGTCACATCAAGTTCAAAGAGCATTTGGTCCCAAATTGAGAGAATTGGTTATCACCGGATCTAATTTGAGAAGAATTTTACCAGATGCCTTTGCTGGTTTAGTAACTCACGAATTGACAATTCGAATCAGTAATACTGGGATACAACAATTTCCTGATGGATTGCTCCGATATTTACCAGATATACGCTATCTGACGTTGGATCTTCGACACAACCAGTTGACAACAATGAGTCCAAAAGTTCTGGCAGCTGTTACAAGAGATGGCACTGAAATAAACCAAACGCAGCACATTACAGGTATTTCCAACGTTTAAGATTTTGAATATACCTTTTTTAGCAATACTTTATGCACCATAAAATTGACTCATTTTTATAAATACAAGTATAACACTGGAGTTTATGTGCGTTGTCATTTAAAGAAGATGTATCATTCACATGCAAATAGAAAATATTCAAAAACTATGCTCCTATTAAAAAATTATTCGAAGCAAAAAAAAAAAAAAGAGGAACATTTAAAATACCATTGTAAATCACATCAAATGTTATCCCTTCAGTGCAAAAATATTCCGTAAAATTTACGGTTTTAAACCGGCAGCTGGATTGGTTGTGGAAAACCGCTAGAGTTACGAAGTAAATCCGTAATCGCGATGGTTCTTTACCGCATGGAAATAATTAAACCATAAAAAACCGTTGAGACTACGGATTTACTTTGTAACTTTTACGGTGGTCCACATCCAATCCAGTTGCCAGTTTAAAACCGAAAATTTTACGCGATTTTTTTTTTCGGTATTTCAACGGACAGTAAATAGTTATTTGGGATGTGTAACATTATAATGTTTTCTAAAAATTTTTACGCTCATTGCATTGACACAGAAATTCTCAATTTTGATTAATGTCTTTAAAAAATTAGATTTTAAAATGACCAGGCAAAAATTTATACAATAAAAATATTTAAATACATTTGACTACTCCTCTTAGGATGCACATTTGAGATTTTCGAAGACGTATTTATAGGTTTTTGTCGCTATACTATAACGCATTTAACTAAGTGACTTATTGTGACATTTCAGAAGATCTGACGAAGACATGTCTAAATATCTAGTTATTTTAAATTTTTAGCACTTTAATGTCAAAATTCTTTATTGGTTTATCATAACTTAAATGAATTGTAGGTCTGATTATTTTTTCTACTGCCAGACGGAATTGGGTTGACAAAAATAGACTGGTTATCTTGTAATATGAATTGGGATTGAATTTCGTTCTTTAATGAGAAATTCTTACATTAAAAAAAATCACGTAAAATTTTCGATCTTAAACCGGCAGCTGGGTTGTGGAAAACCATAAAAGTTACGAAGTGAATCCGTAGTCACAACGGTTTTTTTATCGTGAGGTTATTCTCACGCGGTAAGAAACAGTTGCGAATACGGATTTAGTTCGCAAATTTTATAGTTTTCCAAAACCAAACCAGCTGCCGGTTTAAAACTATAAATTTTACCTATTTTTTACATTTGTATTACCACTTTAAAATACTCCTACAAATTAAAAATAAATTTAGGTTGATTGGACTACCCACTGTCTTCTTCTATCTTATTTTCCCCCCTCATTGGTTATGTTAGACATCTGTTGTCCTTATTGCTTGATATTAGAAATGAAATAAAAAATTTAAAAGAAACATAAAATGATAGCCAACATTTACAGGTGGAGTGCTGCTGGAGGATAATCCATGGAACTGTAGCTGCGATCTTTTGTGGCTAGGCCAGTGGCTCAACAGGTGGCTGCGTGAAACTTTTCATGCTCATGTGCTGAACGTTGAAGCTGCCCTTTATGTCAATATTGTCTCAAAGAAAGCTAAATGTTCCACAAAAAGGTCAAATGTCAGTTTGGCTATAATGGAGCTGAAGAGATCGGACGTGCAATGTGTGAAAAATTCCAGCAAAATATCGAATGTCTATACGCCACAGTTGGTGGTTTTTACAATTTTGTCATGCGTGGGATATTATCGCGCTCAGTTTCTTCAATACTCACAAATAAATTGTACCCAAAGCAGGTGACTTAGCGAAGAGTCAATTAAATGTAAATAAATGAACTTTCGTGTAAAAAATAAAATGAAGGTTATAAGTTCGCGATGATCTTTTTTTAATTTTATGTAACTACATAGTGACTGAGTATCGTGAAATACAGAAATAAAGGTACACCTGCTAAGAAATATACTTCTTGTAGTAATATCCTTTAACTCATTTTAGTCCAAGCATAGAATTTTTGTAAAATGTGTTATTATTTTTATCATGTACTTAAATTACCTACATTAAGACACACAAAAAAATGTTCCGCGCATGGTAAATATTTTATGGCCCTCAGTGAACAAATTAAGGAACGAATCATTTAGTTGAACAATTGTACAGGGTGGGGCAAAAGTAATGAAACGGTTTTGAAGGGTTATAAAAAAAACTAATACTGTTTGAGACTTAATTTTTTTTAAAATTTTGATCTGTATTTAATACCATTTTTTTTACATTAAGTTTTGAATACCACTTCAGCAAGATAGCGGTATTATAGTGGAATATATACATGTATAAGATTAATTTTCGAAACATTTTGGATGCAAATGAACTTTCAATTTGAGGCCCAAATAAATCACGTGGTTTTTGCACACATTACATCATTTCTGGAGGTGGTTTGTTCTAACTTATAAAGCCACTTCGCAAACGGGCTGTTTGAATTCTTCCGAGAGCTTTTTTAAAAATGTCACAACTGAAAGTGTTTATTCCAGTGGAAGTACTAACATTTTACAGAGGTCTATCAAAACCTTTAAAAATAGCAGAAAAATACAATTAGTAAAAATTATGTGTCACACTGTTACTAAAACAATATATTTGGAAATAGTACGTTTACGCACCTTTGGCCAAAAAGGGGTTAAATTCAATTTATTCTGAAAACGAACTATATAACCTAATAGTATTAACAAGCCTAACTAATGTAAATATGAGTGCATTTCTTGTAAAAATTCAAATATGCAGAAACAAGCACACAATATAAAACCATTATAGTATAACTTTTTTAAATGTAAATTTGTTAAGAGGGGCATTAAAGGAGTTAAGTAGTTTCATGAATGATAACTAAATGAAGATCAAGAAAAGATTTACAGTTAGTGTTGTTACAAAAGTTTTGATGCTTTCTTCTGTAAGAATGGACGACTCGGGCATGGAAAATATTGTATTGCACCCTGGCAGCTGAAGTATTGACACAACTTAAAAATTTGAGTTTGCGAGTGTCTGTTCTACAAAACGAAGTAATCTTGTTCTAAAAACACCGACGGATGAAGCAGAGCAAAAATATTATTAATAATACCTATTAATTTGTTACAATATGCAATAAAAATTCATGAGCATTTTAGCTGTCGATTTGTAGGACGAGTGATAGTTGTGTAACTTCTGTTGCTTGGGTGAGATATATTGGTACAGGTAAGGTAAAACAGAAATTTAAAGTTTTTTATTTCAAAATTTGCACTTGATTTTGAAAAAGAAGAAGGATTTGTGCTAAACTGAGAGATCATTAAGTTTGATCCATAGCAATTTCATTAGAGAACAACAGGCAAAATGCAAAAAATAAAACATCGACTAAATTCTTGAGGACATATTCATTCATATATTTGTTTTCAATAACACTTCATGGACAAATAACATAAAGCGGAGTAGTGTTCTTTTTTTTTTTTTTTTTGTCGAAAATCGGACCTAATTTCTAATTAATCAATTTTGGCATAATCTGTAAAAAAAAAGTACAAAATCGTCTGCAGTGTGAATTTCAAATTTCTTCACGGAGAACAGAAATTTAAGTAATAGAGTTCTTGTAGAATATATGACCACCCTTTTGCTAAACAGTTTAGGTTATACGAATGTTTAAACTCTATAGCAGTGCAGGTATTTCGCATTTAAAATATCTTAACGGAGAAATAATTTAAACTCTGTTAGACATTATTTTCCCAATTAACGGTTTCCGTTAACCAATTAAGCAATGTGCATAGCAAGTGCCTTTATGAACAAGCAAGTTAAAATATTATGTAAATTATTTCTTTTTGCAGGATGTTGGTTGTAGTTTCTTGTAAACGGGCTAAAGTGTATTAATATTTTATAAAATATCGTACGCTAGTTTTAAATGTCATCAAGGATGAATAAGGTACAAGAGAAAAGCTCTTGCAGATAATTTCTGATTGGAATTTTTGCAATTACACAACGATTGCATAAAAATATTCAAGATAATAAGCTTATACTAATAATGTGCTCACGGAGATATAAAGTTTATTTTTCGTTGCTTTTGAATCGCACTTTTCATTAAACATTTCCAGTTGCACTAACATTACAGCAATATTTTCGCTAAACTTGCACCTATGTTCGTTAAAAATATTCAAGATCAAGCGGAATTCGTTATGAAACGTTGAACTTCTTTGAAATCTAGCCTAAGTATTAGGTAAAATCATTGTGTTAGTTTAAAACGAGAATCAGGAGTTAAAGATAATTATACTTTTTTTCCTAAGGAAAGCAAAAAAAAAAGTCATATTTTTAAATTGATTGGTTTAAATATTATAATAAATGGTTTATATATTGGCTTAAATATTAAATATTATATAATTGGATCATATATATATATTGTTTTCTTTAATGTACAATATATACACATTATTTTGATGTACTCAGCATAGATTTTTATAGTTTAAATTAACAAATTATGGAAAATTCTTAGAGGAAACTTAAAAATAATTTATTAATTTATGCTGCAAGGAATATTTATTATCGTTTGAACCAAAAAAAAAAAAAAAAAATATGCAACGTAAGGAACTTGCTTGTTTAATTAACTTCAAGAAAAATGTTTTCTGAGAGTTTTGTCAGCACTATAAAGATAAAAATGCTATATGGCCTTTTTTCGAAAGTATCAGAGCATTTTAAAATTATTGGCATGTGTTAGACTCGCATATTTGACAGAAATTGTAATTGGACGAGGACTCAGGGAAAAAATATGTATTTAGTTATTTTTAAAACTTTGTACTTGTGAAAAAATTTAGTAAAAGTAACATCTTTATACTTAATAAACAATAAAGAAGTCTTTCTAGATTACTTTGATATCTTTTGTTTAATCGTAAGGGTTACAATGAGTTATTTTTATCCTGTAAAAAGTTCTAGTTTAACGTTTCCCCAAAAATGAAAAAATGGTAAATTTAGCTGCAACCAATATTAGGTATTAAAGTTGAACCATTATAATGGTTCCTAGTTTCACATTCATGTAGAATCTAGGTGAAACCACACCAGTACAATGGTTCAACTTAGTACCCAGTTCTGGTTACAGCTAAATTTCACCATTTTTTTGGTGAACGGTCGGACTAGACGTTTTAAACAGTGTAGATTAAAAAGGGGTAGGATTATAATTTTCAAAGACATTAGCCATCATCATTTATAATTATTTAAAGAATTCAGCTTTATTGCATACTAAACATATAATTTAAAATAAGATCACATATCAATCAAATTCATTATATCTTTTAAAAAAATATACAGAAAATTTTTCTTGTATTCAGATCTTATATTTTAATATAGTTATTAGTTTTCAAGCGTATTATACATAGCAGTCACAGAACTGAATATAGACTAGGCATGCCGCTACGACAGTTTCTAGCAAGATTTAAAAATAAAGACATAAAAAATTCTTATTTTCTCAGGGTGCAGGGATGTTTATATGTATAAACTCATGATGGGAAACATTTCTCTTCGGAAGATAAGTAAATGCAATTAAGTTTCCAACTTTTTCCGTTACCCATTTTCGTTTGATTAGCCACCAAAAGCAATCAGGCTGTGAGGAAACTTGCAGAGTTGATGAGTGTTCCGAAGAGATTTTTTTGCCGCAAGGGCGGTGGAAAATATGATTACATTTCATTAGAGGTTAACTTAGTTTTTTTTTAAATTACTATTGGTGTACCAAAACGTAAGCATATAGTACACTGTAAAAATTTTTAATTTAACTTTTTACCAAGAAAAGATGAAAAAAAATGGTAAAATTTAGCTTCAACCAGCATTTGGTACTAAGTTGAACCGTTGTAATGGTGCAGTTTTACGTAATTTCACTATGAATGTGAAATTATAATGGTTCAACTTTGTACTAAATGTTGGTTGCAGCTAGATTTCACCATTTTTTGGTGGAAGGTTAAACTAGATTTTTTAACAGTGTATTGTGTACACATAAAGCATAAAAGAATTTTTTCTACCTATAAATATTTAAAGAATATATGCGAAAAATCACGTAAAACGACAAGCATTTTACTTTAAAATGGACAAAACAATACGCACAATATTTCAGATAATTAAATGTACCTCAAATTGTAATGCTTGCTTATGAATAGCTCAATACTGGTTAGAAAAAAAATCCGTAATCATGGTTGAAAGTTCAACCGTAATACTGGTTGTAAAAAATTTCGTAATCATGGTTCAATGTTGAACCACATTCCTGGTGAAACTAGAAACACCATTATAATGGTTCAACTTAGTACCAAATGCTAGTTGCAGCTAAATTTCACGGTTTTTTGGTGAATCGTTGAACCAGAAAGTTTTAAGGTGTACCTATAAATATTTAAAGAAATTAAGCGAAAAATCATGTAAAACGTCAAACATTTTACTTTAAAATCTACAAAACAATACGCACATTGCTTCGGTTAATTAAATGTACCCCAAATTGTAATGCTTTCTTATGAATATTTTAATAATGGTTAGAAAATAATTCGTAATCATGGTTCAAAGTTGAATCACATTCATGGTGAAACTATAAACACCATTGTAATGGTTCAACTTAGTACCAAATGTTAGTTGCAGCTAAATTTCATGGTTTTTTGGTGAAAGCTCGAACCAGAATTTTAACAGTGTACCTATGAAATGTTTAAAGAAAATAAGCGAAAAATCACATAGGATATCAAACATTTTACTTTCAAATGAACGAAACAATAAACACGTTGTTTCTGATAATAAAATGCACCCCAAATTGTAATGCTCGCTTGATCTAGAAACTAAACCAAGATAACATCTGCTCGTGCTGAAAACGTAAATTAGTTTCCAGAGGATGAAGCTGTGGCTGCATAAATGAGATTCTCATTTGCAGAAACGTCGAGATTGTCATGTCTTTATTATCTTTCCGTAATTAAACGTGATAAACCTCACTAATTATGCAGCAGAGAAAATGAAAAATTCGTAAGTAAAACAATTTTTCAAGCCAACACAAGTTTAATTAGGTTTAATTTAGGTGTTAATTGCTTACGCTTAATGAAAAATCGTTATGAAGTGTCATAATATTTGCTTCTGCAATGACATTCTTACAATAATACCATTATAAAGTGAAGTTTGCATACTCAATTATAATTTATTCATACTTACAATTTCCTATGTCTGGAACATGCACAGCCTTAACTATATATTTTCGCCAAAAAAATTAAATACACTAGAAACTCTCTTCACCGGCTCCGGATTAACCGGCCTTCGTTTTATCCGGCAAATATTTTCAAAATACAAGAAACAAAAATAGCTTTTAGAGCGCTAGTTATGTGGAACAAACAGGTGCTGCGAGAGAATTTTTTTAGGGGGAACTATGTGGGGAAGTGCTGGGCTTGTCGTCTGCAGCAAAAATGAGTCACAGGCTTCTTTACTAGCGTTTGATAACTGGTATGTAAGTTTCAAACTAACTGTTCTAAAATGCAATAAATCATTACTCCTCCTCTCTCTTTTGAATTGTACAATATGTCTCCCATTTTTTGCCACCCTCGCTTTAACCGTATTTTTACTCAACCGGCTTACAATCGGTCCCAATGGAGCGAATCCACCGCTAGAGGGACTCACGAGCTATCATCGTTGTCACGTGATATCCGCTCTTCGTTTACTAAGATTTTCAATTGAGTTCTACGTGGAGTTCACTAGGCAAAATTAGTTATCTTAAAATTAATTCGACTATTTTCACAGCTTTTTCTGTTTATAACCCAGTATTTACATTTAATTTACTCATTATAAAAGAAATTTATTAATTATTACAATATCTATAGTATTGTAGTTAATGTTAATTTTATGTAACATAGAAGAACTTTATTTACCCTTAGTTTTTAATTAGATTTGTCGAACTCGATGTAAAGCGATGCTGCGCTTCCTTTCTTTACATTGCTTGCATCGGTGTCACGTGACTAATGACGTTGCTTGAATTGCCTCCATTAAGCTGGTTAACAGAGGTTCTACTGTACGTACTTTATATAAGATTTTCTTACAGAAGTTTCATATAAGACCGATTCAGATCATACACGTTTTCGGGTTTGATGATCTCAAAGACCTATTCCTAAATTCTCGTCCAGTATAACCTTAAAGATGTTGTGTTTTTAATTATTCTATAGTTTTCCAAACAGTAGAAATTCGATCGTAATAATTACATTTAGCATTGAAAACATTGTGCTAATTATATAATTGCAATAATCCGATTTCGCGATTATGACGTTGATTTTATTTCGATCATCCTCACATAAAAAAAACGTATTGTAAATCATTACCGCGGAAGGGTCAACTGCACTCATGCAGTTCTGCAGATTTCGTACTAAGTTGAGTGGCAGTTGAATAAAACAAATGTTTGCTTCTGTACACTATTCTTATATTTCATTCCATTGCTTCAGAGTAGCCTTCTCTCAAACGCTTATTGTAATTGCTTTTAGTATTACTGCTTAAGGCTTATTTATTACCTAATAGTTTTCTCAGCCAAGACATGTTGCCATCTGCTATCTTTAACAATATAACATTACATTTATAAGTTCAAGAGTAAAAAAAAGTTTTATGTTACACGGTTTTATTTAAAATCGTTGCAATATTCAAACATTCCAAATTAAGATTTAAAACATCGTTGCATCATCCAAACATTCCAAATTAAGATTTAAAACATTGTTGCATTTTCCAAACAAAGCTAGCGTTGCCATTTGACAAATAATAATTCTGATAATTTTCTCAAACCAAAATTATTAAGTCTTTTCCTACTTAACTTATAATAAATTATAAAATGGATGGAATATTGTATTGTCATTGGAAGATAAGTTTGTGCAAAGTTAGCAGATAATTTATGCAGTTAGAGTGGTCGAAAACAGCGTAAAAAACTTCCAGGACAAATCAATCAAGTTAAATAAAACGTTCAATAATAAATGAGGCTTGCCTTACATTGAACACAAAAGAAAAGGGGAAGTAATTGACAACTGTTTCAAAATTTTTTAGTTGATTTCATTAAAACACGTCAATAGCTGCAATAAAAAACAAAATCAACAGCAAAAGTAAGAAAATCAGTTGAGAAACAGCGAAGAAATTGGTTCTTGTTTTGTCTGTGCCTATTTACAAATGGATAAATAGTTCAATCAAACTAAGAAACACCATTCAGATAAAAGTGACCAATATATTTTCAGTTACGATTAAAATAGGGAGATAAAGTTGATTGAATTTGTTATCTGGATCTAGTGATTAATGCAAGGGCGTAACCAACGGATGAGGATCATCGCATTTTCCTTAAAGGGGGTTGCAAGATGCACGATTTGCTCATCTTTTTTCTGGTTATTCTAATTTGCCCAGAAATAATTATCTCGATAAATTAAATTCAAATGAATAAGTTATTGACTGAGATGATGGATGTTACAAACTCATAACTCTTATTAGCTTTCTAAGCATAATGTTCTTCTTTATTTTCTGTATTATCTTTGCAAACTTTAATTTTAAGGGTGTTAATGCTATTTAATATAATTTCATAAGAATACAATTGATATTTAAGTAATTAAAAGATTTGAAAAGTAGGTGTGCTAATTAATGTAGGAAGCAAATGAATGTTTAAAATTGTGTTTACGATTTGATACCATCATTGCTTATTAACAGAATTATCGCTTTCAGTATAATTATTAGACTTTAGAAAATTGCTAATATAATTGCAATTATGATATTACTCTATTGATATTGTTGAAAGAAAACATAATTGATGTTTTAAACCTAAGGTGTTTGCGCAATTGTTTTAGCTGGGGAAGCAGGTAAGCTTGTAGAATTTTAGTTGCCTTGTGGTTTTAAATTTTTTATATGATTTGTATTTATAAAGTGTTTTCAGTACTTTAAAAATTTGTGAAGGATATTTTTTATTTACTTGATTGAATTCATATTTTTAGGTTGCATTTATGTTAAGTATGTATTGCTCACAACGGGAATTCGGAGCTTAGGTAGTGGGTTCGGTTTTACTGCTGGTAAACTGCTCCGCAGAAATAAACGATGTCATTCTTGGGAAAGGCCGAGAGGGATGATCTCCGTTGTCTTGTGGAAGAATTAGGTGAAACACCACTTCTGACATGAAAGTTAATCACTTAACAGGACTTGTCACTAATAGTAAAAATCATGAGGAAAAATTTGTCAGGGAACTTTCAAGCACAAAGCTTAAGAACAACTTACTTCAGAAATTTCTGAATAGAAGTTCCAGAAGGCCTTGGAAAATTCGCTGAGAATAAAGCTGTCCATAAGGAATTTATGAAGGCGATTGGTACCGCTTTTTATCGGTTTGATTCCGCGAAAAACTGTTTAAGGATCACGCCAGGGTGTGGTACCACAAAACAGCGAGATGGAATGCCTCATGAAAAGCATTTTAGAAATTTTCGCGAAACGAAGTTTCTTTTAAACAAAATAGAAGAGGATGCAAACTTATAAAAACATTTTAACTTATAGTCTGGTACTGCGGTCCGAAATAATGTGAACCTATATTTCCGATCATGATGGAGGAGTAAAGGTACTTCAGGTAACCTGCTAAGGTTTGGTAAACTGGTTGAGACCTATATGTATGTGTTAATGTATTTAAATTTGGGAAATGTGTCTTCAATTTTCATGTTAAACTTGCTTCTGGGAAGTTGCGTAACTCTCGCCTGTGGTATATGTAATACATGTGCGGTGCCGGTGAACTTTCAGCTTCATTGTGGCTTTGGTCAACAATGAGCTCCCAAAGGAGAAAGTTATAAGAATCCTTTTTAGCCTACTTTCCTATAAAAGTAAAACATATATATAAAGCGTGAAACAAAGCTTAATTTATCGTGAAAATATCGTTAGAAATAAAAAAAAGTCAAAAATAAATTAAGTAATAAATAAAGATTGAAAAATAAAAAATTTGAAAGTAGGGTTTTGAGATGGGGGGAAGAGTGTGTCGGGTATGTCTGTCTGCCCCCACTAATAACTATTGAACGAATTGTCCAATTCGAAAACTTCTTTTTGTATTCGAAAGGTCTCGGCGAAGACATCTCATTTCCATATTTTACTTTTTGATTTGAACAGTTCAAAAAATTTTAACATTAGCGCCTGTGAGCAAAAATGAAGCAAATTATGTAAACTCTGGGCACAACATTCATATTCCTATGAGCAAGCTTACTAGAAGAAGCTTTCGGCGTAAATTTGATTTGAACAATTTTTGATAATTTTTGAACAGTTCAAGAAAAAAAAAATAACATTAGCGCCTATGGGGAAGTTTCAATCCTATATAAATCCTGATCTAACGGATCGATTTACTTGGAACAAACTTTATCCGAAAGCTCTTATGGCATAGAAAATTTGTACCGATAGAAAGTTCATCCAGAACTAACGAACCTATTTTCCTATGAAATTTTTTTGATCGGGATTTTTAAAAATATTTTTGAATTAATGAATGATTAAATGAATAAGTGAAAGAATGATAAAAACATAAATGAATAAGGGAATAAATGAGGAGCGAATGAATGAAAAAATAAGCAAATGAGTGAATAAATACAGGAATGAGTGATTGAATGACTGAATAAATGAATGAATGAATGAATGAATAAATATGTATTAGCCGCTGAAAAAGGTATAACTAAAGCTAAACGAGAAAGAAAGAGAGAAATAGCTACATTATAAATTTGAAGTTTGTATATACGCGAAAGCACGCTCGTATGGTTCTAGATGGAACTTCTTGTTTGAACTTGTGTGCTATATACGAAACTCCAGTGTACCTCTTCAGCGCTATGTACTGCTCCAACTATGTACGTAAGGATTTTAGACGATGTGGATTGGCAACGCCGGCCAGTGGCGTTTAAGGAAGAAGAAGAAAACACGAAGAGGTCGAAATGGAAAGAAGAGTTCGGCCCATGCTGTAGTAGATTCCTGTAGTGGGATTTAATCTAGCGCGATAATCGTTATCTGACTATTTAGTTATGTCCTCCAGTTGTGTTCCTAGTAATGAGTTTGTTTATGTGTTTAATTTATTACATATGTGTGCAGTTTCAAGCCGAGTGGTTTCATTGTGTGAGAAGAAAAACGCAAAGTTTAATACTACCTTTGATGGTGGTTCTCTTATCAATGTATAACGGTATGTACTTTTTATAGTTATTATATATAATGCTTTGGAAAAAAAGAACCGATTTGTGTAACTTCTTTTATTTCGTTCTTTAAATGGTAACAAATTTTCTTATCATTGTGAAGAAGATTTTCAAAGTGATTCCCCTATTTCATCATGTAATACTTTAAACCAAAATATTGTTTTTTTTTTTTTTTTTGAGAGAGCTATATTTTCTAGATTTTCTTGGTTTGTAGGATTAGAAAATAATTTCAGCAGTGAAGAATTCTTTGAAGCTGCCTTTAGCAACTTACAATATTATTTTAACTTGAATTATAACCTTTATATGGGGTGCTGTTATGATCACAAAATTAATCTCGATGCTAATACAGGTATCTGTTTGGGATTTTATACTCCTCTTTGATGTAATTTCCGACTTCCGAGTTGTTCGTTAGCGGCGTTTTATCTTAAACTTAATAAACAGGGAATTTATGAGTCGCTTACAAAAATTGTGAAAATCTTTAAAAGTTATGTAAAACAATTATAACTGTAGTCGGGGAGAGGCATTGGTTAGCGAAATATGATTTCTAAAGCCACAAAAACATCTACTAGTCACAGCTAATCTATTCCTAACTTCATCTTTACTATTAGATCAGCCCAAGGGAATTGAAGATCTTAGTAGAGGAACATGCTAAGTTTCATTTTTAAGGCCATATTGTTTGGTACTTGGATAATTACGTTATAATTTGTAATAAGGATCTGTAGTCTCGTGTATATGACTGTACGTTTTAAGTCTCCACACCCCTCCCGCCATTAAAAATCTTTCAAAAATGACTGACCCCTATATAAGTACACCCCCATACTTTAAAAATATAGTTTATATGAATTTGATGAGTAATATTGGCGAATAATGTTGAAATAATGGAGTAATGTCTGTATCTTCTTTGTACATAATATTCTTCGGAAGCTTTGCCTTTTAATTAGTAGCTCTAATATATTACTCCGCGTATCAAATTTAGAAACTTTTTGATCCGTGTTTCTTCCTCCGGGGCCCATTTCCTTCTTTCGAATAGAAGTATCGTGACACCAGACCGAAATTAACAACTAAAGCGTTCAACATCTATAATAACAACTTCCGTATGTTAAAAATGCAGAAAAAAAAGAGAGAGAGAAAAAAAAAACATTTTTGAAGTGCAAGTCAGAAAGTCAAAAATGTAAAAGCCAATTTTCTGATAGATTCATTTATCACGTAACGTTGCGTCTTCAGTTACTTAAAATTTTTTTATAAAAATTTAATACCCTTGAACAAAAATTAAACTATAAACGTTAATCAATTTTTCATTTTCCTGAGTTATAGCTAGGGTGATTATAATTATTGTTACTACGTTTAGACTTACGTACAGCTAATCTTAATGGTTGTATAACGTTGATACTTGATATATATACATATGTATATGATATATAGACTATAGGAAGGGGAATCTGCAATAAAAAAAATATAGTTCAAAATTTTCCCATCATATGAGGTTTCTTGCTTTTGTATCAATTGCTGTTCTCGTCGCCAAGTTGTTGCAATTGCAAGAGAAACTCTTCGCGATATTGCCGTGTGATTGAGCCAAGGGAATGCACCTTCTGTGAAAAACAAAGTTTTTTTTTCTGTTCAGATTTTTTTTTTTGTTTTTCATGCACCCATAAATTTTTAGCTAATATTTTTTTTATTGCATACTTATACTCCCAATGGTCTATATAACGTACATATTACGTTTCAATAGCATGCGTTTATTAGAGAGAGGTTCAGATACCTCTAAACAGAATAATTTTAAAAACAAGTATTATATTGGTTTTGCGTATAAATGAACGTCTGAAATTCTTAAATATTTATGAACTATAGCAAGAATACATCCAATATGCGAAACTGCATTTTGTGTTAACGCAAAATGCGCTTTATTCTTTGACATAATATACTTCATTGCTAAAACATTCTTCTTCTTGGGAAGAACAAAAGTTTCTGGAGAGAACTGTCAGAGAAGATTCTAAATGCCATTTGACATCCCCGAATGTGCACCTTACACAGTCCCAAAAGGGAAAATACTTTTCCTTTCCAAATCCGTCTTGAAAGAGTTCAGAACAAAATGCCAAATATATATATCTTTCAACAATAGTTTACCGAACTGATATTTCACTCGCTCGCATTTTATACAAAAGATAAATAAATGAGTTGTAAATGAGGGATTCAACATCTGTTGCCCCCCTCCCCAAGTGAAACATTTTTAAGATGTAATTATTAGTATTTCTAATGTTATATATTTAGTTTATTTTTATAGGTATTAAAAATATAAATTGGAACTTGGTAAATTAAAATTTTAGCAATCAAGTTCTGCAGTTAGGTTTTACTTCTCTGACTTTAGTTAGTTCAGAATTTGTTGTTGTTGTCGTGTCCTCGTGGGTGGCGAGGAAGAATGGGCACACTGCTTCTGAGTCTAACAGGCCCCTTTTAGGCAGGAGTCCGATTTCCACCCCTTTGAAAGGTCTCTTAATTTTTTGAACCAGCTATCAGATGAGAGACCGTCACCTGGGATTGGCACCCCCAGAGGTATCATTTCACTTGGAGGACATTATAGCTACGGCCTAATTAAAGTGCACCAGCTCCCTTTAGCGTACACGGACCGTCGCAAGCAGCCGCGAGAGGGTGTCACCCTCCGACTTCTACCGACTCTTCTACCGACTGGTTCCTCTTCTACCGACTGGTTCACTGCGTTACAGTTTAGAACTTGTATTCCGCTCAAGTAAATACCTTGTTAAAATAGACCTAAAGTTTAAAATCTAGTCTCAGAATATTGATAAAAACAATCGGAGTGTCTACGTCCTCTCATTTAAAAGTATAGGCTATTAGGTACAAAGAATGGACCCTTGCCTACATCAAACCTATTAAAATCTAATATTTTTAATATATGAAAATGTAAAAGCAATATAACAATCTTAACACGTTGACTGCCAACCTACGAGATAACTCGTAGAACGTGAACTTGTTGAGAGACCAAATTACAAAGTTGTCTTGTTGTTGCCGACTATTTTTCATTTTTCAATATATTTATAGAAATTTAGTAATTTTTTACTTAATGTAATGTTTTGTACAATATGCTTTAATTAAATTAAACTATCGTCTGGAGATCCATAAACTACAATCAGCGCTGGCAGTCAGCGTGCTAATATATACAATGTTGTTCATTAAGTTATATGAGATTCTCGCCAAAGATCGCTAATATCCCCGAACTTACAGTTCCTCCACGAAGTTCTGACCCTTGGGCGCTTCTGCGCATGGCAGAAAAGACCAATCCATTCGAGTTTTAGGGAAGCTCGTTTTGCAGGTGCGTTTACTAGCCGGTGAATCAGAATACATCTTCTCTGTTTGTTGAAAATGCCTACATTTTTTAGCTGGTATATAGCATCTATAGTAGCAGCTCGGAAAAAAATAAAGTATGATACACAAACTAAAACGAGAGCAGAATAATGCAATTTTCTTATACCAGAATTTTCTCCCTTGAATATGAACGAATTCATCTTGACACTCTGTCAGTCAGAGGACTTTTTTACACGGTTTTAATTTTTAACTTGATTTGTCACGGAAGTTTGTTACGCGGTTTTCGACCCCTGTTACTGCATAAATTATCTTCAAACTTTGCACACAATATTATCTTCGGTGAGAATACAATATTCCATCTATTTAATAATTTATTATAACGTTAATTAGGAAAAAACTTAATATAATTTTGGTTCCGAGGAAATTATCAGAATTGTTATTTGTCGAATGGCAACGATAGCTTTGTTTGAAGTGTTTGGATATTTGATTGCAACGATGTTTTAAAATATTCAAATCATGGCGAAACTGTTTAGTTTTTTTAAAAATAAAACCGTGTAACTTAAAAAATTTTACGCGGTTTTTATTTACCCTGTACAGTGAATTTAGCATCTTATTTCTTTAGCCAAATTTGTGGCTAACGTGATGATACACGCCATGGTATCAATATTTCTTAAAATTTACGACTACACCTTTGGTTTCAGGAATCCAGTCGAAACTTTTTTTTCTACTATTATTGTATGATTAATTCCACTTGTGGTTTGTCAAGTTTGTCACACCTTTTTCTTTTTTTATTACAAGTGTTAAGTATTTAAATAATTTTATGAATTTTGATGCGATCATACATCACTATGTCTATTTTACAAATAGTGGAAGAATTCAAGTGTGAGAAGGTGCACATTTTGAAGTATAATGTAAATATATGCCATGACACACGAAGAAAAAAAAAGAACTGACATGGTTCTTATGGCATGTTTTTAACGTATTTAGTAAAAGTTTTGTTTCTTGAAAAATTAAAATTCTAACTTTACTAAAATTCTTCAACTATTTTTAAGGTAGTGATGGTGATGTATGAGAACACCAAAATGCATAAATTTGTTTTAATATTTTTTACCTAAAGTGAAATAAAGGCAGCACATTCAAAAAACATTTTTTCACTAAGGTTTGTGTATAGTTTATTAACATGTGACTCTTACTTACCAATATGAAAAATAGTAAAGCTCTGCATTTCCTTATTCCATATATAGATTTCACTTTACGTGGACCAGTTACGATTAAATTTTGTGGTAGGCTACGATCCTGACATCATGCAAAAAACATACTGTGGTAAAATGATATTTAAAAATTTGTTTTATGATTAGCACAGAAAAGTAATTGACATTCATATTTATTATCGTAACTTATGGACATTAACAAATTTATTTCTATTTCTTGAAAATAATTTCCATTCGTAAATCAATTTTTAATTTCCGATTCTATGGAATGACAGTATTTCAGTTTGTTTATAGCAAGCGGTCTTTTCTTAGGCTTTTCTAACTTTAAAGTTTTCTTCAAAATATTTCTATTCATGACTCAATTTTTAATTTCCGATTCTTTGGAGTGGCAACACCTTAATTTGTTTACATCGAGTGATCATGTAAACATGTGTTTGATTGTTGAACTTACAACCCGCAGATGTTCTGCGGGGGCTAGTATCAGATTAAACCGCTTTGAATACCATATTGTTGAAAGTATTAGTTTTATCAACTCGGAAGAGAAATATTCTAAATACGCCTTTCGGGATTACGAAAAATCCCTTCATAAATGCATGAAATGATCTTTGTAACGTAAGAAATCCGAAACACGTGTCATTTCTGCGATTTGTGTTGTTCTTCTCATGTCATTGTTTCCGCACAAAGTGAACAATTTTATCTCTTAATTTTTGCTGATGTTACTGAAACGAAAAGTGATTCTTATTATAAATAGGTTATGTCCTTCTTTTACAACATAACCACTGGACTTTTAGAGCTTCAAAAGAGAAATATGTTTAGCTTATTTTCTTTCAGTTAGTAATTCATTAGCCCCTGGCAGGGTAATTTCAAAAAAAAAGATGTAATGCTAGGTGAAAAGTGCTTGATTGTGTGTCCGATATGATGGTTTAAATCATTGTACCGAAACTAATAAAATGCAGTTATGGCATCATTCATAAATGATGTCACGCTTCGAGGGGGAGGGGGTTCGTGTAATTGTGACAAAGTGTGACAAGGGGAGAGGAGGGGTAACAAGAAGTGCGACATCATGCATTATGCAACATAGCGTGATGTGTGACAAAGGGAGCGGGGAGAGGAGTCAAATATATGGGAAAAAGCGTGACATCATTTATGAACGGCCACTATGATGTGGAAAATGTAGCAAAAAAGTCACAAGTAAATGCGGGAAATGCAATATTGGCTTGCACGAGAAGTGCTTCAAAAAGTACAATGTACTTTTTTCTAATACTATTAATTAGTCCTTACAATTTGAAACTACTAATTTCAACTTGTGAATGAAAATCTTCTGTTTTTTCCATGTATATCGCTATTTTACTGATAAAATTGTATTTAACCCCCTAATGCCCAAGTTTTGTTATCGTCGCCCGCGTTGAGGCGGAGTTGGGAATTAAAAGGTTAATCTCCTATGCCCTTCCCTTTCATTTACGGTGACAGTTATGGGTGATACGGATTGGCGAAACCTGTGGTTTACCTAATTGGCCCTTAATAGCTCAGTAACTCCGCCTTCGTATTGGCGGATTGGCGGTTTCTACTCCTTCAGTTAAAGTATCAATTAGTCAACACGAGGATGGGTTAGCCCTGTAAAGCCCAATATTTTTTTTTTATCGTTGTCCGCCTTGAGGCGAAGTTGGGATTTAAAGTGTTAATCATGATAATTTTTGTGATGGAAAGAATAAAACATGTATCCTTCGTACTTAGCGTCCCAAAAGTAGGACTTTTTTATTTTTCTTTAAAAAATAAAAAAAAATTCAAATTAATTTTTAAAAATATTTTTTGCTTTTGCAATTGCGGTTAAACTATGATGACAGTCACTTTTCGTAAACCGAAAAATATTCATCTAAAATATATTTGACTTTTACTGCACGGAAGTTATTCAAGACATTTCGGAACCTTGTTTTGTTGACATATTATAAATATCTGCTGTCTACATTGTTCGCGAAACTCTTATTCCATTTTTCGTAGCTTAGGACATTAAAACTTTATCCCCAGGTCTTGAACTGTCAGGAACGACTTTCAGAACCATTTACCATAGCGGGCTACAAAGTACGAATCCACTGAGGAGACTTCTTGAAACTTTCTGTGCTTTGGGGAGAGAAAAATTGCCCATGCATATCTTTCTTGATTATAAGGAACTTCTTTGGGGGTTTTGGAGTTCAAATAGAATGAATTATTTAAAATTATAAATGTTGCTTCGATGGATTTTGAGACAGTATTAAACGAATTAGCGAAACATAAGAACTTTATTTAATAAATAATTTCATTCAAAAAGGGAAAAATAGAAATTAAAAAAAAAAAAAGCAATCTATATATATGAGTCGTTTAGTTTCAAAACCAGCTACATCCAAAAAATGAGAAATTGTTCACTGCGGGCAAAAAACTAATACCTTAGAAATTCGAATTTCTAGCTAAGAGCATTGGGATAGACTTTTAACTTTCTGAAAATTTAACACTAAAATAATTTTTCCTTTTAAGATATTTAGAGGGGAAAAAAAAGAAGAGCTGACAAGCATGGTCGGGGGGGGGGGGGGGATCTGGTTTTGTAACAAACCAGAAAATTTCAAACACACTTTTTAGCATGATGAAGCTGCTTTAGAAACTTTAAAAAATAACACCATATAAATATTACTTTAAACTATTAAAAAGTGTAAAAAAGTTGAAATCGAAAAAAAGTGGATGTGTCTGGTTTTGAATCTGGACGATTCATATATAATAGAGTAGAGCGTAAAAAACTTTTTTTGGAAATTGTTTCTCGTGAGGGCTAAAAAGTTGTGGTGTGGCACGAGGAACATACACACACAATTTTAACTTGATCAATTAGTATCTTCCGGTTCCAGTTTTGGGTCAAAAAACGCGAAATGCGTAACAAATAAGGTAAAATTCAACAACTTTGTAAATTTTCAAAATTTTAATTTTCTTTTTGTGATAATGACGAATATTTAGCAGAATGTATGAGAAACATAAATACAATTTTTAAAAATTAATCCATCAATATCTTTCGCTTCCACTTTCAGGGGTAACTGCGAAATTATCCAAAAAAGAAGTAAATTTTGACAGGACATAATTTTCACGTTTTCTATTTGCTCTTAGCAAAAGTGTTTAAAAGTTACGTAATGAAATGAAAAATTATGATTAAATTAAAGACTAACCAATACTTATCTTTAGGCAACACTTTTTTTTCTAAATTACCCAAATCTGTCAGAAATAGAAAAAAAATCTCAATTTTATAACAAATGATCAAGTTTTGTTAGAACATTGATTTTTGAATCATTTAAACATATATTTTGGAAAACTTAGATGCTTGAAAATGGTAATTATGAACATTAAGCAGTAAATGTTACTAACAAAACACCATTTTCGTGTAACTAAATGAGTCTTCAGTTCCAGAGTTTCAAAGCTACTTTATAACTTCGTTCTACAAGCTCGATATTTTTCGCTCTGTACTGACTTTTGGTTTAAAACGATGGCATGACACGCCTTGATTTCATTCTTGACCTGATATATCAATCACATTGCTGCAGTTAAGCTTGAAAATACATTTTGCTTATTTCATTATTTTTTCAGAATGAACCGTAAATCGGTTTTACGTCGTATGAGTGTAAACGTCGTATAAAAGATGCTCTAATACAATGTGTATTCAACTTTAGCTTGAAGTATGTGTGGACAAAATCTGAAGATACTGTATAAGGCAAGGTGCGTTGTTGCAGTTAAGCTTGAAATATGTGTGAACAGAGCGTCAAGATACTGCATAAGGCAATGTACGTTACCGAATATAAGCTTGAAAATGCATTTTGCGTATTTCTTTTCATTTTTTCAGAATGAGCCGAAAACCGTTTTTTTTTTTCGGTTTTTGGCATGAAAGCATAGAAAAACCCCATTGCCAATTTCTACCAATACAGTGTATGTAAACTCAGTAGTTTATTATATCGATATTCATCAACGATAGGTACATCAATAACTACCTACCGCAAAATAATCATATTTTCTAAGAAAAAATTCTTTTGAAATACTTAATCGTCACGGCATTTATTTCTTTAAATATTTCATCCCAAGTAAACCACTGTGATTAATTTAATTTGTGTTTTTTTTTCTTTCTTGTAAGAACAGACCCGGCGCAAGTATACACGGCACCATGAGAAAAAAAAATCTCCCTCCCTGTTATATGTATGTTATAGCTTAGGGACTAAAAATATTGTCATTAAATGCGTATTTATCTAATTCTATAATACAAACGATCAGTACTAACTATCTATTTCTATAGTAAATTATCTGTTTCTATAATACAGATTAATTTTGCATATCCCTTAGCGTAATAGTACGAATAAATTTAATTAGCTGTTAATGTCTGCCACCCTTTTAAAGGCTTTGAGCCGTGAGGCAAGCGCCTCATTGCCTCTGCCTGGTCCCGCATATGAAGTGGAGAAAGTATTGTATTCACGAATAATTTCTCCCTCAAATATCAACCTAAACTTCCAATTAATCACTCACTAATCAGTTTTAACTTATATTCCCGACATCTGCACTTACGTACAGTAGGGGAAGGACTACCTTTGAATCTCTAATCCATAGGTTTCAAACGATAAGATCTCTGATTTCAAATATAGCCTATAAACCTCGGTGTAAGTTCGGTTTTCATATGAAAGTCCTATTACCAAACTACTTGCGCCTTCCCCCGAATAACCTTATATAAGCAAAGCTCACCGGACGGAAATTTCGGGTAGTTGTTCACAATTAACTAATTGAAACTTCAAGTTCTAGTGAATCAGAACACGTGAGTACAGTTTAAGTTTAATTACAGTAAAATGTTTGAGACTAGTTATCAAGTGAAAATTAGAAAATATTATGTGATGCATTGGATATTTTTTAATGTGGTTGATTAAACGGGGAATTATGGTTAAAATTTGGTTTCATAAAAAAGGGGGAGTAGAGTAGTCATTCAAAATTTTAATGTTGATGTTCATTTTGATATGAAGATGACCCCTTAACAAAATTTTAATATCAGAACTTTATAGAGTACACTATTCCTGATAAAACGACGTATTACACGTGTCTCTATTGTAAATAGATTGCAAATGCGAAAGTGTTTTGTTACACTCCCCCTAATGTACACTGCGAAAAAATATTTTGAAAAGTAAATGTTTTTTTTGGGTACAATATGACACTGAAATTAACATAAAAATACAATATTTATAAGTACCTTTGACGAAACTTTTATGTAAAAGGAAAGGATGCCATTTACGCCAAAGTAGTTTAATAACTAATTCTTGTTTCATTTCTGTAATGCTGCGCACTTTCGCTCATTTTCATTTTTAAAAATATTGCATTCGATTTTTATTGTTATTGTTTGCTTTTGATGTCAACAGAGAAATCTGAACGAAATTGATTAGACGCTTCCATCTTTTTGTCAGACATCCAGTTAATGAATAGAAACTGCCACTTGTAAATTAATACGTGCTTTTCAATTATGGAAAATCAGACAGATGTGAGTGTTCATACAAACTGATGGCATATTTTATGAGCAGTTTTTCAAAAGGAGAAAATGTTTGTTTACTTTTGAATAAAATCTGTCGTTGTTTCTATGTTTATGAAAAGCAGTTCTAGCGATGTAACCAGGTTGGACGATGTAGAAGATATACTAAAGGGAAAAAAGTATTTGTATGACTTTCCAAACCTTCTTTAAAAGTCACAGCGACTCTTTGTATCGTTAGTTGGTCAACATTCAGTTAAGTATTCAAATAGATATAAGTAAAAAATACAGGATTGAATTAAGTTAGAAATCAGTACTTGAAAAGTAGGTTATATAATGGCAAATGTAAGTTATAAGCAATGTAAAAACTCCCAACTAGTGTTATATTTCGTGAATTTGTATGGGATTGACATTATGGGGAACAGAAGTAAATATTGCAGATGTATTTGCGCTGCTTTGATGCACGGCATTTATATCCGAGTAATTTTTGGTAAGATTATCTGTATAAGCAATAACTTCTCTTTGGAAGAGTTATGTTCAGCAACGTTTAAGACTCTAGCTTGGAGCATGTGGTTTGTTTTGTTTATTCGACGAAGCGCAACTAAGAAAATTTTAGAAGATATCAATACCTTGAAAAGGTTAGCAAACGTGAATTGTAATCGTATTATTTGTGTAATATCTGTGACATGGATGATGTTTACGTTTTTTATCATGATTGGTGTTGCGTGGCTGTTAACGGTTCAAGGGACGTTTAGGAACACTGCTGACTGTATACAGTTATTCTTCATTTTTAATCCTAATGTAACGTTGAGCAACATGGTAATATTCCTAAATCTTTTACCGAATACCTTCGGTAATCTCTGTGTATCAAGCACTGTTGGCTTGCTTTATGTCTGCTGCTGCATTGAGATTGCAAATTGTTTACCTGTCCGAAACGTTTTCCTGAAAGAATCATGCATCTTAAGAAAAGAGGCACTGAAGATATTATTGCAGTTAGAGCAGACTTTTTCAGGTCTAATTTTGCTCATATTCATGATAATCTTTCTAGTGCTGTTTGAATCAACAGCATATATAATTATGAGTTTCAATAAGAGATCGTATTACTTGAGTGAGATATTTATCTATTTTTTACAGTTTATTTTCCATAGCGTCTTTGCTGTTTTTATTGTACTGGCTGTCGATAACCTCAAGGATAAGTTCCAAGCAATTAAACGTCAAGAAATTTTAAGAGAGAAATGTTTCTGCAAATGCTCTTGTTGTGAAAACCGTGTCAAGCTAACAGAAGAAGAATCTTTTTATAAGTTAACTGCGTGGGGTGCATTCGAAATTCATAAACCACTACTGATGACACTAGCAACGTCTTTAATATCGTTTGTTGTTATATTCTATTCAAAATAATGGAAGAATTTTTTTGATATTTTTTTTATAAAATATTAAATTTTTGTGTTTATTTTTAAGCACTCTTCAATTAAAAAAATATCTCGAGCGTCAATTAAAAAAATATCTCGAAAAAAATATCACACGACAAAAATAAAGAGTAAGGTAACAGAAGGTGTACAGAAATGACTATGATATACACATGAAGGAAAAGTGCGTGCAATTGTGCGTGTGTTTCGTACGGGAATGTGTAGTGTATATCAACTTACCTCCATTTGCAAACAAAACTTCTTTAACTACTTTTTGTTAAGGATGATTTTTTAAATCTAATGTGCAGCGTATACCTTGGTTCTTGGTCCGCAATTAACTTGGTTAATTGCGGACCTGGTGCGTTCCCAGAGATTGGTACCAATCTCTTTCAGCGGCACCACAATGAATGTGGTACCATCGCTGCATGATAATTTTTACGCCCAGTTTCTTCACCTGGAAGGATGTGCACCCGGACTGTTGAAGCGAAATTGCACTAGGAATTTAATGTAGCCGAAAATATCCAAGCCAAAAGTACACTCAAAGAATGTTTTAGATGAGGCAATTCTTGATCATAAGATACGGGAACAGATACACGGGCACTGAGAATATCTAAGCTAAAGGGGGGGGGGGGGAGATACTCAAGGTATCTTTAGGGATGCCATATGGAGGGTTCAGAATACAAGTGAACCACTTTTTGTCAGTGTCGAGTTAGCAGCGAAATAACATGCACTAACTATGTAAAATTTCAGTGCAATAATGAACCAAGTCTCTCTTTGAACTTTCAAAATTTAATTTATAATTAAAAAAATTTTAAGCTGTAATTTTGTTATAAATCCTTAACTTTAAACCCCCGTCGCACAAAGAAACTTTTTATGGACTTGGTTCACTTGTATTCTGAGCCCTCCATATAATCATACGACATGGGCGCAGACGACTATTTGCATTTTGAAAATACATCGACACTACCAGGCTCGATCCTTTGAACCGTAGTGTACGAGACACGCGCCTTACCCGTCCCCCCCCCTTCTTTTACAATCACAAAGCTATAACATTCGTCCAATTTCAATAATAATTTGTAATACTAATAATTTCAATATTTAATACGAATCACAAGTACATCAAAAATATTTCAAGTAAAATAAGCTCAAATCGGAATGGATTTTAGCAGTTTTGATTTGATGGGGGTGGGGGGCCTACGTACTTTCAACAATTCAGTAGAAAAAGAAGCTAGTTTTCTACCCAAAATATGGCATTCACTTAAATATGTTTGAGTTTCAGCTCTATGCAAAAGTTCTTTGACAACACATAAGTAATATGTTTGCACGCAGGACTTTTCAGTGTCTGCAACCGCAGTGTCATATTATTAGCTAGGAAATATTCAATGTGACAGTCGTTTGTGCTCATAACTTCCTTGATCATGTTTTAACTCGTCTAAGATCATTCATATTGTATTTACCTCATATAGTAATTGTGAGCTATGGGATCATTCATAAATGATGTCACGCTTCGAGGGGAGCAGGGGGGTTTGGGAAATTGTGAAAAAGTGTGACGGTAGGGGAGGGTGTAACAAGAAGTGTGACATCATGCATTATGCAGCATAGCGTGATGCGCGACAAAGGGGGGAGGGGAGGGGGGGTCCGCTGAAGTGTGACATATTGTGACAAAGGGGGGAGGGGGGTCAAATATATGGGAAAAAAGCGTGACGTCATTTTTGAACGGCCCCTAAGTGTTCTTATTTTCTTTTTTGTAGCATTTACTTATGCTTTTCAAATTCAGTTATTACTTCTGACACATATCTAAGACAATTTTATTACTAATTATTACTTTTTAACATGGTAGAATAACCAAGAGTGGGTAATTTATATTAACTATTAAAAAAAAAAAACTTGCAATTATCGTTTTGAACAGGTAGAAAAGCATTATTTTTGTGAATGACGATACATATTTTTTTAAAACTTGTGTTATCAAAGACCGTTTGACAGTGAACTAAACTCAATTCATTATTGATTAAATATGCTATGAATGCATGAAACTTCTGGAAAAAGTGTGTTAATTAATACAAAAACAAAAGTAGAGATACGTAGAATAGATAGGGACATATGCGGCCTGCTTAGATAAAAGTAATAATAGTTTCCATGGAAACGCACATAAACATTTTGAAGTAGATAAATTAACGGTTGAACTTTAATGTAATATAAGAAATTAAATTAGGGCACGTGTTTTTGTTGATGGAGAGAGGCTATTAAAGCAGCATCATTGGCCACGTTGCAGCGATTAAAGCAATGTAAACAAAAGAAGAATATTAACACTAAATAAAACACTATAACTATTGTAATAATTAATAAATTTCCTGAATAATGATTAAATTAAATGTAAATACTGGGTTATAATCAGAGAAAGCTGTGAAAATAGTCTAATTAATTTGAAGATAACTAATTTTACCTAGTGTACTCCACGAAGAACTTCATTGAAAATCTTAGTAAACAAAGAGCGGATACCACGTGACAACGGTGACCGTTCATGAGTCCCTCTAGTGGTGAATTGCCTCCATTGTCCTGCAAAAGCAATTTTAATTCTTGTTTGTCAACCTTGCAGACATAACGTTAAACGAATGAGACAAGTTATACCCAATATAATTGCATGTAAAAAAGAAATATAGTTGTTTCTTCGTTAAAAGAGTTTACTAACAGGAAACCAAATCAGTTGGAAGTTGTGTTTTGTCTAATGAATTTCCATGAAAAAGAGATGTCTAAGGAAATTATTGCAAATTTCGTTAAATCACCTTAGGAATTTTTTTTACCATTACTTTTATGTAAAAATAACTCTGCGAAAAGTTTTGTGCATAATTGATGATTTCTTTATTAGATCTTTGTTCTCTTGCATGAAAGTTCTTAATTTGATCTTATGAAAATGTTGTCTCGTTTAGAAGGACAGCTTTAAAAGAAATACTTGAGCAAATGAAAGCTTTAAAAAAAAATTGCAAAGAGTGGATATAAGTTCTTTAGGATTAGACTTGCTCTGATTAGGACGTTTACAAAAGTTTTGGCAATTTTCAGCATAATGATTCTCTATACAATTCGCGCAAAATATACCGAACTGATTAAATGTACGCACTGGTTCTTTACTTTCAAGTCAACAATTACGTTATTTACTAATGTGATGCTTTTAAACATTTTGCCTAAAATATTTTGTAATATTTTCACAACAAGCACTGTAGGCTTGTTTTACATTTGTTGCTGCATTGAACTTTCAACTTGTTTACAAGATAACAATCAGCCGTGCCAAAAATGCAAGTTGAGAAAAGGCGTCTTAAAAATAATTGTACAAATCGAAAAAAATTTGGTTAATTTTTATGGCAGTATTTTAAGCTTTTTTTAAGTGCAGGAAAATTTGACAAAAGAGAGCATAGCTTTCTTCAAGATTTTCACTACGTTGCTGAATTTGTTTTTTACAGCTTGTTTGCTCTTTTCATTCTGCTAGCAGTAGTATAATTAAAAAAAATAAATAAAACTGCAACTTAGTTTGTTTTTTTAGTGGCAATGCGATTTTCGTCTCTTTTTGCTGTCATAATAGAATGATTGAGGTAGAATATCTCTGTAAATTAAGCGCTTGGAGAGATTGTGAAACTCGTAAACCCTTACTGATGACGTTGACTACATCCTTAATAACATTCAGTGTAATGTCTTTCTCCAAAATATGAAATAAAAATATGTATATTTATTTCATACATTTGTACATTTGTTCATTATTTGGTTTCAAAAAATTATCGGTTGCGTTCTTTTTCGTGATGCACAAGCCGCGCTTCAGAAGAGGGGTAAAAGGCTCAAGCCCACATATGAATTTTTTGATTCATGAGGGATTTACACTCATGAATAAAAAAAAGCAGTAGCGTTAGAAACAGTCATTCGCAATAAAAGAAGCATTAAAAAATGAAAATTTCATTAAAAGAAAGGAATTGTGTAGGTAGATTTAGTTCATTTCACTTAAATTTATTGGGATTTGTAAAAAATAATATAATAATGTTAATAAGCAACGAAAAGAAACGGTCTGAAATAAAGATATACAGATTCAAAGTAAATATATTTTACATATCGGTTATTATATATATATATATAACGAAGAGTAAATTTAAACAGTAGAATTAGAACCCGAAATGCCACAAGCTCTCCGATTCGAAAACCTCATCTCCAATGATTCTTCCCCCATAATATACGTAAAAGTTTAATATTTTTTAAAATAAACAAGTTGCTGTTTTTTGAAGTCCATGTTTTTTAACTATTTTATTTAGGCCAAAAGTATGTTTTTACTTATTTCTCATCTTGTAATTATCAATCACAAAATTCTTATTTTAGCTTTGATGAGAAGGAGTAATCGTGACCGCAACATTTTCACATTTAACACCTATATTGCGTTTGTTGTTGATTTAAGCAGTAATTCCTTTTACATTTGAGGCTCTTTGCAAAAATCTTTTTTTTTCACTGCTGTGCTTCTTAGTTTGATAATCTATGCATATATTTCACTTAGCGTGGACCAGTTACGGTTAATTTTTGCGGTACGATACGATACTGACATCATGCAAAAACCAAGCTGTGGCATAACGATATTTAAAAAAATGTTTAATGATTACCATAAAGGAAGAAAAAAATAATTGTATTTATTGTTTTAACTTACGGGACTTTAACAAATTTATTTCTATAGCTTAAAAAGTATTTCCATTCATAACTAAATTTTTAATTTCCGATTCTTTGGAGTGGCAACACCTTAATTTGTTAATATCTAGCGATCTTTACTGAAGTCTTTCGAAATATAAAGCATATTTTACAATTTTAAAATGGTTAATTTCCGATCCACAGATGTTCTACGAGGGATCAACTATTAGTATATTAATTATGTGACTGGAGTTTTCAATCCAAGCCACCATATATTCGATGGTATCCCTAAAACAATTCATTAATTTTGTTGAAATCTATTCTTGCTATCAGATGGCAGCACTATAAAATGAATTTTTTTGTTGTTAATCACTTTATTTCCGATAGCGTTCGCTCAACAGTCGAAATTCGAACGTAATAATTAAATTTAGCATTGAAATTATTATGCTATTCATATAATTAGTATTCATCAAATATGGCGATTATAATTTTGAGTTTATTTTGATCATCCTCACTTAAAGCAAACGTATTGCAAATCATTATCGACCCAGGGACAAATGCGCTCATAAATGGAGCCGCTTTTACAGCTGTCGATTTTGGACTAAGTTGCGTAGCAGTTGAATAAATCTTACATGCTTGCTTCCGTAAGCTATTCTAATTTTTTTTTATTCCATTGCTTCAGAGAAGCCTTTGCCCAAACTCTTATTATAATTGCTTTTGATATTGCTGTCTAATGGAAACAAACTCTTTTTACACAGTTCTACTTAACTTGTTTTGTCACGGAAGATTGTTACGCGGTTTTTGACCACTATTACTGCCATAAATTTTCTTCAAACTTCGCACACAAGCTTGCCTGAGCCGAGGTTGTACTTGATCGTAACAGTTGAACAGTAAACTGGATCAATTTCAGCCTTGACTGAGCAGAGCAAATATCAAGTTGGTGTGCCACTCTTTTTATCCAACCCTTTAGATGGCCCTTACTGTTTCAGTGTTAAAATTTGAGGTTTGGAACTTTACAAACTTAATTTCTTACAAACAAGAAAAAGTGTTCAAAAAATGCAAACATTTGTAGATTGTCAGTTGGAGATTATTTCAAAAATTGGTCCAGTTGAGATGTAATAGCCCACATATCATCCAGGTAAAACTCGGTAAGTTCACTCAGCAATTGGCATCTCTTCGTGGAATTTCAAAGAGATTTCTGTAACTATATCTTCAGCCAATCAGAATTTATGTACTTCGGGACCTTTACCTGAACGCCGACAAATTCATCTTGACTAGTTAATACTCATTAAATTCGGAAATAAACAATTCAACAGACTACAGCCCTTAATTAGAACTGTCGATTGATTGTTTCAAGGCATAAACCCGTCAATTATATTTCAACTTAGTGCATCAAGTAAAAATTTGTAAACTTTTACAATTTTTTATAAAGATACAAACATTGCTTTTTGGTTATATATTTAAACAGTAATTTTTTGTGCTTAGTGACTGTTCTCACCTCTTACGTGGCACTACTTCAAAGAAAATCCACGATAATAAAAATTTCCACTCACTCGCATATTCTAAGCCTTAGTTTTTTACTGTTGCCACATAAAAATTAACAAATGGCACTACATTAGGAACAAAGTTTGGCGTAGCAATGAATAAAAAAAATAATGCAATAAAATAATTGTTATGAGGTTTTTAAAAATAAAATTACTTGAAACTATCTCACGTGGTTTTTCAGAATGTATTTTGCACTTGACAGTACGTTTATTTACGTGTTTTAAATTCAATTGCCTTTTGCTTACCAAAATTTGCGAAAGTTTTATTGCTAGTAGTTATTTTCTGCAACAATTTTTAACCCGGCAAAACAGCGAAGAAAGTAAAGGACGATAAATATGACTTTCAAACGAAAGCAAATTTTTATTATAGTCAGATTTAAGTAGAAAGGCGATCTTTTTTTTTTGAATTACAATGGAAAAGCAATTTGATTGATTCATGCTGTCGAAAAACAGTTGACGGTGATTTAAATGCAATTCATTTTTAAAAAAAAACATGTTGTGGATGATTGAAACTTATGGAAAAAAGTCTATTAATTCGAGGCAAAATAAAAGTTTGAAGAAAAGATATGAACCGTATTTCACCTGCTTTGATAAAGACAATAATAATGGTTACCATGGAAATATGAATAAATATTTTGAAGCAGAAAATAAGTTATGATTAAACTTCAATGTAATGTAAGAAATCGAAAAAGAATACTTACTTTTTTTGTAAGATTTCGCTTAAAATACGGGGGAAAAACTATTTTATTTTTTGATTAATGACCTCTCAGACAGTTTAATCATAGATTTAAAATGAATGAAATACGTTACATGCAATATTACGCACATAAAAGTTGCCCGTACACTTTCAAAAATAGAATCCTCATTTTCGACGATTCTTTAATCGTCAAGAAAATGTTGTTATTTACAGCGATTCTTTCCTCGCGCGATCACGTGACTAAAGAAAGTTACTTCACAAATTTCTGCAATTTGACGAAAGGTTTAGCCGGAGCATTTTTCACGAAGCCATTTCGTCAAATATGACGAAAGTTTCGTGAGATTAGAGCATGCGTTTCTGAGAGTGTAAAGGAAACGATGCATGTTTCGTCACTTAGAGAATATGCTAACATGAAACCTCTTGGTATAGTGCTTTGTCTAATGAATTTCCATGGAATAGATATCTTAGCAAATAGATGCAAATTTCGCTCCATTATTTTAGGAACTGTTTTTCATTGCTTGTATGCAAAAATAATTTTGGGAAAAGTTTTGTGCATAATTGATGATCCATCGCTAGAAGATTTCTCTTCTTTGTGCATGAAGATTCTTAACTGGATCTTATGGTTTGTATTTTTTCTTAAACGGAAGGAATTGAAAGAAATGTTGGAAGAAATTGCAACTTTGAAAAAATGTGCAACGAGTGGAAACAATTGCTTCATGATTATAATGTCTCTCATTTGGTTGTTCGTAATACTCTTAACCATTTTCAGCGTAACAATTTTGTTCACACTTTATGGAAAAGGTACGAAGGTACCTAAATGTACACATTGGTTTTTTGCGTTCAGGTCGAATATTAAAGCCGATACTGGTTTGATATTTTTGAACACTTTGCCAAACATATTTGGAAATGTTTTCATAACCGGCTCTGTGGGCTTATTTTATATTTGTTGCTGCATTGAAGTGGCAAGCTGTTTGCAAGTGAACTATCAATCCGTGCACAAAATACACAAGTTGAGAAAGGAAGCTTTAAAATCAATTGTACAAATCGAAGAGAAGTGTTCGACGTTCATTTTGTTAATTTTCATGGTAATATTTTTAGTTCTGTTTAAGTGCGTGGCTAATATAGTTAATTGTTTTAACAAAAGAGAGCATTGTTTTCCTCGAGATTCCCACTACCTTGTGGAATTCGCTTTTCACAGTTTGTTTGCCATTTTCCTTGTTTTGGCAGTCGATAATTTAAGAAACAAATTTAAGACTATGAAAATTAAGATGATCTTGAATGACGATTCAGTTTACACCTCTTGTTGCCATGTTCTACAGTGCAAGATGATTGAGGAAGAATCTCTTTGTAAATTAAGCGCTTGGGGAGCGTTTGAGATTCACAAACCACTGCTCATGACCTTGGCGACATCCCTGATAACATTCATTGTTATGTTTTATTCAAAAAGCTAAATTACAGGAAATATTGTTTAGTCGAACCCTATATGATTGATTTTTAAAAATGATTTACGACATTTCAAGTATCCATTCCATAATGTAATATTATTCCTTCTAAACACAATTCTATTACACTGACGGATGAAGTGTCATACCATTTTAGCATATCCACTAAAAAGCAACCGTCTGTAAAAAAAAAAAAAACGGCGACACCTAGATTTATAATAATCTTAACAATATGTGTACGCATAGACCATATCAAAGTTTCCACCTATTTATTTCTATTTGTACATCTTCGTATCCTGCTTAGTACCTCATAAAAAAATCGATTGTTGTTGAAATTTCTGTAGTTAACATTGAATTGATTTTAAGGATTATTGACTATAAACCTGGTATTCCTAAAACTTTTTCAAGTACTGGATGAACCCTTGGAAGAATTATAATTTTCTCACAGGTGCCCTAGTCATTCAATATCTTTGTCGAATTATTAATATGAAATATCTTATCGGTTTATATTTACGGTTTTCAGTTAAACATCAGACGTGTAAGCAGTAAAATTATCTTCAAAATTTTCGTAAGTAGTTCAATTGTAATTAATATGAAAACAGAAAATAAAAGGAAAAAAAAAACTTCTACATGCTGTTGGTGATATGCGCGTGTTTAGAGTCAGATCAGCTTGTTGTGCAATCGGAAAATTGCACTTAAATAAGGGCAATACACAATAATAATACAGCCGCGCTCATTTTTCTTTTCTCATTAATTTTTGGCGTTGGTTCGTTTTTATGTATCCGCAGCTGATGAAGATATGTTATTGGATTGTAGATTTGATTTTTTCTACCAAAGAAGATTTGAAATATAGGGAGCCTCGAGACGCACGAATATCTCCAAGTGCCGTTGCACCCAAGTTAGGAACTCCAGGACATAAACAACAGTTTTCATGTACTATTATTTATTAAACAACATATTAAACACTATTTCTCCGTCTAGTGGCAATCAAGGAACTGATTAATGTTGCAACAACAGTACATAATTGGACTGTACGTTTGAACTTTCTCTCATTTGCCTCTGCCTCATAGTTTAAGCTAATTTTCATTAAACTTGCAATTTGGACGCTTGCAAAATTTGTCATTCTTGGACAACATCTCTCAGAGACGTTTTCTTTTCATTTCTTTCTTTAAAAAAAAAAAAAAAATCCCCTTTTTTCCATCGTCGGTTTTTTACTTAAAGTTGAAAAATAGATGAATTACATTTCAAAGTTGTTCGTTCTTTGAAACAAGTTGCGAAATTCCTCAATTCGTCTAATTGGAGTACGTTTCATTATGGAATTTATTTTTAGAACAACCTTTTTTACGCCTTAAAATTATCCACAAAATTTAATTTCATTCTTTTTTTTTCTAAGCTTTGTGCATTAAAGTTATTTTACTATTTTATTCTATAGGTTTAAATGTTCATTTTATGCAAAAAAGTAAGGCAGTAACTAAAATTTTATTTAATTGTGACAAAAAAGTTGATACACATCTAAACGCGCGTTTCTTATTATTTTAAACTAATTCATGTTGTATGTTTGACTCTCTTAAAGACTTTTCTCACTGCTCTATTTCTCATTTCTCAGTACATAACAATGTAATTGAAGTTTACGCCCTAAATACTGTTTGTTCGATACAGGAAAACAAGAATATTTAAATCTCTTTCTTTGAAATGCATTCTCGCTACTAGATGGCAGCACAATAAATCAAATAGTATCTAAATATTTCGACATCAGTTCTGCGTCTAATATTTTTCCAGAGAAGTTTGGAGTTTGTTCATTCATATTTAAATTAATATAAAGAATAATCGGTCATAAAATGCTATCGAGTCCTCCCCTTCCCCCTTTTCAGCTACACCCCTGCAGCACACACATTACTATAGTGAGGAGTTTTTTCCTAACTTTTTTTTAAAGACGTTTTGTCAGCAACAACAAAATAATTATTTTTCATTTTTGTCAAAAATCAAAACAGGTTTGGTGAAAATCCTTTTACTCGGCATAGTATAAACATGTATAGCATCTGTGCCACTAAGACCTTGATTTTATAAAAATTCTCACAATTTTCTCAAAGCCTGCGATTTTGTGAGATGAATAATGAATGGAGGCAATTCACTGCTGGAGGGAGTCATGAGTAGGGTTGCAAGTTTGTCGCGCCGCGAATTCCCGCGATGATTTCCGCGAATTTTAGCGCTTTTTCTTAAAATCCGCGAATTTTAGTGCTTTTTCCTAAAATCCGCGAATTTTTAAAATAATACCATTTGCGCGAATATTATTTGCATTTTAACAACAATTTATACTTTTCTAAAGTTTTTAAATTTATAACAGGTGCCCGAAAAATCTAAGAGAATTCCTCAATAGCAAAATAATGATAAAATTAGTCACAGATAATACCATTCATGTTGAGAATAATGGCGTAGTTGGTAGCACATTCACCAAACAGACCAGTTTCTCTTGATAAATCTCCCACTACACTTGACAGGTCAGACCCCCTGCTGTCAATCACTGATTGTTAGCGAAACCTCCTTTTCCTCAAAGGGCAACAAGACATGAATACCAAAGATAAAAGAAAATCCCTATATCAGCAAATTCGCTGAAATGAGTATGCTACGCAGTCTATTGCACTGAGCAGCGAAATTTTCAAGCCTTTGTATTGCATTGAAAAACATGTGGAAATGCTAGCAAAGCAACAGAACATTTGACTGCTTACCTTTCGTTCGAACGTTCGATTGATAACAAAAAATAGTAGTGCCTCTTTTTCTTGGTCACAGTGCTCCTCTTATTTAAGCCACCTTCTCTCAGCTCCTTTCTTCAAAATTGTAGTTATTGGTTTTTCAGTGAGGATTCTGTCTCATTTTCCAACTGTGTTAATGTACATTTTGTCGAGTTTTAAAGAAAGATGAGCCATAGAAGTAAAGCGACCGCTTTTGAGAGATGCAAGCAGTACAAGAAAGGAACTTTCGAAGTTAGGAAAAATCTATTGTTCTGCTGCAGTTGCAATGTTCCTGTAGATTTTTCGCGAAAAGATAGCTGTGAAAAACATTTAAAAAGTAAGGTTCATCAAAAGAAGATTGCCAGTGAACCCAGAGCAACTCAGACAAGTGTTGAAAATTTGTTTGAAAAAAAATCTCTTCAAGAACAACATCGTGCTGGACAGCTTTCTAAGTTAGTTGGTGTTTTCTCAGCGGCAAACATTCCATTGAACAAGCTAGATAATCCGATATTGAAAACTTATCTAGAAAATTCACTTAAAGATATTGGTGTCATCCCAAGCTCTAGCCATGTACGAAAGCATTATCTAGCTGAAGCTCATCAATTTCATAAAAATCAAGTTATAGACATTTTGACATCTGCTGCAGGTGTAAGTATTGTAACGGATGAAACAACAGACTCGGAAGACAGATATGTATTAAATGTGTTAGCTGTTCCATCAGTGGAAATACAACAGGATGATTCTGATATTTCCTTATCTGCTTTTTTCTAGAAAGTATTTCTCTAGAAAGTGTAAATTTTAAATCTGTCAGTGAAGCAGTTATCCAGTGCTGTCAAAATTACAAAGTTCGTTTTAATGCCATAACATCCTTTGTTACAGACAACGCTTCTTACATGTACAAAGCATGGGAGAAAAGTTTAAAAGTGGTGTTTCTAAATTCTGTGCACGTTACATGCAATGCCCACCTTTTAAATCTCTTAGTAGAAATATGGCAAAATGAGTTTTATAAAGTGAATTGTTTCGTTGTGCACATCAAGCATGTATTCACTGCGTGTCCGTCACGTAAAGGGCGATTTCGCGTATTTTTGAAAGAGAAAGGCATGAAGACCTCTTTACCACCGGTTCCTGTACAAACGAGATGGAATAGCTGGTTTGAGGCTGCCTTATTCCACGTGAATTATTTGGATGCTTACGCAGAGTTTTTTCAGAAAGAAAAAGAAAACAGTAGCAGTTTTCTATTAAGTACAATTTCGGAAGAATGTTGATGCAAATTTAAAGGGGGATTTAAAAGAAATTGAAAAATACGCACCATTAATTCTTAACAAATTAACCTTATTCGAAAAGCAAAGAGTAAGCTCCCATGTTATTTTTAAAGAAATGTCCAATTTTTCGAAAACTTTAGAAACCAAGTCTAAAATGTGCGAGCACCTAAAGTCTAAAAAGGCTCTAAACTTGTGACAAGAAAAAATTCAAAATTATTTTTTTGAAAGCAGCAGTAATAAAAACAGATTTCGCCAACCAGCATCAAACTTTTTCAAAGCATGCAGAGCTTTTGATCCAAATCAATACAAATTCTTAACTGTTTTTAACGAAGTTGATAATTCTTCAATTTTTCACAACATCCCTATTTTTGAGGATGAAGAACAATTGATAAGTGAATTTAATGCGTACAAAACAACAATCAATGAATCACATGTTGAAGAAGGTCAAATAATTAAATTTTGGAAATCCAAGACCGAACGTTTTCCCAACCTGTCCAAAGTAGCTATTCGATGCCTATCAGTTCCTACAAATAGCGTTGATGCTGAACGGTCGTTTACTAAATATAAAAACGTATTAAGTGGTTAACGAAGAAAAATTAACGAAAACAATTTAACAATATACAATATTTTATACCAAAATTCTGTACATCTAAATAACTGCTTAAATATTGCATAGAGTTGAAATAACTAAATTTGTTCAGTTCCATATATGCTTTCTTATTTAAACCACAACTTTCATTGCAGATATCCTGCATCTTATTAAATTTGTATTCCGGCGGAAATTTCGCGAAATTTTCCGCGAATTTCGCGCTCTTTTTCCCGCGACAAACTTGCAACCCTAGTCATGAGCAATCATCGTTGTCACGTGATATCCGCTCTTTGCTTACTAAGATTTTCCACTGAGCTCTACGTGGAGTTCACTAGGCAAAATTAGTTATTTTAAAATTAATTAGACTATTTTCACAGCTTTTTCTAATTATAACCCAGTATTTTCATTTAATTTAATCATTATAAAATAAATTGATTAATTATTACAATAGTTTTATTGTTTTATTTAGTGTTAATTTTATGTAATGTAGAAAAATTTTATTTAGTTCTAGTTTTTAATTAGATTTGTCGAACACGAAGTAAAGCGATGCTACGGCTTCCCTTCTTTACATCGCTTTCATCGCTGCCACGTGACCAATAACATTGCTTGAATTGCCTCCATTGCAACCAGTAAGCAATGTTAAATAATCATGTAACATTCAAAAACTCTCTTTAAATGATTTTTAACTTATTTTTATAGCAAAATCATTGCACCATGTACACTTGGGGATAGATGGATGTAAAATCTGTGTACCTTGAAGTCCCGCGGCAGTTCCGAGGGTAGATACACCATAAATTGGTACTTTATGTCCCAGAATTATGAGGATGGATATACCATAAGTTAGTTATTTAATAATACCAAATAATGAGGAAAAATGGCATTAATAAGTAGGTTCTCTTATAGTACCAACTTTGTATAGTTGTAAATTATATATATATATATATATATATATATATAATTAATCTATAGGTCTAAAAACTAATGCTCTATTAATATTTTATGTAGGTAATGCATTGGACATCGGGGAAACAAACTTCATAAAAAAAAATACGGAAGCACTTTAGTTTTCTTTTTAATTTAGAGAAACTACGCACTAAAAAAACATTCAATGAAATATTAATATAATATCAGTCATAGGAAAATGTGATCCAGCATGTTTTTTTTTAATTAAAAGGATCATACTAAGTAAACTAAACGACGCCAGAGTAAGCAAAATTAATCATTTTTGCAACATCAAACACAATTTTTTTATTGCTTACAGCGGAAAAAAAAAATTGGTTCATAAAGAAACTTCAGCAAACATTTTATAAGATATTAAAATCACCGAGAAATGTAAACACCTTTTTTTTTTTGTTTTTCAAATTATGGGGTCATTTATAAATGATTGTACACTTCGAGAGGGGAGGGGGGGGTCGTCAAACTGTGACAAGGGGAGGGGGTAACAAGAAGTGTGAAATCCCTGCTTATGCAACGTCGCGTGACATGTGACAAAAGGGAGAGGGGGGGTCCGTTGGAGTGTGACATTTTGTGACAGAGGGGGTGGGAGCGTAGGGGGTCAAATATGTGGGAAAAAAGCATGACATCATTTATGAACGGTCCCTATGTCAGAATTTCTGATGATAGCCTGTGTAAATTTACCATGTGGGGTGCATTTGAAGTTCATAAGGCGTAATTGATGGTATTATAAACAGCTTTTATAAGTATTTTTCTTGAATTTAGGTTAAAAAAAGGAAAATGTAATTAGTAATCTTAAAGATAGTACAGACCGACCAAGGAGTTTTGGCACTAGGGCGCTTCTGCGCATTTCACAAAAGGAGGAATTCATTCAAGTTTTAGGGTAGTTCGTTTTGCGAAGTGCGTTTATTAGCCCGCGATTTAGAATGGTTGCTTCTGTGTTTTTTAAAAGCATCCAAGTGGCATATAACATCAGCTGGGAAGAAGTATTCTTCTTAGCACCTTATTCTTCTTGCACCTTTACGGGCAAAAGAGGACAGAGGTCTTCCTTTGCCCGTAAGACTGTACTTCTTTTAAATATTTTCAAGTTCAACAAATGATTAGTTTCGTTAATGGATTTTTATATTTCAGTTGTTTTGCATTTATCTTCGGTCAACACCAAATGCTTTAGGGGAGAGGAAAAACTATATTTATAGATACGTTTTTCTTGAGATTGTTCAATTCATTTCACTACACTGCTATTCCGAAGTTAACGAGAAACAAAAGATTTGATAAAATTACTGATTTTAATCAATGGAAGATACTCACTGATTCCACAAGTTTTGGTGAAGTAACAGAAAATACGATTGAAATTGAATAGTTAAGATTATGTACAAGGGGGCTCGGGATAAGTGTTTGAAAGGCGAATCCCCCAGAATTGAAAATGAACCTATCCGAATGAACCTAATGAAACTTTTACTCCTGCTTGAAATCGCATGAATGCAAAACCTTGTTCACTTTATGCAAACTCATTCGTTCATCTTTTTCATGAATAAATTTGCATAGATTAAAAAAAAAAGAGCTAGCATTACAGATAGCACTCACAACTTCAACAGGTAATCCATATGAAATTATGAATGAGCTTTCAATTAATCAATGGGGATACCTCTTTTTGTCTGAAAATTAACTCCCTCTTTAATAGCGCAAGAAAAACGTAAAAATTTGACAAGGTCTCTTCTTTATTTTTTTATTTATTTATTTTGTTTATTTTTTAAGAGCAATTTTTGAATAAGCATATGAGCATCAACGCGAAACTCCTAAATTTATTGCATTAATAGAAAAGTACGTTTTAAAAGACCTTTTACTCTTTCTTACAGTTAAAAAAAATAAATGTAGAAAATAAATAAGCACGTTAAACTGGTGGATAAAAGTTTTAATTAAAGGACACATATTTAGCGCCAACCTGTGCGTTAGTTATTCCGTAAAGGTTGTCTACAAAATTATGGATAAAAATACAATAATATGTAAATCAATAAAGAAACAAATAATAAAATAAATTAAATAATTAAAAATAATAATAATAAAATAAAATGTTTTCCCCAATAGTTTTATTTTATAGTCCCTTCATTAAGAAGCTGTTCAAGAAAGCTATGGTATAATATTGAATTTTAGAAAAAAAAAACAAGAATAGCGGTTGGAACAATTTCTTAATAATAATAACGATGACAACATATTATTCAATTTTTTTTTCATGAGGAATCATACTAAAGCAAAGTTAGAACAAAAAAAGCCGAAGTGAGGAACATCTATAGATTTCTGAAACTTAGTAATTATGTAATTGCTCACATTGAAATGAAAACGAAAAACTATTTCCATGGAAACTTATGCAAACATTTTTCAAAATATTGAAAATCTCCAACACGACACAAAAGCGTTGAACCTCTTTTAACTGATTTTGTAGTAATTCAGTTTTTGTATCTGTGTGTGTTTCAGTTACACCAAAAAGTATATACTAAAAAAGAAACAGTATTTCTTTTTGAGGAATAACAATTTGATATGATCCATAAAAGAATGCGTCTTGTACTATATCTGCTAAATTTTCACAGTATAGATATCGTTGGAAATAGATCTAAATTCTTTAATATTTTCTTTGGTATATTATTTCATTGTTCATATTTAAAGATAATTGTAGGAAAATTATTGTGCACAGTTGGCTATTTTTCACTAGAAGCTTTCTGTTCGATAGCTTTGAAGATATTAAATTTGATTTTGTGGTTTTCTATATTTTTCAAAAGAAAGTTATTGGAAAAAATATTGGAAGATATTGATCGATTGGGGAAATTCACAAATGAAAATGACCAGGGTCGCTTTACATATGCCATGTCTCTTGTATGGCCAATAATCATAATTTTCAATATCTTTGCCACATCAATTTTATTTACAGTTGAAATCTCAAGTACGGCTTCATTTAAATGCTTGCCTTGGTTTTTTAGGTTTGACCAAGATATCCCAAGCAATGGTTTTATGAAATTTCTAAATATTTTTCCAAACGTTTGTGGAAATATATTTTTGCCAAGTACTATGGGTTTATTTTACGTTTGTTGCTGCTTCGAAATTTCTGATTGTTTGAAAGTGGGGAAGGATTCCGTTAAGAAAATGCTAACATTGAGGAGTCATGCGTTGCAAATTGTCACAGAGATTGAAGAAAAGTGTTCATTGTGCATTTTGTTTGTGTTTATGATCATTTTCTTAGTTTTGTTTAAGTCTGTGGCAAAGATAACTATTTGTTTTAACACTGTTTGCCCTCGCAATGTTGCAGATTATATAATGGAAATAAGTTTCTTTTCTACTCTTACTACTTTTATTGTACTATCCGTTGATAATTTATTAAGCACATTTAAAAATTTGAAAAAAGACCTGTTAACGATTCATTCGTCTTGTAATGTTTGCTGTTGCGCAAAATATGTCAGAATTTTGGAAGAAGACAGCCTGTGCAAACTGACTGCTTGGGGTGCATTTGAAATTCATAAGCCGTTACTTATGACATTAGTGACATCTATAATAACATTTGTTGTTATGTTTTACTCGAAAGAATAAGAAAATTTCATGTCGTTCTTGGAGTGCAGAACAATTTCATAATGGAAATAGGGTGAGTGCATCAGTGATTGACCTGCTATAGCGATAGACACTTTTCCCCAAAAAGATAAATAATAATTATATGCATAAATTTTGCCTATCCATATTTACTTCATGAAATTACTGAATTATTTTTGAGTACTACATTGCCCATCAGATATTATTTCTTTCCCAAAATGTAAGTGAATCGTGTAAAGTGAAAAACCCGGCCACTTTTGGCGCTCAGCTTGCGTGGAGACTCAAGGTGAATCAGTCCTTTAATCTTGTTACGCCTTGACTCATTTCAGCAATATTTCTGAATAGTTAGAATTTTATATCTACCAGACGTACATATTCAAGTATTAAAACGTAAATCTTAGTGCTTGTTCATATTTTTATGAATTAATAAGCTATGTGAAATACTGGATTGTTTATTCGACTATGTACCATTGATTGGCCGAGGGTTTTAATCACTGGTAGTTTGATATTATTTGTTATTTAATTAACATGCATAAAATTTGAGGGATGTTCCATGTAAATTAAATTTATATGGGTTCTAAATTTTTTTATTCAGATTTTCTAGCAACTGACACCTTTTGAAGAGAACGGTGTCAATTAATGGAGTATAAATAATTTTTTCCAGTGCAGTTAAATTTTCAAATGTTTCTATAAAATGTATGTATCAAGAATGCTCAAAATAAATTTATCTTAGGTTTATAAGTTATAGAAGAACTACTTTGTAGCATTAAGTTTATATTAAGCAAATACTTTATATTTTGGAACTTTAATATAATGTGCCAAATACTGGATCATAATGTGTTAATTACTTGTGGAATGAAGAGCATTAAGTGGGTATTAAATAAAAAATCATCTAAAAAAATTTAATTACCGAATGAATAATCTTTAACATATATATAGTCCTGAATGTCTGTTAAAAATATATTACACTGGTGTGCAAAACTTAAGCAACAATGTAAATTTTAAGCAGAAAGCTGTGAAATTGCAGAAAAAGAGTTCTTGCGATTAGCACAATGAACATGTAATTCAGTAGAAAGTTCATGCGGATGCAAATTTCAGGAACAAAACGACACAGGCAATGTGAGCGTATTCTAAACGCATGATGTTGGCACGCGCATCTTAAGAGTACAATAAAAGGAAGGATGGAAATGGAATTAAAGACATTCGCTGAGGGTGCAAGTGAGTTTTTTCGTGAACTATGGCTGGAAGAAATCTGGACGACATCACACGTGGAAAAATGATCGGAAAGTTGGAGGAGGGTCGCAGTGTAGCTGAAGAGTTCAGAATCAACAAAAGCGTCGTTTCGCGCGCGTGGTAAGCTTTCCGAACCACAAGTACAGCTGTCAAAAAGGTTGGTGGTGGCCGCCCCAGAAAAACAACGGCAGTGGATGACTGATATATCGTCCTGCAGGCGAAAAGAACCCGGAACCAGTCAGCAAGCGAAATTGTCCAGCAAATGTGTACAGCAACGGGGCAGCAAGTATCACGGTTTACTGTGACCAGACGCATTCACCAAGATGGCCTATTCGCTCATCGTCTTTAACGCTGTATCCCTTTGACAGGACTCCATTGGCGCCGCCGTTTAGAGTGGTGCAAGGAGCACAAAATCTGGACTTCTCATCAGTATAGTCATGTCCTCTTTACGGATGAAAGTCGTTTCAGTGCCACAAGCAATTCTGGACGCCAGTTGATTTGGAGAGATGTCGGGACACTTTTTCATCTCAGTAATATCGTGGAAAGAGACCGTTACGGTGATCCATAACGCCTCCCCAGACAAGAACTCCAGGACCACCGTAACGGTCTCTTAACGAACGGGCGGACTGAGCTCCACATTTTCGACAAAGGTTCTGTAACAGGAGATCGCTATTCTTAGGAGGTACTCCTTCCCCATGTGCGTCCGTTCAGAGGTGCCATTGGACCGGACTTTATTTTTATGGATGACAATCTACGCCCACATTGGACACAATCTTTTCAGCAGCTACTGGAAAGTGAAGATTTCACTCGAATTGATTGGCCAGCGTACTCCCCTGCTTTAAATCCTATTGAACATGTATGAGATGCTTTTGGGAAACGCATTGAGGCGCGTTTTCATCCTCCTGGGAACACCCAAGAACTGAAACGGATACTGATTGAGGCATGGGCACCCTTGCCCTAAGAATTGGTGGACAATCTGGTGCTGAGCATGGGGAGAAGATGCGAAGCAATCATTGCAGCACGGGGAGGACATATTCCATATTAAGGAGCATCTGCGTGTTATTCTTCCTCTTGGATAGACAATCATGTGTAACGCTATGATGAGTTCAATAAAACCTTTTTTTGTTTGATTCCCCATTGTATGAAGTGTATTCATTTTTACGCAGTTACGTTCGCATCATCCTTTAAGTACAAAACTGTTCTCTCTCATTCCTAAATTTCATGTCTCTCAGAAGATTTTTCGCGGAGTTATGTCAAAAAATCAACTGTTGCTTAAGTTTTGCACACCAGTGTAATTTAAAAACTATGTAACAGTACTTTCTGATTAATAAACTATGAAAAATGTGATAAATCCCTCTAAAGGTGTCAATGAGTGGTGCACTCATACTCTGAAGTTCAATTCATGCTTACGCTTATTTTCATTAGTTACACGAACTTCAGGGAGTACGGCTTTCTAGATGTGATACAGAACGGAAACCATGAAGTTCAAAATTATTGTAGTTGAAGCCAATGTAGTCGAAGAAGGAAATCTATTAGATGCTTTGCTAAAGATTTTTAGACGCTTTAGATTTTTTAAAATTAAATTTGTATTATTCTTTTTATCTATAAGTAGTTGTGTGACTGTATTAAATACAAAATAAAGAAATTAGAAAGAAAATGCTCTTTTAAGTTCATTTAAGACCGAGAAATTTTTACCTTTTCAATAGCTGAGTTTTGCATTTAGTATTGTAGCCGAACATTTCTAATTTTACTGTGGCATATATTAAATTTATTTGTCACAAAACAAGTCTACAATGGATCGACCATCGAAATATACATATCATATATAGTTTTTTTAATCATATTCGAGGAACGATTTTGAGTAATCCCAAATAATTTTTATTCGTAACTGCAAAGTATTTGTAAAGCTGAACGTCAATGACATACGTGGAGGAGTATCGTTTATACGACGTTGAAGGGACTATCGAAAATCGTCGTATAAACAATAACGTCGTATAATTGATTTACCCTTCTAATAAATCCAAGAATTGGGACCACACTAAAGCGTCGTACAAGTGTAAACGTCGCATAATTGATCGTTGCCTAAACGTCGTATAAACGATGCTCTACTATAATATGTATTCAACTTAAGCTTGAAATATGTGTGGACAAAGTCTCAAGATACTGCATAAGACAAGGTACGTTGCTGAAGTTAGGGGAGTCGGCACCATGAGACCATTTTTTTTCTCTATGGTGTTCTTAATTACAACTTTTGTTTCATGTCGTGTTATATCACTTCATAAGAAAGTAAATATTAAAAAAACTGGATTTCTTAGTTATATTTTGAAAATTTTAATTTTTAAATCAAAATTTAGCAATTTTTAAAAATGCATCTTTTTTTTAAAAATTGGCGTAAAGTCTCAATTTTTTTATTGATTAATTGCTCATAAAGCAAAACTTTTATGCTTTGAATTTTTTATAAGTCAAATACTTTTTGAGAAAAAAAAAACGGAAGTAAAGCAGAAAAAACAACGAGAAATTCAAAAAAACTACAAAAAGAATCACAATAAAAAAGTACTTAAGTAATCATAAAGTAAAGCATAAATTTCTTATGTATAGTTTCAAGAACATGTGGGGGAAAAATCCGTATTATACATTCAAATTTTAAAAAAGCCTTTGCATTTTAATTGAGATGAAATGAGCAAAAAACAAAGCGAGAGAAAAGAGAATTTTAAGTTTTCAGCTTGCAAAAGCTGAAACGCTTTCTTTATCAAAATTTCAAGTAATGAACTTTTTTTTTAGTTACAGTCACGATGAATCGACCATTTATCAAGCAACGAAAATAAATCTTGTGGCACACAGTAAAATAATTTCCCCCATTTTTTTTTTTTTTAAACGTGTTTTTTGGGTTTGCAGTTTATATTTGGATTTGTGGCACAAAGATTTTCTTCTATATTTCGCAGTTGTCGTCAGTTTTAACTTTTCAGTTTCGATGCTTTTTGTTACATCAAGACAGTTCCTTATGGGGTAATCACATGAAAGAAATTTTTAAGCAATCGTTACTTTCCCCCTGCTCTATCCGCAAACCATTTTCCTATCAGAAGTTTGCCACAGGGTTTCTCCATTTTCTCGAGAGATTACACATAACGTGCTACCATTTTGTATCTTTGTGTTGAGCGTTTATTCTTTCGATTTTGATATTTCGTATTTCGTTCCAACATATAGGTTTCTGTATTCAAAGGTGCTCCGATGCGAGGTCAGGGGAGGTTACCGTGACCTTGCAAAAATTTTCCTTTTTCGGCAAATTCTGACTGACCAATCGGTAAATTTGAACATTTGGCATAACCATCGTTTTCCTCCTCCTATGCATTTATTATACATTATTGACTGACGACTATATATTAGTTGTCAATGACAGTAGTGAGGCATCGAGTTATGTTTCGTACGACTATACACTAGTTGTCAATAACAGTAGTGACGCTTTGAGTTTTATTTTGTGTCTACAATAATTATTAATTTTCATTAGGATCATGTTTAATTAAATTTGAGCTTCGTGATTCGGTGAAATACGAAGTTTCAGTCGGGAAATTTAGAATCCCCCTCTTCTACTAAAAATATCGGTTTTGGGCGGCCTATTATGCTTAACCCCCGTGAATCTGTCAGATGCATAAACAAAATAGTTTCGGAGCTGATCGAATGTTTGGGCGCTACAGGTAGATAAGTGCTAATTTTTAAATTTCTTCAGTAACAATTCTTTAACTTTGATAGGCAGGTAATATGCTAGTTTCAGTAACAAATACTGCACGTCATGTCAATATATTAGGCGCTTTAAGGTCAAATCTCCCCAATAAAGTAATTTAATCATCTTAATATGTAAGGTGGGGCATCGAAGTGGTGCATCTGAGAGATGCAGCGCCCCTATGGATGAATCTTTTTGAAGCGCGCCTAGCGGAGGGTTAAAGATTTCGGAAAATTGTGAATGCAAATTGTTATTATATTATAAAGCAATACTCTCACCTGAAATATTAAGAAGTTCAGTTGAAATTTATACATGATTCACGAATTTCAGTAACGAATTACATGCCATGAGTTGATTCATAGAAAGATAATTAATTTTAATGGAAATGTAGTAAGGAACAAGCTAAAACAATCTAATTTCGTGAAATGTTATTATTTGTTGTAAAAATGGATAAATAAATCTCACATAAACAGCTTTTTTTAGTGTGACTTCTTTAGTGTGACTTTTAGTGCAACTGTTGAAATAAAATTATGAAAAATTGCTGTGTATATAAGCAAAAGCTATCCGGACGGACATTTTTGGGAGTTGTGCACAATTTACTAATTAAAATTTCAAATTATAGCGAATCAGAAAATGAAAGTACAGTTTAAATTTGATTCAAATAAAATGTTATAGGGATTAGTTACTAACTAATCAAAAATAGAAAATATTAAATACTGCATAGAATATTATTGCTGATACTCTATAGCACGGTTGATTAAATGGCTAATTATGGTCAAATTTTGAAGTCGTAAAAAAGGGGGATCGTCATTCAAAATTTTAATGTAGATGTTTATTTTAATATGAAGACGACCCCTTAAGAAAATTTTAATAATATAATTTCATAGAGCACATTATTCCTAATAAAGTGACACATTTCATGTGTTTCTAGTGTAAATAGTGTCCAAATGCGAAAGTGTTTTGTTCTCTCCCCCCCCCCCCCACCCTGTACACTGCGGAAAAAATATTTTGAAAAGTAAATATTTTTTGGTTGTAACTTGCACTCAAATTAATATAAAATACAATATTTATAAGTACCTTCGACGAAATTTTAATGCAAAAGGAGACGGACGAGATTAATGCCAAAGTAATTTACTAATTATTTCTGTTTTCATCATTGTAGCGTTGAGTGCTACGCACTTCTTATCTTGCGATTGTTCTGATTTTTAGAAATATTAAAGTCGATTTTCACTATTGTTTGCTTTTGATGTCAACAGAGAAAATTGATTAGAAATTTTCATCTTTTTGTCAGAAATCAAGTTAATAAAAAGAAAGTGTCACTTGCAAATTTATATGTGCATTTCAATTATGGAAAATCGGATAGATGTGAGTGGTTCATACAAACTGATGGCATATTTTATGAGGTGTTTTACAAAATGAGAAACTGTTTGTTCACTTTTGAATAAAATCTGTCGTTGTTTCTATATTAACGAAAAATATTTCTGTAAATGTAACCAGGTTTTACGATATAGAAGATATACAAAAGGAAAAAAATTATTTGGATGGTTTTTCAAGCCTTCTTTAAAAGCCACAGCGACTCTTAGTATTGTTAATTCGAAATAATTCAGTTAAGTATTTAAATATATATAAGTAATAAAGCACAGTGTTTAATTTACTTAGAAATTAATATTTGAAAAATAGGTTATAAAATGGCGAATGTAACTCATAAGCAATGTAAGAATTCCCAACTAGTGTTATATTTCATGAATTTGTATGGGGTTGACATTTTGGAAAAGAGAAGTAAATATTGCAGATTTATCTGTGCTGCTTTGATTCACGGCATTTATATCCGAGTAATTTTTGGTAAGATTTTCTGTATAATTAATAACTTTTCTTTAGAAGAGTTATGTACAGCAACGTTTAAGACTCTATCTTGGAGCATGTGGTTTCTTTTGTTTATTCGTCAAAATGCAATTAGGAAAATTTTAGAAGATATCAATGCCTTGAAAAGGTCAGCAAACGTGAACTGTAATCGTATTACTTGTGCAATATCTGCGACATGGATGATGTTTACGTTTTTTATGATGATTGGTGTTGCATGGCTCTTAACGGTTCAAGGGACGTTTATGAACACTGTTGATTGTAGACAGTTGTTCTTCATTATAAATCCTAATGTAACGTTGAGCAACATGGTAATATTCTTAAATATTTTACCGAATACCTTCGGTAATCTTTGTATTTCAAGCACTGTTGGCTTGCTGTATGTTTGCTGCTGCATTGAGATTGCAAATTGTTTACCTGTCAGAAACGTTTTCCTGAAAGAATCATGCATCTTAAGAAAAGAGGCGCTGAAGATATTATTGCAGTTAGAGCAGACTTTTTCAGGTCTAATTTTGCTTATATTCATGATAATCTTCCTAGTACAGTTTAAATCAACAGCGTACATAATTTTGAAGTTCAATAAGGGATGGTGTTACTTGAGTGAGATTCTTACTTACTTTTTTGACTTTACTTTCCATAGTGTCTTTGCTGTTTTCATTGTATTGACTGTCGATAACCTCAAAGGTAAATTCCAGAGAATTAAATATCAAGAAATATTAACAGAGAAATGTTTCTGCAACTGCTCTTGTTGTGAAAACCGTATGAAGCCAACAGAAGAAGAATCTTTTTATAAGTTAACTGCGTGGGGTGCGTTCGAAATCCATAAACCACTATTGATGACACTAGCAACGTCTTTAATATCGTTTGTTGTTATATTCTATTTAAAGTAATGAAATAGTGTTTTCGTTGTTTTTTTCTTATAATATTAAGTCTTTGTGTTTATTTATAAGCACTCTTCAAATAAAAAAATTACTCGAGCATTAAAGACACAAGACAAAAAAAAAAAAAAAAAAAAAAAAAAAAGATTTAGGTGACAGAAATGACTATGATATACACGTAAAGGAATAGTGCGAGCAATTGTGTGTGTGTTTCTTATTTGAATGTGTAGTGTATTTGAACTTTCCTTCATTTGCAAACAAAACTTCTTTAACTACTTTTTGTTAAGAATGATTTTTCAAGTCTAATGAGCAGTGTATAGCTTGGTTCTTAACTATGGCAGTCCTAGTGCGTTTTCCCAGAGATTGGTACCAATATCTCTCAGAGGCACCACAATGAATGTGGTACCATCACCGCATGATAATTTTTACGCCCAGTTTCTTCAGCTGAAAGGATGAGCACCCGGAATCTGTTGATGCGAAGTTGTACTAGGAATTTAATTTAGCCAAAGATACCCAAGCCAAATGTCCACGCACAGGATGTTTTATATGAGGCGATTCTTAATCAAACGGTACGGGAACAGAGACACGAGCATATAGAATATCTAAGCTAAAGGGGGGAGATACTCAAGGTATCTTTAGCATGCCATATAGTTATACGACATGGGCGCAGACGATTATTTTCATCTTTAAAATTCACCGACACTACCAGGCTCGATCCTATGTTCATAGGATCGAGCCTGGTAGTACGAGCCTGGAGCGTAGAAGACCCGCGCCTCATCCTTCTTTAACAATCTCAAAGTTATAACATTCGTCCAACTTCAATGATAATTTGTAATGCTGATGATTTTAATATTTAATACTACGAATCACAAGAACATCAAAAATAGTTTAAGTAAAATAAACTCAAATCGGAATGGATTTTAGCAGTTTTGTTTTGATGGGGGCTACGTACTTTTAACAATTCAGTATAGTTTTCTATCCAAAATATGGCATTCACTTAAATATGTTTGAGTTTCAACTCTATGCAAAAGATCTTTGCCAGTACATCAGTAATATCTTTGCACTAAGGATTTTTCAGTGTCTGCAATTGCAGTGTCATATTAATGGCTGGGAAATATTAATGTGACAGTCGCTTATGCTCATAACTTTCTTGATAATGTCTTAACTCGTCTAAGATCACTCATATTGTATTTACCTCAAATAGTAATTGTGAGCTAAGTATTCTTCTTTCTTTCTTTTTTTGCAGCATTTACTTACGCTTTTCAAATTCAGTTATTATTGCTGACAGTAAGAAACTTTTATTACCAGTAATTATTTTACGCATTACTTTTTAACATGGTAGAATAACCAATGGGGTGGTAATGAATATTAACTACAGTTGAACTCGCTTAATACGAAATGCCAAAAATTCGAATTTGCTCGTATTAGCCGTTATTCGCAACAACCGTGAATACGTAAAATTGGGTAAAAAATACTAGTAGAAATGCATGTTTATATTTCAAAAATAATAACTACTGTTTATAATACAAAGTAAAAACAATAGTTAAAATAAATGGTTTTTTTTATTATTAATATACACTTTTAAATCTTACTAGTACATTGAGAACAAGAAGTTCCGTCTAGAACTATACGAGCCTACTTTCCCGTATACACCAAATTCAAATTTATAATCTAGCTATCTCTTTCTCTCTCTTTCTTATTTATCTTTAGTTCTAATTATTGAAAATATACCTTTTTCAACGGATAATACATATTCATTCACTCACTCATTCATTCTTTCATTTATTCAGCCATGCATTTATTCATTCATTCGTTACCTCATTCAAGTGTTTATTCATTCATTTACGCATTCATGTATTTATTCACTCATTTATTTATATTTTCATTTATTCAATAATTTATTCATTCATTCTTTTCCTCATTCATTTATTCATTGATTTAGTCTTTCACTCTTTCATTTATTCATTCATTCATTATTTCACTCATTGAGTCACTGAGAAATATCCTTGAAAATCCCGATCAAAAAATTTCATAGCAAAATAGGCTCGTAAGTTCTGGATAAACTTTCTATTTCTACTTGTTCTACGTTATAAGAGCTTTCCGATAAAGTTTGTTCCAAGCAAATCGGTCCGTTAGATCAGGATTTATATAGGGTTGAAATTTCCCCGTAAGCTCTGTGTTAATTTTTTGAACTGTTCAAAAATGAACAAAAACTGTTCAAATCAATATTTCACGCCGAGAACTCCTTTCAATAAGCTTTCAATAGGAACTTGGCTCTTGTGCCCAGAGTTTACAGAATTTGCTTCAATTTTGTCCATAGGCGCTAATGTTAAAATTTTTTGAACTGTTCAAAATTGAACAAAAAATTGTTCAAATCAAAAAGTAAAATATAGAAATGAGATGTCCTCGCCGAGATCTTTCGAATGCAAAAAGAATTTTTCCAATCGGACAATTCGTTCAAAAGTTATTAGGGGGGGACAGACCGACAGACAGACAGACCGACAGACCGACAGACAGACAGACCGACAGACAGACAGACCGACAGACACACTTTTTCCCCATCTCAATACCCTACTTTCAAATTTTTTATTTTTCAATCTTTATTTAATTACTTCACTTATTTTTGACTTTTCTTGATTTTTAACGATATTTTCACGATACATTAAGCCTTCTTTCATGCTTTATTATTATTTTTTTTTACTTTTACGGGAAAGTAGGCTAAAAAGTGAACTTACCTTTTAAAATTTAACAATTTTGGAAAAAATCCTTAATGGTTAGTTGCTTTTCTAGGTACGTTAAATTTTATTAGATGCTTTCTTGGTGGTTTACAATGACTCAAAATAAACAACAATTTCTTTAAAAAAAAAGTAACTATATAGCAATCGATAAAATTGTTCGTAAATAGGTTAGAAATTTTGTTCGTCTTAGCCGAAATTTGCATTTTCGCCTTCGTAATATGCGTGAGATATTTAGTGTAATTAAATAGTAAACCAAACTTGATGAACAAAATGTTCGTTTTAGCCGTGATTTCATATTAACCGTGTTCGTATTAAGAAAGTTCAACTGTATTACAAAAAAAAAAAAAAAAAAACTTGCGATTATCGGATTGAACTATAGAAAAGCATTATTTTTGAGAATGACAATACAATTTTTTATTTATTTGTGTTGTCAAAGACCGTTGACAGTGAACTGACCTCAATTCATTTTTGATTAAATATATTATGGATGCATGAAACTTCTGGAAAAAATGTATTAATTCATGCAAAAATAAAAGTTTGTAGAATAGATACGGGCATAATGTGGCCTGCTTTGATAAAAGAAATAATAGTTTCCATGAAAACGCACATAAACACTTTGAAGTAGAAAAAGTAAAGGTTAAACTTTAATGTAATTTAAGAAACCAAATTAGGACATGTGTTTTTATTGTTAATTGCCCTAAAAAAGCAATTTTAATTTTTGTTTGACAATCTTGCAGACATTATACAAATGAGACAAGTTATACTTAATATAATTTCATGTAAAAAGAAATATAGTTGTTTCTTCGGTAAAAGAGTTTACTAACAGGAATCCAAATGGGTTGGAAGTTTTGGTGCTTTGTCTAATGAATTTCCATGAAAAAGAGATGTCTTAGGAAATCGTTGCCAATTTCGTTCCATCAACTTAGGAGTTTTTTTACCATTACTTTTATGTAAAAATAACTGCAGGAAAAGTTTTGTCTCCTCTGATTAGTTTGCTTACAAAAGTTTTGAGAATGTTCAGCATAACAATTTTCTATACCCCCAATTCGCGCAAAATCTACCAAACTGATTAAATATACGCACTGATTCTTTACATTCGAGTCAACTATTACAGCCAATACTAATGCGATGTTTTCAAACATTTTGCCCAACATATTTGGTAATATTTTTACAACAAGAACAGTAGGCTTGATTTACATTTGTTGCTGCATTGAAATTTCAACTTGTTTACAAGATAACAATCAGCCTTTGTCGAAAATGCTTGAGATGAGAAAAAAGGCTTTAAAAATATGTGCACAAATCGAAGAAGAGTTTTAATGTTCATTTTTTTAAATTTTTTTTTTGGCAGTATTTTAAGATTATTTTAAGTGCGGACAATTTGACAAAAGAGAACATTCCTTTCCTCAAGATTTTCACTACGTTGCAGAACTTGCTTTCACAGCTTGTTTGCTCTTTTCATTTAACTAACAGATAATAATAAAAAATAAATAAATAAATAAATAAAACTGCAACTTAGTTAAATTTTTAGTGGCAATGCGATTTTCGTCTCCTGTTGGTGTCATAATAGAATGATTGATGAAGAATATCTCTGTGTCAATTAAACGATTGGAGAGATTGTGAAATTCATAAGCCATTACTAATGACGTTGACTACATCCTTAATAACATTCAGTGTAATGTCTTTCATATGAAATAAAAATATGTATTTTAAAGGAGTTTTGTTCATTATTTGGTTTCGAGAAATTATCAGTTGCGTTTTTTTTTCTTTTTTTTTGCGTGATGCACAAGCCACGCTTCAGAAGAGGGGTAAAGGGCTGAAGTACACCTGATTTTTTGATGCATGAGTGATTTACGCTCCTGCGTAAAAAAGCAGCAGCGTTAGAAACAGTCATTCGCAATAAAAGAAGCAATATATAATGAAAATTACATCAAAAGAAAGGAATTATGGACGTAGATTTAGTTCATTTCACTTAAATTTATTGGAATTTGTAAAAAAAATTATAATAATGATAATAACTAATGAAAAAGAAACGATCCGAAATAAAGATATACAGATTCATAAAGTAAAAGATATTTTATCTATCGCTTGTTTTATATATATATATATAATATATATATATATATATACATATATATATAACGTAGGGTAAATTTGAACAGTAGAATTAGAACCCGAAATGGCCACTAGTTCTACGATTCGAAAACCTCATCCCCAATTATTCTTCCCCCATCACACACGCAAGATTTTAATAGTTTTTTAGGTAAACAATTTGCTGTTTTTTGAAGTTTGTTTTTTAACTGTTTTATTTAGGTTAAAAGTCTGTTTTTTACTTATTTCTCATCTCGTACTTATCAATCACAAAACTCTTAATTTAGCTTTGATGAGAAGGAGTAGAACTAAGTGAAGTTTTTCATTAACTGAAAGAATATAGATTGTGCCAACCGTTACTTTAGAACATACTTCAGTTTATAAAATCTGACTTTTTATCTTTCGTTCTGAACAATTTGATCACTTGTAAACGTTTTCTAAACTTTTTTTAATCCGTAGATTTATTTCTAAATTAACATCTTTATTTTATTGCTTTAAAATTCAAATTTTATGAAAAAAATTGGCAGAAAATAAAATTGCATTTATTCGTGGTCGCAACATTTTTGCACATTTAACTCCTATGTTGAGTTTGTTGATTTAAACTGCAATTATTTTTACATTTGACACACTTTACAAAAATCTTTTTTTTTCACTGTTGTACTTTTTAATTTCTTAATAGTATATATATGAAATTGACTTTTCCATAAAGCAATTCATTATTTTGTTGAAATCTTTTCTTGCTATCAGATGGCAGCACTATGAACTGATTTTTTTTTTAAAGCTGCTAATGCTTTTTTTTTGCTGCTAATTGGTCACATATGGTAACAGATAAAAAAATCTGTTACCATAATGTCACCAATTTATACAGAAATTCTGCCAGGCTCGTAGGAAAATTTTCTACCTTTTCAGTAAGCAGGAGAAGAGTTGTTTATTATTAAAAATTTTTTTTATGTAATATTATTTATTGTATTGTTGCTATTTTGCCAACACTTCAACAAATAAAATTCTTAGTAAGATTTTCAGCATTTTAAGACTTCGCTGGGAGCAAAACCTTATAATTTGTTTATTTATTTTATGAGACTTTTTTTTCTGCTATTTTTTGTCTTTTTCATCAAGGATTTGTGTCACAATAGGAATATTTGGCTAGTAGTAATGTACGTATAAAGGATGTAGAAGAAAGTTCCGTGATGGCCACAACAGACACTGAATTTAGTACGAAATCGGTAGAAGTACAAGCGGCTGCATTTATGAGCGCAATGCGCCCTGTGGCAACACTGATTTACAATATGTTTGCTCTTAGGGAGGTTGATCAAAATAAACTCGACGATATAATTGCCAAATTTGACGAATACTGCTTATATAATTATGGTAAATGGCATGACTTCAACGCTAAATTTTATTATGGTCAAATTTCGACTGTTGGGAGAAATCTAGCAACAATAATTTTGCATGTATGAGACACGCTGAAACAAGCGTAAGTGACAAAATTGAAAAATTGGTGAATTTAATATTAATACAAACACAATGAGAAACACCAATTAACTTTCTGCAAATTAGATGTTAGTGGTACTTCCGACTGTTGCAGCTGTTCAATGTGGCTTATAAAAACTGATACCACTAAAAATTCTCTCGGATTCAAGCTTTGTCTTTGGTTTACTGAAAATCTTCTTTTAATGAGTCATTTTACGATTGTTTTTGTTTTAATTACTAAATGCACTGACTTACTTTACCCCCAAAATACAACATGCGCACTGATAAATTTCTCACAGCAACGTTGACTGGAACTTGATTATAATTAATAATTTTACAACTCTCAGATTTTAGCAACAACTAGTTGATCTGAAAACATACCGAGCGCCAAACTCAATTTTTTTTTTGAGCAATTCAAAGTTCAGCTTTTCGTAGCACGTTGGATTGCGTGTCAACTCTGACGGTATGTGGTACAAAAACTCAGTTTATGACTCTTGAAATTTTGGCGGCCTTCTTAGTAAGAACTGCTGCCAGAGCAGAGCAAATATCAAGTTGGTGTGCCTCTCTCTTGGCGCTGACATGAGATATTTGCCTCTCCAAGAACATCTAAACTTAACAACTTAATTCACAAATGTTTTTATCCAATCCTTTGGATGGCAGTTACTGCTTCAGTGTTAAAATTTGAGGTTTGAAACTTTACAAACTTAATTTCTTACAAACAAGAAGTGTAAAAAAAAATTGCAAACATTTGTAGATTGTCCGTTGGAGATTATTTCAGAAATTTGTCCAGTTGAGATGTAATGACTCACATATCGTCCAGGTAAAACTCGGTAAGTTCACTCAGTAATTGGCATCTTTTTGTGGAATTGCAAAGAGATTTCTGTAACGATCTCTTCAGCCAATCACAATTTATGTACTTCGGGACTTTTACCTGAACGCCGACAAATTCATCTTGTCTGGTTAATACTCATTAAATTTGGAAATAAACAATTCAGGTAGACTACTGCCCATAATTTGAACTGGCGATTGTTTGTTTCAAGGCAAAAACCCCTCATTTATCTTTAACCTTACTGCATCAAGTAAAATTTTTTAAAATTTTACGTTTTTCATAAAGATACAAACATTGTTTTTTGGTTATATATTTAAACAGTAATTTTTCGTGCTTAGTGACTCTCCCCACCTCTTACGTGGCCCTACTTCAAAGAAATCCACGATAATAAGAATTTCCACTCACTTACATATTCTAAGCGCTAATTTTTTACTGTTGCCACAAAAAATTAACAAATGGTACCCTACACTAGGAACAAAGTTTGTCGTGGCAATGAATAAAAAAAATAATGCAATAAAATAATTGTTATTTGTTTTTCAAAAATAAAATTACTTGAAACTATCTCACGTGGTGATAATAATTTAACTTTGTGCAAGTAAACAGTAATAGAAATATAATTTCACGTTAATTTAAAGCACAAATGAGCATTAAAACGCAGACATATGTTTATATGTCTGCGTTTTAATGCTCATTTGTGCTTTAAATTAACGTGAAATTATATTTCTATTACTATCTCACGTGGTTTTTCAGAATATGTTCTGTAGTTGAGAGTACATTTATTTACTCTCAACTTATGAGTTTATAATTTACATTATGAGTACATTATGAGTTTTTAATGCTCATTTGGGCTTTTAATTAACGTGAAATTATATTTCTATTACTATCTCACGTGGTTTTTCAGAATATGTTTTGTAGTTGAGAGTACATTTATTTACGTGTTTTAAATTCAATGGTTCATGCTTACCAAAATTTGCGGACGTTTTATTGTTAGTAGTTATTTTTTGCTACAATTTTTAATTCGGCAAACAGCGAAGAACGCAAAGGGCAAAAAATATGACTTTCGAACGAAGGCAAATTTTTATTATCGTCAGATTTAACTAGAAAGGCGAACTTTTTTTTTTTTTGAATGACAATGGAAAAGCAATTTGATTGATTCATGCTGTCGAAAAACAGTTGACGGTGATTTAAATACAATTCAATTTAAAAAAAAAAAACATGCTGTGGATGATTGAAACTTCTGGGAAAAAAGCCTATTAATTCGAGGCAAAATAAAAGTTTGAAGAAACGATATGAATCGTATTTGGCCTGCTTTGATAAAGACAATAATAATGGTTACCATGGAAATATGAATAAATATTTTGAATCAGAAAATAAGTTATGATTAAACTTCAATGTAATGTAAGAAATCGAAATAGAATACTTACTTTTTTTGTAAGATTTCGCTTAAAATACTGGGAAGAAACTATTTTATTATTTGATTAATGACCTCTCAGACAGTTTAATAATAGATTTAAAATGAATGAAATACGTTACATCCAATATTATGCAAATGAAAGTTGCACGTACACTTTCAAAAATAGAATCTTCATTTTCGACGGTTCTTCAATCGTCAAGAAAATGTCGTCATTTACAACGATTCCTTCCTCGCGCGATCACGTGACTTTAAAAAATTACTACACAAATTTCGGCAATTTGACGAAAGATTTACTCGGCGCATTTTTTACGAAGCCATTTCGTCAAATACGACGAAAGTTTCGTGGGATTAGAGGATGCGTTTCTGAGAGTGTAGAAGAAAACATGCATGTTTCGTCACTTAGGGAATATGCAAATATGAAACCTCTTGGTATAGTGCTTTGTCTAATGAATTTCCATGGGATAGATATCTTAGGAAATCGATGCAAACTTCGCTCCATTATTTTTGGAGTTGTTTTTCATTGCTTGTATGCAAAAATAATTTTGGGAAAAGTTTTGTGCATAATTGCTGATCCTTCGCTAGAAGATTTCTCTTCTTTTTGCATGAAAATTCTTAACTGGATCTTATGGTTTGTTGTTTTCCTTAAACGGAAAGGATTAAAAAAAATGCTGAAAGAAATTGTAACTTTGAAAAAGTGTACAACGAGTGGAAATAATCGCTTCATGATTATAATGTCTCTCATTTGGTTGTTCCTAACACTCTTAACCATTTTCAGCGTAACAATTTTGTTCACACTTTATGGAAAAGGTACGAAGGTACCTAAATGTACACATTGGTTTTTTGCTTTCAGGTCGAATATTAAAGCCGATACTGGTTTGATATTTTTGAACACTTTGCCCAACATATTTGGAAATGTTTTCATAACCAGCACTGTAGGCCTATTTTATATTTGTTGCTGCATTGAGGTTGCGAGCTGTTTACAAGTGAACTATCAATCCGTGCTCAAAATGCACAAGTTGAGAAAAGAAGCTTTGAAATCGATTCTACAAATCGAAGAAAAGTGTTCAATGTTCCTTTTGTTAATCTTCATGGTTTTATTTTTAGTTCTGTTTAAGTGCGTGGCTAATATAATTAATTGTTTTAACAAAAGAGAGCGTTGTTTTCCTCGAGATTCCCACTACCTTGTAGAATTCGCTTTTCACAGTTTGTTCGCCATTTTCCTTGTATTGGCAGTCGATAATTTAAGAAACAAATTTAAGACTATAAAAAATAAGGTGATCTTGAACGACAATTCAGTTTACCCTTCTTGTTGCCGTGTTCTACAGTACATAATGATTGAGGAGGAGTCTCTTTGTAAATTAAGCGCTTGTGGAGCGTTTGAGATTCACAAACCATTGCTCATGACCTTGGCAACATCTCTGATAACATTCATCGTTATGTTTTATTCAAAAAGTTGAAATGAATTACATATTTTCCAGTCGCCAGATTAGATAAATGGTTTGTAAAATGATCAACTGCATTAAGCATCCCTTTCATAATAAAAGATTATTCCTAACACACAATTCTGCTACACTTAGGAAACTGACAGGATGGCGTAGTGGTAAGGTTCTGGCCTGGTACGTCCGAACTGGCAACATCAAACCTGGTCCAAGTCGATGGATTTTCAAGATGCAGAAAATTGTCAGAACCAATGTCGTATGATTATACGGCATGTTAATGCCTTGAGTATCTGTTTCGCTTGGATACTTTCGGCTAAATTAAAATCCTCGTGCAATTTCGAATCATTTAGAGCTCAGATGCCACCATCTAGGAGAGACTGAGCGTCAAAATTCTCAAAATGGTAATGGCATCCACCGATAATGGTGCTTTTTGAAAGAATGGATGCAGTTTTCCGGGGAATGCACTAGGTCTGCAAAGGTTAGTGACCATACGCAACCCCATTAGAAAGGAAAAAACTATACTGACGAATGAAATCTCATGCCAAAGTTCATCATCGCTCTTACAGCCTTTGTAAAATTCACACAAAACCTGTGATTTTAGCATATCGACTAATAAGCAACCGTCTGTTAAAAAACAGAAAAAAAACGATGATATAGATTTATACTAACTTAACAATCTGTGTACACACAGATCAAGTAAAATTTTCCCTCTATTCATGCCTATTTGTACTTTCATTTTGCCTTTCCTCGTATCTTGCTTAGTACAGCATACAAAGTCGCTTGGTGTCGCAATTTCCGTAATTTTTTCTTGAAATGATTTTAAGCAATATTACCACAAACCTGGGATTCTTAAACTTTTTCAAGTAATGGATGAGCCCTTGGAAAAATTATAATTTTCTCACAGGTGCCCTAGGCATTCAATATTTGTGTTGAATAATTAATATGATATATCTGTCTTATCTGTTTATATTTACGTATTTCAGGAAAAGCCCAAACTTGTAAGCAGTAAAATCATAAAAATGATTATAATACATCTTTATATTTATCTATATATTTTTATAATCATTATAATTCATCTTTAAAATTTACGTAAGTTGTTTAATTATAATTTATATGAAAACAGGAAATAAAAACGGAAAAATACTTCTACATGCTGTTGGTGGTATGTGCGTGTTTAGAGCCAGATCAGCTTGTTGTGCAAACGGCAAATTGCACTTAAATAAGAGTAGATGAAGCCACGCTCATTTGTCTTTTCTCATTAATTTTTGGCGATGGTTCGTTTTTATGTATCCGCAGCTGATGAAGAAGATTTGTTATTGGATTGAAGATTTGATTTTTTCTGCTTAAAAAGGTTTGAGATCTAGGGTGCCTCGAGACGTCCTAAATATCTCCAAGTGCCGTTGCAACCAATTTAGGATCTCCATGACATAAACTATAGTTTTCATGTCCTATTACTTTATTAAACAACATATTAAACAGTATATTATTACAACGTTTTTTCTTAAGTCGCTTTCTTGTCTGTCCGCGGTGAGTAGGTATAAAAGGCTGGTTCGGCGCCACCTGAGGCGCTGAGGCGCCATTTCCCCTCAACCCCGCCCTCTCATATATATATATATATATATACACTTAGCATTTAATAACCTAGAATAATTCAACATAAGCAGAAGAGGAGCAAAAAAAAAAAAAAACTCCGCCTTCAACAGAAAAAAATATTACATTTTAGTACTATAGTACTTTTAAGATCATTTTATCACGTACACACCCGAAATTACATAAATAAATCGTTATATTCAAGCAAAAATCGAAACATACAGCGCGAAATGCTTTAAAACCAATTTTCTTACTAAGGAAAAAAATCGAAAAAATATCAAATTTTATCGCTAAATAAGACTTTAGACACCGTTTTCGACCAATCAGAAGGCATTTTAGACTAAATCTAGGTCACATGATACTTTTCAGCCAATGTCATTAGTAGATGGAAAAGGAGAGTTCTACGCCCGCAGGCGGATTGCCGTGATACTACGCCACTATGAAACGCTTTAAACATCCTAGTTGTTTTGGTTTTACCACATCCTTTAACACTTAGTCATGATTTAGGGACCTTAGATGGCGGCTTTATTACTTTCACCATCAAGCAAGTTAGTGATTTTTACTGTCTTGAAGTATTGCCGAAATAAAGCCCTCGATTATCTCGTAATCACTTTTATTCTTGAGTAGATATTTAATCGCATAGTCCAACGATACTAACGTTTTTTCACTCATAAGTTATCCTCATTATAAAAAAATATTTGTTTAAAAAATACTTTTTACCATTGTAAACTATTAATAAATCATTATCTAAAGTTAGACCATAGTCAATATTTAATGATAACAACTAAACTCATTGGATGCTTCAAGGCAAAAATATGCAATAAAGGGAGGTTGTTTTAATGACGATTTAACCAAATTAGAGCAAATGAGTTTTAAGATGCTTTCAAGGCTGTTACAGAAGAATTTTGTTTTAAGCTACTTGAACACACCTAAAGAAAACAAATATCAGTACTGTAATAGCTTTAGGGTAGCCTATATAATAACAATTCCTCTAGCTTGACCAGCACGCTTTAGTAAGTTATCAGAGGTCGCTAGTGGTCAGCAATTCCAAATATGAGCATAGTGCTGTAACAAAAGATTTTTGTATGACAGTCACGCAACTCTAGATTAAATAACTCATCTTGATACTAAGCATCTTTATATTTTTTCGCTATCCTAGCAAAAAATATTTTGAAAAATTTGTTTTAGAATTAGTTTTTTAACCAATTTTATATAACACGATGGTTAACAAAAAAAATTTTTTGTTGCAAAATAATAAATTGTCTTTGATATCCTAACGAGGAGGAGGTTCATAATCAAGATCTTTATCTAACAATTCCCATAAAGTTTCCATTGATGAAAAATAAAATCTATGGATCATAGTCCTTATTTCTTCCCATAAAGAGCCTTATCTACCAAATTGAGATCTCATTTCTTCAATTAATTTATCAGTTAGTTGATATATTTGATGCATAGTAAAAGCTAACAAGGTAAAATTATAAAAATTGTAGCACAAATTATTTGAGCCGTGACCGTAATTATGTTCTACATTGTAGCCGTGATTCTTTAAGCTATTAAAGCATTCATCCTCTATTTTCCAACGTGCTCTTGCTCCATCTATCAGGCTTTTGGCATTATCTGATGTAATTTCTAAATCCGTAATCCATTTGCCATAATATTGACTTTTGCTACTACCGTCTTTTTGCGGCACTAACTCCCAAGTTTCCATGTAATTAGTTCTTATCTTAGTACTACTGTATAATTCAACTTCATTAACCCATTGAATTATTAGTTTATTTTTTCTCAAGCTTAGTATCTCAATCTTTGATTTGACGGCTGATGTAATATTCTTTGTAAGAGTCTTGTGATTTGCCTCTTTTATCTTAAATATATAATTCGCCTTATGCTCATGGATATTTGAAATTATAGGACTTGTGACATATAAGGCATCTGCTTTAATTATTATCCCTAGTTTGTCATGATCTTTCCTAAATTTAGCTAAAAATCTCTTGAAAGCATTATTCTCGCAATCTTCTTTTATTTCACCATCCTGTACTCTAATCTCCTCAGGCATTACCGGTATTACTTGACGTAGCCCGGCTTTTACAATAGCTCCTTGCAAGACTTGATGGCAATTATACTGTTTATTTTTATTTCCTCTCACCAAACAATTCTTACAATTAACCTTATCAGACCTATAATATTGTGTTCCGTCCACATTCAACAAATATTTACCAGGAAGTGTTTGATAATTCTCTAAATGCTTACCGCGTTGTAATTTATTAAATAATTCCTTGAAGATCGGTCTAAAGGCTAAGTTACTATCTACTTGATCGATTATATTCCTCATCCCTTGGTCAGTAGGTAGGTTTTGCACTGCAAACATACTGCGTAGATTATTACGATGTTCTTTCTTTTCCATTTTTCTTTGAAACTCTAGTAAAGACGGAGATTAATAATACATACACGCTAAACCTGATAACATGATATCTACTATAGTATTGCTGTTATTAGCCGCTCTTGTATCATTTATTTGCACAGGCTTTTCGGCTATCATATTTCTTATTGCGGTAAAACTTAGATGTTTTTTAGAGTGCATAATTCTATACCAATATTTATTATTAATACTGATATTATTTTAGTGATTTATATGAAAAACTCTACTGTTTTAATATTTTCTCTGCGAAAAGTTTATTTTGGATACTAGATACTTCAAGGCTTCTAGCTCATATTTGGAATTCCTGGGTATTACCTCTACAAGTCATATTTGGAATTACTTTAATCAATTTGATATTGCAGTGCAACTTACTTGCTAAAAAAAGCCATAGAGATTTTAATGATCTTTTTAACGTGTTTGTATTCTCTTATCTTAGTATAATATTGTTTATCTATAATTTGCTTTAAGCCCATTTTGGCTACTGAAAGCAAATCTTGGTGCATGGGCTTTAGATTTAGCCATTTTTTGTACGCAATCTAATACTATTTGTAGGTAAGGTTTATGTGATAGATAATCATTATTTTTTCTAGCATCTCGCCAAATTAACTCACATTTTGCACTAGCAGTAACATACATTTTCCATAAATCATCATCTATACATGTAGATTCTGTAATTCGTCTTTTTGTTTCTCTTAAATTAGCTAACTGTCAAACATCAAGAGTGTTCACGTTTTCAGAGACAGATTCTATTAGTTCAGCTAATTTTTTTGATTGTAACCTAGAGCGGGCTATGGAAGATAGTAGTGCTATTTCGCTTGTTCTTCTATCAATTGATCCATGCGGATTATTTACTGCGATATCCCAATAAAGTATGTTAATCACGTTATTAATTTGAAAAATTTGCTCTAACTCTTGCTCTAATAATGTATAATGTTTCACATAATTCCCCCTACTTCAAAAGTTGTTTTAATCCAAAACTGGCTAGAATATTCGGAAAAATGCATTCTTGAAGCGGCTGGCACGAATGCATTTTAATCTATTATCGCTAATAATCTTATTTTTATTGATATAACAACAAGATTATTAGCAAATGAAATATTTAACAATATATTCCTGAACTTTAAAAAAAATAGTACAATTAATAAAAAATATTAGATGTGAATTTGCAAATTCATAGGTTTCTAGTTTATCTGCTGGGATTTATGCTTTGACCTCATTTTGATCTCTCTAAGGAGATAGAATATTTTGTAGCTAATAATCTGACAGATCAAGAGATTAGTCAATGGATAGAAATAATTTCTAGAGATGGTAATATAATTCACAATAACCCTAATTCTGAAGCAATTATAGGTAATTTTACTAATTGTTCACAAGAGATGAAGTTAGAGAGTGACAATAATTATTCACCAACCCAAGACACTATTGAAGCATGCTAGCAAATACACATTCATGGCTGTAGATATGTATTTTTTAATAAGAATAGTAAGATTCTTACTTGTAAGTTCTTTACTTATAACGTATACTAGACTTATAGGGTCTAGGCATAAATCCCCGTGGATAAACTGGATGTTTTTTGGGTTCTAGTGGGGAAGTGGTTTTTTTTAATGCTTAGCTAGTTCAAGCAAATAAGCATTATTTTCATCTTTAGTATTATTTCCTTGTGTTGCTGATATACTCAATTAACCTGAAGAGTTGGCAAAATGATTAAAAGTTATAGTCTGAAATTGGTCAGTTATAAGAGTAAGCAAATTACCTTTGTATTTATCAATATTAGCAAAACATCTATCTATAGCTTCTGAGAATTGAGCAAAATTATGGTAAAATTTATTATTTGTTACAATTCTGTGCATAAATGTCCATAATCGTTCAATCGGATTAAGATTAGGGCTATAGGGTGGTAAAAATACTAATTCTATTTTGCTATTTATTAGATACTCCTTTACTTTCTTTGACTTATGATACCCAGCATTATCACAAATCAAATATATCTTCTCTTTATTAGGATTTTCTGCTTCTAATTTTTGAAAAAAATTGATTATATAATCACCGCTTACTTTAGGATTATCTGTGCTAACTAATTGCAAATCAGATAAATTAATTGCTCCTCTTAAATGCTTCCTTTTCCAGCCACTAAATGTTGATAAAGTTTTATTTTGATTCTTTCTGATCCAACCATAATGGGCTTTTGTTTGATACTGAGGATGAACGCTGTCCACAAAATATATAGCATCTTTAGCCTTGAGATTACCTTTTAACAAACTATATTCTAGCTTAAATAGTTCTTGCTTATCTACATCAAGTTTGCCGGGTACGATCTTTGGCTTTTTATATACAAAGCCTAATCTCCTTAATAGCTTTGTTACTCCTGATATTGTATAGCTAACACCGTATTTTTCTTCTATGTAATTACTGATATCTTTGGCATAAACATAATTACATATTTCTAAATGCTCTATTAACTCCTTCTCTTCTAGCTCACTTAGCTTACTTGCACTACCACCGTTAGCTGTCTCTAATTTATTAAATTTTTGATAATCTCTTACATGTTTTCTTATAGCTTCTTCACTTAACAGCAATGCTTCTGCTCTTTCTCCATAGCTCAAACCTTTATCATACAGCAAAACTGCCTTAATTCGGTCACGTACTCTCCTATCTCGTTCATTGCCATGACGTGACTTCAGCGCCGTTCTTTGTTCAGATGTTAAAATATTTCCCATTATCATATTCTAGCTTCTTTCTTCTCTTCCTTCAACTCTTCATTTACGAGCAGTATATAGATTGCTTAGTAGATATAAAAGACTGGTACTGCGCCACCTGAGGCTCTGAGGCGCCATTTCCCCCCAACCCCGCCCTCTCACATATATATATATATACACTTAGCATATAATAACCTAGAATAATTCAACATAAGCAGAAGAGGAGCAAAAAAAAAACTCCGCCTTCAACAGAAAAAAATATTAAATTTTAGTACTATAGTATTTTTAAGATCATTTTATCACGTACACACCCGAAATTACATAAATAAATCGTTATATTCAAGCAAAAATCGAAACATACAGCGCGAAATGCTTTAAAACCAATTTTCTTACTAAGGAAAAAAATCGAAAAAATATCAAATTTTATCGCTAAATAAGACTTTAGACACCGTTTTCGACAAATCAGAAGGCATTTTAGACTAAATCTAGGCCACATGATACTTTTCATCCAATGTCATTAGTAGATGGAAAAAGAGAGTTCTACGCCCGCAGGCGGATTGCGGATCGGCCACGCCCCCTTGATCCCCCTGCCATGCCCCCTCCTCCGCCTGCCGAGTAGGGTTGAGTAGTAGGGTTCCCGCTGCTATCCTCGTAATCTTTTACGAGGGTTTCTGAGTGGAGTTGAGTTGTTTTCTCCGGAATTTAGTTTTTCAGAATGGCAACACGTGAGCTTCTATGAAAGCTTTTTTCGGAATGGCAACGGTTTTGGTTGTTATGGTAACGAACTTGTAATCTTTTACAGACTTTCTGAATCGATTGTGCTACCACGTGGTGAGAGAAATTAGAATTAAATTCGAAATTCGCCGTTGGAAATTAGAACTATTACCGACTTAATTCATTGTAACAAGAAAAGAAAAATGTTTATGTTAGGATTTAGTAATACAGATTATAATGAAGCGGAATTTCATAGATTAATTTAAAAAAAGAGAATTAATAAGAAAACCGGAGTATAAGAACTTGAAACAATGATACCAACTTTAGATTATTTGAACATGAAATTTTACAAGTAATAATACTACAAATTACAACGACATTATTAGTAGTAAACTTCAGATTCAGAAATATACTAGCACTAACAACTGTATAATTTATAAACATAGAAAATTTCACACTGAACTTTCAAACTTATAACTAAACTACACTAAATTCAAGCTATTGTGAACTTTATCTACAATACATTTGGAAACAAGTCTATGTTTAAGTTGATGGTCCCACCACCATCCCGATGCAAATAATCTGCACCCCATCAACCTTCAGCACGTTTGATAAATAAAATAATAAAAGTATATAAATTCAAACACTATAAATCAACGATAGAAGCAGATCACTTAGAGATATAGCAATAATTTTCAAATTTCTTCAAATTTATGTAAATAGTTAATCATGAAATGTATAAGTACTACGTGAAACTTGATATTCATAATCCTTTTAAAACCAAACACAAAATAAATGTAAATAAATTTATCAATGCACTAAAAATTAAAGAAAAATTAAAATAAAATAAAACTAATAAAGATAAAAACTTTTAAAATTTAAAAGTAAAACATAAAATGAAAAACAATTACAAAACCACTAAAACAAAAAAAAGAGTTCACTTGAGTATAAAAATTAAAAATAATACAAGTTACAGTGATGAAAAATTAAAAAGTGAAAAAAAAGTAAAAACGTAAACCAAGAAAAGAAAAAGCACAAAAATACTAAAATGAATATAAAACTTTTGAACAACGTACAAAAGTTAAAAAATAAAAAAACACGAAATAAAAAAATATGTATATAAAAGTTCAGACGTACATGTAAATTGTAAAAATAAAAAGTATTATTACCAAAAAATTTTCAAAACAAATTCAAATTGTAAAATGTAAGAAGAAAAAAAATTAAAAATTAAATTAAAACAAAATAAAATAAAATTTTTAAAAAATTGTAAAAAAAAAAAAAAAAAAAAAAAATATATTACCAAAAAATTTTCAAAACAAATTTTTTTCAAAATGTAAAACATAAGAAGAAATAAATACTAAAACACTAAAACAAAATTTTAAAAAAATGTATTAAAACGAACTAAAATAAAATAAAATAAAAAAATATGTATATAAAAGTTCAGAAGTACATGTAAATTGTAAAAATTAAAAGTATATTACCGAAACATTTTCAAAACAAATTCAAAATGTAAAACATAAGAAGAAAGAAAAATACTAAAACACTAAAACGAAATTTTAAAAAATTATATTAAAACTGTAACTAAAATAAAATAAAATTTAAAAAATTGTAAAAATAAAAAGTATATTACCAAAAAATTTTCAAAACCAATTCAAAACGTAAAATGTAAGAAGAAAAAAATTTAAAAATTAAATTAAATCTGAAACTCAAATAAAATAAAGTAATTTTTAAAAATATCGTAAAAATAAAAAGTATATTACCAAAATTTTTTCAAAACAAATTCAAAACGTAAAACATAAGAAGAAAAAACTACTAAAGCACTTAAACAAAATTTAAAAAAAAATAATAAAAAAATTAATTAAAACTGAAGCTAAAATAAAATTAAAAAAAAAACAGTTCATTTGAACATAAAAATAAAAAATAATAAAAGTTACTAAAATAAAAAAGGAAAAAGTTGTAAAATTAAAGTAAAAACATAAATCATAAAAATAAAGAATATGAAAATATTAAAATGAAACATAAAATTGTTGAAAACGTACAAGACTCTAATAAAAAATATAAAACGTAAAACCAAAAAAATACAAAAGTCAAATTAAAAATCCTAAAACTTGGAAACTAAATGTAAATATAAGGATTAAAAAAAATAAAATGGAAAAACTGTTTTTCGAACGTGAGACATCCTAAATTTATATTATTAAAACTTGAATCATAGACCTAAGGAAAAATAAATCCAAGCAAAACAGTAAATACAAATAGAAAATCTGAAAATTCAGCATAAACATACCAGACACACGTGAAACAAAGAATACAGAATCATAGATATAACAAGAAACTTACCCCTGTCAGAAGAAATGCAGCGTTAAAATTATACAGGTACCGAAAGAAGCTACAAAATCTGTGTTGATATCAAATACACAACATCAAAAGTTGTAACTCCATTCAGTCTTTATTGCAAATTCACATACAAAAAGAACACATAAAACAAAACCATCAACGAACTTTATAAGTTTTTCAGTTAATGGACTCATCTAGCACGCTTAGAACGTACCCCATCAACCTTTATTTTTACAAACATTGATATGATTATATGAAAAATATACAAAGAAAGTATGCAAACTAATGTAATGAATACATAAAAAATAGTCAATCGATACATACTACAGTACAATAAAATATATACAATGAAAACATAAATATATTATGTACTTTTGTTAATACAGTAATGACCATACGCATAGGAGTTCACCCCATCATCTAAAATATATCTTTTATCATCAAATGCTGATAATGAAATTTTGTTAGTTGCTACAGTATATAAGTCATGGTTTTGACTTTGAATTCTAAACTGAATATCTCTCCTAGCTTGGACTTCTTCTAAGCATTTCTTATAGTGAGAGTGCTTTAGTTTTCTTTTTAAAATAGAGCGAGCCACACCCTTTGCAGTTTTTCTCTCTTCGGAATCTGTTTTCATCGAATACATCTTTGCCCGCAGTCCAATAAATTCTTCAATAGGATTTCCATTAGTTTCATCTTTGAAGCAACCAATTCTTTTTTTATTTTTCTCACTGTACAAAATATGATTTTTTGAATAATCTGAGGTGTCGTATATTTCTAGATGCTGTTTCATATCTTGATAAACGTCTTCGCAAAATTTTTGATACGTAAGCGAGTCAGTGTCCGTAAAAAGTAACTTTGCATTTTCACCGTAATTTTTTTTGATATGGTTATAATGGAAATCATACATAAGATATTTGCTAAGTTCCAGTATAACAAAGCCGGCATATGTAGGTCTGTTTAAGGTGATACTGTTTTTTAAACGCTGAATACCAACTAAGTTCGAATTAAATATTTTAAACTGTTGGAAAGAGGGTGCAGCAACTAGTTTTTTACTCTTCTTTTCACTGTTTACGAGTTGAATATCAATATGCTTTCGTACATTCTACATCGTTTTTCCATAGACAGCATTGTTCAATAATTTGAAGAGGTCTTTTTCAAAAGTTGATTTGGAGTTTTTCCTTTGTTCTGTGTTAAATTCAATATAGGTTTTAAGCCAAGATGATTGACGAAATTTCATAATTTTATGAACATTAAGAAGTTTAAGCCCCAAATAGAGATATAACTGCAGATTTTTATAATAGACAACATAATTGTACTTATTGTTTAAATTGGGTACTAGTTTAACAGACGGTGTAAACTGACTCCCATTTAACATGTTGATAGCATAAGATGAAAGTTTTTCAGGTTTAATTTTAAGCTTTTCGGGTGCTACTGGATATCCATTATGAAGGTTATGAAATTCCTTATTATATTCCAGATCCACTTCTAAGATATACCCATATGCACTATTTGCTGTTGCTTGTAATATTTCCTGTACTATTTCGTCAGAAGGGGTAATCCATTGAAAATCACCATACGGCAATGGCTGCGACATCGCCCAACCATACAGGTTATTTGCATCGAGGTACATAATATAGTTTGATGGTTCAGAAGGATTATAATTCTTTAGATATTTATTGTTAGCAATAGCATGACGTTGGCTTATCATGGAGATTCCACCTCTTATACCACGCTCAATAAACAAGTGCATATCTACATCAGTTAAGAGTTCTAAGGTCTGCTGAGTCATTTTCAGTGCAGCCTGTCAAGCTAACCCCGGTGAAGTTAGCAAATGTGCAAAGTCAAGACCATAATGGGCAAGACATACTTTTCTAAAATTCTCAAACACATCGGCTAGTTGTAAGGCATCACTTTGAACATATAAATCGTGATATTCACCAAGATTTTTTATTCTAAAAGATTTCTAAACATTTTGTGCGTGAGCATACTCGTCATCTTTTATATTTTCGCCAGTAAGTGTACTATAAAATTTACACTGTTCAGGTAATGACACTTCTTCAAATTTTCTAAACGAATCTACATATTCGTATGGATAAAAACCCTTGCGCAATAGTAGCGAAATATCAACATTTGGCATATTTTCCTTCAAAATAGAAAATTGATCTTCATTCAGATTTGCAACTAGTTTCTCCAAAGAGGCATTTAAAAATTGTAAGCTATCCATAAAACTTAACGACACTCTCACATTATTATATGTTCTCATTGCAGAGAATGAAATATACTTCTCCATATTATTTGCTATTACACTGAAATTATATACTTTTAATTTTCCGAATTCCTGCATAATTAAATGTCCGTCATAGTGTTTCAAGTAATGAAAAATAATAGGAATTTTCTTTTGTAATCTAAATTTCAAGTTACATGAATTATGTAACGCACCGCGATATTTACCTGTTAAATGATCATGATCTCTCACACGATCATCACGCAATTCCTTTTTACATAAATAGCAATGTGTTGAATTTTTAAAATTTTCTACATCGCTTAGACTCATACGAATAGGTACAATAGTTGATAACTTTTCCGCCAGTTCCACTTCTTCTTGCAAGATATTCTTTAAGAAATGTTCAACCGCATCAGGTCCTCTACAAACTTTAATCGGCTTCAAACTTTTATTATCGCGTCCTATTATTACATATGCATATCCACATGCTCTATGATGATGCAATTTCTCAGTGAAGGATGTTGTCACATTAGGCTCACAGCCATTTATTTTTTCGATCAATGATTCAAAATCGGCGTATATAATATACGGAACAAGATGTTGATATTGGAAATTACAAAATTTTATCATCTTCTCCTCCTCACTAGGCATCATAATTTTTTGAGGTGAATGCTCATTACAATAAACGGCATGGTTTTTCAACAGTATTTCAGAAGAAAAGCGATGTAAACATCGGCAAAGGAAAAACATTTCTTATTATGTTTTGTCAAATCCCCTAGCAACCTCGAAATATCTTTAATTAAACAGTAATGCTGTTTTTCATCATCACTGATGAGTAATAAATTTACACAATCTTTATCACTACGTTGTGAAATTTGAAGAGGATCACTTCATCATTTTCAAATCCGAAAACATTGATTCGAAGATTATTAAGTTTTTCAATAGTTTGAATTTTTGATAGAGGAACAGGGCATGGAATACTTCCACGCTTAACTTCATCTTCGTGGGATTTATAATGAATCACTCGATGAGGATGCTTTTGACTTTCTACAGAGTACTTATGTGCAAGTAAACACCAAACAAGACATTTATGATCGTTATTCTGCACATTAACGATTGCTTTTTTTGCAACAAGCTTCTTAGGAAGTGGAATATAACTACTAGCCGCTAAAGGTTGATATTTTGCCGAATTTAACTCCATTTTTTCAATCTTCTCCAAAACCCATCCAGACCCATTCTGAAGAAACTCCTCAAAGGATTTCAATATTTTTACACTTGCTTCATCAAAATGAAATTCAATAGAGTCACTCGTCAAATCAACAATAGTCTTTGAACGAAAATGTGTTGTGATGTGCTCTTCGTCTCCATCTTGCCCTAAACGTGAGAGTTGAATTTGCACAACAGCATACCATTTAATAGAATTTTTCACAAGAATCTGTTCTTCAAGTTTTTTCATCACTTGTTTCTTTAGATAATTGAGAAACACAACAAGATTGTGACAAACATCATCATCACCCTTCAATGTAAACGTATCAAAGACATTTAAAGCAGAACCACTCTTCTTATTTCTTTTACTCGAAAGCAGAACATCAGTTGCTTTTCTTTTAACTACAACAACATCAGAAAGGTCACTATGCTTCACTCTTATATGATGCAAGAAGTCTGGAGTTTTACTGAAACTCTGATCACATTGTTGACTCTCAATCAATTTCTTCTTTTCAGTTGTCAATGTCGTATGTATTTTCATATGCCTGCGCAAATTATCAATTCTTTGAAAATGTTTTTCCCACACTTCACAGGAAAACGTTTCAGAACTGGAATGTCTTTTCATATGACGTAATAAGCTCCTTTTTAGGGAGAATTTTTTTTCACAAACATTGCACATCTGCAAAAAAAAAAAAAAATTAGATAAAAGTTTCCATAAGCGTTTATCTAATTTTCATTTCGATACTTACATGACATACACAATAACTAATTTGAAAATATTACCAAAATTGATTCGGATAAATTCTAAAAAATATTAAAAATAAAACAACAGTAACTTAGAACTTGTGTCTATCATCTAATATATGTTATACGCAATATACCACTAGTTCGGGATTTCCTTCAAATCTCTCTGCTTCAACAAGGTATTAAAATACCAGTAATTATAGGCGTCTCATAAGTATGAGAACTTATACATATGATACTTACTAATTGATCCTTCAAGGCTATTTCATCATGAGATATCATGTTTCAACTTCCACTTTTATACTTCATTGAAAATAGAATAGAGAGATGACATTGAAACTATAGTTTTCTTACTTGACTTAAGCAAGAGAAGCTTCACCTACACTTGATGTTGAAACCAAATCAGGACTGGAAATAATCTTCGAGGAGCATAGACCTTCGTTTTATACCTGTCGACGAGCTTAATCGAATAAAAAATTCAACCAATGAGAAAGCTGAATTGCATTTCCTATGTATTTTGAAATTGTTTTAAATGTATCGATAATACAACACATTTGAAACATAAAATACATAGAAGTATATTTCATTCTCTGCAATGAGAACATATAATAATGTGAGAGTGTCGTTAAGTTTTATGGATAGCTTACAATTTTTAAATGCCTCTTTGGAGAAACTAGTTGCAAATCTGAATGAAGATCAATTTTCTATTTTGAAAGAAAATATGCCAAATGTTGATATTTCGCTACTATTGCGTAAGGGTGTTTATCCATACGAATATGTAGATTCGTTTAGAAAATTTGAAGAAGTGTCATTACCTGAACAGTGTAAATTTTATAGTACACTTACTGGCGAAAATATAAAAGATGACGAGTATGCTCACGCACAAAATGTTTGGAAATCTTTTAGAATAAAAAATCTTGGTGAATATCACGATTTATATGTTCAAAGTGATGTCTTACAACTAGCCGATGTGTTTGAGAATTTTAGAAAAGTATGTCTTGCCCATTATGGTCTTGACTGTGCACATTTGCTAACTTCACCGGGGTTAGCTTGGCAGGCTGCACTGAAAATGACTCAGCAGACCTTAGAACTCTTAACTGATGTAGATATGCACTTGTTTATTGAGCGTGGTATAAGAGGTGGAATCTCCATGATAAGCCAACGTCATGCTATTGCTAACAATAAATATCTAAAGAATTATAATCCTTCTGAACCATCAAACTATATTATGTACCTAGATGCAAATAACCTATATGGTTGGGCGATGTCGCAGCCATTGCCGTATGGTGATTTTCAATGGATTACCCCTTCTGACGAAATAGTACAGGAAATATTACAAGCAACAGCAAATAGTGCATATGGGTATATCTTAGAAGTGGATCTGAAATATAATAAGGAATTTCATAACCTTCATAATGGATATCCAGTAGCACCCGAAAAGCTTAAAATTAAACCTGAAAAACTCTCATCTTATGCTATCAACATGTTAAATGGGAGTAAGTTTACACCGTCTGTTAAACTAGTACCCAATTTAAACAATAAGTACAATTATGTTGTCTATTATAAAAATCTGCAGTTATATCTCTATTTGGGGCTAAAACTTCTTAATGTTCATAAAATTATGAAATTTCGTCAATCATCTTGGCTTAAAACCTATATTGAATTTAACACAGAACAAAGGAAAAACTCCAAATCAACTTTTGAAAAAGACCTCTTCAAATTAATGAACAATGCTGTCTATGGAAAAACGATGGAGAATGTACGAAAGCATATTGATATTCAACTCGTAAACAGTGAAAAGAAGAGTAAAAAACTAGTTGCTGCACCCTCTTTCCAACAGTTTAAAATATTTAATTCGAACTTAGTTGGTATTCAGCGTTTAAAAAACAGTATCATCTTAAACAGACCTGTTTATGCCGGCTTTGTTATACTGGAACTTAGCAAATATCTTATGTATGATTTCCATTATAACCATATCAAAAAAAATTACGGTGAAAATGCAAAGTTACTTTTTACGGACACTGACTCGCTTACGTATCAAATATTTTGCGAAGACGTTTATCAAGATATGAAACAGCATCTAGAAATATACGACACCTCAGATTATCCAAAAAATCATATTTTGAAAAAATATATATATTTTTATATACGTTGACAATTTTTGAAATTAATGAATTTGAAGCATTTTTATTAAGGTATTGTTCCACCCTGTATCCCAAACTCGTTTTTAAAGAATTAAATTTTTGAAAATTGCAAGTCTAACTTGGACACATAAAATTTCGACCAATAAAGATTTATACTGAAAAATTGATTCATATTTTTTAACAAAATGTTCTGTGTTGTACAAGAAATAATCTAAACTGAAAGCAGATGCAACGCGATTGTTGTACAATAGCAGAAAAACTGTCAACTGTCTAACACGTGACATCAAAGAAGCCAAAAAAATGCGCTAAAAAAACGAAGATAAACGGGGAAAAATTAAAATAATTATCGTATATAAAATGTTAAGATGTATTTTGAAAAAAATATGCATTGATCAATCTTTGAAAATAAAGAAATTTTAGCATTTTTATTAAGATGTTATTAAATCCTGTAGCGCGAACTCGCATTTTGAGAATTCAATTTTTAAAAATTGCAAGTCGAACTTGGACACATAAAATTTCGATCAATAAATATTTATACTGGAAATTTTTTTCTTATTTTTGACCAATCCTTTCTATGTTGTAAACTAAAAATGAAATAACACTAAAAGCAGATGCAGCAAGATTGCTGTACAATTGGCGAAAAACTAACACGTGGGATCGAAAGAGCAAAAAAAAAAAAAAACGCAAAGAGAAAAAAGTTTACGCTGCTAAAAATTAAAATTATTATCGCACTTTGATTTGATTGAGTTGACTTTTTATTGTTTACAATTTCGGAATAATAAGAAACATGACAAACTAAAAGCAGATGGTATAATATTATTGCACAATGACATCTAATGCACTAAGTCATTATTAAAAGAAAAACGGACAAAAATGAGGCAACTAACCTGGTGCGAAAAACAAATAACACTCATAAGACGCCTCTATAACTTTTACTTTAACATATTCTATTTCGCGAGCATTCTGCTCAGAGAACTACTTTAATAATGAAGGTTTTCGGGCAACGATCGCTTAAACTAGTTTTCCGAATTTTTTATCAAATACTTTGTAGAATGACATTATTTTTGTGCTTTTTTTTTTTTTTCAACTTATGTGCTGCCTGTTATTGTATGGAAATAGAAATTGAGCTATGGAGAAAAAAAGAAAGTGAAAGACAGAATGTTTTCTGGAAAGTTGTCCCTGCGAAAAACATCGGCCTTGCATCGGCTTTTAGATGTTTTTTAAGGCCGATGGGCCGATGTTTTTCTAAAGTTAACATCTTCCGCCGATGCCGATGGCCGATGGCAACTTTGTTGAACAATCGGCGCCGATGCATCGGCGAGGCCGATGCATCGGTCGAGCCTTAAAAAATACTATAGTACTAAAATGTAATATTTTTTTCTGTTGAAGGCGGAGTTTTTTTTGCTCCTCTTCTGCTTATGTTGAATTATTCTAGGTTATTATATGCTAAGTGTATATATATATATATATATATATATATGAGAGGGCGGGGTTGAGGGGAAATGGCGCCTCAGCGCCTCAGGTTGGCGCTGAACCAGCCTTTTATACCTACTGCGGTGTTTTGCAATCGAATTTTCGACCATTTCCCTATTAGCTATTGTTCTGAAACTTTACGTAAAGCTCAGATGACAATGCAATATTCTATCCCTTTTATCATGGTTTAATGAATTTCTGATGTATTTCTAATAGAATAAAATTAAATATGGTTATTAGTTACGAAAGTTGTCACCAAAATTCAGCGGCGGCGCTGCGATCTCAAAAAATCGTGGAAGAAAATTTTGGAACAAAAAAAATTATAAAAATTTAACTGTGATTGAGGAGGAAGAATACATCTCTCGTCGTGTGATTGAGAATATATTTCTGGCCTGTGCAATCGAGATAGCATAAAATTTCACAACATGAAGATTCTAATCCTTCTCCCTCTCTCGTTTTAAGAATTTATGTTTTGTCTGCGTTCTTTACATGTTTCTGTGTTTGTGTGTGTTTGTCCCTTGTTGGGTCTATAAAAGTATGACGTGTCATATATGTAGTTAAAACTACACTTAGCCTCTCATACTGATATGCAAGACCTCACCTTCAGGTGGTAGACCTGGCACTCTAAAGAAATTTAGAAACCAAGCAGGTTCTGGTTTATATGTATTTAAAAAAACTTTGAAATAGAGGTCTGATAAGTCATTTTATATTGCATAAAATTTTATATCTGATTTGTCTTTAAATCGCAAAAGCTAACTTTTGTAGTATGGATAATTCCATTGTCCATCGAGGCTCTGAATAAATTTCTACGATAGCGAAATTTCACCCATCAAAAACTAAAAAGTAGAAGATAATATTACATAAGTAATTTTTGTTTTATATAAAAAACAACGTTTTTCTTGCGCACTAAAAAGGTAGAAAATAATTTTCCTATGAGCCTGGCAGAATTTCTGAATAGAACACATTATGGTAACATAGTTTCTAATTCTTATCAAACGAAAAACGTTGGGCACATGTACTCAAATATCAAGTCTTTTCTACCATACTCAGATTTCTATGAAAGAAAACCTGGTTAATACTGTTTCATTATATCATAGTCCATTTTCTTCATTGGAGATAAGAATGAGATTTACCTTAAATGAATTGAACTATACATAACTTGATCAAAATTTTAGGATGAAAATACTTCTATAAACACAATCTATGTTTATATATGTATAACAGATGATAATCACAACTTTTATCAGAATTCATTTACTATACCTGTCTATACTGATCCTAATGTGATAGAAAATTTATAAAAATTAACATAGCACCAAAAATAATAGATTTGCATAGTATATCCTCATTAAAACTTCATATATACATCAATAATTCTCTAAAACAAACATTCATAACATAATAATATAAGGAATTCATGCGTCCAACGTTTTTCGTTTTATAAGAATTATAATCTGTTGCCATAATGTGACCAATTTATTCAAGAATTCTGCCAGGCTCATAGGAAAATTATTTTCACCTTTTTAGTGCTCAAGAAAAACGGTGTTTTTTTGTATAAAACAAAAATTGTTTATGTAATATTATCTTCTACTTTTTATTTTTTGATGGGTGAAATTTCGGAATCGTAGAAATTTATTCAGAACCTCGATGTGCAATGCAATTATCCTTACAACAAAAGTTAGCATTCGCGATTTAAAGGCAAATAATATATATAACATTTTATACAATATAAAATGACTTATCAGACTTCTATTTCAATTTTTTTTTAATACATAAAATCAGAACCTGCTTGGTTTCTGAATTTCTTTAAGAGTGCCAGGTCTAGCATCTGTAGGTGAGGTCTTGCATATGAGTATGAGAGGCTCAGTGTAGTTTTAACTGCATATATGACGCGTCATTCTTTTATAGAACCAACAAAGCACAAACACAGAAACATACAAGGAACGCAGACAAAGCAAATTAGACGTAGGACAAAACATAAATTGACAATCAAGAATCTGATTAATGTTGCAGCAGTGCATAATTGAACTGTACGTATAACCTTTCTCTCATTTGCTTCTGCCCCATAATTTAAGCTAATTTTCATTAATCTTGCAGTTTGGATGCTTGCAAAATTTGTCATTCTTGGACAACCTCTCTCAGAGACGTTATTTCCTTCTTTCTTTTTTTAGAAAAAAAAAAGCTTTCTTCCCTCGACGGTTTTTAATTAAAATTAAAAAATACCTGTATTAATATTCGAAGTCAGTTCTTCGAAAACAAGTTGCAAAATCCCACAATTTGTGTAATTAGAGTACGTTTCACTATGCAATTTATTTTTAGAACAACATTTTTTACACTTTAAAATTTTCCACAAAATTTAATTTCATTCTTTGGTTCAAAGCTTTGTGCATCAACGTTAGGTTACTATTTTATTTTATAGGTTTAAAATATTCATTTCATGCAAAAAAGTAAGTCAGTAACTAAAATTTTATCGACTTGTGGCAAAAAAATTGTTACACATCTACACGCGCGTTTCTTATTATTTTAAACTAATTCTTGCTGTATGTTTGACTCTCTTAGTCTTTTCTCACTGTTGTATTTCTCATTTCTCAGCACATAAAAATATAGTTGAAGTTTACGCTCTAAATACTGTTTGTTTGATGCAGGAAAGCAAGAATATTTAAATCTATTTTGTGAAATGCATTCGCGTTACTAGATGGCAGCACAATAAATCAAATATTATCTAAATATTTCGATATCAGTGGTGCGACTTATGATTTCTAGGGAGTTTGGAATTCGTTGATTCATATTTAAATAAATATAAAGGATGATTGGTTGTAAAATGAGATTGAGTCCGCCCCCCCCCCTTTTCAGCTACACTCCTGCAACACACACATTACTATAGTTAAGATTTATTTTCCTTTCTGTTTTTAAAAATCGTTTATGTGGTAGAAACAACAATAATTATTTTTCATTTTTGTCAAAAATCAGAACGGGTTTGGTGAAAATAATTTTACTTGGCATAGTATAAAAATGTACAGCATATATGCCACCAAGACTTTAATTTTATAAAAGTTCGCACAAACAATATTCTCAAAGCCGCCGAGTTGTGAGATGAATAAAGAATGGAGGCAATTCACCGCTAGAGGGACTCTTGAGCGATCATCGTTGTCACGTGATATCTGCTCTTTGTTACTAAGATTTTCAATTGAGTTTTACGTGGAGTTCACTAGGCAAAATTAGTTATCTTAAAATTAGTTAGACTATTTTCATCGCTTTTCTGGTTGTAACCCAGTATTTACATTTAATTTAATCATTACAAAATAAATTCATTAATTATTACAATTGTTATAGTGTTTTATTTAGTGCTAATTTTATGTAATGTAGAAGAACTTTATTTAGTTCTGGTGTTTAATTAGATTTGTCAAACTCGAAGTAAAGCAATGCTACGGCTCCCTTTGTTTCCATTGCTTTCATCGCTGCCACGTGACCAATGACGTTGCTTCAATTGCCTCCATTTCAACCAGTGAGCAAGTTAAATAATCATGTAACATTCAAAAACGCTCTTGAAATAATGTTTAACTTATTTTTATAGCAAAATCATTGCACCATTTACACTTGAGGATACATGGATGTAAAATCCGTGCACCCTGAAGTCCCGCGGCAGTTCCGAGGGTACCGGAGACTGGACCCTTCCCGTCAGTCTTTGGTCAAAAAAGGAATGTGGCCTATTTGTAGTGGCGTCATCTCGTGTCATCCGATACATAATCTGTGTTTGATCCAAGTCGTACTTCTACCCATGTGGTGTCTATTAAAAACGGAAATCGCTTTCTCTTTGCCTTAATTCCTTGTGGCGATGCGAGTGGAGCTTGGGTTTCCAAGTGGCATTAGTAACAACAACAAATCATTGCAACGAAATGGCCACCTTTAAATTAAGTCTAAATGCAAAAACAAATATTTAATACTCAAGTTTGATTCAATGCTTCTAATGGACTCAGTTCAATTCAATATGTTGACCGTCTTTTTTCTGGGACTTCAATGACTCATAGTATTTTAAACGTTTTGCCCTTTTGTGTTAATCCACGATTGTTTCTATTTCTGGTTTGTTTACATAATAAGAGTTAGCCACGTGGTATAGAATAGGCAATGCTATGAAGAAGATTAAATAGTCACTGTACTAAAAAACAAGTTTAAGATAAAACATCAAGGAAAAATATATCTGTAAATGCATAAAAGAAAAAAAAATCTGTTTCAATAAATTATTTTAACTGTTGAAAGCCACAGAGTTTAGAGTTTTTGTGACAAATTATGGCTTAAATTTTATTATTTATGCAAATCACTTGCGAGTAAATAAAATCTAGCGATTATTTAGGTAATGCATTGAACATCTAGGAATTTAACCTTACTTTTGAAAAAAATACGGAAGCTGTTTGCTTTTTTTAATTTACAGATATTGTTTACTCACTAAAAAACATTCAATAAAGCCTTAATATAATATCTATCATAGGAAAAAGTGATCGAGTATGTTTTTTTTTAAATTTAAAGGATTATACTAAGTAAACTAAACGACGCCAGAGTAAACAAAATCAATCATTTATGCAACATCAAACACATCTTTTTACGGCTTAAAGCGAAACAAATTGGGGTTTAATAATTTAACTTTTCCAATTCTGATTTGGCAAATTTTTTCCGAACTCAGAGTATGGGTGGTAAAGAACTGGTTTTTTCAAAAATCACTTAAAAATTGAAAAAAATCTGAGAAAAAAGTAAAAAATTTCTTCTGGCAAGAAAACTGAAAATTTTTAAAATCCTAAAATGAAAAAAAGAGTTTTTAAAAGCTATTTTTTTTCTTTTGTTTAAGGAACTTAGCAAACATTTTTGATTTAAAACACATAATGTGAAATTTTTTTTCCCTTTTTTGCAGAATTTTTTGATACCGTTTTTATTTCTTTATTCAAAGGGTAATGATGGCAGGAATTTCCCTTTTCAAGGACCCCAAATTGGGTTTTAAAATATTGAACACTGTTTTCAAAATTAAAGTTACACCCAAGTTTAAAAAATTTAGTTTCTGTTTTTTTCTGGAAATTGGGCATTAATTTTTTTTAAACTTAATTAAAAAAAAAATTTCAGATTTTGTTAAGAAACTTTTTATCCTTCATGCATGAAACAAATTTTTTAGTTTGGTGCTCTTTTCATGTTAATTCCACTCTAAACAATTTTTCCCTGTTTTATGGGTTTGATTGCTCAGGAAAAGGATTTCTTGGAGTCCATTTTTAGATTCGAAGAAAGAAAAGGAAAATTTTGTTTTCAATTACTGTGTTGTTTTTTTGAACTTGACACTTTTGTTTTTTTTAATGGTAAATTCTATGCTATGGTAGATGGCCTGGCTATGGGAAGTCCGCTTAGTCCTATTTTAAGTGATTTCTATATGCATTATTTTGAGGAAAAACTGTTCCAGAAATTGCAATTTCAATTTTATGTTCGTTATGTGGATGATTGTTTTGTCCTAACGGACAGTAACTTGTTAGGTATTGATGATGCTCTTTCTATTATGAACTCCATTGATCCTAATATCCAGTTTTCTTGTGAGAAAGAACTTAATAGTAGCCTCGCGTTTCTTGATGTCTTTATTTCTAAGAGTGAGTCTGGTTTCACTACTTCTGTCTATCGTAAACCTTTCGCTGTTTCTTTACCTCCTCACAGACTGTCGTCTCATCCTCCCAACCAAAAATATTCGGCTTTTAATGCTCTGGTCCATCGTGCTATTAATATTTGCTCTTCTCCTGAGCTTCTCAAGATTGAACTCAACTATCTGAAAGCTGTAGCTGTTGATAGAGGATTTTCTCACTCTTTAATTGATTCTATTCATAACAAACTTTCTAAGAAAACTTCTGGTCCCAATAATGTAGTTTCTAGAAAGAATTTGGTTGTGTTACCATTCTTTCATTCTGTCAGTTTCCGTATTGCTAAAATCCTAAAAAGGTTTCAATTTCAAGTCGTTTTTGCTCCTAGTAACAAACTTTCCTTCTCTTCTCTTAAGGATCCTGTCGATCAACTTAACACTTGGGGTATTTACCAAATTAGTTGCCGTTGCGGCCTTTCTTACATTGGGCAGACAAAACGTGCTCTGAAAATTCGCTTAAATGAGCATAAAGGTTATGTACGAAAGCAAGAGTTAAATAAGTCTAGCATTGCTCAACATTGTTGGAATTCCAACCACTTTTTTGACTTCAATTCTGGTAAAATTATTCAAAAATGTTCTTCCCCTTTAGAGCTTGACTTTTGGGAAGCTTATCATATTAACAGGAATAGTTCTAATTTGGTTAATGATTCTTCTTCAACTCCTTATTTTTCACAGGTCTGGCATAAATTTCTTTAATTTGTTGTTCTTTCTAGGTTTTCTTGTTGTTTTCCTTTTTTGTGTCTATTTTTCTCCTTCCCCCCTCCCTCCCCTCCCCCTCCTTTACATGTGTACTTTGTTTTGCATTTTGTTTTGGTAGTTTCTGTACTTATTTTTATTTCAATTTTATTCTTTGTATTTTATTTTATTATTTTTGCAATTTTTATGCATGCTGTCGTCTTTTTTGCTTTATTTTTATTGTTATTCCTTTTTACTTCCTGTACTTTCAACTGGATTCGTTTGTTGCTCTCTTATTGATGTCTTCCTGCTACTTCTACTTCCACTTCACGCTGCCTTTATTCTCATTGGTTTACAGATAATTCTTAGGCTATATAAGCTTTCTTTTTCTTGTTCTGTCTGCTTCATTTGGATGTTTTGCATCTAGAAGCTCCCTGTCGCATTGAAAAAGGGATTCCAAGCAATCCCGAAACATATGTCTGCATTTTTTTGCTCATTTGTGCTTTAAATTAACGTGTAATTTTATTATTATCATCTTTTACGGCTTAAAGCGAAACAAAAATTGGTTCATATCGACCTATTCTAACCTTCATTCCGTTCTGATTTGCAAAATTTTATATCGTCGTTAACTCATATTGTATGCTGGTGGTAAAGAACCTGGATTTGTTCACAAAATAAGCACTTGACAGACTATTGCAAACCAATGACAGTTCTGCAGAAAGCAAAGTACAATAATGAATGCAAGAAAACTGAATTTTTAAATCCAAAAATGAAAGTGACAAACACTGATCAATAGTTTTTGAAAGTATAAAGGGGGAAAACAGATTTTTCTTTTTGTGTTTCATATGGAAACTTAAGCAAACATTTTATAAGATATTAAAATCACATAAAATGTAGACAACTTTTTTTTCTCTTCAAATTATGTCAGAATTTCTGATGATAGCCTGTGTAAATTTACCGCGTGGGGTGCATTTGAAGTTCATAAGGCGTAATTGATGGTATTAGCGAACGCTTTAACCACTTCATTATAAGTGTACCCAATTGGGTACATTTTAAAATATTGTTTATTAACTACTGTTTGTGCAATTTGAAAGTTAACACCCAATTGTCTTTGAAATTAATCAACAAATAGTTTACTTTGTTTTAAACATGGAAATTGGGCATTAATTATTATTTAAACTTAAAATTAAAAAAAAAAAAATTAGTTATTTTGTTTTGTAATCATTTTTTGATCCTCTCATGCATGAAAGCAAATTTTTATGCAGATTTGTTTTTGTGCTGCAATTTTCATAACGTCCTCATCTAGACACTCTAAACAATTCTTGGAAACCACAAAATGTTTCATAGGGTATTCAAGATGGTTAAAAGATTAGGATATATTTGGGAGTCCATGGAGGATTCAAGAAAGAAGAGAAAATCTTAGTTTCGGATCAATTTCTGTTTAGTTATTTTGAAGCTTGTTTTACTTTACTGGGAAGTTTGTTATTATTTTACAGCTTCTTATTTTTTATAAATGAAGTTTGAATATTCAATTTTGCCATGTTTATTATTATATTGAATAAATATGGCAAAAGCGCGTACAACATCTTCATACAAGAACACGAATTTTTGACTATACAGGACAACATTTCTAAAAATTAATTATTACACAACAATCCTGAGATGCAAAATTAGTTTGCGGCGTATGAAGTTTTTGTCTATAACACAAATAAATGAATGCATGTATGAGAGGGTTAAATCAGCGAACCAAAAAATTACGTCAAAATTGTTTGTGCTTAGTTCTGGGGTCTGAAGAGGTTAAAGATATTTTTCCTGATTTTAGGTTAAAAAATGAAAATGTAATTATTAATCTTAAAGATAGTACAGACTGACCACGGAGTTTTGACATGAGGGTGCTTCTGCGCATGGCAGAAATGGAGGAATCCATTCAAGTTTTAGGGAAGTTCGCTTTACAGGTGCATTTATTAGCATGCGAATCAGTGCTTCTGTGTTTTGTTGTTAAATCAACCAAATTTATAAACTGACATATAACATCAGTTCCGAAGAAGTCAAGTATTCTTCTTGGCACCTTGCCAGACAGAGGACTCCGTTTGCTCGTCGGACTGTACTTCTTTCAGATATTTTCAAGTTCAACAAATGATTAGTTTCGCTTATGGATTTTTTTTATATTTCAGTTGCTTTGTATTTATCTTTGGTCAACACCAAATGCTATTTCGGGAAGGGAACAATATAATTATAGATACGTATTTCTTGAAGTTGTTCACTTCATTTCACGGCACTATTGTTCGGAAATTATCGAGAAACTAAATATGGAATAAAATTACTGATTTTAACCTATGGAAGATAGGCCCTGAATTGATAAGTTTTATTGAAGTCACAGATTATAAGATAGAAATTGGATAGTTAACCCATTAATGCCTACCATCCCTTTTTAGGGACAATCTGAAAAGTACGTCTGATGCACCCAAAAAAAAAAAAAATTATTTCTACAAAAAATTGTTTTATGTATTCCTAACTTTAAAATAACTGGTTAGGAATACATTAAAAAAAATGTTTTTTTTGGTGAAATGTTTATTTTTGGGTGCTTCAGACGTACTTTTCAGACTGTTCCGAAAAAAAAAACATCAGGCAATAATGGGTTAATATTATGTATAAGGTGGCTTAGAATAAGTGTTCGAAAGGCGAATCCACATTAATTAAAAATGAACCTATCAAAATGAAACTTTTACACCTGCTTGAAATTGCATGCATGAAAAAGCTTGTTCACCTTATGCATGTTCATTCGTTCACCTTTTTCATGAATAAATTTGCATAAATAAAAAAAAAAAAATCAGCTAGCATTACAGATAGCCCGCACAACTTCAACAGGTTTTCCCTACGAAATTATGAATGAGCTTTCAATTAATGCATGGTGATCCCTCTTTTTGTCTACAATTTAACTCCCTCTTTAAGAGCGCCAGAAAAACGTGAAAACTTTATAACTACTCTTATTTATTTTTTTAATTATTTATTTTGTTTATTTTTAAGTGCAGTTTTTGAACCAGCTCATGAGCATCAACGCAAAGCTCATAAATTTAGTGCAATAATACAAAACCACATTTTAAAAGACCTTTTACCCTTTCTGACAGTTAAAAAAAAAAGGCAAAAAGTAAATAAATAAACATGTAAAACTGGTGGATAAACATTCTGAATTTCAGAACACGTATTTAGCGTCAACTTGTGCGTTAATAAGTCCGCAAAGGAAGACTACAAAATTATGGATAAAAATACAATAGTATATAAATCAATAAATAATAATAATAAAATAAATAATTAAAAAAAATAATTAAAAGAAAATAATGTGATGTTTTCCCCAATAGTTTTATTTTCTAGTCACTTCATTAAGAAGCTATTCAATAAAGCTATGGTAAAATATTGACTTTTAGAAAAAATCAACAACAGCGGTTGAACACTTTCTTAATAATAATAATAATGAGAACAATTTTTTTCCCATGAGGAATCATGCTAAAGCAAAGTTAGGAGAAAAATTGAAGTGTGGAACATCTAAAGATTTCTGAGATTTAGTAATTATGTTAATTGCTTACTTTGAAATGAAAACAAAAATATATTTCCATGGAAACTAATGCGAACATTTTTCAAAATATTGAAAATTTCCAACAAGCCAAAAAGCGTTGAAACTCTTTTAACTGATTTTGTACTATATCAGTTTTGCATTCGTGTGTGTAGCGTTTATACCAAAAGTATACACTAAAAATAAAAACAATATTTCTTTAAGAGGAATAACAGTTTGATATGATCCATAAAAGGATGCGTCTCGTGCTATATCTGCTCAATTTTCATGGTATAGATATCGTTGGTCATAGATCTAAATTATTTAATATTTTCTTCGGTATATTATTTCATTGTTCATCTTTAAAGATAATTATAGGAAAATTATTGTGCACAGTTGGCAATTTTTCCCTAGAAGCTTTCTGTTCGATATCTTTGAAGGTATTAAATTTGATTTTGTGGTGTATTATATTTTTCAAAAGAAAGTCATTGAAAAAAATATTGGAAGATATTAATCGATTAGGGGAGTTCACAAATGAAAATAACCAGGGTAGATTTACATATGCCATGTGTCTTGTGTGGACAATAATCATAATTTTCAATAGCTTTGCCACATCAATTTTATTTACAGTTGAACTGTCTAATACGTCTCCATTTAAATGCCTAGCTTGGTTTTTTAGGTTTGGCCAATTTGTCCCAAGCAATGGTTTTATAACATTTCTAAATATTTTCCCAAACGTTTGTGCAAATATATTTTTGCCAAGTACTATGGGTTTATTTTACGCTTGTTGCTGCGTTGAAATTTCTGATTGTTTGAAAGTGGGGTGGAATTTTGTTAAGAAAATGGTAACATTGAGGAGTCATGCTTTGCAAATTGTCGTAGAGATTGAAGAAAGCTGTTCATTGTGTATTTTGTTTGTGTTTATGATCATTTTCTTAGTTTTGTTTAAGGCCGTGGCAAACATAACTATGTGTTTTAACACTTTTTGTCGTCGCAATGTTGCAGATTATATAATGGAAATAAGTTTCTATTCAACGCTTACTACTTTTATTGTACTATCCGTTGATAATTTAATAAGCAAATTTAAAAATTTGAAAAAAGACCTGCTAACGGTTCATTCGTCTTGTAATGTTTGCTGTTGCGCCAACTATGTAAGAATTTTGGAAGAAAACAGCATGTGCAAGTTAACTGCTTGGGGTGCATTTGAAATTCATAAGCCGCTACTTATGGCATTAGTAACATCTGTAATAACATTTGTTGTTATGTTTTATTCGAAACAATAAGAAATTTTTATGTCATTCTCCTTGGAGTGTAGGACAATTTCATTATGAAAATCGGATGAGTGCACCAGTGATTGACATGCTCCAGTGATTGACATGCTCCAGCGATTGACACCATACCCCAAAATAATTGATTAATAAGAGAAATAATTCTATACAGAAAAGTGTCTTATTCATATTTACTTGATGAAATTAGTGATTTATTTTGAGTACTGCATGGCTCACAAGATGTTATTTATATCCAAAAGTGCAAGTGAAACTTGTAAAGTGAAAAACACAGCCACTTTTTGTGCCAAGCTTGCTTTTAGACTTCATGTGAATCAGTGATTCACTTTCATTTCAACAATATTTCTAAATAGTTGCACTTTCATATCTATTAGACGCACATATTTAACTAAACGCAAATCTGCTTATGCATATGTTTATGAATAAATAAGCTATGTCAATTATTGGATTGTTTATTCAACTATATACCAGTGATTGGCAAGGGTTTTAATCACTGGTAATTTGATTGATATTATTTGTTATTTAATTAAAATGCATAACATTTCAGGGATTTTGCATGTAAATTAAATTTATATGGGTTCTAAATATTTTTATTCAGATTTTCCAGCAATTGACACCTCTTTGAGGGAACGGTGTCAGTTAGTAGAAAAGCTGTGCCATCTACTGGCACATTTTTTCCGTGGAGTTTACATTTTCAAATTACTCTGTAAAATGTATGTAAAAACAGCGCTCAAAACAAATTTATTTTAGGTTTATAAGTTATAGAAGAGCTACTTTGTTTTGTCGTATTAAGTTTATGTTAAGCAAATACTTTACATATTCTTTCTTTAATATAGTATGTCAAATACTCGAGTATAAGGGGTCAAATACTGATGGAATGAAGATCATTGGGATTGGGTATTAAATAAATATTCAATACAAAAATGTTTTACCGAATGAATAATATTTAACATATATATATCAAAAAGTTTCACCCATAGGCGCGCGCATCTCTCAGATGCACCACTTTATACTTACGTATTAATATTATCTAATTACTTTATTAGGGAGATTTCACCTTAAAGCGCATTTTATACCTAATATATTGAGATACGGTGCAGAATTTGTTACTGAAACTAGCATATTACATGTCGATCAAAGTTAATGAATTGTTACTGAAGTAATACAAAAATTAGCTCCTATCTACCTGTAGCGACCAAACATTCGATCAGCTCCGAAGCTATTTTAAGCAAAAACTTTACATATCGGAACTTCAATACAGTGTGTCAAAACTGGAGCATAAAGTGTCAATTACTGATGGAATGAAAAGCATTGATTGGGTATTAAATAAAAATTCATTTAAAAAATGTAATTACCGAATGAATAATCTTTAACATATATATCGTCCCGAATGTCTGTTAAAAATATATTAATTTAAAAACTATGTAACAGTACTTTCTGATTAATAAACAATGAAAAATGTGATAAATCCCTCTAAAGGTGTCAATGAGTGGTGCACTCATACTCTGAAGTTCATTTTATGCTTACGCTTTATTTCGTTAGTTACATGAATATGAGGAATTACGCTTTTCTAGATGTGATTCAGAACGGAAACCATGAAGCTCAAAATTATTGCAGTTGAAGCCAATGTAGCTGAAAAACAAAATCTATTGAATGCTTTGCTGAAGATTTCGAGACACCTTAGATTTTTTAAAATTAAATTTCTATTATTCTTTTCGTCTATAAGTAGTTGTTTGTCTGTATTAAATGCAAAATAAAGAAATTAGAAAGAAAATGCTCTTTTAAGTTCATTTAAGACCGAAAATTTTTTATCTTTTCAATAGCTAAGTTTTGCATTTAGTATTGTAGCCGAACATTTCTAATTTTACTGCAACATACATTTAAGTTATTTGTCACATATTCAGATTACAATGCATCTTCCTTCGAAATATACATATCACAAATAGTTTTTTTATTCATATTCGAGGAACGATTTTACGTGATCCCAAATCGTTTTTTTTTTTCGTAATTGCAAAGTATATGCAAAGCTGAACGTCAATGATATACGTGGAGGAGTATCGCTTATACGACGTTGAAGGGACCATCGAAATCATCGCACAAACAATAACGTCGTATAATTGATTTACCCTTTTAACCTAAATTCAAGAATTGCGACCACACTAAAGCGTCGTACAAGTGTAAACGTCGCATAATTGATCGTTGCCTAAACGTCGTATAAACGATGCTCAGACCGAACACAGAGTTTTAACACGAGGGCGCTTATGCGCATGGCAGAAAAGGAAGAATCCATTCAAGTTTTAGGGAAGTTCGTTTTGCAGGTGCGTTTATTAGCAGGCGAATCAGTGTTCCTGTGCTTTTTTTAAAATTAACCAAATTTATAAACCGGCATATAACATCAGCTCGGAAGGGGCCGTTCATAAATGATGTCGCACTTTTTTCCCATATATTTGGCCATCTCCCCCCTTTGTCACAATATGTCACACTTGAGAGGACCCCCTCCCTCCTTTGTCACATGTCCCGCTGTGTTGCATAATGGATGATGCCACACTTCTTGTTACCCCTCCCCTTGTCACTCTTTGTCACAATGCCGTGAGGCAAGCGCCTCGCTGCCTCTGCCTACCGCCGGTCTTAATTACGAAGTGCAGAAAGTATTGTTTTCACGAAAAATTTTTCTCTCAAATATCAACCTACATTTCTAATTAATCACTCATTAATCAGTTTTGACTCACATTCATGACATCTGTACGTACGTACAGTAAGGGAGAAACTATCTTTGAATTTTTAATCCATAGGCTTAAAACAAGATCTCCGGTTTGAAACATAGTCTTTAAACTAATTCAAAATAATTTAGGAGAGCTTCTGCATTTAAACTAATAAATAAATCAATCTTTTGATGCATTGTTAAACGTTCGAGTAAGCTTCATTGGAAATAATTTTCGTTGTTTCAGCAGTTAAAGCTCATAGCTAGACGATCAGAAACTTATAATGTTTAGTGCACCTTCCTCCCCTCGCCCTAAGTTTGTTTCGAGTCATTTCACGGTATTTAGGAGAATGTAGAGTTCGTGATATTGACATACCCTTGTATGCTCTGAAAACTTTTAAACAATGCTTTAAAAATAAATAAATAAATTCGTGCTAAGCTACGTGTAATTATATCTTAACTCCAAAGAAGTTTTTAATTTTTCACAAAATTCATAGAAAATACAAGTATATATTGCAATGTTACGGATACACGTATACATTACATTTTGTTCCAAATACCGTGAAATGCCCCTTTAGTGTGATCACTTGTCAAATGTAAAACTCTGGTTAAAGATATGTTTTGATCCTTAAAATTGTTAAACATACAGTGGGTGGGGGGGGGGGGGCATTACTCGGCCAGTATACGCTCTAGAAACACGTCACAGGTGTCAATCTTTATAATTTAAAGCCTTGTTTTAAATTATTGGAATAAAATTTCGATAAGTGGCCGTATTGAAATAAAATGAGTACTAACATTTCATTTCAAATGGACTATCCTATATTTGACAACGCAAACGAGTTCAACGTGCTCAAATTAGTCAGTATGTTAAAATTTGTAGCATTATGCTCAGAATAGAAGACATTAACGAAAAACGTTTTAAGGGCCGTTACTTCATTGAAGTTACTACTTTTAAGGTCAATGTTTATCAAGAATCGAAAATGAACTTGCTGAACACAGTGAAATCATTTTTCCCATTGTTTCAAAATAAACGTGATTTTCTTCTTTTTTTCGCAACTCGCGTCATTTCAGTCTCTATACTTTTACTTGCAGTGTTTATTATGTGGTAATCACACGAAAGAAAATTTTAATCAATCGTTACCTTCACCCTGTTCTATCCGCAAACTCGACAGCATTTTTCTATGGGGTTTGTTACAGGGTTTACTACATTTTCTCGGGAGATTACACATAACGTGCTACCATTTGACATCGTTGTGTTGGTGTCATTCATATATGATGTCACGCTTCGAGGGGGAGAGGGGGTTCGTGAAATTGTGACAAGGGTAGGGGAGGGGTTAACAAGAAGAGTGACATGCAGTATGCGACATAGCGTGACATGTGACGAGGGGGAGGGGGGTCAAATATATGGGGAAAAAGCGTGACGTCATTTATGAAATCCGTTCATAAATGATGTCACGATTGATCGTTTATCCTTTCGATTTTGATATTTCGTATTTCGTTCAAGCAGATAGGTTTCTGTATTCAAAGGGGCTCCGATGAGAGTTCACGGGAGATCACCGTGACCTTGCAAAATTTTCTTGTTTCGGAAAATTCTGGCTGACAATCGGTAAATTTGAACATATGGCATAACAATCTTTTTTCCTCCCTCCTATGCATTTATTATATATTATTGACTGACGACTCTATACTAGTTGTCAATAACAGTAGTAATGCTCTGAGTTTTATTTTGTGTCTAAAATAATCATCGATTCTCATTAGGATCATGTTTAATAAAATTTGAGCTTCGTGATTCGGTGAAATACAAAGTTTCAGCCGGGAAATTCAGAATCCCCCTCTTCTACTAAAAATATAGGTTTTGGGTGGCCTCGTATGCTTAAGGCCTCCGTTAGGCGCGCGAATCTGTCAGATGCATAAACAAAATAGTTTATAATAAGTTAATAAAATAGTATGTAATAGTTCAGCAAATGCTATTTAGGGAAGGGAAAGAATATATTTATAGATACTTTTTTTTTTCTTTTTTCTTTTTTTTTTTTTTAGAGATTGTTCAATTAATTTCAGTACACAATTATTCTGAAGTTAGCGAGAAACTAAGGATTTGATAAAAATACTGATTTTAACCAGTAGAAGACAGGCACTGATTTGACAAGTTTTGGTGAAGTAACAGAAAATACGATTGAAATTGGATAGTTAACCCATTAATGCCTACCATCCCTTTTTAGGGACAATCTGAAAAGTACGTCTGATGCACCCAAAAAAAAAAAAAATTATTTCTACAAAAAATTGTTTTATGTATTCCTAACTTTAAAATAACTGGTTAGGAATACATTAAAAAAAATGTTTTTTTTTGGTGAAATGTTTATTTTTGGGTGCTTCAGACGTACTTTTCAGACTGTTCCGAAAAAAAAAAACATCAGGCAATAATGGGTTAATATTATGTATAAGGTGGCTTAGAATAAGTGTTCGAAAGGCGAATCCACATTAATTAAAAATGAACCTATCAAAATGAAACTTTTACACCTGCTTGAAATTGCATGCATGAAAAAGCTTGTTCACCTTATGCATGTTCATTCGTTCACCTTTTTCATGAATAAATTTGCATAAATAAAAAAAAAAAAATCAGCTAGCATTACAGATAGCCCGCACAACTTCAACAGGTTTTCCCTACGAAATTATGAATGAGCTTTCAATTAATGCATGGTGATCCCTCTTTTTGTCTACAATTTAACTCCCTCTTTAAGAGCGCCAGAAAAACGTGAAAACTTTATAACTACTCTTATTTATTTTTTTAATTATTTATTTTGTTTATTTTTAAGTGCAGTTTTTGAACCAGCTCATGAGCATCAACGCAAAGCTCATAAATTTAGTGCAATAATACAAAACCACATTTTAAAAGACCTTTTACCCTTTCTGACAGTTAAAAAAAAAAGGCAAAAAGTAAATAAATAAACATGTAAAACTGGTGGATAAACATTCTGAATTTCAGAACACGTATTTAGCGTCAACTTGTGCGTTAATAAGTCCGCAAAGGAAGACTACAAAATTATGGATAAAAATACAATAGTATATAAATCAATAAATAATAATAATAAAATAAATAATTAAAAAAATAATTAAAAGAAAATAATGTGATGTTTTCCCCAATAGTTTTATTTTCTAGTCACTTCATTAAGAAGCTATTCAATAAAGCTATGGTAAAATATTGACTTTTAGAAAAAATCAACAACAGCGGTTGAACACTTTCTTAATAATAATAATAATGAGAACAATTTTTTTCCCATGAGGAATCATGCTAAAGCAAAGTTAGGAGAAAAATTGAAGTGTGGAACATCTAAAGATTTCTGAGATTTAGTAATTATGTTAATTGCTTACTTTGAAATGAAAACAAAAATATATTTCCATGGAAACTAATGCGAACATTTTTCAAAATATTGAAAATTTCCAACAAGCCAAAAAGCGTTGAAACTCTTTTAACTGATTTTGTACTATATCAGTTTTGCATTCGTGTGTGTAGCGTTTATACCAAAAGTATACACTAAAAATAAAAACAATATTTCTTTAAGAGGAATAACAGTTTGATATGATCCATAAAAGGATGCGTCTCGTGCTATATCTGCTCAATTTTCATGGTATAGATATCGTTGGTCATAGATCTAAATTATTTAATATTTTCTTCGGTATATTATTTCATTGTTCATCTTTAAAGATAATTATAGGAAAATTATTGTGCACAGTTGGCAATTTTTCCCTAGAAGCTTTCTGCTCGATATCTTTGAAGGTATTAAATTTGATTTTGTGGTGTATTATATTTTTCAAAAGAAAGTCATTGAAAAAAATATTGGAAGATATTAATCGATTAGGGGAGTTCACAAATGAAAATAACCAGGGTAGATTTACATATGCCATGTGTCTTGTGTGGACAATAATCATAATTTTCAATAGCTTTGCCACATCAATTTTATTTACAGTTGAACTGTCTAATACGTCTCCATTTAAATGCCTAGCTTGGTTTTTTAGGTTTGGCCAATTTGTCCCAAGCAATGGTTTTATAACATTTCTAAATATTTTCCCAAACGTTTGTGCAAATATATTTTTGCCAAGTACTATGGGTTTATTTTACGCTTGTTGCTGCGTTGAAATTTCTGATTGTTTGAAAGTGGGGTGGAATTTTGTTAAGAAAATGGTAACATTGAGGAGTCATGCTTTGCAAATTGTCGTAGAGATTGAAGAAAGCTGTTCATTGTGTATTTTGTTTGTGTTTATGATCATTTTCTTAGTTTTGTTTAAGGCCGTGGCAAACATAACTATGTGTTTTAACACTTTTTGTCGTCGCAATGTTGCAGATTATATAATGGAAATAAGTTTCTATTCAACGCTTACTACTTTTATTGTACTATCCGTTGATAATTTAATAAGCAAATTTAAAAATTTGAAAAAAGACCTGCTAACGGTTCATTCGTCTTGTAATGTTTGCTGTTGCGCCAACTATGTAAGAATTTTGGAAGAAAACAGCATGTGCAAGTTAACTGCTTGGGGTGCATTTGAAATTCATAAGCCGCTACTTATGGCATTAGTAACATCTGTAATAACATTTGTTGTTATGTTTTATTCGAAACAATAAGAAATTTTTATGTCATTCTCCTTGGAGTGTAGGACAATTTCATTATGAAAATCGGATGAGTGCACCAGTGATTGACATGCTCCAGTGATTGACATGCTCCAGCGATTGACACCATACCCCAAAATAATTGATTAATAAGAGAAATAATTCTATACAGAAAAGTGTCTTATTCATATTTACTTGATGAAATTAGTGATTTATTTTGAGTACTGCATGGCTCACAAGATGTTATTTATATCCAAAAGTGCAAGTGAAACTTGTAAAGTGAAAAACACAGCCACTTTTTGTGCCAAGCTTGCTTTTAGACTTCATGTGAATCAGTGATTCACTTTCATTTCAACAATATTTCTAAATAGTTGCACTTTCATATCTATTAGACGCACATATTTAACTAAACGCAAATCTGCTTATGCATATGTTTATGAATAAATAAGCTATGTCAATTATTGGATTGTTTATTCAACTATATACCAGTGATTGGCAAGGGTTTTAATCACTGGTAATTTGATTGATATTATTTGTTATTTAATTAAAATGCATAACATTTCAGGGATTTTGCATGTAAATTAAATTTATATGGGTTCTAAATATTTTTATTCAGATTTTCCAGCAATTGACACCTCTTTGAGGGAACGGTGTCAGTTAGTAGAAAAGCTGTGCCATCTACTGGCACATTTTTTCCGTGGAGTTTACATTTTCAAATTACTCTGTAAAATGTATGTAAAAACAGCGCTCAAAACAAATTTATTTTAGGTTTATAAGTTATAGAAGAGCTACTTTGTTTTGTCGTATTAAGTTTATGTTAAGCAAATACTTTACATATTCTTTCTTTAATATAGTATGTCAAATACTCGAGTATAAGGGGTCAAATACTGATGGAATGAAGATCATTGGGATTGGGTATTAAATAAATATTCAATACAAAAATGTTTTACCGAATGAATAATATTTAACATATATATATCAAAAAGTTTCACCCATAGGCGCGCGCATCTCTCAGATGCACCACTTTATACTTACGTATTAATATTATCTAATTACTTTATTAGGGAGATTTCACCTTAAAGCGCATTTTATACCTAATATATTGAGATACGGTGCAGAATTTGTTACTGAAACTAGCATATTACATGTCGATCAAAGTTAATGAATTGTTACTGAAGTAATACAAAAATTAGCTCCTATCTACCTGTAGCGACCAAACATTCGATCAGCTCCGAAGCTATTTTAAGCAAAAACTTTACATATCGGAACTTCAATACAGTGTGTCAAAACTGGAGCATAAAGTGTCAATTACTGATGGAATGAAAAGCATTGATTGGGTATTAAATAAAAATTCATTTAAAAAATGTAATTACCGAATGAATAATCTTTAACATATATATCGTCCCGAATGTCTGTTAAAAATATATTAATTTAAAAACTATGTAACAGTACTTTCTGATTAATAAACAATGAAAAATGTGATAAATCCCTCTAAAGGTGTCAATGAGTGGTGCACTCATACTCTGAAGTTCATTTTATGCTTACGCTTTATTTCGTTAGTTACATGAATATGAGGAATTACGCTTTTCTAGATGTGATTCAGAACGGAAACCATGAAGCTCAAAATTATTGCAGTTGAAGCCAATGTAGCTGAAAAACAAAATCTATTGAATGCTTTGCTGAAGATTTCGAGACACCTTAGATTTTTTAAAATTAAATTTCTATTATTCTTTTCGTCTATAAGTAGTTGTTTGTCTGTATTAAATGCAAAATAAAGAAATTAGAAAGAAAATGCTCTTTTAAGTTCATTTAAGACCGAAAATTTTTTATCTTTTCAATAGCTAAGTTTTGCATTTAGTATTGTAGCCGAACATTTCTAATTTTACTGCAACATACATTTAAGTTATTTGTCACATATTCAGATTACAATGCATCTTCCTTCGAAATATACATATCACAAATAGTTTTTTTATTCATATTCGAGGAACGATTTTACGTGATCCCAAATCGTTTTTTTTTTTCGTAATTGCAAAGTATATGCAAAGCTGAACGTCAATGATATACGTGGAGGAGTATCGCTTATACGACGTTGAAGGGACCATCGAAATCATCGCACAAACAATAACGTCGTATAATTGATTTACCCTTTTAACCTAAATTCAAGAATTGCGACCACACTAAAGCGTCGTACAAGTGTAAACGTCGCATAATTGATCGTTGCCTAAACGTCGTATAAACGATGCTCAGACCGAACACAGAGTTTTAACACGAGGGCGCTTATGCGCATGGCAGAAAAGGAAGAATCCATTCAAGTTTTAGGGAAGTTCGTTTTGCAGGTGCGTTTATTAGCAGGCGAATCAGTGTTCCTGTGCTTTTTTTAAAATTAACCAAATTTATAAACCGGCATATAACATCAGCTCGGAAGGGGCCGTTCATAAATGATGTCGCACTTTTTTCCCATATATTTGGCCATCTCCCCCCTTTGTCACAATATGTCACACTTGAGAGGACCCCCTCCCTCCTTTGTCACATGTCCCGCTGTGTTGCATAATGGATGATGCCACACTTCTTGTTACCCCTCCCCTTGTCACTCTTTGTCACAATGCCGTGAGGCAAGCGCCTCGCTGCCTCTGCCTACCGCCGGTCTTAATTACGAAGTGCAGAAAGTATTGTTTTCACGAAAAATTTTTCTCTCAAATATCAACCTACATTTCTAATTAATCACTCATTAATCAGTTTTGACTCACATTCATGACATCTGTACGTACGTACAGTAAGGGAGAAACTATCTTTGAATTTTTAATCCATAGGCTTAAAACAAGATCTCCGGTTTGAAACATAGTCTTTAAACTAATTCAAAATAATTTAGGAGAGCTTCTGCATTTAAACTAATAAATAAATCAATCTTTTGATGCATTGTTAAACGTTCGAGTAAGCTTCATTGGAAATAATTTTCGTTGTTTCAGCAGTTAAAGCTCATAGCTAGACGATCAGAAACTTATAATGTTTAGTGCACCTTCCTCCCCTCGCCCTAAGTTTGTTTCGAGTCATTTCACGGTATTTAGGAGAATGTAGAGTTCGTGATATTGACATACCCTTGTATGCTCTGAAAACTTTTAAACAATGCTTTAAAAATAAATAAATAAATTCGTGCTAAGCTACGTGTAATTATATCTTAACTCCAAAGAAGTTTTTAATTTTTCACAAAATTCATAGAAAATACAAGTATATATTGCAATGTTACGGATACACGTATACATTACATTTTGTTCCAAATACCGTGAAATGCCCCTTTAGTGTGATCACTTGTCAAATGTAAAACTCTGGTTAAAGATATGTTTTGATCCTTAAAATTGTTAAACATACAGTGGGTGGGGGGGGGGGGGGGGCATTACTCGGCCAGTATACGCTCTAGAAACACGTCACAGGTGTCAATCTTTATAATTTAAAGCCTTGTTTTAAATTATTGGAATAAAATTTCGATAAGTGGCCGTATTGAAATAAAATGAGTACTAACATTTCATTTCAAATGGACTATCCTATATTTGACAACGCAAACGAGTTCAACGTGCTCAAATTAGTCAGTATGTTAAAATTTGTAGCATTATGCTCAGAATAGAAGACATTAACGAAAAACGTTTTAAGGGCCGTTACTTCATTGAAGTTACTACTTTTAAGGTCAATGTTTATCAAGAATCGAAAATGAACTTGCTGAACACAGTGAAATCATTTTTCCCATTGTTTCAAAATAAACGTGATTTTCTTCTTTTTTTCGCAACTCGCGTCATTTCAGTCTCTATACTTTTACTTGCAGTGTTTATTATGTGGTAATCACACGAAAGAAAATTTTAATCAATCGTTACCTTCACCCTGTTCTATCCGCAAACTCGACAGCATTTTTCTATGGGGTTTGTTACAGGGTTTACTACATTTTCTCGGGAGATTACACATAACGTGCTACCATTTGACATCGTTGTGTTGGTGTCATTCATATATGATGTCACGCTTCGAGGGGGAGAGGGGGTTCGTGAAATTGTGACAAGGGTAGGGGAGGGGTTAACAAGAAGAGTGACATGCAGTATGCGACATAGCGTGACATGTGACGAGGGGGAGGGGGGTCAAATATATGGGGAAAAAGCGTGACGTCATTTATGAAATCCGTTCATAAATGATGTCACGATTGATCGTTTATCCTTTCGATTTTGATATTTCGTATTTCGTTCAAGCAGATAGGTTTCTGTATTCAAAGGGGCTCCGATGAGAGTTCACGGGAGATCACCGTGACCTTGCAAAATTTTCTTGTTTCGGAAAATTCTGGCTGACAATCGGTAAATTTGAACATATGGCATAACAATCTTTTTTCCTCCCTCCTATGCATTTATTATATATTATTGACTGACGACTCTATACTAGTTGTCAATAACAGTAGTAATGCTCTGAGTTTTATTTTGTGTCTAAAATAATCATCGATTCTCATTAGGATCATGTTTAATAAAATTTGAGCTTCGTGATTCGGTGAAATACAAAGTTTCAGCCGGGAAATTCAGAATCCCCCTCTTCTACTAAAAATATAGGTTTTGGGTGGCCTCGTATGCTTAAGGCCTCCGTTAGGCGCGCGAATCTGTCAGATGCATAAACAAAATAGTTTATAATAAGTTAATAAAATAGTATGTAATAGTTCAGCAAATGCTATTTAGGGAAGGGAAAGAATATATTTATAGATACTTTTTTTTTTCTTTTTTCTTTTTTTTTTTTTTAGAGATTGTTCAATTAATTTCAGTACACAATTATTCTGAAGTTAGCGAGAAACTAAGGATTTGATAAAAATACTGATTTTAACCAGTAGAAGACAGGCACTGATTTGACAAGTTTTGGTGAAGTAACAGAAAATACGATTGAAATTGGATAGTTAAGATTATATATAAGATGCCTCAGAATAAGTGTTCGAAAGGTGAATCCAGAGTAATTAAAAATGAACCTATCAAAATGAAACTTTTACTCCTTCTTGATATTGTATGCATGCAAAACCTTGTTCACTTTATGCAAACTCATACGTTCACCTTTTTCATGAATAAATTTGCATAAATTAAACAAAAAATCAGCTGGCATTACAGATAGCACGCACTTCAACAGGCATTCCATATGAAATTATGAATGAGCTTTCAATTGGTCAATAGTGATACTTCTTTTCGTCTAAAAATTAACTCCCTCTAAGAGCACAAGAAAAACGTAAAAATCGATAAGGTCTCTTCTTTATTTTTTAATTTGTTTATTTTGCTTATTTTTTAAGTGCAGTTTTTGAATAAGCTTATGAGCATCAACGCAAAGCTCATAAATTTTGTGCAATAACAGATAAGCACATTTTAAAAGACTTTTTACCCTTTCTTACACTTTAAAAAGGTAAATGTGAAAAGCAAATACATAAACACGTAAAACTGGTGGATAAAAGTTTTAGTTTAAGGACACGTATTTAGCGCCAACCTGTGCGTTAGTTAGTCCGCAAAGGTAGTCTACAAAATTATGGATAAAAATACAATACTATATAATACAATAAAGAAACAAGTAATAAAATAAATTCTATAATTAAAAATAATAATAATAACATTTAATAATTGGATGTTTTCCCCAGCAGTTTTATTTTCTACTCACTTCATTAAGAAGCTGTTCAATATAGATGTCGTAAAGTATTGACTTTTAGAAATAAAACAAGAATATCGGTTTAATGATTTCTTAATAATAATTATGAGGACAACATATTACTCAATTTTCTTTTCACGAGGAACTTAGTAATTATGTTAATTGCTCACTTTGAAATGAAAACGAAAAAATATTCCCATGGAAACTTATGCAAACATTTTTCAAAATATTGAAAATCTCCAACAAGACACAAAAGCGTTGAACCTCTCTTAACTGATTTTGTACTAATTCAGTTTTGCATTCGTGTTTGTAGCGTTTATACCAAAAGTATACACTAAAAATAATAACAATATTTCTTTAAGAGGAATAAGAGTTTGATATGATCCATAAAAGAATGCGTCTAGTACTATATCTGCTTAATTTTCATGGTATAGATATCGTTAAAAATAGATCTAAATTCTTTAATTTTTTCTTCGGTATATTATTTCACTGTTCATTTTTAAAGATAATTATAGAAAAATTATTGTGCACAGTTGGCAATTTTTCCCTAGAAGCTTTCTGTTCTATAGCTTTGAAGATATTAAATTTGATTTTGTGGTTTACTATATTTTTCAAAAGCAAGTCATTGAAAAAAATATTGGAAGATATTGATCGATTGGGGGAATTCCCAAATGAAAATGACCAGGGTCGTTTTACATATGCCATGTCTCTTTTATGGACAATAATCATAATTCTCAATAGCTTTGCTACATCAATTTTATTTACAGTTGAAATTTCAAATGCGGCTCCATTTAAATGCCCGCCTTGGTTTTTCAGGTTTGACCAAGATGTTCCAAGCAATAGTTTCATAAAATTTCTAAATGTTTTCCCGAGCAGTTGTGCAAATATATTTTTGCCAAGTACTATGGGTTTATTTTACGCTTGCTGCTGCGTTGAAATTTCTGATTGTTTGAAAGTGGGGAGGAATTCTGTTAAGAAAATGGTAACATTGAGGAGTCATGCTTTGCAAATTGTCGTAGAGATTGAAGAAAGCTGTTCATTGTGCATTTTGTTTGTGTTTATGATCATTTTCTTAGTTTTGTTTAAGGCCGTGGCAAACATAACTATTTGTTTTAACACTTTTTGTCCTCGCAATGTTTCAGATTATATAACGCAAATAAGTTTCTATTCTATACTTACTACTTTTATTGTACTATCCGTTGATAATTTAATAAGCAAATTTAAAAATTTGAAAAAAGACCTGTTAACGGTTCATTCGTCTTGTAATGTTTGTTGTTGCGCCAACTATGTAAGAATTTTGGAAGAAAACAGCATGTGCAAGTTAACTGCTTGGGGTGCATTTGAAATTCATAAGCCGCTACTTATGGCATTAGTAACATCTGTAATAACATTTGTTGTTATGTTTTATTCGAAACAATAAGAAAATTCATGTCATTCTTGGAATCCAGAACAATTTCATGGAAATAAGGTGACTGCACCAGTGATTGACATGCTCCATTGATTGACACCTTCCCCAAAATAATTCATTAAAAACAGAAATAATAATTATATACATAAATGTTGCCTATCCATATTTACTTCATGAAATTACTGATTTATTGTTGAGCACTACATTGCTCATCAGATGTTATTTCTATCCCAAAATGTAAGTGAAACGTGTGAAGTGAAGAACCCAGCCACTTTTTGTGCTCAGCTTGCTTAGAAACTTAAGGTGAATCAATGCTTTAATCTTGATACATCTTAATTCATTTCAGAAATATTTCTAAATAGTTACAATTTTATATCTATCAGACGTACATATTCAAGTATTAAAACGTAAATTTTAGTGCTTGTTCATATTTTTAACCGACTTCACAAAGGAAGGAGGTTATACATTCAAACTGTATGTATGTCGTTTTTTTTTTTTTTTTTTTGTTTGTCCACTCATAACTTCTCCCCGGATGAACCGATTTTCATGATTCTTTTTTTAATCGATCGAGGATGGTTTCCCATAGGTCCCGTTTGACCATATTCGATAATTCGAAAAAAAGTTATGGGCAGAAATGTAGTGTTTTCTCTGTTATTTCATCCATAACTTTTGACTAAATGAACCGATTTAGATGATTTTTTCTTTAATCGATATAGGGTCGTCTAACTCAAATATTGCAGATCAATTTTATTACATTTGTTTTTTAGAAAAAACGTTACGGGTGAAAAATAAGTTTTTTATTTTAATTGGAAAGGCTTGGCTTGATTTTTCTTTGTTGGGAAATCTATTGATAAATATAAAAGTCATTGTTTAAAAAGTGTTTGTTGCCATTGTGCTATAATATTAAAAGCAATTAGAGCAAGAGTTTGACTGAAGGTTTCTCTGTAGCAAAAATTAATCCAATCAGTTTGTTTGCTAAAATCGACTTCAAAAGGGAATTTATCATACAAATGATTAGTTTTTAGTGCCATTCATTCAAAGAAGGTTTGCCCCTTCATATGGATTTTTTTAAATAGAGTATTTATGTACAATATGTATTTACACTAAAAAGAATAAAATAAAATAATTTTTACAAAAAAAGAGAACCGACTTCAAACTATAAATTGCGCTAAAAAGTGAAAAATAAATTCATTCTTTAAACAAGATCGATGTGACTTTTAAACATAGTTTTAGAAGTCGGTGCAAAATTACCAGTCAAATTACAATTATACCATTTGCTACTTCCTATTGGAACTGTTGCTAATTCTGCGAAAAAATATATATTTGTAATTGGGGGATTCATGATTACAAAAGATTTTATCTATCCTAATTTGCACCGACTTCTAACACTGTTTAAAAGTCACATCGATGTTGTTTAAAGAGTGAATTTATTTTTCACTTTTTAGCGCAATTTATAATTTGAAGTCGGTTCTCTTTTTTTATAAAAATTATTTTATTATGACTTATTAAGCTATGTCAATTACTGGATTGTTTATTCGACTATGTACCATTGATTGTCAGAGGGTTTCAATCAATAGTAGTTTGATTGATATTTTTTGTTAATAATTAAAATACATAACATTTGAGGGGTTTTGCAAGTAACTTAAATTTATATGGGTTCTAAATTTTTTTATTAACATTTTTCAGCAACTGACAGCTCTTTAAGGGAACGGTGTCAGTTAGTGGAAAAGCTGTGCCATATACTGGCACATAAAGTAAAATAATTTTTTCCGTGCAGTTTACATTTTCAAATGACTCTGTAAAATGTATGTAAAAACAATGCTCAAAATAAATTTACTTAAGGTTTATAAGTTATAGAAGACATACTTTGTTTGTCGTATTAAGTTTATGTCAAGCAAATACTTTACGTATTGGAACTTTAATACAGTGTGTCAAAACTGGAGCATAAGGTGTCAATTACTGGTGGCATGAAAAGCATTGATTAGGTATTAAATAAAAATTCATTTAAAAAATTTAATTACCGAATGAATAATCTTTAACATATATATCATCCTGAATGTCTGTTAAAAATATATTAATTTAAAAACAATGTAACAGTACTTTATGACTAATGAACTATGAAAAATGTGATAAATCACTCTGAAGGTGTCAATCACTGGTGCACTGATACTTTGTTGTTCAATTTATACTTACGCTTTCTTTCATTAGTTACGCGAACTTTAGGATTACGCTTTTATAGATGTGACACAGAACGGAAACCACGAAGTTCAAAATTATTGTAGTCCACTGTGGTTGAAGAAAATAATATATTGTATGCTTTGTTAACGATTTTTAGAATTTATTTACTGATTTTGGTTCTATTGGATGCTTTGTTAACAATTTATCTACGGTGATAACGCTTTAGAAATTTTTTTCAACTTGTATTGTTCTTTTTGCTTAAAATTAATTGTGTGTAAATGCAAAATAAAGAAATTAGAGAGGAAATGCTGCTTAAAATTCCTTTAACACCGAGAAATTTTTATCTTTATGAGCGCTGAATTTTAAATTTTGAATTGAAATAGAATATTTTTAATTTTACTGTAGCATACATTGACTTTATTTTTCACATGACCATATTACAATGTATCTATACCTTTGAAATACACACATCATAAATAGTTTATTCATATTCGAGGAACGATTTTACGTAATCCCAAATTATTTTTTTCTTCGTAATTGCGAAGTATATGTTTGACTGTGCGTCAACGATATATGTGGAGTATCGTTTATACGATGCTGAAGGGACTATCGAAAATCGTCGTACAAGTAATAACAATATGTCGACAGGGTGGCGTAGTCGTAAGGCGCAGGTCTAGTACGCCCAAGATCGCAAGGTTCGAACCTGGTCCAAGTCGGTTTCAAGGTGCAGAAAATCGTCTGTGCCCATGTCGCATGATTGTGCGCCATTTTAAAAATTTCTTGAGTATCCGTTTGGCTTCGATACACTCGGCTAAATTAAATACCTAGTGCAGTTTGCATCAAATGAGAGCTCAGGTGCCGCCATCTAGGGGAAACTGAGCGTCCAAATTCTCAGTGGCAACGGCATCCAATGACAGTGGTGCTGCTTGAAAAAATGGATGCCGATTATCTGGGCAGGCACTAGGTCTGCAAAGATTAATGACCATCCGCAGCTTAATTATAGAAAGAAAAAAAAGCAATGACGTCGTATAATTAATTTCTTTTCTTATCTAAATCCTATGTTTGGTATCACACTAAAGCGTCGTATAAGTGCAAACGTCGTATAAACGATACTCTACTGCAATATGTAGTCAATTTAAACTTGAAATATGTGTGGACGAAGGTCGCAAGAAACTGAATAAGGCAAGGTATGAACGCGTTGCTGGAAATTAAGCTTGAAAATACATTTTGCATTTTTTCAGAATGAACCGTAAATCGTTTTTGCAGTTTTTGGTATGAAATCACACACACACAAAAAAAAAAAAAAAAAAAAAACCACATTGCCAATTTATTCCAATATAAAATTCGCAAACTCAGTAGTTTATCCTACCGATATTCATTAACGGTTGGTACAACAATAATTACCTAACGCAAAATAAGGATTTTTTCTAAGAAACAAATTCTTTTGAAATCCTTTGTCTTAACGACATTAATTTTTTTAAATATTTCATCGCGAGTTAACGACTGTGATTAGTTTAATTTGTGGTTTTTACTTCTTCGTACGAACAGACCCGGCGGAAGTATGAACGGCCCCATGAGGTAAAACAGTATTATCCGACCCTATTATATGTATTTTGTAGCGTAGGGACTGAAGTATGCACTTAGTAACAATATTTTATCTATTTAAACAATACAAAATATCTATGCGACAGGTTAATTTTTCTTATTTCTTAGAAGCGTAATAGTACGAATAAAATTTAATTAGCTGTTAATGTTTGCCGCCATTGTCACTGTGACCTCGCAAAAATTTTCCTTATTCGACAAATTCGGAATGACTAATCGGTAAATTTGAACATTTGGTGTATAACAATAGTTCCCCCCCCCCCATCCTATGCATTTATTATACATTATTGACTGACGACTATATATTAGTTGTGAATATCAGTAGTGAGGCATCGAGTTTTGTTTCGTTCGACTATACACTAGTTGTCAATAGCAATAGTGAGGCATCGAGTTTTGTTTTGTACGACAATACACTAGTTGTCAATAACAGTAGTGAGGCTTTGAGCTTCATTTTGTGCCTATAATAATCATTGATTCACATTACGATCATGTTTAATTATATTTGAGCTTCGTGGTTCGGTGAAATACGAAGTTTCAGTCGGGAAATCCAGAATCCCCCCCTTTCTACAAATAAATATAGGTTTTGGGCGGCCTCGTATGCTTAACCCTCCGTTGGGCGCGAATTTGTAAGATGCATAAATAAAATAGTTTCGGAGCTGATAGAATGTTTGGGCGCTACAGGTAGATAAGTGCTAATTTTTGTATTATTTCAGTAACAATTCATTAACTTTGATAGGCAGGTAATATGCTAAATTCAGTAACAAATGATGCACCTTATGTCAATAGATTGGGGCGCTTTAAGGTAAAATCTCCCCAATAAAGAAATTTTAAAATCAATCGTAAGGTGGTGCATCGGGGGGAGAAAATGCAGCGCCCCTATGGATGAAACTTTTTGAAGCGCGCCTAGCGGAGGGTTAAAGATTTTGGGAAAATTTTGAATGCAAATTGTTATTATATTATAAGGCAATACTCTCACCTGAAATATTAAGAAGTTTAGTTGAAATTTATACATGATTCACGAATTTCAGTAACGAATTACATGCCATGAGTTGATTCATAAAAAGATCGTTACTTTTAATGGAAATGTATTAATTGACAAATTAAAACGATCTAATTTCGTGAAATGTTATTATTTGGGGTAAAAATGGATAAATAAACCTTACATTAACAGCTTTTTTTATTGTGACTCTAACTGTTGAATTAAAATTATGAAAAATTGCTGTGTATATAAGCAAAAGCCCCCCTGGACGGACATTTTTGGGAGTTGTGCACAATTAACTAATTAAAACTTCAAATTCTAGCGAATCAGAAAATGGGAGTACAGTTTAAATTTATTTAAAATAAAGATGTTAGAGATTAGTTACTAACTTATCAAACATAGGGAATATTATATACTGCATTAACTATAATTGCTAATATTCGATAGTTCGGTTGATTAAATGGGAAATTATGGTTACAGTTTGAAGTCTTATAAAAGGGGGTCGTCATACAAAATTTTAAAGTTGATGTTTATTTTAAAATGAAGACAATCCCTTAACAAAATTTTAACAATATAATTTTATAGAGTACATTATTCCTGATAAAATTACACATTTCATGGGTCTCTAGTATAAACAGATTGCAAATGCGAAAATGTTTTGTTGCCCCCCTCCCCTGTACACTGTGAAAAAAATATTTTGAAAAGTAAATATTTTTGGGTTGTAACTTGCACTCAACTTAATATAAAATACAATATTTATAATAATTATATTTAATATAAAATACAATAAGTACCTTCGAAGAAATTTTAATGAAAAACGAGACGGACGCCATGTATGACAAAGTAATTCAATAATTACTTCTGTTTTCATCATTGTAATATTGAATGCTACGCACTTTTTATTCTTCGATTATTCTGATTTTTAAAAATATTAAATTCGATTTTCACTATTGTTTGCTTTGGATGTCAATAGAGAAATCTGAGCGAAATTGATTAGACGCTTTCATCTTTTTGTCAGACATCAGATTAATGAAAAGAAAGTGTCAGTTGCAAATTTATACAGAGGGAATGTCAATTATGGAAAATCTGATAGATGTGAGTGGTTCATACAAACTGATGGCATATTTTATGAGGTGTTTTACAAAATGAGAAAGTGTTTGTACAATTTTGAATAAAATCTGTCGTTGTTTCTATATTAACGAAAAATATTTCTAGAAATGCAACCAGGTTGTACGATGTAGAAGATATATCAAATGAAAAAAAATATTTGAATGGTTTTTCAAACCTTCTTTAAAAGCCACAGTGACTCTTAGTATTGTTAATTGGATAAAATTCAGTTAAGTATTCAAATATATATGAGTAATAAAGCACAGAGTTAAATTTACTTAGAAATTAATATTTGAAAAATAAGTTATAAAATGGCAAATGTAGCTCATAAGCAATGCAACAGCTCCCAATTAGTGTTATATTTCATGAATTTGTACGGGGTTGACATTATGGGAAACAGAAGTAAATGTTGCAGATTTATTTGTGCTGCTTTGATTCACGGCATTTATATCCGAGTAATTTTTGGTAAAATTTTCTGTTTAATTAATAACTTTTCTTTAGAAGAGTTATGTTCAGCAACGTTTAAGACTCTAGCTTGGAGTATGTGGTTTGTTTTGTTTATTCGTCAAATCGCAATTAGGAAAATTTTAGAAGATATCAATGCCTTGAAAAGGTCAGCAAACGTGAACTGTAATCGTATTACTTGTGCAATATCTGCGACATGGATGATGTTTACGTTTTTTATGATGATTGGTGTTGCATGGCTCTTAACGGTTCAAGGGACGTTTATAAACACTGTTGATTGTAGACAGTTGTTCTTCATTATAAATCCTAATGTAACGTTGAGCAACATGGTAATATTCTTAAATATTTTACCGAATACCTTCGGTAATCTTTGTATTTCAAGCACTGTTGGCTTGCTGTATGTTTGCTGCTGCATTGAGATTGCAAATTGTTTATCCGTACGAAACGTTTTCCTGAAAGACTCGTGCATTTTAAGAAAAGAGGCGCTGAAGATAATGTTGCAGTTAGAGCAGAATTTTTCAGGTCTAATTTTGCTTATATTCATGATAATCTTTCTAGTACTGTTTAAATCAACAGCGTACATAATTATGAGGTTCAATAAGGGATGGTATTACTTGAGTGAGATTTTTACTTATTTTTTTGACTTTACTTTTCATAGTGTCTTTGCTGTTTTCATTGTATTGGCTGTCGATAACCTCAAGGGTAAATTCCAGACAATTAAATATCAAGAAATTTTAAGAGAGAAATGTTTCTGCAACTCCTCTTGTTGTGAAAACCGTGTTAAGCTAACAGAAGAAGAATCATTTTATAAGTTAACTGCGTGGGGTGCGTTCGAAATCCATAAGCCACTACTGATGACACTAGCAACGTCTTTAATATCGTTTGTTGTCATATTCTATTCAAAATAATGGAAGAATGTTTTTTTATATAATATCTTAAATTGTTGTGTTTTTTTATAAAATCTTAAATTGTTGTGTTTATAAGTATCCTTCAGTTAAAAATCTATATCGAGCATTAAAGACACCCGAAGAAAAAAAAAGAGTAAGGTTAAATGTACAGAAATGACTATGATATAGACATGAAGGCAAAGTGCGAGCAGTTCTGGGTCTGTATTTTATAGAGATGAGCAGTGTATATTAACTTTTCTCCATTTGTAAACAAAACTATTTCAACCACTGTTTGTAAAAGATGATATTCTTCTGTATACCTAATGGGCAGCGTATATAATGTTTCTTAACCATTGCGTACCTAGTGCGTTAACAGAGATTAATACCAATATCTTTCAGAGGCACCAGAATGAAGCGTAGCACTATCTCCCTAAGACAATTTTTACGCCCAAAAAGGATGAGCACCCGTGCTCTGTTGATGCGAAATTGCACTAGAAATTTGATTTAACCGAAAGTATCCAAGCTAAATGTCTACTCAAGGGATCTCTTACATGAGTCGATTCTTAATAGTACGATACGTTGATACGTTTCCAGCGACAAGGGCACTGAGGATATCTAAGCCAAAAGGGGAAGATACTCAAGGTATCTTTAGGGATGCCATATAGTTATAAGACATGGGTGCAGACGATTTTCTGTCACCGACACTACCAGGCTCGATCCTATGAACTTGGGCGTACGAGACTCGCGCTTTAGCCATACCCCCTCCCTTCTTTTACAATCACAATGTTATAACATTAGTCCGATTTCAATGATAATTTGTAATACTGCTAGTGTTAATATTTGTAATAAGAATCACAAGAACGTGACAAAAAATATTTTCAAGTGAAATAAAATGAAATCGTAATGGGTTTTAACAGTTTTCTTTTTATGCTAAGTACTTTCATCAGTTCAGTGTAAAAAAAGAAAGTTTTCTAACCAAAATATGGTATTCACTCAAATACATTTCAGTTTTAGCTCAATGCAAAAGCATTTTTCTTTCCCAGTACATCAGTATTATAATTGCACTACACATTTTTCAGTGTCTGCAATAGTAGTTTCATATTAATGAACAGGAAATATTCAATATGACAGTTACTTATGCTTATAGGCTTTCTTGAAAATGCCTTAAGTCGTTTAAGAGCACTCATATTATGTTTATCTCAATAGTTATTGTGAGCTGATTGTTCTTTTTTGTAGCGTTTATTTACACGTTTCAAACTTAGTTATTATTTCTGACAAATATGTAAGGAAATTTCCTTACCAGTAATTTTTTTACGCAACACTTTTTCACATGGGAGAGTAACCACGAGTGGACAACGAATAGTAATTCTTTAAATAAAAAAACACCTTACGATGATTGAATAATATGAAAAGCAATATTTTTGTGAGCGGCAATATTATCTATCTTTTAAAAATTTGTGTTGTCAAAGAATGTTGATAGCGAAATCAACTCGATCTATTTTTGATTAAAAGTACCGTGTATGCATCAAATTTCTGGAAAAGATTTATTTATTCATATAGAAATTAAAAATTGTAGAAGATGTACGGATATAATGTGGTCTGTTGTGGTAAAAGGAAAAATAGTTTCCATGGAAACCCACATAAACATTTTAAAGTAGATAAATTAATGGTTAAACTTGAATGTAATATAAGAAATCAAATTAGAACACTTGTTGTTATTGTAAAATTTCGATTTAAGCACCTAGAAAAGGCAATTTGTATCCTTGATTGATAACTATGCAGACATAACTTAATGCGAATCAAACAAGTTGTACCTAACATGATGCATGATATAGAAGATATATCCTTGATTTTTCAGCGAAAGAGTTTATTAACATAAAACCTAATCAGTTGGATATTGGTCCAATGAATTTCCATAAAAAATAGGAAATCGTTAAAAATTTCGTTCCATCATCTTCGGTGGTTTTCTCCATTACTTGCATGTAAAAATAATTGCGGAAAAAGTTTTATGCATAATTGATGACATTTCATTAGAAGATCTTTGTTCTCCGTGCATGAAAGTTATTAATTGATCTTATGGTACGTTGTCTTCTTTAGTAGGAAAGCTTTTAAGGAAATACTCGAGCAAATCTTAAGTTTAAAAAATGTTCAAAGAGTGGAAATAATTGCCTCATGATTGTACTTCCTCTGATTTGGATGTTTACAAAATATGTGAATTTTCAGCATAACAATTTTGTTTACAATTCGTGCAAAATCTACTAAGTTATGTACACACTGGTTTACGTTTAAGTCAACTATTACAGCCAACACTAATGCGATGTTTTTAAACATTTTGTCCAACATATTTGGAAATATTTTCACAGCAAGCACAGTAGGTTTATTTTACATTTGTTGCTGCATTGAAATTTCTACTCGTGTATAAGATAACAATCAGCCTTTGGCGCAAATACCTGAGTTGAAAAAAGAGGCCTTAAAAATATTTGCACAAATTTAGGAAGAGTTTTAATGTTCATTTTGTTAATTTGTACTGCAATATTTTAAGTTTTTTAAGTGTGGAGAGTGTGTTTTGACAAAACACAGGCATTGCTTCTCTCAAGATTTTCACTATTGCAGAATTTGTTTTTCACAGCTTGTTTGCTATTTTCATTTTACTATTGTCTGTAATTAGAATAGGCGCATCAAGGTCGCGTTTTGTTTCCTGCTTTGTCACCATGGAAACTGCGTGAAAGATACCAGAGCCAGACTTTTTTTTTTTGCACTGCAGTTAAGGCAATTACGTTACTACACCTCCGATTAAAAATATTGGAATAATTGAGAAAAAGTAATAAGAAAGAATTTATTTTACCATTTATTTATATTTAATACTAAGCAAATGCAATTAAATTTCCGATAAATTAAATCTAGAATGTTTAAATAAGATTTTAAAGTTTACAAAATATAAAATGCAATAAATTAGCTATACAATAGCTTTCTGAAACACATCAAAATATTAGAATAAGATTTAGATTGGTTCAAAATAATAGAATACTTTATCTTAAGCAATATATTTTTGCCATTGAGGAATAAATATGATTTTAATCTTTCTATAGTTGTTATAACTAACACAACAAATTTACCTATTATGTTCGCCAAACCAATTGGGGGAAAAAGTTTCTAGCACGGAAACCATAGCAACTAGAAGGGGAAAAGTTAGAGTTGTGCCCTTGACATGCCGATTCTAATTGCACAGACTATAGCAGTCGATAATTAAAAAAAAAAAAAAAAACTTTTAAAACTATACAACTTAGACACTGCGATTTTGGATTCTAGTTGCTTTCATAATGGAATGATTAAGGAAGAATATCTGTGCAAATTAAGCGTTTGATGAGCTTTTGAAATTCATATCCCATCGCTAATGACGTTAGCTATATCATTAATAGTATGCTGTGTAATGTTTTACGCAAATATGTGAAATAAATATATGTATATTTAAAAGAGATTTGTTCATTATTTGGTTTCAAAAAATTATGTCTTACTTTCTTTTTCGTGATGCACAAACCACGCTTCAGAAGAGGAATAAAGGACTCAAGTACACATATGATTTTCTGATTCATGAGTGATTTACACTCCTGCATCAAAGAAGAGCTTAGAAACCGTCATTTGCTATAAAGGAAACAATATAAAATGAGAATTATGTCAAAAGGCAAGGAATTATGGACATATGTTAAGCTTATTTAAGTTAAACTAATATAAAAAATATTAAAATAATAATAAGCAACGAAAAATAAACGGTCAGAAATAAAGAACCATAAAAAAAATATTACATACATCACCTGTTTGTAATATATATATATATATATATATATATATATATATAAGGGATAAATCTTAACCCCTTCATTCCAAGAGTACCCAATTGGGCATTAATTATTATTTAAACTAATTATTAATTAAAATTAAAAAAAAATAGTTATTTTGTTTTGTAATTATTTTCTAAATCAGAGAACCGAAAAATTGCGTCAAAATTGTTTGTGCTTAGTTCTGGGGTCTGAAGAGAATAAATGATGTCACGCTTCGAGGGGGGAGGGTTCATGAAATTGTGACAAACGGTGACAAGGGGGAACAACAAGGGGGTTGTAACAAGAAGTGTGACATGTGACAAAAGGGGGAAGAGGGTATGTTGAAGTGTGACATATTGTGACAAAGGGGAAGAGGGGGATCAAATATGGGAAGAAAGCGTGACATCATTAATGAACGGTCCCTAACGAGGAGTAAATTTTAACAGTAGAAATAGAACCCGAAGTGCCACTAGTTCTAGGTATAGAAAACCTAATATCTAATGATTTTTTCCAAAATCAAATACGGAATATTTTAATAACTTTTTACACGAATTTGCTCTTTCTTGAAGTTCATGTTTCTTAACTATTTTGTTCAGGTCAAAAGCATGTTTTCCATTCATTTCTCATTTTGTAATTATCAATCACAAAGTTATTATTTTAGATTTTATGTGAAGTAGTAAAATTAGTAAGGTTTTTTCATTAACTGTCAGTGTTGAATATCTCAACCTTACTTTAGAACATATTTCAGTTTCTAAACTCTCCCTTTTTTTTTTTTGTTC